>CM046658.1:3885000-5240000 GCA_025594165.1 Tamias sibiricus | reverse complement strand
GTAGACTTCACGCTCACTCCTCCTGATTTCTGCTGGGGCCGTAGACTTCACACTCACTCCTCCTGATTTCTGCTGGGGCCGTAGACTTCACGCTCACTCCTCCTGATTTCTGCTGGGGCCGCAGACTTCACGCTCCGCAGACTTCACGCTCACTCCTGAGCCCCACCCTCCCCACCCACGCGTGCAACCTGCTCTTCCCATGGTTCCTCTCACAGTAGATGAAGCCCCGCCCTGCTATGGCTCTGTCACACAGCCCAGTCACCCCTGTCTCCCCCACTTCTGAAACATACAAAGCAAATCTGTTCACATGGCTAAACTCTGACACACCTCCTGCCAGCTGCCCCTTCTGTGCCAGCCACCAGGCCCTTTTACCTGGACGATGGCAGTGGCCTCCTACCTGCCTGGTCTCCCCGCCTGCACTCCTGCTCCTCATACCAGCCCTCTCTCTCTCAAAGTCAAAGCCAAGGTCACGACCCTGGCCTCCCACTCCTGGCATCTGGCCCTACTGATGCACTGCCTCTCTGATGCACTTCTTACCATCCTGCTCTGGTCACGCCACCCCCCGGCTGTCCCCTGGACATCCGGCCCATCCTGCCCCAGAGCCCTCGCGTTTGCACTTCCCTGTGCCTGGAAGAGACTCTCCTCTCCAAATTCCTCTTGGCTCACTTCCTTTGGGTCTCAGCTCAGATGTCCCTCCTTTAGGGCTGTCCCTAACCACTGTACAAAACAGCAGCATCCCTTACACCCCCAGGCCCTCTCCAGCGCACATCTGCACCTGACAACTGCAATTTGCTACGCACTTCGCTGCACTATTTGTTGGTCGTCCCTCTCTGTCCCTGTCAAACCCCCAGCCCTGAATGCAGAGATTCTATTTCAATCATTGCTATATCCCCAGCCCTGGGACAGCGGTTGGCTCGGATTCAATAAATATTGAATGAATAAATGAATGAACAAATAAGGCTGTTCAAGGTCGCGCAGCTAATCAGTGTCAGTGTCAGGTTGCAGACCTAGGCCTCGGGCCTCCAGGACCCACGCACCTCCCACCACACTCTCCTGTCTCTCGTTGCCAAGACATGTGACCTGGCAAACTCACAAAATTGGAAATATCCAGCCCAGACAGCCAGGGAGGGAGCTGGTGCGAGCTTCCCTGGCTGAGCTGAATGGCCACCGTTGAGAGTGGTCACAGGGATGATCCCCGCATAGACCGGGCTGCACACAAAGCTCCCAGATGCAAGGAGCTTCCCAGGAAGACGCTGGACGTGCAATGCAGAAGGTCGCCAGGAGAGCTGGGGGTCGCCCCGACCCCCGCCCTCCCAGCAGCGCCGCCAGCCTCTGCTCAGGCCCCGAGACAGCCTGGACAACCCCTCCCCACTCGTCCTCACTGCTCCTCTGGGTAACAATGCCCAGGCAGGAAGCCACCGAGCCTCTTCAGCACATGGTGGCCCGAATCCTTTGTTTTCATTGGTCCCAGGCGCTTCCACTTCTAGAGCTTTCTTCACTTATTTGGCTTCAAAAGTCAATCTCTGCAGGACCCAATAGGAGCCAGAGAATAGATAAGATAGTGAGACTGATCTATAACATTTGTGTTTAATGGCTAGATATTAATTGGCTTCTTTTTAAGTGTGTAAATCGGCCTGTTCTCAGTCTTTGTAATCTGTCCGTTCCTGTTAATGAAGAAGCAGTATTCACAGCTCAGCGCCACACGTCACCTTGTAAAACTATAGTCCGTTTATTTTAAAAAATAAAATAGATTTATCACAATTTGAAATACAGAAAGTCATTAAAATAATAATTAAAAACACAACTACAAGCACAATAAAAGTTCCATGATAATAAACTACATTTTAATGTATATTAATTCTCCTAATGATTTACTCTATACATCTTACAGGGTCAAATCAATGTCTGTACCCAAAAAAAAAAAAAAAATTTTTTCAATTAAATCCTATTCACTGTATCTTTCAAGTGAGTCTTTTGTTTGCTTTTGTCTCCTATCAGGCCATTTGTCAGTTGTTCTAGCCCAAGATTGCAAATAGAAGGGACACGGCCCCATCAAGGTCAGAGGCATCCACATCCTACCCAGCCCACCTTCGCCATCTCCTTTTCATTTGTCTTTTGTGACCTTGTTCAAGGAGGGGAGGAGAAGAGGGAGCACACTCGGGTCCTCGTTCCTGAGCAAGCCACCAGCCTGCGGGCGTGACCGGCAGTGCCCCTCACACTCAGCCAGGCTGTGGCAGCTCTGTGCGGGGGCCCGAGTGAGCCCCCACAAATAACAGGCTCAGCCCCTCCCTCTCAAAACTTCCCCTTGCCCCCAACATGTGCCGAGTCAGCCCCTCTCCCCCAGAACTCAGCCCTGCCTGATGAGTTTTCTAAAATTAGAACCCACGGATGATCTCCACGCTGGGAGAAAACTGACTGCTAGTGGCATTTCCATGAGGCAGAGGGCTGGATGCTAGATGTCCAAGGGACTGTGGAGCATCTCCTCTCTGCCATCAGTCGCTGCCCAATAACTATGAGAGCAGCCCTGCAAGGCCCTGGCCAGGCCTGGGCCTAGGTGGATGGGCAGCCCCTTCCTCTGCTAGTGACCACTAGGGGGCGACAGGCATAACCACAGTTAACTGAGATGAGGTTCTACACTCAGAAGGAATTTGTTTCCTCAAACCCAGAGAGGTTTGGAATTTGGAAAGGGAAAGAAATTGCCCCAGAGCCTGGCTCTCTAGCAGCGGGAAGCCACCAGGGAACACCAGCACGGTGCCCATTTCTCAAGTTAGGAAAGCCATCAGTGCATGGAAACTGATTGACTTTGGGACCCAACATGAATCAGCGACAGAGCTGAAATGAAATCAGAAGAGGCTGCCGAATGCTTCTGCTCACTCATAAATGGCCCTGAAAGGCTAGAAGGGCCACCCTTTCTGCCCCTTTGCAGCTGCGATGCCAGAGGCCCTGGAGCCCCAGCGCCCGCCCCTCACTTGAGCTGCTTCCCTGACTGGCTGCTTCCCTCTCTTGCACAAGGAGAGGGAGTGCGGGCACCCTGGAGCTCCCTCGCCCGCCCTCCTCCTCCAGAGAGCCCCATCCTCCCAGGACTGGTCTAGGGAGGACCAGGCATCCCTGCAGCGGGAGCACAGGAAGGGGCAGGTGGTCGCAGGCAGCACAGAGGTTCTCACTAACCAAGACAGCCTCGCGCTTCTGCCGGGCTTAGTATCCACTGCACGATGCTTTTGAAAATATAGGTGTAATTTGGGCCTATGGCTAATACTGTTTAATTTCATTTTGTACTGTGTAGTATTTTCCCAGGTTGGGCCTAGGCTCCAGGCAGCCATGCCCAGGTCCCTATTGCCAGCCCCTCTGCCGGCCCCCTGGCCAGGGCCCTGCCCCATGCGGCTCTCAAAACCCACAACACCCCTTCACAGGAACTCCACTACCGTTGACCCACTGTCGAAAGAGGAGAGACAGATCTGCGGGGTCTCTGGGACCCCCGGTAACCTGTGATCTCATTAATCTGTTCACTCCCTCAACAACTATGCACCTGTGCTGCTCTGTGCCAGGCTGTCTGCATCTGAGTTGTGGTTTGGAGGATGTGGTCACTGTGACCCAGGAGGGAGGCGAGACTCCAAAAAGAAAATTGCATTTTCTAATCCTGGCTCCATCATTACAAGCTGTGTGACCCTGGGCAGGTCACTGCACATCTCAGGTCTCATTTTTATCCTCAGATGATCTCTGAGAGGGCTAGGCAAGATGCCGTAGCGACAGCCCTCTGTGCAGAACACCGCATACAATGGGCACTCAATACATGAAGACTGCTCCTTTGTGGCTAATCATGAGATTCTTTTCAGTTGCCTTTGGGTTAAGGAAATAATCATAAAATAAAGACGTTTCCCAAAATGGGCAGCCATCCGTGGGACCCCAGGGTCAGGCAGGGCTCAGGGTGTGAAAGGTACCCACTTTCCTGTCCGCAGCTCCAGGAGGCCCAGCAGCCTCCAGCTCAGCCTCTCCCACGCCCCCCCCCCCCCCCCAAGCAGGCTCCAAGCAGAGGAGTCTTTGCCCTCCATCACTGTCAATTATCTGCATGAAAACACGTCGATAAATCCACTCGGCCCAGACACCCCATAAATGCTAGTATGTAAAAAGAAAGAGAAAGGAGATTTTCATGCCCAGCATGCTGAGCAATAAGAGATTCCTGGTCCCAGAGCAGCCCCGGGAATGGCCGGGAGGGTCCCCTGCTACCAAGAGGCTGGGGCAGGCTCGTCAGGAGCTGGGTCGCTCAAATGCTCAGAGCCATGAATTTTTCTGAATCACAATAAAGTGCCTTTTATTTTATTTGTCCAGATTATTTATAAATGGATTTTTCAATAAAAAACAGAGCTCAGGACACATGATAGATTTTCCCTGGCACCTTGCATGGGTCACGTGCGTCCCCACTGCCGGCTGCCGGCCGACAGCACACACCTTGACCAGCCCGTCCTCCCCCTGGGCTGCTGATTGGCTTTCAGTAATTTCTCAGAAGCCCGTGGGTAGCCACTAAATTTAAACTCCTGTCCTAAAAACTCAAACTCAACTCAGTAAGCACTTATTGAAGTCCTACCACACGCAAGACACCAGGCCAGTGCTGTGCTGCAGGCAGGACACAGAGAAGCCCAAAGAGCCCCTTAAGCAGAAAGGAACCTGCTGTGTGCTGAGCCCAGCCCCAGGAACCCAGGGAAGGCTCGGCCCAGGACAGGCACACGCGCAGCGCCTGTATCCGTGGACACTTTGGGCAGCAAAATCACTAGAGACCCCACCTAAAGCAGCTGAAGGAAGGGAGGTGGACCATCTCCCGTCCCGAGAGGTCTGCAGCCAGGCTCGGCGTCAAAGCTCAGCTCAGCCTTGCTCCAACTGTGGGCTGGACCTGCACGGCTGTGGGGTGACCGCAGCAGGATCCCTCCTGGACTCTTCCCAAAGAGGTCACCATGGTTGTTTTGATCTTCTCAAGAGCTGAGGGATGGTTCCAAAGCTCCTGCTGTCTCACGGGCAATAACTGAGTCACAGGCCACCCCAAACCGCCCGTGGCATGATGGATAGTGACACAGCTAGGTCCATCCCCACGACTGGAGAGGGCCTGGCCTCCCGAAGAATCTGCCCACTGACACCTGAACACAGCTCAAGTTCTGTCATCAAGAAATAAGAGGGCACAGCAGTTGGGTGGGCCGTGCACACGGCCCTGTCTGCACAGTGACACACCTTCTGAGGGAGACTAGCAGGCCAGACGCAGTGAAATCAGGGAACCTGTCGTCTTGTTCTTTGCCATATCCTTCAAGAGTGGCATGCTGCTGGTATAAAGGAGACGCTCCACCCAACTCTCTGTTGAGCAAATGAATGAATGAATGAAAACTAGAATTAGACCAAGAGACGGTCTGGGAACGGATTCAAGGTCATGCAGCCCCCCCACCGCCACCAGGTCTCAGTGGCAGGACAAGAAGGTGTAATTAAGCAAGAACCTACTTGGTGCTTTGAAACCTGTCCAAAGAAAGATAAGGCTCAGAGGCAGGGAACTTCCCAAGGAATCAAAATGTGGCACTGTTCTCCCCTACTGTCCAGGAAAGGGAGACTCGGAGTCCAAGGTGTTGGATTCCAGGCAGGAGGCTGCGCCTCCCAGGCAGAAGGCCACACCTCCCCAGGTACTTTGTGAAAAACTACACTTCCCAAGATCCTCAGCATGACCAGAAAACCTGACCAGCAAGTGCTCTGTCTACTACCTCCTGACCTCTGGTAGCCTATAGGGCAAGGACTCACCCCAAGGGGGTTTTATGACCCCTACTCTATTTAAGCCAGCCCCGGACTGAAATCGCTCTCTGTTCGCGCTTGCCTCTGTTCCTGCCTGTCCCTGATCCCATCCATCCCTTTTCCCCCTTCCCTAATCCCCTTCCCTTCCCTTCCTTTCCCTACCCTTGCCCACGTGGCACCCCAATAAACCCTTTTATTTCACTAACACAGTGTTCCCGGCTAAGTTAACTATGTTCAGCATTTTTCTAACACAAGGGACATGAACCTTCCAGCCCAGGAGAGGCCTTTGTCCCTTAGAAGCAGAGTTGGCTTCTGTTTCTCTGTGGTGTGAATCCACCAGCCCTCAACAACCTCCCGTTTTTCACTCCAATGCCCTGCGCTTGAGCCTACTTTGGATGAGGAGCTACTATGAGGAAGAGGGTCCCCAAATAGGGGGCTCCAACCATTCCAATCACAAGAGAGAAGCACCCTCCCCGCTCCAATCTTAAAGTGGCTCCTTGTTTAGGTGTCCACCTCATGGTGACCAGCAAAGTTCTTTTCCCACAAAGCAGATCCTGCTACTGGGTGGAGGGTCGTACGAATGTCACAAGTGTTCAACTCCAGGACTTCACTCTAACTACTGATACAGTCACTTAAGAACCTTGCCTGTGACTTGCCGCATGAAGATTTAGCCCACTTAGGAGGCACAGCTTTCTTCCTTTTCTTTCTTTTTTTTTCCCCTACCTATTAATCAGGTAACCTCCAGCCCCCATGCTCACTCTGAGACACAGCTGCACTAACACCACCACTTGGGAGGGAGGCTGACTGTCACATGTCATGGGAGTTGTTAGCATCAAGACCTCTGAAAAGATGCAACTGCTGATGTATGTGGACAAGCGGACGCTGAGTGGTCAACACTGGCTCTTTCCTCTCGGCAAGAGCTCAGCTCAACTTCCTGAACTGTGCCTCTGAAGTCCTACCAAATCCAGCCAGAACATGGGAAGCGTGAAGCAGGGAGTGGTTTCACTTCTAGACATTTCTGATGCTGCGCTCCAAAAGTCAGCATGTTCATCATGAGAGCAGTAACAACGACCCCCAGGTAGCTAACCAAAGTATCGACCAAAGACCCAAAAATTCACCTTCCTTAAGTGACACAGCGCTCCTTCCCAGCTACCCAGAGGGCTCACGGTCTGCCACCTGGGATGAGACACTGGGGGGGGGGGGGGTCCAAGCACTGGTTGAAGCCACCAACAGAGCCCCAGGTGCTGAGGGAGAGAGGGACCCACTGGGAAGAAGGAGGCGCGGCTGAGGAGAGAGAGAGAAGAGCCCTGGACAGAGCAGCACTCAGGGAAAGGCCTGGAGCCCAGAGGACAAAAGTAGGCCAGAGGTCAAGGTCAGGTGGCCCCAGGGCTCAGCTCCTCCCATGAAGGCCAACCAGTCCTGGCATGAGCTTGGGCCTGTGCTTTGCTGAAGATGTTTAGCTGCTCCCAGGGAGGGCAGAGTCACAGTCAAGGTCAAGCCAAGCGCTCTTTCAGGGTAGGTGGCTGGGGTGTGCCTGGAGGGTCACTTGCTCCCTGAGGGGAAATTACCTGGTCTCCCTGCGGGGGGTCTTTCTGTCTCCTGTGGCCCTGGAATCCACATCCCTGCTGGGCCCCAGACCAAGGACCTTCCCTGGGCCTGGGGTCCCACCTTCTCTCAGGCCCTCAAGGGCTTCCTCCTAAAACCTTCAGTCTTCTGCATAATTAATCAATCAAAACTAGTTTCCCTGCCTCCCCTCCCCTCAGGCCTCCCTCAGTCCTGGGACACACTGAAGAATCCCGTTCTCTTCACCAAGACCACCCTCCCCGCCCTTCACAGGGTCACTTCCTGTCCTCCCTCCCTGCTGGGGACCAGCCTGTGAGTGCCCCACCCAGCACCTCCCCTGCTCTGCGGGTGCTCGCCAATGAACCTGTCTTGGTCATGCATTTGCTGATGACTGAACTGCACCCCAGTTCCTATCTGAAGCCCTAACCCCCAAGGGGATGGTGTTGGGGATGGGCCTGCGCGAGGTGACTAGGATGGAGCGGTCAGGAGGGTGGGCCCTGATGGGTCAGCGCTTTACAGGAGAGGGAGGAGGAGCAACTCCTGCACGAGCTCCTGTGAAGAGTCCAGCCAGGAGAGGGCTGTCCCTAAGAACCAACCAGCCAGCACCTTGGGCCTGGCCCTCCCAGCCTTGGGAACTGTGAGAAACAAATGTCTGTTATCTAAAGCACCCTGTGAGGGTGTTCTGTTACAGTGGCCCAAGCAGATAACACACTGATTTGTCCTTCTCCCTCCCTCACTAGAAATATAGCTACAGGAGGCAGGAACGTCTCCAGCCCATTCACCACTGTGTTCCCAGAGCCAGCGCGAAGCTCAGCAGATGACAGGTGCCCAAAATATGGCTGAGAGCTTGCTCCTGCTTCGCAGCTACAACTTGCTGCTTCTTACAAGAAGGAAATGTCTGAATTCCAAGTCCAAAGGCAAATGGTAGAGCCGGGGGAGGCTCTTCGGACCCAAAACAGCAGTCAGAACCCAAGGGGCAGCGGCAGCGAGTCCTTCAGAAGTCTTTCCTTCAACAGCTGGAAGGTCTGGAAGGTTCTATTGGAACAGCCACCTGCCCTGCCTCCCACCCCCCACGCAGCTAATCCAGCATTTCCCAGGTGTGCTCTGGGGACAGTCTCCACAGATGCTCCACCAAAATAAAGGGCAGGGCCCCCGGGAAGAGCCCATGGTCAGAGAGCAAGTGGAAGGCTCCGCGCCACAGGCCCACGGGAAGCTGCGCCTGGGCGGGGGAGGCACCCACCGGAGGCCTTGCAGGAGAAACGGCCTCTGGACTCTCCCCTGGCAATTCTGGACCAGACCAGACCTGCGCGCACAGGCCACCCTGTGTCCCCAGGACGTGCGGGGTGCCAGATCCAGGATCTGTGCACAGCCCTATTTGGAAATCCGGTCTCTGCAGATGTAATCACGTGGGGAGGAGTCACAGGCCTGGCCTCCCCTCCCCCCCCACACCATCTCCCACCCACCCACCCCCTGCCAGCCAGGGACCACCTACGTCCCCCTCCAGCTGCAGGGTGAGGCGCCTGGCAGGGGTGTCCTCAGCAGTCTCTTGGGAGCCCCTCCTTGGTCGCCCTCCCAACCCCTCCGGCCCACCCGCTGTGAGGTCGCGTGCACGCCCAGGCTGCTGGAACTCAACCCGGCCAGTGGACAGCCCCCGCGCCCCACACTGTGTCCTCACCACCTCACTGACTGAATCACAGCTTTCTTTATCATCCACCCCACATACGTAATTCATGACACAAATAGTTATCGGGCAACAGCTATGTGTGGGGAGCATGAATCCTTTCTGGAACGAAGAATAGTTTAAAAAATTAAACATAATGGGGCTGTCTAAGTCATCAAAACAAATCCCTTACTCCTCCCAGTCTCCGGCACCATAGCACAACATTGAAATTCTACCTCATCTGAACCCTGTTCTTCTTTCCAGCTCCTCTCCTGCCAGCGCTACCCTCTGTTCAGCCACCACTCCCAGACCTCCTGCTCTGTCACCATTTGCCAACCCACCAAGTTCTTCCCAGCCCCAGTGCCTTTGCACAGCCTGTTTCCTTTGCTGAGAATGTCCCTCCTCCAGCTCCTCCCTGGTATGTCTGCTGAGCTTCAACTCAAAATTTAATCTTGACTTCCTCCAAAAAGGCTTTTCCCCAAAAAATGGACTCAACTCAACCTCTCCCATCCACGTGCCGTGCCCTGCCCAAGGGGTAACACTCAAACATGCAACAGCTGGTCTAGCACAGATGCCATTACTCAGAATGCCCGTGGGCCAGGGCCACTCGGGTAGAGCAGGTGGCATCTCTCCAACAGTTGGGAAAGCTTTGACGGGTCAACTCCAGGCTGGCAGCCTGGCAGTGTGTGGTCCAGGGCAGGAGGCGAGGACAGGTGGGCATGTGCACGTCTGCCGCTCTCTGGGAAGAGGAAGGACACAATGCACGTTTGTCAAACTGAACCAACTCTTCCAGGCAAAGACAAAATGGAAGGACTGAGGACTTTCCCAAACTGTCACATCTACTCGGGAGCCAAAGAAAACCCACTCCGGGACAGCCTGTGCGCTCAGATGGTAAGTCTGTCAGCTCTCACAGCTTTGGCGACCTCGGGAAGCTCTGACCTGAAAACAAATTGAGAAGGAATACAAAAGGAAGGAGGAGGGACACGAGAGAAGGATCGGCTCCCTCGCAGGCCGTTCTCTGGCAAGCACTCCGCAGTCGGTTCCCAAACCAAGGCGAGCGTGGCTGCGCCGGGTGCCCCCTTCCCCTCCCACAACTCTGCCTCCCCCACAGCGCTCCGCGTGCTCGGGGACGGTCCCCACCCTAGAAGGACTGCCAGGCGAAAGGCTTCACTTGAGCTACTCAAGAGGCCACAGAACTTCCCAGTGAAGTGAACGTGGGCTGCTCCAGAGGGGCGCGAGGTCAAGGTCAGGAGGTGCTCCCTGTGCCACCTCCACGCGCTCACTGCCACGCCCAGGCCTGCTGCTTCGGGAGTGCCCTGAAGACGAGTGCACAGGGAGCACAGGGGCCACCAGGAGGGGCCCTCCCGTGTGAAGCAGAAGACCCCCGTAATGGACTGAGTTGGGCCCCCTCAAACTCACACGTTGAAGCTTCCAAAATGTGACTGCAAGGGGGGCTGGGCCTTGAAAGAGTGATGAAGTTAAAATGGTGGCAATGGGGTGGGCCTGATCCAATATGATGGGGCCTGGAAAGAAGAGGCCATTTGGACACAGGGACTCGGGCATGCACGCACAGAGGAGGGACCACGTGAGGACACAGCATGAAGGTGGCCGACTGCAAGCCAACAAGACAGGCCTTGGAAGAAGCCAGCCCTGCAGACACTTGACCTTGGACCTCAGCTTCCAGGACCATGAGAAGATTAATTTCTGTTTAAGCCTCGGGCCTGTGGGCCTTGTTCTGGCAGTGGGAGCAGACTGGCACCGGCCCTCAGGACGGGCGTTTGCCCACTATGTTCTCACCAGGCAGGTTTTCCCCTCAAGAACTGCGGGCATGGTAAATCACACATATAAAAGCCATCCAAAAGTCCTGGCGGTCCTGACCCGGTCTGGGGTGGCTGAAGTTGCTGTACCTGCTGGAAGTTAGTGACTTCAGCTCACATCTGGGTTCTTCAGCTGATTTGCTGTGCTAACTGGGCCTCCGGTTGCTTCTTTCTAAAATAAGGCAATAATAGCAACTGCTTCTTAGCATTCTGGGAGATTTAGATCCAATTATAGTTTTAAAGCATGAAGCACAAGTGCCCAGCACAATGAAAGGTTCAATTAATACCACCCCGTCCATTCTATTTCAATCCTTTCTCAACGCACACGATCCACTCTGATCGCTTCAGGTGTAAGGAGCAGGAAGAAGTTCCCTTCAGAAGGAAAAGGAGAAGAAGAAACGAGGTCACTGTCCGAACACGACTCAGAAAACAGGCCCAGGACATGACGACACACAGATTTCCTGTGCTCGAGACTTCCTTCAGGTGGCTGTCACCACCCTCCTGTCTACCACCTACTTGACAGATGAAATTCTTTCATTTTTTAAATATTTTATTAGTTATTGATGGACCTTTATTTATTTGTTTTATATATGGTTCTGAGAATCGAACGCAGTGCGTCACACGTGCTAGGCAAGTGCTCTACCACTGAGCCACACCCCCAGCCCCCAGGTGACTTTCTTAAACAGAGCCAGTCTGAAGGCTTTGGGGTCAGTAAGGAAGCAGGGGAAACACTGGAGTCCTCCTTCCCACCCTGCCTAGTGAGACAGAAAGGCTTGGGCACAGGACAGGCAGCAGCAGCCAGAAATGGGAGGCGATGGGAGACCGTGTAGCGAGCAAGAGGGCCTCAGCCACGAACTCAGGACGCAGCCTGTGGCTTTCTCCTGGAGCCCAGAACTCAGCCTACAGTCCCAGAAGGCCCAAGAATCCACACCAGGGAAGGAGGCTGCGGCGGTGGTGAGCGCATGCGCACGTGTGTGTGCACAGTGTGCTAGGCCACTCTCCCGGCCTTCAGCCACCGGAAGTGGTGGATTCGCAGACGTTTTTCAGCCTCCCACGGGCCGGGAAAACGCCTACTATGCGGTAATTTAGGGCGCGCAGGGATTTGGCCTCTGTGTCCAGGCCCTGGAACTGGGCAGATCCGCGGATCCAGAACCATCTCTGGAAGAGGAGAGCTGCCTTCCATGGTCCTGCTGCCCTCAGAACGCTGGCGCCCACAGCGGTCACCTTCCACGGGCTGAGCACCACCGCTCCTCCCTCACTTAGTCGCTTAGCCCTGGGTGTCGCCGTGCTGTCTGCTAGCACCTGCCCTGCCATCCAGAAGTGGCAGGAGCTCCACAGCCACGGGTCTTACCCACTTTCATCCAGCCCAGAGACCAGGGTCCCAGATGAGGGTCCCCAGGCAGGCCAGTGGCCGATGAACACCGTGCCTGGGCGTCTTCCCCACATCTTCCCCAAAAAGATACATCCTGGGACAGAAATGTGGATTAAGCTACCCCTGGCCAAGAAATACACAGACATGAAGGGAATCAGCCAGACAAGGGACGCCTGCTTTCAGGCCCAGGGAAGCGGGGGTGGGGGCTCACTGGGGAGCCCAGAGTTTGGAGGAGAATCTGGCACCGCAGTGAGACGGGGGAGGGGAGGGAAAGCACCCCAAGGAGCTCAAAGCTGGGCAACGTGGTAGAAGAGAATGGAACTTCACAAATTTAACAGCCGAGAGGCTGTGGGTTTGCACCCTGCACACAGCAGCTCCGCTTACTGACATTTAACCATGAAGCTTGCAGCGGCTAACGGGTAGCTCTAACAAGATGGCCACAGTAGCAGAAGCAGGAAACAAAATAACTGGGACAGAAGGACCACCCCTCCCTAGGCTTAGAGCAGGAAAAGCCCCTAAGCTATATGAGCTAAGAGTCCCTGGTTGTTAAGAAGCTTCTACCCACATAGGGACATAAAATACATGCTCCAATAGAAGTACACCAACTCCCTTGCCTTGGTGCACCCAGAACTTGCTTATGTCTAAAGTTTAAAGCCCTGCTGTGCTCAGGACTCAGACTTTGGGAATTATCCCACTGGGCCGTGGCACCACTAATAAAGTGTTGCTTCCAGATCTCAGTGTCCTGACCCTCATTTGCCGCTACATTGGAGGAGAACCTGGCACTGTAGTGGCTCTGGGGAGTCGGAAAACCACCTCAAGGTGCTCCAAGCTGGACATCTATAGGGCCGCGTTCATCTGGTCTGAGAGGAAAGGCGAGGAGAGACCCTAGTTCCCTCCTGCCTGGACACATTACTCTTAGAAATGACAGCCAAAGGATGCTCCGTGGCTCATATGGATTGGACAAGGACAACACCAACCTCCACAGCAGAAGATTGCCCTTGAGAAAACTGTCCTGATGGACCTGTCCCCACCCTACCTCTGGAGCAGACATCTTCCATTGACCCTACCCCATGGCCTGGCCTGCTTCACCTTCTAGGGTCTTGGGGTCCCGAGAAGAGGCCATTCTCAGAGAGGAGGAAGTCTCCATCCCCAGCCTGGCTCCAAGTCTCTGGGCCTGCTCCAGCTCAGAAGAGAAGGGAGGCCACAGTGAGCGTCTCATAGCACAGCCATACCCAGGGCAGGGCACTCGCTACACGTGACACCTCCCCACATCTGTATTCCAATCCAGATGTCACCCTGACTAACCGCCAGAGCTTTAAGGACAGGCCTCACCTGAGCATAAACAAAACACCAGCCCTGCAGACTAGCTGACCACGCTGTCCCCAGGCCTGTGGCAGGATCGCAACCTCTTGAGGTCAGACTAGTCAGGTGGGCAGTTGGACACCTTCCCAGGCACCTGAGGAGGTCCCTGAAATGTCAGCCGCTTCTGTGGGAGAAGCCCACCACCCGGAGAATCTGCCAAGCCTGCTACAGAGAGGTGTCCTAAAACCCACTTTAGATTTCTGTCTAAATACCTGCAAGGTTGGCTTTTTTAAACACTTTGTTCTGACTGCAGTACAAGCTCTTTCAAAGATGGATCCCCAGGACAGCTCCTGCTCGAGCAGTCAGTAGTGAGACAGCTCGTGCGCACTGCGGGAGGCTGGGGCGGACGGGCAGCTCCCGCGCACAGGCCATTGCCAAGCTGAGAGCCCCCTGGCAAAACCAGAGACTGCGCTTGTCTTCTAAACGGGCGAACTTCCAGAGGACCTTGAACCACAAAGACACCGCCAGGAGCACAGACCCCCATCTCAGGACCACCTGGGAGAACAGCAGAGGGCTGGGGTTGCAGTCTCCCTTCCATCCCCGCTGGCCTCTGCCCACAGGAGAGAGGCCAGCCCAGAGCCATAATGATGGCGGGAGGGAAGCAAGGTCAGAGAAGACCAGCAGCGCCCAAGAAGAGCTGGGGAGGCTGAGGCTGACCCTCTGGAGGCCCTCTTTGTGGAAACACCCAGAGGGGAGTCCCTTTGTGGTCCATTCCCCCTCAAGCGCCTCCTTGAGGAAGGGGACCCAGTGACCCATCTCTGTCCCCGGCACCAAAGACAGGGCACTCAATAAACACGGTTGGATTTTTTCTTCGGGGAGTCCTTCTACCTGGTACTCTGTAGCATTTGTCCCATGTCACTACCTTAACAGAGTACATTCTTTATTTATTTAATTTTGGTACCAGGGATTGAAACTCAGGGGCACTCGACCACTGGGCCACATCCCCAGACCTTTTTTGTATCTTATTTAGAGACAGGGTCTCACTGAGTTGCTAAGTGCCTCGCCATTGCTGAGGCTGGCTTTGAACTCGCGATCCTCCTGCCTCAGCCTCCCAAGTGCTGGGATTACAGGCGTGCGCCACCACGTCCGGCCATTCTTTATTTTTAAAAATAAAAAGAGCTAGAAAATAAATGACTCC
The DNA here is from genome assembly GCA_025594165.1 of Tamias sibiricus. NCBI lineage: Eukaryota > Metazoa > Chordata > Mammalia > Rodentia > Sciuridae > Tamias > Tamias sibiricus. Next base: position 5,225,328 of record CM046658.1, on the reverse strand, counting down.
AGAATGGCTTTCAGGTGACCACGTATGGCCCGAGCCCAACAGGTGAGACCATGAGCCGCTTTCCCTCCTGGTGGCAGTGGGGTCTAATTGCAGTTCAGTTATCTGAGCAGTTCAAAATAAATTATTGAAGCCATACATTTAAATACTCAAAAGCACCATGGAAACATCAAAAGAGGTAGTAAAATCATGCGTGTGTGTGAAATGAGATTTCCGTGGCTGACTCCAGGTGAGGAATGACCCTAACATGAAATCCCGGGTCCCCTGAGCTGTCGCTGCAGCCTCTAAGCCCCAGGGACCAACTCCACGTTCTGATTCTATGCTCGCCTCCACCTGCATGAAGCACTGGGACACACCAGGACCTCATGAGCTGCGCAGGGAGCAGCAAAGCTTCCCGAAACTTCAGGTGACAGGAAGCGAGGCGGCACACGGGTGGGGCTCCACAGAGAGCCACCTCTGCCCCACACTGCTCCCAGGCGGGGTGCTTGGCTCTGAAACCCTGCCATTCGGGACTCGGGGCAGAGAGACAGGGCCGTGGTTGGGGCTCTGACTCCCGGGGCGGGTAAGCCCCTGGAACAGCGTGGTCACCAAGGCCTGCAGGCAGGAGGCACAGGGCTCCCTGCTGTGACGCTGCTGCGGCCCCCAGCTAAGGACAGGGGAAGCTGACCCTGATGCTCAGCAGGTCCACCTCAGGGACGGTCTCCTGCACGCCACCCCCCACAGCATCCGGCACAGGAAGGGCCTGGTAATGGCTCACTGATGAGAGCGACGTGCTTAGGTGACGCTACTCAAACGTCCACTGTGCAGTGCGTCCGTAAGTCCTCCTCTGTGTTCTTTCATTGGCTCCCCAGGACTGTGCCACTCGTGCCAGAGGACAGTGGGAATTCGAGGACGCTAAGCACGCAGAGACCCGAGTGGCAGGCGAGGGCCAGAGCCAGCGGGGCTCTGACGGTAGGACGCGCTCCATGCTGCTGTGAAGGGAAGTCTCTGGCTCCTGATTCTGAGCCACGCATTCTCATTTAAGCTCATAACGAGAGCTAGGCGCCATTACTGCCCCATTGCACAGATGGAGCCCTGAGGGCCAGCGAGGCCACCTCTCGGGAGCTCACAGAGTGCGGGGTGGTGGCCTGTGGTGAGGTGCGGTGGGCCTGACTCCCGAAGCCATGCGTCTGCTGGCTGCAGGGCTCACTGCCTGGGTCAGGAAGGGCCCCCAGGAGCCCTCCTCACGGCTCCCTGGCCGCTGCACTCGGCCCACACAGGAGTTGCTCCTTCTTCAGCCCGCGCAGGCCCAAGCTGCTGCTGGGCCCCGTTAGCCGCTTCTGACACCGTGCACGGAAGTGAAAGGGAAACAAAGGAGTAGAAAAAGATGGATCTGTGCGGGACACTCGCTGGCAGGACCAGGACCCTAAGTCATCCATCCTGCTGCCAGCAGCCCTCAGACTCAGAAAGCCAGGGAGGCGTGCTGCCTGTCATGAAGCGGGGAGACACAGGGACAGCCCCGCCGCCTTCCTGTGCACCCTGGGGGAGAATGTGAACTCTGCCCACAGGGAGACCACAGCAGAGCCAGAGCCCCAGCTCCAGTGATAAACTTGGGGGCTCCCTGTAAGAAACCAAGTGGCCACCTCAGGAGGGCCCTGCCTGCATGGCCAAAGCACCAACCACGAGACAGGGCAAGCAGCAATGGAGAGGGTCGTGATAAGCCACATGGTGGTCACGCACCACTGCAGCAAAGGCCACAGGAATACAGGGCCAGGGGCAGAGAGAGCAAAGGCAGCAGAGAGAGCAAAGCCTGAGGCCAGGCCAGGGAGGCCGACAGAGGAGGGACCAGTGCCAGGGTGTGGCGTTGAGAAGAGCCACCTCCCTTGAGAAGGACTCAGGACTCCAGGAAGCAGCCATTCATCTACCCGCGTGCACTGGGCACCAGCCGCGTGCCGGATGCTACCGCAGGTGCTAGGGACAGTCGGATAGAAAGCCCTGTCCACAGGAGTGAGAGGGAGCCAGGCAGACTCCTGGGGACAAGCATTCCAGGCAAGAGCAGCCAGTGCAAAGGCCCTGGTGTGAGAAACAGCACACCAGGCCATGTCCCTGGAGTAGGGTGGGCCAGGGAGACCAGCAGGGGTCAGAGGGCAGAGTGTGGGTGGCCTGCTGTGGGGAGGACTGCGGCTTCTGTTCTGAGGGAGCAGGGCCACTGGAGGTCTCGAGCAAAGATGTGACATGACCTGGTGCTCGTTCTAGGAAGACTTCCTGGTGGCTATGTCCAGAGCATGTCCTGTTGAGCAGGGTGAAGTGGAGACCAGAAAGGAGGCTGCTGGTGGCCCGTCACAGCTGAACATGAGCTGGGGCAACACCGCTGGTGGCCCGTCACAGCTGAACATGAGCTGGGGCAACGCAGGAGATGGCGAGCACAGAACTGTCCTTGATGAAGTTTTGCTGTGACAGGAAATGGAAATGAGGCAGGCCAGGGGCTCCTTCCTCCATGACGGAGCGCACGGATGCTGACGGGGAGGGACCAGCGGAGAAGGAAAAGAAAGACGGTCAAGAAGAGAGAGAGAGGGAGGGAGAGGAAAGCTGCAGCTGCGATGGCTAGGAGTAGACACAGGGTCCGCATCAAGGTCACGAGTGACAAGTGGCCCTGGGTGAGCGGCAGGGGCTATCCATCCTCCCAGCTGGCCAGCACGTGTCCCTCTCCTCCCCTGCACAGCCCGCTCCGATCCGCAAGGAGTGGGGGGGCAGAGGCTGCAGGAGGGCCGGGGAGCCCGGAAGCCCCGGGCAGGCCAGCAGCCTCGAGTGCGCACCAGGGAGCAGGGGGGGGAGGCGGCCTCACCCAGGGCAGTGGGCAGCGCCGGGACCAGGAGCATTGGGGCGCCAGCATCAAGGTAGGGGTCATGAACTGATGGCACGGGGCAGCATGGCGGGTGCAGGCACAGTCAGAGGACGGCGGGACCCCAGCAGAGCAGGGACTTGGCCGAGCAGGTCTGGTCATGGGGAGCAGGACAAAGCCAAAGGCCAGGGAGCGAGCCTCGTGAGGGGCGGTGGAGTGTGCGGGCAGCAAGGGATGGCAAGCGGGGGGGGACAGCAGAAGATGACAAGGACCACCGGCTTGGGAAGAGGGGCCGAAGGGTGGCTGGACTGGAGGCCCCAGTGGGAGGGAGGCTGGACCACAGGAGGTGGTCTGGAAGGGGAGCCGTGGTTGGCAGCAGACCCACGGCCAGAGAGCCAGCGGGAAGGTGGAGGGGACCTCTGCAGGGGACACGGGGGCTGAGGAACCAAGAGGACACAGAGAGCATTTGGAAACACCCTGAGATGGGAGAGGATCAGGCTGGAGAGAGCGCCAGTGGCCTGGAGGGCCGGGGGACAGAGAGGGACAGTGGGCTGGAAGAGGCACTGGGACCGAGGGTCCAGAGATTGCCCGGCCCGGTAACACCCTTGATGGCCTGACTCCCAGTGGAACCTGAGCTCCAGGAGGCAGAGCCTCCGGCCTCAGCTCCTGCCTCCCCAGTGTCTACAATGGTGTCCGACACACACCAGTGCTTAATAAACAGTTGTAGGGTGAATAAAGCCATCTTACTGGCTGTCGATTGTTTCTTTGAAAAAAAAAATCAAAAATGAAAATGGAGTGCAGTGTGCACGCACGGGAGCGACCCCATTTCCAGGATCCAGGGTCTGCGGGGGGTGGGACAGGCCCAAGCCACAGGCACGTGCCACTGCCTCCTGCTCTGCTTCCCCCACAGGGCCTTCCTGCATGGTGGTCACGCCTGTCATCCCAGCACTGGGAGGCCGAGGCAGGAGGATCGCGAGTTCAAAGCCAGCCTCAGCAACGGCGAGGCACTTGGCAACTCAGTGAGACCCTGTGTCTAAATAAAATACAAAAAGGGCTGGGGACGTGGCCCAGTGGTCGAGTGCCCCTGAGTTCAATCCCTGGTACCAAAGAAGAAGAAGAAGAAGAAGAAGAAGAGAAGAAGAAGAGCTCAGCTGCTGGCTCAGCACCTGCTGGCCTTTGAACTGGGTGTTTTCCCTGTGTACCCTTCATGCTGAGCCCTACTGGGTCTGCCGTCTTGGAACCAACCTTCCGCTCACATGCAAACCCCCAGAGCTCAGCTGGGGCTCAGAAGGGCTCGTGTTTGGTCCTCAAGTTAATGAACTGACAATCGCAACATTTCCTTCATGCGCGGCGTCAGGGAGCTGCTGGTTAAAATGAAGCTACATGCTGTACTTTCCTAAGTCAGCCTGGGTCCAGGGGGATTCAGCCTGTCTGTAACTTTAATTTTAAACTAATTCTTAAAGCTGGAGGAGATTTGCAACACAGGTCTACAGATCATCTTGAAAGTCCTGCGAACAATTTCAAATGCACTTGGGGACGGCCTTGTCGCAAAGCTCTGAGGGACACACAGAGCCGTGTCTGCACACTTCCAGATTGCCCAACCCCAGTGCGGTGCAAGGGACACCTGAGCCAGCTTCCTATGTGACAAAGGAAGCCGCCACTTCTGACTCTAGCACGGCAGAGAATGCAGAGAATGAGAAAGGCAAGAATTTGGTAAAGGAACGCCAAGACAGATGGTGGGTGTGCTCACTGAAGTTCCCACAGAGCCCTGCCAGGATAGCTGCTCTCAGCGACACAGAAAGAGGCCCCTGCTGCTGTCCCCAGGCAAGAACGGCCGGGAGCAGGGCCCACCATGTGCCCAAGCTAACATGAGTCTCTCCCATCTCCTCAGCAGCCCATCCCTGCAACCCTTGATTTATTAATTCCATCAAAAATCAAACTCTTATTGTATTTCGTTTTCCAGGGTCCCTGCTGTGACTGTCTAGCTAGTGTTGGTCTCACTCTGGTGATTACCTGGACCTTCCAGCGTGTGGTTTATTTTATCTTGCAGTGACTCCCTCTTTTTTCCTTTCTCCACACTCAAAAATTTCTCCTTGTCACAATAATTAATTGGTTCTATTCCTAAAGCAATTATATTCAAATTATCTTAATCGAGCACAGCTCTGAGTGTCATCAAGCGAAAGAGCAAATCCTGATCCTCACTAGGCCAGGAAGGCTCCACCTTGCCCCCACCAAATCCTGTGTCCCAGGCCCCGAGACAGGGGCCCAATGGTGACCAAGGGCTTTCCCTACTATCGGGCTGACCGGGCTGGGGAGCCGTGAGGCGAGACCTGAAATCTCCCCTTGGTCAGGAAAACAACGGGAGCTTGCTGCCTGGCAACAGGAATTCCAAGGTTTGCACAGTCCACTGGACCCGCCAGAGCCCTGCTCCTGGGAGGCCGCAACGTGGGTGGACGAGGCTGGAGCACAGCTCTGGCTGGGCCGACACCCCACCAGCACCACCGGCCACTGGGAAGTTCCCACCCATCAGCTTCACTATCTGATCCCAGTGACCTTTGTTGGGGAGGGGGAACAGCAGCAAGAAATCTGGGGGCGGGAGAAAAATTGGGGCTGCAAAGGGCTTCGAGGCGCACAACCTCTCTGGGGACACAGGCAGCCTAAATGATGATTTCCAGGGTCACTCTGAGCATCAGGACTCCTGACAAGAAGAGAGAATGGAAGGGAGGAAGCTAGAGGTGGGGACAGGAGGGGAAAACAAGGGGAAGAGAAAGAAAGAGGAAATGCAAGCCTGCCTGAGAGGCGCTGCGGTGGGGGCTGGCTCCGCCCTGGAGCGCCCTTGCCCCTCCTGCACCTGCCCGAGTCCCCATTGAAGATTGTGCTCAGGGGCTGGGGCTCAGTGGTAGAGCACTCGCCTAGCACGTGCGAGGCCCTGGATTCCTGGGTCTCTTCCCAAAGGATTTAAAAACAGCATATTAAGTGACACAGCCACTTCAATGTTTATAGCAGCACAATTCACAATAGGTAGGTTGTGGAACCAACCTAGATGTCCCTCAGTAGATGAGTGGATAAGAAAATGTGGTATATATACACAATGGAATTTTACTCAGCAATAAAAGAGAATAAAATAATGGCATTTGCAGGTAAATGCATCAAGTTGGAGAATATAATGCTAAGTGAAGTTAGCCAATCCCAAAAATCCAAATACTGAATGTCTTCTCTGATATAAGGAGGCTAGTTCACAGTGTTGTTGGATGGGGGTACATAGGAGGATTAGAGGAACACTAGAATGGTCGAAGGAAAGGGAGGGGAAGGGAGGGAGCAAGGGGGGGGGGGGGAAAAAAAATTGGTGGTTGAATGAGATTGATATCATTATCCTAAATGCATGATTGAAGATCTGAATGGTACTTATATACTTTGTATACAAGCAGTTGTATGTAAAAAGATGCTATATATGTGCGTTATGAATTGTAATACATACTACTACTATAAATTAAAAAAAAAAAAAAGATTGTGCTCAGGGGCTGGGGCTGGGGCTCAGTGGTAGAGCACTCACCTAGCACGTGCGAGGCCCTGGATTCAATCCTCAGCACAACATAAAAATAAATAAAATAAAGGTACTGTGTCCAACTACAACTAAAAGAAATAAATATTTTTTTATAAAAATGATGGCACTCAGATGGCAACTTCTCTGTGGCGTACGCCCTCCTCACTGAATGGGACAAAAGTTTCCTCTGTAATGTGTAGACAGGATGTAAAGTTATGCTGGAGTAACAGTAAGTCACCCCTAAACTTGCAGTGGCTCCAACCAAAGTTTGTCTCTTGCTGCCACCACACACCCACTCTGTACTGCAGGCGTGGGGACGGTGCTCGGATCCAGGCTGACGAGGCCCCACCTCCACGTGCACATCCATTATGGCCAAGCAGGGAAGGCACCAGCAGACCACGTGCTGGCTCTGACTGCTTCTTCCCAGAAAGACACGCACACTTCTGCTCACACTGCATCAACCAAGGCGGTCGCACACCCAGCCCTAACTTCACAGGAGGCAGAGAAGTGCAGTTCCACCATGGCCCTAGGGGTAAGGGGAATGCAGAAACACCAGGTCAGCCCTGAGGCCCCCATGGGCCAGGAGCTGTGATGGGCACTGCCCAGGGACAGCCATGTCACAGCCTGGAAGAAAAGCTTTACCACTTGCGTTGTTTCTGGTGAGGAAACCGAGGCTCAGAGAGGTTGAATACACATATCGAGGCCAGGCGTCCAAGCACTGAGAGCAGTATGCAAAAGCTGGTGCTCCCGGAGTCCAGCCCTCACCTCTGCTCCTCTCCCACGCTCATTCCTAAGACACTGGTCGCTTTCTCCCTCCCACTAGACCAGGAGTTCTTCAAGGGGGACACGGTGCTTTCCCTGTCCATCCAGCCAAGCGTCAGGCACGCAAGCAAAACCGCCTGCAGAGGAAGCGTGTCAGTTCCACCCAGGGCCTGGGAGACAAGACCTGAAGCTGCAGCCTTCCTCACCAGTGAGGGCCGCGGCTGCACCAGCTCCACCAGCAGAACCGCAGAGGGCTTCTGCCTGCAGCTGTTAGCCTCCAGGAGCTGATGCCTCGGGCACCTGGAGACCACCTGGGATTCTCAGGGGACTTGGGAGGCTCTGGTGTCCTGGCCTGCTGCTGCTCTGGAGCATGCTCAGTCCTAAACCAGCCAGCCAGAAAAATCCGGAAGGTTGTAAACAAGCACCCTCCAGGTTTTTATCAGTGTGGGCTCAACCACATTGGCCGCCAGCTTATTAAATAAAGTAAATTAGGTCTCAATTATTTGCTTGCACACCAGGCAGGAAAAATGAAATTTTCAATTTAGAAGTAATATTGCTATTAATATGCAGAAGCAGATCTGAAATTGGACTTTGTGTGCACTCCTGCTGAGAGGGGTCAGAGGAGAGGGAGCCTCAGGAAGGGGTCCTCCTCCTCACCATGACACCCGCCGGAGGAACCCTAGGCCCTTTGGGGGAGGGGGGCTGGGGGTCGGGGAAAGAGTTTGAGAAGGCACAGCAGCACCCAAGCCATTCCCTTCAGGTGTGAGTGCCATGTCACTGCCTGAGGCCCTGGTTAACACCGCCTTCCGGCCTGGGAAATCTAGACCAGGCACAGCCAAGCCTTGGCATTCACTTTTTTTTTTTTTTTTTTTTTTTTTTTTTTGTAAGGAAAAGGGAGAACTAGTAATAGGGAAGAATGTATTTAACCCCAAACTCTCATCAGCCTCACAACCCAAGAGCACGTACTGGAGGTGTCTTCAAAGAGGAGCCCTTTGAATCTGCTGCTGTTGCTTTATTCAGGCTTGAGTGGCTGTAAAAGCCAATTTCATATCTTGACTGCAAAGAACCAGATTCGGTCACGTTAGTCACCTTCTAGGTCCCTCCTTCCAGAGACCCTTTTTCCTTAAGGGCATCGACAGTGGTTCTAATGGAATAAAAATGACCTTTCGAAGGTAGAGATATTTAAGTTTAAAGGGTGAGGTTGGCCTGGGAGGCAGCTTCTCGGCCAGGAGACACACCTGGCGGGCGCTGCTAGCCGCAGGGTGCCCTGTGCTCCATCCAGCCCGAGACAGAACGAGCAGCAGAAGGTGCGCCCAGGCAGGCGTGGCCAGTGACGATCGAGGCCCCATGCCAAGAGTGGGTGAAGGAGCAGGCTGCGGGTCTGCCACCGCTCAGGGGGTGACCTCAAGCACGTCGCCTTTTAGATGCTCTGAGTCAGTGCTTTGCACTGAAACATGGGACAGTGTCCGGTAGTGGCTTCTTGGGGTCCTTAGCAGGGTCAGGATTAGAAGCACACAGAAGGTTTCCCGGTGCCACAGAGTTAGAAACAGGAGACGCCCACCCCGCAGGCGCGGGCCACACTTCCCAAGCACCCTCTGTGCGGAAGTTTTACCGAGAGAGATTTATTCATGGGGCTTGTGAAGGGGGGGCTGCTTCCAAAGGACTCCAGGCCTGTGCGGAAAGCCTCCGCACGGATGGGTTTGGGTTTCGGTTTGCTTTAGTCAAAATGGCGGCTGTCTCAGGGAGGACACATGGCCGGCAGACGGGGAGGGAAGGGAGGGAAAGAGCGGGAGGTAAGAGGGGCCTGGAGGAAAGGCCACACCAGTGGGCAGGGGAGGACACGCAGGGACAAGTTCCCTCTCCAAAGCGAGTGGATCTGGCTCCTCAGAAGGTCGCCAGGGAGGGGAGGGCTGAGCCTCCTCCCTCCACGCATTCAGGCTCCAAATGCCAGGTCCTCAAGGTCGGGGAGGACGGCTTGCTCCTCTTTCAGCAGCCCCGCTCTGGAGGCCCAGCCGCCCACCCCCGGCCCTGCCTGTGCCTTCCAGAATCAGCCCCTGGAGTTCCGCCAGGACACCTGGGGTGCAGGCACACACACCGGGGGTCTCCACTTCCTGGCCGTGGGTTCACAGGCCCAGCAGCTGCAGCCCTAGCTATCTCCGTGTGTGTGTGTGTGTGTGTGTGTGTGTGTGTGTGTGTGTGTGTGTTCATGCACGTGTGACACCTCCGCAGAGACATCCAGAGGAAATTACCAGTGCAGGTGGGTGGCAGCGCATCTCCTGTAGATCACCGCTCCTGACCTCCTCCACTGGCAGCCAAACAGCCCCCTGGAGGACCCAGGTAATGCATTCACCTTCCCCAAAACCCATATATCCTGCAAATGCTCCCAGGGAGAAACGTGAGCACCTGCATCCAGAGCCAACCTCTGCCCTTGCTGCCTGGCCCCTGCTGAGATCCCATGCATCTCTAATGTCACCCTGTGCAGACAGCAGGGAATTTAGAAGTGGAGGGGAAGCTGACATCCGAGAAGGCTCACAGGAGCTCCAGCTGGCGGACCCAAGTATTTGCTAAACGCAGGCCTGCCAACCCTCCGCCCCCACAGCCCTGATGTTCCGCTGCCAGCCGCCCACCAAAGAGGAAGAAACTTTGCCTGGGGCAAACAGTAGGGAGTCGCTGCTGATAGAGACAGTGCGCCTGGCTTTCTACTGAGGAGCATCAGCATTCAGGGAAGGTGACCAAATAGGGCAGGGAGGGCAGCCCCTGGCCAGGAGTCAAGCCCGCCTCAAGGGCATGGAGGTTTGCCATTGACCCTCCCCTGACAATCACACTGCTTTGGCTGCTGCTCAGCAAGCTCTAGCCAGGGGTCGAGCTGGGCTTAAGCACCTTTCTTGTGCATCTTCTCATCTAACCACTAGTGTCAGTGGGCAGCCGCTTGCACACGTGCGTGCATGCATGTACACACACACATAGATAGAAGTCAGACAAGCCGAACCCAAGATTGCTGCAAGAAATTGGAAGGATGCAGGCAGATATGTGCTGGGTGGGAGTGGGAAGGAGCGGCAGGCAACTGAGCGCCACCCTAGTTCACCATGAGGCCAGCTTGCCTTTACCAAGGGCCTGGGAAACCAGGTGTCCCAAGCGTGGCCACCTGTCCTAGTCCTGCCAAGCTGTGCAGCTGGTGGACTTTCCACAAATGAGAAGGAGGTGGGGCTGAGGTTCGTGCCCCAGGCCACAATGCAGTCCACCCATGCCAGTTAAAAAACTTGGGGGGATTTTGTTCAGTTTCATTTTGCTTTCTACAACTCTCTGAAACACCTGCTTTCTACCTTATTACAGTGACCTCTGGTGGTCAAGAATCAGACATTGCATGGCCAAATGAAAATTAACTTGCTTAATTTCAAGCAATTGAGTACCAAATACTTTGAGGTCCTCTAAAAGGCTCCAAGAAGAGCAGAAGAGGAAGGAGTGTGGGTCAGGAGCTGCTGCCAGCCCCACTGAAGGCAGGAGGCTGGCAGTCACCTGACCCTGAGGATAACCCAGCCAGGACTTTGGACAGTGTGCCAGGCCCCAATGCAAAAGGCTCTGAGCGTCAGCCTGGGACTATGCTTCAGCCCCACGTCCCCTTCCACAACCAACTGCTGGCACCTCAATGCCAGGCTTAGAGGGCACAGGCTCAGGAAGATTTTGTGGCAAACTTTCAAACCTACCAGGGGATCTGCGAGGAGCTCAGGGCCCAGGTTTCTGGAAGGCTCGATCTCAGCACGGCACCAGCCCTGCTGAGCTGCTCTGGAGCGCCGCTGGCAGGCGGAGGCCCCGGCGAAACAGGAAAGGCAGTAAACCACGTGCCAGTCCCAGGGGGGAGAAAGCTGGCCAGGAACAAGGGGTGAGTGGGCTGCTGCTCATGTCCCACCCAGGCCAAGGGGCAGGCAGACCAGGTGAGGGTGCAGGGAGGCAGGAGAGGAGGCGCTGGCTCTGGGTGTCGTTTTGGAGATGGAAGCCCCTGGCTTCAGGGTAGAAAGCAGGAGGAACAGAATCCCAGGGCATGTAATAACCCATTCCAGCCTTGCCTGGGTCAGCAGGAATCTGAGGGTGAAGGTGGGGATTCTTCTGTGGGGAACAAAATGTGGGGTAGAAGAAAGATGGGTTCATGGCATACAGGTCTGCCACCAGCAGAAAAGGAGAACGCTTAGCCAAAACTGAGGCTCTGTCACCCATCCCCAAGACCACCCCCAAACCATCCTAGACAGATGCTTTCAAGGCCCCAAATTCTCCGGATAAAAGACTCCAACAACCTCAGCACCACCCATTCTAGTAACTTCTAGAAGCTTCCAGTTCAGTGAAACCAGAAGTCAATCCTTACACATGTTATTGCCACCACTCGGTCCATGCATGGTGTGTCGGTTTCAATCAAATCCCCAAACACCAATGATGGAGTCTCCCGAGCTCCTGCAAGTAGCAGTTAGGGTAGGCTGGCATGTTACTGGGAAGACGGAGACAGACAAGTTCACTCTCTGCTCTTCTTTGTATCTCAAAATGGAGGTAGACTATCAATATTGTCTCAATTTCCCTTTATCTATGAGGAGACGTCAGCAAACCTTTCTGCCAAGGATTGTACAAGGATCATTAAAAGGAAAATGTCCATGGTAATTGTGCCTTTATGCATATTTCTTCACTCCAATATTCTATAACATAATAATGTTTCACATTTCTACAGAACTGTCTTTTCAGCATGTTTTCGCATTATGCTTAATTTCGTAAGAGTTTCTCAGTCCTACATAACGACACAGTTCAATGCAAAATCAGATATAAATCTAGCTTAAGAGACTCTCAACAGGAATTTCATTTAAAACTGTAAATGTTAAAAGATTCTGGCTCTGATTTATGTTATGTTGTGTGTGTGTGTTTCAAAGAGAGAGCTTAACTGGCCCTCTTAGACAATAGATGCTCGCCAAGTCACAGCAGCTACACTCCTGCCTCCACAGGTCTGATGGGATGTCTCTGTCCCTGGCAGGGGACGCTGTGAGGGCAGAGAGCAAGCCTGGAGCCCTCAAAGCTCCACTCCGGGGCCACTCAGGGCCTCACGGCGGCGTCTGACACTGTGGCCCGTGCTGGCACAGGCACAACTTTTAGGGAAAGCTTTTTCAGCTTCCTCTCACCTCCCTGCCCCTGCAAAGCACTGGGCATCACATAAAGGCCTCTCTCTATCTCCCCGCCACCTGTCTCTACAAGAGCAGGCAGGGGCGCAAAGAGAGAGGCCGACGCCCCAGGCCAGGCTCTCCCACTGCACTGTACCCAGCCATGCCCGCAACCTTCACTTCTGGAGGTAAAGCGCATGCCCCAGTGCCCACTCACACGCACACCCAGGAGCCAAGGGAGCTGCCAATGCTGACAGCTTCTCCGAGAGGCAGGCAGGTGCCGCAGGTACCGTGGACTGCGGGTTCCTGATGGAATTCATGAATCTGGAGGAGGCATTGATCCATTGTCTGAGCGCATTTAAGACAATTTGAAAATGCAGATTATTTACATACCAGGCTCTAATGACTCCGAACAACCGTTACCGTCCGTCATGTAAAACCATATCCCGGCAATTTTATTGCAGCCTATCACACGCAATGCTGTGTTTAGACAACTTATAACACACAAATTATTTACATCGTGAAAACATCTCTGTGGCCCCAGCATTATGCTATCAACAAGAGACAACCCAGCAGCAGTAGATTAAATTGAAATATGCTGGCTGCTTCCTGAAACTTTAAACTTTATTCCATAATGCTAAAAGCCAAAAAAAAAAAAAAAAAAAAAAAATCACAGTTAGCATCTCGGAACCCACCGCGTCTAAAATTTCACTTGAAAGGTGGAGCTATTGTGAGTTGCAACCCCAAAAAGAGTAAGTCACCACTTTGCAATTGTAAAATCCATTTATTTAAAGAAGATTGAGGTATCCGAGGCTTATGATAGCACTTAACATATTTAAAAATATGCACTGCAAAGCTCTAAAATTTCCTGAATTCCTCCATAAAAAAAAAAAAAAAATGATTTGCCACTTCTAATGGACTCTACCCAAGCCCAGGCACAATCTGTAGGGTACACGCCCCCAGAAAAAAGCAATTGAAATGCCTTGTCTTTGTATCTTTCCAGGAAAGTAAATTATATATAGGTCTGCACTCACATCCCTCTCCCCTACAGGTCACCATTGTCCTCCCACGCCACAGCCCACGGGAGTGAAGAGAAAAGCAGCAAGTGGGTTTGAGCAGGTGGATGCCTGATCGCAACGAATCCAAGAGCCTCATCTTTCTGCCTTTTAGAACTTTGGTTTCAGACTTTAAAGCAATTCCCATTAGGCAGGTTGACACGTGCCAATTAGCTTCAAGCATTTCACAGAATAAAACGCCCCTTGAGATAAATCACCCCACATACCTACACATCTTCCAAATATCTCCATTTGTTTTTCAATATTTCATTGAAATGAGGCTCTTACATGACAGTTCAGAAGGGAAAGGAAATGCTGCTAATTTTAATTCAGATTCCTCAAAGCAGGATATCAGAGAGGACCCCAGACTTAATGACAGAATGAGGGTCTCCAATCAGAAGAGTACCCCGGTTCTGTCCCCTGTGCCACATGAAATGCAGGGGTTGCCTGGGCATTCTGTATCTTTACAAGTGAAGCAAAGCTTTCTAGAACTAGGAGGTGGAGAAGGAAAGAAGGAGAGGAGGAGGATGCAGAGGAGGGGCAGCGGGGACCACAGTGCCACGTGTCCAACTCAGACAGGAAAATACAAAGCATAAAGTCAAGGTCGCACTGCTAAGTAACCCTGATAGCAACAGATTGCCAGCAGAAGTGGTTTGCTGTGACCCTTGGAGAGCTACACATATAAACATCTTTGTTTTCATATGAATGGGTACATAGAGTATTTGCATTGTGACAAAAGCTAGTTTTTCAAAGAACTGTAAACAAATAGTGAACTCCAATGAATGCTTGCCTGCATACTAAAATATTTGGGGGAAGCATCCTATGTCTACAACTTTCTCTGAAGTGAATCAAAATATTAAGATGGATAGATGAACAGAAGGATGGATATTGATAAAGCAAGAATAACAAAATGTCAACTGCAGAAGCTAAGTTCTAGGTATATTAGTTCCATTGCAAAATTCTTTCAACTTCATGTTTGAAATCTACAAACTGAAATCACAAAAATACTAATGTTCCTTACTAATATTGAAATTGATCCCTTTCCAAGTATACACAAATCTCTTTGTATTCTTTAAAGCCGCATGGGATTCCGATTTATGGGTACACCACCGTTGGTTAACACGTCCCTCACTGCTGGACATCAGGGTTGCTTTGCCATGACAAAGGACACCACAACGAATGTTTGTATAAATATGCCTTTGACTACTCGTGATACCATTTCTATAGGATAAATCCCTAAATGTGCAGTTTGTGACTCAAAGAGAATGCGCATGTTAACTCCTGATGCCTAGTAATGCCACTAGTGCTGACCCAAGGCAGCTGCACACGTGTCGCCCGTCACGGGCCCTCACGCGAACCCCAGCAGGAGGGACTACGGTGTTATGCTTGAGGAAGGTGAGGCACTGAGATCCAATGACTCGCCCAAGATCTTACAGCCAGAAAGTGGCAGTCTGACTCCGGAGCAGGCCATTTTAACCACTGTGCTTACAAATTACGGTGCAAAGGATCCATCCACATATAGTATTAAAACTAGTGTTTGAGGGTCACTGTTTCCCCAGGCCATGCGGGCTTTTCATTTGTCCAAAATTTAAAGAAAACACTCTCCATTTTTTCATTTGCCACGAAGACCAACATAAAGAACCCGCACAGCAAGAGGATCACAGAACACAGTGGCAGGCAGGGAGGCCTTGCTGATGTGAGCAGGACACGGGGAAAGCTGACGTCCGTGTGCCAATCCGTCCTCTCCCTGCTCACCTGACCACCTCCCTGCAGCAAGCACCCGAGCAGGTAAACAGACCTACAAAATCCTCAAACTTCTATTTTTAAACTCTCTAAATGCCCAGCCTATTTTTCCAGATACATTCATGCAATCTCAAGTAGTCTACCTCCATTCTCCTTTATCAGTCATCTGTGAGTAAAAAGAACTAAGTAAATAGTACAGCATCTCTCTTGCCATTGGTTAGTCAATTAATTCAAGCAAACCTTTAGGCAATGCTTGATGTCACATAGGGATATTATTACCAACAACCTCAAAAGGTTCTTTTGTTTTATTACCTAAAACATTGTAAATGATCCCAACATAAAACTGGTTAAGAAGTCTTCCCACAGCAGGTCATACACCAGCCCAAGCATCCAAGGGCTCACTGAAACACAGCCTCCATGCCATTAGCTTCAAAGACAAGAAAGCTGCAGCCCTGGGATAGAGCCCTCTGCAAACAGGAGAGCATCAGCTCACAACACACTTAACAGTAACAATACTTCAAAATACCACTGCATCACTGTTGCCGAAGCAACAAAAATAATGTCATTGATACAGCCGGCTCACTTCTTAGCAGAAACACAGCAAACTATGCAGAAAAACTAGGTTGGGTGAAGAGCTGAATAAGAAAAGAGGATACCTTCAAGTGACAAGGAGTCACCCCAGATGTGAACAGAGTGGGAAAATCACAGCCTTGAACCCTGAAGACCCAGGCTCCTCTGAAGGCTTCTAACTGGCAGGTGGTTGAACATTTCTGAACACTCGACTCTCAGAATCAGGGTCAGTCCTCCTTCCTGGGTGGTGAAAGGGGTAGGGTCCTGGGCAGGTGGCAGCTCTCCACAAACAGCAGCTGTTTGCATTGCGATAACCATGGCAGGGCTTGGCACCAGCACCTAGCAGGGTTCACGGAGCACTGAGAATCTACCAAGTGTTCCTACCTTTTCTCTTTTTCTATATTTTTGTGATGATGATGATTCAAGAGTTCAAGATTTTCCAAAAACTACAAGGAACAATGTAATAGAAATCTATGTGCCAACCAGCCATCTTTTCCAGTTATATTTCACTAGCCTCAGATTTATATTGTAGAAATAATAAGTACAGATATACCTGGAGCTCGTGTACGGACCTGCCATATCTCATTCTCCTCTCCTCACAAGTGGTCCCTGTCTTCCATTTAGATTCTATTTACTACGTATGTAGGGATCCCTAAGCAATGTATATTTTTTTTTACATTTGAAGCTTCTATAAATAGCCCCATATAATACACGTATTTCTGCAAAGCTTTTTCCATATAACTCTTTCATAATATACATACAACAGCATTAGCTTACTAATTTTAACTGCTATATACTATTCCACTGCATAAATATACTACAATTATTTGTTCACTCTACTCCTGCTGACCATTTACATTGGTTCCAAATTTGTATCAGCGTAAACAGTGCTACAAAGACCACCCTATATGCACCTCTGTGCAAAGTTTGTATTAGGGTGTCTGGAGGACAGCAGCTTTGTTGTTGTTGTTGTTGTTGGACACAATACCTTTATTTCATTTATTTATTTTTATGTGGTGCTGAGGATCGAACTCAGGGCCTCGCACGTGCTAGGCGAGCACTCCACCCCTGAGCCACAATCCCAGCCCCAGGGCAGCAGCTTTTAAAGCATGGTCTCTAGACTCCTGGGGCACCCCTAATAACTTTTTAGGGGACTACAAGGTCAAAACCGTTTTTATATAAAATACTAAGAAGTGATTGGCTTTTTTCAGTGTGTCAACATTTGCACTGCTAAAGTAAAAGCAATGGTGGGTAAAACTTCAGGGGCCTTCACACAAATAAAGGGGTGGCACAACTGTACTAATGGTCACTAATAGAAACACTCTCTTGCCAGTTTTACCTAAGAATCCCTTTTAATATTATGTGTGACAGAATATTAAAAATATACATTTAGCACTTCTGCTGCAAACTGAAGTACAAAGGTTGTCTTGAAGGAAGGCAATTGTATGATTGAGTTACAAGCTAAACTAGCCATTTTTTCATGGAATTTCATTTTTATTTGAAAGAATAACTGGTTATTTATATACTCAGGTATGTAGCAGACTTCTGCGTCTTGCCAAGATAGATTAACAGGAATGTACTCTCCTGCTCAGGATAACTAAGAAGCTGGACAACATGTGTGAAACCTCAGTTATCCAGACTTTGGACATCCGACAATGAAGAAAAGAGATCCCCAAAGAGATGGGGCAGACACAAGTGATTATGACAGCCCCAGTTCACTTGCTATGGAAAGTTTCCAGGCCATGGCACAGTGAGGGGGACCCACTCTCTGAGTGGAGAAGAAGGAACTAGGAATCTAAGGAGGCCAAGGAAACTCACATAGGAGCGAGTAATGGAGAAGATGCACAGAGAACTCTGGATTTGTGTAGAGGGTCCCCTTTATTCCAATAAATATGGACCTGTTCCATGAGGAAATTATCTGAGGCCACTCAGTGACCCACCCAACAGGACTACAGAGAACAATCACTGTCACACTGGAGTATGTCTGTTTACACCAAGAGTGAAAAACTTCATAATATACAAAGTAAGACCTGAAAGGTTTAAACTGATTCCAAATAATGTTGCCATGTCCCAAAACAAAGCTCAAGAACATTTATAGGAATAGGAACATATACCAGTCTCTAACAGGAAGTTCAGAATGTCTGGGATCAAATGGAAAATATGCAGGTTTGAAGTAAAATATGACTTATAATGAGAAGGAAAGTCAATCAAAATCAAACCAGAAATGACCCAGTAAAAAAATTGATAGATAAGAAAATTGAACCTGTTTGGAAAGGACATGGAAATTTTAAAAACACTCAAGTAAAACTTCTAGATGAAAACTGCAATCAAAATCTAAGATGCAATCTGAGATAACAAATACACTGGATGGGATTAACACAAAATTAGACGTCACAAAAGAAAATATTAGTGAACTTAAAGGTAGTAATAGAAACTACCCAAAGTGAAACAGAGAGAAGGATTAGGGAAAAAATGAAAAGAGCATCAGCGACAACTTGAAACAATCTAATAGATGTAAAATGGTCCCAGTGGAGGGATTGGGGCAGAAAAACTTTCCTGAACAAATAATGGCCAATTTTTTTTTCCCAAAATTGATAAAAACTATAAATCCACAGTCTCAAGAATCTCAATGATCCCCAAGCACAAGAAATATAAGAAAACCATATCAAGGCCCATCATAATAAACTTGCTTAACTCCAGTGATAAAGAGAAAATCTTAAAAGGAAGCACAGAAAAAGGACATACTGTGTGCCGAGAAGCAAAGACCCGCAGAGCTGCAGGCTTCTCACCAGCAACGATGCAAACAAACCGGAAGAAATGGGGCCACTTCCATTAAAGTCCTAAAAGAAAAAACTGTCCATCTGGAATCCTTTTCCCATTGGAAATATCTTTCAGAAAAAAAGGGGTAAAAGCCGGGCATGGTGGCGCACGCCTGTAATCCCTGCACTTTGGGGGGCTGAGGCAGGAGGATCGCGAGTTCAAAGCCAGCCTCAGCAATGGTGAGGCACTTAGCAACTCAGTGAGACCCTGTCTCTAATAAAATACAAAAAAGGGCTGGGGATGTGGCCCAGTGGTTGAGTGCCCCTGAGTTCAATCCCCGGTACCAAAAAAAAAAAGGGGGGGGGGATAAAATTGTGGCTTTTTTCATAGATACAAAAAATGAAAGAATTAATGACCAACAGACACGTACTACATGAAATGTGAACAGAAGACATTCAGGCAGAAGTACATGGACACCAAATGGAACCTAGATCCACACAAAGAAACGAAGAGCACTGGAAATGGTACCCCTGTGGGCATATGCAAAGCTCTGTTATTGCTTAACCTCTTTTTTTTTTTTTTTTTTCCTTTTTTTTATACCTCTATTTTATTTATTTATTTTTATGTGGTGCTGAGGATCGAACCCAGGGCCTCGCATATGCTAGGAGAGGGCTCTACCGCTGAGCCACAACCCCAGACCCTGTTTAAATCTCTTTAAAAGACAGCTACTTTGGGGCTGGGGTTGTACCTCAATGATAGAGCACTTGCCTGGCAAGTGTGAGGCACTGGATTCAATCCCCAACACCACATAAAAATAAATAAATAAAGCCAGGCGTGGTGGCGCATGCCTGTAATCCCAGCACTTTGGGAGGCCGAGGCAGGAGGATCGCAAGTTCAAAGCCAGCCTCAGCAAAGGCGAGGCACTTAGCAACTCAGTGAGACCCTGTCTCTAATAAAATACAAAAAAAAAAAAAAAAAAAAGGGCTGGGGATATGGCCCAGTGGTGGAGTGTCCCTGAGTTCAATCCCCAGTACCACCAAAAATAAATAAATAAATAAATAAATAAAATAAAAGGTATTGTGTCCATCTACAACTAAAAAGTATTTAAAAAAAACAGCTACTTAAATCAAAACCAATAACAATGAATAGTGGGGCTTAAAACATATCAAGAGATAAATCACATGGAGAAAAGTGATGGGAGGGAGAAATAAAAATAGAAATTCTCATACTACATATGAAGTAGCATAATACTACCTGAGCACAGACTGGAGAAAGTTAAAGATGTATACTAAGACATTTAAAATAGTGACTACAACAAGAGTTATAGCTAATAAGCCAACAAAGAAGATAAAATGGAATCATTAAAAATTCTTAATCCAAAAGAAGGCAGAAAAAGAGAAAATGGGAATAAACAACAGATAGGAAAAGCAGAAAACAAATAGAAACCAGAGATAATCACATTAAAATTAAATGCTCTAAATACTTCAAATAAAAGGCAGAGATTATGGAACTGGATTGAAAAGCAAGACCCAACTCTATGCTGTCTTAGGAAACCTACCATATTTACAAAGACAAAAACGTAAAAACTAAAAGGATGGAAGAAGATATATCCCCATGCCAATGCTAATAAAAAGAAAGAAGTGGCTATATGAATATTTCACAAAGTAGATTTTAGAACAAAGAAGTACTACTGGGGATAAAGAGAATGATTTCATGATAAAGGAGACAGTTGATCAGAGGCATGTAAGAATCTTACATGTTTATGAACCAAACAAGAAATCTTCAACATATATCAAGTGAAAACTGATGAAAATATGAGAATAGACAAATCCATAATTACAGTTAGATATCTCCACATCCTTCCCTTAATAATTGATTAAACAAGTAGATATAATATAGGATTTGACTGACACTATCAACCAACTTGAATTCATTGACATTTATAGAACATTCCCACTAAAATCCACAGAATGCACATCCTTTTCAGATACATTATATTGTGAGCCATGAAAACGTCTTGATAAATTTAAAAGAATTGAAATAATTTGTCATAGAGTATTTTCCCTGATCTCAATGGAAGTAAATTAGAAATTAATCATACACACTTATTTGATAGTTTTTCAAAAATGAAAATAATAAGACTATCATTTCAACTGACTCTATTTTGATGTCAATGATAAAAGTTAAGTATTTAAGGAACAACTAGAACTTGAGAAAATTTGTCTTCACCCCTGTGAACCTGGCAGCTTGAAAAACATAAAGACTTCTCCGAGGACATCAGTAGGGGGATCAACAAAGATAATGGGAGAAGTTACTATATAATGAAATGGGTCAACATTTGGAAGATTTTGCATAATTCAGTGAGCCAATATTTTTAAATGGCCAATGTGATTTTACAAACCCATACAAGTAAAAATCTTTCCAAAGATCCATATTAAAAGATGACCCAGAAAACAAAACAACAACAACAAAAAAAAAAAAAGGCCAGTGAATTTTATTATAACAGGATGCAAAAAAATCACTAATACACAGTCACGTGTCACTCAACAGACACATTCTGAGAAATGCATGGTTAGGCAATGTTGTCATGTGCAGACATCATGGAAGGAACCCACACAAACTAAGAAGGCTGCAGCATCACTAAGGTGATGTGATTCTAAGGAAGCACCAACATAGGTGCAGTCTCTGATGACTCAAATGTCATCATGTGGCACGTGACTGGGGTTTCAGACTTCACATCGCAACTACTCTCTAAGAAAGTATTTATTATGGCTTGGATCTTATAGGTCCCTCAAAGGCAGGTGCTGATGGCTTGTTCACCCCCCTTGGCACACTGGGAGGTGGTAGAACATTTGGGAGGTGGGGCCTAGCGAAAAGAAGTTAGGTCATTTGGGGGTGTGACCTTGAAGGGAATGTTGGGAAACCAACCCTTTCCCCCTCCCTTCCTCCCCCCACCCTTCCCTACCACCAGGAGGTGAACAGGCCTCCTGTGCCACCTGCTCCCTGCTGTGATGTTCTGCCTCACCACAGGCCCGATGGACTGAAACTAAAAGCCAAAAATAAACCTTTCCTCCTTTAAGTTGATTTTCTCATGTGTTTTTGTCATAGCAATGGAAAGCTGACACAGTAGCACCTGTAGGTTTTGGTTAGTATCAAAGAAGAATATCCACACTTCTCCGAAATGGCTGTTAACAGGCCACATTTGTATTTATACTAAGCTAAATTTAGCGAAATTTTCCCTATTTCCTTCTCCCCCCACACCTTTGTAATGCTGGGGATTGAACTCAGAGGCACTCTACCATTGTGCTACATCCCCAGCTCTTTTTTTTTTTTTTAATATTTATTTATTTACTTTAGTTGTACACAATGCAATGCATTTATGTTTACGTGGTGCTGAGGATCGAACGCGGGCCGTGCACATGCGAGGCGAGCGCTCTACCGCTGAGCCACAACCCCAGCCCACACAGCTCTTTTTATTTTTTATTTTGAGACAGGGTCTCACCAAGTTGCCCGGGTTGACCTCCAACTTGCAATTCTCCTGCCTCAGCCTCTCAAGTAGCACACCCAGAAATTTCTTCTATTTCAATGTATCAAAATAGATTGAAGACAGAAGCAGATATGAGAACCATTTGTCTTTCATTAAGTCAAACATTAAAGAAATTTGCAGAGACATAAAATGATGTTACCATTCTTGCTAAATTTTGTTTTGTTTTGGAAAACAGTTATTTTTCATTAAACAGTATGCTATTTATGTTAACATGAAATGAGTTTATTACTGCTATTTTAATGATTTAATACATATTTTACTAATTTCTCAGTTTTAATGTCTAATACAGTATATATTGTAGCTATAACTCATAACAGATCATCTTTGGGGCCCTTGAGAGTGTTAGGATGTCCTGAGACCAAGAAGTTCAAGACCACTGTTCTACAGAAGCTGAATTACTCAGCCATAGTATATGCAAAAAAAGGAAGCTTTTTTTTTTTTTCTTTTCTTAATGAATATATAGACAAAGCCTTTATTGGGACCTCCACTGAATGGGGAGATGCAGCTCTAACAAGAAAGTGTCAGGCTGGCTCCAGGAGGCATTTCTTGACATTTTCAAAGTCGCTGGAGATTCCGAGCTAACCAGCAGACTCTTCAATGCAGATGACCAATAGAGCCTTTGATTTTATAGTGACAATAATAATGATCATAATAGCAATAAAAGCTCCCATGTATTATGGGCCAGGCATTATTATACTAAAACTGAAATCCTCATTATCCTCCAACAAAACTGGAAAATAAATATTATTCACATATTATGGATAAAGAAACCAAGGTTCCTAGAGGTGAGATTAGGGGCCCTAGAGGGTAAAAGAGTCAGGATTTGAATCCAGTTCTGTCTTATTCTGAGCCAGCAAACCCTCACACTTTGAAACGTCCCTGACTCTCTGTCTTCTCATCCTGCTCTGCTTCCCTCTTGTTCCTTGCCAAATAATGTGTGTTGCCCCCCTTCCCTGTTAGAATGTAGCACGGGGAATGCATTGGGTTTTGGGGTTTTGTTTGGATTTTTAGTGCTGGGGATTGAACCCAGGGCCTCACACATGCCAGGCAAATACTTTACCACTGAGCTACATCTGCAGCCCTGAGGTTTTTGTCTATCCTACCAGCCCAGGTTGTAGCAGTGTCTACACATGGAAGCAGACAATTCAGTAAGTATTTGCTGAATGAGTGAATGGACAAAGGAACAAGTCACTGAGATAACAGGCAGTTCCGTGTCCCGTGGCACTTAGAGCCCAGATGGTATTAGCATTGGTCTTAGTTGTGTGGTTTTAGATTTCAAATGTTCCCCCCCAAAGGCTCATGTGTGGAAGGCTTGGTCCCTAGCATGTGACACCATTGTGTTGGTGGGGGACTTTAGGAGGTGGGGCCTGGGGGAAGGAGGTTAGGTCATAGGGGCGGGCCCTTGAAAAGTGTACTGGGACCACAGCCCCTTCCCCTTCTTTGCCTCCCTGCTGCCGTGAGGTGAGCAGCTCCTCCTCCATGCTCCGGCCATGAGGTCCCGGCTGCTACAGGCCCAAAGCAAAAGACCAAGTGGCCCTGGACTGAAGCCTCTGAACCTTATTAAGTGGGTTTGCTCACATATTTTGTCACAACACAGAGCTAACACAGTCTTCAATTGTTTTAAAGGCCTAATTTATGTATGCCACATATCATTCTGTCTTATGGAAGGAGAAATGAAGTTCCAGATGGTGTTCACTCCAAGTCCTGCAGCATGGAGAGAAGCTCTCTGGTTCAGTTCAGTGTCTTGCCCCTAAATCGCAGGACGGAAGCATTTATTTAGTGGTGGGAGTGGGCGGTGCCTTCTCAGCTGGACCTAGCAGGTAAAGGGAGGGATTCAGAGCTAGACACTGAGTCTTTAATCTCTTTTTTGGTTATCTACAGTTATTAAAAATTCCAACTTCAGAGTATTTTGAGGGCCAGGTCAGAAAGAACAGGAAAGCACATCTGATCATCCCCCACCACCCACACCCTTACTGAGTATGTGCAAAGTACCGTGCAATCCCCTGGGAAGGCAAAAGGGCAAGAAGACAAACCTCAAAGCAGGGCTGCGGGGACATCAAATGACTCATGACAACACCACAGTGTCTCTCTGAGCGTGGTGGGGCATGCCAGGGGACCAGGGCTTCAGGGAGTCCAGAGCTGTACGGGGGCTACAAGTGAGGATATTCAGAAGAACGTCAGGACAAAGGGCATCCGTGAAAGGACAGAGATCTGTGGACAGCAAGAGGGGAGCTGCAGGGAAGCAAACTACAGAGGCAGCGAGCAGCCAGGGCCTAGCCAGAGACGATCCCTGCTCCAGGACAGCCTCCCAGGTTGGAGGAACCCAGGGGCTGAGTGTGTCTGTCTCGTGCTCTGCTTCCTGGCTGTAGGTCCACTCTGACCATCAGCTCTACCAGCCAGACACTCACCGGCACTGACTCTGTCAGTAGGACAGCGCAGTGTCTGCAGCTGTCTCGCTGTTTGCTGGTCCACCTTGAGCACTTGTTCTCCTGAGCTTAGTTTCGGCCATGAGCTTGGGTCCAGAAAATTGTCAGGAAGAAATATAGAAAAGAGTATCTCTGGTTGGCAGGAAATGCACATCTAGGCATTGCCACTGAAGTGAACAAACGAAAAGTCTGAGGGTCCTTGTATCCATGCCCAACCTTCTACTGTCTCAGGCGGATGGCTGCATCCCCCGCTGAAGACCTGCTAGACTCTCCCTCCTCGCCCGCTCGTCGTCAGACTAAACCCATCCCACACTCTTCAGCTCACGCCAGGGGGTCGCCAGCGCTCCCCTCTGGCCCGTAGCATGACACCCTGGCCACGTCTCCATCTCCTGAAACCTGGCTCAGAGGTCCTACAGATCAGGTTCAAATACTGCCAGCCAGGGAATCCCTGCCTCGCCACCGGGATCACCAAGCTGACGAGGACACTGAGACTTCAAGAGCAGGCAAGGCGATATCGTCGGGCACACCCTGATCCCGCTGAGATACACAGCTGAGGTTCCATTCGTTCCTGCCCAGGTCCAGGGGCCACCCTGGGGTCCTGCTTTCAGCCTTTGGCTTTCACTCCAGGTGTCTAAGTGCCGCACGTGCTTGCTGCAGACCCTCAAATGTAGCCGCCTGAAGCGATGGCCGCTTGGAGCAGCAAAGCCGCGGGAATGAGTTCAGAGGCAGACTGGAAACAAACAGGATCTTTATGCTGCCAGCTTCTCTCTCTGGCTCTAACAACTCTAACACGCACCACACACCAGCAAACAACCAACAACCAAAATGGCCCCGACCCGCTCTGCGCTGGGCCCAAGTCTCTCGAGATCACGGGCCAAGTCTCATGAGACTACGGAAGGCGGCAATGTCCAAAACTCCATGGCCTGAAGTCAACCGCAATCAAGGCTCCTGCACTCAAAGCCATGCAGAGTGCATATTTACCACCATGTGTGGACCAAACACACGAAAGAGGTGAGACAGATGATATTGTGGCAGTGACCTTCCACTGTCCTCCTGCTCTCCTGTCCACCACCAGAGCAGGCAGGAAAAGTCCTGAGGCACACACTCCAGCCAAGGCCCAAGGGGTCCTCCCCAGCCCAACACTGTACCTGTCAGGAGAGGCCACCAGCACAGGACACAACCCTTCAGAAGCAGTGGTCAGGAACGGTCTGCACAGCTGCCGACCCCCCAGCTCTCCGGTTCTGGGTCCCTTTCACCCTTATTTTCCCATTATTAGAAACCACCCATGAACATCTCCAAAATCTTGGGAAGTAAATTCTATGGTTTTAGCTTATTTACAAATTCTGAGGAGGGGAGCACATGGGGCAGGAAATCCAGACCAGCTCTCCAGAGTCCCTTCCTGCTCCAGTGGCCTCCCCTCCCTGGGTCCATCCGCCTGCCTCACACCTGGGTGTTGCCATGCGTGGCCACCCAGAGGAAATGTGAGACCATCACAAGTCCAAGAATCCTGATGGGGCCTGCATGGCTATCCATGAGCTTCCCCATGCCAGACGCCTTTGCCAACCATGTCCCCCCAAGGACCCTTGCAGCAATGCCATATTTGCTTTGGTCTCCTTCTCACCAGCTCTTGGTCAGATCTTTATTAGGCTTAGATTCGGCTCAGACTTCCTAAGCTGTGGTCCCACTCCTCCTGCCCTCTTCCCCAAAACAGGCAAGACCAGGCCTTGACTGGTCACATCCCTACCTCTCGCTACTGGTGGTCACAGAAGCTAGCACGTGGGTCTTCCCCACCCCCGCACCTCTAGGAGCACCTTCAAGGCAGAGGCAGTGTCTCATAATTAGTTAGCGTCTCCAGGCACCTAGCCTTGCCCGGTGCAGAGATGCGCTCAGATTCCTGTTGACTGTGGCCTCACCCACGCTCCCTGAGCACCAGGCCCTGGTGAAGCCATCGAGGCTGATGAGATGGCCCCTGGAACAGGTGGACTGCTGCAGCTCCTGTGTCCTGCAGCTCCCTCCAAAGCCCTGCAGCCTTTTAAGTTAAAAGACCCCCACTGTGCGTCTGTGTGCCCTGGAGACTTGACCACCCTCCTCCCTGAGGCACGACTTCATGGCCAGGGCCTCCCGCCCCCTGGCTGCCAGAGCCAGCTCACAGGTCCTGCAGCATGGCTCCCACAAGGGAAAAATCATTGCATTCAGATCAGCTAGCGCGGCAATAGGTCAGGCTTCCAGAAGCCTCCCCCGAACGCTGATTAATGGGCAGGAGCGGCCCTTGCGCATCTCATTACGCACATAGCTGCAATGAAACCATCTTTGCTTTACAGTTTTGTGCAGGACATAAAAGTGGGAAATATCCCAGCCTTCAGAGGGAACAGGCTATGAATATTGAAGCAGCCCCGGGTTATTAATCCAGCACCATTAGTCTTAGGGAGTCACCCCAGCACTGACCCCCCAGAAGGAAATTCCTCCTGCTGTCCATTTCTCATTTCAAATTATCCGTATAGTCCCCATACCTAGTACCTGTGAATTATTTGATATTTTGGAGAGGAAAATAAACAATATAAAAAATCAGCAGAACTTAGGGGATCTATAAATTCTTACCAAGTTATTTTCAGAGTGAGGAAAGCTGATTCATATGGCACTTTGCTTCCCAAGACTAATTTAGTTTGCTTTTTTCTTTTATTAATAGGAGGTAAGCACCCTGGGAAGAGCACATTTTCGTTCCTGGCAGCACCTGTCAAGGGGATCCCAGGCCCACAGCCCATGTTGGAAGGCTTATCCCAGAAAGGTATTCACAGAGCACACAGCACCAGCACCACGCCCGGGAAACAGCACTTCAGAAACACTGGACAGACACTCGGGGACGCGCTGGCTTTCAAAGGCCAGCACCCGTGCAGACTGACTGGAGAACCAAACTAGCCCATCCGCCCTTTTCATTTCCTTAGGAACACATTAAAACAGAAATGAGCCTCCGTCTTGCATTTTCCCATTTTATATTTATCCAAATGAATGAGGGCTTGCTGGAGGTGGTTTTAAAGACACCTCTGTGTCACGGGTGTCGCCAGCCTGCCATGCCGTGTCCACGTGTGGAATTCTGCTCTTGTTCATTCCCTCCTGGGACTCCCTGATCATCCCAGTAGGAAGGCGCAGCTCTGTCCTCACTGCCCCCGCAACCCACCTCGCAGGTGTGCCTCCTCCTTGTTCCCTCTCTCCTCCTTCCGGGGCTCCGCTGGCCGTGGGTTGGGTCTTCACCTTCCTGGCCTACACCTCTGCCTCCATGCTGTGGTCTGAATGACCTTCTCATGCTGCAGGTAGGCTTGCTCTGTCTTTAGCCAGATAGCTATTCTTTTGCTGACACCATCTATTAGGAGGTTGGGGGTTATTTGGTTTTAGTTTCAAATACTATATATTTTTATTTTTAGGATAACCAATTGGTCCTTTAAAAAAAAAACTGACTGCTTCTCCTCATTGTCTCCTATTCAGTCCTTCTGAATTTTATTTCTTATCTTCTCTCTCCAAATATTTTACACATTTTGGTCTAATGTCCTTCTCAGTGTGCTGTATTATCTACAGTTCGTGAGACGTAGACTCTCCTTTCACCATGTTTGTTGATTGTTGCCGCCTGAAGCGATGGCCGCTTGGAGCAACGAAGCCGCGGGAAGAAGTTCAGAGGCAAACTGGAGACAAACAGCTTTTTATTCTGATAACTTTTCTCTCTGGCTCTAACAACGACTAACACGCGCCGCACACACCACCAAAATGGCGCTGACCCGATCAGCAATCTCGGCCAAGTCACTCGAGATCTCGGGCCAAGTCCCGTGAGACTACGGAAGGCGACAATGCCCAAATCTCCACAGCTCATAGTCAACCGCAATTCAAACCATCTCCCCAAACAGGGCTCCTACAGTTGATTATCTCTTGTGGTAAGGGTTTTCTTGTTTGCTTTCCGTCCAAGAGCTCATCTACATTGAGATTCCTCCAGCTTTTTCCCCACAAGACTCACAGGTGCCCAGTGAGGAGGGATGACCCCCAGGGGGCAGTTTCATACTTACATCTGACAAAGTCTTAAGGGCCTCATTAGTTCTGGACCAAATTTTCTTAGGTTTTCAGCTGAGAGTTTCTGCCCAGCTGGACAGTGCAGGATTGCTCTCACATCACGTAGAGTTGGGCTGGTAGCCCTCTTTCTTGCAGGAGATTCCTGTTATAGCTACCCTTTGGGTTGCTGAGAGCATGCCCTGTCCCTGAGCCAATGGAAAGAACACTTCTGGCTTTTATTGACAGACAGGACAGTCCCTCTTGCTCCCAGTTTTGTGCAAGAAAACTAGTTGCAGCTGTTCAGGTGCTCTGAAGATCCCACCCCCAGGGCTCACCGTGGAGATCCAGCTGAGCCACTCAGCCTCATCTCGGACTTCCATCCTTGTTTCTGGCACCCGGAAACCTCCCAGTCTCACCTTGGAATTCAGCCATGCTTTTGCTGCTGTTGAAGGAAGCCAACATTTCTCTGGGCTCAGGGTGAGAGGAGAGACTCCCACACATGCGCAGTTGGGACCACGCTGGGAAGGTCTCCAGCCCTGCCAAGGGGATGCTGCACTTGCCTGATAGTCACCAAGAACACACCAAACCGTGGTCACAGCTAGCCCCCCTTCACGCCTCAGCATATGACCCCCCAAATGCCACCCAATCAGGTAGAGAAAAGACCACAAAAAATACATGCCCGGCAGCCACCTCGCATTTCCAGGATCTCAGAATTTGCCAAGCAATTTTGCCTGAATATGCCAAAACATTGGAAACGAATATATGACAGACACAGCTTTTCTAAAGGAGGCTGCTTCCTGTCGTCCTGAACTAACTGGGGAAGCCAAGCCAAGGAGAAACCCCACTTGGTACATTCCCTCGGGCACAGCCAGCCCACACAGTGCTGCCCACCAGAAACACCAGGGCCACTCCACCTTCTTCCCAGTAGCAAAGTCCAGAGGAAAGGGACAAGAGACGGTCCCTCCTTAGCACCAATGGCACACAGCTGGGGATGCAGGAGTGGCAGAGAGAGGCAAGGGGCAACTACCCCTTGCAGGAGAAGCAGTGACCATCTTCCCTTCATGCTCAAACAGACCCTCCAGGGCAGGTGACAGGCAACTCCCAGCACCTGCTGCCAACCGCTCCCAAATGGCATTTCTGTCCCATGTCTCGGTCAGTACTGAAGGACAGGACATCCCCAGAGCTGGGCGTGAAGCAGAACTTTGCCACTGACTGGCTGTGGGGCTCTGGGCAGGTCGCTTTCCTTCCCCTCCCTGCGTCTCAAACACGGGGACCTGGCACGCAGGGTTGACACGCAGATGGAACTGCTCGCCCAGTGGCAGTCGCTGTTGATGCTGTTAACAGTGATCTGAAAGTGACCAAACTCCAGAAGTAAATGGCCCTCTGACAGGTCGCAGCCTCCCTCCAGCTCCCGGGGAAGCAGAATATGGGCTTTTCCAAAAGCTAAACATTCAGAAGCATCTTCTCACGGCTCTCCTACTACACCTGGGTGCAGGGTTCAAGGCGGCTTCCTGAGGGGAGTTGACACGCCATGAGCCACACACTGACGGTGAACGCGGCACACGCTGACGCACAGGCACCCTCTCATCTGCAGCGGGCACGTTCCAAGACCTGCAGAGGAGGCCCGAAGCGCTGGACGGTGCTGACCCCGGGCACACTGTGTCCCCTGTGCACAGCTACCGAGGGCAAGGTGTGATGCATAAAAATTAGGCACAGTAAGAAATTAACAGTAACCAGTGGTAAAAACAGAACACAGAGCAATATGCTGTAGGAACAGCGGAGCAAGCATCCTCTCTCCCTCTCTCTGTCACAAAATGTCTGATGGCCCTGCACCCCTGCTCCTGACAATGTGAGATGACTCAACACCTGCATCAGTGAGGTGTGTGACGCAGGGCCGGGTGGGACTGCTAGGCCACCCTGACCTTCGGTGGAACCTGCACATCTCAGCTGTCAGCTGACTGCGGGGAACTAAGTGAGGAAAATGCAGCTGGGGACCAGGGGCCTGCGGCGTGCACCTGGGAGGCCATCGCCCAGCCAGGGCAGTAAAGGTCTCCCACACCCAGGCCCCTCCTGCCCCTGCACACTGCCCAACGCGTGGTTTCTATTATAGTAAAAAAATGAAAATAAAATACGAAAGAGGAAAGGGGGAGGTGGCGCGGCGGGAGGAGCGCAGAGAGAAGGCCCACGCTGGACGGCCCTGGTACCGCTGAGAGGCAGAGGGCGTCGGAGACGGGCCGCGGGGCACAGAGGGATGGAGAGAGCTGCACCATCCCGGGCATATCTGTCCACTGGGGCTGGAGGCAGCAGAACCCACCAGGTGCCAGCCTCAGCACGAAGGGCTGGCGTCTCAGTGCTCCCTCGTGGTGCCCCGTTCCTGGCTGTCAAGGCCCCAGCACGAGGCACCGCGGCCACTCAGAAACACCTGGGTCCTTCAGCCTGCCCCCTCCCGCAGGGCTCGAGGCCCTGAGGGGAGTGTGCCCTGGCCCTGGTGTCCAGTCATCATGCTGCCCCTGTCGTAGGTCCAGGCCCGCCACAGTTTTGGCCCCGGCTCTCGGCCCTGCGCTGTGGCAGGAGGGAGCCTGTCCTGCAGGAGCCCTCGCCCTGGGCGGGGACGGTAGGAAATGACCTGTTTGTTTGCCGATGGCCCGTGTGTGTGCTGTGGGACAATCTTGTGTTAGTGGGATCTCCAAGACTATGACAGAAACCTGAGACGACCCACTTAACGAGAAAAGGGATGCGTGGGCTCACAGTTGTGGCGGTGGCGTCCTTCCTCAGTTGGCCTCACCACTCTTAGGCCAGCGGCGAGCAGTCCACCGTGGCAGGAGCCCATGGTGAAGCGAAGCCCCGCACCCCACGGCCAGAAAGAAGGAAGAAAGGAAGGTGCTGCTGGGCCCACGGTCCCTGTGGGCTGGCCCTCAGCCACCAGGCCCCCACTGTGCCCCGCCTCTTACAGGCCCCATCACCCCCCGCAGCACCAAGCCAGGACCAGCCTTTAATACGGGGCCTTCGGGAACATTCTAGATCCGAAATTTTGCAAGACTCTTAGCCCTGAATGGCTCCAATTCATACTCCTGATTGTAGCTTCAATCACTTCAGAACCCAGAGCAGAAGCTGTATGAAATGGGACATTTCAGCAGGTGACATTGACACGAATGTGGCATCACGGCCCTCCTGGAGACACAGGCACCCAGTCACTCCAACTGAGTGCACTCCGGCCAAGCCCTGCCGCTCTGGGCAAGCCTGAGCTACTTCTGGAGTCACAGACAGCGCTCCTGGGCGGGGGTGAGGGTGAGGGCTGGGTTCCAAGACCATATGGCGAAAGCATGTCCCCATGCCTAGGATGAGGGCGAGCATCAGGAAGCAGGGCCACCACGTGGGGCTGAGCTGGCTCTGACCTCGGCATTCCGGGGAACTGGCCGTCCCCGGGTCAAAGGCAATGCCTCCGTGTCTCTGCGTTCCTGTTTTCTGTCTGGAGGCAGATCTCCGCCATGCTTGCGCGGGGACGGAACAGGCCGACTCCGGCACGGTGCCGCGCAGTGGCGGCGCCTCAGGCTCCGAGGGCGCACAGCATTGGCAGCTGAGACACTTTCCCTCTGGGACGCAGAGAGGGAGGCGGGCCCCTGTCCTGGTGCTGCTAAGAGGGAAGCGGCAGCGTCTACAACTGCCTTCGGTGGCATTCCTCGGTTCAGGCTTTGTCACCTCTGCCCCAGGCCACCAGGAGCTGCCCAGCCCCGTGTCCCCTCTTCACAGAGGCATCTGTCCAATTTACGCGCACAGCCTAGAGTCCCATCCCGACCATCCTCCTCCTTTGCAGGTCTCGCCAGCCACCCGGTGCTGCTGTGCAGAGGGGCTGTTTCTAAACATCCTGACACCCCTCATGCACGCCGGCCAGGTGACCAACAGAGGCCTGAACTGTGAACCCCACTAGTGGTCGCCCAAGCCCGCTCCCACTGTGCCAGCCGGGCAGCTCAGGGTCTAGGGTCAGGGGAAGACTGAGCTGAAGTTACAAGAAATGGCAGGTTCCTGACAGGAACCTGGGCCGAGGCCACCTGGAAAACATCAGCGTCCATCCTGCCCATGGTGGCCCTCCAGCCAGGAGGAAGTGCAAGGAGCGAGAGTGGAGTGGACACCAGGGCCAGGTGGGCATCTCTGGTCTTCCTTGTCCAGAGAGGCCTTTTCTAATATGATCTGCTGTCCCCTGCGCCCTCACGCCAGAGTCCCCCAGCTCCCAGCTGCTGAGCAGAGATAACAGAACCAGGGCACCAGGTCGAGCCTCGAGCCAGGCTTTTCTGGGCTGGAAGATTTAACGGCTGGGAAGGGAAATGATGCGCATTAAAACCAGAAACGACCCCAACCACAGAAGCACATCTTCCCTGGCATCGATACGCTCTCTGATGACCACGCAGCCGTGACCGGAAGGAGCAGAGGCTGCTTCCTGCTCTGAGATGCTGCTGTGCTGGCTACTGGAAAGAGAGAAAGAGCCCTCCTAGAGCACCTCCTGCTAGCCTCATCTAATCAGCAGTGTACACTAGCCAGGGGGTGGGGAGAGAGTTTCTGAAAGGATGGGGAGCTTGTGAAATCACCACGGGGCTCCCCAGACGGGGAGGAGAGAACCCCACGTGAACCTCACCCCTTCCTGGTCTTTCTGAGACAAAGGCCACGGAAGACGTCTCCCTCCTCAGGGCAACTCTGGGGGGACCCAAAAGCTACCACCCAACACGAAAGGCTCCTTGCCAAACTCAGGTCCAATCTCCCCTGGCTCGGACGGGCCTCCCTTCGCTCCTCCATCACACCTTTCTGGGCAAAGCCCATTTGAGACATCATTGGGCGGAATCACTTTCTGCCAGGTCCTCAGCCCCAACTCGACCACCACCCAAGTGACCTGGAGAAGTCCCGCGGCCCCCTCCAAACCTGAGAGGGCCAAACAACCCAGCAGTCTATGTAGACCCTGGACACCCCGAAGGAGGAGAAGGCCAGTGCCCTTCCATGCCAGCGCCTCCACCAAGCAGGCTCCTGAGCCGTGGTCACGGAGCCGCAGAAGCGCAGGCCTCGGCTGGAGCAGCAAGCCCGACACTCAGGGAAGGACCTGCCTGAGCCCACACAAACGCTCTGGGAACAGCCACGAGCCCCTGACTCTGCTCCTGCTGAGGACAGGCTGCGTGGACCAGAGCCCCTGACTCTGCTCCTGCTGAGGACAGGCTGCGTGGACCAGAGCCCCTGACTCTGCTCCTGCTGAGGACAGGCTGCATGGACCAGGCACAAGGAAGCACAGGCATCAGGCTCTGGCTCCAGCCACTGGGACCCACACTTGGGGCACTTGGTCACTCGGCCCTAAGGCTCTTCTAGAACACCAGCCTGCACTGTCGACCCCAGAATAGGACAGGGGGCCACAGCGATGGAGATCTACACTCCTCCTCTCTTCTCTGCATCTAAAGAATAAATACGGGGGCTGGGGCCGTGGCTCCGCAGTACAGTGTCCATCTCACCTGTGGGAGGCCCTGGGTTCGATCCTCAGCACCACATAAATAAAATAAAGGTATTAATAAAACAAAGGTATTTATAAAAATAAATTTAAAAAGAGAAATTACAAAAAAAAATTTTTTTTTAAATAATAAATACAAAGGCATGGGATGGTACTTGGCTTTCCTACAAACATTAGCACTCAGGATTTGCACTTCCTACAAATACTAAAAATCTCAAGTTGGAGACCAATACCTAGTAGGCACTAAATAAATCCTAGCTAAAGGAGCATATATGTTCATAAGCAGGGAATTTACCTTTTACAATGCAAAAAAGCTAGCTCATTAGGAAATTGTGTCTGTTTACACAGTTGTGTCTTTTACTCTTCTATATGAGTGAGTTGAGATCATTCAGTCACAAAATCATATTGTTTCAAAGCTTGAAGTGGCCATAGACACCATCTAACAGATGTGTACAAAATAAAGAAAATAAAGACGAGAGAGGGGAAGCAACTTAAGCAAGGTCACACAGCTGGGACCAGCAAGAGCCAAGATCACCGTTCAGCGCTGTTTCCCTCTAACACTACCTGGAGGCCTGAAGGAGCAAAACAACTCACACCCAGGCCTATCCAGCCTTCACAGGACAGGAGCCTTGCAGACTATGGGGCATAAGAAATGGGCATGATAGACAGGTCCTCTTGCATAGCCTGGGAAATGCTTTCCAAAATAGGAGAGAGGAAGGCGGGTAGGTGAGGAGGTAGAAAGAAATCTGTTACCAGGGGATCTGGGCAGCTTTCCTCCTGCCTCTTCTACTAACAGAACGGGGGGGTGGGGGAGCTAATTACTTTTAATTGGGGGATTTGAGGGTTATGTTTATTAGAGATCTTTTCAGGACATAGGAAATGCCAAAGTTCTGCAAAATTAATTTCCCTTTTGCGTCGCTTGCTGCAGCTCATTCCTTCATCCTTTTAACAGCCGAGCGTGACAATTTTCATAGCACTGGAAAGGTCATGAAAACAAGTCAGACGCTGACCCTGCCTCCCCGCACCTACGACAGAACACATGCACGAAATCAGGCAAAATTCATCAAGAGAAAGAAGATGCAGGTGAAGTGATGGAGATGGACTCGGGCCTGCCACCAGAAGAGCCCACTGCCAGCACCCACCAGAGTGTGGCTCAGGACTGCACCACAGGTCCACGTGGCTCCCAGAACAGCAGGGAGGCATTACTGGAAGATAGGCGATCTTGACGCTTCCGAGGACCTGTCCATGTCGCCAGCCAGGCGCAGCTCGAGGAGCGGATGCTTACAGCCCGGCACCTGCTCTGGGAGGACATTCTATCCCGTACTTGGAATAATAGGATCAGAGACCCTCCGAGCTGGAAGAACGT
The DNA here is from genome assembly GCA_025594165.1 of Tamias sibiricus. Classification (NCBI taxonomy): domain Eukaryota; kingdom Metazoa; phylum Chordata; class Mammalia; order Rodentia; family Sciuridae; genus Tamias; species Tamias sibiricus. Next base: position 5,190,091 of record CM046658.1, on the reverse strand, counting down.
TCACAGATCAGTTGGCTGTGGCTTTTGAGTTGGGGCACCTTCAGGAAGTGTTGAAAAAGTGCTCCAGGTCTTTCTCCAGAAAGAGACACCTGCAGGCCCAATTGTGCAGTTTCTGGGTCCCCTCCCCAAACTCGTAACTGCCACCCCTGGATGCACTGGGGTCTCAGACCATCCACTGCCCCAGCTTTGGACTCTGGATGGGAGGCCCAAAGGTGGCACAGAACACATGAGCCCCTGGACACTGCCCTCCCTGCTGGCCCCAGGGCGGCACACAACCTGAGAGTGGCAACGGGAGAAGAGGGACCTTGGTGGACACAGAGCCCAGCGGGCTCCTGCCCGGGGACAGGGTGGCATGTTTTACTGCTGCCCTGGAACAGAAGCTGCACACCCCGCCTGGAGTTAGGCTGGGCTCTTTACAGGAAGGCCTGGGGTCCCAGCAGCCAGCGGCCTGGTCGCTGCCTTGTCTGATGGGCCAGCTGGCCCAGGGAGCAAAAACCAGTCCACGGTTCTAGTGGGCGTTGGGTTCCCAGGAAAGGGAGCTGTCTCCTCTGTGCGCAGCCGACTGAGTCGCCAGCCCCTGGGGCCGCGGGCTATTTATAGCCTCGCAGCCCAACACAAACTGTTACTTGCAGGTTTTCCAGGCCCAGGGCCCAGCTGCCACTCGGGTTTCCATATGTGCAGACTGGAGCAGGTAACAAGCCACTGTAGGCCTCTGGCTGGGGTTTGGAGCACAAGGGCCAGATGGGCCTCCCAGAACCCAGGCCTGACCCCTGGGCACCTTCAGGCACCCCTGCCCGCCACTGCCCAGCAGGCCAGTTACCTGCCCCTCGGCCTCGAGGTGGCCACGGGGCTCCCCAGGCGGCAACGTTCTCAGAGCTGTGTCTTCAGCACGAGCCTCATGCGGGCGCTTGCCCCTGGGGCACGGCCTCGCCTCTGGCAGCAGCTCCACTGCCCAGCCTCCTGTCCCCACTCCAGAGGGGCTTTTGGCTGCTGTCTGTCATTTGAGCTTTAAAGAAGAGGAGTCTCGAGGGGAGCAGAGGAGGTGGCTCAGGCCCGAGGAGGGAAAGCAAGACGGGAAGGAAGTTCTGCCAGCGCCCGGGGGCCGGACGTGCGAGGCCACCTGCCTCCCCGCCAGGGGCCAACACAGGGCCAACAGGCTGAAGGGCCTGCCACCTGTGGCCAGGGGCGTTCCACTCCCAGCCCACCCCTGGCCACACATTTCCTGCAGCCAGGACACGGCACCTCCGTGCCACCCCCCAGCTCACCGGCATCCTGAGGACTGCAGGCCCATCTGGGGCGGTCACAGACTGCGATAGAGCAGCAAAGCCACCCAGCCATGTGGACTGACATGACGCTCCGGGATCGCTTCATGAAGGGAACGAACACAGGGCATCTGGAAGCTTCCATCCTCTGGGATCTGTCCTCCAGGCCGCACCCGGGCCCGGGACATGAGCCCCACCATGGCCTCCCCTCGGCCACTCCCTCACCCAGCCCCTGTCCACCACCCAACACCCTTTCCTGCCTCCAGCCTCCTCCAGGAGGCCACTCAGGTGAGCATCCTGAAATGAACCCGAGCACGTCACTCCCCCTGCTCTGGAAACTTCCACGTGGCCTCCTCTGCAGCCTCTTTAGACCTCACAGGCACCCAGGCTCAGTGAAGACCTCTCCAACTCAACAGAAAAACAAATAACCCAATTTACCAATGGGCAAAGGACTGGAGCACACATTTCTCTAGAGAACATATACGAATGGCCATAAGCTCAGGAAAACACGCTGGATGTGATCAGTCATTCCAGCAGCGTAAATCAACACCACACGAGATGCCACTTCACGCCAATTAGAGTGGCTATTATCAACAAAGAGAGAGAAAACAGAAAACACAAGTGCTGGCACCGGCGTGGAGACACGGGAACCCTGGTGCCCTGCGCGCAGGAGTGTCAATGACACAGCCACTTTGGAAAACAGTCCAGTTGCTCCTTGAGTAAGTAAATATAGAATTGCTACATGATCCAAGAATTCCATTCCAGGAACTACACAATGGAGCTAAAAGCAGGGACAGGAACAGATGTTAGAGCAGCAATGTTCACAGCAGCATTGTTCACGACAGGCTGGGGGAGCACCCAGGCGTTGGCATCTGTCCCCAGAGGAATGGAGCAAGTGGGGTGGATGGGGTGGGGCTAGGGAGCAGTCCTAGCTGCACCAGTGCAAATGCACTCAGGGCCACTGAACTGTCCACTTAAAAATGGTCAAAATGGCAAATGTTATGTCATGTATATATATATTTTCCCCCCTACAATTTTTAAAAGACCTCCTTCAAGGCTGCATTTCCAGTCTCACCTCAAAACTGCATCTCCAAGAACCACCAAAGGTGGCCAGGGCCTGAGGCCCCATGTCTGGGCCAGCGCTGGGACACTCACTCTGCCAGGCTGGGGAGAACAGTCCCATGCCAGTCTCTATCAGGCACTTGGTATGTGTGTCCCAGGTTACGGTGACACAGACAAGTGCCCCTGAACTCAGGACACTTCTGTTCTTAGGGGAGAAAGAAAAGAAAGGTGGTGCGTCAACAGCACGGGCTGGTGGGCAGCAGCGAGTGCCCTGGAGACCAGGCACGGGAGTGGAGGGACAGTCCTAGCAGAGTGGCCACCTGGCCAGGGCGTATGGTGGGCACATGGTAGCCGCCAACCTGTCCAGAGGTCTGCTCTGTGAGCCTCCCGTGCAGTGTCTCAGGACCCCGGGGAGACATTTCCTCGTGTCACAGATGAGGAAACAAGGGCTAAGCAGCTAAGCAAGTGGGAGCTGGCAACGCCAGAGGCAGGGAGGTCATCTGCAAGAGGAACAGCAAGCGTGGGAATGCGCGCTGGGCGGAGGCCAGGCGGGGCCAGGGGAGGGAGGAGCCTGGCAGCCAGGAGAGCATGCACCCCGGCTCCGGTGAGATGGGCGCCCTGGGGGGTCTGGGCAGCAATGCAGCTGTTCTGACCTTTGTCGTAGAGGGGGCTCTGGCTGCTGGGCTGAGACCGGGCCAAAGGAGGCAGCTGTCTGGACACCAGGCAGGAGGGGCTGCAACTGTCCCAGCACAAGCCACAGGCACCTGGAGGTCACGTCGGGGAGGCAAGACATGGTGCCCTTGGGAATAGAACCTGCAGTCTCCTTGGTGGCCTGGATATGTGGAGACACTGGGTGGGGTAGTCAAAGGTGACCCCAGCCCAGGTGATGATGGCCTGTATCCCAGCAACTCAGAGGCTGAGGCAGGAGGATTGCAAGTTCAAGGCCAGCCTCAGCAACTTAGTGAGACCCTGTCTCAAAAATAAAAGGACTGGGGATGTGCTCAGTGGTAGAGCATCCCTGGTTCAATTCCCTGGACCATAAAAAAATAAAACAAAAAGTACACATTTTAAAAAAGTCGACCCCTGGCTTCCGGCCTGAGATACTAGCCGAGGTTGGCCCTGGCTGAGAAGCAGCAGGCCGGTGGAAGGCCTGATCTGGGGAGAGGGCTGATGCTCAGGCTGGGCCTGTTCAGCAAGTGGAGGGCCAGGGAAGCGCTGGACGGGTACATTTGGAGTTTGCATGAGTGGTAGCAGGGGCGGGGCAGGGCAGGGCCGGGCAGGGCAGAGCTGGAGGAGCCAGCTAAGGGACAGGAGAAGGCCCCACACAGAGCTGAGGGGAGAGGGGAGCAGGCCGGCCGGGCAGCTGGCAGCAGCAGGATTCCAACAAGGAGGGACCCACCATGATGGCTGCCAGCAGGGAAGGTACGGGGGTAAGAAGGGAGCCCGGACTCAGCACCGGGCAACCCCCTGTGGCCTTGGACAGAGCAGCTTTTGTGGCTGGCGTGCTGGGTGAGAGTCCATGAGGGAACAGGAGATGGCAGGAGCCTGGGGCACTGACCACCCCTCAAAGAGGCCCACAGCTAAAGGAGAGCTAGATGGCCACCCTGGGTGGCGTGGGGTCTCAAGAGATTTTTTTAAGATTGGGGAAATTGTGGCCTGGTTGTGCTGGCAGGAAAATCCAGAGGGAGGAAGACAGCTGCCCGGGAAGGCTGGAGGCCAGAGCCAAGCAGCAGATTTGGCAGGGTGAGGTTATTAACAGAGAGAGAGGGAGGGAGCGCGCAAGGGTGAGAGAGAGAGAGCGAGCAAGAGATAGGGGGAGGGGTGGGGAGATAGGAAGGGGGGAAGAGAGAGGAAGAGAGAGGGGGCAGAGAGAGAGCAAGAGGGGGGGAAGAGAGAGGAAGGGGGGAGAGAGAGCAAGAGAGGGAGAAGAGAGAGGAAGGGGGAGAGAGAGCAAGAGAGGGAGAAGAGGGGGGGGAAGAGAGAGCAAGAGGGGGGAAGAGAGAGGAAGAGAGGGGGGGAGAGAGAGAGCAAGAGGGGGGGAGAGAGAGGAAGAGGGGAGAGAGAGCAAGAGAGAGGGGGAGAGAGAGCAAGAGGGGAAAGAGAGAGGAAGAGGGGAGAGAGAGCAAGAGAGAGGGGGGAGAGAGAGCAAGAGGGGGGAAGAGAGAGGAAGAGGGGAGAGAGAGCAAGAGAGAGGGGGGGAGAGAGAGCAAGAGGGGGGAAGAGAGAGGAAGAGGGGAGAGAGAGCAAGAGAGAGGGGGGAGAGAGAGCAAGAGGGGGGAAGAGAGAGGAAGAGAGAGAGCAAGAGAGAGGGGGGAGAGAGAGCAAGAGGGGGGAAGAGAGAGGAAGAGGGGGAGAGAAGAGCAGAGAGAGGGGGAGAGAGAGAGCAAGAGGGGGGGGAGAGAGAGAGAAAGAGAGGGAAGAGAGAGCAAGAGAGAGGGGGGAGAGAGAGCAAGAGGGGGGAAGAGAGAGGAAGAGGGGGGAGAGAGCAAGAGAGAGGGGGGAGAGAGAAGAGGGGGGGAAGAGAGAGGAAGAGGGGGGAGAGAGAGCAGAGAGAGAGGGGGGAGAGAGAGGAAGAGGGGGGAAGAGAGAGGAAGAGGGGGGGGAGAGAGCAAGAGAGAGGGGGGAGAGAGAGCAAGAGAGAGGGGGGAGAGAGAGCAAGAGGGGGGAAGAGAGAGGAAGAGGGGGGAGAGAGAGAGCAAGAGAGGGGGAAGAGAGAGGAAGAGAGAGGGGAGAGAGAGAGCAAGAGAGAAAGCAAGAATGAGAGAGAGCAGGAAAAGAGGACAAGAAAGAGAGCGAGTGAGAGAGCGAGTGGGTGGAGGGGAAAGCTGTCTACCGAGTTGCCTGGGCCAGTGAGCGGAGGAGGGGACAGGGGTCCTGGGTGAGCTGGGCAGTGTCACAGGAGGCCGGACGTGAACCGGAACTCAGCACACCTGCGGCAGGCTCTGGGCAGGCTCTGGCTGCACCTGAAGCAGTCCTGGTGAGGAGCAGGGGAGCGCCGGGGTAAACAGGGCTGAGGTTTTACCAGGGGACTGCGAGGACATGGGAAGGGGCTGGAGAGCCCAAAGGACTGGGAAGAGGCACCTGTGGTTTGCAGCCCCTGGAGTTGGGTCTTGGAGAGACAAGATGCAGCGCTTGGAGATTGGGTTGTTTCCCCGTCCAGATCTGGAGGAGTATGGCTATGGGAAATGGCGAGGTCACGTGATACCAAGGAGCAGCTCCGCCTGCCAGTCTCTGAGCCAGGGCCAGGGACACGCCAGTGACAGGTGCAGGAGGTCTCACCTCACAGAGCTTATATTCTGGTGGGGAGGCAGACCAAGTAAGAAAGGAACAAATAATGAAACGATTAAACCAGGGAAAGGTCAAGCAGGAAGTAGTCGAAGGCTGAGAGGGAATGGGAGGGCTTGTTTTAAATAGACTACTCAGGGTGGTTTCAGGAGACGGTGGCCGCTGAGGCCCAAATGGTGACAGGGACTCACCTGCATTCTGAGTATGGAGGGAAGGTCAAGGTAAAGTCCCTACACCTTCAGAGGAGAGAGCAGCAGGGAAGACAGAGACAGTGCTACAAGACAGGAAGGGGCTCGCAGGCCACATAGAGGGGTCTGGATACTTATGCTAGAGCCATGGGAAAGCTTCTGGAAAGCTCTGGGCAGCAAGTGACGATCCAAACTGAAGCAACCACCTACCCGCTCAGTCACATGGGAAGACAACCAGCTGGCCTGCAGTGGCTACTCCCAAGGGGTCTGTGCCCAGACAGGAGGCAGTGGACAGCACACACTGCCCCAGGAGGGCTGAAGCTGCGGGCACCTGAACGGACAGCTGTCGGGTGTTTGGGGTGGACACTCGCCCCAACAATCAGGCACAGACACATATGCACCTGGCCCAGGTGTTCACACACGGAGCTCAGCGCTGCGTGTCTGGACCACCTGACCAGGTCAGGGAGCCAGACGAGAGCTTTCGCCATTGCTTGATGCCCCAGTAGGTTCTGAAATGGAAGAGAAGGCGAGTGGGAGGCCGAGTCCAGAAGCTGTGGGTGAGAAAGGGCCTCCTCAGAGACATGCAGAGGACGGCCGGGGGCAGGGCAGCAGGTACCATCCGCGAACGCCCCAGGAGCACGAGTGCTGCGCCGGGTCTCTCCCACAGCTTCAGGGCGCTGTCTCCATGTCACAGGTAACGGACGGGCTGCCCAGGTGGCACCTGTAAGTGATGGGCCAAGATCTGAACACAGGTCTTTCCAGCCGCTAAGTGCCAGCAACAATCAGCAGGCAGGCAGGCCATTTTCAGAAAAGGCCTTCTAGCTTCCTCAGGATGGACCAGACTGGGAGTGGCCAGAGAAGTTTCCTAGAGAGCTGTCCCCTGAGCCCATGAGCCCTGGTGTTCGAGCGCAGCGGATCTCGGGGAAAGTGGGGGTGGGGCCCAGACATCTGAGCTCTGGACACAGCGTGCGGAGCCAAGCCCCAGGTCCTGGCCGAGTCTGGAGCCCAGTCCTCCCCTCTCTACACGGCCCCTTCCCAAGCCCTCACGCAGCAGCGTCCTGCCAGCCAATGGTTCTTAGTTATACCTGAGATCACGTCCAGGGGACAAATCCAAGTCCAAAGCAAGGAAGGAAGCGTACCTGGCAAGTCCTTGGACCTGGCAGCAGAAAGCAGGTAGTGAATACTAGGGAGCCGGCTCTTTGCTGTCCACGCTGCCCAGGTCCCGGACAGCTCCCGCTGTGGCCCAGGGGCCTGATGCTCAAGAGCCAAACTCCTTGAAGAAAGGCCTTTGGGACGCCAGGCTGAAGCCCAAGAACGAGGACAGCAGCAAGAGCAACGACCACATGCCATGGGGACTTGGCGTTTGCTGCTTGGACCCAGGACCTGGGCAAAGAGCAGAACCAGGCTCGAGGATTTGGAAATCCAAGGTGGCTCAGAGGCTCCGCACAATCCAGCTTATTGGCCACTGGTGTCAGCTATGAGGCAAGTAAGCTCAGCCTGGGTCAGGAGGCCGGGCCCCGCGCTCCTCGGGGCAGGTGCAGCGGGGCTTGCCCGCGTGCCCCTCAGCTGCCTGGAGCTGCCGCAGCGTGAAGCTCATACCCTGCATCATGGCAGCACCTGTGGTGAGGGCAGCCTCTTTCCCTGCCCCCACTCTCAAGTCCCAGCAGCTCCTCAGAGCCAGGGTGTTGTCCCCGAGCTCCACAGAACCCTGCAGCCCACACGCTGGAGCCGACAGAACCCCAGGAGTCCCTGGTCAAGCCTGGAATGTGCTGAGAAGGGGACAGGGCCCAGAGAGGGAAAGGGTGCACCAGAGCACTCAGTGTCCCCTCCCCTCCCCAACCCTCCGAGGGTGAGGGCTAAGGGTCCTGCAAACCACAGGTCCCACCAGCTGGCTGTCCATGCCGCCCTGCCATGGGGCAGAGGGCGCCAGGACCTCCGGAGGGCTCCTGGGCTGGGGCAGCTGGGAGTCTCTTCATCTCCCTGAGCTTCCTCTCCAGCACCAGGCCACAGCACTCATCCCGAGGTCTCTTAAAGCACATGAATTAGTTGAATATCTCACCCACTAAACAGCTCAGATGGTCATGGCTTCTTCCTTAAGTGAGCAGAAAGTTCATTCTTTTCGTACGTACTCGATAATATGAACTAATCACCTCAGATGAATATTTCACGGTTTGCTTTTATTAGCAATCCAATTCCTTTCAGAGCCACTTGTAGGGGTCCCAACGCCTTACAAAATTAGAACAATCAAGACAAAGCCACGAGCTTGTGAAAGCTCTACCCATCCGGAGATCGCCTGGAAGGTACCAGGTTAGAACTTGCCCCTGGCCCTCTGGCAGGTCCCTGTTGGAGGTGCACAAGGCTCAGCCATCTGCATTCACCCACCTGGCCACACCCAGCTCCTCCCCTCATCCAGGACCTCCTCGAAGGCCACACAGAGCCAAGCGCACTCCTGGTGTGCCAGGTAGGAGAGCCATGTCCGTGTTGTATCCACTAAAACACCAACGGGCCCGTGTTTGTGAGCGTACTCTCTGCCAGTGATGTGTCTGCCTTCCTGACTGCACTCCTGTCCCCCATCAAGGCTCCGTGTGCCCAGTTCGTGTTCCTCTGTGCCCCTGGTTCTGCGAGCCCTCCCTCCGTGTCACTCACCAGCGCTTGCCTCCTGTTCCCATGCGTGCTTCTGTAAGAACCTCGTCTGAGAACGTCAGAGACCCGGTTGGAGAGCAAAGGTTCCACATCCTTCTCCTCCCGGGCCTGCCCAGGTCGCACCAGACGCAGGCAACCCTCCATGGCCTTCCGTGTCCCAGCAGCCCCTTCCAAGAGAAGCATGGACCACAGTAGGACTCCACGGCTTCCTGTCCACGCCTCGCCTGGCTCTTTGCCGGCGCAGGCCTCCGTGCCCATGTGGATGCTGTTGCCCAGGTCTTGCAAAGTCCAGGTGTGTAGCGGTCACCTGACAATCACTGAGCACAACCTCAGGCCGAGGCCTGTGAGGGGCAGCAGTGGAACCAGCCCCAGTCTCTCTGGAGGGCCAGCGGGGGAGGCACTGGGTACAGCCACGGGTTGGAAAGTTCTGTAAGAGGCAGAAGCCAGATGCCCAGGGCCCCACAGAGGGCCCTTCGGGAAGGAGGCAGCATCCAAACAGCAGGCAGAGCCCAGCCATCCCTTGGTGGCAGGCCTCAGGGAAGCACCTGGTTGCCTGAAGGATGGGGCAGGTGGGAGTGGGGAGGGGCAGAACGGGCTGAGGGAGGAGTCACTGAGACCCAGCCACTAGGACCCTGAAAGCACCGCAAGGAGTCTGGCCTATTTCTGAAGGAAACTGGGCTCACCCTGGGTGGCTCAAGCCAGGAAGGGACCAGGCAGTGACAACCTGCCTCCCCTGGAAACTCTGAGGGCTGGTTCCCTGGTAAGGTCCGCACGTTCCAACTACTGTTGCCTGGTCTTCATCTGCGGGGGCCCCCACCCCATCCCCGTGTTCATTAGGAGACGGTTTATAAGAAACACTCCGGCTCCGAGGCTCCCTTGGCAACACGGACCGCTCTCCTGCTCGGTGGCCCTAACGTACGCCCTGTGCAGCCAGTCCTGTGCAGGATTTGGTGGCAGGGTCCCTCTGCTCAGGGTTGGTCTGTTTCCTACCAAACAGGTGATCCTGCAGCCCATCACCTCCCTCGTGCCCTGACCCCCAGGCACTTGTGGCTGAACTTAAAGCCCGCGACACAAGGGGCTGACGAAGCCGTGTTGTTGTTAATCGTTGTTATTAATACTGTGTTCTTATTTCTACTTCTCTCCGGCAGCCTGGCTGAGAACGTGCATTTTACCACTGGCTTTCACAAATCCTACCTGGAAGCAAACAGAATGTAAGCCAGAGTAAACAGCTGAGTCTCCAACCAGAAAAGGAAAAAAAAACTAAAAATCATTCACCTCAGGAGCCTGAATGCACAAAGGGGTTAAAAGGAGAAGCCACAGAATGTGGACGTGGGAAACAAGGGGAAAAGAACCTCCCGCTTCAGATGGACATGGGCCCCTGCCCTCAAAGGACACTGGGGAGGTGGACTGGGACACACCAGATGGGGACAGCCCCGCGACAGGTGAACAGACCCAGTTACGGCCAGTGGCTGGCCAGAAGGGCAGCTCATGGAGAGACCATTTCTGAGGTGACCCCGCCTCCCCCGTGCCCTTGGCCGGCCCCAGGCCTCAGTGACTCTCTTCTCAGCGCCGTCCTTTTCCTTTTAATTAATAAGCTAATTTTCTACACCTGAACCTGGAGGGGGAGGGGTTTCCTATCAGATAAACAATAGAAGGAATAAAACCTGCCACCCTCCATTCGATCAGATCTCTAGGACTAGCGCCACACTCAGTGAAATACCAGCACCGCTTAAGATTCCTTCTGCACTATCGAAACATTCTATAATAAGCATATACTAGTTTATAATGAGAAAAGGTAACCTCTTTTTTTTAAAAAAAAAATATTTAGTTAGTTAGTTAGTTGTACACAATGCCTTTATTTTTATGTGGTGCTGAGGATTGAACCCAGGCCACGCAGGTGCTAGGCGAGCGCTCTGCCACTGAGCCACATCCCAGCCCGAAAAGGTAACCTTTTTTTAAAAATCTCTTCACCCGGCAGCTCTTACTATCCACGATTTTAAACACAGACCCTGGAAAAGCAGAGGCACCTGCTGCTCAAGGCAGGACAGACAGCATGGCATCTGAAATGTCCACCAGGACAGCTCGGTGAAGCCTCCAGCTATCCTCCCAGTCTTCCACACCCAGGACCACGACACCTGCGCACCCTCCCCACCCTTCCAGGTGCTCAGGGCCCAGCTGCTGTCCCTGCTCTTCACCCTTGCCTAGCCTCTCTTACTCTGTTTTTTTGTTTGTTTGTTTGTTTGTTTTTAAATATTTATTTATTTAGTTGTACATATTGCTCTCACGTTTATGTGGTGCTGAGGATCGAACCCAGGCCGCGCACATGCAAGGCGAGCGCTCTACCGCTGAGCCACAACCCCAGCCTCTCTTACTCTGTTTTTCCTCCACCAAAATTCCCTGCCCTCATCTGCTGTCCCCTAGACAGCCAGCGCCAGGACAGCACCTGCGACCCGCAAAAGCCCACACTCCATGCCCTGGTCTGGCTCTCGGGTCCTGTAATGCCCACATGCCTGACCTGCTTCCTAGATGGGCTTACCAGACTCTGGGGGACATAGGAGCAGCTCTAGATCCAAACCTCTTTTCCTCCCTTCATTGGGGGTCCCTGCCTGTAGGATACCTCCGTCGACCTCGTAGGCTGGCCAGTAGCCTTCCTACATATTCCCTCGGGCCACTTCTTCTACTCGTCTGTGCATGAAGCGGGCTTCCCCCTCACACCAGCAGCCTGCACCACAAAGGCAAAGCAAGCCCATCTTGCCCCTCAGCGAATTCTCACACCTGGCGGAGGCCCAGGTTCAGGAAGAAGTCGTGGGAGGGGAAAAGAAAGGAGGAGAGAAACAAGAAGGCGTGGAGGGAAGGAGATGGGAAGGGAGGGCAAAATGAACTCACTGAGGCAACAGTGGATCATTTTTCCCAAATAACCCCCTGGACGCCTGGGAGGTTCCACAGGACACTCTGTCTTGCCAGGAAACTTCAAATGGGCGCTCAGAATCGGTCAGAGTTTAGCAAATGGAGCACTTGTCTGGAAGATGGGCCTGAGTATGACAGGATGGCCCCACAGCCTAATGCCAAGGTTGGCTCTAAGGACTTCTCAGGTGAGATAAAGAAGGTGTGGCAAAGCGTCTACAGTTGGCCTGTCCAGGTGAAGCGTGGACAGGTGCTCGTTGTATTCCTCTTGCAACATCTCTGCAGGTTTAAAACTTTTTCAATCTAAAAAATACATATATGAAAAGCCAGGCAAAGCTAAATGCAGTGTTAGAAGTCAGGAAGGAGCGGGAGGGACTAAGGGAGGTCCTGAGGGCCAGTTCACCACACCCTTGCATAGATGGCCCTCATTTTCATCCTCTGGTCTGCACATGTTCATTTGGCATGCTTTTTTGTATATATGCTCTATTTTACAATAAATAAACTTATAGTTTTATTTATTTATTTTTTGGTACCAGGAATTGGACCCAGGAGCACTTAACCACTGAGCAACATGCCCAGCCCTTTTTTTGTATTCTATTTAGAGACAGGGTCTCTCTAAGTTTCTTAGGGTCTAACTAAGTTGCTGAGGCTGGCTATGAACTTGCGATCCTCCTGCCTTAGCCTCCGGAGCCACCGGGATTACAGGTGTGCGTGCACCACCACGCCTGGCTGGTGGTTAAAGAAAAAGGAGAACACACACTTCTGAAGGCTGTAAGAGACCATGAGAACATTCTAGCAATAGGCAGGGACCACCTGATTGCTCAGATGATTGGCCAAGCCCCCAGGTCAGCATTCCAGAAACCAGTCCAAGGCCCTTGACTCTTCCTCCTGATCCAGCCGTAGGTTCCCAGCCTCAGTTCTCCAGCTAAGATCCCAGCTGCCTCACATGGAGGCCCAAATGCAATTGGCATATCACCCCCATTTTGAAAAGGAAAAAAAAAAAAAAAACAGACTCTGTCCCTGTGCTCCTTGGCAACTGTCCTCTCTTCAAATAGACAACTCTCCACCACTAAGTGGATGATGGAACTTTTGTTTATAAGGTGATCCATCCAGAAAATAATGCAGCGTGCACAACAACCCCACCCTAAGCATGCTGGGCAATTTTTTATTTCAAGGTAAGTGAGGGAAATCATTTTCTGTAGCTGGACACATTCTTGTGCTCAAATCATCTCAAAATAGCTTACATTTTAAAGTGGAATTACACCCTTGAGAGGCATGGCACAGCCTGGCCCCTTCAGAGAGTTAATTTTCAAAATAAAAATAATAATGATGAATAACGCCTTGTTTGACACATGATGATGAGCATGGACGCCTCTCTCACAACTTCTGTGACCTCCCAGAGCACGAGTCAGACGCTTGAGGAAAGTCAGCGGTTTCCTGTTACTCTCATCCTCAAGCTATGACGACACGGCTTTATTCTTGCTATACATGAAGATCGTTGCTCTTTCTAAGGGGAGACAGTAACTTCTGGACGAAGCACCCATGTGGCCCTCGTGACCGCCCACCTATGCATGAACGATTGCTGCAAGATGAAGAGACTTCAGAGGTTGCCCTTGTTTCAGTCACTGTCCCGAGCACAGTGATAGATCCAGACTCTCCTTTGATGTAGACCTGTAAGTGCTGTGGTTGGGGCGCCTGTGTTGGAAGTTTGGTCCCCAGTGTGGTGATGACCTTTAAGAGGTGGGGCCCCACAGGAAGTTCTTAAGTCTTGCTAGGGACGCTGCTGTCACAAGAGACTAAGCCCGTTCTCAGGGTAGTCTTCATGGGACCCTGAGTTAGCTCTCAGCAGAGGCTCTTACAAAAGAGCCCAGCTCTGGCTTCCCACCTGGAGGGGCACTATCTCCCTCTTACACGTGTTCCCACCATTATGGTGCCATCTGCCATGTGCTATATTCTGGTGGTATAGTATAGGTGGTGGCATAATCGGGTGCTCAGAGTTGAGCTGGTGCCAGCACCATGCCCTTCAACCCTTAAGACTAGAAACTAAATAAACCACTTTTCTTTAAGAAGTACCCTGCCTTGGGTATTTCATAATAGTAACAGAAACAAACTAATACATGATCTGGGATTCCATCAATGTCTCCCCAGGTAGTCAATCTAATTCTAGTTGTTTTCACATAGACCATCAAATTAACCAGTTATCTATGCCCCAGGGATTAATCTCAGTCTGGAAACTCCCTGTCAGCAACCATGCTTCTAGGCCACTTTATGTTGGCAGTGCACAGCTAAAGCATATGAGCTCATTTTAATAATAAACATTACAAAACACAATTAGGATAACAAATTTATGTCATTTTGAAGCCACATCCAGAAACTGTGAAGGGGGTGGGGTGTCACTGTTCTGAATATTTCCACCCCCTCTCCATTAGCACGACTAATGTTCCACAACCAGGGGCACTGGCAATGTCTAGAGACGTAGTCCACAACTGGGCAGGGGCATGCTGACATCCAGTGGGTAGAGGCCAGGCATTCAGCTGCCCACTCCACGGTGCATGGACAGTTCCTACAACTAAGGAGCATCCAGAGCGAATGTCGAGGGTGCTGAAGAGGACAAATGCTCCCCAGCCGCCTGCCGTGGTCTTCACAGTGTGCTGCAAGGAGCTGCTGTGACTGTGCAGTGTCCTGTGGAGGGAATGCGGGGGTGGAGCACTTAGAAAGAGGCTGGGACAGGATCCAGAGTGGCCATGGCAAGGCACCGCTCCGCCTCCTCCCTCAGATCCTGCACGCGGGATCGCAGGGCCTCTGGGTTTCAGCAGGGCTGCCCCCACAGTCGCTAGGGTTATCCTTGTAGACTAGACAAAGCCACGTGGGCTAGGTGGAGAAACAGTCAGGATGCTTGTTATTGGTTGAATAACTCAACTCCCAAAGCGTGGAGTTAATAGTGCCGAGTCATCCCAGACGTAGCTGCTGTGGGATTTGCCCTCAGTCCTATCATGGGACTTTTCAACCAATAGCTTGAATAAAATCACAGAAAGTCCTCTTATGAATTCCATAACAGCAACACTGAGAAGGACGCTGATATTCTGGTGGACTGAGACACAATTGAAACAGACCCCAAGGGCTTGAGATAGAATAAACCAGCTATGCAGCAAGAATAGGTAACCTTCAACTTCTTTATGGTTTCCAAAGCACCTTCTCTCTAGGCTACTTCATTTAATCATCATCACCAATCCACATGTCGCAGGTCTCCTGGCCCCTACTCCACTGTCTTTTGCGGATCCTGCCTTGACAAAGGGGAGCACGAGAGTCTGCCCCAGGTTCAGAACGTCTGGTTAGAGAACAGGCAAGGGAGAGAGCCCATTTTAAAAAGGGCTTTAGTTGAGCACAAACTCAAAAAGCATTAACTTGGTTGCATTAATCAAGGACAAGGTCATGAAAAAGGAAAGTGGTGATGCCACTACTCTCTACCCAGATCAGAAGCCATATTTGTGCTTTCGTGTTTAGCTCTGGCTACTACATTTAAAAACAATACTGAAAACAAAAGCTCAGCCTAGGGGTGGATCAAGACAGTGAAGAACATCCTGTGAAACGATGCGAAGGAGCCAGGGACGTCTTCCTGCTGGAGACATGCAGGGAGCCCGCGGCGCTGTCTTCAACATCAGAATCATTCTCATGGACAAGGCGACATCGTGGGATTCTCTGTGGCCCCAAGGACAGAGGCAGGATGAACCTACATTCAGTGGCAATGACCTAAGCACAGCTGAAGCGAGACCCTCCTAAACGTGTGTACCACTCCGACGGCAGGTGGCAGGTGAGGCGGCGAGGGCTCCACCTTTGAGCAGGCTCAAGCACAGGCCAGAGCTCAGAGGTGGGTGCAGACCAGCGACTACACCAGCCACGGCCTGGACTAGTGCATACTGAGGGGATCGTCCAGGGAGCTGGGGAGATAGCCTCGAGCCAAGACGGAATTAGGGGGTCAGCGCTTACCAAGAGGTGGAAGTAGGTAAGAAGCTACCAGCAGATTTCTCCCAACACTGTGACTCCAATACTCAGGTTCTCGGAACTCAAGGAAATTAGAAATGTGATGAAACTGTCAATATGAAGTGTGCACCTACAAGAAGGGGTGGCGTGCGTCCTAACCGCAGGGGACCTGGGACTTCTGAATGAGTAATTAGTGAGTCAAATATAAGATGATCTGATTTCCACAGGACCCATCACCTCCAAGGTCCCTTTCTGGTCACAGACACTGGGCTGTAAAACACGCCTGTGGCTTCCCACAGTGCCTCTTGCTGAAACAAGCTCTCTACTTGAAAATGTCAGCTGAGCTCAGGGCTCCTCAGAGGCACTGAGGACCTGGAATAAACGCATGGAATAATGGGCCCCGAGCACTTGCAGGCAGGGCCTAGAGAAGCCGTATGACCCAGAACCTCAGACTTTAATGGGCAGAGGCCCCAAGGAAAGGACCCCGGGCTGCTGGTGCCCCTGCTCCCTGTCAGGCTATGAGTCCACGAGCTGCCCTGCTCCACGGGACTTGGGGACTTCCAGACTGTGCTGGTGGCTGCTCTCCAGGTCCCTCCCCACCATGCCTCTCCCTCCTCTGCAACTGCCCACCCCAGCACAGCGTAGGACCCACCCCCTGCCCCTGCCCCTGCCCCAGAACAGAAAAGCTTTGAAGGGCAAAGGTAGCGCACAGGACCGGGAGCTGACGGGGGCACTGGCTCTCCGCATGTGGGGTGCCCCAGACGAGGGAGACTGAGAAACTGGGAGAGCGCTGGGGCCCCACGAAGGGCTTTGCGGGCCTGGGAAGGGGAAGAGGAGACAGCTCTGGGGTGGGAAGGCTGCCGGGGGTGTTCCAGGGGCCTTCTCGCCCTGACCATCCATGTCTCATCCTGTCCCTGGAGCAAGGATGACAGAAAACAGAAGCACCAGCCCCTCAGCCAGTACTCCTGTGGCCCCGAGGTCCTGCTGAGGTGGGGAGTCCGCGACATCAGGGTGGCCCCCAAGCACTCCACTCTCTTCCTCCCCGCAAGCGGGCAGCCATTGTGGTCAAGGCTGCCAGGCTCAGCCCCCCACGTGCGTCCAGGGGAGCCCCAGAGCTCCACGTGCTCAGCAGGCCCACCTGCCCTGGGCCTACACAGCCCTGGGCCACTACTACCTGCGCTCATGCTGTGCAGGGCCAGGATACACAGGTGGGACCTGAAATCAGGGAATGACCAAGCCCAGGTTGGACCCCCAACCTTCTCCACTTAGAGGGGCACATGCCCCTCCCCTGCTCTAAAACTCACCAGGAACGGCCCAAATGGGTCTGGGCGCTCCCACTCCTCCCACGCCTCCAGGGCCATGTGACCACCCACAGAGCTGTGGCCCATGGGGACACAGCAAGGCAGCCAAGGAGCAGCTACCCTGTCTGGGTGGGAAACAATTAATACACAGAACAGACCCAGATTCCAAACAAACAAACAAACAGCCTCCAAGGAGGGAAGATACTGCGAATGTAAAGTAGGACCAGGCAGTTATAAAGAAGAACGAAGACGAAACACTGGCTATGAAGAAAATAACAGCACTGTTTAATGGGGACAGAGTTCCAGTTTGGGAAGATGAAAAAGTTCTGCAGATGGAGGATGGTGTGCACAATAAGAGGAACAAACTTAATGCCACTGAACTACGCCCCCCCAAAAAAATGTTTAAAATGGTAAATTCTGTGTAATATATATTTTATCACCATACAAAAAAATCTAGAAATGAGTGAATGCTTGAATAATGCTGTGAATGTAAAGACTCCAACAGTGTTTTTGGTATATAGATATCCAACAAAAAGATTGCTTTATTTTAAAAAATTATAAGTGAAATAAATAAAACTATGGTATAATTGTTGATTCACTTACAAATACTTACTGAACATCCGCTACGTGTCAGGTGCCTCAGCTAGGTGGCGGGGAGGTGACAGAGGGCAAGACAGCCAAAGAACAGTGCTTCATGACCCTCCCAGCCTGCGGGAGAGAGAGAAGATAAAACGCAGGGTGCACAGCTGGAGCTGGGTGCTGCAGAGAAGGAGGAGGGCGGGGAGTGGTTCTGAACAGCAAGGGGAGGACAGGTCTCCCAGGAGGGTCCTGGGAGCTGGGGCTCCCGCAGTGATTGATGAGCACAGCATACAGGCTGATGTGACAGCTCAGGGCTGCCCAATGCAGAGGGACAGGTGGGGCACCTGCCAAGAACAGGCAGCGCTCTGGGGCTCCCTCTGGACTCGGAGGGCTGGAGGCTGCCAGAGGTACACACTTATCATATTTTATTCCTAAAAGAAAGCGCTTGATAGCTAGCCAAAGAATCGTCTAGGAGGCTGGAAGATCACATCAGGGAACTTACCCAGAAGGCATCAAGAGAAGATAAAGACATAAGAAACATTTTTAAAATAAATAAGTAGAAGGAAATTTGGAAGCAGAAGAAGAAATGTCTCTCCACATGATAGAGGCATGAATGAGGGGACAGATGGTCACCAAGAAGTTCCCAAATTAAAGGAAGATGCAAGGACCTCAGTTGAGAGTGTGCCTATGGACACATAAGGCAGATGGAGGGACAGTGGATGCTTCTGAAAGGCACAGCGACTCAAGAAGACACAATCATCGTGAAAAGATATGCACCCAAGAATTTGGCCCAGAAAAATATGGAGTAATCACTGGCCACACTACAAGAAGAAACAAGATAAGTCAAGAGGTTTGGTTGGAGACACTAACACACCCTTTCAGAAATGGATGGCACGTGCACAAAAAAAAGCAGGAACAAAGAGATTTATTAAGTTTGGACTAATAAATATATGGAAAATTCACCCCAACAGAAAATGCACTTTTTAGCATATGAAGAACATTCACAAAAATTAAACCTGAGCTAGGCCATAGGGCAAGTTTCAGTAAATACGAATGAATCAACATCATACAAGCCATGTTCAAGACCATAACACAATGAAATTTAAAATTATTAACAAAAGGATAGCTTGCTTGCAAATCTAATACATCTGGGAACTAAAAAACATTCCATTGATCCTTGTTAAAGGGAAAATCATAAGGGAGATTTTAAAAGAGAGTCAGACCTTCATATCCACTACTTCTCCATCTATAGATTGAACCAAGCATAGATAGAAGACATTTTTTTTTAAATGCTGAGTACTGCAGACTTTTTCTTGCCATCATCCCCTAAACAAAACAGTATAACAACTATTTACATGACATTTACATCATATTAGGCATTATAAGTAATCTGGAGATGATTTAAAGTCTATGGGAAGATTGTGTAGGTTATATGCAAATCCTATGCCATTTTACATAAAGGACTTTAGCACTATGGATTTTGATATCCTTGGTCTTGGAAACAATACCCAAGGGCTGCCAAGAAATGATCATGATTAGAACACAGTAAAACATTATGTCAAACTTTATGAGACACACAGAATTCCACTTCTAATAATGGAATATTGGACCAATCCTCCCTCATTCAAAATATTTCTAAAAAATCAGAAGACACCAAGGAGAGATGAAAAGCAGGCAGAAAACTGGTGGGATTTGGACGACAGCAAGAAGAAGTGATGAGCCTGGGTGAGTTTTTGAGGGTCTTGATTTTTCTTTTTAAAAGGAAGTTGACTTCTTTTTTTTTTAATATCTTTATTTATTTTTATGTGGTGCTGAGGATTGAACCCAGTGCCTCACACAGGTGAGGCAGGTGCTCTACCACTGAGCTACAGCTCCAATCCCACGGTCTTGATTTTTTGAATGGCGTTTTGCCTGAGGCAGGTCAGGATGTGTCATGGAGCAGCTAATACTCAGAAAGTTCAAGTCCTACTTGTAGAATCAGAAAAAAGTTGGGGATGACCTGGGAAATAAAGGAGGAGATCCCAAAAAGTAGTGCCCCCAAAGGAGAGAGAGAGCGCCAAAGTCAGTGTCAACTGCCCACATCTCTGGGTGGTCCTGAATTATTTGCAAGGAACAGACCCTGAGCAGCCCACTTAAGGATACCAGACCTGGACAGAGTTCTGCTGCTGCCCAGACAGAGTTGAGGCGGATTCAGCAAAGTTAAGTGTCTCCTAAAACAAAAACCCTATTGTTCAGAATCCCAAGTCTCAATAATATACCACTCCTAAGGTCCAGGACAGATCCTAAATTATAAGGTATACAAGCACAGAATTGCACTCCTACTGCGGAGAAAAGACAACAGGTGGACTCTGGTCAAGCATGCGTGTTTAGTCTACCGTTTTGACATCTTGAGTCCTTGTGATACTAGAAGGGACTGCCCCTCTAATTAGGGACTTAACTCCTAGAGACAGCCAACAGCCTGCCCAGGAGCACCCCTTTCATATGCAAGTCAACCCACCCAAAGCTCACGCTGGAATACCTCTTTATCATAGTCACACCATGCTCCTGGTCCACGGGCATCTCCGAGCCCATGGAAGTTATTCAAGCTAGCCAATGCTGTACCTGCTTGCCCTGCCTTACCTGGCCCTTCTCACAGAGACCACAGGAAAGGCTTTTGCCCACATTTCTCCTATCTCCTCTGCCTCCCAACCAACCTGGTGCTTCCCCCGTGCCCGGCATGAGTGCTGAGCTCCTTCCTTTGGAAACAGTAACCAACTCTCTTTTCAATGGCAATCATCTGATGTTGGT
This sequence comes from Tamias sibiricus, assembly GCA_025594165.1. Taxonomy (NCBI): domain Eukaryota; kingdom Metazoa; phylum Chordata; class Mammalia; order Rodentia; family Sciuridae; genus Tamias; species Tamias sibiricus. The sequence continues at coordinate 5,170,099 of CM046658.1, read as the reverse complement.
CTCACGGTATCTGAATAATAATGGCTTCCTTTAAAAACAATGTTGAAATTAGAAGATGTTAAAGGATCTCTAATAGTTATGTTCAAGTGTGTAAAGAATAAGATGCTTGTAATGAATTAATAGATGAGTCATTTCAGAAGAGAGGTACAGACTATTAAAAAAAAAAAAAAAGAACCAAATGAAAATTCTACAACTAAAAAACAAAATATCTGAAATACATTCATTGAATTAGAAATGACAGAGGAAGAATTTGTGAACTTGTTTGGAAAATTCCCGTTGAATTATCTGTTATTCTCGACTGGAGGTGATATGGTTGCCCAAAGGATATTTGGGAATGTCTGGAGATATTGTTGGTTGTCAGAACTAAGGGGCTATGCTACTGGCAACCAGTGATAGAAATAAAGATGTTGCTAAGCACCCTAGAATGCATAGGAACCAATACCCGTGCACGCGCTTACACACACACACACATACACACACACACACTCACACACACACACGAGAATGATCTAGCCCGCATTGTAAATCCTGACCTACATTAAAAAACAGAAATGTTTGAAGAAAGTGAATAAAACCTTAGTGATTTGTGCAAAAAATAAAATAAAATAACATGAGGTTAAATATCCACATAATTAAAGTCCCAGGAGAAGAAAATAAGAATAGGGCAAAAAAAGTATTTGAAGAAATATGGTCAAAATCCAACCAAATTTGTTACAAAACAGATTTTTGGATTCAAGCTGGGTGTGGTGGCTTATACCTGTAGTCCCAGCTACTTGAGAGGCTGAGGCAAGAGGATCTCTTAAGCCCACAAGTTCAAGACCAGCCTGGACAACACAGCAAGACTCCATCTCAAAAAAAAAAAAAAAAAAAAAAACCAAAAAGTCCAAATCAGGAAGTTCAGCAAACTCTAAACAAAATAAAAATACCTAGGCTCATCATTATCAAAGTGAATAACACCAAAGGTAATGGAAAAACCCTGAAAACAGCCAGAGACACACAACCCACTACATTAAGGGGAACACCTAAATAAATGTTAAATAATTTCTTATCAAAAGCAAGAGGACAGAAGAGAGGACATTATTTTTCAAAACGTGACCATCCTGAGGGGCTGGGGTTGTAGCTCAGCGGTAGAGCGCTTGTCTACCATGTGTGAAGCACTGGGTTTGATCCTCAGCACCACATAAAGGTAAATAAACAAAATAAAGGTGTTGTGTCCATCTACAACTGAAAAAAAATTTTTTAATGTGACCATCCAGGGCTGGGGTTGTAGCTCAGTGTTGGAGCACTTGCCTAGCAGGTGTGAAGCCTGGGTTCAATTCTCAGCATCACATATAAATAAAATAAAGGTCCATCAACAACAAAAAACAAAAAATTTTAAAAAGTAACCATCCAGAATTCTATATTCAATGAAAATATTCACCAATAATAAAGGCAAAATAAAATACATATTTATAAAAATAAAATATAAGAACTTCACTACCAGCAAATCTTCCTGTGAAAGGAAGTTAAAAGTAATTCTTCCCACTGAAGATAAGTTACAAATTAAAATTCTCATTTCAGGAAAGAACAAAGATCCACTGAGATATATATATTTTTTTTTTTTTTTTTTTTCTTTTTTTTTTTTTTTTTTTTTGGTACCGGGGATTGAACTCAGGGGCACTTGACTACTTGACCACTGGGCCACATCCCCAGCCCTTTTTTTGTATTTTATTAGAGACAGGGTCTCACTGAGTTGCTAAGTGCCTCGCCATTGCTGAGGCTGGCTTTGAACTCTCGATCCTCCTGCCTCAGCCTCCCAAGTGCTGGGATTACAGGCATGCGCCACCGCGCCTGGCTCCACTTAAATGTTTACTATAACAGATATCATTTTTCTCTCTTTCATAAAATACATGTGATTATTTAAAGCAATAAAAATTAAAATGTGCTATGGGTTTAGAGCAAATACAGATATAATACATATAACAACTATAGCATGAAAGAGTGGAAATATACAATACAGTCATAGGACTCCTTTTTTTAAAATTGGGAATTGAACCTAGGGGCTCTTAACAATGGAGCCAAATCCCCCATCCCTTTTTATTTTTTATTTTGAAGTGGGGTCTTACTAAGTTGCTGAATCTGGCTGTGAACTTGTGATCCTCCAGCCTCAGCCTCCCAAGCCGCTGGGATTATAAGTGTGTGCTATGGCACCTAGCAAGAGTCTAATAATTTACATGAAGTGGTACAAGCATTAAGTATAATTAGACTACAAAAAGTTAAGAATATATACTATATTCCCTAGTGCAACCACCACAAAAATGCAAAACATACAAAGAGGCCCTGCTAAAAAGCCAGTAGAGAAGTTAAAATGAAATCCTTTCTAAAATATTCAATTAACCCAAAGATCAATAAAAAACAGATGAGACAAACGAAACATATATCAACATGGTAGACATAAATCCAACCATTTCAATAAGCACATTGTATGTAAATTGACTAAACACTCTAAAAAGCAGAGATTGTTGGAATGGATGAAACAGTGAGACCCAACTATATGCTGTCTACAAGAAACACATTTTAAATGTAGATATAGATAAAGTAAAAGATGAAACAAGAAATACCTTGTAAACCATAGTTTAAGTAGGCTGGAATGTCCAGGCGCAATGGCACACGCCTGTAATCCCAGCACTTGGGAGGCTGGGGCAGGAGAATCGAGAGTTCAAAGCCAGCCTCAGCCATGGTGAGGCACTTAGCAACTCAGTGAGACCCTGTCTCTAATAAAATACAAAAAAGGGCTTGGGATGTGGCCCAGTGGTCGAGTGCCCCTGAGTTCAATCCCTGGTACCAAAATAAATAAATTTTAAATAAATAACAGTGGCGCACACCTGTAATCCCAGCACTTAGGAGGCTAAGGCAGGAGGATGGAGAGTTCAAAGCCAGCCTCAACATTGGCAAGGCACTTAGCAAATCAGTGAAACCCTGACTCTAATAAAATACAAAAAAGGGCTGGGATGTGGCTCAGTGATCAAGTGCCCCTGAGTTCAATCCCTGGTACCAAAAAAAAAAAAAAAAAAAAAGAAGAAGAAGAAGAAGAAGAAGGCTGGAGTGGCTATAAAATTAAATTCAAGATAAAGAGTATTACCAAAAATAGAGGCATTTCATAAAGATAAGTGGGGCAATTAATCAGTGAGACATTATAACCATAAATGTACAAGTGCCTAACAGCAATGTTTCAAATGACAAAAAGCAAAAATTGACAGAAATAGAAAAGTAGACAAATTCATTATCCTAATTGGTGACTCTAACAATAGTGTCCAAAATTAAAAGTGGCTAGGAATAAATTTAACAAAACTGAAAACTATAGATAAGGGAAATTAAAGATGACTGAAATAAATGGAGAAATAAACCATCTTTGATGACTGAAACACTCAATTTGTAAAGATAACAATTCTCTTCAAATAATCTAGATTTCAACACCAGGCCAGTGAAAACACCTGCAATGTAGAAATTGATAAGTGATTCTAAAATGTATTTGGAAATGCAAAGGAAGAATAGCCAAATCCCTTTTGGAAAAGAACAAAGCTAGAGGACTCACTTCAAGATTTATTATAAAGCCACACTAGCCTAGACAGTAAGGAACTAGTATAAGGATAAACTAATAAATCACTAGAAAAGAACAGAGCCCAGAATATAGCCACCCATATGTGTTCAGTTAATCTTAGACAAAGATTCCAAAGCAATCCAAGGGGAAGGAAAGGCTTTTCAGCAAATAGCACTGGACAACTCGTGTCTGCTGTTTCCTACTTTACACCATACACTGAAAGCTACCTCCTGGTGGAGCAAGGCCAATATGTAAGAACTAGAACTACAAAGCTTCCAGAAGAAAACATGGAGGCGTATCTTCACAGAAAGGAGGTAAGCAGGGACTTCTGAAAGGAGGACCTGGGGAGCAAGAATCATAGTAGGAAAAAAGGGACAAATTAAACTTCAGCACAATTAAAAACTTCTTCTAGGAAAAGACACCATTATAAAAAATGAATAAGTAGGGGCTGGGGTTGTAGCTCAGTGGTAGAGCGCTTGCCTCACATGAATGAGGCCCTAGGTTTGATCCTCAGCACCACATAAAAATAAATTAAATAAATAAAGATGTTGTGTCCATCTACAACTAAAAAAATATATTTTAAAAAATGAATGAGCATAGCACACGCCTGTAATCCCAGTAGTTGAAAGGTTGAGGCAGGAGGACTGCGAGCTCAAAGCCAGCCTCAGCAATGGCGAGGCACTTAGCAACTCAGTGAGACCCTGTCTCTAATAAAATACAAAAAAGGGCTGGGGATGTGGCCCAGTGGTCGAGTGCCCCTGAGCTCAATCCCCGGTACCCAAAAAAAAAAAAAAAAAAAAAAAAAAAAAAAAAAGAATAAGCAGATTGCATGCTAGGAGAAAACATTTGTGAAAAATACAGCTAACAAAAAACTTCTACTTGTATTATGTGAAGTACTCCTATAAGCCAATAACAGCCAATAACCAAAAGAAAAGCCAAAATGTTTCATGGGCAAGAGATTGGCACAGACATATCACAAAGGCAAACATGTGAATGGTTAATAAGCACACACAAAATATTATGAGTGCCCTGGAACCAGACTGAGATCCATTACACATGCTTCAGGATGGCCCAAATAAAAAAGTGACAGTACTAAAGATTGGGGAGTATGAAGAGCAACTGGGACCCCATGCACTGTTGGTAGATTTGGGTATATTCCCTTGGGGGGGGGGGGAGTCTGGCAGTTCCTTTTCAAAGAAAGAAAACACAGCACTGCAATTCTCTCTGAGGCATTTACCCAAAAGAAATAACAACATATCCCCTAAAGAGACTTGTACAAAACAGTCACAGCAGTTTTATTCATAACAGCCCCAAACTGGAAACATACCAGATGTCCATGAATGGATGGAAAAACAAGCTACGGTACATTCATACCATGGAACGCCGCATGTTGCAAACAGGAAAAAAACTCATGATACTTGGAATGACATAGATGAATCTCAAAAACATGCAGAGCGAAGGACGCGTTCCCTAAAAGAGAGCAAGTATATGAAATCATTTAGATCAGGTTCAAGAGCAGTCACAATATTCTCTGGTGAAAACAATCGGAATGTTACCTGCCCAAAAGAAGAGTGCTGCAGGGAACAAGGGTGCGGACAACAGGGCCCAAGGCAGGAGCTTCCCTCAAAGTCTCCCTACCTGCCCTCCTGCCCACCCTAAATTAACCCCGCCACTAACACTTCTCCCATGACCTGGCCCTGCCCACCAAAACTGACTAACTCCTCCCAAGACCTGGCTCTGCTAAGGCCCTATAAAACCCAGAAAATGGTGGCCGCCATTTTCCCACAGAAGTTGTATCCCTCCAGTAGGAATAAAGCATCGCTAGTCCATGAGGTCTCCCTCCGCTTTCTTTTTCTTTTTGTGTTCTCTTTCATGTGCTTTCAGGGTAGAGGCAAAAGGGAAGCTTTGAGGTGGTAGAAGTGTAGTGTCCTAAGAGGAGCTTGGGTCACATGCAGATGCCTTTGTCAAAGAGCACACTTAGGACTGTGCCTTTTGCTGTACAGAAATCTTCCATAAAATAAATAAACAATTCATAATATACATAAATATATTATGAAATATTTAGGAGAAACATAGTAAGTTGTTATCTGCAACTTTCTATGAAATGCATCAAAAACTAAAATGGATGGATGAATCGACACATGGATGGATATGCGATAAAGCAAATACGACAGAATGTTAAAGTGATGGAGATCTGTGCAACTATGATTCTTTGAACCCTTCTATATGTTTGAAATTTTCAATACAATGTTGGAGGTAAGCAGGAACAAATTGTGGGATGCAGTGAAAGCAGTATTTATCTTAGGTGTTGAGTTATTGTTGTTGTCATTTCCCCCCAGTACTAGGGACCAAAGCCAGGGGGAGTTTGCAATGTGCTATGCCAGCACTCTACCACTGAGCTCTGTCCACAGCCCCAGAGCAGTATTTAAAGGGAATTTTATAGTTTGCATTCAACACAAAACCAGAAAAATAAAAATGAACGAACAAAGCATTTATGCTAAAGACTGCTAGTGGCCCACCAATATCTGTTCTCCCCTCCTTCCTAAATAATATAACCCAGTTTTATCAGGGGCAGGAAAGTGCTGAGTAACAGATCAACTGCCCACCCCCAGCCGCTCTGTCTGCAGAGCTGGCCAATGGGAGGTTAGCAGAAGTGGCTGGGTGGGACTTCCGGGAAAGCTCTCTGCAGGCAGACTGAAGGCAGCAAAGGCCTCTCCTGCCCTGCCCTTGCTTGTGTTCCAGAAGTAGCTGCCACTCACTGGAGCACTCCCCTTGATCTGACCCAGCTCCACTGCCCTACATCACCGATCTAGGGGCAACCCACCAAGTTCTAAGGGTAGTAAATGAGGACAAAAATAAATTTTAAAAAAATTTTTTAAAGCCCTAGGTGATAGAGATGTTGAATACTCTCCTTACTAGTTAGCAAACAAATGACGAATTAAAAGCTGTTGACTCTCCTTTCAAAGCAAGTGGGAATTTCAGCAGCGATGCCAGCCCCCAGCCGGTGACCTGGGGAAAGATGGCTCTTGGGAAAGCCAAGAGCATCCGCCCAAATGAAGAGGTTTACTGTCTCACTTAGGAGCAATAACAGCAGATACCTTGAACCACGGGTTCTCGTAAATCTTGTTTGGGGAGAAAAAAAACCTTTCAATTCCCACTGGAAATATGCAAAACAGCCTCCACACTGTAAATCTTCCTTTTCAGTTCTGAGGAGATAAGTTGGACCTATTAACCTTCCATGTTATTTTCAACTTCATTATTTGAGTTGACACGACAAGAGAGCAGCGACGGCTCTTTCTGGCAGAGTGCATGTAAATCGCTTTCTCAGAGGAAATTACTTCTCTGGCCTGAATGTTATTAATCTAAATTCTCCGTTAGTCAAATTGTTGCCCATAATAAATATGGAACAGGTTGTGATACTTATCGAGTGTGGCACACTTTGTGGATGCTGCATCCGTTCCTAATGCCCTTCTGAGGAACTGTCCCCTCAGAATAGGCTGGTCCCAGATGGCTCCTTCCTGCCTCAGGCCCCAGATGGTGGGAGGCAGGAGATGGTTTCCCTGAGAGTTGCTACCCAGCTCTGCTATGCCCAAAGCACCTCTGTCCGGTCTTGTCCCCTGCTACTCCGGGCCAGTGGAACCCTCCTGAGGGCCTCCCCTTGGGAACATCTTTCAAAGTAAACTACTAGAGTTGAGTCATCTGCCCAGCATTGGCTCAGTCTAGACACAGTCTGCCCACTGCTCCAAGACAGGGCCCCCGGATCCTCTGGGCAGCCAGCTAGATTTTTCACTGGTCGATCATGGGGTTAGGGTTACATTTCACAATACCATTTAAGACCCATTTTGTTCAGCACCAAAATCTTCACAGCTCACGCTGTTGGCAGAACCTGGGGATGGGGGACAGGGTTTGCTAATTTGCACATGGCCCAACCCTACCTGTTGGATGAGCCTGGAAGAATCCATCACATGAAGATGCTCATTTCTGATGAGGCAGCCTGAAGGATGGAGAAAACTGCCTGCCATGATGCAGGGGGTGGCGGAACACAAAAAGCTTTTTTCTGTTTCTACTGGGGTTCTTTCCAGGGTAATTACAAGAAGTTTAGAATCCATTCGGGGACTTGTAGTTCATTAAATGAATTTCCATCTGCGTATCCACCACCTAAGAAGTATTGCTTTGTACAATACTCGGGTTTTTATTGTATACAAGTCAGATTGTTAATTTGCAGCATGCAGCACTGAAAGGATCATTTCAATAGTGCCTGATTATGCAAAATGAAACTGGGTTTTCATTAGGTCTGCCTCCTGTGCTCCTTAACACTTGATGGGATGCCAGGATGCAGGAAGGAGCCCCGCACAGCAGAAGGAAGCCCAACACCAGCTTCCAGAGCATCCCACACCCTTTCCCAGTGGAGCCACCTGGTGCCTGGACCACCTCCCCCATGGAGCCACCAGTGTCTGGACCACCTTCCTGCTTGCATGAGACGATTTCAGAGCCCCTCCCATGGACCCACCCCTTCCTATCACTGCAGAGCCCACCAATGCCACTAGGAAAACACTGACAGGGAAATGGGACTCATCCAGGATTAACTTAAAGATTCCAAGCATGTCCTGGGCCTATTGATTTTATTTAAGGGCTAATGTTCCCAGGGAGGCGGGGGTCAGAGAGCAGCTCCTGCAGCTGTGCCATGCTGGTGTCAGACTGAGCCGCTGAGCCCTTCAGAGCTACTGGAGATCAAAGACGACAAAAGTCAGCTCTGGCTGCAGCGATGCTTATCCAGGGCCCACACAGCTGGAGTGGACACCTGGCGGAGGGAAGGACAGAGTGGTGGGGAGAAGGGGATCTAAGTGCAAGGCGCCCCTTACCAGCCTTCAGGGGTGGTCCTGTGAGTCCCACTCTGTCCAACGGCAATGGTCACAGAGCACCAAGGAAGAGTGAGGGGCTCTTCGAAGGCACCCAGCTGCCCGTGGCTCACTGTTCTGGTCAGACCTACATTCTTCCAGCTCACTCACCTGAGGTTCCAGGTCACCTGCCTGAGTGGTTGCAGTCATTCTCAATCTGGGTTAGACTTCAGAATCATGTGAGGAGCTTGTGCACAACACCAGTGACTGGGCCCTACCCCAGATCTTTGAAAATAAGTTTCCAAGGGTGGTCCCCACATCATTAGTTTTTAAAGTTTCCCTTGGGTGACAGAAAGTCCTGGGTTTGAGCATTCTGAAAAACTCACCAAAAAACTAACCCTAAGTCAGGGACCACAATTGAGCATTGGGCCCCACTGACCCTGGGGTCTCTTGTGCCTTGGGGACATATCGCAACATCTGCCTGAGAGCCAACTAATAAATTACAGTCCCCTGCATCACCAAGGCCTGTGTCCTCAAAAAGATGAGCAGGGGTGCTTCAGCAGGAAGGGTGGCCGGAGGGCCCAGGCCGCTGCCGCTCAGGCTGGGAGGTTCTCTTCCTGCGTGGAGCCATCTCCTCAGCATGTTGACCACCTGGCGCCAGGGGCACACAGCCACCAGGAGCACCTTCTCTGAGTCCCAGCACTTGCAGACTCCTCCAGGAAGCCCCCCGATTAGTGGGGTGACCAGCAGACAGCACTTCTCCGCGTGCTCCAGCAACACCTCCCAGTTTGTGCAGATCCACTGCCAACTGGTGAATCACCTAAAAAACATGGTCTCCTCCTCTGTCCTCTCTCCTCACTGCAAGTACCTCCAGGGCAGGCACCACGCCTCTAACGCCTCCATAAGCCAGGAAGGAAACCTCTCCCAGGACAAGGCTCTGCATGTGGGAAGCCAGTTCACCCAGAATCTGACCAAAGGGTCCATGTCCCCCTCTGCCCAGAGAGCCCTCCCTAAGACTCCCTGTCATATCCTGGACTATATTTCTGCCCCACCAGGGACAGACTGCTCTGTCCCTTGCTGAAACACCTACTCTTCTCTCAAACGACCGTCCACATGCTAAAGGGCACCATGCCCCTCGTGGCAACCCACATTCCCAAGCAGGGAGTCCTGAAGAAAGGAACACCCTGCCAGCTGGACCCGCAACACATGACGGGAGCCTGGGACCTGCCGACTCACGCCCCTGAGGCCCTCCACACTGGGACACCACCTGAAAAAGCCAACATGGGACATGCAGAGGACCACAGGGGGCATCCCAGGGGATGGAACCCAGGGATGACCTCCTAAGCTTAACGTGCAGAGCCTATGTTTCCAGAATGTTCTGCCATCCCTGAAGGAAACAGGTCAGGCCAGGAAGAGTTAATCCTCCCATAGTCAGAGGTTAGAAGACGAAGCTCCTGCCCATGCACAGAGGTGCAGAGAGCATCCGGAGCACAATAAATCTACGCATGCAGAAGGCCTCTCTCCTCATTTGTTAGTCAGCGATGTGTGAAAATGTTAATGAAGGGAGTTATAATCTATGAGAATTCCACCATTAGAATGTAGTTCACGTCTGAAGGCTTCTGCTTACACACAGCCCACTGTACATCAATCCTTCCTGCGTGCTGCTAATAATAGACGTAATTGCCTCACTCTGTCTAGCCACCTTCACCCTGGCAATTCGAAGATTTGCTACAACTGTTATTGTAGAAATTATTTTCATGCTATTAACTTTGAGTTTTATTATATGTGTTCTTAAAAGAAAATAAATGCAGAGAGATTGTAAGTATATATCGGGTCCCCGATGAAAGTATTTTTAAAAATATAACACAATGACAAAAAGCACTGAAGTAGGGTGATATAATGGCTCCTTCCCTTATTGAAACCTAAATTAGATTCTGCATTGTACAAGTGCATAACTGGGTTTCTCTCTTCTCATGGAGAAAATTTCTACTCTGAAAATGGCAGCACAGTGCCTACTGCAAAACCAGATGGGGGTAAAGCTAAGGGGCTGTGCGGAGAGCTCAGACTCCACTCCTCCCCCTCACAGCGGCTCTTTCCTCTTCCCAGAAGCTCCTCCCTCTTCCAGGAGGCTCCTCCCTTTTCCCAGTGACTCCTCCCCCTCTTCACAGTGGCCCTTCCCTCTTCCCAGCAGCTCCTCCCTCTTCACAGTGACTCCTCCCTCTCACAGCAACTCCTCCCTCCACAATGGCTCCTCCCTCTCTCTCACAGTGGCTTCTCCCTCTCACAGTGGCTGCACCCTCTCACAGAGGCTTCTCCCTCTCACAGTGGCTCCTCCCTCACAGGAGCTCCTCCCTATCACAGCGGCACCTCCCTCACAGGAGCTCCTCCCTGTCACAGCGGCTCCTCCCTCTCTCTCACAATGGTTCCTCCCTCACAGTGGCTCCTCCCTCACAGGGGCTCCACCCTCTCACAGTGGCTCCACCCTCTCACAGCGGCTCCACCCTCTCACAGTGGCTCCTCCCTCTCTCTCACAATGGTTCCTCCCTCACAGTGGCTCCTCCCTCACAGTGGCTCCACCCTCTCACAGTGGCTCCACCCTCTCATAGCAGCTCCTCCCTCTCACAGTGGCTCCTCCCTCTCACAGTGGCTCCTCCCTCTCACAGCAGCTCCTCCCTCTTCACAGTGTCTGACAGACCTCCAGGAGCATCTCTCTTGAGCAAATCCAGCAAGCCTTTCCTGAGGAGCCATGGCAGTTGGAACTGCAGTTCTCTTCCCAAACCAGTCTGGTAGTGGGATCTGCAGCCTGCTCCTCTGTGCTCATAGCTCCAAAAGGGCAGTTTCCCTGGCTTGCAGCTTAGGGTAGAACCCCACCATCCAAGTCAGCTTCCAGGCCTGGGACTAACAGGCAGCATACCTAGAACTGGTGTCCTAGACACAATAATTGCTTTCTCTGGGAAGTGACCTCTACAATGCACCACAGAGGTGACCCCAGCAGACCAGATGTGTGACCTGGCCCCCCAGGCTCAATAGATGACTCCCCCTCAATAGATGACTCCAGCCTGACTGTTCCCCAGGAATCTGGCATTAGGCCTCTTCAGGCGGCTGAGACACACGCAGACTCAGGACCGAGGGAATCAGCACCCTGCCCGTGGACAGAGGAGCAGGACCGAGCCAGCCAGCCACAAGCAACAACGCACGTGTGCAGAGAGGTGGAGGCGGGAGAGTCCGATGGCTTTCCAGCCATCGCAGGTTCCACCTGAACCTCCTCCCCAGGAGACAGTCCTGTGTCCTCACAAGAAGCTCTTCTTTTTCTCCTTGGACCAGCTTGAGGTTTTTTCTATAAATCGTGGCCAAAGGAGTCAGAATACAGCTGCCTGAGGTAGGATGAGCCTGGCATGTTTTGAGATATCTAGCCTGATTCTCACGGAATGCTCAAGAAGTGCAGTACTTGCTATTGCTGCCCTTCCACCCACCCACCACTCATCCACCCACCCACCCACCCACCCACTCATCCATCCTCCACCTAGCAGATCTCTTCTTTGTGTGCCTACCATTTGCCAGTCACTAGGTTAGAGCAATGAACAAATCAGGCATGGAACCCTCCGCATGAAGCATTGTGGAAAAGGAAAATGGGGAATAAAATAAAACACTAAAATAAATATCTAAAATCAAGCTGTGATAAGTATTATAAAGGAAAAGCTACAGCGTGGTGACAGATTGTGACAGGGTGCCTGGTATTTTGGGGTTGGGATTTAAATTGAGACTCAGTAACAGCAGAGGAGGAAAGGGGGAGGAAGGGGAGTGGACTGTCCAACCCCAAGGCCAGACCACCATCAGGGCCTCTGGAACTGAAAGGCGCAGGCGCAGCTGAAACCTGGGGGGGGGGGGGGGGGGGGCAGAACTGGGGAGGTGGCACGGGTCTTAGAAACTGGCTCATCCACTTTCTTTTTTTTTTTTTTTTTTTTTTGGTACCAGGGATTGAACTCAGTGGCACTAGACCACTGGGCCACATCCCCAGCCCTTTTTTGTATTTTATTAGAGACAGGGTCTCACTGAGTTGCTAAGTGCCTCACCATTGCTGAGGCTGGCTTTGAACTCGCGATCCTCCTGACTCAGCCTCCCAAAGTGCTGGGATTACAGGCGTGCGCCACCGCGCCCGGCTCATCCACTTTCTAAGAGCATGGAATGGAGTGAGGAAGGGTGTCCAGGAATGCAGCTCCCCCTGCCCAGCCCCAGGCAGTCTCAGGTCTTTCTGGAATCCACTTGGGGACGACCTGCCTGAGGGGAGGGTAACACAGGGTAGACAGCGAATGGGACTCACAACCCCATACATTTTATAAGTCCTAGTGACTGTTCCCAAATCCCAATCTGTTTTGGAGGATGAGACATCAAAAAAGTTTACAGTGGGCAGCCTCAGAGGCTGGGTCCAAGAGGGTGGTGTTAAAATTAGGGTCAGTTAGCAGCATAGCAAGGCCTGGCTCTCCACCCAGAGAGGACCCCCAAGACTATAGTCCTATAACCCTCAGCTGCACCCCACCCTCCACCTCATGGGAAATTGGCAGCTAGTCCACACACCAGTCCATCAGCCCTGCTGTCGCCTGGTGCCCACCAAGCTGCAAGGGTCTAGGCTACTGAGGCAGGGGCAATTTCTGCTCCCCTTCGCTCCCCAACCTTCCCCAGTCCAGAACATTTGCCCAGAGCCACTACACAGAGAGTCATGTGGGGAGACAGCCCGGAAGGGGTCCTAGGGAGGACCAAGGAGCCTAGAGTCACTTTCTGCCACCCCTTAGGGACAGGGAGCCAGCACCCAGGGCCACACTACCTACAACCTTAAGAAAGGATATTAGATCATGAGAGAAGTACTCGGGACACTTAGGAAGTGAATAAGGGACTCCTGAGAGGGGAGCGCAGGCAGGAAACACTTGTTCCAAGGGCCGCATCACCCACCCACATGAGGAGCATGCTGGATACCCCTGCTCCGCCCCTCTTTCCAAGTTCCACATGTGCGATGGAGGAGAGGCATCTCCCCAGCATCTGCCCTCACATCCCATCAATGTCCCAATTGCCTGTAGCCATCATGGGAGCGGGAACCAGGGAGTCCTAGAAACAGCCACAGGCACTGTCCATCAACTTTAGCCTGAAGTTTTGCTCCCCAGGTACAGCCCTGGGAGGCTCATGCCCTGGGGATTCCAGATACCCACCATGCACACACCCCCTGGAGAATATTCTAGAGGGTGCTCTGCAGGTTTACAGTACGACTGGGTGGAGAAGCAGCACTTGCTGCAGGGAGAAAAGCACCAGGGAGAGAGTCGAGAAGCCTGGCTTCCAACACTATGCAACCATCAAACTGTTTAAGTGTTTAAAACATGGAAATGTGTTTTTATTATGTAATGCAATAAAAATATATTATGCATTAAATGCATTAAGTGCAAAACGATATATTATACATTAATATAATGAAAAAGTAGACTACAAAATTGTAGAGTAAGAACTCAGCTATGTAAACACACATAGATAAAAGTCTGGAAATTGGTACAAAGTGAGCAACTGCCATCTTCTTCATCTCTTGAACTTTTCAACTTTTCTTCAAGGTGCACACATTTCTATCAGACATGGTCACGTCCTTTATGAGAAATTCTAAAATCCAAACAGTTTGTGGAATTCAAAAGTCTTTTTCCTTAAATTTGACATAGATTGATGGCAAAACTTGACCTGAATGGCCACAATTCCTAGTCCTTATCCACCCCGCCTAGTGTCTATTCACACGTGTCACTGGGGCAATGTCAGCGTGTCTGCTCATGGGTGCTGTTCTGAAAGCCACGGCGCCGCCCAGTAGCACAGAAATGCCCCTACTCTTCAGAAGTCCAGAGAATCCTGAGCTTTGCAACACCACAGATCCTGAGGGTTTCAGATGATGGAGCCACAGCCCAGGGACAGCAGAAGAGGACCAAGGCTCTAGGCTGTCCTGTGACTTGCCATGTGACCTAACAGAGTTCATGTCTCTATAGGCCCTGGTGTCACAATCTACACCATGAAGGATGGAGATCTTTATGTCTCTCCTGAATCTGTCACTCCACTTGCTTATGATTCTTGGTGCTATGGAAAAGCAATGCAGAGTCCCCAAAGGGGACCCATCCCTTTGGCCCCCAATGCCTCTTTGAAGCATCCTTGTTTGGCCAGAGAGGAGCCTTAGGCCTCTGGACAGAAAGAGAGGATTCTGGATCCCCATCAGGGGAGACAGCACCTGTGCTTGACTGCTCCCCAACCTGTAGGCCCCAGATGTGTGGCCCCAAGCACTACTGAAGGGATTAGAGCCTCCATAGCTGGTACTCCCAACAGGACCATCAGAAAGGGCCTCTGGGAGGCTTACTAAACTGTCTTTCAGAGGGCTCCTCCTCTAGATGGAAAGCCCAGGGGAGAAAAGGCCCCACAGTGGGATTTGAAGAACTTGAATGACAGGGACAGGTTGGTGGGAGGGTGTGGGGTGCTCCTGTGTCCCACAATTCAAAACCCTAAGATGCTCCCCTTTTCATGTGCACCTAGGGAACTGAGCCCTAGGACAACTTTGTAAGCACAGTGAAGGGACAGAGAAAGTGTCCTGAACTCCAGGGGTCCTCTCCCCAACTACACTACCACCATTGCCACAGCCTTGTGATTTTTAATTTTCTTCTAATTTTGGGATTGCAGCAGCGTTCTAAGAACCCCTCTAAGTGTTTTAGGGAGATGGTAATGGTCCTACACTAAAATAATTCAACCAACACTATAATTTTAGTGCCACCATCAAAATGAAATAATGGCTGTTTACTATGTTACACCTTTCAAATGACCTTCATTTGAATACAAATTGTGGCTTGAAATTCTAAAAGCTGCTCAGTTCCAGAAGGCTGCAAAACACAGGAGCTCAGTGAGGGCTGCTCTTCCCAGAGCCTCCTTCCATAACCACACAGTTTAAATGGATCTCTTTCTCTGGAGCTGCTGGAGGCCCATTTAGCGCCTGGATGCAGAATTAAATGGCCCTGGCCCGACAAAACAGGCCCAGGAGCTGGAGGAGGCCAGGCCTCCCACGACGCAGGTGAGGGGCATGTTACCTGGGAAACCTGCCCATGCTGGAGACTGCAACAGAGAGTTCAGGAAACTTCTTCCAGAGACAAGGGGACAAGCTGCCCTGGCAAGCCAGCCCACGTGGCCATTTCGCCCCTTCCTGCTCTCCCTGCCACGCTGCCCTCCACAGCTCCCTCCACCACACCACCAACCTGCTGGGCATCCCGCACCTCTTCCACCTTGTCCCTCTGCCTCTGCTAAGACCCCACTCTTCCTGGAGCCAGAGGGAGAGAGGCCACTAGCAGCCTTGGTGGTTCGGTTACACATCACTCCACCTGCGTCCACTGAGAGGCCCCAGGGGAGAGGGAGGGGCAGGCAGGCTGGGGAGGGCTGTCCTCTCTGTGCCTGTCTGGGACAGCCAGGTTAGGATGCACAAAACACCCAGCTCCCAACTAATGTCTGTCGGATTGAAATTTCATCTCTAGAAGCTTCCTGGGTCCATCAGCAGAATGTCTGTCCTGTCTAAAGCACACTGTGATTATTCCTGACTTTTCTTCACACCCAAATGAAAACAGTTTCAGAACCCATGTCGGGCAATTTTCACAAACCTGGCTTAGGTCACGCACTTAATCTCTGCAAACCTCAGTTTCCACATCTGTAAGTAGTGATGATGATACAACGTGCTTAGTAGGCTGTCGTGACACACAATGACATAATAGACATTTAAAACTTAACCCACTGCTTGTCACCAGTATAGACCCATTGATGCCACGTAAATGTGAACACCCAAATGTGCTGGATCTATTGCTGAGCCGCCTCTGCTGCTTCCCTCCCCGTCCAGCTTGCTCTCGAGGGTCTCTGCAGGCTGTGGGCTCCACCAGCAGGCTCCACCCATGACCTTCTCTCCTGTCCAATGCCCTAACCCTGTTGTTGACCAGACTTGGGCCTAGAACATCCTCGCCCCTCTTCCCTGCCTGTGGGGAGACTGCTCCTGCTGGACCACCCTGGCTGTGCTCCTCTCCCTCTGGCCGGCCAGCTCCCTAGTGCCCATCACTGGGTTCACACCTGGCCTGAGAGGTGACCTCCTGGGGAATCTGCTCCCCCTCAAAGGCAACTTCCTCAAGGCAGGAGCCCTTGTCCCCCAGGTCCTCATCCAGAGCCCAACATCCGACTGAACTCCGTACCTGCTGCCACTCCCAGGGGCAAGGTCAAGGGGAGCCTCCTCTCCCCTTCTCACCAGCCACCACACAATCCCGGCCCCAGGCCCCCAGGCCAGCAACGCCAGCTCTTCCCTTGGTCCCACAAACACATCCCAGTGGTTGCTGCCACTGAGTCCTCGACACCTCTCTTTCTGCCCCGGGTCCCCACCTTCCCTGTCAGACTAATCCGCCTCAATCCCGGCTGCGGCAGGTGGAGGGCCTGCTCCAGTGGCAGGCTGGGCTCGAGTGCCTAACTTGGGTCTGCAGGCAGCAGCTCTGACCTGAGCCCCTCGCAGCAGAGGGGGAGGAAGCAGCACTGATCCTTGCTGCAGCATGGGTGAGCCTTGAGACCACCACACTCAGTGACAGAAGCCAGTCCCAAAAGACCACCAGTGAGTGATTCCACTGACACAGAAGGTCCAGGACAGGCAAAGCCATAGACCGAGAGCAGACCAGGGGACACAAAGGCGGGGAGAGCTGGGAGCGGGGGCTGGGGTGGTGACAGCTGAAGAGGGTGGTGTTCTTTGGGGGGCAATGAAAATGTTCTAAAATTCACACTCAACCTTTTGGGCTTCACTTTTTTCTCAGGAGAATATCCTGAGCCCCTCAAGGCCAGGGATAATGTCTGCCCTTCTCCTTTCTCCCAAAGCTCTAAACTTGGTTGAAGTAGCCAGGCGCAGTGGCTCACAGCTGTAATCCCAGCACTTGGGAGGCTGAGGCAGGAGGATTAGGAGTTCAAAGCCAGCCTCAGCAATGGCGAGGCACTTAGCAACTCAGTGAGACCCTGTCTCTAAATAAAATACAAAAAAGGGCTGGGGATGTGGCCCAGTGGTCAAGTGCCCCTGAGCTCAATCCCCGGTACCAAAAAACAAAATTGGTTGTAGTGATGTTGCACAACTCTGAATATACTTAAAAAAAAAAAAACAAAAAACAGAATCATAAGAATCATATGCTTTACGTGGATGAGCAGTGCCGTGTGAAATGATGTCTCAATACTGTCATCACACTCTGCGCGGGCTCCACCCCTGCTCACCCACCACTCTCCCGCCCCAGCCTGAACTACTATACTGCACCCAGGAAGTCCTGGCCATCAAGGTAGCACCCGTTCATTTATTCTTTCCTTCTTGGTTTCAACACATGGTGACTGTGTGTGGAGAGCCACCTCAAGAGTAAACAGCACCCTGCTCCCCAGGCACCCACGGTCTAACGAGACCAAGAGAGAAGGAGCAGAAGGACAGGTAGCGTGCCCCGTGCGGACCACCTGCCTCTGAAGTGTGTGCTGATTTCTCAGGTTTACTCTTGATCTTCTTGAAAGGATCCTGAGCCCCTCAAGGCCAGAGATGAAATCCGTCCCTGTCCTTTTCCCCAAAGCTCACACTGTTTGTGGTGGGTAGGGAGCATGCAGAATTGGCCCAGAAGGCCTGGGACAGCGGCCTGCCATGCCCCTGCCAGCAGCGTGTCTGGGGCAGGCCCTTCATCGCTGCCAACAAAGCCCTACCTCGGAAAGCACAGTGGGCACCTGCTTCACGAGAGCCATCACAGACCACAGGGTGACTTCAGGAGAAAGCAAGCTACAGAGTGAGGGCCATCTGTTGAAAAGTCCACTTGTATTTTGTAGACTCATCAGGAATGAAAGAAGAGTAGTTCCCGTTCTCCTCAAAGATGGAAGCCTTTTATTTATTCCAACAAATGCTTGACATTTGTTGGATGACTGAATGCTTTTACTATCATTGCTCATTCCCACGGGGGGAGAAAGAGGTCTCAAATCCCTGCCCTGCAGGATGTCCCTGGGAGAGGTCTCTGCATCTCCAAGGTCTGGCACCTGAGAAGGGGTGAGGGCCAGGGGTGTGGTGAGAGGAGAGAAGCCTTGTTGGGGTGTTGGCTGGCTCCTCCATGGTCTAGAGAAGACGAGGTGGAGGGACTCTGCAGGTGGGGGGCCAGGGGTCCGAGTTTGGTCAGACAGAGCTAAGCTAGGGATTGGAACCTCAGAAGGGGTGTGTGAAGACCAGACACCAAATGCTTTAGCTTTTGCGACCTGAACAAGGCTTGAAGCGGCCCTGCTTGGCAAGGTGTGGAGCTACCAGAGGGACCACCCAACCCTGAATGGCTTCTGCTGGTCCCGGCAGTGGGGCAAGCAGAATCCTATGCGGAGCAGGAGCTGCCACAAAGAGGGGACTCTCCTGCACTCTGAGCCCCAGGGCTCTCTCTCACACAGCCTGGAGCAGGGAGCCCCAAGAACTCCTGATTTGGGACCAACCTCTAATGGTAGCAGATGGGGCCTTGAACTGTATTTAATTAGATTTAAACAAAGAAATGTAATCTTCCCTGCACTCCCAGTATCTTGGAACGATTCCAACCTGACATTTAGGGGGATTCTCTGAGATGATTAATTCATATCCGCCTCACCGGCCAAGCACAATTCCTGGACTTGGAGGCAACTGATGTTTTATTTTTTGAGACAATGACCAGTGAACCATCAGAGAACTGGGGCAGAGAGAAAAGCATCATCTCTCAAAAGTTTCTGCTGCTTGGGGAATTCCAATGAAGGACAAAAAGAATGGATGAATAGAACCCCAGAAAATGTTTCCAAACCCCAGGAGAGAGGTGTTGAGAAGCAGGGGAATGTAAGAAGAAGAGGCTGAGGCAGGAGACAGTGGAGATCCTGGTTCAAGTGAAAGAGCCCCGCACCTTTCACAGTGCAGTTGGAATGCCAGGTGAGGCTCAAGGGGACTTGCTGACCAGTGACAATGACACCCTTGGGTCAAGGCAGCATGGAGCTCAGCCTACTGCTGGGGACCTTCAGCAAAGATACCAGGGACAAGTCCTCTTCAGTGTTCTTTTCAGATGCCCAGGCTTAGGTAGGTAGCCATGACTCAGTGGGAGAACCTCTTCCACAAAGAAATAGGTTTGAGGTGGCAGTAGGGCTCCACACCCACAGGAGATCGGCAAGGGAACCGTTCCAATTCCACGTGGCTCAGAGACGGCCCTAGTCCTGCTGCAAGCCAACCTGCAAAACAGCACTCCTTTACCAAGCAGAAGCCTCCCTCTGGGCAGCTCCCCGGCCTCGGAGCCCAGCAGCACACCGGCTGACATTCCCAGGAAGCAGAGTGGACAGACAGACAGCGGGGACAGCAGGCCAGAAAAGCCTCAACTTTCCCTCTCCCTGACACCCACCCAACTCCCTGATTTGCAGAAAGCCCTGCACTTCAGGACAGAGCCTAACACAGCCATCATTTACATCAATCCCTCAGCTTGCTTAAGAAAAATTGCTTGTCTGCACTCGTAGGCCGCCATGCTGTGCGCCACCCCATTTAGAGTTTATTTTACACTGAATCTCCAAGGCAGAGACCCTACTGTTGGTCTGCATAAAGCAGAGTTATTGGTCCAAGTGTTTTTAAAAATAGATGCAACTCTAGACCCCAAGAAACTGAAGGGACATTATGGGAATACACAACTGTATTGTTTTGTTACTCTATGAAAAATTGGATTTTCTTACTCCGATTTCCCCGCCTGCTCCTGGGCTCCTCCTCTCCTCGTTCCTCACCTGAGACGCTGCTGCAGCTCCTGGCACTAAGAACAATACATGTCACAAAGCAGAGCAGCCCGCGCCAACTCCGGGCCTCAAGCTGCTCTGCGCACCGCGTAGAGGGCCCTGCCGAGCCCCAGCTTCCTCTTCCTGCAGACTGGGAGAGTTTGCCATTTAGGCCAAATTCCAAATAAGAACCCCTTCCCTTCAAGCTGGGATTTAAGGATCACATTTCACCACGGGCCTCCTTAAGGCTGATCCTGACAGGGAAATCCTTTATGGCACTGAGATTTGGAGACAAAAGGTTCCTTCCAGGCATACGCCCTGGACATGGTGGTAGCAGCTATTGCTTCAACTCCTCCCTGGCCCGCCACTGTAAGAGTAAGGGGGTGGCCCCTCACCCACACGCATGGCCACAGGAACAGCCGCAGGACTGGATCTATCTTGATCCAGCTGAGCTCTGAGTGCCCGAGGTCACAATGACCCTACAGGGAAATGTCCTCTGGCAGACAGGGAACCAGAGGTTAAGGAGCTGTCCACAGCCGGGAACAGATCAGGATGTGACTGACCGTCCTGCTCTGCACGCTTTCCAAAAGAACTGAAACCTCAGTCTCAAAAAGATATCACCGCTCCTGTGTTCCTTGCAGCATTATCCAGAATGTCAAAAATGTGGCAGCAGCCTAAATGTCCACCTCCAGGTGACCAGAGAAAGAGGACCTGGGATATGCATGCAGCGGAGCAGAATACTGCCTTAAAAAGGAAGGATTCTGCAATATGTGACAGCGTGATGGGCCTGGAGGACATCACACCCGGAAAAATGGGCCAGTCCCAGAGGACAAATCCCTGAGTCCACGTGGATGAAGCACCTAAAGAGCCCAACTCACAGGAGCAGGGGAGCAGCACGGCAGCCGCAGAGGCAGGCGCAGGGGCTGTGGGAGCTGCTGACGACTTCACAGGACTCCTGCTAGAGAGCTGCTGCGCACCGCGGTGCCTTCAGAGAAGAGCGCTGCGCTGTTCACCAAAGGTCTGAGAGGACAGACCTCCTGTTAAGTGGCCTTGCCAAAATGATGCTAATGAACAAACGAATTAGGCTCAGGATAAGTTTGGATACGGAGAATAAAGTCGACTCCCATCCCACCCTCACCCAGAGGCATGAGCAGGCTTCCGCTTTCGGCCCCTTTTAATCAGCATTTCCCTGGCCCACTGCCAGCTCCCCAGGCAGCAGGCAGGCCTGCCTCCTGGACTCTCCTTAGCACATCAGCTCAGTGAGGGCGGGACGGTGCTCCCTCACACCTGGAGGAGCAGCCTGACACACCACAGGAATCACAGAAGCGGAGAGAATGGATAAAGTCTAACTAAAAACATTAGGGGACAAAGTGCTTACTAAATTATGATCCTTTCCCCCAAATACAAAAGAAGAAAAAAGTAAAAACCCGAACACCTGTCGAAGGTCAAATCAATACTAATTTGTTCAGAGGAATGAGCACATGTCTTCACCAAGTCTTTTTTGTCTTTATTAAATACCAGGAGCCAGGTGTATTATTACAGTATCCACAGGACCACCCTCAAGTGGTCCCCCCCTTTGGTCCACATATGTTTACAATCATCAGACACAGAAATCGAGTTCCCTTCCCACTAGAGTAACAGGACAGCCACCTCTCTCCACACAAGAACCTGCCCATCTCAGCAAAACTTCTCAAGGTGCGCTTGTGCATGTGCGCGCGCGCGCGCGCACACACACACACACACACACACACACAGAGCCAAGAAGAAGACAAGAGGCAAAGGAGGTTCCTGGCCGAATTCCTTTCCAGAGCCTTCAACCTCCGAATGATGCCAAGTGACAAAGACCTGCCTTTGTCCCTTGGAAGCTCTGCCCTGACATACACCTAGTCAAGATACACCCTGTCCCACCGGGCTGTCCATCCACAGAAGGCCTCTCCTTCAAAAAGCAGCCCAGCACCTGCCCTGCACCCCTCCTTTTGCCAGATCACCTCTTGGTTTCAGTGAGGCAGAGGGCAGTAGGTGAAGAGCCAGGGCTGGTGGCCAGTGGCACTGAGTCACACCTGGGTTACGGTGATAATGCCATCACTGAGATCCTGCGGTGGCCACAGACAAGTGCCTGCTTCTCCAAGATAACCCTGTCCTTTCCCTTTCCTTCCTGTCTCCTTCAGAGAGCAGAGAGCAGCCTGATCACCAACCTAGTAACGACACAGGACGGCCACAGGGTTTTATCCCGGCCACAGCCATTTCCCTGCACCAAATCAGCACTAATGCAACCAAGCCTTCAAAGTCATTAAATGCCTTTTAATAAAGGGCCTGCCTGCAGATCTGCTCTTTGGTTAGAGATCTACCAGGGATGCATTTGCCATTGAGCAGCAGAAGACAGCTGTAAAATCAGTAGTGAGGGCAGGGTGGTTAAAAACAGCTTCTGCCTTGATGTGTCTGCAAACTGTCCAGGAGAGGAGAATTTCAGAATTTTTACTTTCAACTCATTCTTGTGCTCACTAAAGTCACGACAGGATGACTCGGATACCATTGCACCGCCTGCTTATTGATTACTGCTCGGAGGTGTGGTGCCACAAAGAGGAAATTTCAACACTCCAGCAAGAGGCTGCTAGAAACCCTCCCACTCCCAGACCCCCACGGGACCTGCTCATCAGAGCAGGCCCAGGAGGACGGAAAGGGCCCACTGTGTGCTCGGCTCTGGGAGCCTCTTGTCCTTGCACTGTTCACGACTTCCAAAGTCCCCTCCATCTCTGCTTTGTGCTCACTGACACCAAGGGCCACAGCTGAGCAGCAGCTGGGTGACAGAAAGCCAGGATGCTCTGGAAAGGAGCTTCCAAGGCCCTCTAAAGGACCAGAGGCTGTTGCCACCTGAAGCGCTTGGAGCAACGGAGCCGCAGGAAGAAGTTCAGAGGCAAACTGGAGACGAACAGCTTTTTATTCTGATAACTTTTCTCTCTGGTTCTAACAATGACTAACACACGCCACACACACCACCACCAAAAATGGTGCTGACCCGATCAGCAATTTCGGCCAAGTCACTCGAGATCCCAGGACAAGTCCCGTGAGACTACGGAAGGCGACAATGCCCAAATCTCCACGGCTCATAGTCAACTGCAATTCAAGTCATCTCCCCAAACAGGGCTCCTGCAAGAGGCCAAACCAGAGCTCCTTCCCTCCCCGATGCCCAGGGACTGGCATGTGGACCAGATCAGCAGTGCAGCCAGGCAGGAGGAAGAAGTGAAATGGCCAGTCAGCAAGGGTCCCTGCAGATACTGCCCACGGGCCTCATGCCTGTAGGACTTAGGGCACAGCAGCCCAGTCATACTCTACAAATCAGTGGGTGTCTTCTGCTCAGAGGCTGCTGTGACCCAGAGTCACCAAATTCTTCAGGCCTCGCGGGGGGCATCAAGCCCTGCCCCCGCTTCCTGGCCCTTGGAGTGACCCCTTCAAGATGACCATCCCCAGCCTAGTGAGGAGCCTCAGCCCTGTCACCAATGCTGGTCTCTACTCCTGCTGCAGTCCCACTCCCACCCACCAGCTTCAGCTTTTGGGAATGCTGATTGCACCAGCCCCACAGGGAGAGCCTACGACGCCCAGAGAGAAAAGCAGGACACGAAGGCCTGAGGCCTGGGGTCACAAAACCTCCAATGTGTGCACGTGTCCAGAGGGCAGGCAGGGCGCGCCACGACCGAGCGGGAGGAACGAGGGAAAGGTCTGCTGTTCCTGTCCCTGCATTCCTGGAAGTTTATATTTGTATTAACAAAAACAAATTCATGATTTAAAATAATCTTATAGAGATGGAAAACGGAGTGTGGGAGAAGGATTAGAGAAAGTGGGAGGAACCAGGAGTTGCCTAGCCAGGGCAGCAGGTTGACGTCCATGGCGATGGAGCAGTTCTGGTGGGTACAGGAATCCGCATGTGACGGGAATGACACAGACGCACCACGTGCATTGTACCAGTATCGGCGCTCTAGATGTGACCAGCTAGTTAGGCAACAGGGAGCCACTGGGGGAAGCTGGCGGAGGGCACACAGGGCCTCTCTGTACTGTCTTTGCCGTTTCCTGCAACTTTATGATGACTTCAAAATAAAAACTTGAAAATTGGCTTGACCACGGTCCACACCGAATGCTGAGCCGTGTGGATGACTGGACGCGTCTGACCTTCGAGCCCGCACTGGCCGGGAGGGGCAAGATCCGACCGAGCTCTGTTTTGTCAACAGGGAGAGCCAGAGTACACCCGTCTTTTAGTTGCCCCTCCAAACTCCACAGGTGGGTGCCCGTGGCACGGAGGTGGAAGCTGAGGCAGGACAAGTGTGCTGAGGCAGAACCAGCCGGTCAGTGCCGGGTCTACATGCGAGTCATCTCACCTGGGTCCGCTGATTCCCAGCACAGCCCTTCTCAGGGCCTAAAGCAGGTGTGAGTGTCAGGTTTCAGGTGAGGAGCCTGAGCAGGTAAGAGGCAGCAAGTAACCGGAGCCTCCTCCCTGCACCTGGTCACCTCGCTCCAGCAATGCCCCAGCCCCGGCCCATCTCCACTCAGGTCACAGGCACCACTGCCCCCACCACAAGCCACAAACACCACCTCCTTCCTGCCCAGACTCCAATTGCAGGTCCCCTCTCCTGCATCACAGGCTCCCTAATTTAGCACGGCCCAGGCTGGTGGGACAGGTGCCCTTGGCAATAGACGAAGCATCTGGTTGAGTTCTTGCTGCAAATGACGTGGAGGCCAAGCAAGAGCCCATGCGCTCCAGCTGCCATCCTGCCCCATCTGATCTGCTCACTTCAGCCCAGAGCTTTCTTTAAAAAATACACACACACACACACAGCCTTTGTTTATTTTTACATGGTGCTAAGGATCAAACCTGGGCTGCGCATGTGCCAGGCAAGCGCTCTACTGCTGAGCCACAACCTCTGCCCCCAGCCAGGAGCTTTCTAAAGCCAGACTGGGCCTCTCTCATCAGGATGAAAGTCTAAACCCTGTGAGTACCCCCTGCTTGGCAAGGTGGAGGCCACCCTTGGAGACAGCCGTGCTCACCTCTGCGCCCACGTCCCAGCCTCTCGCACGCTCTTCCTCGCTGCAGCCACACGCCGCATCCTCCCCTGGGCGTGTCTGCACATTCTCCCCTTCACCTACCCCTTCCCTGCACCTACCCCTTCCCTGCACCTACCCCTTCACTCTGTCGACCTGCCTCCTTTCCCCAGGGCGTCTCCAGATCACCCTTCGGGCCTACACTTAACAGCACTTCCTCAAGTCCATGTTCTAGGGACCCCCACGCTTCCCCCATGGTGAGCACGTTCATCATTACTGCCGGCTTGCTGGTCTGCACTGTCCAGCACAGCATCTTCTGGCACACAGTAGGCACACAGTAAATGTCTGTCAAACTAATGAATCTCTGAGGTGGAAACCAATACGACTTCCCAAGGCCACATTCTCAGGTGGGAAGCTGGGATGGGAACTCAGACGGTGTCGGTGTCCCGCTCTGGGGGCTGTGAGTCTCCAACTTAGTCAAGGACAGGGAGAAGGACGAGCCCTCCAGATTTATTTCTGATCTTACCCCAACCCAGACAGAGCCAAGGGCAGGTCAGGACACAAGCGCAGGCTCTGCTGGGTGGCTCCCCGCACGCTGGAGACACACCCAGGGCCACGTGAAGAGCAGTCTCCTTGGCAAACGAGTGGGCACGGGCTGCTCCCGAGGACGCCCTCCAGGGCAGGGGAAGCTGATGGAGCCCTCAGGTTCCCTGATCCAGGGGCAGTGGGCTTGGCAGCAACAGGAAGAAGCTGTGCAGCTTCGGGCTCAGTTTGGCAATTTATCGAGCTCTTCGAGTTGATGCATTATTATTAGTTGGCATATTTCTAATGTGCCCTCTAGTTATTAACGGTGATATAATGCCAACTGAGAAAACCAAGGGACCTCAGAAATATTTACATAGCAGCATAATTAAGACTAAGAGCTGAGTCACCAAGGGATCCCACTGATTTTCTGGAAGAGAAAAAAATAGGACATTCTGACTTCACTCCCTGCCCAAAGACCCTCCCTGAAGTTGGGGCTGGGCAGAAGCCCCCTGTGCCTCTCCTATAGCCACTCTGGACCATCAGGGCAAGACACCTCTGGGAGAGGCAGAACTGCTTCCCCTCAGAAGACTCAGCCAGACCCTCAAAGCGGTGCAGCGAGGTTGATGGGAGGAACACACAGCCTCCAACACAGCCAGCTCAGGAGGCCTCACCACACCAATGTCCCCAGGGAAGCCCCAAACAGAGAGGCTGAAGGGCCCCTTAGGCAGAGAAAGCTCTCACTGAGGAGCAGCAAAGCCCCTGCCAGCCTCAGTCCTGGCACTGAGCAGCAGAGCCTCCTCTGAGCAAGCCCAGCAGCCAGACCTGAGGCAGAGCAGAGGCTCTGTCTCTCCAACAGGAAAGGCCCAGCACCGCCCTGTCTCACAGCCTCCTGTCAACACCCTCTGCCTCTCCTTCCATCCAGAACTCCATTCTGCGTCAGAAAACCTCAGGTGGGTTCCAATAGGCTGCACCATGATTTTGTCGATTTTATCATGAGTATCTTTTAAGATAAAAAAAGAAGTAAGTTTTACAAGTGTTTGGAGTCCACTGATGGATACATAAATAAAATGGATAAATGCAATGGAATATTATTCAGCCATGAGAAGGAACACAGATGGACCTGGAAACCATTATGCTGAAAGACGCCAGCCACAAAGGACAAACACAGTGCCACTGCATTCACAGGAAGTGAGAGGGGAGGCAGCTCCTTGCAGAGAGGAGGCAGACATTTTAGTCTCATTCAGGGCTGGAGAGAAGGCCCTGAGGTGATGGCCAAGGGCAAGATGGTTCTCTTGGTGATGAAATGCTCTGTAAATGACAGAGGGGCGTGGCTGCACCATTCTGTGCATAGAGAAAAACCACAGATCTGCACACTTAAAACGGGTGAACTGGATGGTGTGTAGCTTGTACTGTGATTTAAGACACAAAAAAAAGTATTGGGGGGATCCCTGTTATTCCTGTGGATCTCAGATGGCAGTCTCATCGAGGCCCATGCAGAGGCATGGGACAGCCTGCAGCCCTGCAAGCCTGGTTCCTGCCCCTCTCCCAAGGCCACCCCCTCCACCCCCCAGCCTATACTCCCAAGCTTGCTCTTGACATGGGAAGCTGCTGCTTCAAGCCCCAGAAAGATCCCAAGACTGGAAATCTACATTCCACAGGACACAACAAGCAGTAACTAATGCCAGACACGCGGCATCGAGCTTGCAATAAATGTCATCCTGTTTGGCTTCTGAAAGGGCCTCTGATATGCAGTTAATGCCGCATTCAGGCTCCATCCAGCCTCCATCACAGGCGATATGCAAATGCGGCTTTTGTCACAACCGGCACTAACTCTAATAACTCCCAAAGTGAAAATGTTCCCATAAAAACCACCATAAAAAGTCCCTTATTTTATTGCCAGCTAAGTTTTCTTTACTTGTTGTCAGGACTTTCTCCTCACTGCTGATTAGCTAACGGGCGGCGCCTCGTTTCTTTTCCTTTAGAGAAACCAGGGCACACAGTCACCAACCTGTCTCCCTCCATCTGGAGCCGCCTTGCTTCAGCTGCCATAGCTGCCCAGCCCCCTCTGAGCCAGAGGGGCTTATAAACCACATTTACCTTCCCCGACGGGTGGCGGAAACGCATTACCTTTGCTCTGCTGGTTGCACACCATGGTCAAATGGGAATATAAAAATCAGCCTTATTTATACCGATGGAACACCTCTGCTGCTCGGGTTGGAGCTGGCTGTGTCCCCCCGACACACACCACACACACAGAGGCATGTGAACACACACACATGCATAAGAGGCACTCACACAAGCACACACTCACACATGTGCACACGCGGACACACAGAAACACAGACAGGCTTGGATGTGCGCACGCACTCACACCATGCTGCTTTTTCTGAAGTGGCTCTCGTGTGCATCCCATTCAAAAGGGCACCCACCAGTCAGCCTCTCCCAGCTGGCCAGGCCTCTCAGTGCCTTAGTCGAGACACCGCCCCCTCTGCTTTCTCTGCACCACACACCATGTCTCCCAGACGAGACCGGCCCTCTCTAAATCTCAATGTGCCACTCTGGGATTCTTGAAAGAGGGTTGCAGAAACCCCTTTAACATGACACAAACATGCCCCCACCTCCATCCACAAGGGTATAGAAACCTCCTGGCTCCTTCCACAGAATTCCTGGTAGCATCCCACATGCAAGACACACTGACTGCTTCTTCCCCCAAAGAGGCCCTGTGGAGAGATGCTACCAGGCCTCCTTGCACCGATTTCCCCCTAAGCAACAAGGCCTCCAACCAAATGCAAGACTAAAGTACAGCCCAGGCTCTCCGGTGTCTCCCAGATCCATGCAGATGGGGCACTCAGGGAGCCAGCACGCCGTGCCTCTACCCAGGGTACCCGGATGCTACACGTCTATCCAGACACCCAGGACACTGCACCTACGCAGTTAGTCTGGGCTAAACTCAAGTAACCTCAAGGATTAAGTAGGCATGGGAGCCTTTTTGAGGACCGCCATCCCCTACGAGACACTGGGACTGTGACCGTGCGGAGCAAGGATCCTGGACCCTCTCTCCCGTCAACAAGGTCAGGAGCCAGGCCTGCGCCCACTCCGCTGCTCTGCCTGGCCTACCAGGCTGGGGACCACAGCCTGCCAATCCGGCCTCGGGCGGGGTTGGAGAGCGGGGCAGGTGGAGCCCAGTGCAGGCCCCTGGCCCTTCCCCATCCTGCCGCTGGTTCCTTCACGTGGGGTTTTAAAGGTCGTGTTCTCCGGCAGTGGAAACATTCTACATGGCACTTCTGAGGCGGAGACTCCTTTTAGAGGCATTTAATCCAAGAACAGCCACCCCCTGAAGAAAAGGGTTTATAGGTCACCGCTCCGCGGCCTACAAACCACGCGGGCTCCAGGGAGGGTGCAGACGGGGCGGAGGCCGGTGGGGGGGAGCCGCAGGAAGCCGGCCCAGGGGAGGCGCCCCCAGGGCACGGAAGGGTGCGCCCAGAGGGGCCACAGGGCGGGAAGGCGGGGCCGCGTGGAGGGAGGAGCCTGCGGGGGAGGGGCCAGGTGGAAAGGGCCGCCCAAAGCCGGCGGCAGGGGCGGGCACTAAGGAAAGGAGCAGGGGTGCAGGCACTGGGGGACTCGCAGGCAAGCGGGGGCAGGCGCTTCCTCCCCACCTGCCAGCAAGGGCTAGCTGACCTGGGTGGGGTGAAGCAAGGTCTGGGAGTAGGGGTCTGGTGAGGGCCCCAGCTGGGCAGAGTGGGAGACCGGAGTGCCATTTGTCGGAGGCCCTCCCTGCCCAGCTCCCACTGTGCTGCGCACACCCCGCCACACACACGCAAGCACACACACCCCAGCTCAAAGCACACTTGTGTGATGGATAGATCAAGGTGCCGTGGCAGAGGCCGGACGCTCCAACAGCACCAGCGGCACCAGGACGCTGGCGGGACAGGGGGCAGGAGGGGGCGGGAGGTAGGGGTGCCGCTGCCAGATGGCTGGGAGCGCCAGCTTAGGGAGGGTGTAGACTTGACACGCTGGGCAGAAGACTCCCATCCTGGAAGACCCAGCCACTAAAAAGATACACACAGCCTCCGGCCCTCCCTTCCCTAGAAAAGGGGTTTCACTGCAACAATCAGAGAGCTCCACTCCCTGCAGGCTGCCGGGGACACCCAGCCAGCCCCCACCTCCTCCTATCCTAGAGGCGGGGTGCAGTTCCAGAGCGCCAGGCTTCCAAACCTCCAAGCCAGGCTGGCCTCATGGTATTTATGTCCTTTGGAGGCTGAGAATGAATGGGCTTAGATCAATTCAATCAATCCCCTCAAAATGTTAAAAACCTAAGAAAGGTCACTGCCAGTGAATGTTCCTTTCAGAAGCATCTCCCTCTCCCCCTCCCCACAACCTCCAGACTGGGTGTCAAGGAGATGTTGGGGAGAGTGCCCTCATGCTCCTCAGCCCCGCAGCCCCAGGGCTGGGCAGGCCACAGAGACAGCGCGGGAACGCAGCACTGAGCAGGCTGCCCGCACTGTCTTGTCCACTCAGCACTCACCCTGTGCCCCAATTCACCGCACAGTCTGGTGGGTGACAGGTTACCAGGCCAGGCATATGAATGGGGGGAGGTGTGCCCTGCAGACTGAAGACTGAGGCTGAGCTCTCCCAGGAGACTGTCCTCCAGCTCCGGCTACTTAGGCCCCAGCATCCCCAAAGCTCATCCTTCCAGGATGTTCGTTCTGTGAGCTACTCAGAGCCTCACAATAGAACCCGTTTTTGCTTAATTTAACCAGAGTTGATTTCTGAGGCTTACAACAAAGGAGCCGTAACTGCATCACAGCCCCAGCACTTTTTCCAAAGCTTGCTAAATTCAGACAAGAAAAGGAAAAGTGAAATGAGAATTCCAGAAACTCCCCTAGAATCACTACCTACAATCAGAATGGGCTGATCTACAAAACTGCCTTAAGCAGATGTTTCCACCCCAGGCTGCCTGCGTTTAAAATCCCAGTTCTCCCACTTACCAGCTATGTGATATTGAGAAGTTACGTAACCTTTCTGGGCCTCCACTGCCCCACCTGTAACGTGCAGGTAACAGATCTAACTGTCCCTGCAGAGCTGTTGTGAAGACTAGATACGGCACATAGCGAAAGGGCTTGAGGCGAGACCCACACATAGTCAGTGCTCTGTGCCTGGGAAAGTCAAGCAGATTAAACCATCCACTGGTCCTTCCTTTACACGCACCATTTATTCGGCACCCACAGTGGGCCCAGCACTGCCCCAGGCCCATTGACACACAAGCACAATGGACCTGGCCCCCAGAAGTCCCTGTAGAGCTGGAGAGACAGACTTGTAAACACATAAATCCTTTTGCGTCTGATGTGATAAGACTATTCTGGAGGTATCCACAGAGTGTGGTGGGAGCACAGGGAGGAGTGATTAATTTTGCTTTGAGGGTTGGGGAGTCTTTGCAGAGGAGGTGACATTTGAGCTGGACTTTGAAAGACGAGCTCTCCACAGAACTAAATCTGGATCCAGTGCCAAGAGAGTCGGCCTCAAAAATCAATCCTGCCACCGGAGGAGGGGCAGCCAGCCACAGGCCAGCTTCTCAACAGCTCCTGCCCCAAGGACGCCAGCTCCCCCAGGCCACGAGTACCCAGACTCTCCCTGGAAACCAGACCAGGTTTTCACGTACAATTTGGCCTCCTTTTCCAATTGTCTGGCCCCATCTCCTCACCCCTAACTCAAGAGCTCTCAGATCCAGGAAGACTCTCTGGTCGCTACTCCTTAAATGCAACTTGCAAATTCTTCCACTAAGAATAATCATGGTCACTTGAAAATTACATCCTCTGTAGAATGCTTTAGAGCTCTCAAGAGAGAAGAGATAGAAGAGTAGTCAGGCGCAGAACTTCATCCCAGCTCTGCAGCCAACTGTGGTGACCTGGGGCTGGTGATTTAATTTCTCAGGACTCAATTTCCTCATCCCTACCATGAAATAAACAAGTTGTTATGGGGCTTGGATGATTAATACATGTGAAGTTTTTCAAATAGGATTTGACCAAAAAATGGGTACTCAGTGAGTGCTGGTGCCTTTGAGTATATCCTACCTGTCCCCCTCGCCCTCCCCTACTCCGGTCATTGGACCTTAACTCCTCTATGATGAATGCAAGGGATCTGCAGGAGGGTGGGCCAGGATTTGAATCCTGGCTCAGCCCACATGGTTACTACATGATTTCCAGCAAGTGACAACCTCCTCTAGGAATCTGAGACAGTGAGGACTGTCTCACTGAGTACTAAGATAGTGCATGCCATGTGACTAGTACCTGCTAGGCAAGATACACTCGGGAAACATTGGCTACTTTTACTAACCAGTTATTTTCCTGACTGTGCCCTCCTTGCAGCCTAGGACGCTTCTTGCTGGCACATGCATCTATTCCTGCCCTGCATAGACCTAGCACATTGCTAGGCACCCAGGAAATATGGACCATCTGATTCCCAGTTGCCTTGTGCCTGCTCTGAGCAAGTGGCTTCATCCAGCCCAGGGCTAGAGGGGCAAACAGTAGTGCCCAACACCACTGCTTCCTTGCAGACCTGTCATAGCGTCCCCATGTTCTGTGGGGACTCTTCACTCATCCCAACCCCCTCATACACACACTGGTCTCCCCTCCACATTGTCTGAACTGTGTTTACAGAGGATTCTGAATGCCCCCTTCTCTTGGAACACACTGTGCACAAATCTGTGGTTTCCCCTAGATATCTATATAATTTTTTTCAACACAAACTGAACCGAGGATGAACATGTTTTCAGGACTCTCTGCAGAATTGCTGATGTTATTTTTGAATCGTTGGCAGCAAGGACTCTACCAAAATACTCAAGGTCAAGAGACCAGCATGGTTCTAGGCAATCTGTACCTCTTAAAACAGTGACAAATATGTTATTTAATTTTAATGAGCTTTTTTGCATCTCAAATCTAATTACAGCATTATCAAGTACTGCTTTGAACTGCAGGTGGCTTCTCATTACGTGTGCGAAGCCTGCCACGAGCATTTTTCGTGAATACTAATAACTGCTTAATTTTACTATCCGCTTTAAAAAAATAAAAACTTTCAGCAACTTAGAAGGCTGGGCTTTATAAAGCGTCTGTGGAGGGTGAACCACACAGCAATGCAGCTTAATTAAAAAAAATAAATACTGTATGTGGCCACCCTGGAGGGTGACAGCTCAGGAAGCTGCAGACAGGCGGTGGACTTGGGGCTGGGAGCAGATTCACTCGGTGCACTTCTTGGAGGCTCTGTTTTATTGCAGGCTTATTGCATCACATTCAAATTTCCCAATTTGCTTGCAGTTCAGAGAGAACGATTCCGTCAACAGATTTTCTGGGTGACAGACTTCAGTAATAGGCCTGGAGCTGGAGGTCCCTGGGGACACACTCCAGAAGTCTGTCGCATGGACAGGTCCAGGGAGATGCCTGTGGATCCTCACAGAAGCTGTCTGAGGAGTCTGGCTGCCTCCTGGCCACATGGGATGGGGGAGGGCAGAGGAAGCCAGGTGGGCCTCAGCTGTAGGCGAAAAGCTTTGCGGCCCGGGAATGGTGAAAGTTGTTAAAACCGGTAGCCGTGACCGCCTGCCAGTGCGTTGGTGCAGTGGCCAGGGTTTGTGCATCATTCGTGTGGTTTTAAAATTGTAAGGTTGAACTTTATCTTGGGCTGGCCGGCTCTGACTGGCACCCTCTCCAGGGAGAGGGTCTAGGAGGGAAAGGTGGCCCACTTGTCATCTCGTGCAGGAAGATTCCTGCAGCGTGTGGACCATGGAGTACGCAGCTTCTGGGCTTGGTTCTGCAAGTCCACGCCCTATCTCTGACCGGGAGCTCCTGGAAAACGCAGGTGACAGCTGAGGCATGGGCTGTCTCCCGCATCGACAGACCGTGCTGTTGATTCAGCTGCCCTTCCTTTTCTCTTCAATTCCCCTACGTGAAGCTTTGGGTTTTAAATGCTCCCCAAAGGCCCATACGCTAATGGCTTGGACAGCAGCCTGGGACACTACTGGGAGGTAGGGAAACCTTTAGGAGGTAGACTAGAAAAGGAAGTGCTGTCACTGGGGCGTGGCCTTGAAGAGGATATTGGCACAGGCCCCTTCTTCTCTTTGCTTCCTCTGCTGCCCTAAGGTGAGCAGTTTCCTCCATGCATTTCGGCCACAATGCGCTGCCCCTCCACAGGCCCAGAAGCAACAGGACCAAGTGACCATGGCCTGAAACCTCCAAAACTGTGAGCCAAAGTAAACATTTTCTCCTTTAATTTCTCTCAGATATTTTATCACAGTGACAGAAAGTGACGGATACATGATAGGACCAGATCAGCCTCTGTCCTCAAGTATGAGCCCTGCCTGGTATACAAGGTCAGGCTGGCCGAAAGTCACGCTCCCCACCTGCCTGTGGGCAGCAGAGAATTGGTCCCCTAAAGATGTCCACATCCTAATCCTCAGAATCTGTGAATGTTGTCACGTGGTGCTAAGGTGTAGATGGGGTACAGGTGTGTCCCCAACAGGTGCATGTGCTGGAAGCCTAGTTCTCTGCAGCAGCGCAGTGCTGGGAGGTGGAGCCTAGCGCGAGGTGATCAGGTTGTGGCGATGCTGCTCCTGCAAGGGACTGATCCCGGTCACAGGGAGTGAGGTAGCTGTTCTCACGAGACCAAGGTGCTATAAAAGGGCAGCACTCATCTACGGCCATATCACCCTGAATGCAGCCAAATGCAGGAGCCCTAACTTAGGAGATAGCTAAGATTGCGGTTAGCTGTGAGCCATAAGCATTACCACCTTCCATGGTCTCGCGAGACTTAACCTGGGACATTCTGGATCGGGCCGGCACCATTTGCATGATCTCGCGAGACGTGGCCCGGGGGATTGTGGATCGGGTAGGTGCCATTTTGTGGTGGTTGGAGGAGTGTGGATTGCGTGTTGGGGTGTTGTTGGAGCCCGAGAAAGAAGCTAGCAGAATAAAGAGCCTGTTCGTTTCCAGTCTGCCTCTGAACTTATTCCCGTGGCTTTGTTGCTCTAAGCGACAGTCGCTTCAGGCAGCGACGGCCAATCACATCTGATCTTGGAACAACAAGACTGGCGCCTCCCTGCTCTCTGGCTTTCCAGTCTCAACATGTGATCTCTCCCTTTTTCATGCACCCCCACCATCATGCCATCTGTCATGAGTGACACAGTCAGAGGGTCCCTCACCAGAGCCTCTAAAACTGAGCTAACTAAACCTCTCTTCTTTATAAAGTATGCAGCCTCAGGAGTTTTGTCTTAAATGAAAAATTAGTCAATAGGTATGGCATTAATTGCATGGTTCATGCAATTAAGGTAGATAATTGGCTAATTTTGAGATGAGAAAGATTTTCTGGGTGCACCCAATGCAATCTTCTGAGTCCTTAAAAATGGAAGAGAAGGAAGGGGCAAAAGAGAAGTCAAAGAAATATGATGTGAAAGGGACTCGACCTGCCATTGCTGGCTTTGCAAAATGGAGGATGGGGCCAGGAGCTGAGGGGTGCAGGCAGCTCCAGACACTGGAGATGGCAGGGAACGGACTCCCCTGAGCCCAGAGAAGAACACAGCCCTTATGTCACCCTGATTTTCACCCAGTAAGACCCATGTCAGATTTCTGCTCACAGACTGTCACACACTTGCATTGTTTCAAGCCACCAAGTCTGTGCTGTCTGTGGGTCAGTGGTGGGGGAGGAAATAGGAGGTGGAAACGCAGCTGAGGCGGGCCTGGGAATAGACAGCAGGCCTCCCGCGACACATCTCCAGTCACACCACCACCACCCTCTTCAGACATCTTGGACCACTTTCCAGTTTCCATCCCTCTCCTTACATTGGTGGTCTAGCAGCTCTTCTTCCAAATTTAGTGATTTCAGGCCAGCCTCCCTCATCCTCCATTGAGTCTCGTGGTTTCCAAGTCCCAGGCCGGGCCCAAGGAGCCCTGCCACGAGTGCTCCCAGCCACTTCTGACCCATCCGTCCCACCAGGCCTCTTGCTGGCTGCGCCTCGCGGGCCCAGGAAGAGCCACACCTGAAGGCAGGGAATAGCCCTGTGTCAGCTGCTAGGCAGATACTCTGCTCCCGCCACAACGGAGGAGTTAATGGGCCAACACCAAGCCCTTTGTTTTTATAAGGGAACAAGTGGTTTATGACAAAAAACAAAGTTTCCTTCTTTACGAGGCCATCCTTGGTGCTCCTCCCCACGCCCATTAAGTCTAGTTATCTCTTACGCGACACAGCCACGCAGGTACCGCTGCCACCAACAAGTTCATTGAAGAGAATTTATAGCCTAATTGTGCAGCTGTTGCCTTCTGAGTCAGTTTTAAGAGATTGTTACACAAGCAGTGTCATAATTTAGTCATGTTTTCATCTCACAACTGTACTGTAATTACTGTTGTTAACAGCGAACGGTAAACAAGAGAGTCAAGGGGACCGGCCAGCACCTAACCAAATGTGGGCTCAGCAGGGCAGATGACCCTCAGGACCCTGCAGAGCTCTCTGGAAGCCCACTCAGACCCATCAGCCCAAGGTTGACCATGAGCTTTTTTTTTTTTAAATATTTATTTATTTGTACACAAAACCTTTATTTTTACGTGGTGCTGAGGATCGAACCAGGGCCGCGCGCACGTGCTAGACGAGTGCTCTACCGCTGAGCCACAACCCCAGCCTTTGACCATGAGCTATAAGCACATAGTATGCAACTGAGTGTTCACGGGTGGAGGCAAGAGACAGAGAACTCTGCTCCCCCGATTCTGTTAAGGACTGAGGTTCTGACAGGAGGTTGGGGCTTCCCAGCAGGGAGCAACCCCCAGAACTGCTGCTTTAGCTATGATTCTACTGAAGGCCAGACATGGCAGAATCTGTACAGGTCTGGTCTCAACGTGCAGGGAGCCCCATGCCCTGTGCGCAGAACAAAGCAGATGCTTAGTGCACATCTGGAAGCATGAGGCTGGTTCCAAATGAAGCCTGCTGCAGCACTTTCTCAAGCAGAACGTACTAGAAAACACTGCTGCAGCGAAACTGCCCTGAGCCTGGCCTTCCTGGTGCACGCTATTGACTGCAGGATTATTAGTTTGCACAGAAAGACCCAGTGGAGAAAAATCCCTCTGAGTGCCTGCCTCTTCTTCCACGGGCCATGGTGCAAGACAGAGACCCGTCCCCACAGTCCTGGAAGCCACCCCTCCACCCAAAGGGCTTCCTCCTCCATGTGCAGCACAGCAGTGGCCTCCGCGCCCAGCTCAGAGCTCAGCAGAACACTGAGCACTAAGAACATCATGCCAGAAAGGAGAGAGGGCCACAGACATGGTCCAGGCAAGAGTCCTCAGGAGAAACCCAGGCAACTCAACAATCAGAATCGACAGCAATCGTGAGGCCATCTGGCCCTGGCAGCAGCCTAAGCCTTGAGGCACTACAGCTGTCTCTAGTGTAGATAGAAGGTAAGTAAGGTTAAGGTGTCCAGAGCCACAAGGCCAGGGCTCCCCCCTTATCTAACTGACCCAGATCTCTGGCTCCAAACCCCACATGCAATCCACAAAAACAGGCCTTTCGCTGTGAACAAGCAGCAGCCCCTCTACCCAGCCCAGGGTCTGCCTCTGACCCAGCACAACCCCAGGAACACTAAGGAACATGTGCCTTTGCCCCAGAGCAGAGGAGCAGTATAGGGGACAGGAAAGGTGGAAAGATTCATAGCAGGTGACTAGCGTCATCATCGTTGCCATCATCATCTACCCAGAGGTCCTGCTCCCCAAGCCCCCACCTCGACTCATCCAAAGCCACCAGCCATGATTAGTTGAAGGTGATTAGGGCAAGGTCAGAGGCTCTCCAGAATATGTGGCTAACGAGGCTGGAAGACGCATTTTCAGATCACCTGAGCCACTGAGAAAAACGGAAGGTCCAGAGACAACAACCAACAAACACAAAGCTCTGCTAACACGAGAACGACGACTGCGAAGTAAAGAAAATAAAAATGCAGACCTGGAAAAAGTCTCATGCCGAGAGAAGTCAAGGTGGTCCAGAGAGGGGAGGTCTGCAGCAACCAGGCTGGGCCCCAGCCCCACTAGTTCCTCCAGGCCTCCACCACGCACAAGAGGGACGGTGGCTCTGAGGAGGGCAGAGTCCTAGAAAGAGCTGCCCCCCCTGGCACTGTTCTGATTCCCAGCTGCCAGCCTCCTCCAAGCTCAGAGCCTGTCTCCTGTGTAGCCTCGGGGAAGTGGACCTCTCTGGGCCTCTTACTGCTCGTCAGTGGAGTGCCCACTACTGTGCTGCTGTGTGCCAGCAAGCCTGGCCCAGAGACCACCCAGCAACAGGACCTGTCTTCCTACTCTGCAAAGTCAAATTCCAAGCTCAGGATCTGACAAAATAACCATGCAATTCGGGGGTCTGAGAGGCAGCCTTGGAGGTCCACATTATTTCATGAAATACTAGAAGTTGTGGGGCCCCTGGCGTAGTACTCTGGCTTATGAGGATAGAGAGAAAAGCCATAATTGTGAGGCAGATAAAACTGGAGCTGGCCCTGCCAACATCCCACGTTGGAGCTTCTAACCTGCACTGGGCACCAAGGGCCACCCTGCTGGGGCCTCGTGCAGGGAAACCGCCTCAAGCCCCACAGCACGTGAGACCCAGGCGAGCCTGCTCTGTTCTCCACATGACACCAGTCCTCTGGCGTACAGTCCACACCTCCTACTGACCTCACATTGGTCAATCACCAGGCGACCATCCACGGGTGACATGAAGAAAGCCACTTACATGGGAACCAGCTCTCCCAGACTGGATGGCAACAGCACCACAAGTCCCAAAGTGTGCACGGCCCATGGCAGTCAGGTGCAAGCTGCGGCCACAGCACTGCCCTGGTAGGGCCCGAGCCTCCACCGAAGGACCCCGCAGCCTGTGTTGCTACCCTTGGGCCCAACGACAACTCGAGAAGCCCAAGAGCCGTGGCACTGAAACCAGAGCCTGATCAGGGCTGAAGACCGCAACGCCTCCCACGGAAGCGACCCATGACTTCCTGGGCTTTCCATCATAGCTGGGTTTTTATGCCAGTATAATGCTCAGCCATTCGATGTGGGATTATGTGCTGTGTGCACCAAAAAGCTCATAAAAAAAAAAAAAAAAAAAAGAAAGAAAGAAAAGAAAAAATGGAATGAGCGTTGTTTTTGAAAGGCCCTTAACAGACTATAAAGTGCAGTGACTTTCACACCTTGGGTTTTCCCATCTCGGGTTAGAGAGTTCCTCAATCAAAGCTGACTCTGGGCATACGAGGTGACAGGGAGGTAAGAGAAGGGAGCCCAAGGTCAGTGTGCCAGGACACTCCAGCAGAGCTGGAGGGGCCCTGGGGCTGGTGGGAAGGGAAAGCTTGTGGCTGGGTGAGACCTGTCCCCAAGCATGAAGCCACAGTGGAAAGCCACAGCATGGTGGAGGGGACTTGCAGCAGGGGCCGTGGGCAGTAAAGGAGCACAGCCCACAGCCTCCTGGGCATGTGCCTCAGGCTGGGCCCCAACCCCACTAGGTCCTCCAGGTCCACACCACTCCCAGGACAGGGAACTTGCAAGGTAAGAGAGGAGGCTCTCCTCAGTCTCTAGGATCTTCCTCTCTCTCAGACTGGGCTGAACTCCAGGAGAGGAATCTACACTGAATTCCTCAAAGCCACAACAGTGATGTTGAGAGAAAGCAAAGGGACAGTTGCAGGACAGGCCATTAGGCAAACATTAAAAATCATATTTGCAGAGAATATTTAATGACTAGGGAAATGCTCACAATATGGTGTTAAGTGAAAGAAAGTAAGCCATGGAAAATACGATCCCGACGCCATGAAGCCCAGCAGACACACACCTTGACAGGTAGGAGCCAGGGGAGGCCACGGCACCAGCATGGGGACCTCTGGGCAGTGAGAGCCGGGCCGAGCCCCCTTTTCCTCTCCATGCTCTTCTGCACGCTCCAAATTCCCTGCGGTGCAGAACTGTTCTTACTATTAGCATTGATCATATTAAGACACGTTGTCTTTAAAGAATCTTTCTTCCCAAAGAAAACTCTTCACAGTTTTATTCCATCTGATACCAGAAACATCTAAACAACCCAGGCTATTTTCCCTTTCTATACAACTGCCACAACAGACAGCAGGTAGGACTGCTGGGCAGAGACGGGTGGGTGGGAGGAGGGGGTTGGGGCTGTGGCTCAAGGGAGGAAACTGGCCCAGATCCGGACTACAGGTTACGGTTTGCAACTGGAATGTTCCCCAGAGGCTTGTGTGTGGAAGGCTTGGTCCCAGCTGGTGGTGCTATCCAGAGGAGGTGGGGCCTAGCTGGAGGAGGTGGGGCCTCGCTGGAAGAGGTGGGGCCTAGCTGGAGGAGGTGGGGCCTAGCTGGAGGAGGTGGGGCCTCGCTGGAAGAGGTGGGGCCTCGATGGAGGAGGTGGGGCCTAGCTGGAGGAGGTGGAGCTTTGATGGAGGAGGTGGGGCCTAGATGGAGGAGGTGGGGCCTAGATGGAGGAGGTGGGGCCTAGATGGAGGAGGTGGGGCCTCGCTGGAAGAGGTGGGGCCTTGATGGAGGAGGTGGGGCCTAGATGGAGGAGGTGGGGCCTAGCTGGATGAGGTGGGGCCTAGATGGAAGAGGTGGGGCCTAGCTGGAGGAGGTGGGGCCTAGCTGGAGGAGGTGGGGCCTAGCTGGAGGAGGTGGGGCCTAGATGGAAGAGGTGGGTCACTGGGGGCGTGACTTTGAAGGGTATGTTTTGTCCCAGGCTCTCTCTGGCTCTGCTTTTTGGTCGCCATGAGCTGAGCATCTCTGCTCTGCCTCGTGCTCTCCACCATGATGTTCTGCCTCACCACAGGCCCAGGATCAATGGCGCCAAGTAACCGCAGACTGAAACCTCTGAAACTCAGCCAAAATAAATCCTTGCTCCTTAAGTCAATTTCCTCAGGTGTTTTGTCACAGTGGTGGAAAGCTGACTAACATATCCAGGCAGTGACAATGTGACCTCACACTCATCTGGCCTCTCATAGTTTGCACAGCACAACTCCCAGCTGTATTGCACTTGACAGTTTAGCACACTTCATAGTCAGGCTACACTTGGCAGTCCGCATGGCACGCTTCAGTCACGCAGCCCTTGACAGTTTGCACAGCACACCTCACAGCCACGCTGCACTTGACAGCTCCACCCACGCCTCACAGTCATCAGCAGATGACAGCATGCATGGCAGACCTCCCAGCTGTACTGCACTTGACAGTTTGCACAGCGCCCTGGCCCTGGTCCTCCCCAGGCTGACAACAGGCATTTCCTGGGCCAGGCCTAGGCACCCTGTGCTCTGGCCATGACAGGAACAGTGAAAGCCTTCTGGGGCTGAGGACAGAGGCTGGGAAGGCTCTGAGTGAGCGCTCTGGTGACCTTCAGCCTACTGAGAGGAGGAGAACCCCCGGCCTCCCTGCCCTGAGCCCAAGGAGGAGCCCATATCCAAGTGTGTGAGCCAGACAGTGCTCATAGAGATTGTCTCTTGGCCTTCCCGGTAATCCAGTGGGAAGAGAGACTGGTAAGAACCCCAGTCTCCTGTGAGAAATGGACACGAGCTCTTTCAAAGGAACCTGCTGCGTCTGGTAGGCACCATGCCCCTTCTTTCCACTTGATCCTCACGTCATCCCTGTGAGACAGGGATCAGTTTCCATGTTAGGATGAGAGAGCTAGGGCACCGAGAGGTTAAGTGACTTAACTAAAGTCACACCACTAGGCAGATGTAAAGCTAGGATTCAAGAACTGTTAAATGAATCAATCAATTAATCAATCCCGACCCCACACCTGCACCCTCCCAGGAGGGTGGCCAGAGGTGGCCTCTTGCTTCCACTGTGACTCTGTATCTCCTCTGCTGCTCGATTCCTCAGGAGAGTGGAAAGGAGCACAGTCCCCTCCTCTGGGGCCTGTGCGTGGCCCGTGAGCACTCCTGACTCCAGACCACCCACAGGAATCTGTCTGCAGCTCCCAGGCCAAAGCCACAGGGAAAAGCAAAATGAAAGCAATTTTGCAGCCTCCAGCTCCAGGCCGAGGCCAGGCCCCTTTGACAGTACGGCCATCAGCAGAGACAGCTCAGATGCCCTTCAGGAGCCCAGGTCACATTTCAGACACCCACTGGACACCCAGATACCCTGTCTTAGAGCCCTCTTGGTCTACCTCTCAGCAGTAGTTGTCACGAGTGCTGTGACCTGTCCTGCCTCCCTTAGGGCACACAGAACAGTGCTCCCTCATTAGCACCGTGGCTGGGGAAAGCCAGGGGACTCATTCTGGCCAGCAAGCAGCGAGAAGCATGTCATTTCTGCCCAACCACTTATTCACCAGGTCACGGCCCCCAGGACTATGTGGTGAACATGAGGCAGGAGTGAGATCACTCTGTGAAGCCACCAGGGCCCAGGTGCTGCCCTTCCCATGGCCTTTCCTAAGATGTTGCTTTGGAAAGCTGGCACTGAGGAACCAGGTTCTATTCCCATTCTTAGAAGCACCAACATTCTCAACCCCAGATGCCAAGGGAATACCCACCACTGTTGCCGCTGGAAAGGGATTTGCAGCCCGGAACGGCAGCGCCGCGGGAAGGAGCCCGGAGACAGGATGAAAACGAAAAAAATTATTTTATCTTTCTCTCTCTGGAAGGCGGCAATGCCCAAACATCTCTATGGCCCGTAATCAACCGCAATCTTAGCCATCTCCCCAAACAGGGCTCCTGCACACCATCTAATTTAAATGTATAACAAAAGGTAGAAGGGATGTAGGGGCAGGGGTGTGGCTCAGTGGCAGTGTTTGCCTAGAATGCTCAAGGACCTGGGTTCCATGCCCAGCACCAGGACAGGAGGCTACCAAGACACTGCAGGAGCGGATGGCCTGTGAGTGCCCAGGCTCCTCTTAGCATTAGGCTGTGTGCAAAGCAAGAGCGTGTGGGGAGGACTGGGAGCAGGAGAAAGCACCCCCTTCCTCGATGCCTCCATCCCATGCTTAACCAAGGCAACCCAGCCCCCGCCCTGGACAGATGACACTCCTTTCTGCTCAGCAGCCAAGAGCCAGTCAGCAGAGAGAGAGAGCCACAGAGTCATGGTCCTAGGGTCTGGAGTCAGCCACACATGGATTCCAGTCTGGTTCTGCCATGTTTTTGCTGTGTGGCCTTGGCAGAGTAACCACCCATCTGAGCCCTGATCTCCTTCCTTGTCAAATAGGGATAAGGATGCACTCCTGAGGCCAGTAGTGAAGACCAGCTGAGACGACGACACAGAAGGGCAGCACTGCGAGGGCAGCCAATCCCTGCCACCGCCCTTCCCTTCTGCACTTATGGTTGAGTAGCTTTGGGGATGATTCCAAGTTCGGTGTCTTCTCTGGAAACGTGAACTTGCTGCTCTAGGTGAGCTGCAAGATGATAAGACTGGGACTCACAGCCTGAATGAACTGCCCAAGGCCACACAGAGAGCAAAATGCCAATGTTCCACCTTCAACATCCTGGTTCTGTCCACTGCAATCCAGGACTTCAGACAGCAAGTGACTCCAGGGATGCCCCCCACCAGCCTTTCTACACTTCATGGCTATGTCAACTCTGACCCTGCCTTCAGGGATTTTTGAGATCTTAGAACAAAATGCTGGCTCATGGGGTGGACTGGGAAAGTCAAGTCACTGTCTTCCCTGAACTCCCATCCACGGCACTGTCCATGAGGCCTGTGAGAAGAAGGCCACACTGCACAGGTCTGCCCCTGTGGCTTCCGGCATGGCCTTGGGCATCCAGAGCAGAATCATCCAAGACATCAGCAGAAGACACTGCGTGTGACATTGGTTCTGGCCCCAGCCCCTTCCACTGGCAACTCTGAAACTGCAGCAGTTCAAGGACCCTCATGACTCCTAGGACCGCCTTCTTCCCTCAGCCCACTTCCCTAGGACCTCCCAGTGTGGGGTCTGCAATGGGAACAATTGAGCCTGTTCCAATTAATCACCAGTTCTGAAGATCAAGTCCCCGAGTGGATTAGCCACAGGACTGGATTAGTCAGACTTATCTAGGAAAATGCAGGAGCCTGTATGAACAGGACTCTTGCCTCAGCAGATGGCCCCCTTCTCTGCGCTGCCCTGGAAGATCACTCTCCCTCTCAAGACAGCAGCGAAGTGTGGGTGACCCACAGGGGACATGTCAGGGAGCAGCAGCACCTGCCAGCACTGACCTTCTGGAAATGGCTCTTTTCATATTTTTTTTCTCTTTAATAAATTTCCTTAATAATCTCAGGCCTGTGGTGCAACAAAAGC
Source organism: Tamias sibiricus (assembly GCA_025594165.1). Classification (NCBI taxonomy): domain Eukaryota; kingdom Metazoa; phylum Chordata; class Mammalia; order Rodentia; family Sciuridae; genus Tamias; species Tamias sibiricus. The sequence goes on along the minus strand of CM046658.1, from coordinate 5,126,116 downwards.
AGGTGGAATGTGGGAGTCAAAGGCTGGGCCTGAGGGGAGACTCGATGTCTACAGCCATGCTGGGGCACTTTACGAACCTTCTACCACCTGTTTTCTGGACTCTAGCAAGAGGACATCAATGTTGAATGGGAGTCAAGTAAAACTGTACATCAGCTGTTAGCACCTTGCCCAACATGTGTTAAACTGCTCAACCCACACAACGTCCCGGCCTGTCCCCATGATGCCAGCAAGTCCCAAGGCCAGACAAGTCATTCGACCTCTCTGAGTGCCAATTCCTTCCTCATCACTACAGGGGACAGTAAGCATCTCCCTCATCTGGGAGGATTGCTAAGAGCATGCAACAAGATCTTGGACCAGGAAGCCCACGAAAGAATGCGCAGTGTTGACTTCCAGCTTGCTCTTCCTCTCTGTGCACATGTGGAAAACATCAGACAGACAGACAGACAGGGCTTAGTGATGCTTCAAGACCTCAGAACATGTCACTAAACCCTCTAATGTCATCAAATAAGTTGGATGCTACCTCCCCCGAGTCCCCACATATGTAGAGGTGGCTCAGCTAGGGGAGAAGGCATTCCAACAAAGAGACTGGGCATAGCAGTTCTGAGCTAGACACACAGCTGTCTCTACTTAACCTCTCTAAGTCTCAGTTTGCCAACCTGTTATATGAGAATATGAATGACAAATATTGAGATAATGTGAGGATTTATTTATATTTGTGTGTTCCTTCCTTTCAATTAGGTGGAACAATTAGGCAAGAAAAAGAAATAAAAGGCACTTGGACTAGAAAGGAAGAAATAAAAGTATCTTCACTTATATGGCACTCAGAGAGTGACGTGGGGAAGCTGGCGTGATGAGGACAGGGAGGGGTGTCACAGGACTCCACGTGGGCTGAACACTTAGCAGATGGGGGATGAGGTGTGCTCACAGTCGACATACCACATTTTACTTAATCCTCACCTCTGAGATGATCTTATGTACAGAACATCCTAAAGAATCTACAAAAACACTGTTAGAACTAAAGCAAATTCAGCAAGATTACAGGATTCAAGAACAACAGATAAAAACCAATGGCATTTCTATGCATTTGCAATGAAACATGCTGGAAGTGAACTTCAGAAAATAATTTCATCTCCAGTAGCCTCAAAAGCATAAAATACTTGAAAAACTTATACAGAAGTGCAAAACTTATATCAGAAAACTATTTAACATCATTAAAGAAGGCCTAACTAGGGGCTGGGATTGTGGCTCAGCGGTAGAGTGCTCGCCTAGTGTGTGGGCGACCCGGGTTCGATCCTCAGCACCATGTACAAATAAAATGCATTGAATAAAACGCATTGTGTACAACTAAAGCAAATAAATAAAAATAAAAAAAAAAAGAAGGCCTAACTAAATAGAAAGACAACCATGTTCATGGACTAGAAGATTTAATATTGTTTATATGGCAATACGCCTCAAATTGGTTGATAAATTCTACAAAATCCTTATCAAAATTCCACCTGCCTTCTTTGTATAGATTGACAAGCTGATTCTAAAATATATATGGAAATACAAGGGAGCCAGAATAGCCAAAGAATCTTGAGACTCACATCTCCCAGTTTCAAACTTACTACCAAGCCACAGTGACCACCACCGTGTGCTTCCAGCATGAGGGCAGACACAGGGACCAACGGGGTGGTGAGCTCAGCAATGCAATGGGTTGGGCCTGTGGCTCAAAGGTGGGGAGCTTGCCTAGATGTGTGAGGCCCTGGGTTCCATCCCCAGCACCACCACCCCCTTGAAAAAAGAGAATAAAAGCTTCATAAATATACTTATGGTCAGTTGATTTATAAAAAGAGGTGCCAAGACAATTCAGAAGGGAAGACAGTCTTTACAAGTACTGTTGGGACAAGTGGAAGTGCAAAAGAATGAGGGTGGCCCTTCGCCTATGACACATGCAGACACTGTCTCAAAATGATCAAAGGCTCAATGTAAGTGCTAAAAAGCTGCAAAACTCTTCGGCAAAAACAGAGGAGCACATCTCTATAACCTTAGATCAGGTGGCGATTTTAGTTATAACACAAGCACAAACAACCAAAGAAAAAAAATAAACTGGACATCATCAAAATTTAAGACTTTTGTGCTTCAAAGGACACTGTCATGAAAGCAAAGCCAACAGAATAGGAGAAAATTTTTTTTCAAATAATGTATCTGATAAGGGCCTTGTACCAAAAATGCATAAAGAATGCTTACAACTCAATAACAAAAAGATAAATAGCAATTTAAAAATGGGCAAAGACTCTAACAGGAATGTCAATGAAGAATACACACACATATATATGACAAGCTGTTCAAGGCCATTAGCCATCAGGGAAATGCAAATCAAAACCACATGAGATACCACCTCACACCCAGTAGGACAGTTTTAGTTTAAAGGAAATGTGACGTCGGGGAGGACAGAGAGAAACTGGGGTTTTCACACAGAGCTGTCGGGAATGTAAACGACGCAGCACTGGGCAGTTTGGCAGCTCCTCCAATATTACCCATCAGACCCTACTACCCATGTGGTTCCCCTCCGAGGTATGTACCCAAGAGAACTGGAAACATGTGCCCCATGAGTGTTGCCGCCTGAAGCGATGGCCGCTTGGAGCAACGGAGCCGCGGGAAGAAGTTCAGAGGCAAACTGGAGACAAACAGCTTTTTATTCTGATAACTTTTCTCTCTGGTTCTAACAACGACTAACACACGCCACACACACCACCAAAATGGCGCTGACCCGATCAGCAATCTCGGCCAAGTCACTCGAGATCCCGGGCCAAGTCTCGTGAGACTACGGAAGGCGACAATGCCCAAATCTCCATGGCCCATAGTCAACCGCAATTTAAGCCATCTCCCCAAACAGGGCTCCTGCACGTGAGGGGGACTGTACATGACTGGTCACAGCAGTGTGACTCACACTAGCCAAAGAGTGAGACAACACAAGTATCCATCACCTGATGGATGGACACAACGTGGCCCAGCCACACACAGAATGTTACCCAGCAATGAAAAGGAACGAGTGGTCACACGCTGCAGCACGGACAAGCATCCCAACATGCCACAAGCGCAAGGCGCCAGGCACGAAGGCCACATGTTACATGAAATGTCCACAGTAGGCAAATCCAGAGAGAAGAGACTAAGGTTTGCCTAGGACTGGGGAGATGGGGAGTGGTGGCTCTAGGGTCTCAAGTTTCCTTTAGGGGTTACGAAAATGCTCAGAAGCTGGTTGTGCTGACCAGCGCACAACTCTGCAAATACATCCACCCCGCTGGATTCTGTACGTTAGAGGGGGTTAGTATTCTATGTGAATTACGTCACAATAGAGCTATTATCAAAAAAGATTTATTCATTCAACAAATATTTCCTGAGTACTTATTCTGTACCAAGCACTGATCTAGGTACACAGGCCACATCAGTAAATGAAACAGAAAGCTCCTCTAGGAGCAGGAGACGGACACAGACGTGATTAAAAAGTAGATGAGGCACCATGTTAGAAAAGGAGGACCATGTCGGAGCTGCAGTGCAGAGGGGGTGTCAAGGTCTGGATCTGGAAGAGCCCCAGAGGGGCCCACGTACTGAAGGTCTGGTCCCCAGCTGGTGGCACTGGTGCAAGGCGGTGGAGCCTTTAGGAGGTGCGGCCTACTTGGAGGCAGAAGGTGACTGGGGCTTTGCCTTTGAAGGGTATATTTTGTCCCCCTCCCTGCTTCCTGGCCACCATGAGGCAGGTGGCTCTGCTGCACCGTGTGCTCTCCACCATGATGTGCTGCCTCACCGCAGGCCTGCAGCACTGGGGCCAAGAACCATGGACTGAAGCCTCTGAAATCATGAGCCACAATAAATTTCTCTTCCTTTATGTTGGTTTTCTCAGTTGTTTTGTTACAGTGACGGAAAGCTGACTAACACAACGGAGCCGGCACAGTGTTAAACAGTGTCCTTTGGGTAATTAGTGCAGTCACTGGAGCTAAGGCACTTTGAAGAAGGTGAAGGGAGTTTGGCAAGCTCCTGAGAAGGCCGTCCCAGGCAGAGGGGTGTTGGACAGCCTGTGCTTGTGCCACATGGTAGGAGTATGTCTGCCTTTCTGAGGAAGAGCAGGGAGCTCAGCATGGCTGTGGGAGCAAGCAGGGTGAAAGCAGCAGCGTATAAGGTCTCAGTGTGCCCTTGTAAAGACTTGGCCTTCCAGGGTAGAAGAAACCCAAGCGTCCATCAATGGACAAATCAATTAGCAAAAAACTGGTGCGTGCACACAATGGAATGTTACTCAGTCTGAAAAAAGAATAAAATACTGACATCTGCTACAGCATGGATGGACTTGAGGACATGATGCTCAGTGAAAGGAACCTTCCAAAAGGACACTATATGGGTCACCCATAAGCAGTCCCTAGGGCAGTCAGCATCAGATTCACAAGGACAGAAAGAATGGTGGTTGCCAGGGCTGGCAGAGGGGACTAGGGAATTAGTGTCCCTATTAGGGACAGGGTTTCAGTTTGGGTTGATGACAAAGTTCTGGAGATGGATGATGGGAATGGCTGCACAAATGCTACTGAATCACACCCCCAGTAATGGCTAAAATGGTAAACGGGAAGGAGCGGGGGAGGGAGGAGCCATGCTGGGAAAGAGCCTGAGAGCGCTGAGGACAGCTCTGGGACCTGAGCGAGCAGGTACACAGTGCCATTGGCACAGGGCCAGCTGGGCTCCCTGCCCTCTGAAGACAGGTGTTGCCTGTGTGCACACCCCATGGCCTCCCCTTTGCCACCGGAGCCCACCATGCTCTAGACTGAGGTAGCCCCAAGGAAGGCAGTGGGAGAAGAGGAACCCTGGCGGAGTCCTGGGGTCTCCAGAGGAGGAAGAAGCAGAGGAGACCGAGAGGAAGGGAGCCAGGAACGCTGGCATTCTGGAAGCCATGGTAAGTCGTCCCAGGAGGAGGGAGGGTCACGCATGTCAAGCACTACTAACAAGGACACGAGAGGAAGAATCAGATCCAGCCACTGCACCAAAGACAGGTTCACAGGTGACCCTGAGCAGGGCAATGCCTGCAGAGTGACCAGCAGGTTGCCTGGCACCTCTGAGACCCTCAGTAGAAATTGATGGACGCTGGAATGGGTGGGCTGCTCCCGCATCATGTTCTCATTTTTGCCCTGTGGCACCTCTCACGCCCCGTCCAAGGAACCAGTCTGGGTCAGAGTATGCCCACTGCCATCAGGCCAAAGTCCCTCCTGCCCCACACGTGGAAGCTGCCTGGTGCTGCCCTGACATGGCTCTGGCTGCATGGAGCACCAATACGGTCAGACCTCTCGGGAGGTCCGGCTGGCAGGCTCTGCTCCTCCCAACCAGCCCTGCTCCCTTCTCTGCTGGTTGCACAAAGAGCCCGTGGCTTTAACACCAGGCTTTACCCACCAGCCAAATGAAGAAGAATATTTTATAAAAATTGTAATACTGCATGAAATTGCTAAGTACATATATAAGGCTAATGTCACTGTTATATTAAAATACTAAATTCATTTATATACTTTTTATTTAAATTGCTAGGGCAACTTGCCATAGTTGATTAAAAATTCCGAACAGGGTGTATTGTATGGGCCAATTATGAAACAGGGTGTAAGCACTGTGGGCAGCACTTGGAATGTACAGAAAACCATTTGTAAAATGAGAGTTCTTAAAAATAATAATAATAAAAGGGTGGAAGGAGAATCAGGGCAGGGCACAGACAGAGGTAGGCTTGTGTAGAGCCAGCGGCGCTCACGAAGCCACCAGCGGGTCCCCTGGGCAAGGCTTCTTCTGGAGCGGCAGCACAGCCCCAGTCCACCCTCAGCCCGACTGGCCGGGCTGGGGGCTCAAGCTGTCCATCCCTAGCTTGTGTCCCTCATGGTTAAGCTCTTAAGTGGCTGAACTGATCTCAACTCAAGCCTCCTTCCTCTTCTGGAGTCCTGGCCACACTCAGCGTGGACGCAGCAGCTTCCAGCCCACCCCGGGCACTGGCCGGCTGGGCAACTGTGCTACCTCCACCTGAGACAGGGCAGAAGGGCTCCACATGCCCCAACAGATGTTTTTCTTCCACCTTTGCAGCCGTGGCTGCCCGCATGCCTGGCGGACACTTGGAGACTTGCTTTGGCTGCAGCAGTTTCAGCCCTGGGTCCATCCCAGGTGACTCCACCCTGCAGCCTCTCTGGAGGGTGCCACCCCTCCACAGCCCTTCAACAGCCCTGAATCTGGTCTGTGAGGAGCTCCTCCATTCCCCGTGACCAAGCAGAAAGTCTGCAATTAGGTGTCAGGACACTGTGCGCATGTGAGCCACCTTTACTTTATTTATTTATATATTTTGTCTGCATAAGCAGACTCCGCCTGGAACAGTCTGCATATTGTTCCCCTGGTGCTGCAACATGAGTCCTAGTAAGACCTCTTTTGGGTGGTCATATTTTGCCCACTCATGATTTCCATCTCCAGTAGCACAGACCTAGCTGGCTGCTAAGAGCTGGTGATGCTGAGGCTGCTGGCTGCAGCCAGGGCTGGCCACAGGGTGGCTAGCAGCTAGAGAATGGCAGGGAGCCATGGGGAGCTGCCGGGAGCTGCTAGCCCCAGCTGCTGGAAAGGTTCCAGAGAGCTGCCAGTAGCTGCTGGTTCTGGCTGCCAGGGCAGCAAGGAAGGCTCCAACACTAAGAGCTGAAAGCTGTTGGCACTGGCAGCTCAGAGCTGCTAATGCTAAGGGAGCTGTGTTTCACCCACGCGAGATTTCCATCAGAAGCAAATGGAGCCCTTCACGAATGGTAACATCCTTCTTAGGGAACCCCACACCCATTCTGAGCATGGGCCCCACTCACATCTCTGCCTCAGGCTGTACTCGGGCCGGGTTCAGTCAACCCGCAGGACTTCCTGCAAAGGCTGGCCACATTGCCTCAGGAGAGACCCTCTGCCCATGAGGGACAAGAGCTTCCTCCCCTGTCAACAGACAATTCTGTGACATGCTCCCACTGTCACTGAGAGCCACAGTTGCCCACAGTGCCAAGTGCTCATTAACACAAGGCTGACAATATTCCCACCCTTCACTGACTTACTTTCTGGGATCATCTCCCAAATGGGTCACTTGCACCCAGATCCTTGCCTCAGGGGCAGTTTCTGGAGGAGCCACATGAAGTCATCAAGTCCCCTCACCCCCTGGGTCACAGCTTTCTTGCTGTTGAATGAACACACCAAGCTCTGGCCTCTGGGGGCTCAGATCAAAATGAGCTGTGCAGAGCTGGGGAAGGGCACCATTCATGACAACTGTGGGGTCAGCAGGCATCCTTCCCTTGGGGACACAATGACTATCCAGTGGTGTTCCCTAACTTCAAGTGCAGCTATAGCAAGTGGCCCTTATAGTGTCTGGAGCTGGCTAGGAGTTGCTGCTGGAACTTTACATACAGCGAGAACCCTGGATGCACCCAGGGCAGCAGCACACAGAATGGAAGAAACACTAGGACTTGGAGCCTGCCAAGGCACGGACCGGCTGTGCAGGCTCGTCAGCAGTAAAGTGAGACTGGCCGTGCCTACTGTCAAGATCACGCCCACCTGTCAGGATGCTCCACAGTCCATGAACAGATGGGGCTAGTGCTGAGCCTGGCCTTGGCTCACCAAGAAGTAGATGATTTTGCTGATGAATGAGACAGTGACGACGATGCTATTTGCAGAGGGGACACCTGCCACACAGCCCTCTCTGACCTCCCTAGAAGGTCATCGTAATACACACACACCACTGAACTCCTGATTTCTACTGCTTCTGGAGTCCCTGATTGCTCCTTAATTTGAACTCAACTCCCCAGAAAGTCGCTCTTTTCCTTATATGGGATGATCTGCAACTCACAAGTTCGTGTTGGATATCCAAGTGAGACTCTGTGATGGTTATTTTGTAAGTCAACTTGGCTAAATCACAGGATGTATTTGTCTAAACATTATTTCTGGGTGTGTCTGTAGGAGGGTTCCTCATTCATGAGATCAGCACTTGAATGGGCACACTGAGTAAAGCAGGCTGCCCTCTCCGGTGTCATTGGACAGCATTCAGTCCACTGAAGGTTTGAGCAGAGCAGGAAGGTGGAGGAAGAATTCTCTCCCTGAGTGCTAAGCCAGGACTTCAGTAGTCTCCTGTCCTTGGCCTGGGATTCACACAACTGGTGTTCCTTCAGACTGAGGGACCTCCACCACCAACCCTCCTGAGGCTCCAGCTTGCAGAGAGCAGAGAGTGGGATTGGCCTCCAGAATTACAAGAGCCAAGCCTTGATAGAGATATATCTGATAGATAGATAGATAGATGATAGATCAATCTCCTATTGGTTCTGTTTCTCCAGAGAACCCTAATACAGGCTCCATCCTAAGCTCCTGGGTAACTGTTTAAAGGCACACAGACTCAAGTGGAAGATTCCACACGCTTCTGCTCTGCATCCCATAGGCTTGGCTTGGCTCTGGCCATGTGGGAGGCCAAGGCAGAGCTCTGCCTGCCCTTGAGGAGCTCACAATTCAGTGGAGGAAACATTCGTTCATTCACTCACTCACTCACTCACCCAGTATTTGATCATGTCTGTTCTGTCTGGGGCCCTGTCCTAGTTGCAAGGACTATTAGGCTGAACGGGCAGATAAGGTGGTGGCTTTCATGGAGCTTGCACTGAAGCAGAGAAACAGATAAGCAGAACCCCTCAAAGAGTAAATAAGTGTCATAATGAAAGCAAACTCTATTGCCGTGATAAAGAATGACCAGCATTTCCCGGGGCTTGGGTAGGCAGGGACGGCTTCTCCAAGGTGAAGCCTGAGCAGCAAGGAGGACTGTGCAATGTTGCCATCCCTGGAGAATACACGGGGTCTCGGGCAGCAGAGGACAGGGAGGAGGAACTCTTGCCACAGGGAACAGGCTGAACAGGAGCCCTGCAGCTCAGAGATGGAGGGACCAGGAGGCTGTCCCAGGAGGACACGTTCCTTTGCATCAGGCAGCACTGGTTCCTGTGCCTGGAGCCCATGGGCAGTGTCCACACATCACCATGGTGATTCCCTTCTTTAGGAAAAAAACTGTGCTTATTTTCTTTTCCATATTCTAGATGGAATAATAACAAAATGCACAACCCATAATGTGTTCTAACCTGTCTCTGTATAGTGTGTGGGTTTGGAATAATAATAAAATGCTTAATGAAAAGTAACGTGAAGCTGCATACGGTGGTGCACACATGTAGTCCCAGATACTTGAGAGGCTGAGGCAGGAGGATCACCAGTTCAAGCCCCACCTAGACAACTTAGCAAGACCCTGTCTCAAAATAAAAAATGTTGGACACAATTCACAATACCTAAACTGTGGAACCAGCCTAGATGTCCTTCAGTAGACGAATGTATAAAGAAAATGTAGTATATGTACACAATGGAGTATTATTCAGCAGTAAGAGAATAAAATCATGGCATTCACAGGTAAATGGATGAAGTTGGAGAATATAATGCTAAGTGAAGTTAGCCAATCCCAAAAATCCAAATGCTGAATGTTTTCTCTGATATAAGGAGGACAATTCACAGTGGGGTTGGGACAGGGAGCATAGGAGGATTAGAGGAACACTAGAATGGCCAATGGGAAGGGAGGAGAAGGGAGGGGACAAAAGGGTGAAGGGGGGGGGAAGATGGTAGAATGAGATGGATATCATTACCCTAAGTGCATGTATGAAGACAGGAGTGGTATGAATATACTTTGTATACCACCAGAGATATGTAAAAATGTGCTCTATAAGCATAATATGAAATGTAAAAAAAAAAAAAAAAAAAAGTTCTGGAACAATACCTTCAAAGAAACAGTTCTTTACATTCCCTGACTTCGTATCAAAGATACTCAATTTGTAAATATTAATTCTCCCTTAATTTTTACATTGTCTATCCTTTTCCATAGTGGACCAAATGTACTGATTTTTTGTTTGGTTGTTTAAATCTGAAAGGGCACCATCAACACATCTTTGTGTGTGAAAATTTATAATTATAGGATCATTACTTTTCATAGTATTGCTTATAGCACCACAACGTAGAAAAAAATCTAATATAAAACAGTTAGAAAGTATTGGTTCAATAAGGTCAAGAACACTCATCTAATGAAATGCTGTGTGTTTATTCATGTAAGAATATCTAAAAATATTCCTTAATGATGAAACAGTGGGAAATTTTTATAATTTCTGATATAATGTCATTTGTATGTTGTGTGCATGGGTGTGAAAAGTGTTTACAGAAAGACCCAAATTAGATTCACCAAAATGTTGATGTAGTTTTTGCTGGTTGGTGGGATTTTGATTAAGAATTACTTTCTTCATTGTTCTCTTCTGAAGATTATAAATAAATATGTATTCTACCTACAAAACAAGTAAAAATAAAAAGGGCTGGAGATGTAGCTGAGTGGTACAGCATCCCTAGGTTTCAAAACAAAAGTATTGTGTATTGTGAAAGGAGAATCATGAGCTTCACTTGGAAATGAAATCAGTCCTAACTTCCCTGGTCGTGGTCCCCTGGTGAGCAAGTCTGACACGTCTATATCCTCAAGCTCTGGTAGAATCCACAGAGATGTCTGCTCCTCTGCCCACAACCTCCAAGCCTCAGGTCCAGGTTCTTACCAGGGTACATGTGAGTGTGAGCGACAGTCCTGAGTCATGGCATCTCCCAGAGGTTCCCAGAGGCTTATCTGTGTAGAGTCCCATGTGAGGACTGCGTCTGGCATGTGGGGACATGTAAGTACCTAGTGAACACTGTTCTGAGAGATTCAGATCCAGAAAGCCCAGTGGTCTTAGGAGCTGATGTAAAACCCAAGATCCTGATTGAGCATGGAGCTGCAGGGCAACAGAAGAGAATGTGACAAACACCTAATCCTCTGGTGGCCACCATGTGTCCCAGCCACGAAGCATGAAGCCATAATAGGCCAGTGTAGGCCACAGGCAAGCATCATGCCAAGCTCCAGACGGGCCATCAGTGCCCGAGGAGATGAGAAGGCAGAAACACAAGGGACAGGCTTCCTGGGAGCTGTGTGGCCAGGACAGTGGAACAAGAGGCAGCCACTTGGGGCAGCCCTGCCAACTCCGACCTGTGTGAAGACAGGGCCACACAGCTGGCTTTCTCTTCTTCCTTTATCCTATAAAACTTTTTAAATGTCTACTTAAAGCCCGTGAATGAAAAGATGTGGTTGACCGAGTAGGCTCCAGGGCCTGCCTTCAGTTCTAGTTCTGTCCCTTACCTATTCCTGTTTTCTCATTTGTAAAATGGACAAAATAATATCCACCTCATGAGATTAAAAGAGACAACCTATTTAAATGACTTATTCCAGGGTCTGGTACGTGATAACATACATATGAATTATGTTAGAGATGAGGTGGTGGTGGTGGTGGTGGTGATGATGATGACAATTATGGCATACTCTGCTTTATAGGCAAAATATCATCAATGCATCGAAGCGTGGGGGTTAAGAGATCTGTCCACAGCCTAAATCACAAGCCAGAGCTCTCCTTCCTCCTCCAGGCCTCGGGTCCTACAGGCTCAGCAGATGCAATCTTGAATCCTTATTCATCAAAGAGAAGGTCAGGGGCATGAGCCCCGCCCCGAGGGAGCTCACATTCACAGAAACCTCATCCCTTCCCACCCCGTGCACAGGCATCCGCCTCCGGCCACCGGCACCCCCAGGCACCATCACCAACACTCAGCGTCATCTCTCTTCCCTAAATCCTAAGTGCTAAGCCAGCTATTGTGTTTTGCTTTCAGTGGAAATGCCATCACTTTGGACTAAATCCCACCATGCACAAAACGTCGAGTGGCTTCTCCTGATAAGAAGAGATACAGCAGGAAAATTGCCACATTAGACGCTGCCTATTATCAGGGCTATTTTTGTTGCAAACAGCACATCTTAGGCGTGAACTAATGGCACAGACTCCCAATAGCCAAGCCAGAGTTCCCACAGACTCCAAGAAATCTGATGCGCCTCACCCAAGACAGTGCAGCTGTTCTGCCCAGGGTTTCATCTTCCACAGCTTTCTAACGGGAGGGCAACTCTGAGGGGCCACCCTCAGCTCAGGTTCATCACCCCAACCTACTCTGATGGCCAGAAGTCACGAGAACACCTCAGTCCCAGGCCTCCTCCTCTCTGAGAGCCTGAGCCTGCCAGCCTCCGAGGGTCCAGCCCAGGGCTCCCTAGGGCTCCCTCCATTCTCTGGCAGCAACTTCCCCACAGAACGCGAGCACCCAGCTAGCACTTCACACCCCAGGAAGGAGATCATTCATTTTAGCTCAGAAAGGCCACAGGAAAGTTTACTTTTTTGCAAATGTTTTCTTTACAAAAGCCAAATCCCAGTGCTGATGTGATGTGGGGCGGATTAGACAATTAAAGCAGGCACGCGGAATACAAATCTGCATTTGTTCAGCTGGGTTGAGAGAGATCGCCATTTCCTTCCTCCCCCAAGTCAATTTACTCAGAGAGCAGCCTTCTCTCCAGATAAGCACATTGACTTTAAAATAAAGTGCGTGCCAACAGCTGCAGCCCTGCGACTGGAGCAGACAGAGATGTGGCATGGAATGATAATTAAATATATTTTCACCATCCGTCATTTTTTGCTGCAGGTGCCAGGGTAATAAATCTGGACTTGCCTCTTTTGTCAGCTGGCAGTGAACACATTTTAACGTGAAATCCCCTGGGAGGAATTAAGAGTCACTTGGCCTTGTAAAGGAGAAAGGGTTTTACTTCCAAACTGCCAAGTGGGGAGCTCTCAGCTGATTGGTTTCATAATACTTTATTATTTGACAATATATATGCCTCAGGTTGTATTTCAGAATACCACACCTACAGGATAATCAGCGCACCAAGAGATTTGTCATCAAATTCTGGAATAAAAACTTATTTGGGAAGATTTTCACCACTATTTCTTTTTATGAATTCCAAATTTAAAGTATTATTGACTAGGTATATTCCAATATTTTAGAACTTTTCCTGCATTCTTTAAATTCCCCAACGGCCTCTCCCCCTGTAGCACATCACAGGGAATCTGTTGCCTCTGCGCCTGCAGCCTGCGTTAAGCGCCTTCGATTGGCCTGAGGAGTTTGGTTGACTTTTTATTTTGACAGTTTAACAGCTCCTTCTCCCCAGGGGCGGCCTCAAGTGAGCGCGGTCCTTGGAAAAGCCTCTGAAATGGCACATCACGGCTTCCTCAGAGCCTCCCCTTCCTCCCCCACGCCACAGCCTGGGCAAAATTCCTTCAAAGGCAACAGGGACCAAGGGCATGGGTGCCAGAAGAGGGAAGCAAAGGCCCTGCCATCACGAGCGGGCCCTGGAAGGAATGGAGAGATTCCGCAGCACCCACACCACACCCAGCGTCGCCACACCCAGCCAGCCACACCCAGAGACACGTGACCAGGCTGCGACACCAAGCTGCTTCCTCCCCTTTCTCCTCAAAGTGCAGAAAGGAAATGCCTCCAGCAACTTGCCCTCACCCACCCTCCCAGGGCGCCCACTCGTCAAATGCTTGGGACCTCAAACACTGACACCTAAAGCACACGGCCTGGGGCTGACCAGAGAAGGAGGGCTCCAGGCACGCTTGTTCTGAAAAAGGAGTCAAGCCTTGACCAAGGCCATGAGCAATGATAAGTTCCACAAGCAAGTTTGCCTCTTCTGGTCTACAGTCCTCTATGGGACCCCCAGGCTTAGCCAATCAATCAATCAATCAATCAAAATCAAAAATCACATCCTGAAACCCAATTCCATACCCATCACTCCTCCTTTTATTGACTCCAGCACTAGTCTACCGGGTCATCGCATGGCTGCAGTCTCTGGTGCAGGGGGTACCAGGGGGACACACCACCAGAAGAGACCACCACAGAGAGCCAGGAGTGAGGCTCGCCCCACCAGAATCCCAGCAGGCTGTGCTTTAGAATCCGAGGAGCCAATTCCAAAACCCACAATGAAATGCAAAGGGCCCAGAGAAGCCAAAATAATTTATAAGAGAAGAATAAATTTGGAGAAAAGATAGCTTTGATTCAAAGAATCTGAATGTTATAAGGCTATAATAGTCAAGACGGTACAGTATTGGTTTAAAGACAGACAACCTGACCAATGAAACAGAACAGAGTCCAGAAATAGACCCTAATATATATGGACAACTGATTTTTTACAAAGGAACAAAAATGCAATTCAGTGGAGAAAGAGGAGTCTTTTCAACAAATTGTGCTGGAATAACTGGACATCTGCACAATAAAAGAAAAATGAACCTCATCTCATACCTCACACCATATGCAAAAATTAATCCAAAAGGATTACAGACCTAAGTTTAAAATTTATAAAACTTTGAAGGGCTAGGGGTCTGGCTCAGTGGCAGAGTACATGCTTAGCATGAGTGAATCCCTGGGTTCAACCCCCAACAACAACAAAAAAAAAATCTAGGAGAAAATATTTACAACATTGTATTGCTTACATATAATATTAAGAGCATGATCCAAAACACGAACAAAAAAACTAATAAATTGAACATCATAAAAATTAATTTTTCACCTTCAAAAGTTACTGTTAAAGAGGAAGAAAAGACGAGTCACAAGCTGGAAGAAAATCTTGGCAATGTATGTATCTGATACATCTAGAAGAGATGTTAAAAAAAAAAAACCTCTCAAACCCAAGAATAAGAACACAAATAACACAACCTGTTTAAATGGACAAAAGTTTGAACAGACATATCACAAAAGACACATGGGTTGCAAGGAAGCACATCTAAAGATGCTCAACATCATCAGTGGATAAGCAATTGATAAGCAGATGACAATTCAAAACACAAGAGACCACCATCCACCTATGAGAATGGCTACAGTAAAAATGACTGACCATACAGAGGGTTGGTGAAGATGTGGAGAGACTGAATGTAAAAAGGTGCAGCGGCTTTGAAAAACAACAGGCAGCCTCAATATGGTTCAGGTCCACTCCTCGGTGTTCACCCGAGGAGACAGCACGTCCAGAGGAAGACTCCTACACAAATGATCACAGCAGCACTGTTCGTAATTGTCAAAAACTGGAAATAATTCAAACAGTCGTCCACAGGTAAATGGACAAGCTATCTCGTGTCCATAGAGTGGGACACTACTTAGCAATAAAAAGAAATGGATTACTGACACACACATCATGGATGAATCTCCAAATAATTATGCTAAGGAGAAGCCAGATCAAAAATCATACACTACAGACTGTATGTTTCCATTTTTACAAAATTCCAGAAAATGCAAACTAAATCCAATCTAAAGTAACAGAAGGCAGACCTACAGTTGCCTGGGAGGGAGGTGGGGAAAACCTGCAAGAAGGGACCACCAAGGGGCTCAGACCTTCTGGGGGTCACTTCTAGGGTTTATTGTCTTGATTTTGTGGTGGCGGAGCCAAACTCGCCAACTTACACATTTCAAATATGTGGTTTATTACATGTCAATTTTGCCTCAATAAAGCTGCTTTTAAAAAAAGAATATTACATGAACAGAACCCCTAGAGGGTGTGCAAGGAAGTTCCAATCTGTAGGGTGCTACGCACGCAGGGGAAGAAAAACAAAGAGTCACCCAAAGGAACAGATGCCTGTGACTAGTGCTGAAAAATGCTCTCACTCAATTCAGAAGCTTATCCCCATTCATTCACTCAGCAAGTGATATCAGAGCCCTGAGGGTTCAAGGACAGGCTTCTGCCCTGAAGAAAACCAGAATGAACAACTGGACAGCTGATTTGCTAACTGCTCCATGGCCAGCCCTAGGTGTACCCCTGCATGCAGATGTGTGGTCACTACACAGCCAGGCTGCCCTGCCGGCTGCACCTGGGCTGATGACATAAACCTTGTGCCTCGACTTCCTCATCTGCAAAACGAGGAAAATAGTAATATCCACCTCGTGGGGTTGGTAGGATTTAATAAATTAACATGAACTCAGAACAAGGCCTGGCACGTGGTAAGCACTCGGTAAGTGCGCGCTACATTTAATACCATAATTATCTCTGCTTTTATTACCAAACTACCTGTAGAGACATATGCCAGGATGTAAGGGGGTCGTCTTCAGCAGCTAAGATAAGCGACTCCCATCTATCTGCGTCCCTGTATTTTCTTACTTTTCTTCATTGAATATGTGTTATCCTTGGCGGCTGGGGTGTGGCTCAGCTGAAGAGCTTGCCTCGCATGTGTGAGGCACTGGGTTCGAACCTCAGCACCACATAAAAAGTAAATAAACAAAATAAAGATATTGTGTCCATGTATAACTAAAAACATTTTTAAAAGGAATATGTATTATCTTTGACACTTAAATTTTTAAGTAAACAACAATATCCAAATGAACAAATAAGCCAAGACGGGGCGGCTGCATCACCTTACCCTGGATACCTGTGGAAGGCAAGTTTCCAAGGGGTGCTTAGCCCACGTCCCCTCCCCTCCTGAATGAGCAGCCATCCTAGACGTCAAGCCCAGATACCTGCAGAAGGTGAACGTGTCGCAGGTGTGAATAGAGGTTTCTCTCCCCCCATTCCTCATAGCCTTTCATTCTAACCAGACCCAGGGCATCTACACCCCAGGGAAAGACTGTTACTTAGAACCAGAGAACACAAGACTCAAAGCCATGACTTCAGAATTTCAAAAGCCACACTCAGACATGAACAGAAGAGGTGCAGGGGAAGCCAAGGCCGGAGAGAGCCGCTTCCCGCCCAGAGCTGAGCTGGAGGAAGGTAAGGAGTGCCACGTGGCCTACTGACGTGAGCTGGGTCCTCCAGAGAGGACTGCGTTCCACAGAGGCTGAGCTTTGTTCCTCAAGTGGGGTCCTGAGCCCGAGACTAGAGATGGCTGCTGGCGGCCAGGGACAGCCAGATGGTCCTTCACCCAACAAGAGGAGTATGGAAACAGCTAAGGAGGAGCTGACCCTGGAGAGGCCTTGCAGTGCACTTAGAAAACACAGAATTAAATGAGATGATGTTTCTGTAACCTGGTGGGGTGAGGGACTGAAACAGAAATTTAACTTGACTATAGAAAGAAGGCTCCATCTCACCTGCCCCAGATGTAGCCTAATATGTGTGCCAGCTGCACACTCATCAAAACTGAAAACTGGGCTGGGGTTGTGGCTCAGCGGCAGAGCGCTCGCCTTGCACATGTGCTGCCCGGGTTCGATCCTCAGCACCACGTAAACATAAATGCATTGCATTGTGTACAACTAAAGTAAATAAATAAATAT
Source organism: Tamias sibiricus (assembly GCA_025594165.1). NCBI lineage: Eukaryota > Metazoa > Chordata > Mammalia > Rodentia > Sciuridae > Tamias > Tamias sibiricus. The sequence continues at coordinate 5,108,920 of CM046658.1, read as the reverse complement.
TTTTTTTTAAAAAAACTGAAAACAGCTGTCCATCCTTCAGTGCATTATGGTGTGCCAGGCCTGTTGGTACAAATGGAGTAAGGCCTGAATCCTAATGTAGACAGTCAAGTCACAAATGATTCCAAGGAGCAAGGGGAAGCAAGGCCAATCACGCAGAGCTGCAGGACAGGTGTCTGGGCAGAACCTGGAAGTATCCAGAAATCAACAAGGGCATTTTAAGCAAAAGTCGTGGCCCATGCAAAGCCAAGTAGAGTCAAAAGCACAGCCTCCCACCAGGAGTGCAATCTCAGTAAAGGAGAAAAATGTCACAAGAACAGTATCACGACGACGTAGAATCAGCATACAGTTTGGGGGAGAGCAAATGTGTTGTGAAGGCTTCTGTCCATCCTCCAGGGATGAGAAAAGGGACAATTCAGCAATGTTTCAATAATGCTAAATCTATTCCATTGGAAGAATTGTCCTTTATTCAGGGATTATGTCCTTCCAATTTTTCTTTCATGAAACGTTGATGATATACGGCAGCTGGGGTTTTTCTAAGTCTTACTTGGCAAAATTAAAAGTCATTGGCCCTGTAAGTCCCTTCTGCTCTGGGGAAACCCTTAGTCATGCAGATGTACTTTCTCAGAGCCCAAGAAGGGCCAGGCATGGGGTTAGGTGCTGAGAAAACATAGCGAGTGACCAGGATGCAGAGACAAGTGGCCTCTGCCTACAAGATGAAGCTCAAGTTCAAATGGCCAGGAGGTGAAAGCCCTCTAGACAGTGGGCTCTTGGCTGATCTGATAAGGAGTGACATTTAAGGTGAGACCTGGAAGATGAACTGGGGCCAGCCACCTGGAGCAGAGGGCTCCAGGTGCGGAGACGGGCGAGTGCAAAGGTTCTGAGGGGAGGACAAGGTGGGTGGGACCTGAAACAGGCAGGCGGGCAGTGAGGGGGAGTGGCAACCACAGGTCAGGGCCTGCCTGGGAGCAAGGCAGATGGGGGAGGGGTGGGTGATGGGGGCAGAGAGCAAAGGCCGCACGGGAGCAGACCAGAAAAGCCAAAGTGCTAGGGTGAAACACTGCTGGCTAAGAGCCCCCTGCCACCTGAGCTCACAGTCACCTGTGCCTGGGACGCAGCACCTGAGCAGGAAGATACAGAGCACCAGGCTCACTCTGATCTTCCCGGACTCGCTGCCTTGTACATCTGGTGGTTTGCAGAGCTCCCGGCCTTTGGAAGCAGTGGGTTTCAGCACTCCGGGCGGAGGGCACGCACCCACCAGAAGAGCCAAGGGGCTTCTCTGCTGCACACGGCAGGCGTGATTTCTGTCATCGTCAGCAGCACGGCCACAGACTTGAAAGCACTTTGTTGAGCTGAGGGTTTTCTGAATCCATATCCTGGAGGATTCAGATCATGGAGTTCTTCCACGAGTCAGTGTCAAGAGGATGCCCCTTCCTCCCCTACAGGTAGGCTATCAGGCTGATGACTGTGCACAGAGAAGGTAGGAAGTGGGGAGGGAAGAGCCTGAAGCCACTCTTCCTGTCCCTGTCCTGACACCCGGGTCCTCTCATCTCCCCTGCACCCTTCCAGATGAACACACAAGAGTCAGAACCCAAGAACTAGGGATCGGCTTCCTGGTAACCAGTGGAGACCCATAAGACTCCAGGAACCCAGTTCCCAAACTGTGTACCAAGGCACCCTAGGGAGCCTCAGCAAAGTCACAGGAGACCTGCAGGACAATTCCAATTTTTGAGGGAAAGAAACAATACTTGTATCTGTCAGACACCTGTTAGACACGCTGGAACTGCTAGCTTGGGCTGGCTTAGTTTCGCCATTAGGGCATCCTACCTCCCTTGAGAATGTCACACACCGTGTGTGAGGCTGGGTTTTCAGTGGTTGCTGAGATAAAAAGTGAGCACCTCACAAGAATCTACATGAAACAGGAAATGTGGGGGGTAGAGTCCAATCTGATTGCAGAATTTGAAAAGTTATCCAGGGCTCAATGGGCACACATCTCACTAGTGAGTAATTGGGTCTGAAGTGAAATTTTTAAAATTATGAATATTTTCAAACAGATATCAAAGTGTTAGGACACAAATATTTATTACGTGTTTGGATCTAACTAAATGGATCTGTTAGATATTTATTTAGGCCTGGGGATGTGATGAAAAAATCATGGAAACACTTGGGTGTCAAGAACCAAGAAAGTCTGGGAATTTCTGCTCTGGGAGAAACCTGGCCCAAGGCTCCTCAGCGTGGAACAGGTACACAGGCAATCACGAGAGCGAGCATCACTGGCAAGGCCAGCGCAGCCCTGAGAGCTGACTGGATAACTGGTTCCATCCTACCAACCCCTCTGCCTCATGGGTGGTCAGCTCCCAGGAGACTTGTCTGGCAGTGGGCGCTCGGGAAGCACCATGGTGACGGTGGCAATTCCTACAGGCACAGGAGGCGGCACAGGAGAGTGTAAGACCCCCTTGTTTTGCAACTGAGGAGGGCAGGGCCATCCATACCCACTACACTGCCCCCTAGTGGACAGATGGGCTGGGGCGCCCTGTGACTCAGCTGCTTAGGAGAGGAGCAAGAGGCCTCTCGAAGGGGTGGTACAGAGCCAAGGAGGTAAGCAGTGGGCCTAGACCTTCACCGTGGGGTGGAGCTTCCTCCCACAAAGTCTAGATGAGGCTCAACAGTCCAGCCTCTCTGGAGCAGGAACCCAGCAGGGACCCTTTAAAAGATTGAACACCAACTCAAAACAGAGTTAATGCAAGAAGCTACTGCAAGAGAGTGACCTCAAACTTAGGACCCCAGCACTTTCCCTCCTGAAAGCAAGGCCAGGCCACTGAGAAAGAGAAGTGACATTTCTTCTGCCCAGTATGAAGACAGTGTGGCCCCATGACACAGAGTCACAGCTTAGAGACAGGAGAGATGCCAGGGGCTGGTGGCCCAACAAGGGATTTTAGGGAAGCGGCAGCCTGGGCCAAGGCGAAGCTTCTAGGTGGGCCTCGTGGTCTCCTTCCACCTGAAGGTGAGCAATGGAAGAAACAGGTGCAAAACAGCTCCAAGTTCCCAGCTCGTGAGCCACCTCCCATAGACCCACCACCCCATGCCCAATGGGCAAGGGCAGCCAAGAGCAGGACCCAGCTGTTGGCAGTGGCCACTTTTCAGGGCTTGAGAGCTAGATAAAGTTATCAGGATTCCAGCTGTGAAGGGCCCAGCATGGCCCAATTTTAGCATGCCCAGTCCCCCACCATACCCAAGAAAGCCACAACAATGTTACATGAAAAAAATACCCAGAGGAATCAGACCAAGAGGCAGCTTGGGCTGCCAGAGTTCATCAAAATCACTATTTGCAAGATTTCTATCTTTCCCACTTGACACAATCCAGTCCCTAAGCGCTAGATTTCCCCCGCATAGTAAGTCACAGGGTATTCACAGGCACTCCGGCTTTCAGTAGGATGGAAAAACTCAGCACACATTTGGAAGTTTATAAATAGCCTTGGACAAGAAGCAGGAACACACTTCTTAGTAAACACAGCCGACCCATTTTCCTTGTCTTCACCAGGAATAAAGAGACAGTTACCACGGAGAGCACAAGAGGCTAAATATATACTCCGCACTCGTGGGGCCCAGGTCAGAAGTTAGAAAAGCAGAGTTATGCTCAGTGGGAGGAGGGAGAGGCCAGGCCAGGGAGGGGCACACGGGGCTTCTCCTGCAAGCACAACAAGCGGGTGACGCTGGAGCCTTGACACCTACTCAGGGTGAAGAGGACAGCCCTGACTCCCGGCCCGTACAGGGCACTGTCGCCAGCTGTGCCCCTCCTCAGGATTCTTCTCCCTCAATCTTCCCACGTCTTTGTCTTTCCTGCCTGTCTCCCAGGCAGAGGGTAACCCCAAGGGAGTGGGGGCTTCCCCCCTTTGTGTCCGCTACACAGTCTCGGGGGACAGTGTCTGGCCTGGGGCAGGCGTTCAATAAATATTTATCAAATGAATGAATTTACAAGTGAGTGGCCCAGTCCAGCTTAGCTCGGCTTCTGTTACTGATTCTGGGAAGCATCCATTGGCTTGTCATGAACAGATCAGGTGGCCTCTTCACATGGGAAGTTATAGACCAGCTGGTGGCAGTGGGGTCTTGTTCCTGGTGAAGTCTATACACTGGGGAAGTAGTTTCCCCCTTCCTTTTGGAAAGGAAAGAAGCTTGGTATAAGATGGTGACCCACCAAACCCAGGGATTCAGAAAGTAAAACCACCTCAGCAACTGCATGTGAAAGACAAGGGTGCCTGCTACTTGGTCCCCAGCCCCCAGAATCATTCTGGCTCCATCTCTGTCCATGAACAGATGAGAAGATCTGAGCAGCCAGGGCACCTCTGTTCTTGCTACAGGCCCACAGATGGCCGTCTCACCAGCTCCCTGACCTTGGCCTAGGAGATGGCTGCCACACGTTGACCAGGGCTATCAGCAGAACCACCTTGCAGGCAGAACCAACAGTGTCTCCCTTGCTCAGAAGGAGCTATGGCAGAAAGCAAAGCCTGTGCATTCTAAGGCAATGCAGGAAAGAGGTAGGCTAGGCTGGCAGAGCCGGTCTGGAGGCTCTCCTAGGCCTTGACACTCCAAGAGGAATGGAAAGCACTGAAGGTGGTAGGCTGAGGTTGTCTGCCTCCCAAGGAAGGGACGAGGGGCACACAGCCAACATGTGGCAGAGACCAAAGAGGCTCAGGGAAGTTTCATCCTGAAGCAGTGAGACCAAGAGAAGGCAACTGGCAGCTGAGGATGCCTGGGTCACTGAGAGGCTGTCAGTGAGGGCTGCCAGCACCGTGCCAAGGAAGCAGCCATGTAAGGGTCCCTCCGGCCTGGCTGTGTGGCTGCAGGAAGGGCTAGTGTTCTTCTTCACTGCCTCAAGAATCCTTACAAGAAAGGACCTTCGACAGGAAATGAGAGCATCTCTGCTAGGACTGAAAGCTGCTAGCCCACTGGCCCACATCCTGCATGGATTTCAAAAGGTCCCTGTCTCACCCCCTCCTCACTCAGGTCCTGATGGAGAGACCCAGGATGGCCCTCCTTGTGATCACAGATATTCAGGTGCACAGGCTTGGGCCCCTCCTGCTTCCAACAAGACCGCAGTCATCACTGGGCCCCAACGTACCAGCCTTACACACAGAAGGCTCTCTACCAGGGCTGAGGGCTACCTTCTTACAGAGTGAGTGCATGCCTAGGATTCCGAGATTTTACACCATATTTACGAAGTCTCTCTTCTTTTATTGGTTATTTCTCTAACTTGACTTTAATTCATCATCTCAGTCATGATCATAAAAGACCTTAACTGATACTTACTTGATGGAATCTACCTTATTCATGAAATTTATTACTTCATACAAGTGCAAGCAGGGACCAGAAAGCAGAGCTTGCCACCATCCCCAGAGCACAAGCAGCCCTCGGAGCCCCAGCAGCCTCCTTCCTGGAACACTTAAGGAAGGGGGTGGGGCTCCAAATTAAAACCTGGCCTCCAGGGGAGCTTCGGGCTTAGCCTACTGGATGCATGCTAGGGTGGTTTTAAAATATGTCTGCAAATCTCTGGCATGCCTCCCACCAAAAGTGGAGCCCTTCCTCTCCTCTTGAATAAGGCTGGCCTTAATGGCTCACTTGTAAGTAAATGGAAGGAGGCGGAGCGACGCCTGACTTCCAAGGCTGACTCACCAAAGGCACTGCGGTTCCTCATGTGGGTCCGGGCAAGAAGTCTGCCATCCTCAAGTCACTATGCTGGGCCATACGCAGGGAGGAACACTGAGGATCCCCAGCTGCCCCATCCCCAAATGTCTGCACCTTCTCCCACTCTCTAGGAATGAGGAGCCTTCAAGATGCGTCAGTGCAGCCACCATGCGACCTGAAGCCTCAGCTGCCCGGTCCACCTCCAGAACCAAGGGACAAGGTGGTGACAAATGAATGCTCTTTCACACTGCTGGGCAGAGCGATCTGCTACAGAGCCGGAACAGCTGGAGCAGCTCCGCCTCACCAGCCGCGGGGCCCAGCCAGGCCCTCTTGCCCGGGAAATCAAGGACTGGGAGCCTGCCATGGATTCCTGCCAGTCTTTGGCAAAAATGAAAGAAAGAAAAAGAATACACAGATATGATGGAAGGATAAAGCTCAATTTCTTTCACTGAAGAAATATCTTTTATCTTGAAATTATATATCCCTCTTACATTGTTGGTGTTAAAATAGGCTTTCCTTTAGGAAATGATGGTAAAGGAGCTGGGAACTGGCTCTTAATGGCCTCGCTTGGTCAAACTGGAAGGTGACCATCCTGTGTGAGGATGTTAAATGTTTTTAAAATTCAACCAGCCTGGTGCATCGCATGTTGGGGAACACCTAGCTGGTTTGGGGGGGGGGTCTCATATCACTTCCACATCTGACAGACTATCATACATGAATCTCCCTAAGGAAAGGGGAAATTTACCTCTTCTTGCGCCACACACTCTACAAACCTTGCCCTGGCTTACCAGCTCACTTGGCTCTGGTTTAAAACCCATGGGTCATGGCTCCGCATTTCCCTAACACACCCTACAAGCCCTCCACCAAATGTGGCATCCTCCTTCTTCTGGGCCCCAGCACAGCCCCAAGGCCACTGAGTGGGTAGAGAGGTAAAAGCTCAAACAGAAAGAATTCCTTCAGAGCCTGGCAAAAGTTGCTCTGCCTCCTAAGCCCCGTGCCCCCTCCAGCCAGCACCTGCCTGTCCAGGTGGCACACCGTAGAGAGACACATGAGCCGCAGGAAAAGGTGTCAGATCTGCCACTTCCCAAAAACAGAGTGTTTTCAGGTCACAGAACAGAAAGATGCGAGCCGAAAAACCCTGTGGACTTCATTTCTAAAATGGTAGAGAGGCCTTCAAACGCTCAGCTCTTCAGCTTCTGGCTTGCTGAGTGGCCCCTGTTTTCAAAGCCACCTGGGGTGACTCTGGAGCAGCCACACCCTGGGACTTGAGGCCGTGACTATGACACCACCAGCCGGGCTGGGCCGGCGTCAGTCCTGTTCTTCTCTGCATCAAGTGGTGGGAAGCCATGAGTGGGCAAAAGGCCTCCAGCTGCAGGTGGCACACTAGGGTCCCACAGTGGGGAACTGAGTGCTGACCACTGTCCACCGAATCCTACGAGGAGCCTGGGCCTCCCCTCCCCTGTGTCCTGTTCCAGCTGCAAGCAGAGATGAGGTGTGTGTGGTGCCCGAGCCCGAGGCCTTCCTTGGGAGAGGCTGTCAGCAGGACAGGCTGTGGATGATGGTTTCCCGATACCAGATAAATACCGTTTTGAAGCCACAGTCTTTCTCGAGCACACATGGTACAGTAGAGCTGAGACATTTATATGCAATTGGGAGACATTTATCCTGTGACAACATTCTATTCCAATGACTTCTCTATTACCGCCAATGATTAATGATGTAAATTTTGTCACTTGGGATGATGGATGCAGGGCAGCTAAGGGGCCTTTGCATAGATTACCCACACTCCAGCTTCCCATTGGCTCCCAGGACCAGTGTGGTGTCTGCCTCAGTCAAGCATAAATGTAAAGTTCTTTTAGATTAAAAAAAAATATTATTCTTCTTCTGTACTTTCCCAAAGCAGCTGGCCTAACACTGGGAAAGGCTTCTGCTCCCAAATAGACACTCCTGGTTCCATGGCAGGACCCTTTTAGGCATAGCTGCAGAATTATCCCCAGGCAGGAGCTGGGAAGGCAGAGGAGAGTTAGAGACCCACAAGCAAGGCCACGGACTTGGCATTCAGGGCTCTCCCAGTGTTGGGCCAAACTCAGCCCTGCCCCGTCCAGGTCTGGGGCAAACCAATGCCTGCGACTTCTCCTACTGGTCACACTGGTCCAGCTACTTGGAGTGTCTTTCCTGTGACCTGTGGTCACAACCTGCTGAAAGACTATACCACATGGTCTGAAGAACCAAAGAGGACACACACGTGTCCCCACCCTTGAAGGAGCCCTCCCCACATTGTGGTTCTGCCTTTTAAATCTGCGCCTTTCCTGGGCTCCCTTTGACAATCTCCCCATGGGGGCCTCCATTCACTCCCTGGGCCTCAACTTCTGGCATCTCCCCAATCTGTTTCCTTGGCCTTCCTCAATTCTGAGTTTCTTGCCCATAAATTCTACTGCATGGCCACACTGGCGGTCTCCTAAAGGCCTCCAAATGAACCCTCCTGTCTTCCCCTGGGTCCTGCATGGCAGTGTGCTGCCTCCTGCCCAGCCAGCCAACTCAGAGCCACATGGCTGCCCTTGATTCCCCTCTTGCCCTCACCCTCAATGTCTGAAAGGTGACCAAATCCTACATGATCCTTTTCTTAAATCTCTCTTGAATATGTTATTTTTCTCCAGCTCCACTGCCACAATCAGCCACTGTCATATAATTTGATAACAGCAAGTTCATGGTCTCTTAATGGTTCTCCTAGCTCTGTCTTGCCAGTGCAGCCCTCTCCTCTAAGCCACAGACATCTCACCAGCCGCCCCTCGCCTGGGTCCTCCAGGGCCTCCTGCGCACCTCGCGTTACAGCTCAGCATCACCTTGTACCTGCACACGACGCTGACCCCCTTCCCCAGCCAGTCTCCCTTGCTCCCCTCTCCACAGGCCCTGGGCTTCTCCTGTCTACCGAACTATGCCTTCCCTGGATGCCACATCTTCCTTGGGGCCACTCACATTGCCCTGCCTGGACCCATCTTCCTCTCCCAGGCCCTCTCACACTGCTAGCTCTTGCTCATTCTTCATCTCTCAGCTTAGACACCACTTGCTTGTCACTGACCCAGACTCCATAGGCTGTGCTGTGGCCCCCAGTAGCCTGCCTTTCTCCCCTCCCACCCCTCAGCTCACCTCTGTCTTCTCCCCAGGGGGCACTCAGGGCAAGCTCCTGGTCCTCCTGCTCTTGGTCAGCACTTGGTCAAGCGCCAGCACTTGGCACAGGCAGATGCAGCACAAGGGTCCATGGCACACTTGTTCAGGGGTGAACCAATGAAGAAACAACTACAGACCAGGCCACTCCCCAACCCTCCCCAGAATGCCAACTCTTTGTGGCGCCAAGAGGAGACCAGTTCATCTTGTCTCCTTGGGGAGCCTCCCCTTGGTCTCGCAGAGCAGGGGTTCAGAATTTGTTTATGGAGAAACCAGGAAGGGAGGAAGAAAAATCCTGATAGAAAAGCACGTGGAACACAGTGGCCTCAATCATTTTAAGGCAAAGGCTTAAAAGTTTAAAGAAGGAGAGAGAATTGATGTGAAGTGTGCAGCAAACCTGCAGGCCTGTAAATCAAGCTGCTGCAAATGCCTCGGGAGAGCAGCTTGGTCTCCCTGCAGAAACGCGAAGCAGCTACAATGCAGAGGCGGGGCGGGCCTTACAGGAACTTGGTGGCTCCAGGATCTGGATTCCTGGTACTCCTAACTCAATTTGGCCATCTCTCCCAGTGCCCTTTCTTGGAAAATGAATGAGCTTTCTACTCTGTGATGCCTGGGAAGCGCCAGAGCTGTGCTCACAGGTGGGGGGAGCCAGATTCAACGCAGCCAGGATGAGGCGAGGAGGTCTCCATGGTCCTAGGGATTCCCAGGTGGCAGGAAAAAGCAAAGACATCACATGCCCTGGCTCTCTTCTCTCGCAGCCTGGTCACCTCCAAGACTTTGGAGCCTTCCGAGGGCAGGGATGGTATTCGTGGAGCACGCCCTGGAGACGGGCTCCACTACCTACCCCAAGCGTGATGGACCCACCAAGAGCAACTGGGACACGTTCAGACTGTGAACTCTCAGACCTGGGGTGGGAGGTGCAGCTGGGATCAGTCCCCTGGGCCAGAGTCTGAGAGTGGCTGATGGTAAGGTCAGAGGATCTCGGGGTAGGATGCAGGCCCCAACAAGCAGCAGCACTTGCTTGTTCTCTTACTCAAGGACCCTGAACACCATCAGCTCACCTTCCCTCTCATACCAGGCGCCATAGCTGGAGGAGCTGGAGGCCAGAGCCCAGGAGCTGCTTCCTGAGGACCCACATGAGGAGCACTCACTATGGGACCCTTCCCCTTTCAGATACTCTGCCCCTTTACCATCTCTGCCTCCTGCTGGAAAGTCAGCATGGCCTTGGCTCTGCTGAAACCTCCCCACCTGGGCACTCCTCCTGCAGAGAAACCCCCGCGTGCAGCCCTCACGCACACCCAAAGGCAAGAAGCAGGGCAGCAAAAGCCTTAAAGCCCAAGTCCCTAGGAGGGCAGGACACGGAAACTATATAAAATGCAGAAACTCAGAGTACTTAAAAACTACTAGATTTACCAGTTGGGCAAATGCACACACCCCACTACAGAAAAAAGAAAAAAAAAAAAAAAAAAAAAAACACTTTTCCAAGTCTGGCTTTTAGGTTCCTAGAGTGAAAGGAATAAAAAAGTCTAATCTTTGAAACCTTCATAAATATGTCCTTTAAAAAAAAATAATAAAACTACTTAAATGAATCCACTTTTGCCTGACAAAGTAGAGGAATCCAAAGCTCCTGGATTTTAAAAGCTTCCATTAAAGCAGCTTTTCTTTTTTTTTCAAAAAATAATGAATTGAAAAATAAATCAGAAGGCTTAATTAAGCCTGAGGCCAATAAGAGACAGCCAGGGCAAAGCTTCCTGACAAACCATGGAGCCAGAGCAAGGCTGAGTCTCCTGCTCTGCTTATTTGTGAAGTAGCTCTGGCCAAAAGCACGCCTTCAAGCCGCACAGAATTAGAATTCAGCCGAGTTTTTTCAGGCAGTACAGTATGTCTTCATTGGTGCTCCAGCAGGCTCATAAATTAAGATAAAAAGCTAGAGAGGTAGAGGCAGAACTCGTTTCTGGGGAGGGGAGAGACAGCAGCAGAACAATGCCCCAGAGTCTCCAGACTCCAAGTATTTCCCTGGCTAGCCTGAGCTCCCATCGCCTCAGAACTGCAAGCAGGCCTGGGCTCAGAAGGAAACGGCCTGTGGCCTAGCCACATACAGGTGCCTCTCCTCCCTGACGTTCTGCCTAAGACCAGCTCTGCAAATGGACAGAGGGTGCCCCATGAAGGCTGCCCACTGGTCGAGCCCACCATAAAGACCACAGCACAGCCACTAGCTATGGGAGTCTGTAGTTGTGCATGTGTGCACACATCTGTGTGTGAATGTGCTTCATCTTAAAAGAGCATCTTCATTTATTCGAGAGCCCTATGAAGCACCTGTGGCATAGCAGGCACTATCCCAACATGAGAACAGTGACAAAGAGACGAACCCTGCCTTTTTGCAACCCACATTCACGAGAGCAGAGCAGATGTGTCATATGGATCATCTCAGAAACAATTAGTTATGATTATGCCCAGTATTTCAAAGGCAGGATGAGACACTGTAAGCAACCTGGCCTTCAGGTAGCTCTTGCCTATCTCTTAGAAAGATAACATGAATCTTGTGTTCCACACAAAAAGGACTACTCCTCTGCCTCCAAATTCATCTTTCCCTGCTCCCGTGCCTATGTTCACACAGTCCCTTTCAACTGGAAGCCCCCACACATCCTACTCTGCATGAACAGCCAAAGTTCATGCTTCTGTGAAGCCTTCCTGATCCTCTCCTCCATCTCCTTCCCTCCTCTGGACATCCCTCAGCACCAAGCAGAGCCAGGCACACAAGAAGTTTCTTTCTCCTCCTTCACCCCAATACTGGGGATTGAACCCAGGGCTTCACACATGCTAGGCAAGTGCTCTACTACTGACAGCCCTTTTCATTTTATTTTTGAGACAGGCTAAGTTGCCCAGGCTGGCCTTGAACTTTGGATCCTCCTGCCTCAGCTTCCCAAGTAGCTAAAATTATAGGCAAGCACTACCATGCCTGGCAGGAAGAATTTTGTTGGTGAAAAGTTTCCAGGAAGAAGTTGATCTGTATCTATGCTGCAGGAAGCTGGGGTGCAGGGAGGAGAGGGGGCCAAGGTATCCTAGGTAGGGCCAGGGCCTGATCAGAAGCTCCTGATCACCTCCAAGACTTTGGAGCCTGGGAACAGGAAGACAGGGATGGCATTTGTGGGGTATTCCCTGGAGAATCCGAGCCCCACCACCCACCCCAAGTGTGCTAGACCCACCAAGGGCAACTGGGAACATTCAAAGACTAAGAACTCAGCCGGGCGTGGTGGCGCACGCCTGTAATCCCAGCACTTTGGGAGGCTGAGGCAGGAGGATCGCGAGTTCAAAGCCAGCCTCAGCAATATCGAGGCACTTAGCAACTCAGTGAGACCCTGTCTCTAATAAAATACAAAAAAAGGGCTGGGGATGTGGCCCAGTGGTCAAGTGCCCCTGAGTTCAATACCCGGTACCACAAAAAAAAAAAAAAAAAAAAAAAAGACTAAGAACTCACAGCCCCGGGGATGGGGAGGCTGACCATCAGGGACAGAACGCCTGACACATGACGGCTCTGCCAGGATGACACCCCAGCAAGGCTGGAGGGCCAAAAAACCAAAGGCAGGAGGACCTTGGAGGTTCCTGTAGGCTTCCTGGCAGAGCTCTTACCAACTTGGTAGGAATGGTCTGGGCATGCAGAACAGCACACGCTGGTCAGAGCAAGCAGCAGGGTGACTAACAACTGCCCGAGCTTCCACGCGAGGCACCTGGGCCAAGCGGTGGCAGCCAGAGCAAAGCCAAGGGCATGGCTCTAAAGCCCAATGGGAGAGAGAAACTGGCCCAGCACTTGATCATGTGGAAAGCACTGAGTTCCTTGCATAGGGAGGGGCAACGAAAGCACAAGCAGTGTGAATCACTCAGGTCGTGGTGTGGATGGCGGCCCTGGTGGAAAGACAGCACAGCACCCCTGGGGCTCGTGCTGCAGAGGTGGCTGGGTTCAAACCCTGCCTCTGTGACTCACCTGCCAGGGCCCTGAGCTAGCCATGCAACCTGAGTCAAGCTCCCTCCCTGCAAACTGGGAACAGAAACACCTCTGCCACTGTCCCACTGGGTAACTGAGAGGACTTTGTGACAGGCATGGTAACTGGCAGTGTGCCTGGATCCTGGCCTGAGCTCAACCTCGGACAGCTATGACAGCAAATCTCCCATGAATTGGGACAGAGCCTTCTGTCAAGAGGGAAGTAGATACAAGACATAGGGAGCTGGAAGAAGATGGCAGTCCAAGGACAAGTGGTTGGGAAGGCTACCTAAAATAGCCCTCCTCCTGCCAAGGGACAGAGCTTCTCCCTAAGCCGGACAGTCACCATATGTAAATCATGAACTTCTCTACCATGGCATCAGAAATACCAAGGTTATTTGGAAAGTACTAAGAAATGTTCATTCCCTGGAGCTCTTTATGTAAAGATAGACTAAAATTGAGAGGCAAGAGTGGCCCCAGGAGACTGACAGGGAGAGAGGCACTTTAATATTTCATTAGTGTCCCATTAGCAAGACAACACACATTTTCACACTTATGGTCTCATTCAGAAACAAAGAGGGGACATTACTGCTGCTTACCCCACTGGCCTGCTAAGCCACTGAAGCAGCCAGTCTGAAAGGACTTGACCTTCAGGGTTACTGTTACTCAAGCCAATAAGCTCCAGCACTTGGGACTTCCAGAGGAGGCCCCGGAAGCTGCTAACCAGGGATGAGAGCCAAGCCCCAGTAGACAAAGAAGGGAAGGCCTCAGGCTCACACCCTCCAGACCTAACACGAGGGAGCCACACCCACCAACTGGAGATCTGAAACCTGGCCATCCACACCCCCTCCAGTCACCGCCTGAAGGAAAGAAGAGGGCAGGGATGGGGAGGCAGGATTCAGGGAAACAAAGGGGGCGTGTCCTTGGCTCTCACTGTGCAGACCCTTGTGACATTCATTTGCTCAACAATTACCCACTGTGCACTGAATGTGCTTAATGCTGGGACCATGAAAGTCAGCCAGTGTAAGGTGCTGATCTCCCTCGCATGACAGACTTGAGAGGTGGTTCCCAGAGCTCCTGCCTTCAGACTAGAAGCTCAGCAAGCAGTCTGCCCCTGGGGTTTCTCTTTCTCCCTGCTGCCAGAGGCAGGGATGAGTAAAGGGAAGGGCCTGGAGGTAGGCTCTGCCCTCAGGTGTAGCCCCACTCCCCACAGGGTCTACCTGTCTGCCTTACAGCTCACTTACTGAGAGGACACAACACACAAGCAGAGGGGCCTTCTCCTTATTTTTGTTTTAACCTTAAAGTCCCGTTCTCCCTCACAATTACTGGCAGGCAGAAGGATTGCAGGGCCCCTTCTCCTCATCCCCCACTAGGCACAGTGAAGCCATGCAAGTAGCCCTAGAGACCCCAAACTCCCTCCGGTGCTGGCCTTACAGAGCCAACCTGCATTTCACCCACAGCTCCTGGTCCTAAGCTCAAGTCCTCATCCCTGACCAAGGAGCAGAGGGCATCTGGCCTCGAGGGACACCCTCCCCAATTCCCTCTAATTTGGTCTATTAATTTAAAACAAAGGAAGCTGGACAGGAATGGTAGGCACAGGGGATGTCTGAGAGGATGTAATTAATGCAGCTACTCCAAACGGAAGGTAGCACCTTGTCTCCTCATTAGCAGATGCACTGCAATTTAGGATGACATCCTGGAGGACAGCAATAGGGACACATGGCTCCTTGCACGTCCATGCTTCGCCCGCCACTTCAATTTCCTCACTGCTGAGCACTTAGGAGCAAAGCACCCCAGAGCAGAGGGCTCCAAGCTGCTGAAATCCAGCATGGGATTCTGGGGCCCGGCAGCCAGGCCCAGCCACCAGTTCACATATAGACCCCTTAGGTGACAGGAGCACACACACCCACCTTTAAAGTATTTCATCATTAAATATTCAGTGTGGGCTCCTGAGACTGTCGGCTGCACTCTGTAAACAGAAAAGGCACTAGATGGACTGCAAGGACATAATGACCTTCCCAAATAGTGACACGCAGAGGTGTGCAGAGGACCGACCTCCAACAGACCAAGTGCACACCAAGTTCCATCAGCATTTTCCCTTTTGGAAACACAACCAGCACTCTCCTAAAAACTCTAAGCTAGCTTTATTGTATGAACCTCAAAAGCAGCAGTAACCCAGCTGCAGAGAAGGATAACCCTGCAGGTAGGTCCCGGCCTGGCTGGAGGGCCGCACAGAGGTTCTGGGCTGCACAGCTGACTCACACCCACACAGAAAGAGAAAGAAACCCGAGGCGAGCGGTGCTTTGAGATCACAACTCTTTCCCACCCACTTGTCACCTAGAAGAAGCCCATGGCAACTCTGGCATCATCTGGACTGTGAACTTTAATTCCGACCCAGCAGAAGGAAGATCAACAATGTGCCTCTCCAATCACCGAGCACCCTCCTGGGTCCTAGGACAGGTGGCACTGCCTCAGCATATCAGCTCTAACAGGGCAGCAAAGGGCTTCCTCAGGAACCAAGACCAAGTCAAATACAGATAAAGCCACGGGCTGAAGAGGCTTGCTTCAATTCAAGTTCCATGAACACACAGTGTTCGTCAACTGACGTACAGAGCTGGTAAACTGGACAAGACGGGCTGCCACAGGCTTCCACACAGGCTACGCCACCCTCAGGGCAACCAGCTGCAGCAAAGGCATGGGAGAAGAAAACTCCATTGGCTTTAGGTTTTGGAGGTGTGCATTACCCCACCAAGCACACTACCAGCCTTTCTAAAAGCTGAGCCTGAAAGGCAAGAGACCTGGAAAGTTCATCAGGGTGTTTTGCAAAGTGTTCCTGCACACTCGGATTCCTAGGTCAATACTCAAGATCACACAATCAGCTGAAGGCTTAGTTAGTGTACCTCAGCCTCCCTTTATGGGGACACTTCCTGTGCGGGCCTCCCCACCCCCACCGGTGTTAGATCCATACTGCAAACTGACAGGCGGCTGCAGCTCAGCGGTGGAACACCTGCCAGGCATGCACAAGGCCCTGGTCCCCCAGCACCACAAAAACAAAACCACACTGACAGGCAGAGGCCTCCCCCCAGCCACCCCACTGCTAAAGCCCAGAGCTTCTACAGCCCTCCGACTCCTGCCACGAGCACCCCACCCTCAGCTTTCTCTGCCTGCCACAGTCTGCTCTAGCACCCTCCTCAGGGTAGGAGCCCCATTCACCTGAGAACTGTGGCCCCTGCTGGGGAGGCCCCAAAGCCCACCAGTCCTGAGACAGGCCTTCTGTGGCTAGGAATATCCAGACAGCGCCTGCTCGCCAACCCGTCCTGTCCAGGAGCCAGCAACATCTATCACCTCAGAGGTTCTCGAAAATGAGACCACTACAATTTTGCTGAGAAAGAACACCTGTAGGTTTCTTTTCAAAACGCAGTTGGATAAGTAGACAAAACTGACCTTTCGCTTATATTCTAAATTAATTCAGAAATACTCTCTGAACACTGCATGGAATACAGGTGACTTTGTTTTGCACACCCTTTACTCTAAATTATTGAAAGTCACAAGGATTCTCTAGTCCACCTCTAACACTTCTAATGTTTGAAGCAGACAAATAAATTGAGTTTTCTTTTACAGACCAGGAAATCCTTGTTTTCCTGAGGTAAAAGAAATATGGCAAGTCAGACTGCTGAATCTCCACTGCAAAGAAGAAAAAAAGGATTATGATATAAAATGACCAGGATGCCTGTGTACTTGACCATGTTACTCTTTGATATGATGCCTTTTAATTAAATTTAAATTGATTGAGCAGTTTCAGCAATGATTTCTCAATTCTCATGTGTGATTCTGAAAATGCCAGAATCTGGCTAAATTAATATTGCACACTTACCTGTCAATAGCAACTCCTGGTGAAACACCACACAGTCAGGAGCCCAAGCTGACTGTTCCCTGCAGCAGCTAAAAGGAAAAGCGAGGAGCTTTCCAGTAGATGACCAGCCAGCTGCAGTGCCTACAAGCCCTCTCTCACTACAGTGCATGCCCACCATTCCCTGGCACATCAAGAGCATCTATCCGGGTTGAACCCAAGCATACTTTAAAAATTATCTGTAGCCGGGCGCGGTGGCGCACGCCTGTAATCCCAGCACTTTGGGAGGCTGAGGCAGGAGGATCGCGAGTTCAAAGCCAGCCTCAGCAATGGCGAGGCACTTAGCAACTCAGTGAGACCCTGTCTCTAAATAAAAATACAAAAAAAAGGGCTGGGGATGTGGCCCAGTGGACGAGTGCCCCTGAGTTCAATCCCTGGTACCACAAAAAAAAAAAAAAAAAAATATATATATATATATATATATATATATATGCTGTGTCCTTCTTCCCAACTCCCCACCGCCAAGAATAAAATGCAGGAGGACTACAGTTCATCAAACCTGGAGGGGGTGACAAGGCCACTATCCTGGTCAATTCACTGACAAAAACAAAAAACAAAAAAACACCCTTCCAATGGGAAAGCACACTCATCTTTATTTTAAATATGCTCTGTGAGTGCGTGGGCTCATCACCTCCAGTGAGTGCCCTTCCCAGTGCCAGGAGCAGCAAGCCACGCAGCAGCATGGGGCTGAGAACAGGCAAGTGCCCAGCCAGTCTGCTCATTGTGGGCAACACTGGACAGCAGGCACCCACCCTGTGCCAGGTACAACAGGTCCACATCACGGTGGTGAAGGGGAAACCCCTTCCTCATGCAGCTTAGCATCCTGCAGGGGGTGACCAAGATGGCAGCAGCGGAAGTGCCTCCAGGAGAGGGTGAAGGTGTGCTCCTCAGAGAGCACCAGGAAGGGAGGAGGAGGTCTGGGAATGGCTGGGTGAGTGCAGAACTGATGGGGCCCCAGGAAGAAGGGGCTGCAATGCCATGGCATCCGGAGGGGTGGGGGAAGGCCACTTGTTTGTGTGGTTGAGGGACTGCAAGTGACCAGTATGATCCAGAAAGGGAAAAGAGGCCACAAACCTGACCGTTGGGGACCCAGGAGAGCCTCTGGATTTGGGAGGGTGGGGAGTCAGGCAGGAAAGCAAAGCCATGGGACCCGAGATGGGGTTGAGGAGCCAGGTGGGGCTAGAGCAGAAGGGCTGGGCGGGAAGGGCCTTGAGGCCTGGCTGGTCTGCTTGCCACCAGAGGCACGTGCTGAGGGCCGTCCTGGCATGGCCGAGGCACTCCTCCAGGCCAGGGGTGGCCACTTTTATGCCCTGGACACTCTGGCCCAGCACCTGATACTTGCCTCATAGTGCCCTGTGCCTCATCAGAAGGGACTGTCAACATGGAACTGCAGCCTGTTAGGCAGAAGTCACGTGAGGCCCTGGAGATGCCCTGGCTTCCTGAAGGTCACAGAGCAGTGGCTGCCTGCATTTGAAACATACCCACTAGCATGCCTCATTCAGAAGTGTCCCTACCCACACTTTAAAATCTCTGTACTCCTTCCAGAAATATGGGACCTTGGTGGGGGGAAGGGAGGATAGCTGCTGAGGCTGCAAGCTAGTTGTCCTGTCTCCTTACAGCAGAGTTCCGAGAGGTCAGGGACCGTGTCCCTCCATCCATCCCAGAGCCCAGCCGTCTGGCGACTCAGCAGATAGTGAATGTTGACGATGCTGCTCGGTTTTAGGACGTCCTATAACTCACTGTTTCACCAACTCAAGGACACAGTGGAAACCACACACCGGATTTTTAAAAAGCAAACAAACTGAAAAGCAATTAGAATAGACAAAACACAAATATTTAAAGACTGAGACCTTAAGTGATGGCTACCTTGAAGTTAGATCTCAATTTCCTCTCCAGACCCCAGGGTCCCTGCAAGACAGTGGCTAGACTTGTGACACGACACACAGCAATGGCTTCCACCTCTTGGGCAGGTCGGCACCGCTTCTCCTTGGCTGCCCACAGGGCTCAGGCAGTGAGGTTTTAAACTCAGCTAAAATGCATATTTTGATTTACTCAAGAAACCCAAACTGGCCCCGGGCAAATAATAACTGTATGAGAATATTTCATTTAGCACCTTCTTCTTTCACTCCCTTTAGGGAAAAGACTGCTGCACTCAAAATGAGGGGGAGGGAAAATTAAATAAAAAATACATTCCAGTAACAGCCACAGAGCGGGGAAGAGAGGCACACATTTCTGAGCCAACTTCTAAACCCGTGCTGCTCTGATTTGCCTTTGAAACAATTTCCCTGTGCCTTCTGCTGCTTAAACAGTAATTATTAAAGGCATCAATTAAAAGCGCCCAACTCCACCAGTCCATGGCCCAGGTCCCTGGCACGTCTCCCACCCCGCCTGCCACACACTGCTGCCACCCTCACTGGCTGCGACAGTGGGTAGGAGCGGTCCAGAGTGCAGGCTCCTCTGTTTTCCTGCGCTGCTTTATTTAAGCTCAGAGAGGTGGCTGCTGCCCACTGCCCTTCCAGCAAGGAAGGAGGAGCAGACATGACAGAAGCCTTCTTTGCCCTAATTGGCATCAGTAGGTAGCCCAGGCACAACAAATGCATTGGGCATGGAACCCACATTTCTTTATTAGTAGGCCAGAACTGCCTCCTGTGAGTCCCTTGGCAGAGGGTTCTCTGCAGGAAGAGGGTCATGGGAAACGGCACTGCATGGCCATTGGACATGAGAGGGAATCCCTCGTAGCATCACATGTGGATACCTTCCAGGTCACAGTGATCCCTCCTGCCCGTCAGAAGAGTGTGGGAAACTTGGAGGCTCACGACCCCAGGCAGTGCTGGGTTCCTGCAGCCAGAGCCTACATATGCACGTGGCAGTGCCAGTTCCATGCCCCTCAGGGGTTCTGCAAGAGCAGGGGGACTATGTGGGAGGCTCAGGCGCAGAACCAGCAGGAGGCTTCCAGGGAGGACGCAGCAGTGCTTTCGCCAGCTCCCCCGGCAGTGACTGCTCTTCAGCAAGCCTGGACGGAGCACCCTGCACTGGCCCCAAAGATGCAAGTGAGATCCAAGTTCTGTCCCTAAGGAGCACATATGAAGACAGACACATGCACAAGTTAATGAAGACGGGAGGCGTCACCCAAACCCAACTGTTCACTCTGCCAGGGGATGTGGATAGAACAGAAAGGAGGGGGAAATTAACTGACACTTGAATGTGGTCTTGTTAGCTGGTGCAAAAGGGACAACGCACTGCATGGACAAAGGGTTCCACTGTCTTCCTAAGAAGTAGACGCCTTATCATGAAGAGCAGGTAACCAAGGGAGAAGGGGTTTATAGAGAAAGGAGGAAAGCAAGGAGAGCCAGGAAGAATGACAGAGCAAGATATTCACAGGAGAGTCTATAACCTCTCTCCACCTACCCCAGAAAATGACAAAGGGTATCCCTTAGCCCAGGCCCACTGCCTCAGGGGACACCTGAACTAGGCAAAGAACCTGCAGGGGCAACTGACTTTGCTTTGGGCACACCCATGTTGAGCTGAGAGTGCTCAATATGAAATATTAACCAAGGCTGGAAACCCAGGAGACGCAGGGCCCCAAGAGGCAGCCAGGGAAACAGAAACTGAAGCCACAGAGGGTAAGACAGTCAGCACTCTGAGCAAGAGAGAAGAGCTGAGGATGCGAGGTTGGCATCAGCCACTACTCCAAAGGGGACCAGGAAATGAGGGGTGTTGGGGAGCTGGGCACAAGGACAGTAGTGGAAATGAGGGAGAGAAAAATCTTCTTGAAAGAAAAGGACAGTTAACATCAACAAATGCTGACGAGAAGCCAGGAAAGATGAGGGCCAAAAACAGGTCATGGATTTAGTAGAGCTCCCAGTGAGTCCCAAGAAGAGAAGTTTCTATTTAATGCGGGAAGGGAGGCAACTGCCTTAGGGCAAGAATGGGAAGGGAAGTGGAGAGATTACCAAATCCTAGCCAGCAAGGTTTGAGAGAACATGGAAGGGAGATGGGAATTGCAGCACCTCTGTGGGCAGAGGGGAGGGGGCACATAGTGTGTGCATCTAGCCACACAGTTGGGACTCAGGAGCGAGGGTTCAGGAATCATCTTCAGATGTCATTGTCCACAGCAAGCACCATGAGGTTTAAAT
This sequence comes from Tamias sibiricus, assembly GCA_025594165.1. Lineage (NCBI taxonomy): Eukaryota > Metazoa > Chordata > Mammalia > Rodentia > Sciuridae > Tamias > Tamias sibiricus. Next base: position 5,088,051 of record CM046658.1, on the reverse strand, counting down.
GAAGCTGGGGCCACGGCCTCCTTCCAACCCCTGTCCACGTCACTGCTCCTCTCTCACCCACTCCCTTGACCCGCGTGCTGAATTCCAGCCACATTCGCGTCTAGAAGGGGCTGCCCTTAAGACTAGCGTACAAACAGCCAAGTCCTTGCAACACTCAGTTCTACAAATGGTGAACTGATAAATAAGGGCAGGTCCTAAAGGAGCCAGAGACTGACTGACTTACCGTTTCTTCGATGTTCTGAAGGTTTGGGCTATGACCATCAGAAGTTGAGCTTTCCTCTTGCCTCAGCAGAATGGGGACAATGCCAGCAAGACATTCTTGGGTTACACACAAAGTACACAACAATGACCAAATTAAACGGTTAAAGGAATTTAGGATTCAGCAAAATATCTGAGTTTTAAACAGGGAAGGGGATGTAGCTCAGTGGCAGAGCAGCTGCCTAGTATGTGGGAGGCCCTGGGTTCCATCCCCAGCACACACACTCAGCTTTTGAGATATTTTTATTTAAGTATAATTAAAATGTACAGATCTTAATCTGGGCACTAGTTTTAACAATTGTATGCATCATCACCCAAAATGGGATTCAGTGCATTTCCATCACCATAGAAAAATCCCTCGCTTCTCTCTCAACTCACCTCCTTATGCTCAAGAAACCACTGTTAATCAGTATAGATTGGTTTCATCTATTCTTGGATTCTATCTAAATGCACTCATACAACATGTACTTCTTTGAGCTCCATCCATATGGCTGTATTGGTCGTTCATTCTTTTTATTAACCTCTCAGTTGATGGACATTTGGGCTGTTTCCAGTTTGGGGCTTCATATAAACATTCTAATAGGTCATTTTGTGAACATATACTTTTATTTCTCTATGGTAAATAACAGTAGAATTGCTGGATCATAGTGTAGATTATGTTTAATTATGGGTGGTAGTGGGGGGGGCAACTGTCCTCCAAAGAGGCTGCACTGCTCAGCACGGTCCACCAGTGTGCACCAGGGCTACCGCTGCGCCATGATCTCACTGACAGTCAATGCTGGCAGTCTTGTGCATCTCAGACTTTCTAACAGACTGCACTGCACTGTGGTTTTAATCTGCAATTTCCTGACAAGTAAAAATGCTGAGCACCTCCCCACTTTCCATGTCATTTGTGGAATCTTCTTTTGAGTCACCTGTTCAAACCGCTTAGATCCACACATTAAGAAATTCATACATTCGTGCACCCACTACGACAATCAAGATACAGAACACTTCCACCACCCCAGAAAGCTCCTTGTGTCCTTTGGTAGTCAACTCATCCTCACCCCAGTCCCTAGCAACCACCAAACCATTTTCTTTCCATCTTGGTTAGCCTTTTCAAGAATGTCATATATATGGAATCAGATACTTTTCAGTGTTTTCTGATTTCTTTCCACGTGCATGAGGTGTTCAAGATACAGCCATGCCGTACCAGCTTGTTCCTTTCTACTGCTGAGTAGGATCCCAATGCAGGTGCTTTTCCATTCACCAGTTGAATGACATCTGGGTTGTCTGCAGCTCTAGGAGATCATGAGTCAGGCCACTGTAAACATTTACATACAAATTTTCGTATGCACTTATTCTGCTGGGTAATACCTAGAAAGTGGGGCTAAGTCATTTTATAAGTACAGATTTATTAGGTTGTTTTTCAAATGCAGTTTATAAGAAACTGTCAGTCTTCATTTCAAAGTGGCTGCACCACTCTGCATTCCTACAAGAAAGATTCAAGTTCCAGTTGCTCCACAGGTTCACCAGCACTCTCTCTTACCAGCATTTCCCATTTTTGTTTTGGCTGGAAAACATTCTAGTAAATATGTACCAGTACTTCATTGTGGTTTTAATTTCATTTCCCTGATGACTAATGATATTGAACATCTTTCATGTGCTTAGTTGCCATCTGTATATCTTAAAATGTCTATTCAAATCTGCCTGTTTTTTAAACTGGGTTTTACATATTATTGAGTTTCAAGAGTTCTTCCTATATTCTGGATACAAGAATTGTGTGTTTGTGTGTGTGTGTACATATGCTTTGCAAAGGTTCCTCCAAATCTGTGGCTTGTCTTCTCACTATCTTAACAATGTCTTCTAAAGAATAGATTTTTGAATTTTATGAAGTCTGACATCCATCTTTTCTCTTAAGGATGGCACTTTTGGTGCCACATCTAAGAAATCATTTCCTAACCTAAGGTCACAAAAACTTTCTCCTGTGGGTTCCTCTCCTGCCCCAGAAGGTTCATAATTTTAAAAATTTAAACTTAGGTCTACGTAAACTTTGAGTTAGCTGAGTTAGTTTCTGTATACAGTATGAGGTAGTTTTTCTTTTTTCTTTTTGCATTTGGATATCCTGTTGTTCCATTACAATTTATTGAAAAGACTATCCTTTCTTTTGAATTGCCTCTGTACTTCTGTCAAAAATCAATTGACCATCTATCTATGTGTGGGTCTATTTCTGGACTCCTCTATTCTGTCCCATTGATCTACCTATATATCTATCCCTGTGCAATACCACACTGTCTTGATTACCGTAGCTTTATAGGAAGTCTTGAAATCAAGCAGTGCAATCTTTTAGCTTTGTTCTTTTTCAGAATTGATTTTTTTTCTAGGTCCTCTGCATTTCCTTATGAACTTTACAATAATCAGTTTGTCTAAATTTTGACTAGGATGGCACTGAATTCACAAACCAATTTAGGGAAAACAGGCATCTTGACAATATTTGGTCTTCAAATACACAAATCCTCCACTTCTATAGATCTCAAGCTTCTCTCAGTGATGCTTTGTATAGGTCTTTACATATTTTCTTATTTTTATTTAAGGTATTTAATGTTTTTTAAGCTATAGTAAATGATACTGATTTGTAAGTTGCATCTTCCAATTGTTGGTTGCTGACATACAGAAATACAATTGATTTTGTATTATAGACTTGCTGAATTCACTTAGTCTCATAGATTGTTTAGATAGAGTTTTTCATAATCATGTTTATTGCAAATAAAGGTTAAATTCTGGAGTTAAATACATTTAACTGTCTGAAACAGCAAAAGATGGGTGCTTTTCAATGATCAGAAACTGTCCAAGATTCAAAAACACAAAAATCTGGAGAAAATTCACCCTGTGTAAGCTGAGATGCAAGATTTTGACCTCAAAGAGTTTTATTTCCTCTTCCTGTTGGATTAGCACTCTTACAATGGATGAAGAGAGACATTTCACTGATGGCAAAAGAACACCATCAACAAGGAGCCCGGTGGTCCTCATCACTTGGTAACACCCCACCTCTTTCTCCCATGCAGCAGCAGCCGCAAGCAAGGTGACCACCAGCACATCAGGAAGGGGAAAGACAGGTGTCACAGCCCATCTCCACCCTCTCCTCCCGGATACACTCTAGCTTGTGGTACTATGTGCTCTTTCCACATTGTAAAGGAACTTTGTATTTCACACGTGACTTTTCAAAGAGCTCTTAACCCTGTCTTTTAAAGAGCTCCAGGGAGTGGGCTATTAATAACATTTTCCAACCAGCAGAGGCACGTGAAAGGTCTCCATTACAGGCAACCAGCTCTCCAACATGGACAAACACATAGCAGTGTTGGAAATGTAAACACCAAAGACCTTTGTTTAACAGGGAGGCAACACCAAATTCACCAAGCTTCTGACTCAATTACTGAAGTTCACAAACAAGACAGATTCATCAGATGAAAGACCTTTAAAAGAGTTTAAAATATATTTCTGCCACCGTTTGCTTTCCATCCTCCAATCTTATATTAAGGTCCTCACTCACATCTGTGGTATCAACTGCTAGGACTTGTTGGAAGTTAATTACTGCCTCCATCAGAGAAGTCAGTAATTATTTATCATGCTACTGTTTTTGCCCAGTGGCTTCAGACACAACTTCTTTATTATTAGGCAGTGAAACTATATCAGTGTGTACGTGTCTTATATATATAATTTTTTTAACAGAGAAATAACTCTTAAGCATTCCACTGCCATTCTATCAAATGTGAGGCAAGTGGTTGCTGAGTTCCCAATTATGCTCAACCTTAAATCACACTGTTTGGTCTGATTGTAGATCCAGTCCTACAGGGAGCTGTGCAAAGGCATATATTTGGCAAGCTTTCAAACCACGGCAACAAAACATGTGCTGAAGAAAATGATTCAAAACATTGCGAAAGCAGCTATTTATTCTAGAAAGGCTGTTCACGTGAGACAATAAGCTGCTTCCCAGAAGAGGCGCCATCCATCAGGAAACACCATCGCCCAGCACACACTGGCTGGAGTCTGCCTTTCCACCACCACAGGGCTGAGATGACTGTCTATCATCCACAGTGTCAAGATGGATAAGCAGACTGGGCACACCTCCACGATGGTGCAGAGCCATCGCGGGCTGCAAACCTTCCCTATCCTGGAGAAGTGCCCAAGGTACAGGTAACCCCCGAGCCCTGGGGACCTACCTGATTTTCCCCACGGATCCACATGTTGTGGACACGAGGGCCCACAAAGGTGATGAAAGGCAGGGGCATCCTGGTGCTGTGTCTAGGTCATCCAGTTCTACACTAAAAATAAAACTTCAGCCAGGCGCAGTGGCACATGCCTGTAATCCCAGTGGCTTGGGAGGCTGACACAGGAGGATCATGAGTTAGTTCAAAGCCAGCCTCAGCAAAACTGAGCTAGGCAACTCAGTGAGACCCTGTCTCTAAATAAAGTACAAAACAGGGCTGGGGATGTGGCTCAGTGATTGAGCATCTGAGTTCAATCCCTGGTTAACCACCCCACCACCAAAAAAAAAAAAAAAAAAAAAAAAAAAGAAAAAAACAAACAAACAAAACCAAGCAGGGCTCCACATCAACCAGGGGCCTATTCAGAAGTCTGTACTGACAAGAGGCTTGGAGTCCTTTCAGGAATCAGGCCTGCTAGAGATGACTAGGCCAGTGGACACAAAGGAAACCCCACTGAGAGAAGGCTCAGGGAAAGCCCTTTCCAGTACTTTCTTGAACATCCCCTGGAAACCATCTGCACCTTCCTGATGGGTCAACTCCACTGTCCTTCACTGCACCATGAACTTAAATCTGTCAGTCTGGAAGACAGGATTTATTACCTTCTCCTTCCATCACTAAACCTGAGGAATGGGCACCAGATGGATCTTGTTAAGTTGTATATAATAATTAATTTTCTCTAAATCGGGAGATGTTAAGCTTTTTAAAATAATGTTGAAGCCCCTCAACCAAATTTAAGAAACATTTAATCAGCAAACTATGGTACCAAGACAAGGAATGTGAAACTGGAGATCAACAACTGAACCACTGGAATCCCAACTGTCGTAAGGAAACAAATTCAGAGTAATGGAGTTTTTCAGATATGACTAAATGTAGCATTTGTAAAAGTGAGGAAAATTATAAACCAGTGGTTAGCCAGAAACTTCTCCAAATAGCCATGGAAAGACAAGATAGAAAAAGAAAACCAAGCTGTTTGTGGGCAGGAAATTATTTTAGCTCTTTTATAGTTAGGAAAAGAGAAATAATCAATATTAAGTGGGTACTTTTCCCTTATTAACAATCAAGGACAGTTAAATGCAACCACTATGTCCACGTAGACATGCCAGTCTCACCTCTTTAGGTTTGACCAGAGGGCTCAGTGAATGTGATGATTTTCAAATATTTAAATCACAACTACATAAGTGGAATGTGTGTTAAACACAATGGCAAATGTACTGTACACACTAATTTCTAATGATGTAGTTGGAAAGGTCACTGCCCTTCGAATAACTCACCAGGACTGCTGGCTGCCAGCAACCAATATGTACACTTAGAACATTCACCTGACCAGTCCGCTATGATAACTCCAAATGTAATCAACTGAGGGTCAAATCAGAAAATCGATGCAACCTGGTGGCGTGAGTAGGTGGTTCTCAAAGTGTCAGCTGTAAGAGTGGCTTCAAGTACAGGCAGGCTCAGTCAGCCTGCACTAAGTAGGACACCAGTGACTGGCAAGTACTCCCAGCTCTTCTCCCCACCCCCAGCTGACCTTAAAAACAGTACCTTACCATCATGGGAAGGTAACCTGCTGAGGTCACCCATTTCTTGTATACAAGACTCTTTCCCAGTCCCATCTACCCTCCTCCACTGCACACCTGGTGATCCTGAAAGAACCGGAGGTTTTGACTCAGCTTGTATGTACCCCGATTATTCCCTCCAACTCCAGTCCGATTTCCTGTGGCAGGTATGGGACCAGGAGTTGTCAAGACACCAGGACCTGGGTGACATTATGCTTCAGTCAAACACAAGGGGGTGATTCTCTCAAACCTCACCTAATGAACTGACGCTCAATCAAAAGCAACTCCAATCCTACCACTCCAGGGTAGGATTTTAGGTCCCAGTTCTAAAGAAAGGTCCATTTCACTATAAATTAACTAAGAAGTCCCTGTTTCCACTTGTACAACCCAACCACTGTAAAAATGCCTGATAAAGACAGCAGTGAGAATGGAAAGTCACACAAGGGAGCTTTTGCTTAGCAGACAGGTCTCTTGAGTTCTACAACCCAGTCCCCAACTAGCACATTCAAGACCAAAGTCAGTGCCTCAGCAGACAGTTGGGAGTGGCATAACATGTTTGAGACTCGGTGAGCTGGAAATGTGACTCTTTTCTTCCCCAAGGAATCTGAACACAAAGGGTTCAACTAACTACTTCTGAGCACCTTCACAACTTGCTGGGCATCGGCACCCTTCCACATCACTCTAAAACCTGGATGTCACCAGAGAAAAACTAAGGAAGCTAAAAGCTGCTCACCAAGTTTAGGTTTCTGCAAACACCTGTACCTTCTTAAAAGTTTCTTGATGAATTATAATTATGCATATTAGTGGAATTTGTTGTTGTTAGAATTCACACATGCACACATCATTTGGTCAATTTCATACCCTATAACCTCCCTCCCCTCTTCTCTATTCTACTGGTCTCCCTTCTAATTTTCATGAAATCCCCTCTTTTCTGTTACCTGACCCCAGAATGACCACTGAACTCAGAAAGCATCCCTGTCATGCTCACAGGAAAGATGTCACAGCCAGCGGCTTCTCAAGCTGAGTGTGAGTTCAAATTCAGTCTTTGGCAAAGCAAGACAGTGCTTCTCCCCACTCCATCCCCACTTCCCCCAGCAGGGAGCCAAGCACCCAGTGAGCTCCTGTTGAGGACCAAGATCCTGAGTACAGAACCCTTCCACCTCAGCTGAGGGGTGCAGCGACGACCACCTGCCCAGCTTCTTGGGGCTCAGGCTGCCTGTCTAAGCACAGACACTGGCTGAGGCCCCAATTTCAACTTTCAATGCTTAAAAGGCAAGATTTAGAACAGCATTTCCCAAACAATTCCAAAAACATTTACAAAACCAGAACCACCCTTCCCAGAGCTGACTCCCCCAGGCGAGTGTCCTCGGGCTCCAGCAGCCTTCCAGGCCCCTCCCCCGCACTCATCTGATCCCAGCTGCTGGGAGCACAGCCGAGGACAGACAAGGCCCCTGCCCTGAGAGAGCTGGTGGTGTGGGGGGAGACAAGGAAAGGCCATCTTCAACAGGAACAAAGGCTATGAAGAAAACCATGCCACACGAAAGTGGGCGGGCACGTATGAGACAGTCCTGAGGACGTGGCATGCGAGGCCAGCCTGACTGGCACTAAGGAACCGCACACACACTGGAAGGGGAGGGAGAGCACTCCTGTAGAGGAGACAACCAAGCAAAGCAGAGTCGTGCTTGATGTGTCCCAGGTACGGGAGGGGTCTGCATGCCCAGAGGAAGGGGCAAACGGTGGTGAGCAAGTGACAAAGCAGCCGCTGGACCCCAGAGGGCTAGAAAGTCACGGCAAGGTTTAAGCAAGATAGTGACCTAATCCTATTTACTTTTTTTTTTTTTTTTTTTTTTTTTTGTGGTACCAGGGATTGAACTCAGGGGCACTTGTCCACTGGGTCACATCCCCAGCCCTTTTTTGTATTTTATTTAGAGACAGGGTCTCACTGAGTTGTTTAAGTGCCTCGCCACTGCTGAGGCTGGCTTTGAACTCGCGATCCTCCTGCCTCAGCCTCCCAAAGTGCTGGGATTACAGGCGCGAGCCACCGCGCCCGGCTTACTTTTATTTTTAAATATTTATTTTTTTAGTTTCAGGTGGACACAACATCTTTATTTTATTTCTGTGTGGTGCTGAGGATGGGACCCAGTGCCTCACACGTTAGGTGAGCGCTTTCCCACTGAGCCCCAGCCCCCTGTTTACGTTCTTGAGAGATATCCCGCCCCAGCAAGGGAAGCAAAACCAGAGGTAAGCATCTACCTAGGGAAATGGGGCAGATGTCTAGGCAGAGAGCACGAGAGTAGCTGCGAGTAGGTGGCACTGGTGGAGATGTGGAAGGTCAGACGCTGTGGAAAGAGAACAAAAAAATTTACAAATGGATTCAATGCCTGAGATGGGGAAAAGGCAGACTCAAAGATACTCCAGAGGATACTCCAGAGGAGCTTGTGAGGTCAACCCTAGTCTTCGTTTTCACAAATCTCCCTCCATGCTCTTCTCATCAACACTGACCTTCAGTCCTCACCAGACACCTTCCAACAGGGGACAGAGAACACTGCACCCAGTCCAAAACAGCAAGGCAGATTTAAGAGTCAACACTCATGCATCAAAATGAAAATGAAAATCAAAATGAAAAGCTGGTAAGTTCTGGCTCAAGCACCAGCTCAGAGCCATCAGAGGCCACCTGGGCTGCTCATCTCTTCTCCCTGATACCACCTCTCCAACTGAAAGCCTGTTTCCTGCCTTTGCAAAGACCCTCCACCTAAAACAGCTGCTCACAGAACAGTTCTGGCTTCCTCTTACCAAGGTTTTTAAAACAGCTACTTTTTCTACCCTGAGTTTGTCACCGTTTAAAATGTTGTGCTAGTTAGCAGTAATTATGCAAATGCAAGCAGCCATTTCTATTTTTAAAAGGGAACCCCATTTAGCATTCTTATATCCTGAAATGTTTAAAATAGCTAGTCCAGTGATGTTTTCACTTTATTCAAACTGTTTGTGTGGATTTAAATACAGGTTCAGCAGAAACCAAAGCAAGTCAAACATTTACTTTCTATTAAACATCTAAATCAGAAGATTAAAAAAACTATTTTACATTTAACAGAAAAAAGCTGTCAAATCAGCACAGAGGCAGCTTCACTGTATTTACTGCCAAGCAGGGCTGATGTTTGAGAGGTAATCAATTTAGGAAGGGAGGGATGGATTTCTTTAAACTCTTCAAAAAGGGAAAAATACATTTGAACAAATCTTTTAATTATAGTATCTTCCAAAGAACCTACAAAGCCTTTATTCTTTCCAAACCTAATGCTTTTTAAAGGCAGCTTTTGCCCCTTAATTCCACATGAAATATTCAGCACAGCATAATTAAATTTTATTCCATGCTATTTTTACTGGGTTCACAGAAATAGAGGGTGGCAGCATCTCTAAAACAAACTTCCCAGTAACTTTGCTTTCACAGTGAATGGCTGGTTCTCAAAACTGAGCTTAAAACACAAAACCTACTCCAAAGGCCTGCTTCAGTGCAGGGCAGCCAGGTGGTATTAAAAGCCAGGTGGTATTTGAAGGCTGGTCATAACCAGCCTTCAAATCAACAACTGTGTGCTTCTCCGTTTACTTAACTGCACTCATCCCCAAGCACCTAAAGCGCCGATTTCTACTTTCTACATTTACATACTGGATCCCATATCATTTTTCAGTGTCAATCTCCCTGGTGGTTAAAGGAAAAAAAAAAAAAAAAAAATCTAAGACGAAAAGTGCCCATCCATGGCTAAAAGAAATTTTGAAATATATATTTGCATAACTGGCTCGACTATGTATATGGGGAATAGGCTTGATGCTTTCAGTCAATTATATGAATTATACAACCAAAATCTTAATCTATATTCCCATCAAGAGTCCGTAAACTACAGCCTGGTGCAGTGGTGCACACCTGGAATCCCAGCAACTAGGGAGGCTAAGGCAGTAGGATTTCAAGTTCAAGGCCAGCCTCAGCTACTTAGCAAGGCCCTAAGCAAGTTAGTGAGACCATGTCTCAAAATTTAAGAAAAAAAAAAAAATTTTTTTTTTTTTTTTTTTTTTTTTTTTTTGGTACCAGGGATTGAACTCAGGGGCACTCAACCACTAGGCCATATCCCCAGCCCTTTTTTGTGTTTTATTAGAGACAGAGTCTCACTGAGTTGCTAAGTGCCTTGCCATTGCTGAGGCTGGCTTTGAACTCGCAATCCTCCTGCCTCAGCCTCCCAAGTGCTGGGATTACAGGCATGCGCCACTGCGCCCAGCTAAGAAAAAATTTTTTAAAGAGCAGGGCATGTAGCTCAGTAGTAATGCAACCCTGGATTCAATCACCGGTACCAAAAATAAAAAATAAAAGAGTCTGTAATATACAAATTAATCCAAAGCATCCCCTCAGGTTAGCACCATTGATTACAGAGTCCAGTGCTAAAGCAAATTCTTGAGTCTCTCCAGTGACCCACAGCAAAGCTCACTCTCCAAAGGAAACCAAGAACTGCAGCCTGTCACTCTCTCTCGGTCCCTGGTGCAATGCAAGCCTACTGTAATGGACAACTGCCCCAAAATGCAAACAAGAAGCTAAAATCTTCACTAGGAATTCTGAAAACGTCCCCACGGAGAGGACTTTCCATGAGTGGTTGCTCTCTCATTCCAGCCCGACTGCCCCACTTGTCCCCTAAGGACCCGAAGCAACACACCTGAGGAGGGTAAACCAACCAACTGCAAAGAGTTATCAGGTGACATCTAAAGCTGCCTGGGTGCTCCTCCACACAATTCATAGATGCCAGGCTATAAAAGGCAGATTGCTGGGTCCCTCCTCAGCTTACCAGGAAAACAGAGACAGGCTCTTCAGGCTCTTTAATGAGGCTTTAGGATTTCAGAAGATTTAAAAATATCTTATTTCATAGATTTGACTTTGGCTTAGATTTGCTCTATGTTACTGATTAAAAACAGTAACAGTGGCTCAGTGATAGAACGCAAGCCTAGCATGTGTGAGGCACTGGGTTCAATTCACAGCACCCCATGTAAATAAATGAACAAAATAAAGGTCCGTCAATGTCTAAAAAAAAAAAAAAAAAAAAAAAAAAAAAAAAAAGAAAAAACAGAACAAAACAAAAACAAACAAAAAAACCCACCCACTAAGCAGTAAACAAGGCCTGGGGCCTGCTGCTACTACAGCCACCAGCACAGGGGCCCCTCGGAGCCGAGATGCTGTTAGAAATGGATACCTAACCCAAAACAAAAAAAACAAAGACCAAGGCACACGACAACAAAATTTCTGTGCCATAGAAAGAGGTACTACAATTCATATAAAAGCACTGACACCTCCATCATACTTGGGGGAAAAAAAACAAAAACTTAGACTCATTCGGTTTTCTGACTGGATCTCAAGGTTTCAATAAGATGTTCTGCTAGCTTCTCAAGAATTTGGCCCATTTATCACTTTTTCAAACGACATCATCTTCTCATTCAAACATTTCAGTGGCTCTTGTAAAAAATATGTCACACATGTCTGTGCTGTCAAGGTTTATCTCCAGCACAATATGTAACCCAAAGGTCGCAGACAAGATGCAGCCTCCCAGAAGAGGCCACAGTCATCCCAGAGCCCGTAGACAGTGCCAATACGGTTGCCACAGTGCAGAGCTTGAGATGAACCAACAGTGGCCAACCCAGGGTGTTATGGATTAGATACGAGGTGACCCCAAAAGCTCATGTGTGAGCCAGGTGTGGTGGCACATATCTGTAATCCCAGAAGCTCGGAAGGCTGAGACAGAAGGATGGCAAGTTCAAAGCCAGTAGGACCTTGTCTTAATAAAACATAAAAAGGGCTGGGAATGTGGCTCAGTGATTAAGCACACCAAGGTTCAATAATCCCTGGTACAAAAAAAAAAAAAAAAAGAAAAGAAAAAAACAGTTTATGTGAGACAATGCAAGGAAGTTCAGAGGTAAAACAATTGGGTTATGAGAGCCTTAACCTAATCAGTGCATTAATCCACTGATCAAATGGAAAGTGACTATACGTAGGCAGATGGAGTGTGGCTGGAGGAGGCAAGTCACTGGGGGTGTACCCTTGGGGTTTACATTTGGTCCCTGGTGGGTGGGAGTGTTTCCTTGCTGCCAAGTCCTGAGCTACATTCTTCTGACACACCCTTCCACCATGATGGTCTGCCTCACCTGGAACCCAGAGCTACAGAGTTGGCCATCTAGAGACTGAGACCTCCAAAACCGTGAGCCCCAAATAAACTTTCTCTTCTCTGTGTTGTTCTTATCAGGTCTTTTGGTCACAGCAACAAGATAACTGAATAAAACACAGGTTTCCTCTGAAGTTCCACACAGGACAATGAGATTCTGTTAACTCAGGACTAATAATGTTGATTTCGTAATATTCAATAAAGTCCTAAGGGAAAAAAAAAAAAGGGGGGGAATTGTCTACAAGCATGACTGCATATTAATAGCTTAAGTGATATCACTAAAATAAGAGTTTGGTGGCCTAAAAGTGGACCGACAGCCTTTCCAACACCCCATGATTGCAGGAGCACTGTGGGGCGGCATGGGCTGGAGGTGCTGAGCTGTGTTTGGAGAACGACTCTCTTAACTGTCTGTGTGACCCCAACCATGTCACCCCTTGGCCTCCCTTCCTTCACCTGCACTCATGAAAAGGGACAGAGCTCTCCCTATCCTCTCAGGGTTGTTAAGAAACCTACAAGAAGTTGTGACATTTTCTTAGGCTGCTAAAACATGTAAAATATTGAGTGTCTCAAGTTTGGTTTTTTTTTTTTTTTTGGTGGTACCGGGGATTGAACTCAGGGGCACTCGATCACTGGGCCACATCCCCAGCCCTTTTTTGTATTTTATTTAGAGACAGGGTCTCACTGAGTTGCTAAGTGCCTTGCCATTGCTGAGGCTGGCTTTGAACTCGAGATCCTCCTGCCTCAGCCTCCCAAAGTGCTGGAATTACAGGCATGCACCACCGCACCCGGCTTCAAGTTTTTTTTTTTCCATGTAATAATACTAATTACAGATTATTTATGCATTAAAACTAGCTAGTGAACTTTTAATTGGGAGGTAAGTTTTCCATTTCTAAAGATAAGAATCATTCTGGCATTGTTTGTTTATTCATTTCTGAAGATCCATGTGCTTCTGCCTTCACCTCTAGCTAGGTGACAAGTAGCTATGAGACTGCAAAAATGCCCAGCTGAAATACTGATGGAAACTGACTACCCATCTCTCCTTAGGTCGCACAGCTCATTAACTGCACAGAAAGGGGAAATACTTAGGCATTAAGATCCTGGAAAATCACAGAAGGCTGTTCTAATGTCAAATGGTCACAGGCACAACAAGGTAAAAGAGAAGGACAAGCTGGAAGCAAACGCCATATCCACAGCAGACTCCAAGGATTCAAGGCAAACATCTCAGTCTCAGCAAGGTGTTAGCTGGCACTTAAACCAGATGTGACCCAGCTTCACAGGGATCACAGAGAAAACTATCAGGAAAACTCAACAGGATAAAAGTGGGGCCTGCAGAAGAAGTGAGGCAAGGGGTGGAGAACACTCCATACTATCTCTGCAACTTTGCTGTAACATGAAGTTAATCCAAAATAAAGTCTTTTTTTTTTTTTTTAATGACCTTTTAAGTTTAAAAAGGGCAGAGCACTTGCCTTAAAAAGAGAGAAGGAAACGTCCTTAGCAGCAGTTGGCAAAGGTCCACACAGGGTTCTTAAGACACAGCATCTCACCTCACCCTCACGGATGTCTCTTCACATTGATTTGAAACACAGGTTAAAAGTCACCCCTAGCTGGGCGCGGTGGCGCATGCCTGTAATCCCAGCACTTGGGAGGCTGAGGCAGGAGGATCACAAGTTTAAAGCCAGCCTCAGCAATGATGAGGCACTTAGCAACTCAGTGAGACCCTGTCTCTAATAAAATACTAAAAAGGGCTGGGGAAGTGGCCCAGTGGTCAAGTGCCCCTGAGTTCAATCCCCAGTACAGATAGATAGATAGCTAGATAGATAAGTCACCCCTATTTCACAGCTAAAGAAACCCACACAAGACACAGCGGCTGCCCCAGGGCCCCACAACTTCTCAGAGGTAGAGGGAGGATTTAGTTCCTGGCCAGAATGACCAAAGGCCTCTGTGGGAAAGATGGGCTCCCGGAAGGCCAAAATGGGAAGTAAGTACCCACCAAAGACCAGTCCTCCAATGAGCTCATCTCAGGCTGTGTCTTAGTCACTCCCAGACCATCGGGAAGGATCCCTCCTTAATCCAGGAAGTGACATGGCCTTCCCTTTTAAAAATGGATGTTCTGGTTCCTCCTGGGAAATATAAATTCTGGCATGTTTGTTTTACAGCAAATAAATTTGTTTTATAACAAACCCACCCCAAAATCCCCTCACCTGGAGTTCTGCTCATGATCTACGCTGCTAAATCACAGGGTTGCTGGTGAGTCAACTCCAGGGCCAGAGTTTAACAGAGTAAGAAACTGACAAGCACCAAACACACAAAAAAGATATGATGACAGAAAGGCATCAACCAACTACCAGAAGACTTTCAAACTCCACCCAAAGGAAAAGCTACCAGAAAGAACCAACAATAAAGCAGTCTAATTTAGAAGACTATCTGAAGGCTCTTGGGTCAGAGTCCCTCTGTGCCTGATGTCCTCTGTGTGCCACCAGAGGGCACTAACTCATGGAATCGCTCTTTAAAAGCTTATGTCACATACTTTAAACTGCAGGAATGTTGAATGAAAACCAGACTTCAAATCAATGAAGTGCTTTGTATGCAATTTTGACAGTGGCTTTAAAGAGTCATTGGTCATAAATTTTTATTTAATCCACAGAACTTAAAGGTACACACATGCAGCAGGATATATGAAAAACATAAGTTAATCAAATCTTCAAATCCATCACAGCAACACTTGAGAATGAAACCAAGAGTGGCGCAGCAGCTCTGTCGCTCTTGGCCACAGGAGCATCACCTGCACAATCTGCCCCAGCATGTTTTACACGTGCACAAAAAAAGCACCAGGAAGAGGTTTTGGTATCAGCTTTGCTTTGAGAAGCCCCTCCTACTTCAATTACAAGTGGATACACACCCATATCCAAACCACAGTACAGTTTACTAAGTATGATTAAAACATGCTTTCATCTCCTGTACTAAAATCCATCTAAGAACAAACAGCAGATTTCATGAGTGCTCATTACATCCTAGGTTCCTGTTCCAAGCACATTAACTTACTTAATACAGCATCCCTGAGAAGGTTTAAAATTCTTAGTAGAAAGTTCAACCTTGCACTTCTTGAATGCAATCGAGAATTTTTCTTTACATTTGTATCCTCTGCTGATGATTAATTTGTCCACAAAACTATAAATACCGACTTGTGTGTTCTGCCTCATTAACCACTTCTTGTGATTACATCTTCACCCCAAAATTCACACTCCTTACACTTCCATGAGAGGGTAAGATTATATAATCAAAATAATTCAACATTTAAGTCTAATGAAAATGCATCATGCTCCAAGAGGGTTTTCTTTTCTCTTTTTCTTTGTGGTGCATAAAAATCTGGCCTTTGCTTTTCACACTTTATTTAAATGAAACTGAATCATATTTACCGATTTGATCAGAAATATTGGTCAATTCTCTGTGTGAAATAAAATTCCAGCATAATTGGACCTTGGTCCTCGTTTTAGTTGATTCCTTCAGTGAATAACAACCAAAGTTTACACTGAAATAAACAAAATCTGACAGATAAAATATGCTCAATCTGAAAAGAAGTTTCAGTTCTTTAAACAATTCATCACAAGTTAGTGCTACAAATAAACTCACCTTGAGATAACAGCCTACATCACAGAATACTGTCTCCTTGGGTTTTGTTCTTTGTTTAAAAAAAAGAAAGAAAGAAAAAAATAAAACTTCTCAAATAAGAACGGTATCAGTTTTTGGCCTATGTCAACACACAAGGAATACAGAGGACATGACTATAGCATCCGTGAAGGCCACCTGGAACAAAAGCACTTCCGTTAGTATCATCTTAACACAGCCACGCACTCCAACACAGATTCTGAGAAAAGCAACGCTGGTGATTCCTAATATCATGGGATGGGGACCACATGTACTTACATGAACTGAGATGGCAATGACGTCACAACGCCATGTGATCTTACGGGACCACTGTCGTGCACACAACCAGACATTGTCATGTGGCACATGACTGGCATCACCTCAAGTTCCCTGTGTATCTTTGTTAATGCCCACTTGATCTAGAAAATATTTTGATTTATCTTGTTTATTTGATGCCAACATTTATTAAATTATTAAATCTTAAGAAAATCATTCAGTATTTGCCTATTTTCTGCCTCCCTGCTCCCCTTCCTCAATGTTTCTTCCAACTCTCCCCAGTGTAGATGTTACAATATTCCAGAGAGCTGACTCCTGTTTCCACCCATAAATCTAAACCTTCTATCCAGGAGGCATGGATATCACAACACACAGGACTTGTAATTCCTAAGTCCTCATACTCTGGTTTCCTGTTCCACCCTGAACTAGGTTACCAGTTATTTCAATCACAGCAAAATTTTTACACTTGATCCCAATTTTCCACTGCTTTATCATTTTAAAAAGGTATGTCAGATATAAACAGCAAGTAAAAGGGAAAGATTGAGAAAGGACACAAGGCTAGTGACCCACTAGTTCATTCAACAGAGTTTATTGAAACTCCACTGTGCCAGGCACTGTCCTATGCACTGGGACATGGAACAAGACAGAGACCCTGCCCTCATGGAGCTTCCATTCTTGCGGGAGACAAACAGAAATCAACATAAAGAGATTCCAGGGGAGGGAAGTGCCATTAAGAAAAGGGAAGCCTGCTGCGGGAATGCGGCAGAGAGGCACCAGGGACGGGCCCAGGGGCCCCCGGACCAGGCAGCACACGGGTGGAGACCTGCTCTCCAGAGATAATCAGGCCGCAGGCTCCTTCACAATCACTCTGGACGAGGCAAGAGGAGGTCACTTTGATCTATTTCATTTTTAGTAACATTCAGTTCAAATGAACCTGAGGTTTTGAGTACAATTAATTCACTAATAGAACTGTCTTGAGGCCAGATATAGAGCTGGCAGGACGGTAAAGCTCTCCCTACGAATTTTGCCAGCTTCACCCCAATGTGTCAGCCCTCACGGCTCCAGCTCTGTGGATCCCTCTTCTTGCTGCGCCCATGAACAAGTGTGTGGTGAGAGCCTGAAATAAACAGGTGTAAAATGGGTCAAGGCCGCCGCTTCTATTTCTGTTTTTAACTGAAGAAAATTTGCCCCATTTCCAGAGGCAGAGAGAGGAGAAATCTGAATAAAGGCAAACTACAGCATAGATTAAGCACATTCAGCTGTGTGTGTATGTACATGTACACACCCACCCCACACATGCTGTGTACACATGGAGCAACAGTAACTCAAAATTGGGCTTTGTACAGTCTTTAGGCAATCACTACAGCATAACTTTTATTGAGTTGTAGGTTGTATCTTCAAGAGCCTATAAAACTTTTTTAAAGGATCAAACTAAAAATTAGAGGTTCAAAGATGATCAAGGTCCAGATTCAATTAACACTCATTTCAGAAGGATTTTTTTAGCTTACTATGCATATTCAGCAAACTACTTGAGTTTTTGTTTTGTTTTTTTCTAATGTGGCATCTCAGGGGAGTCATTATGTATATCGGCTCTCTAATTCAGATTAGCATGTCTAAGTACATATTGATATAACAGAGCACCATGCTCTGAGAGGCCCCCGGCTAGAGACGATCTGTGAGGCACAGCACTAAGAAGGTGGACTTCAATTCCCAGCACTTGCTGCTGTACTTCCTAGGCCAGTTTCACGGGTTAGAAAAATATAGTATTCCAAAGGGATGCTGGAGGATGCATGAGTAAAAGAACTAACATTCCTAAGTAAGTAAGATCCTAACAGACTACAGGTGACTTCCATAGTAGTCTTGAAACTATCAAAACTACTGATGCAGAAGGAAGTCTCAGAGATCTGTTCATTTACCTTCCTTCAGGACTACTGCAGGGACAGAGTCAAGTGAGTGACTTCAGTTCAAACAGGGAATACTGTGCTTGTGAGTCTCGTAGGGCAAGTTGGAGAACATGAGGGAGAGGGGCTGTATGCTCATTTCTTTCCCTAATTTGGAACTGAATTCCAACCAAACCTCAAACTAACTGAATGTAAGCATGACTGTTCCAGCGGATCAAAGTAAATAAAAAAGGCCCATCACTTTCAGGCATGTGCCCAGTGCTCGGAGGCCGCCACCTTCACCAGCCTGCAATACAGTACTTTTTATAAAGGTCATGTTGTGAAAAGAAAAGAGCTGTGGGCTTCTTACAATGCAAAGTCCTCATTCCATTTGTGCTCTATTTCCCCAAGATTTATTCCACTCAATCCTTGGTTACTTAAGATATCAGAACAACAAATTGAAGGTCTCAAGGTGATCAAATGTAAATTACTTTTTTTCTTTTTGCATAAAATGTGACCATCTCTGGAATCAGACAGCAGCTTCTGACTTGTTTTCCATTGCTCTCTGCACATTTGCTCTCTGCTACCAAAATTTTAAGACCTGTATAAACAAAAACAGTATTTATTCTTCTCTTTCTCCAAAACAGAAATAAAGTTTACCTTTTTGACTTGAAGGTACATTACCCCACCATCACTCCCCCACCCATCCACCCAAATTCATTCACTCACAACCATATGCAGATGCTGGGCTGAGTTCTAGGGAAACAGAAATAAGGGAGGCCCAGCACTCGCCCCCAAAGAGCTCCCAATTTAGTAGATTAAAGACACCAATAAAGAGATCATGACATTATCATGGCGACAGTCCTCACAGGGATGTGGGAAGAAGAATGAACCAAAGGACAAGCTATGCAGAACAGAGCCCAAGAAAGGGTGCATGGAGAAGTGGCGTCTGGGCTGGCCCCTAAAGGCTGTCCACCAGAACATACAGAAGTGGGGAGGAAGGGCCGGGCCAGAGAAGGGAACCGCAAGCACGACAGACAACATGCAGTACCCTAAGGTCTAGGAAAGAGAGAAGAGGCAGGTGAGAGGCAGCTGGGTGGGGGCACTTTGGGGTAGACCCAGAAGGGTTTTGGGGTTTGATAGTTCCCCGTTTCCACCCACTTCTCCACCCAGAGGTAGAAGCTGCAGGTTAATGAAGACTTTACTAGTCGACACAAATCCAGAAAATGACATACTTCCAGTTGGCATGCAGATGCACTCCCTGAGCCCCAAGGACCGGGAGGGGCAGGTGCCTGCCCACTGCAGACCACATGTGCACCTTGGGTGAAGAGATGCTGGCTGCGACAGAGTTTAAGCTTCAGCAGTGAACTTTTTAAAGAGGGACTTTTTAAGTAAATCACACTTTGGATTTCTTGAGCATTCTGGTGGCCCGGGTGTAAATTCAAACAATGAACAAATGTCAGAACACTTACTCTTCCAGTCCTCTAGACAAACCAACTTCGCTTTCAAATAAACTATAATTTTGTGTACATCAATTAAGTAACTTCACTAACAATGCTTTTTAAAAAGTGAATGCTTTGGGTTCTCTTCCACAATGTGTGATATAATTTACACATGACACCATAAAATAGCTCTTCTTTTGCTGGGATATATTCCAGTCCATTTGTCATAAAGATTTATGTGTGAAAGGGTGACTTTGTAAGCAAAACACCACTTAGTGGGGAGGAAAACCTCAAAACAAATTGCAAAGAAGCCATTAATGTTCTTTTAATTTCTTGCTTAATTTCCAGTTCTTGATATTCACACACTTTCCCCATCAGATGGAAAACATTTTAATTAGAAAACTCACATAAGGAGAAAGCTTTCCTCGTTACTAAGTGGCCTTTCCTGGGCTTGCTTTCAGGGAACACTATGGTACAGAGAGGGAAGCCAGTTCTGACCCAGCAGACTCTCACTCTATTCTGAGATCACCAAAGCCTGGGTGCTTGGAACCACTTAGATTCCTCATTCCCTGACACTGGCTACTACAAAATGAACAACTGCTCCTTCAACACACATAGCATCTGGGAACACAGGGCACAATAATACAAATTCAAAATGGGTTCTTCTTCCTAAATATCTGGGCAGGGAGGATTTTGTTGTTGTTGTTGTTGTTGTTAATCCTAATACTACAGGAAACAAACTAAACGGAATCTAAGGTACATTTAAACTTAATAAAGGTATGGAACCAGGATACCTATTCACCTTTTTCTTTGGGATTCAGATGAACAGCTTGTATTAACTTTCAATATGAAAAGTAGTAACAGCCACTGAGCTATGGAGGTGTTCCTGTCTGCCCTTTCAAAATATTTTCCTTTCTCCTGGCCTGCAAGGCCAAAAACAGATTCCTGACATCATCCATTTTTATTTATCTTCAAAGACTCATTGTGGATCAAAGCCAATATTTATAAACACACATACACACAAAAAAATAGATATACATGTATATATAAAGTATATAGTAGTCACAACTCTGTGCAGTAAAAAGCTGCCCACGTGTGCCCTACCAAAAGGAGGCAGAGAGGGCAGGCAGGCTGCATGCTGCTGTCCGTATCCTGTGGACTACCTTGAAGCTACTAAATGTCGGCTTCCGCAGGGATTCAGTGTGTTTAAGATTGTTGAGCTAAGTATTACAAACAGAATTTGAGGGATTTGAGGATTATGCCAAAATAAAGATCAGCATCTAAAGATTTATGTCAAAATAAAGACAAAAATCTAACGGATTTTTTTTCTTGGGGGAAAAAAACAGGCTGGAATGAGTTCTTCACGTGGGTAACATCTTCATTAGTGGCTCAAGGAAATGCCTTCTGAGTGAAAGTGAACCTGACTGGAAGCTGCCATTTTGGAAAGATCCTCTCAATATTATGGCCCATGTTTCTCATATTTTATTGTGAGTCTGAAAGCGTGCCCCAAACCCACAATTTCTGGACTTAAAATGAGGCAAGAGCAATCCCTCAGAGTCCCACAGATGCTGAGACTCACTTGATGGGTGGCAGGTTAACAAAGCACTCAGCCTCCTAACCCCCAAGGCCTCCCTCTGTAAGGAGTCCCAAGTGGCCTAGATCCACGCAGTCCTTCAGGAACCTTGGCTTCTCTGTTCCTCACCCTCACCCTCCAATAACCCTGGACTGCACTTCCACAGTAATTCCCAAGACCTATGCTCTGCAGCACGGCAGCCATGAGCCACGTGTAGCCTCTGAGCACCTGAAATGTGCCCGTCTAAAGTAAGGTGTGCTAGAAATATAAAATACACACCAATTGCAAAGACTGTACAAAAAAGGTGATACATCGCAACTACTTGTATACTGCTCACATGTTCACATATTTGAGATATAATAGGTTAAATATAGTGAAATATTAAAATTTATCATGTTTCTTTCTCCTCACTTTTAAAAATATGGCTCCTAGAACATGGAAAGTTACACCTGGCTCCCTTGGCATTGCTACTGAACAGCACTGCCTTAGATCTAGATGTAACCACAACTGCACCCTCCACGATGACCATTTCAAGCACACCACTCTGAGCACCCCAACTCCAACAATTCCTTGAATCTGCTGACCCCCACAACTTCCTGCCATCCCTCATCTCCTCCCTGCCTCCTGCTCCTTGCCTGGCATCAATCACACAGTCCACTGTCACACGGACTCTCCTACACAATGCTCAGCTTCCTCACACCCCTTACTCCACTGACCTCACCTGTCAAAACCCTAACCTCATGTTAAATGCCACTCCTGCCCGCTCCTGGCCTGGGATCAGGCTCTAGGACACAGTCTCCGACACACCAGCTTCACTGCCTGGCCTCCCGTTTTCACTGACCCAGCTGGCTTCAGGTTTCTGTCCTCACCATGTCACTCAGGCAACTCTTATCAGAGCCACGAGTGACCGCCACACTGCCAAATTCATGGTGGATCTTTGGTTGGCATCTTGCTTCACCTTGAGCAGCATGGTGAGAGAGAGAACCATACCGTGCTTCCAGGACACCCCAATATGCTCAAGTGCCCTCTCTGGATGCTCCCTCTAATGCTCTGCTTCCTTCCCCTTTATGCTGTGCACCCCAGGCTACAGGTTTAGATTTGCCATCCAAACGTGCTCCCTACAGGATTTCCTCCCTCCCACAGCTTGAAGCCCTCCTACAGTACGTGAAAACACTCCAATGACTACCTCCACCCTCAGCCTCTCCTCAAGGGTGGACTCACAGTGACTGCCAACCCAACACCTCTACTTGGTACCATAAAGCAAGCCAACATGTCCAAATCGCTACCCTGTCCTCCTCCTCCCCTCCTCCCCTAGCGGTCACTCCCACAGTCTTCCCAACCCCAAAAAGGGCAATGCACTCTTCAGTCACTCAGTACCACACTCCCACTTCACGTGGATCTTCCCATGTGAACACAGGGCATCTGCCTTGGCTCTGAAACAGGTCCTACATCTGTTCACTTCTTACTGCCCGTTTAGACCACCATCACCTTCTGCCATGTCTACTCTCTGGTCTCCTGCTTCTACTCCATCCCCCTAAGACAGGGAACAGTAATTTTTTTCTGAAAAGGGCCAGAGACAGGCCATGTGGTCTGTTACAAGGACTCAGCTCAGCTAAGGCTGCTCAAAGGCAGCTTCAGACAGTACACAAAGGAACAAGGGCGGCTCAGTTCCAATAACACTGCAACGAAAATGGACACCAAAATTTGAGTTTCAAATAATTTTCATGGGACACAAAATATTATTATTCGCTTTTTTCCAACCATTCACAAATGTACATATAGCACTCTTAGCTTGTCGGCTACACTGATACAGGCAGCAATCTGGCCTGGGGGCAGCTGTCTATGGACCATGCCCTAGACTTTGCCCTACATTCAGAGCGATCCTTTTTACCATTTCTTTTTCTGCTCAAAAAATTCTTGGACCATTTCCCCTTTCTTCAGTAAAATCAAAGGCCTTACCCTGACCTGCAAGGCCCCCAGGGATGCTGCTCCTGGCTGCTCCCCTCCCCACCCTCCTAGATACAGGGACAGTTCCCACCTGGCTTTCTGGCTTCTCTTCCACCTTTGACAAAGCTACATCAACCTTGGGGTCTTTGGTTCTACTGTTCCCCTGACTTGGAATACTCTCCCTCTGGACATCTATGTGGCTCATGATGTGGCCTTCCCTCGCCTCCCATTAAGACAGAATCCCACCTTAAGTCATGCAAACTAAAACAGCACGTACGAACACTTACACACAGGCATCCAGGAGCCCTCCAAATGGCTTCCCTTGCATCTTTGCTCTTCATCACACTCATTATCAATGATATTTGTTTTTGTTTTTGTTTTTTTGGCGGTACCGGGGATTGAACTCAGGGGCACTCGACAACTGGGCCACATCCCCAGCCCTTTTTTGTATTTTATTTAGAGACAGGGTTACACTGAGTTGCTAAGTGCCTTGCCATTGCTGAGGCTGGCTTTGAACTCGAGATCCTCCTGCCTCAGCCTCCCAAGTGCTGGGATTACAGGCGTGCGCCACCGCACTCTGAATGTAGGCTTGTTTATTATTTAGAAATGAACAGATCAGGCAGTGTTTTTGACAGAGAGTCAAGCAGCCTGGTATGTGAGAGCACAGAGCCTGGAGGGAAACCACTAGGTGGTGGCACAGGCTCACTGGGTGGGGCAGAGGCCAGTCCCTATCTCTGCAGAGCCTCCCTAGCCTGTGGAAGGGGCAGAACAGCCTTGACCTGCTCAGAGTGCTCTGAGGAGGACACACAGTTAACCAACGTGACTGGCTCTTGCAAATTCTCAACTACTGTTACTCTTTTTGTTTACTGCCTCTTTTCCCCCAACCAGGAAAAAAAAAAAAAAAATCAAGGGGAATGGCATAATTTTGCTTACTGCTGCCCTTTACCAGGAATTCAATAACTATTTAAAGAACAAGTAAATAAGCAAGGTGTGGTGGGACAAGCCTGTAATCCCAGACTGGAGGCTGAGACAGGAGGATGGCCAGTTAAGAGGCCAGCACAGGCAACTCAGTGAGACCCTGTTTCAAAATAATTTTTTAAAAAAAGGGCTGGGTGTTGTCTTTAGCAGCATGATCCAAATTAGGCAAGTAATGAAACCAGTCCAGGTGCTTAAAAACAGATAAATGGATCAAGAAAATGTGATGCATAGGAGGCTGGGGTTGGGGCTCAGTGGTAGAGCACTTGCCTAGCATGCGTGAGGCACTAAGTTTGATTCTGAGCACTGCATATAAATAAATGAATAAAATAAAGGTCCATCAACATCTAAAAAACAATTCTTTAAGTGTCGGGTATATGCCCAATGGAATGTTATTCAGCCATAAAGAAAACTGAAATTATGTAATTTACTTATAAATGGATGGAACTAGAGAACATCATGCTAAGTGAAATAAGCTGACTCAAAAAAAATCAAGGATTCAATGTTTTCTCTCATATGCAAAAATTAGGGAGAAATGAGAAATTAAAAAACAAGAGAGGGTGGGGTTATGAAAACAGAACAGTATTGAGTAAAGAAAAGGGAATCAAGGGGCCAAAAGAAGGAATGGCAAAGGAGAGGAACAGGAAAAAAAAAAAAAAAAAAAAAAAAAAGATCAAATATGCTATGTGCATTATAAATATATCACAACAAATTCCACTTTTATGTATATCTATAATGCACCAGTTTCAAAAAATAATAAATTAACAGAAGAAAGACCAGAGAGTAGAGGAAGGAAATCAAGGGGAAGGAGAAGAGAATGGTTAGAGGAAAATACTAGGGATTGAAATGGAGCAAATTATGTTATATGCATGTGTGAATATGTCAAAATGAACCCCACTATTATGTATAACTAGAATATATTACTAAAAACATTAAAAATAAATATAAAAATAAATGAAAAAGGGCTTGCGATGTACCTCAGTGGCAGAGCACTTGCCTAGCTTGTGTGAGGCCCTGGGTTCAATCCCCACTACTGCCATTAAAAAAAGAAGAAGAAGAAGAAATATTTTTGATGGTAAGTCACTCTGGAGTGGGCAGAATACTCTACTCCCATCATCACACAACTAGAGAGGGCAAAAACATATGCATTTCACCACATAAATCATTGCAGATTTTATGCCTTTTTTTCTTTTTCTTTTTTGGCAAAAAAATGGAGCATGACCATTATGTAAAGCTTTAAAAGGGGGGAGGGGGGGCTGTGCCAGTCTATCTTAAAACTCACTTATCACTAAACTGTCACTGGTTCAAGATTAGGATGTATGGAGTGCTAGTCAATCTGCATTAATGCAGTAGTGACAATTATGTGGTAAGATACCGATTTTCCAAGGCTAGAAGAGATGTAGCTCTTTAGCAGAGCAGCTGCCCAACACAGAAAAGGCCTGGGTGTCAATCCCCAGTACGGGGCAGGCACACTTTCTCTAAACCCACTACAGAAAGAAAACTAAGTTCAGGTGGGTTTGTTGGTGCTTCTCCTCTCTGTGGAAGTCTAATTCCTACACAGCAAATTAGCAATAACCACTGCTCTCTGTGCAGCAACAGTTTAACTTCATAAGAAACCTCCTACAATCTAAAATTGTGTTGTCTACCCCAGGGTTACATGATCAGGTCTTGAACCACATTAGAAAAAGAAACAGATTTTGCAATTGGTCAGGTTCAAATTCCATATGTAAAATACTAACTTAATGCTCAGGGATATATTTCTGCATAGATCCTATGAAATTTGCTGGATACAATAACAAAAGACTATTTAAAGCAGTTTACATTGAACTGACCTCTTTTTTTTTTTTTTTTTTTTTTTTTTTTTTTTTTGGTACTGGGGATTGAACTCAGGGGCACTCAACCACTGGGCCACATCCCCAGCCCTTTTTGTATTTTATTAGAGACAGGGTCTCACTGAGTTGCCAAGTGCCTCGCCATTGCTGAGGCTGGCTTTGAACTTGTGAATCTCCTGCCTCAGCCTCCCAAGTGCTGGGATTACAGGTGTACGCCACCGCGCCCGGCTGAACTGACCCTCTTTTAAAACCAAAAAACATGGGCTGGGGTTGTGGCTCAGCGGTAGAGCACTCGCCTGGAATGTGCACGGCCCGGGTTCAATCCTCAGCACCACGTAAAAACGCATTGTGTACAACTAAAAGCAAATAAATAAAAATTTAAAAAAAAAAAAAAAAAAAAAAAAAGAAAAAAACTCTGCCTGAGCCAGAAGGTGGTAGACACATTTCCAACTGCCCATGAGACACAGGCTCCACTCGAGCACGCGCACAGTCTCATGGGCCTGGCCCATCTCCTTGTGCCTATGCACACACATTTTGCCTACGACAGCTGGACCTTGATTTGTAGATGGTATTAAGTTAAAACACTTCTTCGATCTATCACTTTATGACAGGCCTGTGATGTGAAAGTTCCAGCATACTTCCCAGAGTATTGTGGGCTCTGTCACACAAACACTGCACCTCCTGTGAAAGCAGTACAGGACGGTGAGGTCACCCACTGTTCAGCAAAACTAAAACCATGCTCCTAACCTGTACACTAAAATGCTCCGTTGTGCAATAAGAAATGAACACCTTCCAAACTGGGATGCTGGTGGTAGAAACACACTTATGCCAATCAGCATGCAATTCTGTTGCAGAACAGCCTCTTGCATAGAAAGTCTGAAAACTGTGCACCTGGCTGCATTAAAAATTATAAGGAAGGGTTATGAAACTGGGGGTTAAGGAATGGGTAAAACCCAGGAGGTCAAGGTGAGCAGCCATGCACCTCACAGCTGCCCGCTTCCCTGCACTGCTCTGGCTCCTGCCAATAGGGATGCAACAGAATAAATGGCTGGGGTTCACTGGAAGGGCCTAAAAAGGGATAAGATCTGAGATAAGTCCTTTTCTGATAGCCCCTGTGGTTGTTTCATTTCTTAAATTGTGTACCTGATTAACCATTAAGGTCAATGTGACATAGAAGAGAACCAGCATGAGGCAAACAGGCACAAGTCACAACTCAACTCTGCGTTGATATACAGTGGCAAAACCTGAAAAATCTGGATTTGGTGCTTTAATTTAATACTGTATTTAGCTGATGATCCTAAATAACACTTTGTCAGCTTTTGTGATCTAGCAGAAAACCACATGCCTTGTGATCCACCAGCTGGGCTGTGGCAATGCCCTTGGCTTGAAGCTTGAAAGCTTCGGTTGGGACATAACTTTGATGTATTGTCTTTCCATATCAAACTGCAATGATTATCCCCAGATCAGGCATCACACAGAGTGCTACCAAAATAGATCATGGCTAGTTAATAAAACTACCATGCCCCTTTAGTGCCACCACGAAAAACGCTTCTCTAGGCTTTGCTTGTTTGCAAGATCGAAAAGCCACGGCTGTTTGGTTTACAGGATATGGGGATAAGAACCATCTGCCTGGTCTGGTGTCTCTTTAATTAAAACTTTAATTACAGATATATCTCTGCACAGATATGTAGAGTCTATCAGCTCCTGTTCTTAATTACCTGTGCTAATGAGAAATGAAAAGAGAGTTAATGTTTGCTGAGTGTCTATTATGTGCAAGAACTTGTGCCAGGCGTGTAAGGTGAACTAGAGATGGTAAAGGAAACCCAGAGCCAAACCTTGACCAAAAGCTTCAACACTCCAGACCAATCCTCCTCTCACCATCACAAAAAGTTACAGATCATGTAGTTTCTCCTTTGGAAAAATGCAAAGATAAGAAAAAGGATCAGCACACAAAGAGAAAAAAGGACTGGAAGTCAAACCTGTTGTTTTTGTTTGTTTGTTTGTTTGTTTGTTTTTATTTTGGGTACTGGGAATTGAGAACCCAGGGGCACTTAAACACTGTGCCACATCCTTTTTATGTTTTAAGATAGGGTCTCACTAAGGTGCTCAGGGTGTCCCTAAGTTGCTAAGGCTGACTTTGAACTTGCAATCTTCCTGCCTCAGCTCCTGAGCCACTTAGCTTAGAGGTGCACAAACCCACACCCTGCTGACCATCCAAGTTTTGTGGTAGGTATGTGTGATGTCCATCGTGAGCACATTTCTGAACTCACTTATAGATGTGTGTGGAAAACAGGAAATCTAGTCTAAACATTCAGATTGTCACACGGTACCACAGTGACCACGGCCACAGTTTCCAGGGTAAACAATAACCATAACTAGCACAAACAAGCTGCTTTCAATTGTTTGCTGCCTGGCCAGAAACTCCCTTTCTGGTGAGGGCAGGTTTTCACTGAAGAATGACAAAAACACCTTTCCATACCTTTACCACGTGTTTCTCAGCCTCCGAAAAGCCTCGAAGGGCTAAAGGCCATCAGAAGGAACTCCTAAGGCAGCCAGCTGGCGCCTGGGCCAACCTGCTGGAGTCCAGGGCAGCACACACAGCCTCCCGACTTCCACGCTGAGGAGGCCCGCCACTCCCCTCAGAATCGCCCCACCCTTAGGTCACCTCTCCTGTGAAAGGGGGAAGCAGAAGGAGGATTACTGTGACTACTTCTCCAACATTTCTGGAGGCAAACAGTTAACTGCAGGCCTCTATGTGTCACATTGTTAGCTCTGTTCTCGGTCCCAACACACAATGCGATGAGAGGAGGCAGCAGCAGCAAGTCCAAGGGCCTTTCCCTCTCCATAGCAGGTTCCTCATCACCAAACAAAGGGGTTCTGACCGAGGCAAATGCAGATCCTCTGGCTTAAAAATATACTAGAAACCAGATAAAAGTCTGTTCTATTCCCTAAGCTTCTGTACTATTCAGTGACTAAAGCCTGGTGTTCTTCAACTTATCGGAACCAGTGAGCCTAAACTATATAATTCTCAAGATAAATCAAGTTAGAATAGACAGTCACAAACAAAATCTAACAAATTTCAGACTAATGAGGGGTAATGCCTACTCCTTTGAAAAACAGATGCTAAGACAAATTAAGAAAATGCATTTGAACACCTACTATGTGCTGTGTACATGGAGTATTTCAAGTACTTTACAGTTTGATGACTGACAGACTGTCAACATCAGACAGATGAATGTAAGAAAGAGAAAAAGAGGGAGGACAGAACTATGGAGAAGGGAAGGAGAAGAGAAAGGAAAAATGGAAGCATAAAAGAGAAAGAAGACACCTGTAATCCCAGCACTTGGGAGGCTAAGGCAGGAGGATTGCGAGTTCAAAGCCAGCCTCAGCAATGGTGAGCACTTAGCAACTCAGTGAGACCCTGTCTCTAATAAAATACAAAAAGGGGCTGGGGATGTGGCCCAGTGGTCAAGTGCCCCTGAGTTCAATCCCCAGTACCAAAAAAAAAAAAAAAAAGAGAGAGAGAGAAAGAAGACAGGTGAAAGGGAGGAGAAAGCAAACAGGGCCCTCTACTTGGTACACCCTGTAACTAAGTGAGAGCCCACCTCTCAGGATGGTTGGAGTTCTCACACACAACTGATTTTAGGGAGATGCTGGGGCTTTGCCTTCAGGAAGGGTACTGATCAGTATTGGCTAAACGATCAAACTAGAGATCCATCTTAATTTACAATGTAGCCAACTATAGAACTAATTGCACTGGTCCATATTCTAGAATCACAAATATGTATGTGCACAGAGTACCAATTTTTATTTGTTTAAAAAAAAATCTTTCTATATTCTGAACCTGTTGGTCAATGGTTCTCTGCTAGACCACAATCTGTCAAAGGATAAGGCTAGTGCTCCAAGTTTAAAAAAAAAAAAAACACTGCACAAGTGATTCCAGATGTGCAACCAGGATCAAGGAAGCCACTGCTATAGAGATCCTACAAGTGCCACATGTATAACAGAGCTTTTCTGATAATGGTGGTAATGGATTGTTAGAGCCAGCTACTCCATCATATGAGGTCTTACTAAGTTAGGGGTGCTGTTAATTTAAAAGGTCCAATGGCTGAGGGACACTAATGCATGCAGTTCAGGTCCCTGCAACCACAACGGCAGAATAGTCTCTTGTTAAGAAGTTCTACCAGGTTTGCAGGTGAATGCAAGGCAGCAGGTATCAGGAGGTAAGCAGCACCTGGATTTAAATGCCAGTTCTGCAACTCTGCAGTCTACTAGGGATGTACACCTGGGAAAAAATATATTTACCCTACCTAACCCTCAGCATTCTCAAGTGCAAAACTGGGTTAACACACCATTCACCTCCTGGATAAATTGGGATGATTAAAATGTATGGAAAGCACTGGGAATGATGCAACACATATACTCATGCAGGGACAACTGTGAGGTCCCATCCTTTGATCTACTTAAGAGGAGTCCAAAGCCTCATACTGTCAAGTAAAAGCCTCTAAACAGTTCAACCCTCTGACTCCTTGAAAGCCAGCTAGACAGCTTAGCATAATGGAGGTAGGAAAGCTAACTAGGCAAAAGGCAGCTCCCTCCCTCACACCTCTCCCCTTATGCCTCCATAACCCAAAACAGTTAAAACAAAGAACATACAGACAGAGGGTCAAGCGGATCCTAGTGAGCTGAACTTCTTTCCTAAAAGGTTAGGAAGCCAAACTTAACCCACTGAACTTGTATCTGTTTCAGGGGTGCTTAAATATCACCAACTATGCAGTCCCGCACTCTAAGTATTCAAGGGTTTCTAAACAATGTTAGAAGACTAATGGTGGGTGGGGGCGCTGCAATGTCATTTTGTGCAAAGTGTATGTCTGATGTGGTGTGCAGGTGTGGCCTTGCTCGCTACACGCCAGCGCAGCTCTAAGGATTCCGCACACATCAGCTCAGCTAAAACTCACCAGGATCCTTTGAGTAGGTGCTAATATTATCATCCTCAAGTTAAAGAGGAGGAAACTCAGGCACAGGGAGGTTAGGTAATGTGCTGCAGTCAGACCGCTTGCAAGAGGCCGAGGTGGGATTCAAACCACGGCAGCCTGGCTCCAGAGACATGGTCCTGGCCCTTCACCACGGGGTTCACTACCACTGCCTCTTGGCACAGCCATAGGATGAGGTTCAGTTTCAAAAGCACCTTTCTTCTGAGTTCCCAGTGTGTGTTTCATTTATCCTCCCAACAACCCTAAAAGGCAAGTAGGAGACACACAGTATCTACATTTCACATACACATAAAATGGAAGCAGCATCAACGAAATGTTTTACAAACTCCAATGTGGTCAATCAAGACAACTAATTTCACAGTTTTCATTCCAAAATTAAAGTGTCAAGTTCTTTCTCTTTGAATATTTTAGTTTTGGGGAAACTACCTCAAAAGAACCAGTGACATGTCCAAAGACCTTGCTGTTAGCCCAAAGCAAGTTTCTGACTCTCAGACAAGGGTTTTCTTAGTGAATCATGATTACTAAAAACAGCATTCATGTGGCTCATGACTTACCAGAAGTCCTAAGTACTAACCATATAACTAATGTTCATTGAAAATAATAAGTGTATTCGTGTACTAGCTCTCTTAGAAAAATTAGGTTATCTTAAAATGTATTAAGCAGAAACCCTTAAAATTTTAACTGATTTAATCACAAAATAAAATATAACAATAGAAACATGTCAGCACCTAGCAATGTCTCTTCATCCCTACTACAGGCTATAAATAAAGTATCTGGCTCTCTCAAGTAGATGGAAGCCCACAGGGAGCTTATGACTCCCCGGGGAACCATGGGCCAGCTCATCTCTCAGCAAGAGGAATAGAGCGGACAAGCAGTCACTGTCCCCTGCAGCCCTGTGAGCCTATGAACTGAGATTCAGGCACCATTCCTTTGGTGCTAGAAGGACATGGCATCAAAAGAACAAATAAAGGACGTACCTGAGGCAAAAAAAAAAAAAAAAAAAAAAGTTTCTGGATCTGGAAAATTTTTCTGCACAAGTGGAACACATTATAATAAAAAAAAAAAAAAAATCACCTTAAAATTCAAGGTTCAGCAAGGAAGCCGCTCCCAACCATTGGAACACTTACAATCACAGGGGCTTTACAATCATAGGATGAGCTGTCTATTTGTATTCCTCAACTCTGATATTTTTCAATTCTGTGAAAAGAAAAGATACCCAACAGGGTGAAAGCAGCTTTCCAGGTAAATAGGTGTAACAGGCAAAAACAAGCCTGTGAGCTGAAGTGTTCATGAGAGTTCCAATCTCCAATGAACAGCTCACTACAACTAATTTTAATTTGTGGTTCTAATGAATGATATAAACTTTTATAGGTATCAACAAAGCTCAGAGAGGACTTAAATCCATTTCAGTGCTCATTTAGCAGCTTCAGCTGTGTGCAATTAAAACATCAGCATTAAATGTTAGAGAATAAAATAATGAGACACTTAAAAAATCATCTGTGCTTCACTGGGCCATGCTAAGAGAGTCCGCAGCTTTTTTTTTTTTTTTTTTTTTTTTTAATGAACACGATTTCTTAGGAATATTTTGCCAGTTCAAAGAATTAACTCAAGTTTGACTTCTGGTTTTGGTTTGTTTTGCTTTTAGGAATTTTCTGAAAAGAAGACTACAATAAAAATACATTATTTGAAAATCAATCATGAAATAAGAGCAAATGGCAAAATCAATCTGATATAGGCACCATCAGAGCTGACTGATGAAGTTTCAGCAGAGACAAAAGTACATTTTTTGGTCAAGTTAAAACTGTGATTTTTCCTTAATTTAGGTCTCAAAGAAATAAAACATTAAAGGAGGTGGGAAAGGCAAACACTGGTAATGAAAATAGCTTACATTCTTCCAGTCCTTAAATGAAATTAAAAATAAAACTCTAAGCTTTCCCTCCCCATAATATTTGGGAATACAAAATATAACCTGAGAGTGCAGAACCTGGCTGCTAAGACTAACAAATTCAAGTTGCTACTATTTCTGAAGGGGAGACAAGTCATCCTGCAATGGCAGGGCTGTGTGGTGACAGTGGGGGAGTGACAGGGAGTGGCAGTGGAGTGGGGGTAAGGGGGGGGTGTGCATTACATGTGAATGTTAAACTTAATTCAGCTTCTGCAAAACATTGGTAGAAGAGGAACTATCCTATATGGGGAAATGCACTCACTAAACTTAAATTTTAAAAGGATGAAAACACAGATTACATTTTATTTTATAAAACTGAAATGAATTTTAATACAAAAAATGAAGACAGTATTTTGCAAATTTATCGCTCAAAGGGGTATCTCTATCTGAGGAAATCAGCGTGCTACACTTTGAGAGATGAAATGTTACAGCTTGTACACCAAAATTAAAAATGAAATTAAATTAAAAAATGAAATGGTTACCAAGGTAATGCAGGTCAGGGGATCAAAGGTGAAGGGTCACACATTATTAAAAAGAAATCCAAAAGGACGGCTGCATCATGATCTCTGCAAAACAAAGGAGCTCCAGTAAGTACAACTAATATCTCTGAGAATTTTAAATCAAGCTCTTGAAAAGAAGACTCCACTGTAATTGAACATGGTCATTCCTGATTCCATACAGAGCCATTTTCATTTAGATACAAAACCAATTTTTAATTACCTGTTACCGACAACAACTTTGTAAACATTTAGCCATTCAATCATATTTAAACCCAAAATATCTCAAATTGACATTGATTGGGAAGTAGTGATATTTTAGTGGGAGCCCACACCCTGTTTTCTGGAAATGACAGTGTTTGATAAGTTGCCAACATATCAGAAATCTAATTTGGTCACAGCATGGTGAGTTTTTTCCCTCTCCTCAAGGAATGAGTTCCAAAATTGAGTTTTTGCAAATTTCTTTCATTTGAAGTAGCTGCATAAAATTTCCATTATTGGAACATTTAGTATAACAATGTTCTAGAAGATAGCAATAAAGTGATACATGATAAAATAAACTGTGTAACTATATCTATTAAGATCTGTTCTCACATTCGACTTTCACTGCACAGGGGGAAAAAAGACATTTTAAGCAAAATAACTTGCTAGTCCTACTGGAATTACAAGGAGTTAATACAGGCTTGACACGAAGACAAAGGGAAAAAAGCAACTGACTTAATTTTTCAACAAATGTTACTATGTACTCTTTCCCCATTAACAAACTAATTTGTGTTTTTTAAAAAGAGAAGAGCTAAATTTTGTTTTGAAAAATGTAGCTACCACCTAAATCACAACACACTTGCTTAACTTTCAGCAACAGTAAGTTAACTGTTAACAGTGTAACAATTAACAGTTACAGTAAACACTTTCAATATTCATTTCACTAGTAAATAAAACGAACAGTTGAGCCTACTACGATCATCTTCAGCATCTCATCTCTGAAAACTAAGCTTGAATAGCCTACATTCCCTGATTTCAGAACCCAAACTTCTGCGTACTGGACAGCAGGTTCTAAGAAGCAACACACATTACATCTTGCCACACAGGAGAGCAGGTGGAAAGCACAACTAGCAAAAGGACCTTGGCTTGGTTACACTTCTTTCATAAATCCCCATTTGCCATTTCTTCTTCCATTCTCCAGGTCAGCTCTGCCCCACAATATAACACTTAAGTTAACCTTGTTAAAATCAAATTCCCCAAACACTTACATATTAAAATACAGACAACTGTCCAAGAGGATTTTATTAAAAGGAACAGGATATTCTTTCTAGTGACTTATAGCAATCAATAAATAAGCAAACTATAAATGCCAGATTTTTGTTCCCTCTGATTAGGTTGTGTTAAAATAACTTGCAGAGTTTCATGCACTGGATACAAGTGGGTTAGTGCCTTCAGGCCACATTTCTAAAAACATGACTTTTTCCCTTTAAGTTGCACACTACTGAAAAGTAAAGCAGCATTCCATTTTTCTGGAATGCTCTTCTCACACAGTCACATACACATTTGTTGCTGGGAGGCATGCAAGCAATTTTGAACACTACAGAAGGAATCAATACCCATCAAAACAATGCATATGTTGTTTTAGTAGCATCATTATTTAGACCATTTCAGCATGTTTCTAACAAAAGGCAAGAAGCCAGCAGTGTGACGTTAGTCAAGTTTTGTTTTCCTAAGATATCTCTCTATTAGAAAGGAAAAGCAACAAGCCTATTCAGAACAAATATCTCTGTGGGCAATATTGATTTCCAAAATCTTTTGTATTTTTAAAATAATCTCTTCTTGACACTAAAGACGATGAAGTACTTATGGATGACTTTTTTAAAAGTTCTAAGTTATTATTAGAACTCACCAACTCAAAAAAAAAAGTGCCCTAAACTTTCTACCAGTTAATCCCTGCCAGAAGTTCCAGACACCAACTGCCAGAAGATGCCTCCACCTCCAGGTAGTCAGGAACTGTTCCTCAGCACCTGAGTGCTACAACCAACAGAATTCCCACAAATGATTCCACGGGACTGAGTCCATCTTTCCACCTAGATATTTAGCAGTTCTGACAAACTGGCTTTGAAGAAAATTGTGCCAAAATAAAAATGTTTTTAGCTGATTTAAAAAAAAAAAAGTCAATGAAGGATCTTAGGAATATTTTCCAAATGAGTTTGTGATTAGGCAAGGCAAGGTAAGTAGCT
The DNA here is from genome assembly GCA_025594165.1 of Tamias sibiricus. Lineage (NCBI taxonomy): Eukaryota > Metazoa > Chordata > Mammalia > Rodentia > Sciuridae > Tamias > Tamias sibiricus. The sequence goes on along the minus strand of CM046658.1, from coordinate 5,052,577 downwards.
TACCATGGTCCTCACAAGGACCCCAGAATACAAGCAAGCAAGCAAAAGAAGGCTGGAAACCCTCAGGGGCAACACAACCCCAGCTGGCAGCGAACTGCCACGTCCACCCCTCCCCCCACAACAGCAAGAAGAGCCGATTCTCAGAGCCAGTCCACAATGCAGTAAGCAGCTGTTATGGTTGACACCTGCCTATTTGCCCTAGAAACTGTTAAAATGACAGTTCCGCTCTGAATTCTTAAAGGTGACTGGACCTAAGCAGCTTACCCCCACATACCCCAAGCGGTTGGCCCTGGTCCTAACTGGATTCAAGGTACTCTCTCTGTGGAATCTCCTTCCTGCCTCCTACTCCTGTTCCCAGGCCCCAGACAGCAGTGCCTCATGAACTAGAATGACCCATCTTCCCTCTCCAGCAGCTTCCCATTTCCAATGGCCATGGTCAGCTAATGACTGAATGGAATTAATTCAGCAGACTAACAGATTGAGTGGAGATCATTATCAATCCAAAGCAACCCCCCAAACTGTCAGCTTGCAGGTGTGTTTTCACATGGAGAGGTACAGAAGGCTAGTCAACTTCAGGCAGACTTGCTACAATTATAGCTAGTCTCTTTCTGTAACTAGTAACTGAATTAAAGAGAAAGTGCTCAAAACCCCTAACCAAACCCCAAAACTGGTGGGTATAAGCACAGTATACATGCTAATCTAAAATTGGAAATGACTCTGTGCCACCACACTCATGAGCTACAAGCCTAAAAGAAGACACACACAGAGCCTCTGTCTCGTGGAACACCAAGTCACTGGCGCTCCAGCAGAGGGTCTTTCTCCAGGGCATTCTCATCCACAGCGAGCTCTAGCTGGGCGACAGTGGACTGGGATGTGTACTCTCCATTACATGTTTGGTTTGGTTTGGTTTTGGTTTTGGTTTGCAGTGGGGGTGAGGAGGGAATGTCATCTATAAGTATAAGGAATTGTTTCAACTCTCAGACATAGAGCAAAAATGATATTGCTAAAAAGGTTAAATCATGACAGAAATGTTCCCATTTTTACCTCAAGCATATATTCCTTCAGTCACTCCTCTCCTCTGCCACCAACAGTCACATCTCCATCACTTTCCCAACCCTCCAAAAAGTACATTTCCTGTCAAACTTTTTGAGATGGTCTAAAATACTTGTTGGTTTCTCAAAACTTTCTATAAATGATACAGTAACCTAAGCCGGGCGCGGTGGCGCACGCCTGTAATCCCAGCACTTTGGGAGGCTGAAGCAGGAGGATCGCGAGTTCAAAGCCAGCCTCAGCAATGGCAAGGCACTTAGCAACTCAGTGAGACCCTGTCTCTAATAAAATACAAAAAAGGGCTGGGGATGTGGCCCCGAGGTCGAGTGCCCCTTAGTTCAATCCCCGGTACCAATAAATAAATAAATAAGTAAAAAATGGAAGAACTGGAAAGAAATATAGTAAAGAAATTCAAAGAGTAAGAGAAACTAGGTGACAGTTGAATCCTACACATTTTACCAATTCTTTAAAAAAGGAGCTATTAACTCAATGATATTATATAATGCTTTCTGCAGCAGAAACTAACTTCAGAACTGGGCACAGGAGTGCATGCCTGTAATCCCAGAAGCTCAAATTCAAAGCCAGCCTCAGCAACTTGTCAAGACCCTGTCTCTAAATAAAATATACAAAGGGCTGGAGATGTGGCTTAGTTAAGTGCCCCTGGGTTCAATCCCTGATACTACCCCCCCCCCCCCCAAAAAAAAAAAAAATGACTTCAGCAAGTGTATTCAGCAACTAAAGAAACACCCAGCCCAAAGCCAGTTATAGTGATGGCGCAAATTTTATTTTTAATCTATAAATATGCATAAATAAATCACCAGCATGCCATTCAATAAAACATAAAATGCACTTGAGCTAAATATATTCTCCAGTTAAGTGGGGATTATATTTCTATTCCATTTCATGTTGGGATTTATGTTAGTTTTTTCCCGTGTAGAATAAATGGCATCCACTGAAAACCCAAAGCAGCCTTTGGTTCTCATGGGCAATTCATCCACGTGGCACCCATCAGTCACTCCTCTCCTCTGCCACCAACAGTCACATCTCCATCACTTTCCCAACCCTCCAAAAAGTACATTTCCTGTCAAACTTTTTGAGATGGTCTAAAATACTTGTTGGTTTCTCAAAACTTTCTATAAATGATACAGTAACCTAAGCCGGGCGCGGTGGCGCACGCCTGTAATCCCAGCACTTTGGGAGGCTGAGGCAGGAGGATCGCGAGTTCAAAGCCAGCCTCAGCAATAGCGAGGCACTTAGCAACTCAGTGAGACCCTGTCTCTAATAAAATACAAAAAAGGGCTGGGGATGTGACCCAGTGGACGAGTGCCCCTGAGTTCAATCCCTGGTACCAAAAAAAAAAAAAAAAAAAAAAGATATAGTAACCTATATCTATAATCATCATATTATTTCCACTATGTTCCTCAAAAAGAAAACAAAAGCTGAAACCACAATACCTTCCTACCTACCATTTTATCCTCAACAACATTTCATTTCCCCATAACAACTTCAAAGATGTCACAAAGAATGAAGTGAGTGGGAGGAAGGACCTGAAAGTCACCAGGACACTTCTGAGTGATGCACGTGCTTATCATCGTGGTGTGGGGACGCTCACACAGCATCTACATAGGTACCCTTTTAAGGCAGAAGCAGGAATGTGCAGTTTAACAGAAAGACAAATGCAACATGTTCTCACTTCTACGGAAGCTAAAAAGTTGACATTATAAAAAAAAAGCGGAGTATAGAATACTGATTACCAGAGCCTGGGAAGGGTATGAAGGGGAGGGACGGTTAACAGATGAAGGGGCCAGGTGGATAGAAGGAGTAACTTCTAGTATTCTACAGTGTTCTATAACACCGTAGGATAACTACGGTTACAACAATTGTACATTTCAAAATAGCTAATGAAGTGGATTTGGGATGTCCCCAACACAAAACACAATGAACGAATAAGTAAGTTAATGGATATGCCAATAACCCTGACCTGATCATTACACATCACACACGTGAACTGAAACTTCACACTGTACCTCATCACACTGCAATTATCATGTTGTCAATCAAAAATAAAAATAAAAATTTTAAAAAAAGAATGTGTAACTTATTGTATGCCAATAAAGCTGTGTAAGAATGAGAACAGCAGATGGGAGCACGCGTCAGGGATGTGCCTTCCCCTGCACGGGAGCCACACCACCATGCTGTGGCTGCCCATGCAGAGAATGCCAAGAGATGCACAGGGAAGCCCACAGAGCTACGGTCCCTGAGCTGCTTCTTGTCTTCCTGTAACTTGAGACAATAAAAGAATCCTCTGACATTTCCCATTTCTTCTAGTCACTGATTCTCATTCTTCAGACTAAAGTAGAACCCCCCATCTAAACAGTGTCACTTGTACAAGTAGTTTCCCATTTCCTCCCGGCAGGAGATTATAATTTAGGACATCAAAGAAGTACCTAAGGAATCTACATTTCTGGTAAATCCCCCAAGTAAGTTTGGCCAGGAGTCCACAATCCTCATTTTAGAAATACTGTCCAGGTAGGTCCAACCCAGTCCTCCAGGACCCACAAACATACAACGGCCTCAGGTAGGCAACCAGTTACAGATATCAAAGTTGCTAAAATATAAATTAAAATTCAAGCTGGTAACATGGTCCTCCCTCTTAAGACTTAAAAACTTTAAATGCCAATAGAAGTCTTTAAACCCCCAACCAGCAAAGTTACACTTAAAGCTGGAATGGCTGGAGGATATAAGGATATATAATGGCTGGGCTTTAAAAATCATATACAGCTGAACATGGGTTCAAGAAATAGCTCTACCATTTATTCCATCCATGACCACAGGCAAATTACTCAGTTTTCCAACTAAGTCTTTTTCTTCATTTAGAATATGAAAATAATAACATCCCTACCTATCGGGCTGCTGTGAGAATTAACAAGAAGTATTGATATGGACTGTTTGGCAGGGTGCTCAGCACCTAAAAAGCAAGGACATTAGCTCTGTGATGCTGATCATCATATATTCCTTTTCTTATCTGAGTCCTTCCACAGATTACAAGGGAGATACTCCTGTCTCCTTTTTTTTTTTTTTTTTTCAGCTGGGTAAACACTGAGCTCAAGACTGTAAATCTTAAAACTGACAGAGCTGAATTCAAACTGGATCTGTCCAGATCTGTCCTATTCCACTAATGGAACAGTGAGGGGTTGGCCTGCAGGTTCTCCTCCAGGCCCCAAAGGTTTACACACTCAGGTCCCCACACTCTGCAAAGGGCACCGTAGCTCCTGATTCACGTGTGCTGAAGTAGAGAATGACCGAATGGACAGATGGGTCCTCAAGAGTAGCACAGGCTGAACATACACCACTCCATTCCCTACTGTACCTATCACTGCACCTTGCACAAGGCACTTAAAGAACGCCCAGGGTATTAAATCAATTGACTAAGAGACATCGATTTGAGAACTTGTTTGCATACTTGCATGCTAAAATCGAAGAGTACTTGTATTCCATTCAAAAGACAAAATTAATCCATTTAAAAAATATTTATCAAGCACCTACTCCAGAGCAAGCTCAGTATCAGGTAACAGGGATGGAGACACAGCAAAGAACAGAGAAAGTCTCCACTGGTCTACCTTAGCACTGGAGGCTGATTCAAAGCACGACAGGTAAGGAGAAGTAATGCAGAAACACAGAGCAAGGGCAGGACTGCAACTCGGCCCTGGGACTGGCTTATGGAGAAAGTGTAAGCAGCAGTCAAGCTGAGACAGAAGGAACACGAGGTGGTGGGTGCCCATCAAGCTAGCAGGAAAGGACCACATTATGTTGTGGAGAGTGCTGAAGTAATTCAGGGTGAGAAACCAGCGTCTGGGACAGAAAACAAAGTGAGATGTTCTTGACCAGAGGCTAGAGAGGGGACAGACTAGGTCACATAGGCTGGTTACTGTTGAGGAGCAGGAATAGCATCTGAAGCACAATGGGAGTTATTCACAAGTTTGAGAAAAGAGCATTTCTGAAAGACTACTCTGGGTGCAGACCACACTGGGAGGTGGCCAGAATAGAGCAGGCACAAGGCCAGGGGCACTCTCAAAGCAGCCAGGGCACAGGCCATTACTGCCCAGACAGGAGTGGTGCCTAAACAGAGTTATGTGAACTGAATGAAAACTTACTTAGAAAAAGATACAGTGCAAATTGGTTTATATTCAGTACAGATTAAAATAAGGAAAGTGTCAAAAATGACCTCTTTGGGGGAGAAAAATGGTAACTTTTCAGTGAAGAAACCTGATAAATAGTACCTCAGCCAAGTGACCAAGGTTAATATCACCAGTAGTAAGTCACACTGAGAACAGGAACCTGTTGCCGCCTGAAGCGATGGCCACTTGGAGCAACGAAGCCGCGGGAAGAAGTTCAGAGGCGAACTGGAAACAAACAGCTTTTTATTCTGATAACTTTTCTCTCTGGCTCTAACAACGACTAACACGCACCACATACCACCACAAAATGGCGCTGACCCGATCAGCAATCTCGGCTCAAGTCACTCGAGATCCCTAGCCAAGTCCTGCGAGATCCCAGGCCAAGTCCCGCGAGATCCCAGGCCAAGTCTCGTGAGACTACGGAAGGCAGCAATGCCCAAAACTCCATGGCCCATAGTCAACTGCAATTTAAGCCATCTCCCCAAACAGGGCTCCTGCAAGGAACCCTTGATGTGATGTAAAGAGAATAGTTCTTTCTTCTGTGGTCTTCCTTCCAAAAACCCACAATCCCAGTCTAATGATGAGAGAAAGAGCAGACAAACCCAAATTGAAGAACATCATATAAAATACCTCGCCTGTCAACGTCAATAATAACAAGAAAAGTCTGAGAAACTGTCATTATAATAGAGCCTAAAAACATATGAAATCTAGATATAATACAGCATCCTGGATAGGATCCTGGAGAAGAAAAGGACATTAGGGGAAAACAAAGGAAATCTGAATTTCCTTTGGAGTTCAGTTTATAATAATGTATCCATATTGGTTCACTGGTGGTGACAAACAAGCCACAGCAATTTTAACGGACCAACCAGGGTCCACAGAACTCTAATATTTTTGCAACTGTGCAGTGACTCTAAAAGCATCCCAAATTAGGTTTGTTTTAAAACTGACCCTCAGGGTATGACTTGAGCACCTGGGAGGCTGAAGTACCCCTTCCTGAGACAGGACATGGGGCTGCACCCCTCTACCTCAGGCATGGAAGGCAGGAGCAGCCAGCCCATTAGATGGCCCAGTGGAGAGCGGGGAGGGAACTCTAGTGGAGCTCAGTACAAAGGATCTGAGCTCAAAAAGCAATGGAGTCCTGGGCTGGGGTTGTGGCTCAGCGGCAGAGTACTTGCCTCGCACATGCGCAGCCCGGGTTCGATGCTCAGCACCACGTAAACATAAATGCATTGCATTGTGTACAACTAAAGTAAATAAATATTAAAAAAAAAAAAAAAAAAAAAAAGCAATGGAGTCCTCACAAACAAACTATGGAAGTGGGTAGGGTCACCTAGAATAAGAATGGACAGCAAGGGGAGAAGTGCCCAAACTCACAGAAACAGAGAGCAGAATGGGAGTTGCCAGGGGACAGGGCTGGAGGAAATGGGAAATGCTGGTCAAAGGGGATAAACTTCCAGTTGTAAGATGAGTAAGTTCTGGGCCCCAACACACGGCATGGTGACTATGGTTAATAGTCTTACTTGAAATGTGCTAAGCACCAGATTTCAGAAATCTGAAATTTCAAGGGTCCTTGCCTCCTCCCACATGTACCACATGCGTGGTGAAGCACGAGTTGATAGTTCATCATTATGCAATGTGTACATATATTTCAAACCATTACACTGTGAATCTTGAATGTACATAATTTTTATTTGCCAATTATACCTCAAAAAGCTGGGGGGGTATACCCTTTAAAAATAGTGTAATTCATTGTTCTTGTTGTCTTTATTCCCTTAAAAAAATGGTTATATTGTTCATGTAGAAGATGAGATTGTTTGACAAAATCTCTTTGCTTCATTTTTAGAAAAGCAAGAGGGTGGGGAGAAGGGCTTTGGTCTAATTTCTGAGAAATACCCACATTTAATGGTCACAGAAAAAGGTCTAGGATCAAGCCCTGAAGACAGTCTGGCTCTCACATTTGCACAACCATGTTCACAGCAGCATTATTCAAAATACCCAAAGGCAGAAGCAACTCAAGGGTTTGTTAATGGATGAATGCATAAACAAAATGTGGTCTATACATAATGGAATATTATTCAGCCTTTAAAAGAAAGGAAGTTCTGTCACATGCTACAACATGGATGAACTTTAAATGACACCATGTTAAAAGAAAAAGGCCAGTCACAAAAAAAATAGATAAATGCTGTATGACTCCACGTTCTGAGAACCCTGGAGTAGTCAGATTTGTAAATGGAGGGTAGGATGGTAATTGCCAGGGGCTGGGAGAGTGGTGTGGGGAGTTAGCATTTGATAGGGACAAAGCTGCAACTTGGAAGATAAAGTTTTGAGCTGGACGGTGGTGACAGTCACAAAACAATGCAAATGTGCCTAACACTATTAAACCGTAAAAGTAAAACTCATGGAGAGAGTCAATTTTCTATTATGTATACCTCACCACAATAAAAACATTTCTTTAAAAAAATTTTTTAGTTGTAGATGGACACAATATATTTGTTTGTTTGTCTGCCTGTTTGTTTTTATGTGGTCCTGAGGATCAAACCCAGTGCCTCACACGTGCAAGGCAAGTGCTTTACCACTGAGCTACAGCCCCAGCTCCCAATAAAAACATTTTTAAAGAAATCTGGCTTTGCATTAGCTGGGATGTGGCTCAGCAGTAGATCGCTTGCCTAGCATGTGCAAGACCCTGGGTTCGATCCTCAGCACCACACAAAAAATAAATAAATAAAATAAAGGCATTGTGTCCAACTACAACTAAAAAATAAATATATTTTTAAAAAAAAAGAAATTTGGCTCTCCAAATATTAAATCATTATCAAAACTGTCAAGACCTACAATAAAAGGTTTGAATTGGTAGTACATTAGCCTAGAACAGTATTTCCTCAATACTTCCCTAATCACGTGCAGCACACTGAGAATGGGTTGCAGGTGTTGATCCCTGGTCTCCTGTGAGGGGACAGGCCCTCCAGACCACATCCAGAGCACTCCCATCTACCCAGTGGCCCTGCAAATATTTTTATTCTTGATGTATTCTAAGATATGAGAAAGACTAAGAAGAAATGGCTAGAGAAATACAGGTAAGGATTATTTCAATTCCATCTTCCACAGCAAAGACAGTTGCTCTATTTACATATTTCATCAACCCACAACTTCTAAAAGATTATCTGACCTCACTTACTAAAATTAGTACAGAGACAATTCACACAAATGAATATCTTCTTTAAAGTCACACTCCCGTTTTCAAAAGAGAAGGTATTTAAGATGGGAAGAGAAGAAGTAATGTTCTCTTTACAATATGTGGGAATAAGTAAATTAATGTATAAGGAAAGGAACGTGCTACTTACTGACATAGGCACACAACAAATGAACTGCTGGGCAGAGTCCTGCTATCAAGAACCATCTAACTGGGCTGGAGTTGTGGTTCAGTGGTACAGCACTTGCCTAGCATGCGTGAGGCACTGGGTTCCATCCCTAGCACCACATAAAATAAATAAACAAAATAAAGGTATAAGCCGGGCAAGGTGGCTCACGCCTGTAATCCCAGCACTTTGGGAGGCTGAGGCAGGACGATCGCGAGTTCAAAGCCAGCCTCAGCAATGGCGAGGCACTTAGCAACTCAGTGAGACCCTGTCTCTAATAAAATACAAAAAAAAAAGGGCTGGGGATGTGGCTCAGTGGTCGAGTGCCCCTGAGTTCAATCCCTGGTACCAAAAAAAAAAAAAAAAAAAAGGTATAAAAAAAAAAAAAAAGAACCATGTAACTGTAAAAACTGAGCACATAATAAAGGCAGCATTTTTTAAAATATTTTTTAGATGTTAATGAACCTTTATTTTATTCATTTAGTTATATGCGGAGCTGAGAATCGAACCCAGTGCTTCACACATGCTAGGCAAGCACTCTACCACTGAGCCACAACCCCAGCCCTAAAGACAGCATGTTAAGTCAGCAATAAAACATCAACAATTCAATAATAAGCGTCTGTTTTGAAGAAAACCCAAATTAGAGTTCTACTTCACCCTGCCCATAAGTCTAAAAAATTATTTTTTTTAAATATTTACTTTTTAGTGGTAGTTGAACACAATACCTTTATCTTATTTATTTATTTTTATGTAGTTCTGAAGATCGAACCCAGGGCCTCTCACATGTGCTAGGCGAGTGCTCTACCGCTGAGCCACAACCCCAGCCCCATCTGAAAAATTATTTAGCTGTATTAAACATCTTTAGGATAAAACTCTAAACAAATAAGAAATTAGAACATCTAGTTACTGGTATGGATGGGGAAGACTTTCCTAAGTTTGCTACCAATGCCAGAAGATTCAAAGTTTGAGTGCGTGATTCACCAAACTGGCATGAGAATGTATCAAGTTAAAAAAAAAACAAAAAAGATAAAATATAGGGGCTGGGGTTGTGGCTCAGTGGTAGAGCGCTTGCCCAGCACATGCGCAGCCCGGGTTCAATCCTCAACCCCACATAAGAATAAAAAAAGGCACTGTGTACAACTAAAACAAATAAATAAATATTTTTTTAAAAATATATAAATACAGATGACTAACAGGAGAAAAATTATACATATGTATTTTTTAAAAAACACTTGGAAATCAGAAAAAGGACAAAGAACCTACAGAAAAAGAGAACAAAGGACTGAAAACAATTCAAAAAAGATATCAAAAAATTTACACCAATATGAATACCTGACCAGTGTAACTCCACATCATATACAACGACAAGAATAGAAAGTTATACTCCTTGCATGTATATGTCAAACTACATTCTACTGTCATGTATAACTAAAAAGAATAAAGAAAAAAGTAACACAAATGGTCAGAACATGCTAGATCACAGAAATATACAAAGAAATGCAAATCAAAAGGAGACATAAGTTTCTCACCTGTTGGACTGAGAAAGATTTTAAGAGTGGTAGTAACACCTGGTATTGGTGAGGGTCTGGGGAAATGGACACTCATATTTGGCAACTGAGAATCCAAGTTTGTATCTTTTCAATAGGTACATGGCAAATGTTTATACTTTGACAAGCCCATCTGTCTTCTGAGAAAATAACAGAGAAGTGTGCAAAAATATGTGAATGTGCCGGGCAAGGTGATGCACACCTGTAATCCCAGCTACTCAGGAGACTGAAGCAGGAGGATGGAAAGTTCAAGGCCAGACTCAGTAACTTAGCATAACCCTACCTGAAAATAAAATTTTAAAAGGGCTGGGGTGGGGCTGGGGTTGTGGCTCAGTGGTAGAGCACTCGCCTAACACATGCAAGGGCCTGGCTCAGCACCACAGAAAAATAAATAAATAAAATATTGTGTCCAACTACAACTAAAATTATTATTATTTTTTTTTTAATGGCTGGGGGTGTAGCTCAGTGCTAGAGTTCCCCTAGGTTCAATCCCTATTAACCCCCTGCCTCCCAAAAAAAAAGTTAACAGAAGGTTAAGTGCATCACCGCTTATAAAAACAAAATATGGGTTGACTTAAAATTCTTTATAGAACATTGTTATGCAATCATGCGCACACAGGCGCGCATGTGTAAACACGCACACAATGCACACATGTTCACTGACATGTAAAATGCCCATGATAAATTATGTAGAAGAAAACAGTTAAGAAATGTATTATGATTCCTCTTCTATGTGTGTATGTACGTGCATTCACACATACTTACATACAGATATATATTACACACACACACACACACACACACACACACACGACTTATACAAGCATCTTTAAAATCCAAATAAGGATATTACCATGACTTGGATGTGTTTGAGTGTGACCCCAAAAGTCCACACGTATCAGAGGCTTTGGTCCCAGGGATGGAGGTACTAGGAAGGGATGTGGAACCTTCAACAGGTAGGGCCCAGTAGGAGCTTCTTAGATCAACTGGGGCATGCCCTCAGAAGGGGTTAAGGTACTTCTCATGGGACCCTGGTTGGTTGTCACAAGTGGGCTGTTCTAAGGGCCCGGTCCAGTCCACCCACCTTGTCCTCCTATTGGGCAATGTGATCTCTCCCACTCACATACACTCCAGCCATCAGCCATCAGGCCCTCACCAGAGGCTGAACCAATGGGGCCATTCAAAACTGTGAACTAAATAGACCTCTTCACTTTATAAATTAAAAGTGCCCAGACTTGGGTATTCTGTTATGGTAACAAAAAGACTAATACAAATATAAATCAAACTGATGACAATATTATCTTCTACAATGTACAATTTTAGAGAAATTTTTCCATTTTTTAACCTCCACACTCCTATGTTGTTCGAATTTTTCCAATGACCATTTATTACTTTTATAATTAAGTATATTTTTATGCACTTTTACAAGAGAGATAAAGTGATTTCTCTAAGAAAGGACTGACAATCTGTGGCAAAAAGGATATAGTCATTTTGTATGCTCCTTTTTCCTCATTAATATGTGAAATCTTTGAAACACAAGGTAACTTCCAGCTTTGACTGCTCTTAAAACACCTGTCTCAAATTCTTTTTGACAAAGGCAAGCCCTGCTGCCAGAAGCCAGCGCTTCCTGAACTAGAGCAAAGTCGTGTATGGCACTGGAATCCCCAACACAGAGCCGAGACTCAGCACACAGAGGACAGTCTTGTTCGTGCATGCCTAAAGTACAGCAGGCGGGCCTGCCATAGGATTTCAAACAACTAGAAGATTGTCATGACGCTGAACTTTGCGAAGTCGATGAAAAAACTTGCTATGGGGTCAGCCCAACTGACAGATCAAAACAGGAACAGCAAGGAGAGTGATTCGGTTTAACATACAACCACTGCAGTTTAAACCCAGCTAAACTGGTTTCTTTAAATGGCATAAAACAACCACAATACACACACACACACACACACACACACACCACACACACTTTTTAAAGCAGGATAATGCTGAAAGCAAGACAGGTTGTTAAACATCTTCAATATATAAACCAATATAATAGTGCAAATTTGATTTTTAAATTACCGAGAAAGTCACCTCTCATTTGAGTAATGCGCCTAAGGATAAGTAAGATTTGCAAATTATATTCATATACCTAAGAAACATATAGCAGGCCAAACTAAAGCCATGAAACAAAGATAACCAAAGGATCCAAAATACAATTGAATAGCTGAATCCAAAGATAATTATAATTTGAATTGGGAATATGGGTACTTATATTCCTACATCTCCATTCACAACTGTATTCCACAACTCATTTTGTCCCATCCTTGAGAGTATTTCATTAATTGATTCATACAATTATTTATTGAGTAATATGTGTTGGGCACCATTCTAAATTCTGGAGATAACAGTGAGTAAAACAAAAATCCCTTCCCTGTTGTATCTTACACTCTAGTGGCATCAAGTCCATGAATGCTACCCACCACTTATAATCACATCCCACTATCCACCCAACCTCAGCACTCCTGTACCTCCCCATTAACAGGCTCTATTTATTTTTCTCTGTTTACAGTGCACTTAGCAGATTATTTATTTATTGTCATCTCCCCACTTTGGAAGTCAGGCTCCCAGAAGAGAGGGATGTTTGTTGTGGTTTATACTGCAAGGACTTAGAATACTGCCTAGCATACATTCAATTATCTGTTAACAAATGCCCTCTCTTCTCCCTATGGTCTCTCCATCCCAAAAGAAGTTGCTCACATCTACTCCATCTGTAAAACAAAACCTGACACCCTTCTACCTTACAGCTTATCCAAGAACTTGGAGGTCTACAATATCACCTTTTCTTCACTTTCTAGATCCCTCTGTTACTGGCTTATTTTTGTTTGGTTACCAAAGCCTTCCTCATCTCCAAATTCAAGTTTCCTTTACTTTTTAACTTAAGTGCCTTGCCATTGCTGAGGCTGGCTTTGAACTCTTAATCCTCCTGCCTCAGCCTCCCAAGTGCTGGGATTACAGGCGTGCACCACTGCACCAGGCTCTTCCTTTACTTTTTTTTTTTTTTTTTTTTTTAATATTTATTTATTTGCTCTACCCGGGTCGCACGCGTGCTAGGCGAACGCCCTAACGCTGAGCCATATCCCAGCCCCTCCTTTACTTTTTAAACTCAACAAGTTATACTCGTTTCAAAAGTAAGGCATCACATTCTAGAAACCTGGAAGTCATTCTCAACATTCTGTCTCCTTCCTAGCCCACATTTAATCCATCCACAAGAGTGAATCCATTTCCAAACCCCATCCCCAAGCAATCCATGTATGTCAAGCTCCACTGCTGAGCATCCCTGGATTCCTGCAAACGTGCCCAAGGTCTCAAAACGTCCACTCCTGCCTCCAATCAACTGACCACAATCAGCACACCACAGACGGCAATAAAAACCACCTAAACAGACTCCATTAGGCTCAGATTTCAGAACTCTACAGGGGGTACTTTCACTGGGTTACCCCAGTTCCCGAGGTGGCCTAAGGCTGAGTGCTACTGTCTACCTTACCCTACCCTCAAGTTTCCCCGAGTCTTACTTCTTCAAATGAGCCAAGCTCTTTACCCAGTGTAAGTTCTTCCCATAAGCCCCATCCTGATCTCTTATCTCTGATCACCAAGCTAACACCTCTTCATAAGTTATGACATGAAATATCATTTTCTACAAGAAGGCTTCCCTGGCTCCCCACCTAAATTTAGAGCCTGCTCTCTGACAGCAGCCTGAATTTTCCCTTTCTGTCCTTTTAGATAATTTCCTAAGATGAGGCGATTCATGTGATCATGTGCTGGGTGGCTATTTCCTTTTGAAGGCAAGACTGTCTTTATCACCATGATGTACGTCCCCAAGAACCAGAACAATACCTGGCACAAAGAAGCACCTCAACTGAATAGCTGGCTATTCTTCCCCAAGAAGTACCACAACTCTGCAAAGGGAAGTGCAATGTCTACTCTCATGTATCCAGTATAGCTCAGAGGGAACATTCAATGACTTTCACTGAATAAATGCTGGATCAATATGGGAGTGAAGAGAAATAACCATAATCCTATTTGCCAATGAGAAAAACAAACAAACATGTACCATCTTGGCATCTTGATATGTACAGCCTTCCAGGTTTTTCTGCAGTAAGTGTGTTATTCGACAGCAACCAGCTCTTGCACCCCACTGGCTTCTCCAGCATCCAGCTTCTGCAGTATGCAGAGTGGTTCTGGCCTCTGGAGACCGTAGCACACTGCAGCCAGAAGTGCCCAGCAGCTCCCCAGCATCCTACTTGGGTGGTTTTAGCAAGGCACCCCAGTGGACACCTCCCCAAGAAGCACTTTTCTCTGGAGCCCAGCAGAGTGGCTTCTGCCAAATCCGGAGGCAGATTCCCATCAAGCTCCACCAGTGTGACACTCCAGGGACTTCTCTGCCACACAGTAAACCAGAGCCATGTCCTCTGGGTATAAGTCTTGTCACAGTCCTGAGGGAAGAGGACCCTCTATCTCAGCACTGGGGGCAGCAGCTGCTCCATATATCTGCTATTCTTGCTTTCTACAGTTTCTTCACCTCTTTTAGCCAATCCCTTGTAACTTCAATTCCATACTAACTAGTATTCTTCATATTAAACTTTTCTTTCAATTTACTGGTTTCTCCCTCCTAACTGGATCCAGACTGATATGGATTTGGAATAAATATGTTAGGCATAGGTAGGTGCCTCATATTTTTTATTTATTCAGGCTGGGGCTGTGGCTCAGTGGCAGAATGCTTGCCTAGCATGAGCAAGGCTCTGGGTTCAATCCCCAGTACTGCAAAAAAAGGAAAAAAAAAAAAAAAAGAGTATCATTGTGACATTTTTGTTTTTTCCATAAGTATCTAATTAACCAAATATCTTTTTTCTTTTTCTACTTAATTTTATTATTTATTGATTGATGGAGAGTGCTAAGGGTCAAAACCAGGGCTTCACACATACTAGGTAACTGTTCTACCACTGAGCTGTGTCCCCAGCCCCGACATTTACTGCAGACTATCTTTTGTGGGCTACAGTGCAGGTCCTCCTAAGTAATATGCATCATGTACCCTACAAATGTGGGTCTCTTTTTGGACTACTTTGTTCAATTGCTGTACCCATCTAGCCTTTCACTAGAACCATATTCTTTTTATTACTATAGCTTTATGATAAGTCTTGTTACCCTGAAACATAAATCTGCTCACTTTGTTGTTCTTCAAAAGAATGCTTACATCTCCATGTACATTTTAGTATCCATCTGTTAATCTCCACATACCCTCTCCACACACACACTGAATCTGCTGGCGTTTTGATTGATACACTGAGTACATAGATGAATTTTGGGCATATCAACATTTTACAACAGGGTCTTCTAATCCATGAACATGGTATATCCCCTTATTTAGTTCTTTAACATTTCTCAATAATATTTATTGCTTTAGATTTAGATTTTTTTCTGAAAATATGGATTTTATGTTATTACAACTGACATATTTTATTACA
Source organism: Tamias sibiricus (assembly GCA_025594165.1). NCBI lineage: Eukaryota > Metazoa > Chordata > Mammalia > Rodentia > Sciuridae > Tamias > Tamias sibiricus. The sequence continues at coordinate 5,036,933 of CM046658.1, read as the reverse complement.
TTTCCTATTTGTCACTGGCATATAAAACTGGGTCTGAAGTTACTTCGAATCTTGCAGTCTGGTTATTATTTAAAATAAGTTATAAGATGATATTTTTAGACTCTGTGTATACACAATATGTCATCTATAAAATCAGATTTATTCTATTTTTACTTATGTACTTCATTTTTCTTGTCTTAATTTAATTAGGTTTAATTTCCTACAAAATAATGAAACAGGAATGGTGATATTAAAAATAACTTATTTCTTCCCTGGCCTCCAAAGGAAAACTTTTACATTTTTACCAATAAACATGATACATGTCATAAGATTTTTCTGAGCCTTTTACCAGATTAAAGAAATTACCTTTTACTCATAATATGTGATTTCATGTTTAATCAGTGTTGAATTTTACCAGGGGCAATAATTGAATCTACTGACATCATCACATTATTTTTCTGCGTGTTTTATACTGATCAATTTTTCAAATATCAAACCTATCCTTGTATATAGTCTGACAGTCTAATTTTGGTCTTGAAATTTGTTAAAGCTTGCTTTATGGATCAGCAATTTTAGTAAATCTTCTCCGTGCATATGAGAAGAATGAACAGTCTATGGTACTAGGCACAATGTATTTATTTCATGTTTTGTTATATCCCATATTTTGTTTTAAATATTTCTTTTTTTCAAAATACTCTCTCTTCCACTTTGTCTAATCACTACTAAATGACATCTCAATGGTCACATTTATTAATTATGTTAGTAAGACTTTCTAAGTCCTCTAATTCTTTGTTATTCTATCAGTTAATAAATTTTGTTGATCAAAACAAGTAATAATTTTGTTCTCACTTTTAAAGAATATTTTTGCTGGGTACAGAATTCTAGTCTGGCAGTTTAACTACTTTTTAACATTTTGACATCACTCTATTGTCTTCTGAACACTTGACTCCATAACCTTTGAAGAAATTTATTTTAAATTTTGTCCATCTTTCTACTTGTTTTCATCAGGAAAGAGGGCCCAACACTTACTCTACCATTAGCAGAAACAGAAATTCCCTCAATTCTCATCCTTTTTGTCTTCTGTTTACACCTTTTGTGGTTTCTGTTATTTTATCAAAATTTTGGAAGGGAGTGGAGATAAGGCCATCTTCCATGAGTACTGCTTAACCAGCAATCTCCAATTATTCATTTTATGGGTAGTTTGGGGAGGTCTGTCGTTGTTGTTTTAGCAGTAGTGGGAATTGAACAGAGGGCCTCACACATGTTAGGCAAGCACTCTACCAGTGAGCTACATCCTCAACCCTGGATAGCTCTTTTATACATTAAGGATAATAAACTATCATCAAATATATGGCAAATACTTCTTTCAGTCTGCCATTTATACTTTAATTTTAAGGTATTTTAGCACTTAGAAATGCTGAATTTATATGCAATAAAATTTGTCAACTTTTCTGATTTTGATTTCATGATTAGAATGGCTCTTACTAACTATACAACACCTACATACTGACCCATATTTTCTTCTAGTGTTTTTATCATTTCCAATTTTTTACATTTAATTTTTAGATGCATTTTGCCATAGGAAAGTGGTAAGCCAACTGTTCCAAATCCATTTAAATAAAAAGTCCTCCATTTCCTCCTCAAAACAGTACCATTATTATACACTGAATCAAAAAATATTTTCTTAACATATATGATTCTACTTTGCAACCTGACCTTGTAGATCCCTACTGCTCATTCTCCCTGCTACCCTGCCTTCCCTTGGTTCTCATCGTTTTCAGCTATTTCTCCCTACAGTCTCCTTTATAAGCTCAATTTCTTTTTTTATTCCTCCCATCTCCCTCATTTTCCAGCCTCCTCTGGTTCATCTCTAGAACCTTTTTCTTTTCCCACTCTTCCTGCTCTCCTAGGTATACTTCATGCATACCCTCGGCTTCTTTGAGCTCTCTCTCTCTCAAGCTCCCAGATCTATATCCAATTACTTCCTAGTATCTCTACCTAGATGTTCCACAGGTGCGCCAAGCTCAACTATACGAATAAAATTTTAACACTCTGAAACATGCTCTTCTTTGTGTATTTCGCAATCAACAGTACCACTATCACTCAAGTCATAATCACAGTAATTTCTCCTTCACCAAGAAAGGATCAAGAAGAAGCTGCTGTGGTATAAAAATTATTTCAAGCGAAAGGCATTTGCATTTCTAAAATCCCTATCAGCCTAAAAGCAGAACCTCCCAGAAGAACTGGACAGAACTCAATTGCCATTAACTCCCTCCCCAGGAACAACTCAGATCTTCTGAGATGAGAAAACACCTAAACAGACTACATCCAAACAATGTCACAGAACTATTCTCCTAAGGGCCCTTTACCTTTCCAGAAAGCTGTTTGTTTTCCCAAAAATGCCCTTTCCCTGCCTCCCCCTTCACCTATTAAAAAGGTATATCAGTCCCAAATTCTAACTGCTCCTTTCAGTCAGATTTTTTTTTTTTTTTTTTTTTTTTAGTACCAGGGATTGAACTCAGGGGCACTCGACCACTGGGCCACATCCCCAGCTCTTTTTTGTATTTTATTAGAGACAGGGTCTCACTGAGTTGCTAAGTGCCTCACCATTGCTGAGGCTGGCTTTTTTTTTTTTTTTTTTTAATATTTATTTACTTTAGTTGTACACAATACAATGCATTTATGTTTACGTGGTGCTGAGGATCGAACTGGGCCGCGCACGTGTGAGGCGAGCGCTCTGCCGCTGAGCCACAATCCCAGCCCTGAGGCTGGCTTTGAACTCATGATCCTCCTGCCTCAGCCTCCCAAGTGCTGGGATTACAGGCGTGCGCCACCATGCCCGGCTCTTTCAGTCATATTTCTATTAACTAAGTACATAAGTGATTTGAATCCATCTTTTCTCTAGCTAATCTGTCCTTTGTCAATTTAGGAAAGGTGCAACACCCACCACATCTTAGAGGTCACATTAAGTCCTACTGGTTTTAGCTTCCAAGTCAGATTCTCCTCTACTGCCACAGCCTAAAAACAGGTATTAATTGATTAACTCTGACTTGGATTCCTCACCAGACTCCCAGCTTCTCTCTCCAAGCCATTCTCTAAACTGACCTCAGAGTAACTGTGTAAAATGAAAGCCTGATCAATTACTCTTCTGATTAAAATCTTTCAAATAATCCCTATCAACTATGAGGCAAAATGCAAACCCAACACTACAGACAGGGCTTCTATGATCTTGCTACCATCTCTCTAAGCTCAACTCACGCACCTCTCGCCTCAAACCATCGGCCAGCCGTACCCAATTACCCAAGTAAGTCAAACTGCTTCCTTCTATTCCTTTGCACATGTACTTCCATCAGCCTAGAGTTTTCCTGCTGATTCTATCTGCCTAGCAAACTCCCAATCACATTCCAAACACAGCTCTAGTGCCCTATTTTTTATTACCTACATTCGCATGCTCAAGCAGACTTCGTCAGTGCTGCCTTTGTGCCTAAGTTCATCCTGCTCATACATGCTCTGTAATTCATCACACTCCCAACACAACGCAATGCAATCAAACTTTATGTCCACCTAACCCATTAGATTCCTGGACACCTTCTACTTACCTCTTAACAGCTAGCTTATCGCAAGGCCAGAGGTAAACAGAGTGTCTCCTGACCTAAAGCTAGGTAAGCTCCTGGTACCCTCCTCTCACCTGGACTTTAACCTTTGGTATCCAACCTAATCGTGCTGTCAGCAAGAACCCTGTCAGCATGGTTTGGCCAGAGCCCCACCCTCAATATCTGATTACTGATCAGATTCCTCAAACTCTTACCACCTCTGAGGTTATGTCTGATCAGCTCAGCCTGCTTTTGTCAAGAATCCCATTAAATGATTTTAGCCAGAATCTTTCTTTACCCTGATCTTTACCCTGATCTTTCTTCTTAGTGAATTTCTATCCACTGACTCCCATCCAGTTCCTTGGCTACAAATCCCCATTTGTCCTGCCTCTGAAGTTGGGCCCAGTTGTTTGCCTTTGCTGCAAAACCCCACTGCTGTACTCCCGTGGACAGTGCCCTGAATATGGTCTGCCTTATTGCTTTAACAATATCATGAATAAGTGGGCACTCAAAACAACCACTGAATGAAAAACATTAGCAGACACAATGCTTAGCAACAAACTGGTTTAGAAAACTCACCAAAAGTTATTATTTCTTAACGGAAAAAGTAGGAAAGGTGACACTTGACTCAAATCATACCCTAAGAATCTCATTATCTAACAAATGTATCTCTGAGGGTTTACAATAGTTCAGTGGTGCCATAACTAATATTAAGGAGGCTTTACTGACGTAAATTTAATCCACATAGAAATACTCTATCCCAAAAAAACTCATCTCATTCAAAAAACATTGTATGTTCTACACCAAGAGAAGCAGCTAGAATTCTACATAACTACAGGAAGAAAAAAAACTTCTGATCTCTGCGTACAAATGATACAAGATATTCTTGGTTTTGAACTTTCCTGAAAGCCTTCACATCCATCGGAACTATGGTACAACTACAGCCCCAGGCAGGAAAGCTGCACATCTTTATTTGGGCAATTGCTTCCTCATTACAAAGAGAATAAAAAGAGCCATAACAAACATTCAAATGAAAAGTGGCTCCAGTAAATGCAGAATAGATAAGGGCATTTTCCAATAAGTTTCAGATGATGAGACTCTTCCGATTTCTCAGATTACCAAAACAGATCTGATATGAAAGTTTGAATAATCTGTAAAACCCACTTTTAAGTACAAAGAAACCTTAGTTTGAATTTCAAAATCAAATACATACAGTGGAAAGTGACAGAAGTATCCCACTGACCTATTTTCAAAATTTACCAGGACTGTCAGGAGACCTGGAGACCTGATTAACAAGTGGATCACAGCTCCTGCCCCCAGCTTTCCAAAGAACAGCCTGAGTAGGGTAACACAGACCCAAGCTGATGAGAAGCAACCGCTGCCCCGAAACCCCACCTCAAGAAGAATACTTAAAGCCACATTAACATCTTCTAACCTTTACAAAGTTAGAAAATGAGGGCCACATCTTACCAAGCCCCGCTAACTTTATGAACTTCACTGACTTCACTGCCTTCCATCACTGGACTACAAATTCATGTCTTCTTGTGTTTTCTGAAATACTCTATTTACACCGGACTACATGATAATGAAGCTAACAATTAACCCCAACCCTCTTCAAGGGAATTTCCTAGCCTCAGAAGACTGCTCGCAGCCCCCTCCTCTCTAAACCCTCCCTCCCAGGCCATCACCATCCTGACTTTCGTCCCAGTTGTTGCCTTGCTTTTCTTTGAAGTTCAGCCTGTGGCAGTTTTCAAGGAACAGTTTCACTGAGATCTAATTCCCACAAGATCCACACACTTAAGCAGCACTTTTCATACAGTCACAGAACTGTGAACCATCACCATGGCGCCTTCTAACCTGCATGATTTGGTTGAGCTGGATTTCCCAGCTGACCTTTCCAGGAACTGCAAAAGACTGAAAAGGAAACAGTGGAATGCCAGCTACTTTCCAGGGCCAGCAGAGCTGGAGGTGGCAACAGATAGCAAGAGAACCAGTGGAGCCGCAGCGGTACCAGCCTCAGCCTGGTGCATAACTTTCCAAAGTTCTTCCCTTAGTCGCTCCCATGGGAGCTGGGCAACACACTACGGAACCAGCGGCTGCTCTTCAGAGGCTTTTTCACCTACTTCCTGTGTGGTCCCACTCCAGCAGCTGTCCTGCCTGGCCTCTAACCTGGCCATCAGTGCAGGTGCTTGGGAAGGGGGTAGTTTAGTGACTTTTCTCTGACTCTACACTTCCCTCCTTCTGGACTGTTATTCCCAGCTTCTCCCACGATTGCACAATGTCTTGTTCCTGTAATAAATACGTCCTTTACACTACAACACTTCACAGTCTGCTTCCCTGAAAGAGTAGCAACTAACAGACACTACTTACATGTCCCTAAACAACCACTTGGCATCAACTTTATCAACTCTAGAAAAACAGAATCAGACACCACACATTCTGTAAAACTATTCCATGCTTTTTTTTTTTTTTTAATTTACAGGCATGTATTTATGTGTGTGCCCATGACCAAGAAAAAGAACATTTACCAATATTGAGGAAGCCCAGCTACCACATCCTCCCCACTCTCCAAAGGTAGCTACTTATGACTCCAACACCACAAATTCATTCTGTCTGTTTTCAAACTTGTTTTAAACTTGTACACAGAATCTAACAATATTTAATTTTAAGCATCTGGCTTCTTTCAACATTATGTCTGTGGATGTTAGTCATTTCTTGAATACAGCATTAGTTCATTCACTTTCGTGGCTTTATAGTTTTACATTATATGAACATATCACAATTCATCTTCCATTCTGTTGCTAATGAGCACTTGGGCTGCTCCTGTTTTAGAAAATTTGGAATAATGCTCCAGAGAGCATTCTTGTACATGTCTTTTGGTACAGATACACACACATTTCTGTGGGCAACATATGTAATAAGTAGAATTGCTAAGATGCATGGCATGCATATCTTCCACTTTGATAGATAATTCTAGTTTCCCAGCATGGTTAAACTAATGTGGATGCCCACTGCTCTGCTCTTTGCCAACACCTGCTGTTGTCTTTTTTACTTTAGCCATCTGATGTACAATGGCCATCTTTCTGTGGTTTTACTTTACATTTCCTTATTGACAAAAAAGCTGAGCATCTTTCCCTATGTTTACTGACCATCCGTGAAGTGCCTGCTCAGGTCTCTTGCTCACTTTTCAATTGGGTTGTCTATCTTAGTATTAACACAGAAATTCTTAAAATATTCTGAATAGGCCTATGTTGGCCAATCTCACTCTATTTTCTATGAATTGACTTTTCATTCACTTACTGGTGTCTCTGGCAAACAGAAGTGCTTTTAATGTAATCCAATGTATCAACTTTTTCCATTATAGTGCTCTTTGTGTCTTATTATTTACTATGCATATCAGCACTGGGCAAGTGAACTCATGTTTCATAATGGAGTGTATTTGTGTTACACCTTGTTGTCGCCTGAAGCGCTTGGAGCAACGGAGCCGCGGGAAAAACTTTAGAAGCAAACTGGAGACAAACAGTTTTTTATTTTGATAACTTTTCTCTCTGGTTTTAACAACGACTAACACACGCCAAACACACCACTAAAATGGCCTGACCCGATCAGCAATTTCGGCCAAGTCACTCGAGATCCCGCAACAAGTCCCGTGAGACTACGGCGACAATGCCCAAATCTCCACGGCTCATAGTCAACCGCAATTCAAGTCAATCCCCAAACAGGGCTCCTGCAACACCTGTTAAGTCACTGAATCCTCCAAAACATCCTTAAAAAGTACGAATAATATCCTGGAAGCACAGCATAACTTAGGGGCACTCAACAGGGAAAAGGCCGCCAGATCCAACATACACACTCAAACCTTGTACACCACGTTGTGTGCACTAGTTTAAGAGTAGCTTTCCACCAGTGTGCTTACAACCTGTACCTGAGAAGATCCAAGTATTCACAGCACTCACATAGTTACCCATATACACACAGGATGCATATACACATACATAACACACAGCTTATTCACATGCATGTAACATATCTAACCTACATTTCAAAAATTAAAGAAGTCAACTAAAGATTCAATTGTATCACTGATACAACCTTAAGAAAACATGAAATGATATAGATGTAAACCATTAAGACTGGTATCCATTTATAAAAAATCAAAAGCAGATAATTCAGTGGCACAAAAAACTAACATGAAACAATCCAACAATAAGAAAATTATAAAATTATTGAGTGGGCTAGGTAGAAAACAACTACTTTGGAAAGTTAGAAAGCAAAGTGAGATTAACCATCATGACAGACTTGTCAAATATTTGAAAAATCATGCTGAATTTCCTGTCATTGTGGGGGTAAGTCAATGTCAGAGAGAAATAAAATAAGAGAAGTTTAGAAACATACAATGAGGATGGTTAAAATTGCACGCATACAAATAAAACTATCCTTAAGGAAAAAATTATGAGGTCATTAATAAACAATTCCTTCTCTGAGAATGCCCTACATCAGGTTTGGGTTAACCATTTTTCTGGATCATTCCCTCACAAAGTCAACAAAATAAGTTTATCAACAACTAAGATTCACAGAAACTGATTATCTTATAAAACTTAATGCCTTTCCAAACTGAATGTGGCAGTAATGCTCACTGCCACAGTGTTTTAGGACAGGAAGTGAACAGACATCTAAAAACTTTAAGGTATGAACCGAAAATAGTAGCTAAGTATGGGAAGAAAAGAGGGGAAAACCTCCATGTATTAGACACTTCACTGTATTAACCTGAAATATTCAGAAAGGAAAAATGAATAAAGGTGGCTAGAGAAAAACAGAAATTGGTAACCTTCACCCTTATGAATACCAAGCTTTGAATGTCACACACTGCTTAAGTTTTAACCCAAACTCAGAAGTGTCCACTGATTCAGATGTAACTGTACATTTAATTACGGCCACTTGTATATTACAGATACTCCACTCCCCTCCAGATTTCCTTTTGCTTATTTTTAACCACAATTTGTTTAATTACAATGAAGAATTCTAAAAGTAGTCAACAGTAGATTAAAGTGGTGGCTCTCAACCTGGCTGTACTTCAGAATCTCCTGGGGAGTTTTTAGAAGTCCACCCCCGGGGACTGGGACTGGGGCTGGGGTTCAGTGGTAGAGCACTTGCTTTGCTTGGCCAAGGTCCTGTTCAGTACCACCAAAAAAAAAAAAAACTTCTGGGCTCCACCCCAGGGACTCCAAATGACTTGGACTAGGGTGGGCATACAGGGCCCTGTCTGTGTAAGTGATCCTAACACGCAGCCATGGTCGAGAACCAACAATACAGAGAGAGTGTGCTGGACCAGGAGCAAGAGGGGCTGGCCTCTTCGAGCTCCACAGGGAGTTTCTAACACTCTGTACAGTACACTCACTACTCAACACCCTGTTGTTGCTGAATAAACCATTTCAGTGGCCAGCACCCACCCCTTTAAAAAGAGAGCACTGCTCCAGGGAATGATGGTTCTATGCTAACTTGGCCTCCGCCTGCAGGGTCTGGTCTCCTCCACTGTTTTGCAAGCCCTGCTCCCTACCACTCAGGGTTCCAAGCACTCACCAGGGAAGCTGCCATCAGAGGAAGTGACAAACCCAGGCAGGCAGCTTGGCCCTACCACCTGGCTTCAACCAGAGCATCTCCACTTTTTCCAGGTTTAGACATTTTTGGTTCCCCATAAGACTATTTGAAAAAAATAGTTCAACTACTACTAAAAGCTTTATTTTTCTTTTTAACTGCCAGATCTTCCATTCCAAAAACACTAACAATGAACTGAGAAACGTGGTGGGAACTGCATGCTCCTGTCTCATTCATTCTGTTTCTAACCCCAGAACTTAACCAACATTTTATAAATATGTGTTGAATGTGAAGTCTGCTAAAGGAAAAGGAGAAAAAAACTGAGAAATATAAAAAGTTGATTTCCTCCCTTGTTACAAGTGACCACTCAGAAAACTTCTGATACCATGTCAAAAGATGCCAATTTAAGAGGGCAGTTCACCTCCTGCATGGAACATGGTGAGAAAAGGCTTTCTGGATGCCAGGCATTCCTCACAGCTGCCACCTCACACCTGCGAGGTCCACCCCTGCTCCCCTCAGCCTCCAACGCTGGCTCCTCCTGCTGTGCAACACATTCTCTACCTACCTTCTGCATCCAGAATGACCTCAGCTAGTCTGTGGCTTTAAAAGCCATCTATACACAGATGGCTCCTCAATTTGTATTTCTAGGCAGGACTTCTCCCAGGCTTCTAGACAGATGCCTGTTCATCATCACCACTCTGGTGTCAAACAGACACCTCATAATACATTCAGAAGAACTCTTCTGACATCCCCACCCATCCTCTCCTCAATAATGAACACCAGCCCCAATGCAGGAGCTGAGGTCCCAAGGATTTCTCAAAAAGTCCTTTCCCTCATACCCGACCCTAGGGGTCTTGACAGCTCCACAAAATATATCCACTCTGCTCCCTCTCCACTGCCACCATCCTCTCTTACCATGATTACAATGAGTGCAACAGTCTCCTAGTTGATCCATCTACTTGCCCTGACAACCAAGGAGCAGCCAGAGGAAAAACTTCCATATTACGCCACTCGTCATTCTGCTAGCTCCTGACCCAGTGACTTCCCATTGCCCTTAAGACTAAATCCCAGAGCCTGCTCACGGGGCCCTACCAGGTGCACCCCACCCAGCTTGCCCCACTCAGCTCCTGGGTAATCACTCTGCTTCAACCAACAGTGTTTCTTCAAGGGTCCCCACACCAAGCACATTCCTGCATCAGGGCCTTTGCACAGGCTGTCCCCTCTGACTAGAATGCTTTCTTCCATATATCCTCTCCTCAAGCAACTGGCCTCCTTTCACCATTCAGATTTCAGGCCTTCCCTAAGGAATGCACCTACAGGGCTCACACCTCAGTATCTAGTGCTCTCTAAAGCTCGTTTTACGTACTTGCTTACTTATGTACTGTTTTTTGTTCTCTCTAAACTATAAGCCCCAAGAGAACAGAACTATCTGTCTGGTATCCTCACAGCATTTCCAACCACTGTCTGGTATACAACAGGACCCCCAAAATGCTGCTGAATATAAAAATGATGACATGAAATAAAAAAGAATATTAATATGCAGTCAGTAAACATGATACTATGGATCACTGTCAAAAGAGGCTTAATAACCTATTAAGAGAAAAGTCAGGTTACAAAACTACATGTGAGGTAAACTTATTCTGGGTTAATAAACTATATATGTATCTCCATACTGGCACAGAAAAACCTGAGGAGACAACCATGTATTTCTGATGGTAGGCTTCTTTCTGGGTGGCGTGGCCATCTTCTATGGGTGCCATGGGAATCAACAGGCAGGGAACAAGCATCCTCCTTTCCCAGTCTTTGTGTTGCCACCTGGCAAGAACTCCTCCAGAGAAGATGGCCTTGGCTTCCTGCCACACCCTCCCTCACTCCTAACAGAGGACCTCAATTAATCAAGGAGCCTGAGATCAGAACGGAGCACACCTGCCCTGCTCCGACCCCTCGTGGGTCTAAGAATCTGCTTGTACACAGGAACACATGTTGGCTCCCTCCTCCACATCACAAGCTGTTCAGGGGTAGCTGCCATGGATTTGATGGGTGCTACTGGTAACTATTACTATGCCAGGCCATCTAATTCAGGGACAAAGTAAGAGCAGTCATTTGAATAGCAACTTAATGCTGTGGGCTGATGGACTCCTCCTCATTTGTCCATTCAATGAAAGGTCCCAGAGCACTCTGGGTGCCAAGAACCACACTAAGCTCACAAGATACATCAGTGAATACAGCAGACCAAAATCTCTGCTCACCCAGAACTTACAAACCAGCAGGGATAGCCAACCAAGGCATAGTAAAAGGGTATAAATTTATACAGTATATTAAATCATGATGGATACTAATTCCAAAACACTTATGTGTCTCTATTGTTGTTTATGAAATAAAAAATACATAATCACCACACAGGAGGTTCTCTGAATTGCTTGAGGAATGGGTTGCTAAAAATTTCTGAAAAATGCTTTAATATCAAAAAATTGTTTACTACTGAAGATTTTAACAAAAAAATTCTTAAATAATCATTTAAGAAATCTAAATTTTGTTCAACTGTACAAAAATAAAAATTTTAACATGCATATTTACAAGTGTCTTCTGATACCAGGAAAGGAGATTTGTTACCACACCACTTAAAAATGTGTCAGGAATAATGGGAAATGATTCTACTCCAACCTGTCGCACAGATCCTGCTTAGCTGCAAGTTAAGAACCCTTTCTCAAAAACAGGAAGCTGATGGCATTTGCTTGCCCTTTCAACTCTTTAACTTTTAAGACACAGATATATTTGAGTGCTTCTCCTTCTTGTTCTGAAAAAGTGCCCCTTTGCAGCCTTTGTGAATAAGAACCCCATCTGCCAACCAAACAAGCCTCTCTTTGGATCAGCTTCTCTCAGAGCCAGAGCATGAAGAGGGTGTGATGCCACCACGTGCTTCCCGGGCTCTCTAATCTTTGCCACCCGCAGTCTACTCACAGGGATGTCAACACTTCCCAGCATGACAGCCACACAGAATGGGTCTCTCCCTGCTCAGAAGTCTGGCCTGGGCCTTGTTCTCAGCTCTTCAGATCACCTGCTTCTCTCCTGACATGGTGTCACAGCAGGCTACTGTGCCCAGGCAAGCGACTTTTCTGCCTCCTTGTTTCTTGCACACAGGAACTTGTTTTCCCCTTCCCATAAACTACTTTGAAATCACAATAAAATGACCACAGAGCCATGAAGTCTGCACAGAATTCTACCACGACGCCCCACCCTGCTGCCCAATTTTCCAGAGCTGAAGACATTCTGCGTTTCCACCTTTCTCAAGTGTAAATTCCAGGTTCGTTAAAGTTTACCTTTGTTTCATCTCTACATCCTTCACCCCCAGTGAACACCACCACAAGAAGCATGCCAGCACTCACAGCAGCACAAAGCTGCCTGAAGACCCTCCCGCGCAGAGGAAGCAGCACTCTCCCACGTACACTTCCTTCACCACATTCACCCCGGCCCAGCTGCAGCTTCTCATCATCTAGAATGAATTTCTTTTTGTGTTTTTGTTGCTGTTTTTCATTTGATTTTCCAGCTTTTCAAAAGCATTAGCACTGGAAAACTTGGGATATATTTTAGGAACATTTTTCCCACATTTTTTTTATTGTTGCATTGTATAAAGTTGTACATAATGGTGGAATTTGTTGTTATGTATTTGTACATGCACACAAAATAATTATAATTTGGCCAATATCATTCCCCAGCACTCACCCCCCACTCTCCCGGTCCCTCTCCTCTATTGATCTCCCTTTGATTTTCATGATATACCCTTCCAACATATTTCTTTTCCTTTTTCCTCTCCAGCTTCTGCATATGAGAGAAAACATATAGCTCTTGAACTTCTGAGGTCGGCTTATTTAATTTAACATAATGTTTTCAAGTTCCATCCATTTTCCTGCAAATGACGTAACTTCATTTTTCTTCATGGCTGAATAAAACTCCATTGTGTATATATACGACATATTCTTTATCCATTCATCCATTGACAGACACCTAGACTGGTTCCATAGTTTGGTTACTGTGAATTGTGCTGCTATTAATACAGGTATGCACGTATCACTGTAGTACCATGACTTTAATTCTTTAGGGATACCAAGGGGTGGTAAGCTGGGTCACAGGGTGACTCCATTCCTGGTTTTTGAGGAACTTCCATACTGATTTCCATAGCGGTTATACTAATTTACAATCCCATCAACGGTGTAAAAGTGTTTAGGAACTTCTTTGAAAACTTTCAACAGGACTTTATAATTACCAAGAGAACAGAATTGATCACTGGACACATCTGGCAGGTAGGCAGATTAGGTAAAATGGTAGAGTATGACATTTGGCTTCAGGATTCATCTGCTTTCAGCTACCTGGGCTAAGTGGAGATGAAAAAGATGGGGAAAGGACCATCCTCCATGCTGCAGCCTCAAAAAATATCCAAAAAAAATCAGACTATGCTTCCACACACCCCCACCATGGTCACCCCTGTTTTGAAAGGCTAAAAGCATGAACAGATACTTTAGATAAAGTACCCAAAAAACAACTCTGCATTCCATGACCCTTAGGTACTCACTAGCTAAAGACATGAGAAAGGGACTCTAAGAGGCTCAACTGTATCCCCTGCATCTAAAGTGTCCCAAAATACACTGGAGTGGTGTGGGAACAGCAAACCTAAGACCAAAGTCAGGTGATGTTAATTAGAACAGGCATCTAGGCTGAGTGCTCTCATCCAGGTGGGTTTCTCTGGGTATGTGTTAAAAATGCACATTCTTGGGCCTTCAAGGACAGAAGGGAGGGTCTGAAACAGACAATTCAAATGGAGCCGAGCAAACGCAAGGTGATTCTGACCAGCTTTTGTCTGACGTCCTCTAAGCCAAAGAATGCCAGCTCCTCCAGGATTCTTCCCTTTCCATGGCAGCCCACCCTCCCAGAGGACCCAGACTCTCCTTTATGGGATGCCCCATCATTACTAAAAAGGGTGGTCTGCTTTCCCCCATGTAACATCAATATGGTGTCTGCACAGAACACAGAGCTTTCAACTGCAACTGAAACTCCTCTCAAGTGCTCTCCATCCACCTTCAAAAAGTGTGAACCTGGGCTGGGGTGGTAAAGCACTCGCCTGGCACGTGGGGCCCTTTTTGATTCTCAGCACTGCATATAATAAAATAAAGGTCTAAAAACATATTAAGGAAAAAAAAAAAAAAAAAGTGTGGTCCCAAAGTGGATCTTCACTTCTCAATATTTTTTAAAAACAAGCTCAGCAAACAGCACAGTTAAATTATGAAACAGACAAAAGGGCAATCTGGGGCTGGGGTTGTAGCTCAGTGGTAGAGCGCTTGCCTCCCATGAGTGAGGCCCTGGGTTCCATCCTCAGCAAAACATAAAAATAAAGGAGAGGGCTAGGGTTGTGGCTCAGCAGTAGAGCACTTGCCTAGCACGTGTGTGGCCCGGGTTCGATCCTCAGCACCATGTAAAAATAAAACGCATTGTGTACAACTAAAGCAAATAAATAAATACTTAAAAAATAAAAAAATAAAGGGGAAAACAAGGACCATAATTAACTTTAAAAAAAAAAAAAAAAGGACAATCTCAGGTAAGGAAACTCGAGAAAAGACCACAATCTCAAGAGCTCAAAAGAGATGCTGCACGTGCCAACCCCACCAAGTCCAGAAGTTGTCAGGGGAAAGGAAATATTCTGGAATTAGAAGTGGGGGTACTCACATAACTTTGTGGATATATGAAAAACCACTGAATTGGACATGTTATAAAAAGACAATTAACATTAAAAATAAACTTCCCAGGCCAGGTGCAGTGGCGCAGGCCTGTAATCCCAGCACTTGGGAGGCTGAGGCAGGAGGATCGTGAGTTCAAAGCCAGCCTCAGCAATGGCGAGGCACTTAGCAACTCAGTGAGACCCTGTCTCTAATAAAATACAAAAAAGGGCTGGAGATGTGGCCCAGTGGTCAAGTGCCCCTGAGTTCAATCCCCAGTACCAAAAAAATTAAAATAAATAAACTTCTCAAGCTGGAGCCAAGCCTCCCTATAAGGTCCTGCACTCCCAAGCACCTCTGAGAGCAACAATAATCTTTATTAAAGGTCTCTGTGCATCATTGCTTAAGACTTGAGGAGGCTGATCAGTGATAGAGCCGAGACCAGAACCTGTTTTGATGCCAGTCTGCATTCTTGAGAGCAGTGGTTTTCCACTCAGGTTCTGTGGAATACTATCAGAGGCCCAAGGGTTCCTAAAAAACTTTTAATTTCACAATTTGTAATCTGAAAAAGGAACACCTATAACAAATACGTTCTAACACAAAAATTCATTGCTCAAGTTTGTAATTTGTAATTAAATTCACCTTAGTACCCAGTGATGTCATTTAAATCATTCTTGGGCTAATGAGAAAAACCAGATATGAATCTTAAGATTAAATGGTATATTTGTACCAAGGCCTAATACAGACTTATAGAAATGATTGCTGTGCCAAATTAAAAAAAAAAAAAAAAAAAAAGGTTCTCCATGGAGAAGAGCATGGTACAGTATCACACACCAAATTCCAAAGAACCTGCAGGAGAACAGTCAGGATGAGTGAGATGCATGGTGCAAGAGACAATTTAGTTTTGACAAAACATCATCCATCAAATTCACTAACACTGTTAATAAAAATTTTACTGGTTTTGTACTTTCTATTTATGTAATGTATATATCTAAGTTTTTTATCTGCATAAGAATTCCAGGAATTAAGAAATCTATACTGCCATTTTTATGGTTTTTTAATATTTCATTTATTCAAAAAGAATTTTCTGAACAATGACTATGGGCCAGATAATCTTTTAGGTACCACATACTGAAGTAAAATTATAATAAAATTGTTCTGGTACAAACTGAAATGAGTCCACAGGAATTTTCTCCCTTTATAAAGAACATTTTCTTTAACATCTTACTCATATTTTATGAGCACTGCTCTCTACAGGTGAGAGCTGCTTCTCTTGCCATTTCTCATTCAAACGTGCTATACTGGACAGTCTTCACCTGTCCACTCTCACCAAGGTGGAAGGACATGCAGCCCAGCAGAGATTCCCAAACATCCTGCCTACTTCCACTTCTCCCCAGGCAAAACTGCCAAGCTGACATAGGCTGTCTGGCAAGCAGACCTTTGCTTCTTGGGTTTGGGTATCCATTTATCTCACTTCATATTAAGTTGAATGGAGGAATTATATTTAACCCAACTGCTACAAGATTATCACATTTAATTTGAAACTTGATTGCATGCACTGTGTTCAAAAATAAAATGATGTCACTCTTAAAGTTCAGCTCTGTGTTTGCTGTTCACATGCTATTTCATATTTGTAAGTTAATCACAAAAGCCCTGCCTGGGCTCAGAAAATAATTTGGGACCATTCAAGCCAGTAGCTCTATCAAAACAAAGCCCTACTTCAGGGTTAACAAACTTTCCAGGTCATCAGAGCCAAAATATCTCAATAGCCTTTATAATTAGAATTCACCAGTGCTTTTCAGCTTAGATCACACTTAGGAAGTTTGAGGAGTCCTAAATAATCCCTCAAAAATGTGGTTTCAGGGGCGGGAGCTGGGATTCAGTGGCAGAGCACTTGCCTAGCACATGTGAGGCACTGGGTTTGATCCTTAGCACCACATACAAAAATAAGCACATAAAATAAAGGCATGCTGTCCATCTACAACTACCCAAAAAAATTTAATGAAATTAATGTGGTTTCTTTCATATTTCAAAGAGATAACACAAAAAATGTTATCTAGCAAAACCAATCACTGAAAAATTACAACCCTAAATCCACAACTTTATAAAATTACACAAAGAAAAATTAAAAATACAAAAGCACTCAAGAATATATCCATACACACTGTGGGCTATTGAGAATACATGTAACCTCAGCTATTTGGGAGGTTGAGAAACAAGGATCCCAAGTTCAAGGTCAGTCTGGGTAACTCAGGGGGAAGCTATCTCAAGTTTTTAAAAAGAGTGCTAGGGGACTGGAGTAGAGCACTTGCTTGGCATGTGTGAGGCCCTGGGTTCAATCCTCAGCACCACATATAAACAAATAAATAAATAAACAAACAAAAAGGTCCATCAACAACTAAAAAAAAAATTTTTTTAAAGATTGCTAGGGCTGTAGCTCAGAGATATAATCTACCTGGATCAATCCTCAGTACCAAAAAAAAGTCTTTTTTTTTTTTTTTTTTTTTTTTTGGTACCGGGGATTGAACTCAGGGGCACTCGACCACTGGGCCACATCCCCAGCCCTTTTTTGTATTTTATTAGAGACAGGGTCTCACTGAGTTGCTAAGTGCCTTGCCATTGCCGAGGCTGGCTTTGAACTCGCGATCCTCGTGCCTCAGCCTCCCAAAGTGCTGGGATTACAGGCGCCCGGCAAAAGTCTTTTTTTTTTTTTTTTTTTTTTTTTTTTTTTTTTGGTACCGGGGATTGAACTCAGGGGCACTCGACCACTGGGCCACATCCCCAGCCCTTTTTTGTATTTTATTTAGAGACAGGGTCTCACTGAGTTGCTAAGTGCCTCGCCACTGCTGAGGCTGGCTTTGAACTCGCGATCCTCCTGCCTCAGCCTCCCAAAGTGCTGGGATTACAGGCGTGCGCCACCGCGCCCGGCTCAAAAGTCATTTTTAATATGAAAATTTCTGAAGCTACTACCAACTAAAAACGTGATGTCACTTTAAGAATCAGTATGAACTAGCATTCTATTGTTTGCTTACTCTAGAGAAACTGTACTAGAAGAAAAACAAATAAATGAAAGAACATTAATAGTTCAAAAACAGCACACAAAAGTGATTTGAACATATTCAGGGTGACCATTTTCATTATAAAAGGTTGATGGTACCACATTCCACTTGGAAGAAAGCCATTTGAAATCTCGATCTGGAGACTCGGGAATGCACCAGTGATATTTTAAGTCAAACTGTTAATTAATGACTAAAACAAAAGAAATTTCAGTCTGGACAACATATACGGAGTACTAATAAGTGTAATTATGAAGTAGTCATTTGTGCAATCAGAAAGTTGCATTAGCATAATTATTTCTGGCTCTGGGCCCTAAAAATAATAACTTAAAATGTAGAAATCTTGTAATAGCTCACCTAATACAGATGTGAATACCAACTGATTATGAAATAAGAGTGGGTTCCATTAAAGAACATGCTCTGTGTTTCATACATTCTTTCTCCCCTGCACCAAAAATACAAAGCAAATCAGGCCTAACCCCCAAGAACTGGTACAAAGTTTCTAGTCTTAATATATTTTCTTCATTATCCAGAGCCCATATGTTAATAATATTCATGCTTAAAAATCAAAACTATTTCCCTAGAAAATGAGTGGTCACTAACTTTTTAAAAATAAACTTGTAAAACTACATTGTTTATGTATAATACTTGAAGATACAACTGAATAAAAATGTCAAACAATCCTATAAAAGGATTAGAAGTCACTAAAATGTTGAAACATCTTGGAAAGGTCCAGTTGAAATTGTTCTTTGTGACAAAACAGGAGGGACTATGCACCCAGAAGTCAGGCTGCAGGGACTGGACACCCCAAAACCCCTCTTTGCAACTAGCCCTGACTCTGGCAACACTACGTAACATTGCCATGGCTCATGTTTCCTCATCTATAATACAAGGATAATCAGATAACCCATCTCAAGGCATAAATTCAAGGATTCAATGTGATTATTCATGTAAAGAACTGAACAGTGCCTAGCATACAATATATGTTCAATAAATGTTGCTTCCACAATTACTGTTGTAGTCATCATCATTTCCTCTCTGGTCTTCAGAACCTTGGGAAGAGTACTTGCGGTTGAGAAAGAATAATATAAAATTGATCTGTTTTTAGGTACAGCATCTAATTTATTCTGCAACTGTAAATACATTCAAGAAGGACAGGAGATTTTATGTATTTCAATAGGTTAGAAAAGGTTAAAAATAGCTTAACTAGACCAAAGATCCCTCATCTTGTCAAAGTCTTCCTTTGGTGACTTTCAGCTGCACCAAATGTTCGCATTGACCCCCACAATATTAATTCTCCATTAACTCCTTCTAATTCAAAACTACAATACAGAATGGATTTGCTGAGTACACTAAAGCAGCTTAGAGTTATAGAGTCTTCGATTAAAAGCCTAGACGACAAATAATAGAATAAAAGGTCCTAGGCATTAATAAGTAACATGAAAGAAATTAAGTTCAGAAACAGGCCCTATCAAATGTGTTGTCTTGACCAAATTATTTAACCCCGTTCTACCTACACTTCTTCATATCTAAAAGGAAATAGTACCCATTTTAAAATATTATTACAAGGCTTAGAAATAATTATAGAAAGTACCCAATCACTAGCAAAGAATGGGTGCTCAATAAATGGCAACATGTGAATGGGCCCCATCTCACACCCTCTCTCTCTCTCTCTTTTCTCTCTCTCTCTCTCTCACACACACACACACACACACACACACACACACACACACACAAGTATAAAAAAGCTGGTTTCTTGAATAGTCACAAATATTTCAACCCAAATCTGAGTAAAGGAATTCCTTAAAAGTATAAGAGGAGTCACTTTATGCCCAGGATTTCAACTGTACACATTCAGCAGAGGGTGTGGGGGTGAAGAAAAGAGAGATCAAGAAAGATAACAGCTGCCATTTTTCACAGGCAGCTCTGACCACCAGTCTTACTTGGCAAACACGCTGTGCAGAGTGAGATGGAAAACACAACTCTACCATGCACTTGACTACTTTCAGGCCCATATACCTCTCCCAGTGAGAGTCCCCTGTCCTATGGAAGTGTGATCTGAAGAAATGCAGTTTTTAAACAACACGGCTTCTAAACACAAGCCAACTACTTCACCTGGCCATTAACCAAACACAGCATCTATTTCAACTCTAGAAGGAAACAGGCTCCCAGCAGCGGTAGTGCAGCTGTCCTTCACATTATGAGCGAGTCGAGGGGTTTCGCAGCAATGTTGACTAACTAGGATATATACCTGCACCTAGAACCACAAAGCCCCAGCGAGAGGCAAGTTCATAGAACTTGGTTTTCTTCAGATTTGAATGGGGACATAAAGGATGGCAGGCTGAAGAACATGGGCAAGTGTCAATACCCCACAAGACCAAAGAAATAAATGCTTTAGTAACTGTACTATTGATGTGTTCCTTCTAATATCCAAGCCAGTTCACTGCCACTTAACACCTTGCAGAATTAACAACCCATAATGTAAGTCTTCTACTGTCACACTTAATATTCCTCTCTTTCCTAAAGCCAAGAAATAAATAGGAAAAACACACCAAGGTCTTTTACCTTTCAATTTAGTTCTCTCCTAAGAGTTTTCGCCAGTGTTGCGCTAACAAACTACTGCAGGATCAAGCAATCACAAGGGCCAAGGACACTATGTGACTGCCCTCTCTGCTGTACCACCTCCTGCTGCCACCAACCTTGGGAACACACTTTCTTTGTGTTTCTGCAGCAGCAATCACCTGCCAAAGAGAATCACCTTTTCTCATCCATACTCCCAATTTTACATTACACCAGTCAGCAAGAGGGATGCATTTCCTCTCTGGAACTTGGACTATAGCAACCCACGGTACAGAGTACATATATTGGGTCCTGAAAAAAAATCTCTTTTTCTTTTAATTGTGTCCTCTATAAAAGTTCTTTATGGGTGTTTTACACTATACCTAATATATTAGTAAACTGGAACATGTCAATAATTTAGAGGTAAATTTCTGAAAGATGAAGGACATTGCTTAAAGTTTCAAAAAAAGTTCTGAAACTACCAATCTAAATAATCTACCAAGTAAATTTCTGACACTGCTACACCCACTGTTATAAGACTCTTAAAGTCACCAATTTTAATCATTGGGTAATTTCTAATTTTAAATATGAATTTAAATCATAATTACACTGTCAATTTTATACAAAATATAACATTGAAAAACAAATACCTAACTTAGACCAACAGCTACTTAACACCACCCTGTCTCAAAACATTTTTTAAAAAGCAACTGGAGGGGCTGGGGTTGTGGCTCAGCAGTAGAGCACTTGCCTAGCACGTGCACAGCCAGGGTTCGATCCTCAGCACCATGTAAAAATAAAGACATTGTGTACAACTAAAACAAATAAATAAATATTTTAAAGAGAGAGAGAGAGAGAGAGAGAGACTGGAGATGTAGCTCAGTAATAGCACCCCCTATGTTCAATTCCCAGCACCAAAAAAATAGAGAGAGAGAGAAAACATACCAATGATAAGTTTTTTTTACACTTAAAACTGGAATCATATATAATAATATTGTATCAATATATGTTCCAGGGAATACTAAGAAACATACTGAGTTTTTAAATAATCCATAACCTCGTAAAGGGTTAGTGAACAGCTTCTAAATTATACCACGCTGCTGATAAGCGTTACAATACATGATTAAGACTAATTTTCAGCATACTTTATTTTCATGTCTAAAATGTTTGAAATAGTTAATAAGTAACTGGTTAAAACCACCAGCCTCTAAACTAGCTAATGTTTATCAAAACAAAAGTATCCTACCCAAAGGAAAAATGCCATTTATACAAATAATCAAAATGTATATACTTTAAGAGAGATTCAAAATTAGTTGAGACAAGGGGATAATAGCAAGTATTCAAATCTGTAACTTATGATAAGGAAAGGCACTTTCATCCCTGGACCCTCCCACAACTTGAAACAAAAGTATTGAGTCAAGAACTGGCACAAACAAAATCTTTCAAAAATCAAGGCTCAGCAGACAGCACTGTTTTCTTCTTGGGCCCTGACAAACCTGAGTGCCAATCAAGGCCAATACACTACCTTTAACCTAACTTGGAAGTAAATGTTAGCCAGCAACACCAATGCATTTAGACCAATAGAATTAGAACATTCATACTGTCATTCAGCAAAACAGTAACCTCAGCCATCAGAACTACAGGATTATAATTCACAAAACGATGGACATATACCCAATTCCCATCACCACACTAAATGAATATTACCCTACACTGAAATGGACACACACCCAATTCTTGCCACCACACTAATGGCTATAACCCTAAACAAAAGTATTCAGATTTCAAAGTTTAAAAAGATGATGAGGCAATTACTCCTAATAAAGGACTCCCAGATTAAAATTTACCACAAGCAGAAACTTTGCCCAAGAAAATAAACTTTCATCAACCTGCCCTCCATCTGGATGCTACTGCACACAGCCTCCATTCCCAGTAAAACTGCCCATCGTTGAGGTAAAGCCTTAATGCTCCAAGCAAACTTTCTTCATCAGAGAGGGCTAAAGCTCCTTGGCTCCTTCCCAATTTTAGCAAAACTTCACACTGTCAAAACTTTGTATTTTCTGTGAAACATTTATACTGCATATTTATTAGTTTATGAAAACCCAGTACTAATGTTTAACTGAAATGCAGGCAGGGTTAACCACCAAATGCAAGGCACCAAAAGGCAAGAAAATACAAACACAGAAATTCATGCTACCTTAGTTAATTCAGCGTGCACATTCTACACGTTTCAAC
Source organism: Tamias sibiricus (assembly GCA_025594165.1). Classification (NCBI taxonomy): domain Eukaryota; kingdom Metazoa; phylum Chordata; class Mammalia; order Rodentia; family Sciuridae; genus Tamias; species Tamias sibiricus. Next base: position 5,014,208 of record CM046658.1, on the reverse strand, counting down.
ATAAGACAAGCAGATCAAAGAGAGCTCAAGACACAAGTTGGTTTCTGTCAAATCCAGATTAAATAGTCTTCTCATTGATAACTTCCTAGTTCAATATTTCAAATTTATTATAATATAAAGTAGTGCTAGGCAAAACAACCTTAAAAGTTTGTCCTTAAAATAATTACACCCTTAAAAATAGAAATTTATCTACCTCATTAGTGTTCCAACGGTGCCTCTCTTTTGGTAAACTTGAACATTTCGGCAGACATTCAAGCAGCTTTTTCGGTAAAAAGATTTTTACATGACTACTATTGCTGTTCCCATGATCATCTATAAAGAAGAAAACAATAAATTCAGAGAAAATAAGAGAAAAGCCTCTCATTAAGTAAACTGGCAAGGTCAGAAACAGCAGCTCAGATTAGTCGCTGTGAGACCAAGAGCAGCAGAGGGCCACTATTCCTCTTAGCAACACTCATCTACAACCTGATCAGATGGATGGCAGCAGGTAGCTGGCCACAAGGTTCTAAAACAGGATGGAGCTTTGCTCCATCACAAGCAAGCAAACAGGGAATATCCCAGCAGCTGCCATAAATAGAATGTTACTTTTAATGGTTTTTTCCCCCCCGTGTTTCCATGAAGCACATCACAATTGCAAAATGATTTAACCTGGTAGAACCCAGAAATCTTTTATTAACCACTTGAAAAAGTTTTAAAATTTTTAGGTAAGAAAATTTATAATAATGCATGATTATTTTATTCATAAACTAATACTACTTCATCCCTTTGAATACAAATGAGATTCATCCTTTCAGAACCAAGTCACAAATCTTATAAATACCAGGAAGTTAAATCTGCAGCTAACCTTTCTATCCTGAATTGAAAAATATCACTTTGATTAACTTGATTTACATGTACATATCTACAGAATATATTTCATCAAAATGTAACTCTTTTAAAAATTAATTACTTTTAGACTAGATGGTAAGTCTGACAACCTACAATCAGTCTACCTGATGCCTTCCAAAACAGATATATAACATTTATTTCAGTCATTTATTTACATATCATTTATTATTTGACTCCTATAACATAGTCCCTTTGCCTGGCTCAAAACTCCTTAGCAGTTGTGGCACACTTAGGTCAAAGTTTCAAATCACCCACTCCAATTTTTCTTAGTGAGAAATAAATTCCCCAATATATAACCAAAGGGTGCAATGAATAATTAGGTACTAAGGAACAGCACACTGAAACATTAAGGACTAAATTTACTCCAATAAGACAGTTGTATCAACTTTTTCTGATATTAATAAGGTACAATAGAAACACTGATTTCAGAGTTAAAGAGACCAAGATTCTGGCCCAGTTCTGCTACTTTCCAATTGTGTGACCTTGGGTAAGTTACTTAATAGTTTCAGTTTTCCCAAATCATTAGAGAATTAGAGATCTTCTAATTCTGCTTTAGGCACAAATCTCTATAAAATTTACTATCATTCAATAACATCTTAAGAATTCAGCAGCCTTTCATAGGTATATAGGCATTAGTTAATAATGTTAGATGTGAAACAGAATATTTTTCTAGTTATTCACAGTAATTTTGTTTAGCACAGCCTATTTTTTGAACGTGCAACAACATAAAAGAATTTTTAAATATTTAAGTTCAGAAAACCCTCTCCAAACATTTTTCATCTGGTTAACACATTTCTTTTGATGGGAAAGATCTTAAAAGGAAAATATTGGGCATAGAAATAGTCTAAAAAAATTTACTACATCATATAGAATATTTCATAGGGATGAACTTAAGAGAGTTTTATTGTACTAAATCTTTTTTGGTCCATAAACTACATAACCAATTGAATTATAATGCCATCATATATTTCTATAACAGGATAAAAACTCAAAACTTAAAAACTGACTGCTTTTAAGAATCTAAAGTTTTAATTTAATAGCAAAATAAGATTGAACTTTCAAAAAGTCTTACTTAGATATCAAAAGGAAACTGTTTACTAGGAGAAAGTTCATAGAAAGTTCTGTATTAATTACACACTATAAAACCTTTGTAATTTTATGTGCTTATGCATGCTCCCTGCACTTCGTCTTCCAGAGGGAGGTACCATGGGCCATAAAACTTTAAAGCACAGAAGACCAAATCACAGGAGCCTTCACCTCCCTTCTCTCAGCCCTAAAGCGGTTTTATTCTCATTTCTAAAAAATCACCATGATGATGTATACGATTTTGAGAACAGAGATAAAATTCTAAAATCTACACTCAATTCAAATACTCAATATTTACAGGGTACCTTTTCTGAAAATAGCACTGTGCTAGGTGCTTGACAGATGGGCTTACACTGCACTGCATATAAACAGCCTTGTCTCTGAGAAAGGTAGTTGGTAAGAGTTCTGAACACCAGTGGTATTCAGAGCAGATGAGTGTACCTTAGCTTCTAGTTCTGAGTTTGTGATCAAAGCCTGGTATGTTTCTATTCTTTCAGCCTCTATAAGGAACCTAGCTACCCACAGTAAATAAAGTGTGTGTGTGTGTGTGTGTGTGTGTTCTCGACAGCACAACTGGCTGTTACAGGAAAAGCTTCAGTCCTCACTCCTGATACCAAATTAGGCTGCGGTGATTTGGCCCAGACACAGACGCTTTTAAAGAAGAAAAAGCAGAGCAGCTCTGCAATCGCCATCTCAACCAGGCTTCTACATCCAGCACTTACAGGATGTGCAGCCAGGGCCCAAAAAGGAATAAGACGATGATCAGCCATAGGGTTCCCCTTAATCAGCTTCTAAACTGTACCATTTCCAGGACTTAGGTTCATGCTAATGTAAACTGGATGTTTTCAAGAAACACAACGTTGGGTAAATTTTCCCACTATGCATTATAAATATGGTGATTTCAGCACTGGGGAAAGGAAAGTATTAAGAACTCAAAAAGGCAAAAAATGTTAAAATTCATGCCTTAAATTTTTGGTGTTTCTGGTTAAAGTGTAATAGAGGGAAATTCTACTTTTACACTGGCAAGGAACTGTTCATATGGCAATACTGCATGAAAATGTGTTTTTTAATTAAAAGCTATTGTGTAATGTTTTTAGACTAGCTACAAATGATTAAATAATTAAATACACATGCCAGTTTTTAAATCCTAATAACAGTATCTTAATAAAATTAAGGTATACACTGGTTTCAACTGCATCTCAGTCTTCAATCCAAATAGTCAAACTCTGACCCTGCAAGATGGGATTGTCAACCAAACATCAGTGAAACATTTCACTATTGTTATCTAACAAAATATGCATGTATGATATATGACTCTACAAAATAATTTTCTAACCTACTTCACAATAAAAACATAACTAGTGAAGCTCTTGAAATTGACAGATGATTTATTTTGGCTGATATCTATAATTCTAGAGAATGAACCATCCTTTCTAGTCAACCTTCAAATATTTTCCAAACGATAATTTTAGAGGCATACTATAATTTAACTAAATCTTTCTAAAATGTACAAAAATGCTCATTCACTTAGTTAACAAAAAGTAGAACACTTGCTTTAGTTTTGTTTCCAAAAACTGAGATTCACGCTGCCAAATCTTTTATTTAAATCCAAAGAAATGTATTTGACATGTTCCTTGGGACAGGCTGTGCCTTCTGCAAGGTAAACTGTAACTATATTAACTCTAAACTAGAAATGATACATCCATTTTGATTTATAATTAATAAAAATTAAATAATTTGAGTTCTACAAAGACGAAGACTATTATTCAATCAAGTTGATTATGATTAATCTCTCAACCTCTAGACCAAACTGTTCAAAATAAGTTGGTCTAACAGTGTATCCAATTGCTAAATCTTATTGGGAACATATTCGATCAACAACTTGGAGTGTTAAAATTAAAAGGAAGCTCTACAATTTTCTGTTTAGCTCTAATTATTATGTGCTGAGATTTAATGAGTAGGAGAGGAACTGATTCAGGAAAACATAAGCACATATTGTTACATTCAAGTCAGCACAGTGCTCACAGCAGCCAGCACTGTCCTGACTAACCTCAGACCTTCAAAGCATTGTTCATCCAAAATAAATATTAATTAAGCACTGACTACGTGCCAAGCATTGATCAGATTTTGCATTATTCTTTTCCAATGCAAGTCTCCACAATGTATTAAGCCCAGTTACAATTACAGAAAAGATTTTTAAAAGAGTAAAAAGAAATAATTTTTTAAGTAGAAAAAACATTAACTAGGTTTGCTATTTAACAATCTTTCTCCTCCGTCTTATTTTTAGATGGCCCAGATTTACCTTTATCCTGTCAATCATGTTACTAAATCCCTAGTTCAGGTTTAGGTGGACTCATAACTCAGGTTTGATAAACTTCTATTCTGCATTTACATTTTCAATCTGAAAATATGTGAATGGGGCAGGTAAAGTACAGGCACAGAAGCCCTTCAATCAGGGTTTGGGAGTACCCTCACCTGCTTTATTCCATCCAATTCCAACTTCAGCTACATGTGATCAAGTAAATCTATCTTCTATTACTGACTAGGGGTAAGTATTTGTGGGACTCTAATACATCAAGCACCCAGAAAGTACTTTACATTGGACTCTGTCAGTTAATCCTCTGATAAGATAGAAAAGCTTAATTACTCCCACTTTACATATGAGGAACCTGAGGTTGAGATTAATTTGTCCAGGATCCACAGATACAAGTGGCTCAACTGGGATTCAAACATGACCTGTGGCTTCTCCCACACTGCCACACTATTCCTACTCTATATCACTTGGTATGGGACTCTAGAATTACAGAACTGTTCTATTAATATTGAACATCTGCAGAGTGCTTTTGCTTTCCTGTGTGATTGAATCCATTGCTTTGTGAATCTTCAGAAACTTTATGAGGAAAGAGTTCTTTCTGTGACCCCAGAAGGATTAAGTAACTCATCTAAGATCACACAGCAGTTAAAGGCAGAATCCAGGCCTTCTAAGTCCTGGTCACAAGCTGATTCACTGCACTGACAGAGGAATCACTCTCACTGCCAAGCCCACCCCTTCCTGTTAAGTCAAAAGCTTTTTCAAATCCTACCTTCTATAGGTGGCACGGTGTTGAGAACACAGTAGGTGCTAGTTCCGCAGAATACACTTTGGGAAACGCTCTAAGGAAACAGAAAATAAAATGTAAAACTAATCTCTGAAAAAGATATATTCTGGCTCTTCTGTGATATTCCTGACAAAGATGCAAAAACCTGAATCTAATCATGAGGAAACATCAAACAAATCCAAAATGAAGAACATTCCACAAAATGATTGGCCTGCAATCTTCAAGAGGGTCAAGGTCAAGAGAGTCAAAAAGGACTGAGAACTGTTCTGTATTAAAGAAGACTGAAGAGACAACAAAATGTATCCCAAGGTTCTGATTAGACATTTTTTTTTAAACAAAGGTCACTGCTGGATCAACAGGCAAAACTGAAATAGGATTTGAGGATAAGAGGGTAGAGATGTCTCAATTAATTTCCCAATTTTGATTAATGTATTATAGTTATGGAAAGTAATGTTCTTGTTTTTAAGAAATACATAATAAAATATTTGAGAATATCAAAATTATCAAAAATTTATTCACAAATTTTGGGGAAAAGTTCTTTTCACTGTAAGCACATGATGGTTGCAAAACTTAAGATGCAGCCAAGTGCAGTGACACACGCCTGTAATTCCAGCAACTCAGAAGGCTGAAGCAGGAGGATCTTAAGTTCAAGATCAGCCTGGACAATTTAGCAAGGCCCTGTCTCGAAGTAAAATAAAAGGGCTAGGGATGCAGCTCAGTGGCAAAGTGCTTGCCTAGCATGCATGAATCCCCAACACCACAAACAACTTAAGATTTGTGTGTGAAAAAAGACCTCTGCTAGCCGGGCGCGGTGGCGCACGCCTGTAATCCCAGCACTTTGGGAGGCTGAGGCAGGAGGATCACGAGTTCAAAGCCAGCCTCAGCAATGGTGAGGCACTTAGCAACTCAGTGAGACCCTGTCTCCAAATAAAATACACAAAAGGGCTGGGGATGTGGCCCAGTGGTCGAGTGCCCCTGAGTTCAATCCCCGGTACCACAAAAAAAAAAAAAAAAAAAAGACCTCTGCTAGTGAACATTCATTATTTTTGTCATTTTTTATTTTTAATGGGACACATATGTGCAGAACATAGAGTAAATTTTTGCTAAGAACCAATGTCATATTCATTTTGCAGTCAGTCAATATCAACATTATTAACCATTTCCCAGCAATGCCCAACACCCAACTCATACAAAGAATCTCAACGCCAACCAGCAGTATGGAGGCTAGAACAATCAGGAGAAAGTCGGAAGACAGAGTCTCTGCCCTCAGGCTTCTTCGGTCAGATAAAATTAGAGTTTTCATATTAAAACCTACACAGGGTTAACTTTGAAAATTTTTCTTTGGGTCTTGCCAGCCATTTATTTTCAGTCCTAATAACTTTTTTGTTTGGTTGTGGTAGTAAGTAAAATTTTAGATTGTATACTTAGAAAACCAAAGATGGTTTTACAAGTTCAGCAACCACCCTTAACATTTCTTATTTCAATTATGAAGAGCTCAGTTCTACCATTCGCTAGCTGTCCTTGGGAAAGTAACTGAACCTCTCTCGGTATTTCCTCATCAAAAAAAGACAAGAGAACACTTCTGTCTTACAGGGCAGGAGGGGGAAGTAAATGGAATAATACATACCAAAGTACTTAAATTCAAAAGGACCTCACAAATACAATAAGCGATTGTTACTGTGCTAATAAGGACAATCTTCAACAATCTTTATATTTTCTAAGAACAAATTGAGGATTACCTGAATTTTTTATGCCAAAAAGAATGTTAAAACCTGACCAAACTTGACTTCTATGAATTTTTAATTTTCCTCTCCCTTATATCCATAGTCAAGTGCTTCAGAAGTCAAATTATTTTCAGGGTCCATATAATAAATCCTTCTCCATAAAATGCCTTCGAGCTACCAGGATAACCATCAATTCCTTAATTCTTTTCTGTTTCTGGAAAATTCTTGTTCTAAGACTTTTAACTGTCCCTCTTTGATTTTTATCAGCAGTGGCTACCTATGGTAATACATGCAGTAACAACCTGGGACTGGGCACAGTGGCGGATGCTTGTAATCCCAGCAGCTCGGAAGGCAGAGGCAGGAGGACCAGAAGTTCAAAGCCAGCCTTGGCAACTTATCAAGACCTTAAACAACTCAGGGAACCCTGTCTCTAAATAAAATATTTTTAAAAAGGGCTGGGGATGTGGCTCAGTGGCAAAGCACCCCCTGAGTTCAGTCCCTGGTACCTGGGGAAGAAGCATCTGGATCCAAGGATCCTCCCTCTGAACTATGGACTACCCTTAGAAAATGGGATGACAGCATGCAAGAGGCTGATGTAACATCAACAGAACACGCCTTCCTCAGACATCTGCAGTCTCCAACAGCCCACTGCAACACAAAGGCAACATTCTCACCTTCATATAGCTTCTAAACTGAAACTTTAAGTTTATGGTGCTAGGCCAAGCACGCTGTAATCCCTGTAACACCAATGACTCGCTCAAGAGGCTGAGGCAGGAGGGTTGCAAATTTGAGACCAGCCTCAGCAACTTAGCAAGGCCCTGTCTCAAAATAAAAAATAAAAAGGGCTGGGGATGTGGCTCAGTAATAAGTGTCCCTGGGTTCAATCCCCAATACCAAAAACAAAACTTTTATGGCATTTAAAAGAATAAATCTTACATTCAAGATGATATTTTCTGATTTTTTATTACTAAAAGCAGACAGCAAAAGATGAGCACTTTTGAAGACATCTTAATCACGGTCCCAGTCAAAAATTATGCTCAGTGAGACACACTAATGAATAGCTTCACCAAAAAAGGATTTTTAGGGGCTGGGGTTGTGGCTCAGCGGTAGAGCCTAGCCCTGGGTTCGATCCTCAGCACCACATATAAAAAATAAATAAATAAAGGTATAAAAATAAAAATAAATAAATAAAAATGTTTTTAAAAGAAGGATTTTCATACCCGAATTCAAAGCCTGATGACAAGTAAATCAGTGGCAAAATGTTCCAAATAACAAACAGGAAGAAGTAAACATGAAAATAATATCTATAACAAAAACATCATGGACAAAAATTAAGCATGCTTTCTCCATAGAAGTGGTATAATAAAGTTTAACAGTTAATTTAACTAGGAAAGCAACTCACATAAGTTGAGAGTGAAATCTAGTAAGTCACCCTAACCTCAAAACCTGCAAGGATCTCAAAACACATTAGCCGAAGCACAAGAAAAGCAGAAAGGGAATGGCTACTTTTGAAGAGATTCTCCTGTGCTGGGCAGTGAGTGAGGGCCTTGCACAGGATCACATATTGAGCACCGCTGTCACTAGATGCCTGTCTGTGATACTGTGGTAACTCAACCACACGGGGAGGAGGTAGCCCCAGGTATCTGCAGAGCTGAAGTGGTCCATCCCAGTTCCCCCGTTCGCTGTCGAGCAGTCCAGGCAAACCAGCCTCTCAGGACAACAGGGCAGACTGGAAAGGCACAAGCTTTCAAGTCAGACAAATGTGGGCTTGCACCCTCCCTCAGCTGCAGAAGTCCTGGCCTCTACCTGGCCAAGTCCTGCACTGGCCCAGGCGTTAGTCCATCAGTACGCTCTAGTCCCAAGGCTAAGCAGCCCTCTCAGTACCTCTAGAGCAGCCTCCTTATTTTAACTCCTTCCATTTGGTCTAAAAATATGAAAGGAGCCCCTGCCACATGCCAAACACTGTTCTGGGAACTGGGATCCAGCAGTCAACAAGACAGGCAAGGGGCCTCTCCACCATAGATGCATGTTGAAGGAACAAGGCTGACAGTAAGTGGGATACTTTCTGAAAAGGACAAATGTTACAAAGGAAACAGAAGAGCGGTGTGCTGCTACGAGAACTCAGTGGAACTTTTTTCGTTGTTCCTGAATGTACATCCATGGTGGGGTAAAGGGAATGCTTGATTAGAGCATTAAGAAACCTGAATTCCATCATTAACCAAATCAACAATTCTCAGCCTCAGCTGGTCATCTAGGGAGTTGTTGCTGTTTTGTTTGTTTGTTTTGTTTTTGTTTTTGAAATTCTGATGCCCAGACTGCAATCCTGACCAGTTAGGGCAGAATGTCTGGGGAGTGGACCCCAGCATTAATAGTTCCCAAGTGATCCCAAGATGTGAAATAAACAGTTGTGTGGCTCTGGGCAACTATGACTTTCCTGGTTTTCTCAAGAGTCAAATGGGAGGTTGACTTGAGCAGGGCTTCTCCAACTTTATGTGCATGCAGGTCATCTGAGGATCCTGTTTAAATGCGGGTTCTGATTCACAGGTCTGTGTGGGGCCTGAGAGTCTGTCTCTAAAAAGCCCCAGGTGATGCCGATGCCGTGATTCATGGCCACACCTTGAGTATCAGGAACCAGATGATCAACCTAAAAAATCAGGAATTAGATAAATGGTCTAAAAAAGATCCTTCCAGACCTGACATTCCTCATCTGCATAATTCTATGAATTTTCAATAGGTTACAAAGGACTTTTGTCTGCTATACAGACTATAATACAAAACTACACCAAAACATCCAAGCAAGATAATTAAGAAATAACATAGAAATAGTTAACTCAATTAAGTATATAGCACCCAGTACCTGCAAGAAGTACCCAAGGGGAGATGCAGAACACTAAAAAATATATTTCCTGCCTTCAGAAAGTACACTATCTAGTTGAGGAGACAACAATGAAAATGGGGTAATGAAAAAATAATGCATGGCACATTAAAGGCTAAAATGAGGGGCAGATGGTGACAGTGTAAAAATGAAGTAACTATTAATATGCCAAGGACAAACTCTTTGAAGGCAGGGGCTTATGTTTTACTCATTTTGTCTCTCTTCAGGTCAGGATGTTACACTCAGGCACTTTCATTACATATGTACAGTTTTTAGATGATGGATTACTGAAACAAAATGCTATATAATAAGAAGTGATAACAGGCTTTGGAATAGAGGAAGTATCATGATGAAAACTGTATTTACAGTTCTTTGAAATAAGGACTGAGGATGTTAAAAGTCTCCACAGAGTACCTTTAAAGCTAACTGAGAATCCACATAGCTTATTAAATCAAAGACAGAGAAAGGCCATACTGAGTGCAATAAACCACTGAACCAATTAGAAGTGTTGCATTAAACATTTTTTGTCATTTACTCTATCCTGACTTAGATTGATTTCATGAAGTACACAGCCACTGCACATAGCATTACATACAAATAATCAAGGCAGAGTCTGAAATCCTTCACCCCTTCAGTAAACTCACTAGCCTTAGGCAGCATTCTAGGCGTGGTGTCTACATTAGTCAGGCAGCCTAACTCTAGAACAAACTGTATAATTGTGCAAATACCATAAATATTTACTTCTAGCCTGTGTGAAGTCCAAAACAGGTGTCCCCAATCAGCAGACAGCTATCCTCCAAGCAGTGGCTCTGGGCACCTACGTTGCTAGGGTACTTCCACGGGCTCCTCTGCACTGAGCTAGATGAGGAAAAGGCATAAAGCTGTGCCCAAAGGCTCTGGGAGTAGACCTGGAAGGGGCACACTTCTCTGTTCTCACTCCACTGAAGAGAATTTGGCCACAAAGCCACACATAACACAAGGGATGCTAGGAAATGCTCAGGAAGAAGAAGTCGGTTTGGGGACCAGCTAGCAGTCTCTACCCATTGCCATCTGTAAACTGTCTTTTTCTTTTAGAAAAGTCACTCCTTCCAAAAATGTCGTGTGCCAACCTAAATCTCCACCTTAATTCCCAAGGCCATTCAACATCTAGTTTTTCTTCTACGATAAATCTTTTTCTAACATACTCAAAATCAGACTTTACCAAGGGCATCCTGGAAGGATGTCTGGCTTGTTCATCCCAGTATCTCCAGTACTTAATTCAACATCTGGCATATAACAGGAGCTCAAATGTTTGTTCAATTTATGAACAAAAACATTTCCAAAAGTTCATGGAAAGGAAAAAGAGTAGCCCCATCCCAGCCTTGGGCTTTACCCAAGGTCTCCTTTTCTCTTTAGGCACTGCTCTCCCTCTGCTAACACCACCTGAGTTGCCTCCTAGCTCTGGTACCCTGGACAACTGCTAAATACAACAGCACAAGATCTGTCAAAAGACATGCTCTGGGGACACTCCATAAAACTGGGTTAATAATATCTGAGCCAGAACAACCAACAAGTACCCCTAAATACAAGCAGCTTTATCCTTTTCCTGAATCACAAAAGGTCAGTGGGAATATATGTACATAGTACAATACAAAAATGTTTTGTGCTCACATTACTGTCTTTCCAAGACGTTTAAAATATACCCTAAATGCTGCCATACCATAATAACCTCACAACACTCCTGTGGAATAGAGTCAAAATGGAGGCAGGCACATACATTAAAAGGATAAGGTCCAGTAGGTAGTGCTACCTCCTCCTGGGGTGGGCAAAATTAAATAGGGAAACGGGAACCTCTAAGAAACTGGGACAGACCATTTTGGGCTCTCAAACTGAGTTCCACACCTAGATTCAAATTCAAAAGTAAACAAGTAGCTAGAATAGACTACAGAGCAGCTGCTGGTTTAAGCTTAAAGGAACTAGTCCTAGTATATAGCAGCCTGATTTATGATCTAAGAAATCAGATCAATTGATTCACTATTACCGGATATTCATGTAAAGTGTATTTAAAGTTATTTCAGATTTAAAAAAAAAAAAATCTTTCCAGATATGAGTCACAATATCATTAGAATTCTCATAAATTTAATTTGGTCAGGAAGCCAGTATACTCAACAGTCTGAAAATAATCAAAGAGCACTTAATAAATGTCCCCATTTATACAAATACACACATTCCAATAGAACATATTCAGGAAAAAAACTATACAAGATTTTAAATTACATTGTTTTAGCAATACTTACTGTTACTAGTACTAATAACAACAATATTTTTAATTCCTCAGAAATAGAGAATAATAAAATTTCAGCAGAATCAACCCAACAAATTAGGCCTCTATCTATATTACATACACATAAAAGCATTTTCTTATATAAAATCTAATTTTCATCCTAAAAGGTAGAAGCAGACATTAAGCCTATTCCAGAAAGGGGGATGCCAAGGCACAGCTGGGGCACTTGGCCAGGGCAGCAGGCCAGGAAGGAACAGGGCTCCAGACCTGGCTCCCCACAACATCCAGGACTGTTTCTACAAGAACACAGCTCACTCCCTCAGAAGACAGGAACGCTCCTCCACAAAGAAAGCACCCAAAATTTAGGCAGAGAAAGGAAACAGGTAGCTCTGACAGAAAGCCAAAGCCATGAGCACACGGAGGAACAGTGTGCAGCACGCAGTAAGCTAAGCTGGGCAGTGGGCGCCCTAAAGGAAGGCGCTTGGGAACAGGCCTGCTGTGCAGGCCCGGCTGCTGATCTTGTCTCAAGATTTCCTGTGCGTCCCAAACAGTTTCTGGTCCATGCACCAGACCACCAATCACCTATCACTTCTGCTCACAACACCAGAATCTCATCAAAACTAAAGGAGAAAACTGACACCCTCACATCAGAGCAATGAGGTATATGCCAAGAAGATGGCAGCCATGCTGCTCCCCCTGAATGGAACACAGCTATGGGGGAGCCTGGCTCAGTCTGCACAGCCAGGACCAGGAAGGAAGCCAAGACACACTCCAAAGGCCAGAAGAGGTTGTCACAAAGTCCACGCACATCAGCTCACCCACTTTACTGAGAATAAGAGCATTCCTAGTTTGGTTACTACTAAACTGCTCACAATTCTAACATTTAATTATCAGGCTGCCAAGCCCAGAGATCAGAGGAAGGAAATCAGAAGGGGAAGATAGCTAAAAATTGACACATAGACAAATGCAAAAGAATGACAAGGGACAGCAAGGAGAGACTTTCTATTTAAACATTAAAAATGGACACAAAGACTTGAAAGGTGCTAGCAGTCTGGGACTGTTTGTCATAAAAGCAAACACTCCACTCAAAAGGCCCTAAAAATATCACAGTATTAAGTAAAGCCCAATTCAGTAACTTAACACACAAAACAAGGAGCCCAAGTTAACAAGGAAAATGTAAGTTAAATTTCATGTAAACTACCTGTCATACACAGGGAGATACACAGTTTAATATCCTTTATTTGTATGTCACTTTACATAAAATAATTCCATATGGATCACCTCATTTCAACCTCAACAAAAGCAGGGCAGACACTTGGAAAGGCCAGGAACCTTCTGGTGACTAATTCTACTTTTAGCAAGATTAGCAGTTATAAGATACTATGTTGGGCTGGGATTGTGGCTCAGCGGTAGAGCGCTCGCCTAGCGCTCGCCTAGCATGTGCGCGGCCCGGGTTCGATACTCAGCACCACATACAAATAAACACATTGTGTACAACTAAAGCAAATAAATAAATATTAAAAAAAAAAAAAAAAAGATACTATGTTAATTTGTCTAAAAGAGAGAAGTCACAAAAAGGCAGCTATGCCCCTTGTTTGGGGATGAAGGGAGAGGGGCAGAAGCTGCCAGTGAAGGGTCAACCACATGACACAGTTCCACTTCCCCCTGAAACTTCACTTCCAAATCCTCCCTCACGAGGAGAGAACGCCCACCCTCCATCACATCCTACGGGACCTCCATCTGAAGAACTGCCCCCGTGCCTCCTGGTCCCATCATCCCTTCCTACTGTGGTGGACAAACTTCATGATGTACCTGCCATGATCCCCACCCTGTGAGGCTACTGCCTCTGTGCAGTCCTCTGCCCTTGAGTGTGGCTGGGTCTGGTGACTTGCTTCTCACCAGCACACAGGAGCTACAGCAATATGGGGCTGTCACTTCTGCGACTGGGCGGCACAGACTGTGACTTCTATCTTGCTAGCTGACTCTCGAAGAGACCCATGTGGCAGGAACTGAGGGTGGCCTCTGGCCTGCAGCCAGAGGAGCCGAGGCCTCAGTCCAACAGCCCACAAAGCAGTGAATCCTTCCCTGGCCGAGCCTTCCCATAACAGCAGCTTTCAGAGGGCAAGGAACCCCTGGTGCTAAGGCCCATGGAGCCCTGAGGCTGCAGCCTTAGCCACACCCTTCTGAAATAATAAAGCTGTACTATTTTTTTTTTTTAAGGTGTACGATTTTAAGACACGTTTGTGGTCATTTGTTACGGCACTAATAGGTAATTAATACACACACAGCCCACCAGGCCCCCCCACAGTGATTTTGTTTCACAACTTCATCAATCATTTCTACCAGTGATTTGCATATATCATCAAAATTTTTGAAAGAATCATCTATCCTATCTCTACGCCTTTATTCTCTCAACTCGCTGTCAAATTGACAAAACCAATTCCTTTTCCTTAGTCTTCAGTCTACTTGAGCTCTTGGCAGCATTACAAATAACCCCCAGCGCCCGCACTCTGCAGCCTGCTGTATATTCCTGTTTGCTTACCACTCTGGCCATTTTTGCTCGGCCTCTATTTATCCTCACCCTCTGGTCACAAGTGAATCTAAGAACCCACCACACTTCTGCCCTTAAGCTCCTTCTATTCTCCCATCCCATCTCACTCCTTAGAGTTCTTCTAATGCTTTTTTTTTTTTATATTTATTTGTTTATTAGTTGTACAATGCCTTTATTTATTTTTATGTGGTGCTGAGAATCGAACCCGGGCCGTGTGCGTACTAGGCGAGTGCTCTACTGCTGAGCCACAACCCCAGCCCCCTTCTAATGCTTTTGAAATGAATGACTGCTTCACTCATTCAAACACAGGCTTTGTTATGGACACAGTGACCCAACCATGAGGCAGCAAAACAAGGCCACTGCTTTCATGAAGCTTCTCCCACCAGGGCACGCTGGCACATTTGTCTGCCCCTCCAGATGGACCCGCTGCCCTTTTACACTCTGCCCTGTGCCCAGGGGGCCAATCTCATGGACCTCAGCACCCGGGTTCCCTTGCCCTTTGAAAATATCAAGAAGAAAAAGGAAACAGGTTGATACAAATGACTCCCTACTCCTTGACCCACATTTCCAATGTCATGTTGTACATACACATTCTAAAGCTATCCAATCACATCTAAAACAGAACAGATACTTTTTCAGCTAGTCTGTCCCAAATATCTCTCCTGGGTTCCCTAATTCATGTTTGGCCTCACCAAACTCCCAGTTCTTCGAGTTTAAAATCTAGGAATCACCATCCCACAAGACCCACATTTACTCACTTACAAAATTGTGCGTTTGAGAGAGGAACAAACACATACACAATTTAGCCACATTAGCTCTTTCAACCTGAAGCCACACACAATTCTTCCCAGGAGTGACTTTCTCCCAACTCTAGTCCTTCCTGTTCACTCATTCACTCCTTCAGCCAATATATACTTACTAAGTAGTCCAGGTACTCAATTGTCTGACCTCTAGAAATGAACACCTAACTAAGGGAGAAACAGAAGCAAGCAACTCCAAAAGGAGCTAAAATATGCTATGACAAGGAAGCCAGAGTGCTCTGGTGAAAAAGGATGGGTGCCCAATCCATTCTGCAAAGAAGTAAGGCCAAGAAGCATCATCAAGAGCACGTGTGAGCTTAGTACCTGTGTTCTGAAGGAAGGCCACCTTCTACATTAGGCAACAGCAGTGTGCAAGGCCTGCAACCATGAGGAAGTATGGAACCCTGACACAATCAGGCACTAAAAAACTTAGCATGTTGTGTGTGGGGCCAAGTTGTGCATGTATGGAATGGAGGAAGTTCAAGAGGCAAGCCGGTGGTCCACGTAGCACCTTAAAGGAGAATCAACTTTATCCCATCAGTGCCACTCCTCTGCTAAAAAAATTTCTGAAAGCCTCTCCTTGAGCAGATGATGAGCAGTTCCCCAGGTGGCCCTCCCAGGCCCTGCACCTGGCTCTACCTCTCTTCCAGGCCTATCTTCCCATCATGCCTTCTGCATTCTATCTGCCCCAAGCCCCTTCCTGGCATTTCCTTTGCTCCATTTCCTCCTGGAATTTCTCCTCCAACCTGTCAATGTTACCAGGTCAAATTCCACCTCCTCCAAGAAGCCTTCCCTGCTCTTCTGAGTACCTCACACCAGCATTCTGAGCTGCCTTAGTCAGATACAGCCACACCAGCCCCCACTTTTGTCCCACAAGCTTCTGGGTAAATTTAAGATGTACTAAAGTGAATCCTCTAGTGAATCCTGACATCAACAACTAGGGAAAATGTTCAGAAAAATATTGTTTGCCAGTGCTGCATTTCTAAGTAGCCAAACCTGTAAGGTCACCAAGAAGAAACTGTTTCTGAATTATATGAAAACAACCAATCAAAAGCCCTAGATTTCTACATGTCTTCATGTGAGTATCTCTAAATAAAAATAGCTATGTACATTTAAAAAACAGTAAGTAAGCAAGCTCAGAAAGATTAGGTAACCTGCTCAGTCACAAGGCACTTAAGGGGCAGAGTAAAAGACCACAGCCAGATGTTCAGATACTCTTTCCCAGAAGCTGTGCAGAGCCAGGGTGGACCCATCTCCACACATCTCACTAACCAGCTCACTCAGTTACCTGGAATTTCTTTCCATAATGCTTCCTTCAAGTAATCCCCATGTTCCTCCACAATTCTGCTCACAAAGCCCCCCAACCTCTCACTCAGGTGAGTCAATCCCTTGGTGACACACCGCACTGCCTTCAGGCATCACCTTCGTGACATCACATCCAGCTGTAATTTCACACGGCATCCTGATTAAGTAGGTCTCCCCATTAGCTCCATGAGGACAGGGGCTGAGTCTGTCCTTCCACACCTGGCACAAATAGGCATTTTGTTATTATTTGTTGAATACATGAAAAGATGCAAAAACACAACCGATGTTCACATGGTGCCTTCTGATACCTCCAACAATAAGAACTGCATGAATTCCAACATCACAATTTTAACATATTCTGACTCTTTGATAATTAAATATTCATACATGTAATCTGCTAATTTTCTTAGCAGGATGTATCTTAACCAAAACAGTCTAATTTCTTCTACACAGGCAAGGCATCAGCAAACCTTCACATCAAAAGAACACAAACATCAAGAAGTCACCCTATGGTATTGGCACAAAAACAGACGTGAAGACCAATGGAACAGAGACAAACCCACATAAATACAGTTATCTCATACTAGGAAAAGGCACCATAAACATTGGGGGGGGGAGGAAGCCTCTTCAACAAATGGTGCTGGGAAAACTGGAAATCCATATATAGTAGAATTAAACTGAACCCCTCTCACCCATGAAACTCAACTCAAAGTGAATCAAGAAACTATGCATTAAGCCAGAAAAAGATTTGGGCCTCCAAATCTCCACCATGTTGGCTTAGGAACCAAATTCCTCAACAAGGCTCCTAAAGTGCAAAAACTAAAATCAAGAATCAATAATTGGGATGGTATCAAACTAAAAAGCTTACTCACAGCAAAGGAAACAATCAAAAATGCGATTGAGAAAGTGAGAGCCTACAGAATGGGAGAAAGTCTCTGCACCTCAAATAGAGCATCAATCTCCAGGATGTACAAAGAACTCAAAATACTTAACACCAAAAAAATAAATAACCCAGTTGATAAACAGGCAAAGAAACTGAACAGGCACTTCACAAAAGAAATACAAATGGTCAACAAATATATGAAAAAATATTCAGCATCTCTAGCAATTAGAGAAATACAAATTAAAAACTACATTGAGATTCCATCTCACTCCAGTCAGAATAGCAACTATCAAGAATACAAATAATAAACATTGGCGAGGATGTGGGGAGAAAAGATTCACTCTTACACTGCTGGTGGGACTGCAAATTAGTGCAACCACTATGGAAAGCAGTATGGAGATTCCTTAGAAAATTTGGAATGGAACCACCATTTGACCTAGTTATCCCACTCCTTGGTATATACCCAAAGGACTTAAAATTAACATTCTACAGCGACACAACCACATCAATGTTTACAGACACTCAATTCACAAGAGCAAAGCTATGGAATCAACCTAGATGCCCTTCAACAGATGAAAATGTGGTCTATGTACACAATGGAATATTACTCAGCTATAAAGAAGAAAGAAATAATGGCATTTGCCAGTAAATGGATGAAACTGAAGACTATTGTGTTAAGTGAAATAAGCTAATCCTAAAAAATCAAAGGCCAAAAATGTTCTCTCTGAAATGTGGATGCTAACCCATAATAAGGGTGAGGGAGGAAAGAATAGAAGTTCATTGGATTAGACAAAGGGGAATGAAGGGAAGGGAGGGTAGATGGGAACAGGAAAGACAGTAGAATCAATCAGACATAACTTTCCTATGTTCATATATGAACACATGATCAGTGAAACTCCACATCATGTACAACCACAAGAATGTGATCCTAATTAGAATAAGTTAGTTATACTCCATGTATGTATAATATGTCAAAATACATTCTATTATCATATATACCTGAAATAATAAATTTTGGGGGGAAAAAAAAAAAAGAAGTAGTAGTAGTCACCTATGGGCTATAGGGGCAGCTAGCTGCTCTCCTGGAACCTACAAAGTCCAGTTTCAGCCTGACAGTAATGCTCACCATGGCAACCTTCTGTATTAGAAAAGTGAAATAATCGCATGTTTTTAAGGTGAGATGCTAGGGTTAGCCAGGAGTTCCTCAACTTATAGATCATATAGAGGATTTTTTTTTTTTTTTTTTTTTTGGGTACTGGGGATTGAACTCAGGTGCACTCGACCACTGGGCCACATCCCCAGCCCTTTTTTGTATTTTATTAGAGACAGGGTCTCACTGAGTTGCTAAGTGCCTCGCCATTGCTGAGGCTGGCTTTGAACTCGCGATCCTCCTGCCTCAGCCTCCCAGAGTGCTGGGATTACAGGCGTGCGCCACCGCGACCGGCTCCATAAAGAGGATTTTATTCCCAAATAGATATGGATTAACCATAATCCTAATTGTCTTTTTTGTACAAATTGACAAGCTGCAGTCACAAAGATGGAGATTAACAAGTGTCAGTAAGGATGTGGAGATACTAGAACCCTCAGACATCACTGGTGGAATATAATATAACACTGTTACCGTGGAGAACAATTTGGCAGGTCCTTGAAAAGGAGAACACAATAAACACATGACACAGCAATTCCACGCCTAGGAATCTTACCTAAGACAACTGAAAGCATTTGTCTACACAAAGACTTGTTCTTTAATGTTCATAGCAACATTTTTCATAATAGTCAAAAAGCAGAGTACTCAAATGTCCATCAATTGGTGAGTGAATAAACAAAACGTGGTATATCCTTACAATAAAAAACATTCAGCCACAAAAGGAATTAATTAATTAATGATACATGCTACAACATGAATGAACTTCGAAAACATTATGCCAGGACTGGAGATGTGACTCACTGGTAAAGCACTTGCCTAGCATGAGAAAGGCATTGGGTTCAATCCCCAGCACTGCCAAAAATTGAAAAGGGGAAAAAAAAAAACTTATTTATATACTGGGTGTATAGTTCAGTGTCAGAGCACTTGCCTAGTATGCACTAGGCCCTGAGTTTAAATTCCAGCACTGAAGAAAAAGAAAACATTATGCCAAGGAAAATACACCTGTCACAAAAGAACAAATACTGCCTGGCTCCATTTATATAAAAGGTCCAAAATAGGCAAATCCACAAAGACAGCAAGTAGATTAGTAATTGCCTAGTGGAGGGAAGAGTTGGGAGTGACTGCTAATGGGCAGAGATTTTCTTTTTGGACTGATGAACATAAAGAATTAGTGGTGATAGTTGTGTGACCATGTAAGTATACTAAAAGCCACTAAACTTTTAAAGGGTATATGAATTATATTTTAATAAACTGCTATTTTAAAAGGAATCAAATCTCTTTAACTACTACAACTACTTCAGGGATTGTTTCCCTAAAACATTACATACTCTCTCTCCTATTAAAAAAGATAATCCAAGCCGGGCGCAGTGGCGCACGCCTGTAATCCCAGCACTTTGGGAGGCTGAGGCAGGAGGATCGCAAGTTCAAAGCCAGCCTCAGCAATGGTGAGGCACTTAGCAACTCAGTGAGACCCTGTCTCTAATAAAATACAAAAAAGGGCTACGGATGTGACCCAGTCATCGAGTGCCCCTGAGTTCAATCCCCGGTACCACAAAAAATAAATAAATAAATAAATAAATAAATAAATAAATATAAGATAAGATAACCCAAGCACTGCTTTCTGCATACTGGACACTCAAGGTCATAACTGTGAAACCTCAATTACTAAACACTATGAATCAGGTAGTTCCATGCTGTGCAGGCCCTCAGCCCTCACATAGGACCTCCAAACCTGTTGTTGCACAGGCTTCCCATTTTCTATAATTCCTTCTACATGAGAAATCATGAAAAACAAGACCAGAAGAAGGAGGCTGGCCGAAGGCGCACTGAGAGAGCGCAGAGGCTGCTGCAGCCCTTAGCGGAGCTGCTCCTGTGTTCCCCCCATGCTCACCAGGAGGGCAATGTCTCCCTTTCTTACTAACCTTTTAAGCTTACTGGTCCACAACAAGGGGAAATGTGAGCCCTCACATGATACTGACATTCCCCTTCACTGCATATTCTACCTGAGAACCCCCCAGGGCACTGATGGTGGCATTCCTGCTCTGCCACCGTTCAAAGCACAAGCTCTGGGACAGTTCTGACACCCTCTGCTGATGTATTCTACACACACTCAAGCTGGCTGGCTGAGGACGCTCGGCCTCCTATCTGTAGCTACAATGAACATTTTTCTCTGCAAAAAGTTTAATCACTATAGCAACTAAACACAAGAATTCCACTTAGAAGTCAATATCCATTCTTTTATACTGCATCTGACGGAGATAGATGCAGTCTGAGGTGCTAGGCCCCCTGCTACAGTACCCTTCTCACACAAAGTCCTCTCAGCCTAACCCCTAAATGATCAGCAGGCCACTGACCCTAACCAGCCCTATAGAAACACAGCAACTGGCTGAGAGGAGTCAGTCCAATTCTGTCTTGAGTATTTTCATAGTGAGCTGTGAACGTGGAGTCTGATGATGGGAAGCAATGGAACTAGAGACAGGACACACAGAAGCCGTGACTGGGGCCACAGCAGGCTATACCTGCATTCAACTGAAGCAAGGAAATCAGAGGAGAAAGCCAATCTGCAAGGAGAGAACAGACAAAAAAGGGCACAGCAGAGATAGCAGGCCTGGCATCCCACACATCCCTGCTTAGCCCAGGGCATCTCTAGAGAGGACATCCAGACACTCCAGGGCCAGTTCCCAGAATCTCCCATTGCACTCTAATGTCTGTCCTGGAGGCTGAGACTTCTTACCCCAGAACTGCCCCACTTGACCTAACTTGGGTTGCTGTCCCTGCAATCCAAACTGTTCTAATTTAAAGCAAGGCATCAATACCAAACAACCTACCTTTCCAAGTGTTCACTATGAGCCTCAAACTTTTCTGAATGAGTCAGCCAATCCTAACAATTATAAATACTGAAAAAATGAAAATCTCGCCTAAATAATCACTTTCTGTATAAAAGAATCTCAGGGCCTGATTACCATCATGTATTTACTTTGTGTATATGTATGTGTGATTTTTGACAATTTACTTAAGACACAATCTCCAACTTTGGGATGATGAAAATAACTTCCGTATATTCATTCACTCTAAGAACCTTATAGATACTTTGCTCATTAGGTTTCAAATTCATTTGAAAGTTTCCCTTTTTTTTTTTTTCTTTTTGGTACCAGGGATTGAACTCAGGGGCACTCGACCACTGGGCCACATCCCCAGCCCTTTTTTGTATTTTATTTAGAGACAGGGTCTCACTGAGTTGCTAAGTGCCTTGCCATTGCTGAGGCTGGCTTTGAACTCGCGATCCTCCTGCCTCAGCCTCCCAAAGTGCTGGGATTACAGGCGTGCGCCACCGCGCCTGGCTCCATTTTTTTTAATAGTGGTAAAATATACCCAGTACAAATTTTAGCCATTTTTGAGCATACAATTTAGTGACAGTAAGTACTTTCACATGGTTATACACCATCACCACTATCATTTATTTTTAAAAGCATTCTAAAAATCATGAGTGTTTTTTTTTTTTTTTTTTCTCTTTATTGAACAAACGGTTCTATCTGCTCCTTCATCAAACGACAAGGGCAAGAACCTCATCAGGGCAGTACTGGGTAGGTTGGTGAGCAAGGTAGCAAGGGCATCCATCACAACTTGGAGCAGCACCAGAGCAGCTAAATCCATCCTCAGCTCCTCAGACAGAGGCAAAAGAGACTAAAAATACTTGGAGACGACAGATCAGAGCTGCCAAGAATATTCCTCCCAAGCAGAGAGGTCACCACTACCACATCTGCATCAGGAGGTCCTCACACAAGAAGCAATGTGTCACATTAGGATATCAGACTCAGTACAGAAAGACTGATGCTTCTTTCCTCCAGAATGTCTGCAATAAGTTTGTGGGCTTTAAATTTGGTCAAGTAATCTATAATCAATGTCTGGAGGAGCCCTAGGAAGAAAGACAAGTACTCCAAAGCTCCGAGTGCCCACTCACCACCTTTCAACTTGTTACAGCGTTCTTTTTAGCACAACAGCCTCCATCAATAAAACTAAATGAGGAAGAAACCTCCATCGAAGCTTTGTGAAAGTAAATGATTTGGCCAACACATTCATGATGGCAGAAATGGAAAGGACAGGCAGGCAATGTTTACAAAAACACCAGGAACTTTAACTTGCCTTCAGTATCTTTAAATATTGAAAGAAACTTTCAAAGATGAATTATGTTCAAAGACTCCCCAAACACCAGGCCTACTGTTGCCCAGGGAGTATGTCCAAGTGGAGATCCTATATGATCGATTATAGTGGACCCTCAGCAACTCCCCGATCCACATGAGTTTCTTAACAGGAAGAGTCTTTATTTACTGAATCACTGGCAATCGATACATTTTAATAAGTGATATTAATCAAACCCCAAAAATACAACTAAATGAGTATAAACACTACCTTGAATGTAAAACATCTAAGATTGGCAAATACTTTTTAATCTGTAATCGTCTATTATTTAAGTCTATTTTCCAAAACTGTGAACCCTCATCTGTAACTGAATAAAGCCTTAAATCTATCATATAGAACTAGGAAGACTGAACATTTCTGTTGCACATTTTCTATTAAAACCCCAAAAGCTTTTTACATTTCTTAAATGCTCACAATGAAATAGGCAGAAGATGTTAAAAAAAAAAAAAAATAGCCCTCTAAGTACACTGGGAAGGAGGTACCTCAGTGGCAGTGGTTCAAATTCCTCCTACACAGCTTGAACCTATTTCTTCTTGATCTGGAGCAAAGACCTCAAAAAGAAAATCAACAGCTACATACCAGCAGAGCAAGATGTGAAGGGAAGTTCCATATATCCAACCTCACCTTCTTATCATCTTAAGAAAGAATAAGAAGAACTTTAGAGATCATTTCTAAGACCACCCAACACAGGAATCCCTCAAAATAATTACCAACTCATTCCACCACAGCAGAGGTCTAGGAAAGGCAAGACAAGGAGAAGCTGGTCCAGAATGAAGAGCAATAAATGGAGAAGACCAATCTGGTAAGAACAAGAAAGTAGGGTCCAAGGATAGAAAAGCTCCTTTGCCCTCCTGGCCCATCGAAGTGACAACAAGGATGACTGCAGAAAACACACTGCTCACAGGGGTCCGTAGTCCTGCTGGACTGCCTTCCCAGCTACTGAAAGGAAAAAGCACTGGACGTGAATCAAAGTGGACTTGTTCTAAAAGCCCTGGGAAACCTAAACCCTCCATGTACAGAGGACTAACCTATTACTTGCCCATGGTAGGACAATAATGACAATGCCATTCCCACAGCAGTGTTTCAAAGACTGAAATCTTGCCATCACAGTCCGCAACCTTCCAGAAATCCAACAGAGGGAGTTTTGAAAACTAGAAAGTTTTTACAGAGGTCCTTTGCCATTAAGTCTTTAATTGTATTTATAGGAAAAAAATATATATGTAATATCAACACTATTTAGTTCTTAGGGAAAATAACAAGTCATTTAAGTCTTCAAATGGACATCCACACGCTACTTGATTTCATTTTCTTTTTCCCAGTACATCTATTTAAAGAACAAAGCTAACACAGAGACCACTCATCTGTTACCCCTCAGACAACTTATTGAACCTACAAAGCACAAAGCTCTAGTTCTATTTAAGGATGGGGAAAGAGTATCTATGAGGTGTCACTAGCGTAACCTGTATTTACCAGATCCTAGGTCCAATCCCCAACAAGGGGTAAGGAAGGGTAAATGTATATCAATCCAAATAGACACAGTTTGAATCATCTACTATGACCATGAATTATAATTGAACTAAAAGGGTACTTCCTAAAAGTAACACATTTTGTTTCTAAATGTTCTTGGCAATTGAGTATCCAAAAAGTCAGCAAACCCTCAAGAAAGCAGAGAATATGAACTTTTTTACAGCTCACCATTCATCAACCCCAAGAGGCTTGAAAGATGCCAGAGGCCAAAAGCCCAGCCTCCAACTTGGCCCTACAGAGGAAATCTCCAAGTAAGACTTCTTCAAGAACTGTTCTCACACAGCACTAAATTACAAGCAGTGACCTCCCTGGAAAAGATGCTGGAGTCCACAGCCACAGGAAATATAAAGTCTAGAGGAGATGAAATCTGACTCCAACACATGGAGTGCTACACGAGTTCTAATTATTATAACGTATGAAATATATGCGTCAAATAATAAAGTTATTTAAAATATTTCAATTTCCTCCCCAAAACCAAATTCATTCCAAAAGTGATTTGAGTAGGACATAATTTAATCTCCAGGCCTAACCTCTGTGAAATAAAGCATCCTCCAGTTCAGCCAAATGATAAAAGAAATGCTACTTTATAACAAAGGAGCCACCTACTACACAGCACTCTGAACTTCCATCAAGAACAAAAATTTTGTATCAGTATGTTCACAATACAGTTCAATCCACAAAATCACGATAATTAAACTGACTGTTTTTAGATTTCAATCTGTTTGGCCAGGAACCTTATCCAAACTGCATTGATGCAAATCAGCATGAGCAACTACAGTGCTATTGAAATAACTCCCAGTGTCTTATCTTTTGTTTTACCTTTTACGGTTGATTTATGGGCTGACTGATGGTAAACTGATCTGTGCATGTGCCAGAAGTTAGCTCAGGAATACAAACCAAGAAAACAGGCTTAGAAGCATCAAATCCATGAATGAAAATGCTGACGTCATAGTTCAGTTCCCAGTAGAGTTGAGAGTAGTATGTGAAGAATCTGTGGATCTTTGGAGATGTTAAATACCAAAGTCATTTAATAAAGGAAAAGAAACACCCTTTCTTGCTCTGAATGAGGGGAGGGGTAAGGGGGGAGCAAAAACTGTATTAACAACCTTTTTCCTAAACCAGAAATGAAAAATACACAACATAAATGGCACAAACAAGCCTAATTTCTAAACTGCAGAACTGTTTAACACCATTAATGTTAAAAGTAGTATTTTTTAAAGACACAGCTACTGTGTCTCTGAATAAGTGGGACATAATTCCCATCCCAATTTTAAATCTTTCTCCCACCACGTGACCCTATCATTCAAACAAGAGCACGGAGATACAGCTAGAGGAACAGACTGCCTGGCATCACCACACAACACTGACTTGTATTCTGAATATGACGGTGAAACTCAAAGACCAGAGGCAAGCTGCTGGAATTTTCATGTGAGGGAAAAAAAAATGTTTTTATCCAATGATGTAAGATAAACTAATAAAAAGAGGTTATAAAATTTTGATTTATTTACAACTATTAAAAATGGCTAGTGGTAGGGACTGTTCACATTTTTCATCTCTTGGCAGAACAGAAAAATACAACTAGTAATACAAACTTCCGTAAACTTTTAGACACAATTTACTAACATCCTTTTATTCAGAACACTTAAGTCACTGATTCCTAGATTCCTAATGTTTCCCAGGAAATTTAAGGTTATTACATTCTTAGAAAATAACACTGACCCTCAGATCCTTCGTAAACCTTTCCAAAGCACAAAACTACAAGGACGTTCTCTTCTCATCATTTGTACAGCTTAAAATAGCCATTCACCCCAAATGGATTTTTTTTTAATTTAAGCAATAAACAATTTTGCCAATAAACATTTTAAAAAGAAGATCTTATTAAGTTAAAATGCAAACATGCCAGTTTTATCTGTAAATCTAAAATGTTAAAAGAGATCATCTCACATTTCCACCACAAATATCTTTGATAGAACATCACTACCCCCTTGTGGATTTGCAATAAAAAAATCCTTATCTTGAATCTTTACTTTGCAAATGCTGAACTTACATCAAAGTTTACATTTTCTTCATTAAGAATGGCTTTTATTTCAATTACTTCCTTAAAAGAGAAAAAAGCACATTTTAAAATAACCAATCCTATCAATTTATTTGTCTTCTAAATGCCCCATTTGGAGGAGCATTCTTCATACAATATGCATGTGTCGATTTCAAAATAGTAACCACATCAACATTCCATTTTTTCTTAAGAGTATTTCAATTCACACTTCCAAATACCACTTTGAGATTACCTTTAATCATAAATGGGTAATTGTTTCATGATAGCATTTTTTTTTGCTTCCTATTTGATAATTTCATACTTCATACCAATTTCTTATTATCACTCCCAAGTGATTTGATATCCAAGTGCCTAGAAAACCAGTGAGGCACACACACACTCAGAAATGACTGTTCAGAAAAGGGTTAAAAACAAAGTCTAAATTTTAAAGAGAGAAATTCTTCATTGTATTAATATACCTTCAGAAATAACAAGTGGCAATCTAAATCAACTTTGATGCCTTGATGAAGAAAAAAGATAATTCCTGTTTTTTCAAAACTCAAAACAAAGGCTTTATTTTCTTTTTTTTTTCTAACTGTTGAAAAGAGATGTATCCACACATTCCAATATAACACAGATACATCCTGTTGGATGTAAAAAAACAGAATTACATATCTAGTTTATCCCTCATTACAAACCCTAAATTTTGCTGAAAATGTAAATCATTACTGCAGTAACGAGTAGGCTACACAGAGAAGTCAGTCACAGGCTAAACTATCACCACTGGAAGTCAGCTCTCCGTTCTCTCACCAACGTTGAACACAAAAGTAGGTATAATAATAATTTACGGTTTCCACTATTCATTCCAATGGTTAAGTGGGAATAAAGGGGGAAAACTAACCCACTTTGCTGGTGTTAGCTTGTAGTAACTGATAAAGAAAAATGGAAGGGATACTGCATGGTCTACTGAATGAATGAATGATGAGTGTCAGAAAAGGCTTTTCACATGTCAACCCCACTGAGACTACATATCCAAGAGGTACCAGTTATGCACCTGTACAAAGCTAGCAACTGAAGTGTAGAGCAGGAGCAATCAGAGATGGCCTTCAGGATATTGTGCTTTGCTCAGGATTTTGTTGTTATTCTTTGTTTTGTTGGCGTTTGTTGTTTTTTTTGTTGTTGTTGTTGTTTGCTTGGAGAGAACATGGGAAGATATTTTATTTTAGTAGGCATGAGGAAGTGAGGTAAGAGGTGAGAGCAATACCACTTAGTCTCCATGTTTAAAACTGTGAAGAACTCAGTCCCAAACACTCTTCAAAAGGCATGTGACTCTGTGCACAAAACTATACTGCAGAAATCAGAATGATAAATACAGCTAGCACATCTCCCTCGAAGTTACCCTCTGCTAACTGGCTCAGGAAGGGATGTGGTTCATGTCTTGAGGAGCCTGGCTAGACTGGACCAAAAAAAAAAAAAAAAAAGCAAAGGAGTCATGCATTAGAAAACATGCTATTATATCAAGAATGGGCAAAACACTGGGTGAATGCGGAAAAGTCATCACAAAACTATCTCTTGTCCTTCTACCTTATGCTTTTCAATCAGCTCAAAGTAAATGAACAAACCTCTAAAAAAAGGAGTGAAAGGGTAAGAGACACCTGATACTTGACCTCTCTTTGCAGTGGAGAATATAATATTTAAGTCCAGGATAATGATGTTAAAAAAAAAAAATGATCAGGAAACATTACCAACCTTTACACAAGTAGGCCCATGACCTTCGACAAGCCATGGTTTTCTTTTTTTTTTTTTTTTAATGTTTATTTATTTGCTTTTAGTTGTACATAATGCGTTTATTTGTATGTGGTGCTGAGGATCGAACCCGGGTCGGGCACGTGCTAGACGAGTGCTCTACCGCTGAGCCACAATCCCAGCCCCGACAAGCCATGGTTTTCAAAGCAGAAAGATGCCCTACAACCTAAAAATTATATAACCAGTATACTGATAGCAAAAAGAGGGGGGAGACTTTACTTTGTCCCACCATATTAAAAATTAAGGACTGCTGCCCATTGTCAACATATACAGAAATAGACTTTCCTTACAAATACATGACCAATATCATGGGATGGCAGTCTCTCTCTAAGTATGTAAGTACCTTCTAAAGACTGAATGGTAATGAGTTGGTCACAGGACAGATGTATACATCTATGGATTGCACCAAACAAAGGGTTCTGATAGTGTCTAGACTATATCCTGAACCGGATTGGGTATTCAAACAAAAAAAGAAAGAAAAGAAAGGTCAAACTATAATCTGGAAAACAGAGCAATGGCTCTACTCAAGTTATATGGGCAAGAAGTAGACCAAGAAACACTTCTGACTCTCACCCTCAAACACACAGATAACTAAAGACAATACCAGCCTAGGCAAAGTAATACTGGAAAGGACCCCATCTTCCTTGTAAACAAAGGCTCCAAAGACATAGTAGATATGTTGGCTGTACCCAAAGAAACGTACTGATATCAAGCCAAAGAGACAGAGAAAAAGCTGACTGAATGGAGAAAAGAACAAATTTACAAAATCCTACATGTAGAGGCCCAGAAGCCTGAAGGACTCAGTGTTTCACCCCAGATGATTTCCAGTTACAAATACCACTGTCATTCCTTGCTGGAACTTAAATCACACTCCATCTACCTATCTTAGGGAAACAAGAAGGAACCATGCTTTGTCTACAGGACAAAGGGGATGGGAAACAGCCCCTTTCCACTAAAGACAGAAAGGCTGCAAATGCAGTATATCTACAAGTGCTTTTTATAATAATAACAACAAGGGCAGTAGAGAAACCTCCTTATGCAAGAAAGAGGAAAACGAAAGACTAAAGAGAAAGAGAGGTAGAATTTAATTAATCTAAAACATCCCAAAAGGGTGAGGTAAATGATTCTAGAAGATACAGAACACTGTAGGAAATGATCTGTATAATGGAAACACAAAAGAAACACACATCCCTGTCACAACAAGAACATTCACTAACACATTCACATCAACAGAGGACACTACCAACTACATACCACAGCACAACCCTGACAATCCTACACAAGAGTTTTCACAGCAGTGAAATCCTAGCAAAACTGACTTCTAAATACATTATGGAGGGAGGTAATCTCATTTAAAGGAGGGGGGTGAAAAAGCACACTCCAGATTAATTTTTATTATGATTATCATCACCACTAATATCTAACCTGCACCCAAGAAGAATCCGCTACTACTCACTAAAAACAAACAAAAAAATACAAATAACAGCACATCAAAAAGCATAAAGAATAAAAAGTCAGATAATAAAAGCAGGGATAATGGTATCACATATCTAATCTAAGAACGGTCATCAAAATTAGGCATTAAATTTAGATATAACACTTTCTGGCAGCAAAAATTTAACAGCAGCTCATGTTATAGTTATCATACTATCTGGTAATATAAACCAGACCAGTTAATCAGAAGAGAAAAATGCTTTTCTAACACTTCCTTATATGAAGGATATATTTGATTTTATGTTCTGTACAATATCTAATATAATGCTGCTGTTCAAATGTTTAATAAACATTCCAACCAATCATATACCTAAATGACCTGAAAGTTATATGTCTAGACAATCAGATTAAGGTTGACTTTACTTTTCTCTCTCTCCTTCTCTCTCTCACACACACACACCCACAGCCTAGAGGAAAGCTGTTCAATGCCTCTCCCAGTACACCCTCCACCCTCATTACCACCCCCACTCCTGCAGGGAGGAGGGAGAAAGCTCAAGAGGATAGTACACTATTAGAGTATATTTTTGTAAGATTACAATCCAAAAAATTAAAATTCAGAAAAAAATTGTACGAGACTTTATTAAAGACAAGTACAAGATATACTGAAATGTCATTCATACTAAAAGGCTAACGAGATTCAATATGATCTCAAGCAAAGTCACGTAACCCCCACAGAGCTTTACACATAATAGACGCCCGGTAAAGGGCTACTGAATGCATGACTGCAACAATGGATTATGGATATAAAAACAGCTTCTCCCCAAAAGGGCATATTCAAAGGCACCACAAGAGAGGCAAGTGGCGCGACTACAGAAGGAAAAGAAGAGAACAAGAGAATCACCTTCCACTGCTTTCTGCAGAAGGAAGTCAGAAAGAAGTACAACTGCGCACAAAGGGGTATTCCTCAAACTTTAAGAAATGAGAAATGACGAATGGCCCAAAGTAATGAAAACAGTGGGAAGAAATGTTAAGCCACAGATGGGCTATCTCACCATCAGTCAAAAAGCATTCCAAGCCCACCCAGTCACATGGGACAACACCTCGCATAAACAGAGATCTAAACCAATTCTTCTGACTCTAAGGAATGGGCTTTTTTAGAAGGGAAGTCTAACATAGTCAGGGCCTAAAAACTAAAGAAACAGAAAATGTGGCTGAGCAGGATGCATAAAGATGTCTCTAAAAGCAAGTAAGAGTGATGCTACCCTTTGAACAGGAAAAGCTGACCCAATCTGACCTTGAGGAAAGGCTGCCCTGTACATGTCAACATTCTGAATACACTGAAAAATGAGACAGAACAACCCAATGTTTCCCAGAAGCAGGGTAAGACAGGTCTTCAAGAAGACAAGGGAGAAGAGGCCACCCAAACTTGTCCCAAAATGTGGGAGATAAGAGGAAAAAGACTGATGTTCTAGCTGAAAACCAAACAGAAAAAATGAAAGTTGTTAAGAGAACCCATGAAGGCTGGCTATCTGTAAAAGAGCACCTTGCACTGGGGGAGCAGGAGGAAAAAGCCAATTTCCAACATCTATGAAGCCCAGTGACACAGAAAGCACAACTGTACTCAACTCAAGGTTAAGAGCCCACCTTTAGACAGTAATATCCAGCACATTCCTGACTCACATCCACCATTTTTCCTTCTACTGCCCCAGTAGGAAGCTCCTTGCTCCACAGGGAAGACTCCCAAAGGCAGGCAGTGGCCTGGAGAAGGGCAAAGAAGAGCTACCATGGGAAATGAGATAACTCTTCTGGGTTTACACCAACACACACAGCAGGTATTCGACTTGATTTTTCTAAGACTAACATTACCCCTAAAATACACAACTCGATCAAGCTGATGACAGACACAGACAAAATAAAAACAGCTTAAAAACTAAAAAAAAACTCAAAAAGAAAAGCAAAAATGAGGTCAAAAGCTCTTTCTGACAATGGGTATCATACCCACTGTACAGCTCAACATTAACTGAAAGGCAAAGTCCAGCAGTCCAAGCCCAGTGCTGACCAAACTTCTAGGTGGTCACATCTTCTTACTCAAGAAATCAAGGTGGAGAGTCTTCTTGCTAGGAAAGTGCTCCAAGGTCCAATTCTCACAGTCCAATGAGCCCACTGAGGAGAGCAAGTCTCCACACTAAGTCTGTCAAAAAGATAGATTTCACTTCAGAGTGACAGCAGGGAAGGAGGGGTGGAGACCAGGAGGTAAAGTCCTGACCAGAGCCCAGCCCACAGGGCTCTCACCGTTCTCCTGCCCAAGAGGAGGAAAAAAAAAAAAAAAAAAAAAAAAAAACCTCAGGAATAATCCTCCCATCCTCTCATGAAGTGGCAAGGGCCTTTCCAAATGTACCTTTTCCTAATTTAACAGCCTCTCTCCTTATTAAATGGCCAAAATCCAGCAGGGATATATTAATGTGGCCTTTCCTTCCTAGTTCTGTCACAGAGAAACAGATTCTTCTCACCCATTTCCTACCATTTGCCCAAAACACAAAACCTCCTTCCCCTACACTGCAATAAAGAAATGAAGATAAGAACTTTTCACCCCATGCAGAACAAGCAAAGAATACTGCTCCTAAATTCAGAATGCCTAAGTTTGGGTGTTCATCGGCAAGCACTCTACACTTCACATATGCAGGGACATGGTGAACATTCAGGATGTCATTCTGCTTATTCAGTACAGTACAAATGACAAATGAAAGAGTGGTAAGAACTGGCCATTTATCAGTGATTCTTCTTCTGATTCTCCTAAGCCTGAACAGTTACCAACAAAAGTAATACATATTTATATTCTTGCATATTAACAGTCCCCACACACACCCAAAGTGTAGAGCTAGTCACCTAATCCTTCTAACTCTTTCTCTCTATATATAAAGAATATCATTTCATCTATGCATACAGACCTATATGTGTATATGTCAACAAATGCAACAGCATCAAGATGATCTGTTTCACCAAAGAGAACCAGAGCAGCAGGAAATAGAAAGCATTCAAATTTCCCCTTTGCCTAAAAGGTACAAAATCCAAAGAAATGTTTGGATCCCACAAGAGACACTACCAGGGCCAAAGGAAGGTTCTAGTACAACAAGGAACACACAAGCTACCTCTTCCCGAATGGCACGTGGGCGACATGGGTGTCTACACTCCCTATTCTGGATGGAAAGGCATATGGCTTCTCCTTACCCAGCCAACATGAATACAATTTGAGAAAATTAGAAAAAGTCAAGGTAACAGGCTCACTAAATATGGCTGACTAGGAAACAGAAGCCATAAGGAGGATATGAGTCCTCTCAAAAAAGAATTGGGAAGTTTATTTCCAGGGTAGGTTCAAAGACACTTGAGTGTGGGACGTACAAAGCCTGGTTCCTATTGCACAGAAGACAGTAATCAGAACACCAAAAGCCAAGGGCACATGACCCTTCTCCCATTGGGGTAGTGTCAACTGGTGAAGGCTGCCCCCTCCAAAGATGCAAGAATCAACTGGAAGTAAAAAATACACCTTTGTTTTCCTCGGACGTGGGAGTAATTGTTGTGGCCCCTTTTTACTCAAGTGCTAGGCACAACGGAAGCCCTGCCCTACATCTCATTGGGGCGCCCACCCTCAAGACTGGGAACTCCAAGGAGAAAGAACACGTCAAGGTACATAGACAACTGGAGAAAGGAGCACTGAACATCCAGTTTTCTCCCTAAGAAAAAAGAGGGCAACTCAAAGGGTATGCAGGAAATGAGCTCACCCTAACCCAGGAAAGTGTGCGGAGAGTACACATAATCTGAAGAAGTGTCTGCTCTCCCATTTAGAAATGACTTCAGAGCTGCACAGGCCCCCACGATCACTGGGTGAGGAAAGAACAGTGGTGGTCCGAGTCCCCGAGTCCCCGAGTCCTGGCAAAAAGGGTCAACAGAGTGCAGAGGCCCCAAAAGGTTCCACGGAAGGGGAGAGGCTCAGACGGACCCCTATGCCAAGAAAGGATCGGGGTCACGGAAGGTAAAGGGCAAGAGAGTGTGGAGAGCCTCACTAGCCACCGAAACCGAGACCCCACCCTCCTGGCTGCGAGGGTGCAAGGGCAAGAGTAGGATGTGCAGGGCGGCGAGGGGCGGGGATGCTGCGCAGGCCCCCTTCCCTCCCCGAGAGGCGAAGGGGGAGGGGTCACACGAGGCCCTCGGCCGAGGCACGCTCGGCGGGAGAGGGTCCCCCTGGCGGGGGACCGGCGCGGGGACCCCCGCCTGCCAGGGAGGCGTCGCGGGGCCGGCGGGGGCTGCCAGAGTACGTCCGGCCCTGCCCGCCGCCGGGATCAGGCGGCCCGCGAGGGCTGAGCGCCGCCGCTGCCACCCGACGGGGACCGGCCCGAGCGGCCCGGCCGGGGCCAGGGGCCCAAGGCGGATAAACTTTCCGCCCCGCGGCCCCCACCTGGGCCCGGCGCGAGGGGCGCGGGCGCCGCGGGCTCGCGAGCGGCGGGGATGCCCGGTCCGGGTGGGGGAGGCGCCGGCCCTCCGCGGCTCCTCCTCCTCGCTGGGCCCGGCCCCCGCCCCGCGCGCCCCCCGCCCCCCCGGCCCAGCCCGCCCCCGGGGGTGGGGTGCGGGGCGCCGCGCTCTGTCGCCCCGCGAGTCAGCTCAGGACTCGGCCGCGCTCCGCCCCCCCCCCCCCCACCGGCCCCCTCCCCGGCCGGGGCGCCCGCCCGCCGCGCCCCCGCGCTCCCGCCGGCGCCGCCGATGCCCGGGATGTCCGGCGGGGCCGCGTCCCGCCGCCCGCCGCGCCGCCCCCCGACCCTCGCGCTCCGGCTCTTACCTTCCGGCTTGTTTTCGGCAGCCATTTCCCCTCCGCGCGCCACATCCTCCTCCTCCTCGCGACCGGGACCCCGAGCGCGCGCCTCGTACCGCCGCCGCCGCCGGCCCAGCCACCCCGCCGCCGCCGCGCACCCGCCCTGGCCCCGCCCCACGGCCCACGCACAGCGCCCATTGGTCCGCGGGGCTGCCACTCATTGCTTCCGCCGCCAATAGCCCCGCACCAGGGGTCTCACTACTCTCCGGGAGGAGCGTCCTATCCGTCTGACCCATTGGCTGGTCACCACCCCACGGACTAATCGGATTGGTCAAGAACCAACGCCCCCTCCCCACCCACTCCCAGGAAAGCCCGCCTTCCAGACCTAAACAAAGCTTTCTAATGGCCAGGGCCTGAAAGAACGATCCAATCAGGGTGGGGCCGATACGGAATATTTCCTCGAGGCCGGGACGTGGCATTTTCATTGGGCGTCACTACAGTGTTTCCCAAGCCGTCCAGACCAATCAAAGGGGGTTCCCGGAACTCGGGAGCGGCGGAGGGAAGCCCCGCCCCTGAGCGTGACCGTCATGAGGAAGGCGCTCGCTTATTGGAGCGCTAGGGCTTTTCCCGCGTGCTCCCGGGGCTGAAGGACGTTCCCGGGAAGCCGCTGCCGGCGCGTGGGGTCCCGGTGGCAGTTCAGGACGCGCCGGGATCTCCGGGATCCCGCAGCCTGCCGCGACAGCTAGTGCTGGCCCTAGGGGTCTCGGCGTGGGGGTCCTCCCGGGCGCCGCGCCCCCAGCCCTTCGGCCGGGAGTAAGGGCAGCGCTGCCGGCCGCGGGGAGGGGCCGCGCCTCCTGCCAGGCCCCGCCCGCCCCGGTCACCGGCGCCCCGCCCCCTCGGGCGCCGCGTCCCCACGGCCGGGGGCGCGGCCGCCTGCGCCCGCCTTCCACGCCCGCCCCCGGTGTGCTCCGCTGTCCCCTTTTCTAGCGCTTAAAATACAGAAACTTTATTTTGGTCACGTTGCCCATGTGACCGACGGAGCCGATGAGTCATAGATGCCTGTCCCAGGATGAGGCCGCCGAGCGAAACCTTAGGGACGTTAGACCTCGGTGCGCCCGGCTGTAGGGCGAGGTGACAAGTTTCCTTTTCTCCTTCCAGCCGGGCTTCAGAGCGAGGTTTTTCCAAATGAAGGTTTCGGCGCCCACTGCTTTCGCGCCAGGTGCGGGATGCTCCTCTGCGAGCAGGGTTTCAGTGGGGGAAGGAGAGCCTAAAATCAGAGAGGGCGGAGGAACGCAGCTGCAGCTCTTCTGGAAGCCTGTCCACACCTGGTGCACTAGCACACCCAGTGCAGAGAAGCCCTGAGCTGGGCAAGGTGAGTGTGCAACGCTCAGCGAGGAAATGCCCCTTCTCATCCTGCACGTGTGCAGGTAAAACCGGAAACAAAGGAGAGGGATGAAATTTCTGAGTTAGGGGGGAAAAAAAGAAGAAAAGTTAAATAAAAAGCAGAGCTCCAACCTATCTTCGTGATATTGTACAGTTCGCAGTGAGAATGTTTCATTCCTCTCTCTTCCCACCCCCCTTTTGCTACTGTCATTGGCAAGTAGCAGAACCAGAGAAAAGTCGTCGTTCAAGGATTTGGCCTTAAGACTGACTGTCAAAGTGAGTTTTGTACCAATCCTAACGTGTTCTTTTTCTGGTCTTCACCAGTGAGAATTTCTTAGGTTTTTCAGAAATAAAGATGTCCCAAAAGAATGTTTTGTATTATACACTCATTCCTCAACAAACTTTAATTTTATGTGTCTCAAAAAATGCAAAATTTTAACAAGGGTACAATATTTTATCGATTTGCATTCTTAATAGCACCTATGTTGACAATTCGTGTGCTGAAACATTTTTGAAAGTGCTGGTGGCACTGTAAATTAGTATAACCCTTTTGAAAAGCAATTTTACAGTATGTATTAAAAGCCATAAAAATGTCTGCATCTTTTGACCTAGTAATATTACTTCTGGGAATCTATTCTAAGGAAATAACACTAATGCCAAAAAGGCTAGATGTGCAAAGAAGGTATTCTTCACAGGATCACTGTATGTATTATGAGAAAAAACTGGAAGCATCCAAATATGCTATATTGGATTTCAGTAAGTAAAGTGTGTTATAGCTACACAATGAAACATGATGCTAGTCATTGGAAACAGAAAGAAAAGCTTACCCATTGCTGAGAATGAAGGGGAATATTTAAAATTATGGTGTCATTTCTAAAATATGATGTAATGATAGGTATAGAAAACCGCATTTTGCAAAAGGACATAAAATACACCCAAAATGTGACATTTGGGAGATTATGGGAGGTTTTTCTTATAATCTGTATTTCCTGTAATTTAGCCATAATATAGGTATGTAGCTTTTACAACTAAGATAAATATTTAAATTAAAGGATAATTTTAAGCCTGTGCAGTGGCATGTATCTGTAATCCCAGCTATTCATGAGGCTGAGGCAAGAGGATCCCTTGAGCCTATAAGTTCAGGGCCAACCTGGGCAAAATAGCAAGACCCTGTTTCTTAAAAAAATAACATTGACTTTATCTGGTGCCCACTACGGGCCAGAAGCCGTGTTAAATACTGAGACTAAAAGTGGATAAAGGTGAGTGTTTCCTTTCAATGGGCTTACAACCTAGCAGGTTAACAAACATCAGGGCAAGTTATAGTGGGAATGCTGAAGAAGGTAATATTCACCTGAGTCACCTGAGCCTCTGGAGAGTATCACCATCACCATGGAAACCACCTTAGCTAGGTCCAGTACAGTGGTTCTCAATGCACAGCCTAGGGACCTCAGTGGGGTACAGGAATCCACAAGGTCACAAGTATTTATATAATGATGCTATGTCAGTCTCCCCAGAGTACAGTGGCATTCCAGAGGCCACATAATGTGTGATCTCACAACAGGCTGCAGAAGCAGAAAGGAAAATCCTGACATGCCCTATTAAGTCAGATATTGGAGATTTACAAAACTGTAAAAAACAATGCCCCTCTAAAATTGCTGCTAATTTTTTTTTGAAATTTTAGTTATTTCTCAAAAAATATGATTTATGTTTTTTTCCTTAGTGGGTTTGTTCTTAAATGAACAAGTGAATATTTTTTAAATTTCTCAGTTTTTTTGTTTTGTTTTGTTTTGATTTTTGGTACTGGGATTGAACTCAGGGGCACTTGACCACTGGGTCACATCCCCAGCCCTTTTTGTATTTGATTAGAGACAGGGTCTCACTGAGTTGTTAAGTGCCTCGCCATTGCTGAGGCTGGCTTTGAACTCATGATCCTCCTGCCTCAGCCTCCCAAGTGCTGGGATTACAGGCGTGCGCCACCATGCCTGGCTAATGTCCTCAATAATTTTTAAGTGTGAAAAAGATCTTGAGCCAAAGAGTTTGAGAATCTCCCTGAGCTAGAGAGTGAGATGTTTAGGGGTCTGGTTGGTGGCCTTGTGTTTGCTTGGGAGGATAACCAAGAGATGGGCATTTAAGTAAAGGAGGTAGCCTGAGATGCTGAAGGAGCACATCTAGAAAAAGGAGTAGTTAGAAGATGCACTTGGCTGGCACTACTCTGAATCCTTGCCCATTTTGGCCCTCATGTTCCTCAGGCAAAGTGCATTACCATCCAGAAACAGAACCTATAAGGTAAACAATGGGAATGTTACATCATCACTTTCTTACCTCAAAAATACATGTAGGAGAGTCATCCTTTCTAATCAGCTTTCAGAAATAAAGTGACTTTATTATTACTAGAGATGATGATAATCCAAATGTTTGGACTTGCTCCCTTAAATTGGAAGTTACTGAAGCTTCCGTATCACTGGACTGGGAGAGGAAAGCGTGGACCAAGCCCATTTTGGATGCTTAAACACTCCAAGGAGGGAAGCACAGGATACCAAGCTCATTTTCACCAAGCACAGGACAAGAAAGTAAATTTATCCTAACTATACCTTCTTTTAGAGTGAAAAGTTAAAATATCCAACACTTCTACTTCCCAAGGATTTCTCCTCATCCCTTTAATTAATTTTTTAAATATTGAGATAATCATAGATATGCATGCAGTTGTAAGAAATAATTCAGAGAGATCCCATGTCCCTTGTCTTTTAACATAAAGCATAATGAACATGCATAGGTTTTGTTAGAACCAACCTTTCACCAATCAGGTACTACGTGCTCCCCAGTCCTGCACATCCCCATCTTTCCTCTTCTCTGCACCCACCCGCCACCAGTTAGCAATGATGTCAGCATGATCAGAATGTCCACTGTTAGGATGCCAGAGTAGAGACCTGTCAGATAGCCCAAACAGAATGAGATAGTTGAGCCTTAGCCTGAATTTCATTCAGCTCATTTAAAAAATTATGTGAAGGCCTGGGGTTGTGGCTCAGCGGTAGAGCGCTCGCCTAGCACGTGCGCAGCCCGGGTTCGATCCTCAGCACCACGTAAACATAAATGCATTTCATTGTGCACAACTAAAGCAAATAAATAAATATTTTTTAAAAATTATGTGAAGATGGGGCTGGGATTGTGGCTCAGCGGTAGAGTGCTCGCCCAGCACGTGCGCTGCCCGGGTTCGATCCTCAGCACCACGTACAAATAAACGCATTGTGTCCAACTAAAAGCAAATAAATAAATATTTAAAAAAAAAATTATGTGAAGAGGGCTGGGGTCGTGGCTCAGTGGTAGGGCGCTCGCCTGGCACGTGCGCGGCCCGGGTTCGATCCTCGGCACCACGTACAAATAAGCCCATTGTGTACAGCTAAAGCAAATAAATAAATAAAAATTTTTTTAAAAAAATTATGTGAAGATAAAAGTCCTGATTTGTGCTTTTGCTTCCTGACTTCTGTGAGGTGGGCAGTTTTCCCCTTCCATACCCTACCACCATGTTGGTCTGCCTCATTTGGGCCCAGAGCAATAAAGCTAACTGACCCCGGGGAACCTCTGAAACTGTAAGCCCAAAATAAATTTTCCTCCTCTTAAAAAAAAAAAAAAAAAAAAAAAGCCTGATTTGTGGACCCAGAATGTGTTGAAATTTTGAAATGAGTCAGTAGTTTCATTCATTCAATATTTTGCTTAGAGGTAGCCAAGTCCCAGGGGACAGTAGGTCTGAGTACCAGCCACACCACTTCCGCAGTTTTGTTTTTCTTTTAACAATTAAAACCTAGAACAGAACATTATCCTTCGTCATTGGGGTTGCGAGAGAGGTTGTTTAAACAATAGCTATAATCATAAAACTTTTCCACATCATCCAGCTATTGCATAAAACATACCCGAGTGCACTTGCTCTCCAGGGGCCTCCTTCAAGTTTTATCTAAATGCCTTTGATGGAATGTATCTCACCTTGCTATGCTACTTCAACAATCAATCCAGTTTTTTTCTGGACATTCCCTTTAAAACTAGTCTTTCTAATCTTTACCTGAACTTCCTGGTATCATACAGCCTGATAGTTTTTATTGTTGATTTGGACTCCTGATCAAAGAAATGGCTTCTTTTCTACAGAGGAATCAGGCATTGCTCATCGAGAGGGCACAGAGGAAAAGAGCTTCATGACTTCTGAGGTCAACAGTTTTCAGAGACAAGGATCGCACCTCTGATTCAAGGCCCGAGAGATGTCAGTGGAGCCCTTCTGTATACAGAAGGCTGGCTGGCAGGGTGGAGGGAGGGAGCCAGGGGGTTTTGAGCATCTGCACAGACTAACCCCACTTGCACTTATGTTGTCAGTTTATTTGGGGTGGCTCCAGGCAGCTAGTGGAGATTGTATTGTTGCTCAAGTCACCCCCGGCCACACCCGATGCCACAAATCATTTGGAGGGCTGCTTTTTTTGTTGTTGTTGTTGTTGTTTCTTTCTTTCTTTCTTTCTGATGTGTTCAACACTTTCAATGTAGTATATTTCTTTTTTTTTAATATTTATTTATTTGGTTTGCTTGTACACAATGCCTTTATTCTTTCTTTACATGGTGCTGAGGATCAAACCCGGGCCGCGCACATGCTAGGCGAGCGCTCTACCGCTGAGCCACAATCCCAGCCCATCAATGTAGTATATTTCCATTCCCAGAGGAAATTTTGTTTAGTTGTTGAAAGTAAAATGACCCATCAAAACATTTGGAATAAAAGCCACTGATGCACCAGCACTATGGTATTAGGAGGTCACTGAGGAACATTTAAGAAACACCAGGCCACTGAGGGAGTAAAAGGGTATAGGAGCAGAAGCACTTAATTATCATTAGCCTTCCTGTGTTCAAACAAAATGGGAAGTTTATTTTTCTTTAAGTATTAAGCTGTGGGATATCATGTAGCCATTTTTTTAAAATGGAGGTAAATCAACATGTCCTGCTATGGAAAGATCTCTGGCTTAAATGTTTAACTGAATAAATTAAGGCACAGGGCATAAATATGCTATTCTCATATGCATATAGAAAATGGACATAAAGTTTATTTTCCGTAGAGATATTCCTATATATCTATACATTCTTCTGAAAAAGATTCCAGAAGAATAACAAAAAGTTTAATTACCTATAGTTTTTTTGAGGATGGAGCAGAAAAAAAATGAGGCTTACTCTTCATTTGATATGATTTAAATTTATTTACTATGTATATTCATTCAACAAATGTTTATTGGGTGCTTATCACATACAAGATACTGGTTCTAGGTACTGGAGATACAGCAGTGAACAAAATGGACAAAAATTCCTGCCCTTATAGAGCAGACACGGAAGTGGGAAAGACAGCCGATAATCACACAAATATATGATCCAAGGTAATGATTGAAAGATATTGAAAAGTGCTTGAAGAAAAATAATGTGGATAGAGGGGTGATGGGAATGCTTTATGGACAAGGTAGGTCAAGGAAGTTTCTGAACCCAGAAGGAAGGGGAAGTGAACAGCCATGGATGGGATGGGAAAATGTTCTATGCAGAGAAAACAATAAGTTCAGTAACCTGACACTAAGGCACTCGATTCGTTGTAGGAACCACAATGAGGCCAGGTAGAGTGCTGGGATGGAAGTCCAGGGAGGAACCACTGTATAGCACCTCCCATTTTGGGGGAGATCTTGGGATTTTCTTTTGAAGACACTAGAAAGCTAACAGAGGGGAGGAGCTGAGAGTATTATCTCACTGGGGTGTTAAAGGATCAATCTGCCACAGCATGGAGAATATGCCTCATGTGCAAGAGAGGAAGCAGATCAGTTAGGAGATTATCACAGACATGGAGACTCGAGATGACTTGAGGGTACTAATTTCCCATGGCTGCTATAACAAACTATCTTAGTGTCTTAAAATGACATAAGTGTATTCTATTACCATTCTGGAGGCCAGAAGTCTGAAATCACTCCCTGGTCCAAAATCAGGATGTTTGCAGGGCTACATTCCTTCCAAAGGTTCTAGGGAGAACCCTTTCCTGCCTCTTCCAACTTCTATTGGCTTGCAGCCACATGGCTCCAGTCTATAAGGCTAGAAAATCTTGCCTTCTCTCTTCTATGTATATGGAGTCAGGTTTCCCTTCCCTTCTTATAAGAA
The DNA here is from genome assembly GCA_025594165.1 of Tamias sibiricus. Taxonomy (NCBI): domain Eukaryota; kingdom Metazoa; phylum Chordata; class Mammalia; order Rodentia; family Sciuridae; genus Tamias; species Tamias sibiricus. Next base: position 4,972,243 of record CM046658.1, on the reverse strand, counting down.
CACATGATAACATTGAGGGCCCATGTATATCATCCAAGATAATCTCTCCATCTCAAGAGCCTTAACTTAATAGTATCTACAAAGACCCGTTTTCCAAATGAGGTAACATTTACAGGTTCCACTCAAGCTTAGGACTTGGTATTTTAGGGGGCCATTATTCAGCCTGCTATACCAGGAGTCAATTTTTTTTCAGTCAAGTACCAGATAGTAAATATTTTAAGCTTTGCAGCTTCTGTGGTTTCTGTTGCAACTGCTCAATTCTGCCATGGTAGCACAAAGGCAGGCACAGACAACGTGTAAACAAATGGACATGTCTATGTTCCAACAAAACTTTATTTACAAAAACAGATGTCTGGTGTTAGACTGAGGTGGAGGCCTTAAAAGGTAGATGGATTTAGGATTGCTTAGGTTTTGTTAATGGGTTGAGTGTGAGGTACAATAAAAAGAAATGCTTTCAGCCAAGATTTGACACTTGGGATTTTGGCTTGAACAATTGAGTTATTGGTGTAGCACTTAAAGGCTGGGGAGAAGCAAGTTTAAGAGAGAGTGAGAATTCAGAATTCCATTTGGAGCCGAGCATGATGGTGCATACCTGTAATCCCAGCCACTCTAGAGGTTGAGGCGAGATGACTGCAAGTTTGAGGCCATCCTGGGTGATTTAGTCTAGAGATACAAATTTGGGAGTACTTAGCATTGGATGCTGTTAACACACCACAGGGCTGAGATATCCTAGAGGAAGGAGTGTAATTCACTTTTACTCCATCATAACTTTCAAAAAATAAAAATGGGGCTGGGATTGTAGCTCAGCGGTAGAACGCTTGCTTAGTACGTGTACAGCCCGGGTTCAATCCTCAGCACCACGTACAAATAAAAACATTCTGTACAACTAAATAAATAAATATTTTTTAAAATGATAACTCTCACAAAAACAAAGTATGTGTTAAGAGTTTTCTTCAGCCATTTAATTAATGAGGGAAACTAAGATGGTGAAACTGGTTTAAAGCAGAATTCAAAGAACAAATGTATATTTATAGGCAAGCAAGAATGCTTGCTAACAGAAGCAAAATTGGTTAATATCCTATTTTAATAAGGCAATGAAGTATCATGTTTGGGGTTACCTTTTCTATAGGGCAAAAATCAGTTGCTTCTCTGGGCAAGAATGATATGATAATCTGTATTGCTCTCTGTTTTCTATTTTTTCCTTATCGATAGACTAGGTACCCAGGTCGAAGGTCCTTACCCCAAAGAATCCCACAGGAGGATCTACCAGGCATTTTGCAAAAGGACACCCAATAATCTCCTGCTCATTACAAAGTCTCAGAAAATTTTGCCCAACATTGTTATTCAACATCTATTGAGCACCTTTCAAGTGACTGGGACCATCCTTGCTATTTAAAGTACATCACTTAACAAAACACAGATCCTACTCTGTACACTTACATTCTAGTGGGGGACGATAAACACAGTAAAGAAAGACATTCTAGGGAATGGGGGTTTGGCTTAGTGGTAGAGCTCTTGCCTAGTGCTTGTGGGGCACTGGGTCTGATCCTCAGCGCTGCATAAAAAATAGGTAGAATGGAGGTATTGTTTCCATCTACAACTGGGAGAAATTTTTAGGTTGTTTTTTGTTTGTTTGTTTGTTTTGTTTTTTGGTGGTGCTGGGGATTGAACCCAGGGCCTTGTACATTCAAGGCAAGCACTCTACCAACTGAGCTATATCCCCAGCCCAGGAGAAATTTAAAAAAAAAAAAAAAAAAAAAAGACATTCTATAGTATGTGAGAAGACCATGAGTGGAAAAACTAAAAGTAGAACAGGTTAAAAGGAACGAGACGTGGGCTGGGGTTGTAGCTCAGTGGTAGAGCACTTGACTCACACAAGTGAGGCCCTGGGTTCAATCCTCAGCACCACATAAAAATAAATAAATATAGCCGGGCGCGGTGGCGCATGCCTGTAATCCCAGCACTTTGGGAGGCTGAGGCAGGAGGATCACGAGTTCAAAGCCAGCCTCAGCAATGGCGAGGCACTTAGTAACTCAGTGAGACCCTGTCTCTAATAAAATGCAAAAAAGGGCTGGGGATGTGGCCCAGTGGTCCAGTGCCCCTGAGTTCAATCCCCGGTACCAAAAATAAATAAATAAAGGTATCGTGTCCATCTACAACTAAAAAAAAAAAAAAAATACAAAGATATTATGTGCCTTAAAAAATAAATAAATAAATAAATAAAAATAAAGGTGTTTTTTAAAGGAGCCAGACGGGCCAGTGTTGGGGAGGTGCAATTTCAAATAGTCATAGTCAGTGTGGGAAATTGACTGGACTATTTACACCATATATACAAGGCACCCCATAAATATGTATAATTCCTATGTGTCAATTAAAATTTTTAATTTAAAAAAATGAATTGAAGAGCTGGAGATGTAGCTCAGTGGTAAAGTGCTTGCCTGGCATGTGTGACGTCCTGGGTTCCATCTCCAGTACTGGGGATTAAAAAAAAAGGGGGGGGGGGCGATTATCATTATCATTTAAGGAAATACTCAAAGGAGGTGAGGGAGTTAGTCATGTGCATAACTGAAAGATTGTTTAAAATATAAAAGGAGTTTAGAGATTTAAATAGGTTAGTTTTTTTCTTTTAATTGGTGAAGAGAAAATGTAAGCAAAATAAAATCAGAAACATAGATGGAATTAAAGCAGTTGGGAATGAGATAAGTACAAAATCAGAAGAATCATTTTAACAATACTGATCTTTTCACCCTTTTAGAATGAAAATTGGCTCTCTTTTATTAGAGGAAACTCCCATCTGCCTTGCTATTCCACCCACAAAGAATCAGATTGCATGTGTGACAATACTTAAAGGAAAAATTAAAATTTTAGTAGTAAATAGCAATTCAAAAATAGGTTTCTTGAACAAGGATTTCCTGGTTAATGAAAGTGCTGCTCCGGAGTAGACCTGGGACTCCTGCTCTGATACGGAAAACTTGTTGGATTCCAGGCAGAGGCTGCACCTCCCAGGCAGAAGGCCACACCTCCCCAGGTGCCTTGTGAAAAAACTACAGCTCCCAGGATCCTCAGCGTGACCAAAAAACCTGACCAGCAAATGCCCTGTCCACTACCCACCCCCACCCCCACCCCCGACCTCTGCAGCCCTATAGGGCAAGGACTCACTCCAAGGGGGTTTTATGACCCCTACTCTATTTAAAACCAGCCCCGGACTGAACTCGCTCTCTGTTCCTGCCTCTCTCTATTCCTGCCTGTCCCTATTCCCGTCCATCCCTACCCCCCTTCCCTTCCCTTCCTTTCCCTACTCTTGCCCACGTGGCACCCCAATAAACCCTTTTATTTCACTAACACAGTGTTCCCGGCTAAGTTAACTATGTTTCAGCAGTTTTCTAACAAAACTCTCCCTTAGTAAATGAATGAAAATAAAATTTTGTTTCTCTGCTTTTTATTTGGGAGGGAAAAGAGGGCTGGGATTATTTCCATTTTAATTCCAACAGTGTACAGCACAGCTCTAAGACTTGTGTAAAGATTTCTCAAAGCACAATTTTCTCCAGTGACAAAGATTTCTTTCTTTTTCATCTTGTCAAACATAATCACTCACAGATAAAGTCAATTTGCTCTTTTGCCTTCGTGTTGGGCTATTTCCTTTTGCCAGCTGACTAACGTTTTCTAGGGCAGGTCGGAATTAATCATTCAGCACCCTGAGATTTTTCAGGCCAGCCAAGGCTGAGGATTAGAAACAATGAAACCCACAGTTCTCCTTCTGACAAAAGACCTCCACTTGACAAGAGGGTCGTGGAAGAACAGTGTGGAGAATTTTACCAAATACCCCATTCTTGATTCTCCAGATCCGGGAAAAACCTGCCATTTGTCACACTCACTACAAGTCCTCTGCACTAATTTATCCCAGAGTGGCGTCTGTTTCCCTCTTTCCTCAAGAGCTCTCACCACCAAGTCTAAGCACCCGGAATCCCCCTAGGGTATCCTGGGGGCTTCACTGCAAAACCCCAAGGCTTCCTCGCATTCACATTCCAGCAACTCCAAGCCCTGAATGTCCAATCTCCACCCAACATCTTCAAGCAACCTGAAACGCCATGTTCTTTCTTTCCACCAGGGTGGCATCTTAATTGACCACTTCTGCAGAGACGAGTTCCATCTGCCTGCACTCAAATGAAAAAAAAAAAAAAAAAGTGGGCCACTTGCCCCTCTCACATCTGGAAGATTGAGACCCAGAGGCAGAAAATGGACCCCGATGCATACCCAGCAGTAGGCTGGGACCCGCCCGCATTTTTAGGCGGGCTGGCCAGGGTGCTAGAACAAATGTCAAGGGATATTTGCTGCAAAGAGTCTCCAGAAATAATGTAAAATTGTCCTGTCCTTTTAAAAATGGAAAATGCCTTGGCAGGGTGATATATTATTTGCCTGGCTGCATTTTCTCTCTGTCTCCGTCAAGGCTTGAAAAGTACTGGCACTTCTGCCTTTTCAAGCGGAGCTCAGTGTAACTGGACCACATCTAATGCCTGCACGATGCAAATGAAGATTGAAACTGTTGTTTCCTTTGATGTGTGTGACTAAATGCTCAAAGGGGATATTTTCTTTTCGATCCTCCAGTGGATACAGCCTCTTTAAAAATACCTGTTGGCTCCCTCTTCCCATTGGCAATTGAAGTAATTCCTGCGCTGGAGTCGGAGGCTGGTACGGTCATGATGAATGGCTTTCTCCAGGAATAACACCCCTCTGTGTTTGCGATGATGGTTAAAGTTCTGGAGGAATTAAGAAGCGTGAAAGGCACGTTAATGATGGGTATCTGCAATGAGCCACTCAGGCTTTCCTGAAAACGTCCTGAGAGCACAATTAGAGAGTGACGTTGGGGAGGCAGAGGAGTCGTGGCTGGGACTCCCAGGGGGCTCTTATAGCTCTTTCTGGCACCGGGGAGTGGAAAGGGCCTGGGAAACGGTGGGATCTGCTGTAGGAGACGCTGACCCACACACCTGCGGACAGTTCCATCTCACCCCTGTCCTCCCAGCCTCTAGCGAAACCATCCTAACGGGGCTGGTAGAATCTGAGCTTCTCTCTGAGCCAGGGTAGTCTCTGGAAAGATGCATGCAAGCAGATCAATAGCTCTGATCACCGTCAGAGCTGCGAGCTTCAAAATTGGCTGTGCCAGGTGCTCAGAGACACTTCCACAATGAGGGGAAGCACAATTATAACCCACCTCAGTGACTTCTTCAATCCTGTGGTAAACAGGGCAATCTGCAATGGAAGCTTGTATTTAAAAGCAAAAAAAAAAAAAAAATAGCAAAACATTTGGAACTATCCATAAATCCCAGCTTGGATCATTAAATTTTTTTTTTTTTTTTTTTTTTTTTTTTTTTGGTACCAGGGATTGAACTCAGGGGCACTCGACCACTGGGCCACATCCCCAGCCCTTTTTTGTATTTTATTTAGAGACAGGGTCTCACTGAGTTGCTAAGTGCCTCGCCATTGCTGAGGCTGGCTTTGAACTCGCGATCCTCTTGCCTCAGCCTCCCAAAGTGCTGGGATTACAGGCGTGCGCCACCGCGCCCGGCTTAAATTTATTTTTTTAAGATTTATTTATTTGTTTTAGTTGTACACAATGCCTTTATTTCTTTATTTTTATGCAGTGCTGAGGATCGAACCCGGGCCGCACACGTGCTAGGTGTGAGTGCTCTACTTCTGAGCCACAACTCCAGTCCTAATTTATTTTTAATGTATCTTTTTTTTTTTTTTTTTTTTTCTTTTTTCTGCAGTATCTCACTCAGGGCGGACATGGGGAAGCAGGTCATTTTGGAGGTGGGGTATTAGACAGTAGCTCCAGGATGCAGGGGCATTTTCAGTCACCGTGGTGTGCCTTTGCCCCGATAGGACAGGCACACAATAGCGTACAATAATGAATGAATGAATGCCCAGTCCAGTCCTGTTCACAGGAACCAGATTGCTGTGGAGGCGAGAAATTCACTTAGAAGAGAATTAAAAGTGGTCCTTGGAATGCATACTGTATTGGTTTGCTTTGGCTGCTATAACAAAATGCCACAGAGTGGGTGGCTTAAACAACAGGAATTTCTTATTTCACAGTATGAAGGCTGGAGTCCAAGATGAAGGTGTTGTTAGGCTTGATGTTTCCTCACATCTCTCTCTGTGGCTGGCAGACGGCCACCTTGTGGTTGTGTCCTCCCATGGACTTACCTCTGCGTGGACCTCCCTGGCATCTCTTCCTCTTCTTATGAGGACCCATGGGATAGATTTAGGGCCCACCACAGCAGTCTCGTTTTAACCTTCTAATCACCTCTCTCAAAGCTCTATTTCCAAACACAGTCAGGTTCTGAGATACTGAACATTCAGGCTTCACCTTGTGAGTTTCAGGGGACATAATTGATCCTATGAAAGATGCGAACTGTTCTTACACATTAAAATTCAGTACTGTGGTGCCATTTTCTGCCAAGTCAATAAAGGCTCTGTTTTCCAGTTCTTTCATCCTTTCTAGTCAACCCTGCTGTGGATTGTCCTTTAGATCCTGGGTTTCTATCTTCTTGGGTTTGCACGTATGGTCACAGCATACCTGAGCAGTGGGGACAAGTCATCGGGCCACAGCAGGGTGCCGGGCACCCGCCCAGCTGCATCCTCACTTCTTTAGAAAGGACTAATCATTCCTATCCTGCCTTCCTCCCAACGTGACCGGGATTCCAGATGGCAGGTCCACCCTCTACACAGAGGTCCCTGTATCTGCAGGGGGATGAGTCTCGGGACTTCTGCCTAGAGCCTCCGTTTTAAAATATGATTTTTTTAAAAAATATTTTTATTTATTTGCTTTAGTTGTACACAATGCGTTTTATTCAATGTGTTTTATCTGTACATGGTGCTGAGGATCGAACCCGGGTCGCCCACGTGCTAGGCGAGTGCTCTACCGCTGAGCCACAATCCCAGCCCAAATATGATTTTTGTATTAAAATCTGCAGAGGTGCATTAGGAAGAGCAGAATGAAAAGTTGGCATGACATGCCAACAAAATGGAAGGTTTCAAATGAATTGTGTCCTTGCTACAGATGCGCTTCTGCCATCCCAAGCACTTGGGCAGAGGAGTTCAAGCAGTGCTGGTCTGTGCACGGAGATGTATGAGGCTGCTCTCCGTGGATGGACAAGGAGCAGCTGCCAACACATACGACGCAGCGAGAAAAGCCAGGTGCGGCACAAGGTGGTGTCATTTTTTAAGCAGGGCAGGGTAGGCATGGGTAGGTGGAGATTTATAAATGCTTGTGATTGCAGGCATAATTCAAAGCAATACATGAGCAGGATGGATAAGGTTGTCTCTGTGTTGAGGACCGGCAGGGCCCAGGGAGGGGTTGGAAGGAGACCTTCCCAAAAAACCCCTCCATCCTCTCAGATTTTTTTTTTTTAACACTCATAAACTAGCTAGCTTTCTGTTGATTTGTTTGTTTTTGTTTTGTTTTGTTTCTAGTTATAAGTGGACACAATGCCTTTATTTTATTTATGTGGTGCTGAGGATTGAACCCAGGACCTCACAATGCAAGACGAGCACTCGACCACTGAGCCACAGCCCCAGCTCCATGAACTACCTAGTTTTAAAGATGTATTGTTTTTTGTTTGTTTGTTTTGGTTCCAGGGAATTTAACTCAGGGACACTCGACCACTGAGCCACATCCCCAGCCCTATTTTGTATTTTATTTAGAGACAGGGTCTCACTGAGTTGCTTAGAGTCTTGCTTCTGCTGAGGTTGGCTTTGAACTCCCAGTCTTCCTGCCTCAACCTCCCAAATGGCTGGGATTACAGGCGTGCGCCACCACGCTTGGCTAAAAATATATTGTTTTTAAAAGCAGCACCGGGCACGGTGGCGCATTCCTGTAATCCCAGCACTTGGGAGGCTGAGGCAGGAGGATTGCGAGTTCAAATCCAGCCTCAGCAATGGGGAGGCACTTAGCAATGCAGTGAGACCCTGTCTCTAAAGAAAATACAAAAAAAGGGCTGGGGATGTGACCCAGTGGTCAAGTGCCCCTGAGGTCAATCCCCAGTACCACACAAACACACACACACACACACACACACACACACACACACACACACACAAAAGCAGCAGTTCAGGGCTGGGGATGTGGCTTAGTGGTGGAGCACTTGCCTAGCATGTGAGAGACCCTGGGTTCATCCCTAGTAAAAAAAAAAAAAAAAAAAAAAGATCCTGAAAAATGAGAATTATCATTATTCAAATAATAGTTATCTTTAGAGGAAAGATAACTATCTGAAAAAGATAAGAAAGACAAAATATTGGCCAAAATTAAATATTTTGAGTAATAGTGAATATAAAAGTTTACATCCTCTCTTAGCCATTGAGAATTACTTCTCTACCATTTCTACCCATGTGGGTGAGAGGGAGGGGGAGGGAGAACCAGATCTCACATCCTGTGAGATTCTCCCTACAAATAGCATTTAATCATGAGAGCCTAGCTCTAAGACAACACGAATCATACTATGCTCTTCAGATGAAGCCTCCACCACACGCATGTGTATTGGTAGGTAGGTAGCCATTAGTATTTTGTGATCATGAAGGAATACTGGTATGAAATGCAGGCCGTTCACACATTCATTCATCAAGCAAGTACTGAACGGATATATTCTCTGACTATGACTAAGCACTATGCTTAGACCTATTAATACAGGAATGAAAACTTTTGCCCCTGTTTTCATACAATCAATTTCAGTGGTAGAGACAGAGAGATAAACATATAATTACAACTCAGTGAGAAATTCAGCCTGGAATCTCCTGTAGGTGGTCAGAAGGGACTGAGAGTGGGACGCAGAGAAAGCAGACATGGGGCACTACAGACCCACTTTGAGTTGGATTGCAACCTGACCACTTATGTCACCTCTTGAATCCTCAGTTTCCTCAGTGGCAATGTGGGATTAATGCTAGAACCTGCCGTGTAGGGTTGGTGAGAATAGGGAAGGAGTCAAAAACAATGTGGGCTGGGGGTGTGGCCACTTGTAGAGCATGTGTCTAGTATGCTCAAGGCCTCAGGTTCAAGCCCCTGTACTGCAATAAAAAAAAAAAAAAAAATTGGGGGCTGGGGTGGTGGCTCAGTGGTAGAGGGCTTGCCTCACACATGTGAGGCACTGGGTTTGATCCTCAGCACCACATAAAAATAAATACACAAAATAAAAGTATTGTGTCCATCTACAACTAAAAAGAAAATGTGAGCTGGGCACAATGGCCCACACCGGTAATCCCAGCTACTCAGGAGGCTGAGGCAGGAGGATGACAGGTTTGGGGCCAGACTCAGTGACTTATACATTACCACTGAGCCACAGCCACAGCCCCTAAAACGTTGTCTTAAAAGAAAAAATAAAGCCGGGCGTGGTGGCTCACGCCTGTAATCCCAGCACTTTGGGAGGCTGAGGCAGGAGGATCGCGAGTTCAAAGCCAGCCTCAGCAATGGCGAGGCACTTAGCAACTCAGTGAGACCCTGTCTCTAATAAAATACAAAAAAGGGCTGGGGATGTGGCCCAGTGGTTGAGTGCCCTGAGTTTCAATTCCCGGTACCACAAAAAAAAAAAAAAAAAAAAAAAAGAAAGAAAAAATAAATAGGTAAAGAAAGAAGGAAAGATGTGGCTCCGTGGTTCAATTCCAGTATCACACACACACACACACACACACACACACACACGCACACAGTCAATGGCCAAGTCTTTGCAACCCCCTCACCTCCAGTGCCTCACACAAATCCTAGCTCTCTTATTTTTTTTTGCTGTTTTGTTTTTTAGCTTCCGGTGTTGGCTCAGGAGCAGGGTCTGGGTAGGTGCAGCTGTGAGAATCCCCGCTGTTCGGGTGGGAGGTGCAGTCAACAGGGAGCACGGGAGCGCCCAGAGCGAGGGGTGACACCTGCGAGACGCGGCCCTGGGAGACGGTAATGTTGATGAGGGGTTTGGGGACTGAGGGGAAAAGAAAACCAGAAAAGTAGAAAGTCATACCGGAGAGATCAGAGGGAAGGAGGAAAGAAAGTTTGTTTTTGTTTTTGTGGGGTTTTTTTGTGGTACCGGGGATTGAACTCAGGGGCACTCGACCCTGGGCCCAGCCCCAGCCCTTTTTTGTATTTTATTAGAGACAGGGTCTCACTGAGTTGCTAAGTGCCTCACCATGGCTGAGGCTGGCTTTGAACTCGCGATCCTCCTGCCTCAGCCTCCCAAGTGCTGGGATCACAGGCGTGCGCCACCGCGCCCCGGCTGCGAAAGAAAGTTTTGAGAAGGACGCGTCCATAGAGTTGGAGGCCACAGAAAATTCAGGATAGAACCACTCCACGGCCACCAAGATGACTGTCGTCACGACAGGAGAAAAGAACAGACCGTCAGGCGTGGGCCGGATGTGGAGAAACCAGACCCCTGCGCTGGGCTGATGGGAGCACAGTCCGGGGCAGCCGCTGGGGAGGACACGCACACACCACACGGCCTGCGAGCCTTCGACTGGGTGTAGACCCCAAAGCACGGAAAGCGGGGTCCCAAGCAGGTATGTGCACACCCAAATTCATAGCAGCGTTGCTCACACTAACCAGAAGGTGGAGGCGGCTCCGGTGTCCGCCGATGGGCACACGGACACGCTGACTGTGGGATGCGCACCTGGGGTCGTGTGATCCAGGTGCGAGGAGAGAGGAGGCTGGACTTCTGATGTAAGCTACCTGCGCGACGAACCTAAAGGACTTGATGCTAAGTGAAATGAAGCCAGTCACAAAAGGACAGGTGCCATCTGACCCCACTCACAGGAGGTCCTTGGAAGAGTCAAATTCAGAGCCAGAAAAGGTGGTTACGGGGGCTGCAGGGAGGATGGTGCCACGGTTTAACAGGCTCCTCCCGAGGGTGGATTCAGATGGAACTCGACCCCCCCATACGGTACACTTCAAAGTAAGTGGTTAAAATGATAATTTTCATGTTATGTATATATATATATATTTTTTTTTTTTTTTCAAAAATTGAATTAAAGGACAGATAATCTGACCTGGAAGTTCCTGTTGTTCTTTTGTTTGTTTGTTTGTTTGTTTGAATATTTTTTTAGTTGTCAATGGACCTTTATTTTATTTCTTTATATGCGGTGCTGAAAACGGAACGCAGTGCCTCACACATGCTAGGCAGGTGCTCAACCACTGAGCCACCACCCCAGTCCCAGTTCCTGGGTTTTGATGAGCACCTGTGCAGGTAAAAGGGCAGAAGCCCTTTCAGGTTGGAGAATGTTTGAGGAGGAAGCAACGATCCTGATGTTGGGCAGCTCTGAAAGATGAACTCAGAAAAAAAGGCAAGGGGGCCGAGAGGGCTCGTGGGGCTTTCAAAGGTGGTGAGCCGGCAGGTGGTTGAGTGGAAGGAGGCTTTAACTGGGTGTTTGCTTCATGTTTCAGAATAAAAGTTCTTGCCTCCCATTACGAATGAGCCCTAGCCTTCTGACTGGGTTTGGGCCTTCCTTGGGAAAAACAGACACTGGGAACTTGGTGACAGGCAAGCTATTATTTCCATTACTGTACAGTAGGCAGATGGTGGAGTATGAGCAGGGCTTCCTACATTTGTCCAACCATTTGACTCATTTAAAGCTCCCAATGGAAGTAAAGATTCCAGGGCTCTGCACCAACTCTACTGCATCAGCCACCTACTATGTGTCAGGCCTTGCAAGCGAGAGCAGATGGAATTCCCTGCCCTCGCGGGAGGTAGACGATAAAGATTAAAGGTGTACGTGTCAGATAGCAGTGAGTGCTATGGGGCAAATGAGGAGGAGAGGACAGTGGGGGAGCAAGAGTGAGAGTGAGATTCCAGTTTCAAACACAATTTCTAAAAGGTCAATCAGAAAAGACAACACTTAGAGGGTATTTGAACAAAGACCAGCGCAGGTGAGGAAGGAGCCATGAGGACTCTGGGGGAACAGTCGGTGCAAAGGCCCTGAGGTAAGTACTTCCCTGTGTATCAGAGGAATAGCAAAGAGACTAAACTACTGTGGCTGAGTAGCACAGGAGAGTGTAGGAGAGGCAGTCAGCATCAAGAGGGGTAAGTAGAGCCAACCAAGGGGGCTTTGCTACGTGTAAGGACACCGGCTCTCCCGAGCACAGTTGGAGGTCATCAGTGGGGGCCAAAGCACGGTGGTCTGGCACATGACCTGCCATCCTCCATCTGGCCACAGAGTGAAGAAGGACAGTGCAGGGGAGGCGGGGGCAGCAAGGAGGACGCAGGGAGACCAGCTACTAAGCCCTTGCACAGTCCAGGCAGGCAGTGATGCTACTACCCAGGGGCAGTGAGAGGGAATCAGGTTTTGGATTGATGACCAGGACAGAGCAGCTGGGAGCAGCTGGCAGAATGGACCTGGGGTTGGGGTGGGGGAGGAACCTTGAACTCCAAGGAGGGCAAACGTGTTTGTAGAGGAAGATCAAACCTGCTGTTGAGTGGCCTTGTCCCCGGGCCAGCTCTCCCCTAGGGAAACTGACGCCCTCAAAAGACAGTATTCTGGGCTGGGGATGTAGCTCAGCTCCAGAGCGCTCGCCTAGCACGTGCACAGCCCAGGTTCGACCCTCAGCACCACGTAAAAATAAATAAGCGCATTGTGTACAACTAAAAGCAAATAAATAAATATTAAAAAATAGTATGATTTTTACTTGGAATATGAACTTGGAGCTTCTCTGCTACATCACAGAAACATAATCAAGGGTTCACCTTCCACTTGCTCTGCTGTTGGAGCATCAACAATAAGCCTGGTGAGAGTTAATAATTTGGGGGGGGTCACTGACTTTATCAGGGAACTGAAATGAAGCCAAAACAAACCCTCTTATTCCTTTTTTTTTTTTTTTTTTTTGGTACCAGGGATTGAACTCAGGGGCACTCGACCACTGGGCCACATCCCCAGCCCTTTTTTGTATTTTATTTAGAGACAGGGTCTCACTGAGTTGCTAAGTGCCTCGCCATTGCTGAGGCTGGCTTTGAACTCACGATCCTCCTGCCTCAGCCTCCCAAGTGCTGGGATGACAGGCCTGTGCCACCACGCCAGGCCTCTTATCCCTTATCATTCACTGTGGCTTAGGTGTCCGAAGGAGAGAGACAAAGGTTGATTTCTGGGGGGTTATTTTATTATAGTTGCTAAACGTGGCTGGTTCTATAAACACCTTCAGAATATTGAGAAACCAGATGTGTCAGAAGCAGGGGTGTCCCTAAGCAGGTGACACACACCCTTTTCTGGCAGGATAGCCCTCTAGATCAGTGATTCTCAAAATGGGGTCCCTGGGCGAGCTGTATCAGCATTATCTAGGAACTTGTTAAACATGCAGATTCCGGGGTGCCGCTCCAGCCCTGCTGAGTCAGAAACACACAGAGAGGAGCCCAGCGGTCTGTGGCCACCGCCCCCGTCCAGTGACACCAACAGATACACCATCTGAGCCGCTGCCCCAGATCCTCAGCCCCCCTCCTAATCTTTACCTTTGGAAGAGGTAAACACAGAGAGTTGGATAGTGGGTGGGAAGGGACCTTTCTCTGTGACGCCACCTTTGGGGCACCTTGTCTGAAGCTTTCTTAATTTGAAAATCAGCTCTGTTTACTTAACTGCACACACATAAGCAGAGGGGATCCTGTCACACATGTCATCGTGGGCCTTCAGTTACATGCACACGTCCAGTTGCTGTGGCAGGCAGAACACAGCCAGGTGACCTGTACATTTTTTTTTTTTTTTTTTTTTTTTTTTTTTTTTATGGTACCCGGGTTTGAACCCAGGGGCGCTGGACCACTGAGCCACATCCCCAGCCCTTTTTGCATATTTTCTTTAGAGATAGCGTCTTGCTGAGTTGCTGAGGCTGGCTTTGAACTCGAGATCCCCCTGCCTCAACCTCCCAAGCCGCTGGGATTACAGGCATGTGCCACCTCACCCAGCTGACCTATGTGGTTTCTGACGGCTACATGGCAATACTGAAACCCTTTTCCTCCGGTGCAAAGTTTCTTTGCAGAGGAAAAACAGCAGTAAAGTTGCCAAGTGTTGTTGTTTTTTAAACACTAGTCAAAATTGAGCCTGGCTTTTTCAGTGTTTGTGTGCCTGATAGAAAACCAACTGTTCTTTTGGCGTGGCATCTTTCAGTGTGCCAGTGATGATTCCTTGTAAATAGGAGAGAGGGCTGACCCCCCTGAAAGCTAGCCTACCTGACAGTTTCAGATGTTTGTAATCAAAGTCTGAGTCTTTACCACAATCCAGCTGGATACTTAATGACGTTGCTGGGCTCACCAAATGTGTGCTCAGAAGCACAAAAAGTCCCTTCTCAGGGTCCCGAAGTCTGGTGGCCCATGCATCTAAGTGACTGTCATTCTGTTCACTGATGTGCCCCCGTGATTTGAAGGAAAGGTGCAGGAGCCCGGAATTGCCTGTGAGTGCGGGTGCCAAGTCAGCACCAGCTGAGCAGATCACATTTTTTTACAGCCCCAGGGGACAGGTCACCGGGCTGATTCCCACTGTCCAGAGCTGGAAACCTTGCCCGCAAAAGAGAAGCGGCTTGCCCCAGGGAACACGAGCACTGGGTCCCAAGGGCAGGGAGAGAATTCCCTGGTTCTCTACACCTGTCCTCAGAGGCCACTTTCTCTGGGCATAAACAGCCCAGAGTTACAGCGACAGGCCTTGGGAAGGGAGAGAACGGCTCCTCCGTCAGAGCTCTGGAGCCCGGGACTAAGCCAAGAGTCTTCCTGGTCAGAGCTGGGAGCGGGGGGGGGGGGGGGGGGGGGGGGGGGGGGGGGGGGGGGGGGGGATAAAGAGCAAAGAGGCTACCCACACTGAGAGGCAGTAATGGCCCTCCAGAGCCTTGGCTGGCCACGCTGTCCCCCTGCCCCCACAGCAGGTTTCATTGGCACCCAAGGCAGAGCAGCACTTGGGGAGGCCAGCCAGGCACCCCAGCCAGGGCAGAGGGGCCCTCCCTCCCCATTCACAAGCCTCCTCACCATCTGCACCTCACCCCCCCACACACGCCAGTCCTCCCCAAAGACACAATTAAACGCTACAGAGTCATTTAACAAGATCTGGGATCCTCAGGACATGTTCATGACAACAGGATGAAGCCACGATCGAGCCTAATTCCCCCAACCACCGCATCGTCAGCAGTAAATTGTACAAGAGGGAAAAGGAAATCGGAGAGGGAAGGCGAGGGAGCTTGCTTCCAAACTCCTGTTTGGCTGTCGGTGCCATGGGATCAGCAGAATCGCCTCCGCTGCCTTCGCCCTGGCTTCCAGCTTGACTTTGCAATTTGGGAACATCCTACCAAAAACGCTAGGTCAATGGCCAGGCCTGGATTCCAGTCCTGCCTCTGCCAATGTTGGATGGTGGCATTGGGCAAATCACATGGCTTCTGTGAGCTTTCTTCCCTTATCTAGAAATGTACATAATACCAACACATGAGTTGTCACAAAGATCAGAAAAAACCTGTAAAAATTCTCTAGGAAACGCACGGTCCACTGGACATGGCGGGTCTAACAACTGCCCCTTGCCCTTTCTCTTCCATACATCTGCAGCAGCTCTCCGCTGGCCTGGCCACTCATTTTCATTCTACACTGAAGAACCCTCATTTGAGGTTGTAAGAATGCTAAAAGCAAGCTCTGGCCATTTAACATGGAGACTTAAATCTTGTTTTGCTTTGTTGTCTACATTCTTTCTTTCTTTCTTTTTTTTTTTTTTTTTTTAGTTGTAAATGGACATCATGCCTTTATTTTATTTTTTTTTTTTTATTTTTAAATATTTATCTATTTGTTTTAGTTGTACACAATGTGTTTATTTTGACGTGGTGCTGAGGATCGAACCCAGGTTGCGCACATGCTAGGTGAGCGCTCTACCGCTGAGCCACAATCCCAGCCCTATTTATCTATTTTTTATGTGGTGCTGAGGATCGAACCCAGTACCTCACACACACTAGGCAAGTGCTCTACCACCAAGCCACAACCCCAGCCCTGCATTCTTTCTTATTTGTGTTCACAGAGCCTATTGGACCCATTATTCTCAACTAATGGAACTAGACTGCTTCCACCCTGCGTCCTGGAAGCAAGAAGGAAATGAGTGTTAATCTTTGAGTAAAGGGCAGATGAGACTTAAAAAACAGCACCTGGACTGACCTGCGACTACAGCCACCAATGGAGTGCTCCCAGCTGGAGAGGAGAAAGGCTTTGCAAATTCGAAACACTGGTCTCCATTCATCCAGCTACCTTCTTGCGCCTCCCAAAAGCCTCTAAGCATTTGCCGCGTAAGAGACTCAGAGAGGGAACCCCAAGTTGCCCTCCAGAGAGGGAAAACACTCTGAGTATCCCAAGAGCGAGCTGTACTAAGTGCTGAGGAAAACAAAGATGGCGCTGTGGGAGGACACAGGGAGAGGTGACCGGAGGGGGCATCGTCCACCCCACGTGGCAATGTGATTGCGACCAGATTAGTTGCCTCCCTCTTACCCACTCATGGACCGACTGGTGTGTGCTTTTCTGTACCAGCTCAGGCACTGTTCTTGGCTCCAGGCATCCAGTAGTAAAGGACAGAGACTGGTCCCACCATGATGGGAGTTCACATTCCATGGGAAAGACAGAAACAGCAAGTAGGACAGGGAGCAAAGCAAGGAGAAGGGACCAGGAGTGCCTTGCTGCTGTGTGGGACAGCGGTGGGGGAGGGGGTTGCTGTTTTAGCTACAGCAGTGGGGACATTTGGGTGAAGAGCTCACCAGGCACAGGGAACAGGAAGGAGGCAATGTGCTTGGTCTGACATGACCACACATGGGGAAGAAGAAGGAAGCCACAAGTCCATTTGTAAGAATTTTTAGCAAAGGGATCCAAACTTCTTGAGAGTTGGGATCCTGTTTCTTAATGTTTTCCAACCATTTATCGAATTGAATTGAATTTCATCCACTCTGCAAAGAATTAGCCACATGACCTTGCTAAATCCCTGCGCAGATGTCCGTCCCAAAGTCCCTTCTTTGCACGTAGTAGGCATTAACCAGCATCTGTCCGCGGGAGACCTGAAGCTGCCTCACTAGAACGGGCAGGCGGAGGCCGGCTCCTCCAGGCTCCAGCATCTGCCTGAGCCTGTGACCTCAAACTGCTGAACGATCATCAAGTTATCCAAGCTTCCCCCGGCGCTCCGTTCCAATTGGATTATTACAGCTCATTTCTCTCCAGAACGACCCAAACCCCTCCCTGGACTCTCAGCCACAAAGGGGAAATTAACAGTAGCATAAAAAGTTAAGAAGGTGAGAGAACATTATCACTCTTGTCAACAATAAAATCTGCTGCTGATGTTCAGTTGTGAAGACAGGCACATCTATTATTTATAGAATACAGGTTGTTAAATATTAAATACTTGAGCCTGGGACAGTGTGTGGGTAAAATCAGGAGCGTGGACTTGTCAAAATCGTAAAAATGGTAACTCTTTGCAAGGGTGAAGAGCGCCTACCTTTATTACCGTTTTTTACTACACTGTAAATTAAGAGGGGAAATCTATGATGTGTCAATTTCAAGTTCTAAGTGATAGGCATTATCGTTAGGATGGCATCTGTCTGTACTTAACTCTGCTTGGCAAATAGTGACTAGCCCCCTTGCCTGGAACCATTAACCGTTTCAGCCGGAAGGAGGGAGAAGCTGCGTTGTCTTCCTTATTTACCACCTGAGGGACTGAAGGCAAGGAAAGCATCTTTATGAGCTGGTAATTTTTCTTGTAGCTATTTGCATGCTGTCCAAAGGCTTACGCTGATGAAGGCAAAAACAATTCTTAAAAATATTAGATGTCACATGTAATGCCGAATATCTTAAGTGTTATAAGACTTTTTTTTTTTACCTCCCTCAATCTAACCTAATTTTAATTTCAACGCCAAGCTAAACACTTGTTTTTTTTTTTTTTTTTTTTGTTGTTGTTTTGTTTTGTTTTGTTTTTGGAGCCCTTACTTGCTTTATTTATGTGAGGGAACATCAAAGGTTTTCCATAGAACGTTCTTGCCAAATAAGGTAGGAGATGGGCTGTCCAACTACGGAGCTATGAGCAAGCTAAACACTTGGGCCACCACCGTGTGCTTCCTGGTATGGAGTAAGACATCATGAGATCCGTCAGCACCTGGGCACCCACACAGCCCCTGAGGACCCCAGTGGAACAGCCCGGGGTCCTCAGGGGATTCGCTGGCTTGTGATAAAATGATGTTTTTCCTCTTCCAAAGAAGACTTCTGCATCCAGTTTGTTTTTCCTTTAAAAAAAAAAAAAAACTGTGTTGAATGAAGCCAAAATATTTCCAATGAAGCACCTGATTCAAATACAAATTCTGCCCACGGGTGCGTAGGCAGCCTTATGTTTAATAAGTGCTCAGTGGGGATTATGCATTAAATTATCTCCCTTAAATACTTGCTGATAGACTTATCGATATCTGGATTCATTTTAATGTTAGGGAAGTAAATTTTTAACATTTCCATTTTAGGTAGGGAAGAAAAACTACGATTTAATTGTGTAACAATTTTAACCTTGATTATCCCTCTTTCTGATTGAACCCTATACAATGATATTAAATTCAAAAATTAATCTAGCCTGCAGGATGGATAATTAGTCAAACCTAGGGAAAAGTCACAAGAAATTAACAATGAAATCAATTCCTTGATTTTGTGTCACACCTCTTTCTCCTGGGAGCTTGAGGCACATTTTCAATACGAGTTCATTGTCTTCTAAATTCTGCTGACATTATATTCTGGAAAGATCTGGACTCTTCTTCTGAGAGAGAGGAAAGCTGAGGTAAGGCCAAGTTCTATAACGACAGGAAGAAAAAAACTGGAAGATGAAATTATTTGGAAAGAAAACACTAGGAGAGAGGAAGAGCCAGAGCTCAGAGCGGCTGAGGTGACGTGGCAAGGGAAGAGTGTGGCCCAGTGGTTAGCGATGGCACAGAAAGAGTCGCTTCCAAGGAGCTGCTGGGCCTGGAGGAGCAATCACCCAGTTTGAAGCAGGAACGCAGAAATTTCTCAGAGGAAGACTCTGGAGTAAAGGGAGATTTGATAGAATAGACAGAATAATGAAGAGCTGGAAAGAAAAGAATGGCAATTAGACACCAAGAAAAATAACAAAAAGGGGTTGGGGGTTGTGGCTCAGTGCTAGAGCACTTGCCTCGACTGTGTGAAGCCCTGGGTTCAATTCTCAGAATCACAGATAAATAAATAAATAAATAAATAATAAAGGTCCATCAACAACTAACTTTATCTATATATAAAGTGTACAAGAAACAACAGCCCAAAGTGAAGCAGACAAAGTGTGTGCTCATGTGCGGCAATCGAGGGAACATAATATATATATTTTTTTAATATTTGGGAAAATGGCACAGATTTCACCATCTGGCCAGGTGTTGAACACTCCTGAGTTAGTCATTATGATGAGAAGTCACTTGTTGGTTTTTAACTTTTAAATTCAAGCTAGACATATTACCCAAGACTTGGTTTTGTTCAAAGAACAGAATGCAAATGTTTCCAACCTTGACATTGTGAAAGTGTTGCAGACGGAAGTTATGATGCGGAACAAGGATGGAAAAGCATGGGGTGTAAAGGTCTTTGTCTAACAAAGCAGAGGGCAAATAAAATTGTGGACAGTTACCTGGGCATGGTGGTGCACACCTGTAATCCCAGCTATTCCAGAGGCTGAGGCAGGAGGATCACAAGTTTGAGTCCAGCCTAACCAAATTTGACAGAACCTGTCTCAAAAAATAAAAAGGGCTGTGGAGGCAGCTCAGTGGTAGAGCACCCCTGGGTTCAATCCCCAAGACTGAAAAAAAAAAAAAAAGAAGAAGAAGAAAGAAATTGTGGACAGCTGAAATCAAAATATAATCCTATTCTTTAAAGTTAGAAAGGTGACTGATAGAAGAATTTTAAATAATAATGTAAATATCAAACATTAAGAAAAGAAAGAAGTGGCTGGGGTTGTGGCTCAGCAGTTGAGCACTCGCCTAGCACGTGCGCGGCCAGGGTTCGATCCTCAGCACCACGTAAACATAAATGCATTGCACTGTGTACAACTAAAGCAAAAAAATAAATATTTTTTAAAAAAAGAAAGAAAAGAAAAAAAACTCAAGAAGGGACTCAAGAAGAAATAGAAAATCTAATACACCTGCAACAAGTAAAGAGACTAAATTAGTCGTCAAAAAACTGTCCCCCAACACACACACACACACACACACACACACACACACACACACACAAGTCCAAGTCCAAATTCACTGAATCCTACCAACTGTTTAAAGAGGAATTAACTCCAATTCTTCAAAAACTCCTTCAAAAAACAAAGCAGGAGGGAATGCTTTCCAACTCATTCTATAAGACCAGTATTCCTTGGTACCAAAACTAGACAAAGGCAACACAAGAAAATCACATACCACTATCCCTCAATGAAATACTAACAAATCAAATCCAGCAATACTAACAAATACTAGCAACACTAGCAAATCAAACACCAACAAATCAGATTCATATAAAAAAGTATTATGTGACCAAGTGGGATTTATCCCAGGAGGGCAATGTTAGTTTAACATATGAACATCAATCAATATCATATACCATAACAATTGAACAAATGATAAAAATGATATGACCATCTCAATAGGCACAGAAAAAGCATTTGCAAAATCCAGCACCCTTTGACATTAGTAGCACTCAACAAACTAGAAATAGGGAGGAACTACCTCAAAGGCCATTGCTGAAAAACCTACAGTTAACACTACACTTAATGATGAAAGATAGAATGCTTTCCTGCTAAAATCAGGAGCAACTCAAGACAGTTACCCTCTCCAATCTATTAGACATTGTGCCAGAGGTTCTAGCCAGGGCAATTAGGCAAGGAGGGGAAAAAAGCATCTAGAAGAGGTAAAATAGTCTCTATTCACAGATGATATGATTTTACAGGAAATCCTAAGGAATATGCACACACACACAACTATCAGAACTAGTAAGTTCGACAAGGGTGCAGGATACAAAATCAATGTATGAAAATCAATTTACTTCTATGCACTAGTAATGAACAAAGGGAAAATGAAATTAAGAAAACAGTTTCATTTTTAAAAACTGAAAAATATAAAACATTGAGAATATTCTGTATTGAAAGAAATAAAGAAGACCTAAATAAGTGGAATTCATGTTCATGGATTAGGAAACTTAGTGTTAAGATGGCAGCTCCCACAGTTTCAGCAGGTTCCTGCCAGAAACTCAACGCAAGGGCTAAGACTATGACGATCTGAGAGGCAAACAGGACTAGCCTTCCCAACCGTTGATGTTGTCTTAGATATAATTGAAAAGTATTGGTGACAGAAGAAAAAATAGATAAATTGAACTTCACAAATGTAAACTTTGGTGACTCCAAGGTCACCATCAAGAAGGTAAGAAGCTGGCACGGTAAGAAGCTGAAACCCCAGTGGTTCTGGAGGCTGAGGCAGGAGGATTGGGAGTTCAAAGCCAGCCTCAGCAAAAAAAGCAAGGCGCTAAGCAACTCAGTGAGACCCTGTCTCTAAATAAAATACAGAACAGATCTGGGCATGTGACTCAGTGATCGAGTACCCCTGAGTTCAATCCCGGATATCCCCCCCAAAAAATGGTGAGAAGATGACCTACAACTGAAGAAAATAGAATTCAAATCATATATCTGGTAAGGGTCCAGTATCGCAAATATACAAAGAATTCTCAACTCTTAAAAAAATGGTAGTCCAAAAAATAAAAAAAATAGCTAGGTCGGTGGTGCACACCTGTAATCCCAGCACTTTGGGAGGCTGAGGCAGGAGGATCGCGAGTTCAAAGCCAACCTCAGCAATGGCAAGGCACTTAGCAACTCAGTGAGACCCTGTCTCTAAATAAAACACAAAAAAAATGGGGCTGGGATTGTGGCTCAGCGGTAGAGCGCTTGCCTAGCACGTGCGCGGCCCAGGTTCGATCCTCAGCACCACGTAAAGAATAAAGGCATTGTGTACAACTAAAACAAACAAATAAATATATATATTAAAAAAAAAAAAAGGGCTGGGGATGTGGCCCAGTGGTCGAGTGCCCCTGAGTTCAATCCCCAGTACCACAAAAAATAAAAATAAAAATAAACGGTAATACAATTTAAAGGTTGGCAAGGACTAGGGATGTCGCTCAGTGGTCGAGCACTTTCCTAGCGTGCATGAGTCCCTGAGTTCACTCCCCAGCACCAAAGTAATAAACAAACATATGTATAATATAAAATGCATATATATACATGTATGTAGATAACTTGTATAGACATTTTTCCAAATAAGATATATAAGTGACCAATGTACTTATGAAAAGATGCTCAGAATCATTAACAATTAGGAAAATGCAAATCAAAAGCACAATCAAGGGGCTGGTGCTATGGCTCAGTGGTAGAGCGCTCATCTCGCCTGTGGGAGGCCCTGGGTTCCATCCTCAGCACCACATAAATAAAATAAAGGTAATTGTGTCTGCCTACAACTAAGAAAATATATACTAAAAAAAAAAAAAAAAAAAAAAAAAAAAAAAAACGATCAAATGGCACTTCGTATCCACAGGATAGCTACAAGAAAAGAGACAAGGTATATGAGGGAAGTTGGTGAGAACGGGGAAATTAGTAGCCTCGGGGGTTGAGGCCGGGTAGCAGGGAATGGACAGGGAGCAATAATGGAGGGGGGGGGGTCACCTTTTCATGGGTAACAGTTATGTGCTGGGTTTCGAGAATGGTGCACACTGGGTCGGAGCTGCCTGTACAACTTTA
The DNA here is from genome assembly GCA_025594165.1 of Tamias sibiricus. Classification (NCBI taxonomy): domain Eukaryota; kingdom Metazoa; phylum Chordata; class Mammalia; order Rodentia; family Sciuridae; genus Tamias; species Tamias sibiricus. Next base: position 4,949,509 of record CM046658.1, on the reverse strand, counting down.
CGAGTATACTTAAAACCACTGAGCTGTATGCTTTAACAGGGTAAACTATATGGCATGTGAATTATATCTTAATAAAGTCATTATAAAAATAAAGAGAGAGGAGAGGACAATGAGGAAGGGTGGGGTATGTAAGCTAAATCTTCATCTTTCTGTTTAGGAGTCAAGGGATATTGTCCAAAATTGATAAAGCAAACAATAGAGGTATAATTATAGAGCAGCAGGGGAAATTCCGGAAGAATTAAAACAAGAAATGATTAAAGTTGTTTTGGGGAGAGAGGGCTAGAGTAAGCATGAGGCTTCTCAGCATTATTCTCTCTTTCCTACTTTTTAGAGTATTACTTTGATCTAAGAGATCTGTATATATAAGTTCTTAAAAAGAGCCGGGCGCAGTGAGGCACTTATAAATCCAGCACTTGGGAGGCTGAGGCAGGAGGATCGCGAGTTCAAAGCCAGCCTCAGCAATGCTGAGGCACTTAGCAACTCAGTGAGACCCTGTCTCTAAATAAAATACAAAAAAGGGCTGGGGATGTGGCCCAGTGGTCGAGTGCCCCTGAGTTCAATCCCCGGTACCAAAAAAGAAAAAAAAAAAAAAAAAATCTCAAAAGGCAAGCATTGCCGGGTGCGGTGGTGCTTACGCCTGTAATCCTAGCACTTGGGAGGCTGAGACAGGAGGATCACGAGTTCAAAGCCAGCCTCAGCCATGGCGAGGCACTTAGCAACTCAGTGAGACCCTGTCTCTAATAAAATACAAAAAAGGGCTGGGGATATGGCCCAGAGGTCAAGTGCCCCTGAGATCAATCCCCAGTACAAAAAAAAAAAAAAAAAAAGCAAGCATTTTTCATAAAGTTCCCAGAGACTGATACCAGGGAAAGGGAAGCTGTGGACGGTGCCCCAACCTCTTCCAGGAAACTACCCACAGGCTAGAATCTTGTCTCTGTTCTGCGCCTGTCACTCTTCCTCACTGCATCTCCTGCTGGGCCCAGATGACCCTGTCTGTGCTTCAGCAAGGGTAATGACTGAGACAGACTTTTCCCAACCAGCTGAGAGCTCGGAGAGTGACACTTTGTCAAAAATGGAACGGTGAAAAGAATTAACTGTAAAATTAATTAAATGTCATGCACTCAAAAACGCAGCAAGACTGAGGCAAGAACATGGACTAAGGCTTAGACAGCCAGAGCTCACCCTCGGCATACTTTTAGCACCCTCCCTCAGTGCGCCAAAAAGTTGGGGTACACAATGTGGTGGGTGTCAATTCCCCTTGGCTCCTACTGCTTTAATCCCAAACCACTCCTCTCCCCGGTTGAATCTGTTGCTTAGCTAACACATCGCTCAGACAGCTCTCTATTTGATCCAGGACCTGGAATTTTTTTTTTTTTTTTAAGCAAAAAACAGTGTGTAAGGTAATTTTGTCCCAGATCTTTCCCTCCGAGTCATGAACATAATAGATTTGACTTTTTACTCGTGTTCCCCCCTAAGAAGCATAAAAGAAAGGTTACACTGGCAGGCAGCTAGAAAGAGTTTAATTAATCCCAAAGTGTGCGCTTCATTTGGAAAGTGCATCACAAAAGAATCCTGTGTCTACTGAACTAGATCCTTCAGGCTATTATGCCTCCACCGATAGTGAGATTTTTCTGAGGGAGCCTCGTCCCTTGCGGTCTGGAAGGCACTGCCATTAAACTCAGAGCCACTCGGGGAACCAGGCTGAAGATGCTGAGGGTGCAGGAACTTCCCCCTTGGCAGAGGAAAGTGTCGTCCCCATATTTGTGGAAGGAGGCCTGCGCCCTAACACTGTGGGTTTCTTCATTCCCAGGCGGGGGGTGCCCAGCGGGCTTCCCCCAGACCACCCCATGAAAGAGCTCCTCGGATGCCAGCCCTTTTCCAAAAACAGACCCTGCCCTCCTTAGCAGGACTCATCAGAAGCTGGTTGTCAAACAGAAAGATGCGGTTGCCTTTTAATGTAGCAGTGGTCCGTCAGTCGGGTGAGTGACAGAGGGGAAAGCGAGGGTGTGGCACCACGGATGAACCTTGGAGACAGGACAGAGCCTATAGGGTTCCACTCACATGAGGTCTTGAGAGCAGCCAGGGTCACAGAGACAGAAAGCAGAATGTGGCTGTCAGGGGATAGGGGAGGCAAAGGAGGGTTGTGTTTAGGGGGGGACACAGCTTCAGTTTTGCCAGGTGGAAAGTTCTGGAGAGGAACAGTGGTGACGGATGCAGAGTCATGTGAACAAACTTAATGCCACCAAACTGTGCACTGAAAAATGGTTAAAATGGTAAATTTTATGATATTCATACTTTACTACAACTTGGAAAGAATTGATTAAGGAAGAAAGCCTAAGGCCGAGTCTATTTAAAACACATAGAGTGTTCTGATTTGTTGTAGGGATTCGTATGTCACCGATTTCACAGACGGTGTGAATCCCAGGACAGAGGTGCCGTGGTGGGCATCTGAGGGTGAGCCTGGACTCTTCTGGAGACCGGGAGGGAGGAGACTTCTCCTGCTCATGAGTAATGACTGTGGTTTTCTGGCAAACATTAAGGAGGAAGGAACTAAAAATACTTAGCGGCCACTCTGCCAAAACTCCACAGTGCTCGGAACGTACCAGGCCAACATGTTGAAGCACTCTCAGAGTGAGAGGGATCTGCCCAAACCAAGGTCAAAGTCATTTCACATCTTCCCCTTTGCCTCTCAAGATTGCTGGTGCCCAGGAGGAGGGACAAGGTACCTAGTGCTGCCCCAGAGAGCCAATTGTCCACCTGGGAGAGAGGCGGCAGCCAATGGAACCGGCTGGGTCCCTAGACATGCAGCCACAGAGAAGCCTCCCCCACCCAGCTGCAGGGCCCAGCTGAGCTTGCCAGGCAGGGCCTCTTCTGCTGCCAGCTCCAAGGAGCGGAGATGGAAAGAGCAACCTAGACATTTCCCTAATGCTTCCTCCCAGGCTGCAGGAATCCAAGCCCCCGACACCTGCAGAGGGGGTGGGAACAAAGGAGAAATAGGTGTGGTGAGCAGGCTCTGCAGATGGCGCATGTGGTCCTGGAGGCTGAGCCTCTCTCAAACTGTACACATGAATTACACATGAATCACCAGGGGATCTGGTCACAGTGGTCACAGGGCAGTCCGGATTTGGCAGGTGTGGGGCAGGACTGGAACCCTGCCTGTCCACCAAGCCCTCAGGTAGACAGCTGCTGCCGGGGCATGGACCGCACTGTGAGAGACGGAGCAAAGCCCCGCCAGGCTCTCACAGAGAGCAAACAGGGATGGGGGCCAGGTGTGGCAGTGGGTGACGCAGGCATGGTGAGCTCCTGGTTGGGGAAGCGGAGAACATTTTCTGTGGCCTGGCCTCAACTTGCAGATCTGCATGCGACTTTGCATCTGCCAACATGGAAGAATTTTATTCAGATTGACACTGCCCGGGACCCCATGTGGGTTTGGGGAATTCAGGCACCTGCTAACCACCAGGGGAAAGTGTGTCCTTTGCAGAAAGGGTGCACACTGACCCAAATGAGTAAGCCAGAGTCTGAAGCACCCGGGTGCAAATCCCAGGTATTTACACAGGCCACGTGATCTTGGTCAGGTTGTTCTGAGCCTCAGTCTCCTTACTTGAAGAGTGAGGCTAATAATGGTGCTTTCTGTATCAGACAGAATAACGGCCCTCGCTGGGCACGGTGGCACACGCCTGTAATCCCAGCACTTGGGAGGCTGAGGCAGAAGGATCATGAGTTCAAAGCCAGCCTCAGCAATGGCAGGGCACTTAGCAACTCAGTGAGACCCTGTCTCTAATAAAAATACCAAAAAAAAAAAAGAGAGCTGGGGATGTGGCCCTGTGGTTGAGTGCCCCTGAGTTCAATCCCCGGAACCAAAAAGAAAAAGAAAAAAAAAAGACCCCAGAATAATGGCCCTCAAAGATATCTATATCCTAATTGCTAGGACCAGTGAATATGTTACTTTGCATGGCAAAGGATCTTTGTAGATACAATTAAATGAAAGACCTTGAGTTGGGGAGATTTTCCTGGATTATCTGAAGGACCCAAGGTGCTCACAGGGTCCTTTCAAGGGACAGTCAGCAGGGCCAGAGGCAGGGAAGAAAATACGATGATGGAATCATCATCAGATCAGGGAGAGATCTGAAGACAAAATGCCGCTGGCCTTGAAGGTGGAGAAAGGAGCCCTAAACCAAGGGATGCAGGCAGCCTCTGGGAGCCGGAAGAGGCAACGGAAACGGATTCTCCCGTGGATGCTCTGGAAGGGACACAGCCCTGCTGAGCCCTTGATGGTAGGCCAGGACCCATTTCCTCCACACCTGTAAGATGATTAATTTGCAGTGTTCTGGGCCACAGGTTTTATGATAACTTGTTACAGAAGCTGTAGGAAGAGATGCACTGTCCAGGCGTCAGACAGCAGCCAGTCCCAGACAGGACCTCCTTTACAGGAGCCTCAATCCACCCTAACCACGGGGAAGCTGATTGCTGGGGATGACGTATGTATGCGGCCCCTAGCACAGTGCCTGGCATGTCACAAGACGCCACTGTTAGCAGCATCACAGGCATGTGGCACGTGGCAGGGACTGGCATGCGTCCCTGCTGTCATTAGCGGATCTGCAGCTCTATCGGGCGGTGACCTCCACCCTCACCCTACACCAGAGCAGAGAAGGTTTCTCAGACCATTGCTCTGCACTAAGTGACCCACATGGACTCCCTCCCTGAATCCACGAGCTTCGGACGACTCGTAAGGTCAGAGAAGCACGGGGCTGGTGTGTGTGGGTGGGGGGGTATCCCTCAAAGTGAAGGCTAAAAATCCAAGAATTCTATAGCTAAGAATTAAAGCCCACTTTAACCCCGTGAAATAACATCACAAAGAAATGCCATCTTAGGGGTGGAAAAGAGAGAGTGTACCATGGGCTGAGCTGCAGCTGCAGCTTCAGGTTGATGCAAATGGAACAGACTTGGGGAACTGAACCTCACCTTGGGGAGGTGCTACCAGAGACGGGACAGAGACAGATCTTGCTCGGCTCCGGATTACCCAGCTTGGACCCGGGCCAAGGCATAATGTATTATAACTATAGAGTAAGTTATTCAAATTATGATCATTTCAGGAACCATTTTTTATGAGAAAATAAATTTTAAATAATAGCATTTTAAACTTTTTATGGTTACATTTGTCATGTGACCTGGGACAAGGTATATTTTTGCACTAAAATGGGACACATTAATTATCTCCAAAGTAGCACTCACTCGGCAACAGCATTAGCAGGAGGCAAGGACGGGTGTAATCAGCCAGCCATTTTCTCCACCTGAAACATGTGAGCCACATCCGGTGGGGAAACACACACACACACACACACACACACACACACACACACACACGGATGAAGGTAGGGCAATTGGGCCCATGGGCCTAAAATAGTTCCCTGAAAAGCAGAGGAAGATCCAAATCGAGAAGTAAATTTTGATTGAGGCACAGCACACACGGTAGTTTGTGCGGGTGTGTGTGCGTGCGTGCGTGTGTTTGCTTTGCTTGTTGGTTTAGGTGTTAATTAAACAGTTAAACCTTAACTTTGTTCATATACTTCCTCAAATTTTTAGAAACAGAAAAGAAACTTCTCTCAATAAGGGATCCTCGCCGGGTGCGGTGGCGCACGCCTATGATCCCAGCACTTTGGGAGGCTGAAGCAGGAGGATCGCTAGTCCAAAGCCAGCCTCAGCAATGACGAGGCACTTAGCAACTCAGTGAGATCCTGTCTCTAATAAAATCCAAAAAAAAAAGGCTGGGGATGTGGCCCAGTGGTCCAGTGCCCCTGAGTTCAATCCCCGGAATCCCCGGTACCAAAAAAAAAAAAAAAAAAAGAATCCTCTAGCCATCTGTCAGCATTCCTGTGGGGAACACAGAAGGCCTGAGCCCCACTCCTGCCTATGCAGAAGGTTATGGGGGCTAGGCACAGATAATTGGACCACACGAGCAGAAGGATTCCTGGCAACAAGACCCATGACAGTAGACATCAGAGACTCAAATAGTGTCCTTCCTCCCTAGGGAGAAGGAGAAGAGGCTTATAATAGGAATAAATGATGTTTTGTATAGCACTTAACAGTTTACACAACCCCTTTTCCCTGTATCTATCACGTCCTCAGGACTGTCTATATAATTTGTAGGACTGGGGTAAGATGAAACTGTGGGCCCTTTGTTAAAACACTATTAGGAATTTTAAGACAGTGACTGCTAGCAGAGCATTAAGCCAAGCGCAGGGCCCTAAGTGACCGCCCAGTCTGCTTGCCTGTGAAGCTGACCCGGTCCCTGTGCGATATGCAGAATTGGAAACCTCCAACACACACATTGCCCACTGTGGCCACAAATTCACCTTCCCTCCAGCCATACCCTCTGCCAGGCTTTTAGCTGCAAAGCACCGAAACCCTACACAAACTGGCTTTAACAATAAGGAGATGTATTGGGTCATATGACCAGAGGTGGAGAGAAAGCCTGGCTCCAGGGACCTGGCTAATCTATGGCTCCAAATCCTTTCCCCTGCCCTGCCTTGGTTCCTCCCTCTCAGGCCAATGCTATCATTCTGGGGGCGGGAGCAAGAATGGCTCGAGGCTCAGCCATGTGTGCACAGTCATGTTCCAGGGAAAGAGGCCACCTCTCCCCTTGACCCTCCTTTAAGAGCAATGGCATTTCCTCTCAGCAGTGCCCAGGAGAAAAAAAATGGAACTGATGTATAAACCCAACTCAGGACCAATCCCTGCCACAGGGGAACGCCGTGCTCTGACCCGACCTTGGATTCTCTGACCAAGAATTCACAGCAGAGGGCAGGGAACAACCTTCCTTGGTTTCTGTTCCCTTCCTGCTGAGGTGGAGCCCCTGGCCCACTGGAGAGGGTTACGTATGACTCTATACGACCACCCCCAGGCCCTGCTCACAGCCTTTGGCAAAGACCATCCATGGGCAGTCTTATAGCATCACATTGACCTTTGGTCATATCTGATTGGCCCCCAGGACCCTGATCCAGGGGCAGTCATTCCATGGGCTCTCCATTGCCCTGATTTATTGAGAGAAAGTTAGACCTACCACATTCTTGCTCTGGGGCATGTGAAGGACGAACTGGGGCGAGAAAAAGGGGCAATTTAACGTTGAAAGTTGACATTGAAACAATATAAGTTAGAAAGAAGCCAGAGAAGCCACAGTGGAACACATATGGGACAAGAAATGTGGGCCAGCATAATCGGCGGCATCGGCATTGTGTGGATTCAGCTGAATGCAACCGGCCATCTTGAGTCATAACCACCACGAATGGCCCTGAGTAACTCTAGCTTGGTTTTCCTGCAAGGTTTCCCTGCAAACCATGAGTAGATAAAACCGTTAGGATCTCAGGTGGGGCTCTACAACTGGACTCTAGCCCCCAGGGATGCGCCTGACCCTTCCATGCTAAGATAAACCAGATACATTCCAGCCAGCAAGAAGTCATTTTTGCCCTAAGCCATACACACGCCCTTCTCTCTCTAACCCAAACTGGAGAATCTAGCTGGTCTTGCTGATGCCCAGGACTGGGCTTCTATCAGTAAATCTGCCAATAAATTACACAACTCTGGACCTGCCTGCCTCTCTTTCTTCTGTCTGGGGACCCCTTGGGGGCCAGTCTTCATACTGTAGGACTAGGTTGTTCCAGAACAGACACAGAGAAAAGATGTTGGCTCACAAGTGAGAATCTGGGAGAGTGCAGACCCTGGGGAGGGGGAGAGTAACCCCGCTGGTTCACGTCAATGTCAGAACATAGAACCAAAAGCCGTCTCCTGCTCCTGAGGGGGCAGCCTGGGATCCAGAAGGGCCCCCCACACTGCTGAGCTTCTTAAATTCGAAGTCCAGCTTTTCCTGGGCTCCCATGTCTGGTATGTTGCTCTTCACCCCAGTCCCCATTCCCCAAGTGCCTTCTCTTTCCCCTTCTCCTCCCTCCTCTCCCTCCTCCTGATCAGAAGAGCGCTGTCTTAAACAAGGGGTCTTAGATTTTTTAAAAAAATATTTATTTATTTGCTTTAGTTGTGCACAATGCATTTATTTTTACATAGTGCTGAGGATCGAACCTGGGCCGCCCACATGCTAGGCAAGCACTCTACCGCTGAGCCACAATCCCAGCCCGGGATCTTAGATTTAATGCCCTTTTCAGCTGAGTGAAAGGAGAGAAATGCAAGGAAATAGTCATTCGTTCAACGTGGATTGAGAGCTCTATGCCCTGAGCTCCTCTGCTGGGCTTTAAGGATGCAACCAGGAACAGAAGGACATACAGGTCATATTACTACAGTGTGGTGAGAGGGGAGGAAGGAAGTGATTGAGAGGGTCCCAAACCCCAGCAACCTCAGAGCCAAGTGTTTTCAAAGCTTAAGTCACACTGGAAATTTATGCTTTGAGTGAAAATGAGATGCAAATGTTTGACAATAAACAAGCATATGGCAAATTTATTTCCGTTCCCCTCCCCACCACTTCCCTGGATCTGTGATCCTTCTACCTCCATTAAAAAGAATTTAAAACAAACAAGGTTTATCCTGAGAGCTTTGCACAGATTAATTCTTACAGTGAGTAAAGCCCACGGAAGTGCAGCTTCTTGTTACGGAGGACTGTGCTAACAAAGGCGATATCCATGGTAACTGATCAGAAACATAGGAAATCTATGCGAAATCTCTGATGAAACAGATAATCGGACTAGACAAAACCGACTTATGAATCTAGCTATGGGATCTTAGGAGAAAAAGAAGTACACCTTCAGAGAGAACCGGGGCCCGCATTTCAACATATCATCTGTTTGCATCAGGATTCCAAGGCAATTGCCTTTTTCTCTGAAAACAGCCAGGAATTGGAGATCCAAAACCTGTGTGTGTGTGTGTGTGTATGTGTGTGTGTGTGATTGAGGGGGAGGAAGGGGGCCAGAGAATAAGGAAAAGCTTGCATACTTAGATGGGGAAGATTTAGCCCACAATTTCCTGATTCATCCCCTGGACATTCAATGAATCCACGGTCACTCATAGATTTTTTTTTTTTTTTTTTTTTTTTTTTGGTACTGGGGATTGAACTCAGGGGCACTCGACCACTGGGCCACATCCCCAGTCCTTTTTTGTATTTTATTAGAGACAGGGTCTCACTGAGTTGCTAAGTGCCTCGCCACTGCTGAGGCTGGCTCTGAACTCGCGATCCTCCTGCCTCAGCCTCCCAAGTGCTGGGATTACAGGCGTGCGCCACCGCGCCCGGCTATAGATTTTTTTTTTAAATATTTCTATTTATTTGCTTTTAGTTGCATGCAATTCATTTTATTCAATGCATTTTATTTGTACGTGGTGCTGAGGATCGAACCCGGGTCGCCCACATGCTAGGCGAGCGCTCTACCGCTGAGCCACAATCCCAGCCCTCACTCATAGATTGAGAGCGGACCCTGAATGGCTAGATGAAGAAAGCAGTCAGCTCGTGTGGTTGCCATCCTCCAGTTGGGCCTTGGAAGCAAGTAAGGCCCAAGAAATTTTGCTCTAATCGTTGGAGAGGGATTTTAGCTTAATTCTCAGAGAGGTAGGAGAGACATGTAAATGCACAAGGCCCAACAAAGCCTGAGGCATGACGGTGCAGTAGTTAGCCCCAACCTAATGACATGTCCACTACTGAAGTTTCTAACGGGGCCTGCAGGGTAACCTGCAGCCATAGGCCTGGATGGACAGGACTAGACGGCCAGCTCTTCCTCCTTCTACGCCCATATCTGTACATGACACCAGGACATGATTATAGCCCTTCCTGGGACCTTGCTAACATGCACAGTGTGCCGTTGGCTTCTGAAAGAAACAGCACCATGTAAATCACACAGACCAGAATTTAATTTTTATGTCACAACACAAAGAAGCAAGCCTATGAAGACAGCCCTAAGGTCAGCTGGAGGGAACAGGAATTGATTTCTTCATGAAGTCATTGTGCACCCACCCCCTGGCCAGATGTGACTGGCAAAGGCCCACATCTGCATCAGAGGCTAGAAACCATCATCCTTTCATACTTAGAAAACAGATTAATAACACGGCGAGTGGTGAGCACGTTAACAGCGCAGCAGCGCCCGTCTGATGGATTGAAACAGGCAGCAGTATATGGAAGCCACATTCTCAGAGTCAATGAGATTTGATGGTTGAGTTTGTCCCTGGCAATGAGCACAGTTCTAGGAAATCAAGATAAAAAGTGTTGCGGGCTTTGTTGGCTTCAGCGTTTCCTGAACAAGGACCATTAGCTTCATGTGACTTTTTGGACATTTTGTTGTCATTACATCCAGGGAAGAACTTCAGTGGGATTGTCCACCACCACCCTGCAAAAACCCACTTTAAAACAACAGATGGAAGCCGGGCGCGGTGGCGCACGCCTGTAATCCCAGCACTTTGGGAGGCTGAGGCAGGAGGATCGCGAGTTCAAAGCCAGCCTCAGCAATGGCGAGGCACTTAGCAACTCAGTGAGACCCTGTCTCTAAATAAAATACAAAAAAGGGCTGGGGATGTGGCCCAGTGGGCGAGTGCCCCTGCGTTCAATCCCCGGTACCACAAAAAAAAAAAAAAAAAAAAAAAAAAAGATGGAAAAAATAAGGGAATCACACAGGAAAAAGTCAGGCAGCTCTGCTTGATGGGCAGGTAGGATGAGCTGGCCCCTTTCCTCTGCAGCCCCTGTCCCCAGAAGCGCAGCTGGAAAACCACTGCACAGCCCACAGCGAAGCTGCACATCTTGTTCCTGATGCACAGAACAGCAAGAGGATGCAGGGAAGAGGGGATGTGGGCAGGGAGAAGGGGCAAGCTGTCCAGGGAGAGAGGAAGAGAGCCAGAGGTGTGAGGACGCTGCGAGTCAGGGTGCACAGAGGAGTCCACCTTGGGAGGGAGAAGACAGGTTGGGAATGTGGGATGGGACACAATTTAATAGTAAGCTGAGAGATCTGTCCTTTGTCCTGTGTCACTGGGCTGGGCAACTTACACAACTGAAGTGTACCTATAGACAGTCCTGGAGGCCACAAGTCTGAGATGGAGGTGTCAATAGGCGGGTTGCTCCTGAGGCCTCTCTCCTGGGCTTGCAGACAGGTCCCCAGCTTACAATGGTCACAGTTAGAATGTTTTACCTTCGAGACGGTGTGGAAGCAATATGCATTCGGTAGAAACTGTGCTTCATGTGTCTTGAATCCAGATCTTTCCCCAGGCTGGGGGTGTGCCACGTGATCCTCTCTCATGATGCCAGGCACTGCAGCTTGCCGCCAGCCAGTGTCAAGAGGAAACCACCAGTACTGTGCAGGGCACTGTGTTGCTAAGCTAGGGTGCTCCTGGGTTGGGTGCACCAAACGCCTTTGCAACCTGAGACACTTTCAGCGGACAATGGGCTTATCAAGGCATGGCCCCCATCCTAAGTCAAGGAGCATCTGTGCTCCTCTGTGTCCCAATCTCTTTTTATAAGGACACCAGTCCTCTTGGATTAAAACCCAGCATGACCTCATTTTAATTAAATTACCTCTTCCAAGACCCTATCTCCAGGTTGGTGATGGAGTTCAAGGGTGCAGCATGTGCCTAGCATGCACAAAATCCTGGTGCAAGCCCCAGCATCACGTGAAAGAAAAGAAGCAACAAACAAGAGAGCCTATCTCCAAATTCAGTCATATTATCGGGTGCAGGGTGTTAGAACTTGACCTCAACATATGAATTTTTGGGGTCATAACGCTGAGTTTTATATCTATGTTGTACGTTATTACATGTATATATAATATACATGTTATATTGCATTTGTTACAATATATTATGTACTTATGTTAAATAGCAATACAATTATTATTATTAAAAAAAATCATCTGGCAATAGTGCAAATTAAATTTGGTTGGCTCCAGGCACAGCATGGAACTGAGGGGATGGGCAGTGGAGTGGAGGGATGGGAGCAGGATGCTCCCTGGAGACAGGAACCCCTGTAGTGCTGCAAAACAGTATGCCTGCAATAAGCCAGAGCAATACAAGTCGGGTGTATTTTTTTTTTTTTTTTTTTTTTTTGCAAAACTGGGGATGGAACCCAGGGCCTTGAGCATGCTAAGCAAATGTTCTACCACTGAGCCACCTCCTCAGCCCACAGTGACTATAATGAAGTGCTGGCAGGGAGGCTGTCACCCGTAAGTACCACAGGAATTTAAAGAAGAGCAAGAAATTAGCCGAGAAGGCAGAAAGTGTGGACGGGACTGTGGAGGGGTTGGGAGGGGTCAACCTGTAAGGGCGGGGAGGCTATGGACAGGAGAGTCAGGAGGGATCTACATTAATCAAAAGGGGGAGGCCAGACCATAAGCACAGGCTTCGTGGCCAGGTGACGGTTTGCAGACCTTGCTATAGAAGGTGTGGACAGCACCGCATTGCCGGGGTCTTCTCAGCCAAACTCATTAGCTTAGCAAGCCACAGCTTGGAGCATGGTATTTAAATATGCAGGACTCTGCCCTTGTATCTTAATTGATCCTGAAGAAATGCCCAGACATAATGCTGAGAGCCCCAATCAGCAGGAAGAGCACTCCCTACATTCAGCGACTCGGTTTTGCATTTTGATCCTGCTGGAATACACCAGGGATCTCACCCACACCAGCCCCAACAGGGGGCTCAGTGAGGGGCGCCCCAGTCCAATCAAGTCGGGGCACCTGACACCCACCATCATGAAGTGGCCGCATGTGTCTCAACGGGACTGAGATTTTTTTAACATTTATTTTTAGATGAGCTCAAATAACAATCTAGAAAAGCCAGACTCCAGAGAACAATGAGGAAATGCAGAGAAGCCAAATATAAAAATACTGGCACATGCAAAAATATAAAATAAAATAAAATAATAAAATAATCAATTCACTTCCACAGATTACAAGTGGAAATTCCCAGAGGGATGAGTAGGTTTTGAGAGAGAAAAAGAGATTATATTTTATGGGGAAAGATACAATAACCATTCTCTTCCCATAAAGCAAGTGATGGAAGACTGACTCTACTCCATAGATATACGCTGCACATTTTCAGGATAATACTAACAGGAAATCAATAGGATCTTTTATATGTGAAAAGACATTATCTCTCTGGACTCTCAGCACAGCTAATCGGGCTACAGAAGAACTTCACAAAAACTTGCCACTCACCATTAATCTTGGTCCTGAGACACTAAGTAGCCTTTAAATCCACATCTTTGTTTATTTTTAAATTTTCATTCTTATTGGTTTTTAGAGAAAATGATGTTCAAAGAATCGCCCTTCACTGGAGCCACAGAACCTCCAGGTGACGCTGCGTGACAAGCGTCCCTGCGGTGGGACAGATGCTCTTGGAAAGCCCCTCCCACCCGCGTCCCTTCTGGGTGATGGCCATATCATTAGCCAACAGAAGCTTTATCAGGGCATAATTTGACAGCGAGGACAGGTACAGCAGGATTTATGGGATCTCCTGGTTTTTGCCTTCATTGATCTGAAATAGAACCAAAGTTAATATTAGCAAAAAAACACTTTGTGCTGGGGTCATCTTCCCATGAAAGGCTTTGGCGACTGGCGGCTTTGAAAATTTATTATACAAGTGTTCTTGGTTCACTCCAGGGCATGATGAGTCTCAAGACACCCTAAAGTCTAAATATCCTGTTCTCTCCTCCCACATGAGGATCTAACCACCGTCTTAGTAAAACACCTTTTTTTCCCCAAGAAACTGATTTAATCGTTGCAGAGTATAAGAGTCATTGGTGTCAAGCTCGGATTTAGCACTGGCTCTTCCCATGTATTAGTTTGCTCCAGCTGCAGTAACAAACACGGAAAGTTGAACAGCTTAAACAACAGAAGACTACCCTCTCAGTCTAGAGGCTAGAAATCCCAGGATCCTGTTGGCAGGGTCATGCTGTCCCTGGCTCTAGGGGAGGGTCCTTCCTTGCCTTTCCAGCTTCTGGTGGTTCCCTGGCGTGTCCTGGCTTAGAGCCACATCACTGCTGACACGTGGCCATCTTCTCCCTATATATCTTCACATTGTCCTCCCTCCCTGTGTGTCTCTGTCCAAATTTCCCCTTTTTATGAGGGCACCAGTCGAATTAGGTTAGATTCCATTCTGATGACCTCATTTAAATTACTTAACAGAAAGCCGGGCACGGTGGTGCATGCCAGTAATTCCAGCACTTGGGAGGCTGAGGCAGGAGGATCGCGAGTTCAAAGCCAGCCTCAGCAATGCAGAGGCACTTAGCAACTCAGTGAGACCCTGTCTCTAATAAGATACAAAAAAGGGCTGGGGATGTGGCCCAGTGGTTGAGTGGCCCTGAGCTCAATCCCCGGTACAAAAAAAATTACTTAACAGACCCTACCTCCAAGTAAATTGTGCAGGTTAGGGACACAAGCTACCCCCAACAGCCCATAGGAAACCCACCTCCCACTGAATGCAAGCTAGATCACTCCTAATATGATCAGGATAAGTCAGTGTTTCTCAACCTAGGCACAGTTGACATTCTGTCCTGATAATTCTTTATTATGGGGTGCTGTCCTGTGCATTACTTAGGGCACTAAGCAAGATCTCTGGTCTCTGCCCACCAGATACCAGTAGCACCCCTCCTCTCTTGAGAAAGAACAAAAAAGTCTCTATTTATCGTCAGATATTCCCCTGGCCCCAGGTGAGAACCACTGAGTTAAGTGAAATGCAGGCCCAGCTTATAAATACTACAAGTAGAATGTGTGTGAGCGGCCAGCGTGGCTACGCACCAGTCAGAGAATGTTTCCTAAAAGCAGAGGATCCCAAGCAATTTCCTAAATGTCTGGATCTTTCATTAATTTGATAAATATTTACTGAGGATCAAGTATGTCTTGTGCTGCTGATTTGGGCACTGCAGGAAAAAGGGAGAACAAGGGAGTTTTCTTCTTTCTTTCTTACCTTTTTTGTTTTTATGATATGGGGATTGGGCCCAGGGGTGCTCTACCACTGAGCCACATCCCCAGCCCTTTTTATTTTTATTTTTTTGAGTCAAGGTCTTGCTTAGTTGCTGAGGCTCTCCTCGAACAATCCTCCTGCCTCAGCCTCCTGGGTTGTAGGGATTATAGGCATGTGTCACATGCCTGGCAGGAGATTTTTTAAAACCTTGCCTATCGCATCATATATTTTAGTGGGGAAGGTTGAAAATAAACAAGATAGATAAAATATAGAGTAGGTCAAGCACTGATAACATGTGAATGAGGAAAAAAAGCAAGGGAGGGACAGGAAGTGTTGGTGGTGCTGATGCTTCCATACCATGGCCAAGGAAGAGCCCACCGAGTCCAGGTGCAGACCTAGAAGGTGGGGCATGGAGCCATGAAGATTGGGGGGAAGAGCATGGTAGCAGAGGGAACAGCAACAACAAAGGCCCTGAGGCAGACATCCTTGGTGAGTCTGAAGAGCAGGAGGCATGGCCAGAATGGAGTGCCCATCATGGGGAAGCTGGGAGATGAGGTCAGCAAGGGAACAGTGGGAGACAGAAAGAGCAGTCCCCTCTTGTCCACAGGGCACACGTTCCCAGACTCTAGTGGATGCTAGAAATTGCACAAAGTACCCAATCCTACATAGACTGGTTTTCCCTGTACATACTTTGATGATAAAATTTAATTATAAATTAGGCACAGTAAGAAATTAACCACAATAGCTAATAATTAAATAGAATAATTATAATTATGTACTATAATAAAAGTTATGTAAATGTGGTCCCTCCCTCCCCCACTCATCTCTCTTTCAAAATATCTTGTTGCTGGACTCACCCTTCTTCTCATAATGGTGTGGATGATATAATGCCTATGTGATGAGATAAGGCGGGGTGAACGGCATAGGCATGGTGACTTAGTGTTGGGCTACTAAGCACTAGAGCACAAGCACTGAGATGACACTACAGTCAATGTGATCACTAAGTGAGTAATGGGTGGGTAGCATATACAGTGTGGATACACTAGACAGAGGGGTGATTCATGTCCTAGACTGGACAGGGGCGAAGGCCCAAGATTTCATCATGTTATTCAGAATGGCATTCAACTTACCACTTGCTGTTTGTTTATTCCTGGAATTTCCCATTTAAACTTTCAGACCATGATGGACCTCAGATACATGAAACTATGGAAAGCAAAACCATAGACGAAGGGGGCTTTGGTCATGAAGGGCTCGTGGGTCATGGGGAAGATGGATTCCCTGTGGGACATGGGGAGCCGGGAGGGTTCACGTTCCCTGATACCTGGCAGGGTGGCACTGAGAAGGGATTGTGGGTGGGCCAAGAAGATGCAGTTCAGCACGTGACACTGACTATCCAATAGGGAATATCCACAGGCCAGGGTGGCAGGCATGTGAAACGTGTGAGGTCCTGGGTGGATGCATCTGAAGGCAAAGCCACTGAGACTTGCTGGCGAGCTCAACGGGCTCTGAGAGAGGGGAGGTCTCTGCCTTTAGCTAATGGAAAACCAGAGTTGCCTTCAATAGAGAGGAGAAAGCAGGAGGAGCAGGTTTGGAGGGAACATCCAAAGGCCCACTGCTCGTTTTAATTGTGGCAAAATGTGCGTGACATGAGATTCTCCGTTCTAACCACTGTCAAGAGTGTGGCTCTGTGGCGTTGAGCACATTCATATTGCTGGGTCACAGTGTCGTGCCACCATCCATCTCCAGAATGAGGGCGTCAGTCCTGGGACACTTCAACTCTGATCTGTTGTGGAGCTGGGGACAATGTGGCCTAACGTTAGGCTTACCAGATGTTCCTCTTTTCAGGGACAGTCCTGATTGTGCCTATTATCTTGGTATAATTAGTAGTGGCTCTTTGCGCTCTGGGAAGCATTCCAATTTGGGTGACAACGTCACCCCACCTACACCCGACTTTCTCCCGAGCAGGAATCACCACGCTGCTGTGTGTCTTGTAAACCAAGGGCTCCCGTGGCCAGAATCTCGACTCAAGCTCCTTCAGCAGGTCACAGCTCAGTTACTTGGAGCCAGCTGAAGGCCTGAAGTGTGTTCTGCTGACGACTTAACCCACTTGGAGAAGTCTGCCTGTGTAGCCGCACCTTTGACACTGGCAGGACGCAGGTGTAAACTCATGGGTATGAGGACAAGTACGTGGCCTTGGGTCCACTCCCCTCTTCCGTTCCCGGCACTGATGCACTTAACAAATGATGAGTCTAGATTGGCAACGTCTTTGGCTGTGATATCGCCTGCCAGAATCTCTATGCCTGTGGGGACCATCTGCCTGTTTACAACAGAGCTCACCTCACCTGTCGACATTTACATGCACATGCCAGAACTGAGAGAAAGCCCGAAGCCTGGGAGGCCTGAAGATCTGAGGTGTTCCCGGGGTGCTCCACGCTTCGTTAGCCAGGCAGGCTGGAGCGTGCCGGGAACCCAGGGAGTTATGGAGACACAGGCCCAAGTCCCCCGGGACAATCTCAGAATGAATGAAACTCCGCGGCAGGCAAAAACAATAGCCCGCGTTTAATTCTGAAGTTTCCATGTGCATCAGCACCGTTCCAGCACAGCCTTTGGTTTCCATGGAAACCATTTATGATGCTACAAAAAAAGAGGAGTCTGACCAGCACAAGGAAGGAATGGCAGCAGTGGAAACTGGCTTTCAAGTGAGCTTCAGGTAGGAGGGAGGATGCCCAGGGCTCCTGAGAGAGTGACTCTCTGGACAAACCCAACGGCCCAAGCACGGCCCATGCGTACCAGAGTTACTTCTGCTGACCTGGCCAGCTGGGCGACCCTTCCAAACACTACTTTACTTTTCTGTTTTGTTTTTTTTAAAGGAAAAAAGTGTATTCTTTTTTTTAAAAAAATATTTATTTATTTACTTTAGTTGTACACAATGCAATGCATTTATGTTTACGTGGTGCTGAGGATCGAACCCGGGCCGCGCACGTGAGAGGCGAGCGCTCTGCCACTGAGCCACAACCCCAGCCCCCAAAAGTGTATTCTTAATGGCATTTGCAGGTAAATGGATGAAGTTGGAGAATATAATGCTAAGTGAAATTAGTCGATCTCAAAAATCCAAATACCGAATGTTTTCTCTGATATAAGGAGGCTAGTTCACAGTGTTGTTGGAAGGGGGTACATAGGATCAGAGGAACACTAGAATGGTCAACGGAAAGGGAGGGGAAGGGAGGGAGCAAGGGGGGGGAGGGAGGGAAGGAAAAAAAATTGGTGGTTGAATGAGATGGATATCATTATCCTAAATGCATGATTGAAGATCTGAATGGTACTTATATACTTTGTATACAAGCAGTTGTATGTAAAAAGATACTATACTTGTGCATTATGAATAAGTAAATAAATAGGGTTTTTTTAAAGTGTATTCTTCAGTCCAGAGGAAAGAGCTATTGCTAAGTGCAAGATGGCGGATGAGCTGAGAGGAGTCAAAATCACCAGTGGCATGGGTTCCCTGTGGCTGTGGTCACAGATGACCACAAACCTGGTGGCTTAAACTAACGGAAATTTATTCTCTCAACAGTTCTGGTGGCCAGAAGTCCACAATCCGGCTGTGGGCAGGGCCACACCCTCTGGAAGCTCTAGGAGAGACCCTTCCTGCCTCTCCCAGGTTCTGGGGCTGCAGGTGTCCTTGGCCTGTGGCTGCCCTGCTCCCATCTCTGTCTGCTTTCACAGGGCCTCTCCCCTATGTGTCCTTCTGCCTTTTTATTACAAAGGACACCTGTCATTAGATTTAGGGTCACCCTTAAATCCAAGATACTCTCATCTCAAGGTCCTTCTTTACATCTACAAAGACCTTTTTCCCTAATAACATTCATGGGCTCTAGGGGCCAAGACTTGGACGTATCTTTGGGGGCCGCTGCTCAACTCCTTATATCCACTTAACGTGAGACTTTGCCCTGGAAGCTGCAAAAATCCACATGGCGAGCTGTGAATGGGCACCCCATGGGCCTCGAGGCTCTGGCCAATTTCAGAGGACTGGCACAAGTGACTCTGATCATTTTCAGACCTGGGGATGGTGGGGATCTGGGGCATTGCCATGGTGATGCCAAGCCTTGGAACTTTTATCTTTTCGTACAGTTTGCGAGGATGGGTAACTCAAACCTTGTGTTCAACACGTGAATCCAGCAGGTGGGCTGATTCTGGAGGGAACTCCTGGCTCAGAGTGAGGGCGCCCTTGGCCTTCACTGAAAAAACAGCATCTGTGATATTCTTGGGGTTTTCCCCAAACGAGCGCCACACCGGGCTTAGCAACCACCTTACACTTTGCACGTAATCAGACACACCTGGGAGTGAGGAGGACAGAGGGTCAGAAGGGGACAGGGATGCTCTGGTACTTACTGGCCTCCGTCACTCCAGAGGAGACGTAGAAAACGCTCCGCTTTGCCGAGGTGCCAGCGGTAGCGCGGCTGGCACAGGAAAGCCTGTGAGAGGTTTGTCATGATTTATGTGGCTCTGCCAGGCCCCCGGCTAGTCACAGGGGGCTGGCAGAAGGAGCAGGCAGCGGGCGAAAGCCAGTTTCTCCAGGAGACTTGACAGTCCTGGAGAAGTCCCTGCTCTGGGGGATTTTTGTGCCGGCGAGCAGGTGAGGTGACGGCCCAGCCCAGTTCATCGGAGTGGCTGCCTGGGCAGGATTTTGGCTAACGGCTCTGTTGGCAGTTTCCTTCTCCACAAAACAAAGATGGGGTGGTGTTCCTCTTGTTAGCACATCCATCACCATCTGGCTTCAGTGTCCTACCTTGGGTCGCATGCTGGGGCCTCCTGAATACCTGGTGGCTTGCAGGTGTGGCACTGAGCCCAGAGAACCTACTAAGCCCGATGACGTGAGGAAAACCCTCTCCTCCTCGATGGTGTTTCACAGCAAGACAGCTTTGCTCCTACAATCCACTGGGCCCTGTACGATTGTGGAGGTCATCTGATAGCCATGTGTCTCCTGGGTGACAGAGAGCTACAGGACCAGGGTCAGCTCCCTAGCAAAACCAGGAAAGCAAAGCGAAAGCGGCTTGGTAACTTTCTGCTATCCCTGCGGAAGGAGGTCACACATCTCTAAAAGGGCAGGAACACCACGTGCCTCGTCCGCCCTGGACACACAGGTGCAGCGAGCATGACCCAGCTCCCCACTTCCCCCATGCCCGCCCCTCCATTCTAAACCAAGTGCCTTCCTCTTTGCCCACTTAGGTTCATCGGGACCACAAGTCTGCCCTCTGCTGGTTAAGGGACATTGGAGCATTATTACAGTTGGGACGGGGACCTTGGTGGCCCTTAACCAACTTCTTTCCCTCCATGCAGCAGGGCAGTGTCCTTATCTCCTAACTCACAGAGATGTTATCTTGGAGCTGTGGAGGGGAGGCTATAACACTCCTTGCCTTTGTGGTTCACCGATAGTATCTTTACACACCACATATCCCACGGAATCATAAAATTAAGCTGCTTTATCACACATATGCCTCTAAGTCCTCTGAAAATCATCATATAAATTAATCTAAAAGTGGATAAATACATAAGTGTAAAGGCAGTAATTGAAAAAGTCAAACCTGCTCTGATTCTTGGTTTCTCTTTTCGCTAGCACAGTGAGCTAAGAACTCCGTTTCTCCACACCCATCTTGCTTAATTGTAAAATGAGGCTGTTCATAATTACATCAGAGAATTATTCAAAAGATTCAATTAAATAATCGTGTATCATCTAGTAAACTTTTTTTTTTTTTTTTTTTTTGGCAGTACTGGGGATTGAACTCAGGGGTGCTCTGCCACTGAGCTACACCCCAGCCGTTTTTTATTTTTTATTTTGAGACAGGGTCTAGCAAAATTGCTGAGGGTGGCCTCAAACTTGTGATCCTCCTGTCTCAGCCTCCCAAGTTGCTGGGATTACAGGCATGTACCACCATACCTGGTTAGAGTAAACATTCTTTAAAAGACAGTTTAAATATATTTTTTCTTTTTCAATTCATTTTTTAAAAATATTTATTTATTTGCTTTAGTTGTACACAATGCAATGCATTTATGTTTATGTGGTGCTGAGGATCGAACCCGGGCCGCGCACATGCTAGGCGAGTGCTCTACTGCTGAGCCACAATCCCAGCCCTCATTTTATTTATTTATTTATTTATTTATTTATTTATTTATTTTTGGTACCGGGGATTGAACTCAGAGGCACTTGACCACTGGGCCACATCCCCAGCCCTTTTTTGTATTTTATTAGAGACAGGGTCTCATTGAGTTACTAAGTGCCTCGCCATTGCTGAGGCTGGCTTTGAACTCGCGATCCTCCTGCCTCAGCCTCCCAAAGTGCTGGGATTACAGGCGTGCGCCACCGCGCCCGGCTCTCATTTTATTTTTGAAGCTAGAAAATTTTGCTCAGAGTGGACACAGGAAAATCTGATGTTGAGGGGCTGGGGTTGTGGCTCAGCGGTAGAGCACTCGCCTATCAAGTGCGTGGCCCAGGTTCGATCCTTAGCACCACATAAAAATAGATAAAGGCACTGTGTACAACTAAAAACTAAATAGTTTTAAAATCTGATGTTGAAGAACAAAAATGGACATTGGGATGCTTGTGGTTTGTGGACACACATTGGCTACCTCTCTCTAGCCCAGCGGTGTTCAACTGGGGGTGATTTTGCCCCCAGGGATTTTCAGCAATGGGGTGGGGTGCTACTGGCACCCAGTGGGTGGAGGCCAGGGATGCTGCTCCATGCCCTCCAAGGCACACGGCGGTTCCCCACAGAAAGATACCAGCGCAGAGTGTCAGGGGTGCCCGGGAACAGGCTCCTGGCTCCTGCTGCAGAAGCATTGTCTCCAGCTTCAACACTGAGGGGCCGAAGCCTCACCTGCCACATCGACAACCCAGCTGTGCCTCCCCAAGCCGTGAAATCACTCAGAACCCAAGTCGCAAGCTCTGTGTCACCTGTGGCACGAAGCAGAGGCATCCTGCTAAGTTCCAGAACTTTCCATCCCTGGCTGACCAGTAACATCTCGACCGACAGCTTGGCTGTCTAGATGACAGTGAGCGCGGGATAAGGTCTCTTACTCCTGACTCAAAAGCTCTCAAAGTCAAGAGGTCGAGGCTCCAGAAACATGTTCTTTAAAAATTTTTAATTGTGATGGAATATCCATAGCATAAAATTTACTGTCTCTGGGGCTGGAGGGACAGCTCAGTGGTAGAGCATTGCCTAGCATGTGTAAGGACTTGGGTTCACCACCAGCACTGCAAAAAATGAGAAAAGAAAAAAGAGGGAAAGGAAGACATAAATAAATTGCCATCTTGATCATTTTTTCTTGAGGACCCAAGTTGCTGAGGCTGGTCTTGAACTTGTGATTCTCCTGCCTCGGCCTCCAGAGTCGCTCGGATTCATCTTAACCTTTTTTTCTGGGGGCGGGGGTACTGGGGATTGAACTCAGGGGCACTTGACCACTGGGCCACATCCCCAGCCCTTTTTTGTATTTTATTAGAGACAGGGTGTCACTGAGTCACTAAGTGCCTCTGCATTGCTGAGGCTGGCTTTGAACTCTCAATCCTCCTGCCTCAGCTTCCTACATCTTAACCATTTTTTAATGAACAGTTCAGCGCATTAAACACATTCACACTGTTGTGCATCCCATATCCAGAACACTATCCATCTTGCAAAACTGAAACTCTACGCCCACTAAATAACACCTCCCCTCAAGGACTAACCAATTTTGGGGGGGTACCAGGGATTGAACTCAGGGGCACTCGACCACTGGGCCACATCCCCAGCCCTTTTTTGTATTTTATTAGAGACAGTGTCTCACTGAGTTGCTAAGTGCCTCGCCTTTGCTGAGGCTGGCTTTGAACTCGCGATCCTCCTGCCTCAGCCTCCCAACAAATTTTTGAAATATAAAAAAATCACATAAGGGGCTGGGGTTGTGGCTCAGTGGTAGAGCGCTCACCTAGCACATGAGCGGCCTGGATTCGATCCTCAGCACCACGTAAAAATAAAACACATTGTGTACAACTAAAGCAAATAAATAAATTTTTTTTAAAAAATCACATAAAGACAAAACAAAAAGGTTTTCTTTCAAGTTGGCACTTAATTTAAAAGGAACGATTTCTTCAAATCTGACCCGTGTCTAGCAGGTCGGTCACCCCTCACCCATCCTCAGTGACAAACCTCCTCTGCAATCTCTTCTCAGGACTCCCACTGGGTAGGGAAGGACAATGGGCATTGCCATGGTCCAAATGTCTCTGTACCCCACAAATTCCTGTTGAAATCCTAACTCAAGGTGACAGGTGGGGGCTTTTGAAGATGATCAGGCCATGATGGCGGACCTCCCAAATGGGATTAGGGCCTTAGTAAAGTCCTGCTCTGTGGGGAGCAGCCTGCACAGACTAACATGGAGCTGCCGACTGTACAGCCACGTGTTTCCTGAGACCAGAGACACTGGGAAGAGCGCTGGTCTACCCAATTCAGGACTCGGGGCTTTCCTTGGCAATGTTCTGCTCCCAGGAGTCGTTGGCACCTGTTGCCGCCTGAAGCGATGGCCGCTTGGAGCAACGAAGCCGCGGAAAGAAGTTCAGAGGCGAACAGGAAATAGGCTTTTTATTCTGATAACTTTTCTCTCTGGCTCTAACAATGACTTTAACACGCACCACACACACCACCAAAACCAACACACGAAATGGCACAGACCTGATCAGCAATCTCAGCTCAAGTCTCTCAAGATCCCGGGCCAAGTCCCGTGAGACTACGGAAGGCGGCAATGCCCAAACATCTCCATGGCCCGTAGTCAACCGCAATCTTAGCCATCTCCCCAAACAGGGCTCCTGCAGGCACCCAAACCTGGACTCTGCCCCTCTACCCATGAGTGGATGGAAACGGCTCCTGGCTTCCCACCACCATGATCTTTTGTCCCCAGGTCTTGCTGTCCTCCCAGGCTCAGCACACACCAAGCACACACACGTGCAGGCACACAGTACTATGAGAAATACACACACAAAATATTTCAGGCATTTGCCTCGAGGGGCTTATAGTCCAGGAGAGGAAATAAACTTCTAAATGATGGGAATCTGTAAGTGTCCTATTATAAGCGGTTTGAGGGGTAAGTGGCGTAACACTAGACTGCGCAAAAGGACTGCGATCACACCTGACAAAGCACACACAGGAGCTAATCTCACTCCCCCAGGAAATTCCAATAAAACATTAACAAAGAAAGCAAACGGGTTTAAGTGCATATGGACAAAATGCATGGGAGAAAAGATGACTTCAGACAAAAGATGTCAACAAAGTTTTCAAATATAACATGGAGGGGTCTGTGCCCGTGGAGAGTGTTCATGAGTCAGAGGCAGGGCAGGGATGCTCTTCATCTACATAAAGAATAATTCAGCCGGGCGCGGTGGTGCACACCTGTAATCCCAGCACTTGGGAGGATGAGGCAGGAGGATCGCAAGTTCAAAGCCAGCCTCAGCAATGGCGAGGCACTTAGCAACTCAGTGAAACCCTGTCTCTAAATAAAATACAAAAAAAGGGCTGGGGATGTGGCCCAGTGGTCGAGTGCCCCTGAGTTCAATCCCTGGTACAAAAAAAAAAAAAAAAGAGAGAGAGAGAGAGAGAGAGTTCAAAGCCAGCCTCACCAATGGCAAGGCACTAAACAACTCAGTGAGACCCTGTCTCTAAATAAGATACAAAAAAGGGCTGGGGATGTGGTTCAGTGGTTGAGTGCCTCTGAGTTAAATCCCCGGTACACTAAAAAAAAAAAAAAAAAAAAAGAATTCAAAACTCTGCATCTCCTTCCTGGTTTACTCAGCCAAGCAACTATCCCCCACTCCCACCCAGGAGGCTTGTAACTGCAGAGGTGAGGCTTAGCAGAAAAACTTGGGAGCCTACATAACAGAGTCTCGCTAGACACCAGATGCTGGAGAGACGGGAGTTTCATGAGTATCTGGGTACTGGGGTGCCAGTCCCAGCCCCTTCCCCTGCAGGGCTTTTACCAGCCCCAAGCAAGAGGGAAAAGTACTCCTCTTTGGGAAAACAGTCCCACTCGATCAGGGCGTAGAATAAAACTCAAATGTATCCTCAGAGATATGATAAAACATATTGCACCCATGAAATTCTCTTAAAGGAAAATAAGAATAATCACAGAACAAGAAAAAAAATCTGTAAAACTTTTAAATATAATTATAGACACTTGAAAATCAGTAAAAGCATCAGGAGATATAATTGATATCTCTGACTAAAAAATTAAAAAGATAAAACAATAGAAATTTTTAAAAGTAAACAACATTAGAGAATCAGTCCAGGATTTCCAACATCACAATAAATAAAGTTTGAGAAAGAATCAAATACATTTTTCCAGAGTGATGGATACGATTTTTTCTGGTTAAAAGAGCCCACTAAAAGCACAGTACAATAATTATTGTTCAGTACTGGGGACTGAACTCAGGGGTGCTTTACCATTGCGCTACATTCCAGACCTTTTATTTTTTTTAATATTTATTTATTTACTTTAGTTGTACACAATGCAATGCATTTATGTTTACGTGGTGCTGAGGATCGAACCCGGGCCGCGCAAGTGCGAGGCGAGCGCTCTGCCACTGAGCCACAACCCCAGCCCAAGACCTTTTATTTTTTATTTTGAGACAAGGTCTCACTAAGTTACTGAAGCTGGCCTCAAACGTGCCAATACTGAACTCAGACTTGTAACTCTCCTACCTCAGCCTCCCAAATCATTGTAATTACAGGCTTGTGCCACCATACCTGGCACAGAACAATAAATTTTAAAAGACCCATACAATAGGGGCTGGGGTTGTGACTCAGCGGTAGAGCTCTCACCTAGCACGTGCGCAGCCTGGGTGTGATCCTCAGCACCACATAAATAAACACATTGTGTACAACTAAAGCAAATAAATAAATATTTAAGAAAGAAAAAGATCCATACAATATATGTTGCATGGAATTTCAGAACACCAGGAATAAGAATATTCACACACTGCCCCCATAAAAAGATAGCTACAAAGATCCAGGAATCAGACTAGAATCTGTCTTATTGCTAACAATTCTGGAAAATTGAAGTTGATATAGCAATGCCTTTAAAATTCTGAGGGGAAAAAAAAATCTTACAACCTAGACTTTTATACCCAGCCAAACTACCTGCATATCAAACTACTTATCTAATAATATAAAAGACATTCAAGTTCTTTTAAAAAGTGAGTGAGGACTTGCCCAATCAAAACAATAGAACAAAACAAGACAAAAAGAAAATAAGGCATCCAGGAAATGGGAGTGCCAATACTGGAAAAAATAAATTGTTTATCTTACAATGATGGTATTGAAAAGATGCAGGATTGAAGCAGATATATTATTCTAAAATTCAAACTAATTTAGACTACAAACTAATTTCAGTGGTTACCTGAACATGGGAGTGGTGAGGAGGAGAGATTATAAATAGATATGAGGAAACTTGGCGGGGGTAATGAGAATTTTCTTTTCCATTGTGGTAATGAATCTCTGGGTATGTACATATGTCTCTAAATGCATAAAATTGTCCACTTTAAAGGTATGCATTTTATTATACCTAAACTATGCCTTCATAAGGCAGTAAAAAGTTTTTGAGAAAAATTAGAGAATTAGTAATGGAAAGATTGGTTAGAGCTAACTATCCACAAAGAAACCATAGAGATTAAAAAGAAGGAAAAAGAAGATAAAAGAAAGTTTCATCAGGTATAGTGGCGCATGTCTGTAATCCCAGCAGTTTGGGAGGCTGAGACAGGAAGATCGAGAGTTCAAAGATAGCCTCAGCAACAGCAAGGCACTAAGTGAGACCCTGTCTCTAAATAAAATACAAAATAGAGCTGGGGATGTGGCTCAGTGGTTGAGTGTCCCTGAGTTCAGTCCCCAGTATCCCCACTGCCAAAATAAGGAAAGAAATTTTAGACTGAGAAGGACTAACATATTTGCTTGGGGTCCACCAAAAAGGAAAGAGAATCACTTCACAATAGCTATAATAAAAACCTAAGGGAAGTGAAATGATATTGTCGACATGCTGGAAAATAAGTAACAGTCAAATCTGGACACAGGTGGCACACACCTGTCATCCCAGTGACTCAAGAGTCTGAGGTAGGAGGATTGCAAGTTCAAAGCCAGCCTCAGTAACTTAGTGAGACTCTGTCTCAAAATAAAATTTAAAAGGCTAGGGATATAGTTCAGTGGTAGAGTGGCCCTGGGTTCAATCCCCAGTACCCAAATACTAATAACAACAACAGCCAAAGTAAATTTCTCTACCTTTTAATATTCTTTATTAATAAAAGCAAATGACCCAGGCATAGTGGTACATGCCTTTAATCCCAGTGATTTGGGAGACTGAGGCAGGAGAATCTCAAATTAAAAACAAGGCTCAGCAACTTAGCAAGGCCATAAACACCTTAGCAAGACCCTGTCTCAAAAAATAAAAAGGGCTGGACGCTGGAGGCGGAGCTCAGTAGTTAAGTACCCCTGAGTTCAATCCAAAAAAGAAAGAAAAAGAAAAAGTAAAAAAGCAAGAGAAGGATGTTTTTTCAGGTAAGCAAAATCTGAACGAGTTCTCCAAGAGCAGACCCCCCTCCAAAGAAACTGCACAGAGCATTAAGGTCAGTGAGGCTACATGGAAAACCAGGGATGCCGCATAGAATGAAAAACAAAGAAATATTCAGAAAATAATTTTTTTTTTTCTGGCAAGAACCAACCATCCATAGAGGGAAATTAGGGGTTATAAAGCAAACCCAGGCGGGCTGGGGTTGTGGCTCAGCGGTAGAACACTCGCCTAGCATGTGCACAGCCCGAGTTTGATCTTCAGCACCGCATAAAAATAAAGGCATTGTGTACAACTAAAACAAATAAATAAATATTAAAAAAAAAAAAAAAAAAAAAAAAGCAAACCTGATAGACAGGCTTGAGCTGACAGGCCACCTCCCCCATGGAAATTTCCATTAGGAGCAACCTGGTTTCATTTTCCCCAGGCAGGAGCCAATCAGCTTAAAGTTCACCCTGTTTACTGGGAAAGAGCCAATAGCATTTAAGGTCACTCAGGCACCCCCCCCCCAAGAAATCCCTACTTAAGTCCCTGCCTGCCTGGAGCTCCAACACAACATCTCCTCCCTGCAGAGAAGAAGCAGCAGCTGCAGCTACTCCAGACTCACCGTCTCCAGCCCAATGGCGCTGCTGCAGCCCCAGCCGACAGCTCCAGCCTCCAGCCCATTGGCAGCTGCCCCAGCAGACAGCTCCAGAGACTAGGCAACGATCCTCCGTCCAGAGCTTGCATGCTTCCCTCTCCCTGACTCCTCTCTCCCCGTACTTCTTCTGCCTCCGACCAGCCGTAGAGGCTGGTGAATAAATCTCTTGGCTGCACGGTTGTCTCCGGTGTGATTTTTGCCCTTCAAAACCCAGACCTCCAAGGGTCCTGAATGATAGGTAGGAGGATGAAGAGGAACATAAATGGAAAAATAAGGAAGAGAGAAAAGGCACAGCACTCAGAGGGAGAGGTCATAATGATGAAGAAGAAGATGAATGACATTGCTAAACACGGTCTGGAGACCAATCAGATGGCAGCTGAACAAATGCCATTGGATCTGGGGTTCAAGAAGTCATAGAAATATTAAAATAATCTTTTTTTTTTTTTTTTGACGGGGACTTGCTATGTTGCCCAGGCTGATCTTGAACTCCTCAGCCCAAGTGATCCTCTCACTTCAGCCTCCCAAGTAGCTGGGACCACAGGCAGACACCACCATTTCCAGCAAGAAGGGAACTTAAATGATGGGGATGAGCTCCTGAGTGCAAGGAATTAAAGAGGGAGCAGCGAAGGAAGCAGAGTGGCAGGTGCCATCTCCACTTGGAAGTCCAGCAAAGACCCAGCTCTAACTCTTCAAAACTGTAATCTTGGTTACCTCCCTCCAAAGCCCGCCTCTTCCATAGCCTTCCTCAGTTCCATAAGTGGCCTTATTTCTTAGTAATTCAAGCCAAAATACAGGGATAACCGTTGATTCTTCTCTTTTCCTCATCCCCCAGTCTATCAGCAATTCCTGGTGATTTCAGTCCAATGGTGTATTAGTCTGTTTCCTACTTATATAACCAAATTCCTGAGGACAGATAACGTATAAAAAAAAAAAATGAGGTTGGGGCTGGGGTTGTGGCTCAGCGTCAGAGCGCTCGCCTCGCACGTGCGCGGCCCGGGTTCGATTCTCAGCACCACGTAAACATAAATGCATTGCATTGTGTACAACTAAAGCAAATAAATAAATATTTTTTTAAAAATGAGGTTGATTTGGCTTACAGTTTTGTAGGCTAAAAACTGGAAAACTGGAAATCCATATGCAACAAAATGAAATTAAACCCCTATCTCTCACCATGCACAAAACTCAATTCAAAGTGGATCAAGGACCTAGGGATTAAACCAGAGACCATGTGTCTATTAGAATAAAAAGTAGGCCCAAACCTCCATCATATCGGATTAGGCCCCTATTTCCTTTTTTTTGGTGGGGGAGAGGGGTACCGGGGATTGAACTCAGGGGCACTCAACCACTGGGCCACATCCCCAGCCCTTTTTTGTATTTTATTAGAGACAGGGTCTCACTGAGTTGCTAAGTACCTCGCCATTGCTGAGGCTGGCTTTGAACTCGTGATCCTCCTGCCTCAGCCTCCCAAGTGCTGGGATTACAGGCGTGAGCCACCACTCCCAGCCCTCCCTACTTCCTTAATAAGGCTCCTATAGCACAAGAATTAAAATCTAGAATTAATGAATGGGATGGATTCAAACTAAAAAGCTTCTTCCCAGCAAAAGAAACAATCAGTGAGGTGAATAGAGAGCCTACTAATTGGTAACAAATCTTTACTACACACACTTCAGATATATAAAGAACTTAAGCCGGGCGCGGTGGCGCATGCCTGTAATCCCAGCACCTGGGAGGCTGAGGCAAGAGGATCGCGAGTTCAAAGCCAGCCTCAGCAATGGTGAGGCACTTAGCAACTCAGTGAGACCCTGTCTCTAATAAATTACAAAAAAGGGCTGGGGATGTGGCCCAGTGGTCAAGTGCTCCTGAGTTCAATCCCCAGTACCAAAAAAGAAAAAAAAAAAGAACTTAAAAATGTTAACACCAAAAAAAAACCCAAATAACCCAATCAATAAATGGGCTAAGGAACTGAACAGACACTTCTCAAAAGGTGATATACAACCAATTAAGAAATACATGAAAAAATGTTCGACATCACTGGCAATTAGAGAAATGCAAGTCAAAACTACTCTAAGATTTCATTTCACTCCAGTCAGAATGGCAGCTATTAAGAACGCAAACAACAATAAATGTTGGAGAGGATGTGGGGGAAAAGGCACACTCATACATTGCTGGTGGGACTGCAAAATGGTACAGCCAATATGGAAAGCAGTATGGAGATTCCTTGGAAAACTGGGAATGGAAGCACCTTATGACCCAGCCATTTCACTCCTGGGTCTATACCCAAAGGACTTTAAAACAGCATACTAAGCCGGGCATGGTGGCGCATGCCTGTAATCCCAGCACTTGGGAGGCTGAGGCAGGAGGATCGCGAGTTCAAAGCCAGCCTCAGCCATGGCAAGGCCCTTAGCAACTCAGTGAGACCCTGTCTCTAATAAAATACAAAAACGGACTGGAGGGCTGGGGTTGTGGCTCAGCGGTAGAGCGCTCGCCTCGCACGTGTGTGGCCCGGGTTCGATCCTTAGCATCACGTAAACATAAATGCATTGCATTGTGTACAACTAAAGTAAATAAATAAATATTAAAAAAAAAAAAAAAGGACTGGAGGGGCTGGGATTGTGGCTCAGCGGTAGAGCGCTCGCCTAGCACGTGCGCGGCCCGGGTTCGATCCTCAGCACCACGTACAAATAAACGCATTGTGTACAACTAAAAGCAAATAAATAAATCTTAAAAAAAAAAAAAGGACTGGAAATGTGGCCCAGTGGTCGAGTGCCCCTGAGTTCAATCCCCGGTACCAAAAAAAAAAAATCATACTACAGGGACACAGCCACATCAATGTTTATAGCAGCACAATCACAATAGCTAAACTGTGGAACCAACCTAGATGCCCTTCAGTAGATGAATGGATAAAGAAAATGTGGTACATATACACAATGAAATATTACTCAGCAATTAAAGATAATAAAATAATGGCATTCACAGGTAAATGGATGAAGTTGGAGAATATAATGTTAAGTGAAGTTAGCCAATCCCCCAAATCCAAATGCCGAATGTTTTCTCTGATATAAGGAGGTTGATTCACAGTGGGGTTGGGACAGGGAGCAAGGGAGGATTAGAGGAACACTAGAAAGGCCAATGGGGAGGGAGTGGAGGGACAGGGCAAAAGTGTGAAGAAAAAAAAAGATGGTAGAATGAGATGGCTATCATTATCCTAAGTGCATGTATGAAGACAAAAATGGTGTGAACATACTTTGTATACAACCTGAGATATGTAAAAATGTGCTCTATAAGTATAATATTAATTGTAATGCATTCTGCTATCATTTATAACAAGTTATAATTTTTTTAAATATTTATTTATTTGCTTTAGTTGTACACAATGCAACGCATTTATGTTTACATGGTGCTGAGGATCGAACCTGGGCCGCGCACGTGCTAGGTGAGCACTCTGCCGCTGAGCCACAACCCCAGCCCAACGTGCCCCTGAGTTCAACCCCAGGTACCACACAAAAAAAAAAAAAAAAAAAAAAAAAAAAAACTTATAATTAAAAAAAAAAAAAAGGATCCCCACTGCCCGCCACAGCACCACCCTGAGGACCACACTGCCAACACATGAGCTCTTGGGGGACAGACCACATCCAAACCAGAGCAACAGTAGTCCAGGGGTGGTCTATGTCTGGTCCTCCCCATTGCTCCTGTCTAAGGCCTCCAAGGTCTCTCCTCTGAAAAACTGTGACAACCTCTAATGGACCAAGACTGAGGCAATGCCGCTGTTCTTGGGCCCTCTAACCTAGTGTTCCTGGGGTGATCCTATTTTTTTTTTACATTTTTTTTTTTTTAGTTATAGGTGGACACAATGTCTTCACTTTAGTTTATGTGGTGCTGAGGATCAAACCCAGTGCCTCATGCATGCTAGGCAAGCGCTCTACCTCTGAGCCACAACCCCAGCCCCTGGGGTGATCCTTTTTTTGGGGAAAAAACATTAGACCATGTTTTTTCCCAACTTAAAAATCCTTCAATGGCTCCCCATTGTGATCAGAACAAAAATTAAACTCCCGTTCATGCCTTTTTTGTTGTTGTTGTTTGTTTGTTTGTTTGGGGTTTATTTATTTTTGGTGTTTCTGAGGATTGAATTTAGGATCACCGGCATGCTAAAGAAGCTACTCTAGCCACTGCACTACATCCTCAACCCTTCTTATTTTTATTTTTTTATTTTATTTACTTACTTTAGTTGCACAATGATGCAATGCATTTATGTTTACGTGGTGCTGAGGATCAAACCCGGGCCGCGCACATGCGAGGCAAGCGCTCTGCCGCTGAGCCACAACCCCAGCACCACCCCACCCCCCCTTCATGCCTGTAAGGCCCGGTGATCCTGCCCAGTTTGGCTCCTCTTCCCTAGCACTTTCCCTGAAGGGCAAAAATCACACCAGGGACAGGCGCGCAGCCAAGAGATTTATTCAACAGCCTTTGTGGCTGGTCGAAGGTCAAAGAGGTGCTGGGAGAGAGGAGTCAGGGATAGGGGAGTGTGCAAGCTCTGGTGGGAAAGTGGGTACCTGGTCGTGCCGGCTGGGATCTCTGGAGCTGTCGGCTGGGGCAGCTGCTGTCGGGCTGGAGGTGATGGGTCTGAGGCTGGTACAGTGGCTTCCTCCTCTCTGCAGGGTCGAGCTGTTGTTGTGAGGGTCGAGGCTTCCTCCTCTCCACAGCGACGAGCTGTTGTGTTCTGAGTCTCTCTAACGGGACCCTATATAGGGATTTCTGGTGGGGGGTGCACCAGAGCAACCCCAACGCCATTGGCCCTTTGCCCGTGGAACAGGGCGACCTTTAAGCCTATTGGCTCCTTCCCCAGGGAAAGGAAACATCCTGACCGGGGAAGAAACATCCTGCCCGGGGAATGAAACAAGGTTGCTTTGCTCAGGCTATGGAAACCTCTGGGGGGAGGGTAGCCCATCTATCATCCCCTGCCCCCTTCATCAGCCGTATGCTCACTCTCTCTCTCGCCCTGGCCCCGAGGCACCAAACTCTTGCCTGTCCCTAGCCTTGGCCCTGGAAGCTGCTTCCTCTAGGTCTTGCAAAGCTGGGTCTCTTCCATCATCGAGGCCAAAATTACCTCCTCAGGTAGATCTTCCCTGACCAACCAATGCAGAGTAACTTCCTCCACCTGAGATGTTCCACCACAGCGCCACCAGGCTGGACTTAGCCACAGCGCTCATCATCTACGGCCTTGCCTATTAACACTTCATTGTCTGCACCCGGGCGTGCACGTGCACACACACACACACACCTTGGAGTGTTTGTTTCACAGCACCAAAGCCATTTCTCTTCTGGAATTGCGGAAACTCCAATGCCCATGCCTGGACTCTGTCTTCAATGGTAAAGATTAGTGGAATAGACAGTGCGGGGGGGACTGACAGCATGTTCAAAAGGCGGACATAAGAGACCCGCCATGGAACACTGAGGCCCAGAGGAAGTCAGAGAGCAGGAACTTCCTATTTGCTCCCATTTCTTGTGACAGCCTGTGTCACCGCCTGAAGCGATGGCCGCTTGGAGCAGCAAAGCCGCGGGAATGAGTTCAGAGGCAGACTGGAAACAAACAGGATCTTTATTCTGTCAGCTTCTCTCTCTGGCTCTAACAACTCTAACACGTACCACACACCAGCAAACAACCAACAACCAAAATGGCCCCGACCCGCCCCCCGGCTCGGCCCAAGTCTCTCGAGATCCCGGGCCAAGTCTCGTGAGACTATGGAAGGCGGCAATGTCCAAAACTCCATGGCCCGACATCAACCGCAATCAATAGCCATCTCCCCCAACAGGGCTCCTGCAAGCCTGGAAGGGGCGTAAAAGGCAGATGTGGGAGGCAAGCTAAACTGGGAGGGACGTGGTGGGTAGAGCGTAAGGTCACCAAGTGTCAGAGAGGGAGTGTCACAATGGGATCCAACTGGGTCCCTGCCGAGGGAGCTGAGAGGTTGGAGAGAGTAAGACAGGGACAGACAACCTGAAGTGGCAAATAGCAAGGAGAGCCCATCCTGAGGGCGTGATGGAGGGCGTGACAGATGGTGGCCGTCGCTGCAGGTAAAGTGCTGGGCTCCAAAGGCAGAAGCTCTGCACAGGAGATTTTGGAGATGCATGCTAGGGAGGCGAGGTCTAGAACGGCGAGTCCCAGAAGCTTCTCGTGTGTCCCCGCACCGCCACTGTGTCTCCACTGCCACCTGAGGCTGCCCCCTGGTTGGGCTCTCAGCCAGCACTATCTCGGGGCGGCCATCTCAGCACAGGCAGGTGCAGCTCTCCCTCTGGGTGACCCTCTGCAATTATCATCGTGGCTAACGATGTCAGTGACAAGTCATCGAATGCTCAGGGAGCAGATAACATCAAGAAAATTTAATTCTTGAGAGCCTACAAATTCTCTCATCTTTCCTTTAGCTAAGGATTTTCCCCATCTCCATTACCAGAGTTATCAGCACTCACGAGGGAAAGGAAGACAGGATTCAGGAGGCAAGTAAGCACTAAATCGCAGCCGGGCGTGGTGGCGCACGCCTGTAATCCCAGCACTTTGGGAGGCTGAGGCAGGAGGATCGTGAGTTCAAAGCCAGCCTCAGCAATGGCGAGGCAATTAGCAACTCAGTGAGACCCTGTCTCTAATAAAATACAAAAAAGGGCTGGGGATGTGGCCCAGTGGTCCAGTGCCGCTGAGTTCAATCCCCGGTACCAAAAAAAAAAAAAAAAAAAAAAAAAATCACTGTCCAGGCTCAGTGACACAGGAATAGTCAAGCGATTCCAGGTAATTTTTGCCCCTGAATTATAGAGAGGAGGGTGTATTTAGACTGGCTTGAGAGGAGGCAAGGGGGGACTGCTGTGCTCTTTTCTCAGGACTATTACTCAGGAAAAAGGGAAAGGTAAAAGGGCCTTCAGTTGGGGCTGCAAACAAATGGGATTTATTTATAGGATTCCCAGTGTGTTAGTCAGCTTTCTGTTACTGTAACAAACAACTGAGATAAATAAACTTATAAAGAGGAAAGGTATAGTCTGGCTCACAATTTTGAAGGCTTTAGTCCTTGATTGATTGGCCCCACTGCTTTGGACCTATAAGAGCACATCATGACAGGAATGTGTAGCAGAAGCCCATTCACCTCAAAGCAGCCAGGAAGTAAAATAGGAATAGAACAGGATGCCACAACCCCTTTGAGGTCCTGCCTACAAAGACCTAAGATCTCCCACCAAGCCCCACCTCTTAAAGTTTCTAACCCCCCTCCCAGTGCCACATTGGGAAGCAAGCCATTACACACAAGGCCCTTGGGGACATTCCTAATCCAAACTAGCACCCTGTTAACTTTGAATTTCAGATAAACAACAATTATTTAGAAAAAGTGATAGGCGTATGATGTTTAATATCAGTATATTTATACTAAAAATCATTCACTGTTTATCTGAAATTCAAATTTAACTGGGCATCCTGTAACTCACCTGGCCATCCTATCTCAAGTGCACTCTAGAGAGGAGAACCAGCCTAGATTGAACCTTTACATGGAGGAAGCTCCCTCAATGTCTACACAGAGTGGTTGGGTGCACAAAGAGCCAAAACGTTCAGGGGTCATTCTAAATATGAATGACAGGAGAGATAAATATCCTATCAACTACTTAAAGATGAGAGAATTCGGGCTGGGGTTGTGGCTCAGTGGTAGAGCACTCGCCTAGCATGCACGAGGCACTGGGTTTGATCCTCAGCACCACATAAAAATAAAATAAAGATATTGTGTCTACCTATAATTAAATATATATATGTATATATACATATATAAAGACTGGAAAAAAAAGATGAGAGAATTCAAAACAGGTGTATTTTATATATACATACAATACATTATATTACATAACATATATAATACATATACTATGCATAGTTTATATATGTTCATACATATAAAATACACACATGTATCTACAGTTACATAAATATATCATGTATGTATATTAGGTCTTGCTCTACGGCTAAAAGTACGTGTATTAGGTCTTGCTCTACAGCCAAGTTACAAATTGCTTTATGACTTTCTCCATAAAAGCAAACACAAGCTCAAGGCCTGAGTAAAAGCAGCTGAGTTTTGTCAGTGGCTCCGGCTTGGTTAGTGTGTTCAGTGTGTGTTTTTAACTGACGAATTTGCACAGCCCATGGTTTCCATGATCTTGCCTATTGCAGATTAGGGTTTTTGGAGGGCAGAAACCGGAGAGCCAACCTCTGAAATAAGTACATTCCTGAGGCCTGTGACATGTAGAAGTTACCTTCCCATTTATATCACAACCACTTTTCAAGGATCGGTAATTAACAAAGCACTGTGGGCCCAAGAGGGGACCCACACAGAGCACCCTGAGTCACTATTTTGTCTGAGTGGTGATAAAAACCAGGTCATTCTCAATCATAGAAACACAGACCTGGGCAGAGTGAAATGCATGTCATGTTTCGTGTGTGTAATTTCTAGAAGCTGTTTTCCAAAGCAGACGAGGGATAGCAAAGAACTCCTCTACCCAAGGGAGCACTGCACCCAATTAATGTCCACAAACCTAGGGGAACAGAAGGTCAACAATTCAGCTTTCTTTCTCCATACTCTGTAGGAAATGCTGAAAGACCAGCAAATGTCAGCATGCAGTTTGGCCCTAATCACAGCTCTGAAAAGGAGAAAAAGGGAAGTCTATAAAAACTGCTGATGGTCATGAGTGACTGTGGACGCTATTGTGGGGCAGTTCAAGAAATAGCTCTCAATTTACGACCTGAGCTGACAGCCGGTTGCAGACTTGACTCTCTGCTCCTAAACCTCCCATCTCGGCACACCTAAACATCTCACGCCAAAAGGTCCTAAGAGGACTGGGCAACTTGGAAGGGATGATACACAGGCCCAGATGGTGCACATCTGGCCAAAAATTAGGAAGAGAAAGAAATCAACTTCTCAAATCCACAGACAGGTGTTGGGGCTTCCCAGGAGACCTGCTTATGAAGGGCAACCGGGATGGTTCCAAACTGATGGTTAGTTAAGGAACAACAAAGGCCCCTGGAAAATGATAAAGAGCTGGTACAGGAACCAAACAGGTGGCAAGAGTATGACTGCCGCCCACCTTCTCTTGATAATGGCATAATTTCTAAGACATTTACATTATTTAAAATTATTGTGACCAAGACATCTTTAATAATGCACCAAACAGCAGGCACCAGGTTAAAATCAATTAGACTCCACTGCTAAATTACAAGGGAGAAATTTACAGCAGAATGGCTCTGGGGTAGAAACCATAGGAACACACGCCTGCCAGAGACGATTATGTTAGGAACCAAATGAGTATTGCCTTCCATTTACACAGCAGAAAAGATGGCCAGGTGCTCCTAAATATATAAATATATATTTTTTTATTTTTATTTATTTATTTTAATGTGGAGGCCCGATCTCTGGGCAGGAAAGCTTCTGGGTGGTCGAGAAAAAAGACAATGGAGCGAGGTACATGAGAAAACGCCATGGGGCTAGGCACAGGAGGAAGATGATGGCAACGGAGCGAGGCACAGTCTGGTCTGGGAGATGCTCTGTGCAAACAGAAGTCGGCAAGTGGGGCCACGGTGAGGGACACCTGGGCTCCGAGTGCGCCCTGCGCGAGGGACGCCTCGAGCTTTTTCCCGGGTTTGGGCCTGTCTCTGCGGCGCCCAGAGGGTGACAACCTAGCTTATGTGACGCTACAAATTCCCTCTCAAGTCCCGGGGAGGGACCCCAGCCGTGGCGCGTGGGCAGCACGTGCAGGGACCCGGCCGCGCGGGGGCGCAGGGCGCAGGCGCGCTCGCAGGCGGCGGCTCCCGGCCGCCAGGGGCCGCTGTGGCGCAGTCGGGCGGCCGCGCGGGCGGCGCCGAGGCGCGCGGGACCCTCTTGATCACGGCCCTGCCGGTTTAGCGGGGTGAAAGGTTGCGAAGATGGCGACGGCCTTGGGCGAGGAGGAGCTGGACAATGAAGACTATTACTCGCT
Organism: Tamias sibiricus; assembly: GCA_025594165.1. Taxonomy (NCBI): domain Eukaryota; kingdom Metazoa; phylum Chordata; class Mammalia; order Rodentia; family Sciuridae; genus Tamias; species Tamias sibiricus. Next base: position 4,911,447 of record CM046658.1, on the reverse strand, counting down.
GCTGAACGTGCGCAGGGAGGTAAGGCCCGCGGCGCGACGCCGTCGGGGCTGCGGCCGGCCGGGCGGCTCTGGAAGGCCGCGATGGCCACGCCCGCCTCGCTCGACCCCGGAGCCGCGGCCCGGCCGGAGCCCGCGTGACCCCGCCGCCGCGCGCGCGCCCGCCGGCCGCAGCCCGAGCCCCGCCCGATCCCGCCAGCCCCCGCCAGCTCCCGACGACCCCCGCCGAGCCCCGGCCGCGGAGCTGGCGGCCTCTGCCCCCGCTTCACCGCCCATGCCGCCGGCGCGCCGCGTGCGCCCCGTCAGGCAGGCCCGGGGGCGCGCAGGTACGGACCCGGGATCCCCGGGACGCACCGCCCAGCCCACGTACCTGCGCTGGCCCTAGGGCCGTGTTGTTGCCCCGAGCCCACAGGGTGGCGAGCTGAGGCTCAGACACCAAGGTCACGGCCGCCAGAGGGCCTCTCCAGGCTTCTGTCCGGCCGCGTCCCCGGTAGGGACGTGCAGCCCCTGCAGCGAGGGCAGCCTCGGAAGCGGACACCTCGCGCGTGCTTTGCTCCTGGGCAGCTGTCAAGACACGGGAGGCCAGCCTCCTGGCCGCTACTTGGAGGCCGCGAGGGAGCGGGAGCCCACGGCCCGGAAAGAAGTGCGGCCGAGGCATCGACTTCGGCACCCAGGCCACGTGCTGTTTCCCTGACCCCTTCACCAGCAAAAACGAGTGCGAGGGAGTCTCACTGTCCAGTGGGCATGCATTTGCAGAACATTTCTTTCCTTGGTGACTAGTCTGCATTTGAGATCAGGCTTGAAGGGCAGAAGGGCTTCCAAGGTCAGGTCATAGGGTGCAACGGTTATCCTAAGCTGCTGGGTCCAGACTTGACAGCACTACGGAAGAATCCCTGATTACATCTCAAGTTTTCTGGCAAAGCCTGTCCGCTGTACGTGGTGTTTGGTAATGTTTCTTGAGTGCTTGCTTCGTGCAGGGCCACCCTTCTGGATGAACACTTCCTATTACGTTGTCTTACTTAATTCTCACGGCTGCACTTATGACAGTCCCCATGATTTGTAATTGAGAAAACTGAAGCATAGGGAGACAACTCACCCAGTGTCACACCATCAGCAAGTGCAGAAGCAAAAAATTCATTTCTGGACACTTTTAGGGAGCCCCAGCCTTGATCTCTGTTCTGTGCTGCCGCCTCAGTTGTCCAGGCCTCAGACCACGTGGCTGCTGGTTTTGGTACTGTGTCCTTGGGCACCCCACCTGAGCATAAGCATAAGTCACTACTTATGGAAAGTCTGGGGAAATATTTTGGGGAGTTGTGGGTCTTGTTAAGCTGCTGGGGAGGTATTCAGGGGTTCCTGTTTTCAGTTTGTAACAAATCAAAGCTAAGACTTTGGTTAAAGAAGTGTCTTTGGCCATCAGTCCCTTTCTTGTGGAATGAGCTATCTGGCTAGCTATTTTTCCTGTTTTTTCCTGTTCTTGGGAGCAAAGCAGTCACAGCCTTTCTTAACCACTCATTCATAGTCTGGGCTATCAGCAATTGATCAACCATTTATCTGTTTTCCAGGCTTACTGAACTAAAGCAACTGCAGGGGAATCATAAAGACATTTGCCAAAGGTATAACTTGAAACTGCTAGAATTTTAGGGCTTGCCATTGTTACTGGATTGATGAATGGGAACCTAAGAAATACTTCTTTAAATTTTTTTAAACTTGTCCCTGTGAGTGAAGGCATTTCCTATATTTATAGTCAGCTATAGGTGAAGTTCTTATAAAACATGCCTCTGTTGCCCTTGTTGACAAGCGCAGTGTTAAATGTCATCATAGGTTTGGTGTGCTGTTCTGTTGGGACAAAGAGAAGCTCCGAAGGTGATGCTGATATTTACTAGACTTTTTTGGTTTTTCTTTCTTTCTCCCAAAATCAAATGTGAAGTTAAAATAACATGATTTAGTTGGAGAAAAAGTAGAAGTCATCTTAATCCTTTCCTGTGTGGTTGGAAGAACATAATAACACGTGTTGGTGAGTTTGTTGTTTTTTCTAAGGCTTGGTGCCACTTAAGTGAGAGCCTTTTCCACCAGGACTTCCAGCACCTTTGAAAGAATATCTTCAAAACTCTCAACATACAATAGAGTTATGAGACTTTTCTCTAGAAATCTTAGATGGAAGCAACCTGAAGCAAAACCAGAGAATTCTTTTTAAAAGTTATTAGTAGAGGTATACAGTTGACATTATATAGAAATGTCAAAAAATCTCCCTTCCCAGGTCTTAAATTTTACAATATTGCATTAACTATATTTCAGAGAATGAAGAAGGCAGTTAGATAGGACCACCAAACTGTCCTATAAACAAGACTTGTGGTCTTTAATGATTCCCTTTCTCTAGTGTTCTAGATTTCCTGTTTGTAGAATGGAGCCACTGCCTGCCTGCCTCACACAAGGAGAGGGAGAAATTTATCAACAACTGGGTACACCAGTACCAGCTTGGCTTTCTGGTTTAGTGTTGTTAGATACATGATCAGAGCCCTAATATCTAACCTATCTGGGTTTTTGGGGGGAGGTCAGGGTAGAGAAGGGTTGTTGTTGTTCTGGTTTTGGTACCAGGGATTGAACCCAGGGACACTTACCCACTGAGCCACATCCCCAGGCCCCCACTCTGTTTCTTAATATTTTTCTTCGTTGTATATGGACACAGTGCTTTATTTATTTTTTTTATGTGGTGCTGAGGATCAAACCCAGTGCCTCACACATGCTAGGCAACTGCTCTACCACTGAGCCACAACCCCAGCCCTTTAAAATATATATATATATGTACACACACACATACATATATAAAATATTTAGAGACGGAGCCTCTCTCTAAGTTGCTGAGACTGGCTTTGAACTTGTGATCCTCCTGCCTTAGTCTACCAAGTCTCTGAGATTACAGATGTGTGCCACCATGTCTGGCTCTCATATCTTTATTATCAATATCCTTATTGCCGGGCTGGGGTTGTGGCTCAGCAGTAGAGTGCTCGCCTAGCACGTGCAAGGCCCTGGGTTCCATCCTCAGCACCACATAAAAATAAATAAAATAAAGGTATGTGTCCAACTACAACTAAAAAATAAATATTTTTAAAAATATATCCTTAGCCGGGTGCAATGGCGCACGCCTGTAATCCCAGCATTTGGGAGGCTGAGGCAGGAGGATCGCGAGTTCAAAGCCAGCCTCAGCAATGGTGAGGCACTTAGCAACTCAGTGAGACCCTGTCTCTAATAAAATACAAAAAAGGGCTGGGGGTGTGGCCCAGTGGTCAAGTGCCCCTGAGTTCAATCCCCGGTACCAAAAAAAAAAAAAAAAAAAATCCTTATTGCCTTTGTAAGAATTTCATTTTTATAGCATGTCATATTTATAGCCTGTTTTAAGATCTGGTCCCTGACTCAGGAGGCTGAGGTTAGAGGATCACACATTTGAGGCCAACCCGAGTAATTTAGGGAGACCCTATTTCAACATAAAAATTTAAAAGGGCTATGGGTGTAGGTCAGTGATAGAGCCCATCTGCGTTCAATCCTTAGTACCACACCAAAAAAAAAAAAAAAAAAAAAAAAAAATCTTTCTGAACTGTGCTTCCTGCATAGTTGACTTGGGTGGGTAAGGGACTGTGCTGTAGGTTGAGGCTAAACAGGGAGTAGGGTACCAGCTCGGGAATAATTATTTGTGGGTTTTTTTGTTTGTTTTGTTTTTTAATATTTATTTATTTGCTTTAGTTGTACACAATGCATTTATTTGTATGTGGTGCTGAGGATCGAACCTGGGCCGCATACGTGCTAGGCGAGTGCCCTACCACTGAGCCACAACCCCAGCCCCTGTTTTATTTTTGTTTGTTTGTTTATGTGGTGCTGAGGATTGAACCCAGTGCCTCATGCATGCTGGGCAAGTGCTCTGCCACTGAGCTACAGCCTCAGCCCCTAGGAATAATTAAAAACAAGCAAACAACAGAACAGTGTCTGGGATGAAGGTAGAGTGGGACCCAAAAATAAAACTCTTGAGTTGTCGACTCTGAAGGGGCTGTGCAGGGAGGGGAGGCAGCAAGGAGCAAGTGGTCTCAAAGGTAACAGGAGGCAGAGTACAGAAGGGCTGCCTGTAGTCTTTCCTATGGATGAAGAAACCGCTAGCCAGTTCCAACGTCATCACAGTGTGATTAACGAGATTAAAAACTTAAAAATATGTTTCTTTAGTGAACATGAACCACTTGCTACCTTCCTGCTCTGGGCATTTCAAACAATTGCTTCATGAAATTTCTATGCTCTAGTTTTACATTAGCTACCAAAACACCTCTTTTTTTCTTTCAGTAGAGGGGGCCGGGTTGTGGCTCAGCAGTAGAGCGCTCACCTAGCAGTGCACGGCCCCGGTTCAATCCTCAGCACCATATAAAAATGAAGGTGTTGTGTACAACTAAAGCAAATAAATTTTAAAAAGAAAAAGAATTCAGTTGAAAGCTTTTCATATGTATTGCAAGTTTGGTAATAAAACAGTAGAGAGGAAAATACAGGACCTGCAAGCAGCATGTTTTATGTGGCTATGGAATTTTGGTGTTTACTTTTATTAAACTTTCATTTAATTTTACTTGTTTTATTTATACACTGCCTTGTACAGGAAAGGGTTTTGAAGCAGTGAACAGATGATAAAATGATAACATGCCTTTTTAAAGGGGACACATACTTCTAAAAAGATGGCTATGGGAATAGTGTTGCTTTATGCCTCTGGGTGGCACTGAGCTTGATCCCACTCCCTGAAGGAGACCCCAGCTTGGCAGGGGCCTCCCCTGGGAAGATAGGCTGGTGGAGACGTTCCTGTCAGGCTTCTGGACTGTGGGAGCCTCTTGTGCACGTGGCGAGTGTGCAGTGAGCCTTCTGTAGCTGATGGAAGCCAGGAAATCCTTGCGCATTAAAGTTCCTGTTCAGTAAGGTGGACTGTCAGACCTGTGTGAGTGGGCAGGATATGTGCAGGTGGACGCGCCCGGGAGAAAGGTGCATAGTGGTGGGGAAATGTTTCCTGAGTCCTTGAAATGACCTCTAGTGGGGCATCAGAATTTCAGTCTCTTCTTCAGCAGAGGTCCGTGCTGGTGGACAAGATTCCCCTTTACCCTGAGAACCCTGAAGATGATTTTCTGTCTTTTTATTTCTGTCACTACTGATTGCCTAATTTTTATCTATTTTTTAGAATTTATATTACCATCTTGGGGGTATTTGTGAGCTTTTCCTTTACTCTAGATTAAGTAGAAATCAAGGCTAAAGGTTCTTCCTGGTCGTAGAAACTTGGAATTGTCTGGCCAATCCCCCATTATAGCTTTTCTGACTCATTTTGTGATTCATGATTTGATTGTTTCTCTCCTAAGCTCTTATCTTTCCAGCAAAGAGTCCCAAAACAGCTGTAGGAGGCAGACTTCCAAAATCTTGTGAAATGCAGCCTGTCCACCTGCAGCCTGTCCTCAGCACAGGGAAGGATGTCTGAAATGACAGCTCGGCACCTTCTGTATTGAGTGCTTCTGACATTCATTTGAAATGGCCAGACGGTGGTCTAGCTTCAAGAGTCCATGTGATAGCCGTGGCCTTAAGTGAGCCCAGCCTCCGGAGTCGGGGCTGAGTTTGACCTTCTAGCAGCCTAGTAAGGGCAGTTACTTAACCTCTCTGAACCTGTTTCTTTCCATAAAATCCAGACAGTCTCGCTGTCCACAGGGCTGTTTTGAGGAGTGAGGATGCTGAGTTCCGAGCACAGTGGTGGGCTCGTTACTCTGCAAATGCCAGTTTATTTTTATTAGTGTCGTGAGGGTAGAAGTCAGTAAGGAGTGCTCTTATGGACTGATTGAAGAGTTGGGCTGAGTCCTGGGTCTTCTCTGTGTGGCGTGTGTGTCTGTCCCCTCTCTGCAGGCTTCTTTTCACGTTCATGAATGCAGTGTGCTTAGAGCCAGGCCTCGCGTATAGTGTCTGGCCAGCTTCCAGGTCAAGGATCGACACCAAGGTGAACTTTCTCCTCCATCTTAACCATGTCGTTTCTTTTGCTCTTCGGTATTTTTATCTGTAAAGTGAGGGTTCTTATCCCAGCACAAGATCAGTGAGTGCTCAGACATTAATGAGAGGGGACAGCAGTGAAGGCGTTTGGTCTGCGGTAGCTCCCAGCGCCTCTGACACCTCTGTCAACCCAGCTCTTCCGCTGCGGAGGTGCTGTCTTCCCGCCTTGCCAGTTGCTCATTCTCTGTCCTCGCCAGGTGCTCCTTTACTGGAGTTCAGTCCTCACCTCCTTGGCTCTTTTATAAATCTGCATCTCTGCCTTCTGGATGTTTCTCCCCAAGCCCAACAACCTTTCACTTTCTCCCTAACCCATACCTGCAGCCAAAAATCCAGGATGCTCTTAATTCTTCTTCATCCAGCATTCAGAAATTGTAGCCTTCTGTCATCCTGTGGCTTTGCAAGTCCTCTCAGGGATTCCTCCTGCTGTTCCCTCCAGGTCTCTCCAACTTTGGTTCTAGTGAAGCTATACCAAGTCAACATTAACAAACAGTCCAGAGCACAGTGTTTCTTCTTTTTTCCCTCCTTGCCGAGGATTGACTCGGGCCTCCTCACGTGCTGGGCTATGCCCCAGCCATGGGCTTGTCATTTCTATACCCAGGAACCATGTGTGGCTTCCTCTCGTTCCTTGTTCCTTGGGCTCTTTGGAACCATGTGTGGCTTCCTCTCGTTCCTTGTTCCTTGGGCTCTTTGGCTCCTTTTTTTTTTTTTTTTTTTTTTTTTCCTTCTTCCATACTGGGAATTGAACTCAGGGGCACTCCCACTGGGCACATCCCACTTTTTTTTTTTTTTTTTTTTTTTTTTTTTTTTTTTTTTTTGTGGCCACAACCACTCCCCCCAGCCCTTTTTTTGTATTTTATTAGAGACAGGGTCTCACTGAGTTGCTAAGTGCCTCGCCATTGCTGAAGCTGGCTTTGAACTCACGATCCTCCTGCCTCAGCCTTCCAAAGTGCTGGGATTACAGGCGTGCGCCACCGCGCCCGGCTCCCCAGCCCTTTTTTGTATTTTATTAGAGACAGGGTCTCACTGAGTTGCTAAGTGCCTCGCCATTGCTGAGGCTGGCTTTGAACTCGCGATCCTCCTGCCTCAGTCTCCCAAGTGCTGGGATTACAGGCGTGCACCACTGTGCCCAGATTTTTGGCTCCGTTTCTGAAGCCTCTGTCAAGTCAGACATTCTGTGTGTTTTCCATCTGCTTTGTGGTGAAGCTCTGTGGGCCAGGTGCTTCAGCCTTATATCCCCTGCCCTGCACTGGGCACACAGTGGGTAGTCAGTGTGCTATGGAATAAGATGTCCACCAACCACAGGACACATGTAAGATTTGGTCCCATGGGGCAGGACTTCTAGTGACATTGCACCAGAACATGATCACCTTAACGACATGTTACTCAGATCATGCCCCTGCTGCTAAGCAGCCAGTGACTATACTTAACAGGTGTTTGCAGAGTGACCCAGCAGAGGTGGATGGCCAGGTCCGCCTCCTGCCTGCTCATTCGCCACTCTTGCCAGTGCACCTCTCCCTAACATCAGCTGTTTCCTCGGGGTATTTTTTTTCCCCCTGAAATGCCTCAGCCCTTCTCGGGTAGTGCATCTTTGTGTTCCTGTGTGGTCTCTGTTGTGACAGCCCGGAACTCGTCTCTGTACCATGAACGTTAGCATTCCTTTTTCAGGTTGCTTAATGAAATCCATGGGGACAAAGGTCCATCTAGTCTGCAATCTCCTGGAGCCAGGGACTGCCCTGTGTCCCTCCTGTATCTTGGGTCGTGCCTGGAATCTGGCTGGCCCCCAGTAACCTCCTGGCTGAGCTGTGCGCCTTGGCCTGAGCCTGCCCACCTTGGCCAGGTGCACTTTACTTGGTGGAGTCCCCGAATTCTCGAGCAGCACATTGCAGTTTTCACAATAAGATAATTCTAGAGGAACTGAAGGAACTTCTTAGATTTTAGTTGAGTTCATCTAAATTTTCACTTAGGAAAATTAAAGTCAGGTACGAGAGGTAAAGAGCAAATCCAAACACAGGCCATGGTGCATAGGCCCCAGGGTGAGCTGTGCCTCAGAGACTCGGCAGGCCCGCCTGTAGCCTGCTAGAGGATGAAACAGGGCTTCTCCTTGCTGGGCTCCTTCATCTGACAGATATTGATTGTCTTCCTCTTACGCTTTTTATTGTGGTGGGAAAGGTTGCCTGTTTATCATTGATGGCACTAGCACCAGTAATGTTGTTTGTAAAAGAAAGTAAGTTTCAAGTGGGTCAGACATATTTTTGTACATTGTTTCTTTTGTCCAATAAACAGCTGAATTTCTGCAGTAGATACAGGTAATCCTCACTTTGGGGAAGCGCCCTTTCAGGGCTCAGTCAGGCAAGTCTGCTTGGTGCCTGGCCTTGTAGGCTGATTCCCAGATACATTGCTGGGGTCTGTTGCTGGTTGAGGACGAATCCCTCCTACAGGACTTTATTTCCAGACCCTGCAAAGATGTTGCATGTGTCCATGAAGATGGGAGAGTGGTGTAGAATGTGGCAAAGCTGTGTGCAGGAGGGATTGGTTGTGTCCCATCTGGCCATGTAGCTGAAGCCTTTATGAAGTAAAGGGAAATGTTTTACCAAGTCCAGCTACAGGGTTGTTTTTTAGTGCCTGATGAGCATGTAGCCTCATCTCAATATAATCAGTATCTAGTAAATGACAGCAGATAACATGTGGCACTCTTGCTCTCTACGGAACATCCTTACTCAGCACAAAGCATCATGCTAGCTTGGTGTTAATTAGCTCTGAAATCTGCTTTTTTCCTTTAAAGTGTATGAACACCAAGCATCATTTCCTTAAAAAGTACAGATTTTTATTAGCTGATGCAGTTTATTTCAATCAGATTATTGTGGAACATATGGACAGTAATGAATCTTCAATTGTGGTAATTAGGCAAACTTCTCCAAATCTAGTAGAATATAGTTCACTATATTCTATTTAATTGCTAAAATTCAGAGACAGCCTGGAAGTTTGAGTTTGAAATGAGAGGTTTGGCAAGAAAACACCTAGGGCTTTCCTGTTCCTAAAGTGAACAGAGTGTGGGTGTTTATTAAGCTGTTAAGTCGGCGCTCTTCAGTCTTCAGAATGTGAGTCGGGTGGTATAATTAGGGCAGCAGCGAGTGCGTGGGCTCTTCACCTTTGACACACGGTAGGGCTGTACTTCTGGTCCCCTGTGGTTGAGTGACTCCCCGTGGCTAGTTCCAACCAGTGACATGAGTGGAGGGGTGCATGTCACTTGCCAGCTCAATTGCCTGGATGCCAGACTGAGCCAGGGGTTCAGCTCATCCCTCTGCCTTGGAGATGGGTGGCAGGCCCAAGGGTGACTGCTCTGTCCGTCCTGGGTGAGGACCTTGCCAGGCAGAATACCAGCTGGCCTGAAGTGGGCACAGAAAGTAAGAGAGAAGCAAACCTTTGGGAGGCCTGGATTGTGCCTTATCACGGGATCTGTTAACCCAGCAGTTCACAAGCTTTTTGGTGTCAGGACCCCTTTACATTCTTAATTTTTTTAAGGACCCCACAAAGCTTCTGTGTGTGGCTTTTGGCTTTTGATATTAAATCTGAGTCTACAGCCATCCCATCCTGAATATGTCCATCTCATCTGATATTCAATTTGAAATTAAAACTGGGTGATTGAGGGCTGTGATTGTGGCTCAGCGGTAGAGCGCTCGCCTAGCACGTGCGCGGCCCGGGTTTGATCCTCAGCACCATGTACAAATAAACGCATTGTGTACAACTAAAAGCAAATAAATAAATGTTTAAAAAAAACTTTAAATAAAAAAAAAAACTGGGTGATTGATGAAGTATTGTCATATAACAAGACACAAATACACTTTTTATATTCTAGTATAGGCACAAGAAAAAACTCAAGCACTTTAAATCACTGTATTGGACAGCAGTGAGGTTGCAGGTGCCCAGATATATATATAACCAAAGATGGTAGGAGCACAGTCAGGGAACTGAGAAGCAGTTGACCCCCACCTTAGAAATTTCTAGAAAACAAGGCTCAAGTATACATTCCATCAACCACCAGAACAGTGATATTAGCACACATCATGTAACCTCAAGACAAGTCCGCTGCCCCCTGCTGAGAGAGTGGGAAAGGCAACAGTTTAGATTTGTGATGAAAATCATTCTGACCTTGTGGATCCCCAAAGTGCCATGTTACAGCTTTCTTAAATGAAGATGTCACCAACATTTGACCCAAAACTGGATCCTTTTAGCCAGGTACAGTAGCACATGCCTGTAATCCCAGTGGCTCAGGAGGCTGAATCAAGATCGAGAGAGAGTTCAAAGCCAGCCTCAGCAAAAGCAAGGCTCTAAGCAACTCAGTGAGACCCTGTCTCAAAATAAAATAAAATACAAACTAGGGCTGGGGAGGTTGCACAGTGGTCAAGTGCCCCGAGTTCAATCCTTGATTACCCCCCCCCCCAAAAAATTCCATCATCATCTTTCCAGGACTAATCACCTCTTATTTAAACCCCACCCCTTTTTGTTTCTTAATTTTCTTCCTTGTGTTAGTGGAGCTCAGCTTCTAGTAACTTTCCTTGTAAAGGTTTGTTAGAAGGAAAAATATTTTAGACTTTCCATATCTCCAGATGTTCTTATATTCTGCCTTTATACTTGATAAAATAATTGACTAAACATAAACTTCTAGATTCCACTTTCTCCATGTGGTCAGTACTTGTCATTATTTTTTTTTTATTTTTTATATTTATTTATTTATTTATTTATTGGTGCCAGGGATTGAACTCAGGGGCACTCGACCACTGGGCCACATCCCCAGCCCTTTTTTGTATTTTATTAGAGACAGGGTCTCACTGAGTTGCTGAGTGCCTCACCATTGCTGAGGCTGGCTTTGAACTCATGATCCGCCTGCCTCGGCCTCCCAAGTGCTGGGATCACAGGCGTGCGCCACCATGCCCGGCCCCATCATTATTTTTTTTTTTTTAATTGAGCCCAGGGCCTCTCTACCACTGAGTTACTCCCCAGTTCTTTGTAACTTTTGTGTTTTTTTTTTTTTTTTTTTTTTTTTTTTTTGAGACACATCTCCCTAAGTTATTAGTCTGACCTTCAACTTGAAATCCTGTAGCCTCGGCTTCTGATTTGCTGGGATTACAGACACGGACAGTCATGCCAGCTTGCTTGCTTGCTTGCTTTAATAGTAGCCATCCTAACGGGTACAAGGTGATATTCTTGGTTTTGATTTGCTGCATTTCCCCTAGTGATTAGTGACCTTGAGCATCTATTCTGTTTTTTGTTTTTATTTTTTCATACTGGGGATTGAACCCAGGGAAGCTTTACCACTCAGCCATATCCCCATCCCTTTTTTTATTTTAAGACAGGATCTCACTAAAGAACCTAGGGCCTTCCCAAGTTGCTGAGTCTGACCTTGAGATTGCAGGCATGTGCCACTGTGTCCAGCATCATTGAAATTTTGAGAGGGATTGTGATAAGTCTGTAGATTGCTTTGGGTAGTATTAACGTTCTAAAAGTATTAAGTCTTTCAATTCATGATCATAGGATATGCTTCTAGGGCTGGGGTTGTAGCTCAGTAGTAGAGCACTTGCCTAGCACATGTGAGTCACTGGGTTCAATCCTCAATACCACATAAAAATTAAAAAAAAAATAAGGGATATGCTTCTACTTTGGTATGTCTTAATTTCCTTTTTAGATTGTTCATTATTAATATATAAAATGCAAGTGGCTTTTAAAGGTTGAGTTTGTATCCTGCTATTTTGCTAAATTCATTTTTTAGTTCTAACATGCATGATGTTCTATATCATCCAAGAACAGAGATAATTTTCTAATTTGGATGCCTTATTTCTTTTTCTTGTCTAATTGCTCTGACTAGAATTTCTAGTACTATGTTGAATAAAAGTCACTAAAACAGACTTCAGTGCCTTGTTCCTGATCTTTCTACTTTGAGTTTTTCATGTATGACTTTTATTATGTTGAGGTAATTTCCTTCAATTCCTAGTTTATTCAGTGTCTTTATCATGAAACAGTGCTGAATTTTGTCAGATGCTCTTTCTGTTATCAGTTGATGGGTGGGTTATCAGTTGATAAGGTTTTTGTTTTTTTGTTTTTTTGTGGTTCTGGGATTGAACCCAGGGCCTTGTGCATGGGAGGCCAAGCACTCTACCAACTAAGCTATATCCCCAGACCCGATAAGGTGAGGTTTTAAAATTTTCGTTCTGTTAATATGGTATGTTAATTTATTTTCATATATTGAACTATCCTTGCATTCTAAGAATAATCCCACTTGGTCATGGTATATATGAAATCCTTTTATTATGCTGCTGAATTTTTTTTGCTAGTATTTTCTTGAGGATTTTTGCTTCATTGTTCATAAGGGATATTGATCTGTGGCTCATTTTCTCATAGCATCTGTCTGGCTTTGGCATCAGGTTAATTTTGGCCTCATAGAATGAGTTTGTAAGTGTTGGCTCCAGTTTTTTTGGAAAAATTTTAGAAGAATTAATATTATTTGTTTTTTAAGTGTTTGGTAAAATCACCATTGAAGCCATGAGGTCAAAGGATTTTCTTTGTTAGAAGGTTTTTGATTAGTATTTCAATCTTTGTGCTATTCAGATTTTCTCTTTCTTTGTGATTTAGTATTGGGGTATACTTTTTTTTTTTTTTTAGTTCATAGAATTGATTTATTTTCCGTTACTATAGCAAAATATCTGAGGCTAGGTACTTCATTTAAAAAAGAGGTTTATTTGGGGCTAGGGCTGTGGCTCAGTGGTAGAGTACTTGCCTAGAATGTGTGAAGCACTGGGTTCAATTCTCAGCACCTCATATAAATAAATAAAATAAAGGTCCATTGACAACTAAAAAAATATTGGGGAAAAAAAAAAAAAGAGATTAGCCGGGTGCGGTGGCTCACGCCTGTGATCCCAGCACTTTGGGAGGCTGAGGCAGGAGGATTGCGAGTTCAAAGCCAGCCTCAGCAATGGCGAGGCACTTAGCAACTCAGTGAGACCCTGTCTCTAATAAAAAGAGTGCCCCTGAGTTCAATCCCCCCAGTACCACAAAAAAAAAAAAAAAAAAAAGAGAGATTTGTTTAACTTGTAGTTTGGGAGGCTCAAGTTCACAGATACTAGTTCTGCTTGGCTCTGGTGAAGGCTAATGGCAGGTGGCATCACAGTGGGGGCAGCCTGTGCAGAGGAAGATATTATGAAAGCTCTAGCATGCTGAGGTCCCTGAGAGCTGTTAATCCCTCTGGAGGGCATGCCCCCAATGACCTATGACCTCCCACCAGGCCCCGCCTCTTAAAGGTCCCACTACCTCTTCACATCACCACACTGGGGGTCAAGCTGCCAGTGCATGAGCCTTTGGAGCACACTTAAGCCATATCTGAGCTGTAGCATCTTTGAACTGTGAAGTCGAGTTGTTGGTGTGACATCTTGCTGCTGCTGCTGCTGCTGCTGCAGTTTTATAATGTGGGAATTGGACCCGGGACCTTGTGCATGTTGAGCCTATGCTTTTCCACTGTGCCGCATCCTCAGCCCATGTGCTTTTTATGTGTTTATAACTATAAATTATCCCCTTAATGCTACTTTCACTTCATCACATAAGTTTTGGTTTGGAATGTTGTGTTTTTTTTTTTTTTTTTTTTAAATATTTATTTATTTACTTTAGTTGTACACAATGCAATGTATTTATATTTACGTGGTGCTGAGGATCGAACCCGGGCCGCGCACGTGCGAGGCGGGCGCTCTGCCGCTGAGCCACAACCCCAGCCCTGGAATGTTGTGTTTTTGTTTTCATTTGTCATAAGTATTTTCTCATTTCCTTGATTTCTTCTTTGATCTTTGGGTTATTTAAGAGTAGATGGTTGAATCTCCTGACTGTGTGGATTCTGCAGTCCTTCTTCTGTAACCAATTTCTAACTTCATCCTGTGTGTGCTGATTACACTTTGTGTGATGTCAGTCTTAAAATCTATTGAGACTTAATTTGTGGCCTACCATATAGTCTATCCAGTGAAAATATAACCAGATGACAAGATGATAAAAACTTTCCAGACTTGAAAAATGATACATCTTTTAATTTTACTATAGAAACTTAGAAGTAAGTATGTAATTTTAGCTATCGTTCTTAATGATAGCTCATTACATTTTGAAATGGTATCGCTATTTTTATGGTAGTAAAAGAGGTTATCATTTATGAACTATCGAACCAGTGACCTTAACTCTTCAGTTGTGATGAAAGGCCCAATCCAACCTTTTATTGAATGTGATATTTATTAAAAATGAAGACTCTCATTTCCATTACTTAATCAATAGTACATTAAGCCATTTATTAATATGATTAAAGGATGTCTTGCAGACTAGATGGTCTGTTCCCTTGTCATCTAGTTTAATTTTAATAACTAGGAGATCACATTCAAACTGAATCAAGTCAAATTCATCTCATCCTGTACTTGTAATGGGAAAGAGTAACGAAAATTTGCAGGAAGAGGGTCTTACCCGAGCATACATGAGGTCCTGGGATTAACCCCCAACACTGCCCAAAAAAATTACAGCAAAGAAATAATTTGTAATGGCTTAAGAGCAAAACCTTTTTTACAGCATTACATGAGTAAACCTAGAAATGTATTATATAACTAATGTTGGAAGAAAAAGAGACTGTGACAGGAAAGAAAAGGATAAGTGCAGAGCTAAAGCATGGAAGGGCCTAGCCCTTCCAGAGAGCCCAGCCTGCCTGCCTGCCTGCCTGCCTGCTGCAAGCACTCTACCACCCAGCTAGCCTTGGGTTCCTTCCTTCCTTCCTTCCTTCCTTCCTTCCTTCCTTCCTTCCCTCCCTCCCTCCCTCCCTCCCTCTAGTGCTGAGGGCCGTGTAGGTGCTAGGCAAGCACTCTGCCAAGCAGTTACATGCCCAGCTCTGATCCTTCTATTTCTAATGAAACAGAACACACACACACACACACACACACACACACACACACACACACAGAAGAGCACCCGTCTCTTAAGCACATGGCTTGGCGAGTTTTCACAGCCAAGACTACTTCATGAATGAAGGCTCCTGTTGCTACAGGGTTGGGGGTATGGTGGTCCTCCCTCACTGGTTCTTGCAGTCACACCAGAAGATTTCAAACAAGCCTTGCAGAGTATCAGGCATGAGTTTATTGGAAGGGATGGGAAAGGGGTAAGGGGATATTGTCAAGGGAGGGAGCAGGTCCTCTCAGAGAGAAGGACAACTCCCCTCCTGCCCTCCAATTTTTTTTGGGGGGGGGTCCCCAGGGAACCTTCCAGAGAGTCCCACCAAGGTTCAGCTCTTGACTTTGGACTGAGAGCAGGATGGCATCAAATTTGTACGTCCCGCCGAGCATGGTGGCACACACCTGTAATCCCAGCACTTGGGAGGCTAAGGCAGGAGGATCACGAGTTCAAAGCCAGCCTCAGCAATGGTGAGGCACTTAGCAACTCAGCAAGACCCTGTCTCTAAATAAAATACCAAAAAAAGGGCTGGGGATGTGGCTCAGTGGTCAAGTGCCCCTGAGTTCAATCCCTGGTACCAAAAAAAAAAAAAAAATTTTTTTTTTGCACGTCTCCACTGTACATGGTAAAGACCTGAGGCAACTGGGTTACTTTGGACCATGTGGACTGATTCTAATTGGAACCTGTTATTACAGAGTTAATGGTGAGGGGGAATTATCCTCACCTCCCTTAGTTCTGGAATCTGGTCTGTGTGAGGGTCACAGAAGTCCCCTCTTCCTCCCACAGTGTAAACTTGTAAACGTTCTTATCAGCATTTCAGGCCTGTGGTTCCCCTGCAGATAACAGGTTGTTGAGGTAGTTGAGGAATGTTGACTTGATGCAGGAAGGGCTGCAGCAAGCTGCTGTTTTGAAGAAAGCATGCGGGCATCAGCACTGGGGAGCCAGTGTATAGGATTATTCCCTTAACCTCAGTTTTCACCACTCACCATCACCCGTGCACCGGGGCAGTACCCTTTCTCTGAATTGTCGCAGCTTCAGTATTGCCAAAGGGTTGTGGGAATTGAATTGTGATGATATTGATGGCTAAAATGGTTACGTTCCTGCTCTGCACAAGAGTTTGCTGAGTTCTTGTACTCGCTCCTTCATACCTCATAGTAACCCTGTGAGGGGTGCTTTTGCCACCGTCTTCAGATGAGGAAACAGAAAGGGTGTTTTGTTTTGTGGCACTGAGGTGCTTTACCACTAAGCTACATCCTCCAGCGTTTTTGTTTACTCTTAAGACACAGGGTCTTACTAAATTGCAGAGACTTGGCCTCAAACTTCAGGCCCTCCTGCCTCAGCCTTCCCAGTAGCTGGAACTACAGGCATGTACCACCATGCCTGGCTTCGGAAACGGGTTTTATTTTACTTTATTTATTTATTTTAAAATATCTTGGGCTGGGGATGTAGCTCAGTGGCAGAGCGCTCGCCTAGCACGTGCGCGCGGCCTGGGTTCAATCCTCAGCACCATGTAAAAATAAACACATTGTATACAACTAAAAGCAAATAAATAAATATTTAAAATATATATATATATATCTTTTAGTTGTCAATGGGCCCTTATTTTATTTATTTATCTGTATGCAGTGCTGAGAATTCAACCCAGCGCCTCACGCATGCTAGGCAAGCACTCTACCACTGAGCCACAACCAGAGCCCCCGGAAACAGGTTTTAAAAGAGCTACAGCTGTCAGGTTTTTGCTGTGTGCAGAGCACATTTTGGTCACCAGCTCATTTCATCCTCACACCTTCCCTGAGAAGCATGTTATCCCCTCTCAGGAGGAAGACAAATGTCAGAAACTGAGTGGGGGGTTGGGGGGCTGGGGTTGTGGCTCAGCTCTAGAGCGCTCGCCTAGCATGTGCGTGGCCCGGGTTCGATCCTCAGCACTACGTAAAAATAAATGCATTGTGTATAACTAAAGCATATAAATAAATATTTTTTTAAAAATACATTTTAAAAAAAGAAAGAAAACTGACTTGCGAGAGTCACAGAGCTTGGAAGTGAGGGATCCAGTATCCAAACACAGGCCCTTTGACTCCAGAGCCTTCATTCTCCACCACTCAGATGGAAGGTCGGGGTACAGCATGGCGTAAATCAGCAGATGACCAGCTGGGGAGGGCAGGGGAGGCAGTTGACTAAAAGCTGTTTAATAGCGTCATTCCCAGGGCTACCACAAGGACAAGATGGGAAAAGAGATTAGTGGTAGGTGGGGACAAAGAGTCTACCAAATTCTTGCAGGCAAAGGGACACTCAAGATCCCCCGTGACCGAGCCGGGCGCGGTGGCTCACGCCTAATCCCAGCACTTTGGGAGGCTGAGGCAGGAGGATCGCGAGTTCAAAGCCAGCCTCAGCAGTGGCGAGGCACTTAGCAACTCAGTGAGACCCTGTCTCTAAATAAAATACAAAAAAGGGCTGGGGATGTGACCCAGTGGACGAGTGCCCCTGAGTTCAATCCCTGGTACCACAAAAAAAAAAAAAAAAAAAAAAAAAAAAAAAAAGATCCCCCGTGACCTTTCTCTGAGGGAGCAGTTAGTGAGCTCCTGTGAAAGCAGCAGCCTCGCAGGTGCAGCTCAGTCCAGCAGGCAGCCGGGCTGTGCAGGCCTGGCCTGGAGGGCAGCATGTGGGTTGGGTCTGGTTGCTGCTTCTCGGAAAACCAGAATTCCAGCGGGTTGGAGCTGGAAGGCCCCTGCAGGACATCCCCAGCCACCTGCTGGAGCAGAGGAGCCCGGCCTAGAGGACAGGCGAGGAGGCACGCCTAGCCTCTCTCCAGCTGAGTCCCCTGCACACCTTCCCTGCCCCACGTACTGTCTCCCTCTTGGAGCTCTTCAGAACTCTTTCTTTAGAACCTCTGCCAAGTGTCTGAATAACAGTCCTGTAGAAAATATGTAAATTTTTTGCCAATAATCATAACTAAAGCAGAAGAGTTTTGGTTTTATGGGTGAAAAAATTTAATAGTCCTGGAATTGAAAGATATCTAAATGCTGTGGAAATTATAGAGAAATACAGCGTAGCGTTTTCCATTGTGACCTTGGTCCGTGGAACTCATTAGGTCCCCATGACTTCTCTCCTTGAGAATCCAAATGGCAGGACCAGATCCTGGAGCACCGTAGTCCCTGGCAACTCACTGGGGACCTGGGCCCATTCTTCTACCCAGATGGCTCATTTCTTGGGCCCCTGTCTTGCTGTGTCTGACTCAGAAACATACTTCAGGGACCTGGGGTTGTAGCTCAGTGGCTTAATGCATGAGCACCACATAAAAGTAAATAAAGGGGGGCTGGGGTCGTGGCTCAGCGGCAGAGCGCTCGCCTCGCGCGTGTGCGGCCCAGGTTCGATCCTCAGCACCACGTAAACATAAATGCGTTGTATTGTGTACAACTAAAGTAAATAAATATTTTTTAAAAAATAAATAAAGTTATTGTGTTCATCTACAACTGAAAAAAAGATTAAGAAAAAAAAGAAATGTACTTCAGTTGTGGGGGTGCTGCCTCCAACAGTAAAGCTCTGTTCGCTCAACACCCCCTGCAAAGAGCTGCCTTTCTCCTCTACAGACCAAACGGTGTGGGAGGCCACTGCCCAGATGGAACAGAACTTCCAGCAGCCCGTGGGCCAGCCTTGTGCACTGAACAGGGCTCCTAGGGCCAGGGGACTCAGGACGAGGACCTGTTGGTGGCTGCAAGGAGGCCCAGGAGAGAATAGTATTGTGGTGGCCCCTGCCTTTGCACGAAGCTGCTCTGAGTGTCATCTGCACTGTCAGGCAGGGTGTGCTTTCTCCTCAGGAAACAGGGACAGATGAGTCTGTTGGAAGGAGCCCTCTGGTTGGGCTTTACGGGCCTAGTCTCTACAGGGTAGAAGGACTTTTTTGACACTTTAGAATTGGAGGGCAGATTAGTGTGTGTGGTTGGTTTGACAGCGTTACTTATCTTTGGTTTTCAAAAACTGATATTTATTAAGACTTTGTCAGATTGGTTCAATGGATGTCGTTTCTGTCTGATGAATAGCACAAGGCTTTTTTTTTTTTTTTTTTTTTTTTGTACTAGGGACTGAACCCTGGGGTGCTTAAGCACTGAGCTACATCTCTACCCCTTTTTATATTTTATTTTGAGACAGGGTCTTGCTAAGTTGCTCAGAGCCTTGCTAAGTTGCTGAGGCTGGCTTTGAACTTACGATCCTCCTGCCTCAGCCTTCCACAAGTCGCTGGAATTGCAGGTATGCACCACTGCAACTGAAAACACCATGTGCCAAAGTAGGGACAGGGGCTTTCTTCCCTCTGGTAGTAGGTTCCCCAGCAAGACACAGTAGCTGTTAATGTATATAACTGATCACTTTATTAACTGTGGAAAGAAGGAGGCTTACTGAGGCAATAAAGCATACTTCATTGTATCCTGTATGTGGAGAGCAAACAGTTTGGAAGTGGCTGGTAAGCTCCCAGTTCAAGGCTGGTGCTGATCATCGCGTTGTTTAAGTACCATCAACTGTTCTCTAATGGAATCTCTCTTTCTTCAGGCCTCTTCTGAAGAGCTGAAAGCTGCCTACCGGAGGCTGTGCATGCTTTACCACCCAGACAAGCACAGAGACCCAGAGCTCAAGTCACAGGCGGAGCGACTCTTTAACCTTGTTCACCAGGCTTATGAAGGTCAGTGCAGGGCCTGGCATCCTGAAGCTCCCTGGTAGCAGTTACTCGATTTTTAAGAGACTTGATTTATAGAGGATAGAAAACGAGAGTCCTTGGAGGTGTGTAAAAGAAGTGGTTAGTTGAGTGCTGCTTACTGATGGAGTCCTTTGCAAGAGCTGCGTCTTGCTTTGGAAATCGATATGTGTCCGGTGAGTAGAAAATGAGAGCCCAGGTGCAGCAGCGGGCTGGGTCTAGGCTGCAGGGACTGTGAGTGTGAATCAGTGTGAATCCTTTACTGGCTGCCTCCAAAGGGAACTTTGGAGGGAAGGACTGTCATTATAGGGAAGCTTTCTTTGTTCTCTCTCTCTCTTTTTTTTTTTTTTTTTTTTTTTTTTATCTGAAAGCAGTTTTATTGCTTCTGCAGCATTCCGTTAAAGAAAGGTTCTGACAAAAGAAAAAAAATGTTGTTAATAAGGCAAATAGGAAAGAGAGCCAAGTGGTTCAGGCTTTCATCCCTAAGTCTTAGGTGTGTCAGGAAGAAGAATTGTGAGGTTTACCTAGGAAATATTTAGTTCACTGGTGAGTTCAGAGTTTCTCTTTGGGATGATGACAACGTCAGTAGGCAGTGACAGAGCCTAACACTATGCGTGCGCTCACTGCTGCCAAAAAGCATGCTTGGAAGGGGTAAATTGTACGCTGTGTACATTTTATCACATTCTATAAAATAAAAGCCAAAATACATCAAATCGGGCTGGGGATATAGCTCAGTTGGTAGAGTGCTTGCCTCCCATGCACAAGGCCCTGGGTTCAATCGCCAGCACCACAAAGAAACAAAAAACATCAAATCACCTGATGTGTGAGGACATATGTCAAGTAAAGTAAGGTATTCATTCCAGAACCACTTGGTGTTTGCTTCTTACTTAAAGAGAGCAAAGATTTCATATTACACAATAATAAAGACTTCTTGTTGCAGATGTAATAGCATATGTCGTATTTTACCTTTTACCAGGAAGTTATGTTTTAATGACCAGTGAAAAAATCAGGCTGTGGTACATGGTAATAACAAATGTGAGCACTTGGTCTCTTGTCATTACCAAATTTCGTTCTGTTCAAACCACTTATGTGGCTGTGTCCCAAAGTCTATTTATTGCATTCTGTCATCTAGAAGATGGCATTAGTTTTACTGTCATCCAGGTTAACAGAAAAACCCGCCTATGCTTGTGAAAGTGCTACAGCAGCAGACCTGGCCCCCAAATTTTGCCTAAAGGGAGATGAAAATAAAATAGTGAATAGATGTTTTCTTATTAAATCCTAGAGATTAACTCAAGAATTCTAGCTCCCATGTTTTCCAGTGGTCAGCATTTCTTTCTTCCCCATAAGGTTTGAATATGGATGTACTCATTTACATCGTTTTTTAATTAGGCCTAAAAATATATGAGAACTCTCATGGGAGAAAAGACGCAAAGGTCCTGAACAACTTGGCAGAGTGGTGGGGAGAGACTCTGACTACTTTTGGCTATTAAGGGCCCTGATCCTTGCCAAGAAATCTTTTTCTGACATGCTTTGCCTAACGTGACCAACAACAGTGAGAGGGATTGGTACCTTTTAAAATGATTTCAGATAAAAAAGAGAGGGGCACTCAAAAAGTGTGTACTGTCTCAGGAGATATTAACACTCTTTAGAGTAAATTATAAATCAGATTTTTCTTTAGAAACTGCAATCAGCTGTCAGACCGGCATATTTTATATACTGTGACAGAAACTAACCAGATTACTTTAGGAACAGCAGCCCTTTAGCGTGGCTTCCCGCAGGTGCACCTTGTACACTTTGCCCCCATAATGAAGAGAAGCCTGGACCCGGGGAGGCGGAGTACTGCTCTCATTTGTAGCCACCTTTAAGCACAGCCTAGGTGTAATAGGAAGCCAATAGGAGAAAAGAGGCACGGGGAGTGAGGCAGGTCTCCAGGAGGGTTGTGCTGGGTGGGGAGGCACTAAAGAGGTACTTACCAAGGGCCTTGTTGCCAGTGTTTTCAGAAAGAACTGAAAGGAGAGTTTTGAACTTAGTAAACATGTTTCATTTTTCTCATTGCAGTGCTTAGTGACCCCCAAACGAGGGCCATCTATGATATATATGGGAAGAGAGGACTGGAAATGGAAGGATGGGAGGTAAGAGAAACCGTATGTCCAACATCCCAGAAAAGTCATTAAACAACTACAAAACAGCACCCACAACCTGTGATAAGACCTTTGAGGATATTTGAGGTGCCACAGGCCCCTTTCTCACCTTGTATTTAAGTGTCAAAGGTGGAATTCTAGACCTAACTTTGCCACTCTATTTTTGTGAACTTGGGCAAGTCTGTAGATTTCTAACCTGTCAAGTGAAAAGGAAGAGATGGGTGGCACCCCAGGGGTGTTCAGCCCTGGGATGGGGCTGGGGAGCCCTGGAAGACGGTTGCTGGGGTTGGGGGTACAAGTCTCTCTGCACACATTCCCTTCCCCCTCCACGGCTGTCCGTACCTCTGTCCACCTTCATGATGAGTAACTGCGTTTAGGAAATGTTTCTGCTGGGAGAGTTAGGCACGTGAACAAAATGGAAACAGAAAAACATCGAGGAGTATTGTCTACGGTGGTCTTTCCAGTGGTGTTGGACTATGATATTATAATGTTGTCAAATTTGATGAGTGGGACAAAAGGTATAGCGACTGTCTGCGAAACAGGCTGCCTGGGCAGCTGTGGTGCTTGAGGAAGTCACTGAAATGCAGGCACTTCCGATTCTGTTTCTTGCTGTGCTGCTGCGGTGGTGGAGCCCAGGGCAAGCCGCTGCTGCTGTGTGCTTCCATGGTGCTGTCACAGAGGAGCACATGGGGCTCGGGGAAAAGCAAAAGTGGAAACTAGCTGTAAAACTGAATTTCAGCAGGAATGTGTAGGTGTTATGACTTAACTTCATTAAAGAAATTTGGTTCTGTTGCCCAAGAAATTTGGGCAGGCTTTTAGTTAATAACACCAGATTCACCTTCTCTGAGGTCTTGTCTCCCCTTCGCCCATCGTCATGTAATATTTCCCTTGACGTTCTTCCAGTATTTGACCTCAAGCATGTGTGCCTGTCCTGCAGATTCTAGCATGACACCTTCTCAAGCCTGAGGGTATGGGCAAGGAACACTCACTCCACTCCCCTTTCCTTCTTGCTTGACGTTGGCGGCATGTTTTGTTTTGTTTTATTTTCCCCAGTACTGGGGATTGAACCCAGGGGTGTTCTACCTCTGAGCAACGTCCCCAGCCCTTTTATTTTATTTCGAGACAGGGTTTCACTAAGTTGCTAAGGCTAGCCTCAAACTTGGGATCCTCCTGCCTCAGCCTCCTGAGTCTCTGGTATTACAAGGATATGCCACCATTCCCAGCCCACCTGTGGCCATGTTTTTGTTGCCCTGTACAGTGAATTGTAATTGCTAACATCTAAAACTTGAGAAGTATTCCACACCAAGACACACCCCTGTAATCCCAGCTACTCAGGAGGCTGAGGCAGGAGGATCACAAGTTCGAGGTCAGCTTGAGCAACCTAGTGAGACCCTGTTTCAAAATAAAATAAAAAGGGCTGGGGATGTAGCTCAGAGGTTGAGAACTTCTCTAACATGATTAGGACCCTGGTTCCCATCCCCAGCACTAAAAAAATAAGTAAGTAAATAAATAAATACCCTTTGGGAGGTTTTGTTTGTTTGTTTTTGTTTTTTTTGGTACCAGAGATTGAACTCAGAGGCACTTGACCACTGGGCCACATCCCCAGCCCTTTTTGTATTTTTATTAGAGACAGGGTCTCACTGAGTTGCTAAGTGCCTTGTGATTGCTGAGGCTGGCTTTGAACTCGCGATCCTCCTGCCTCAGCCTCCCAAGTGCTGGGATTACAGGCGTGCGCCACCATGCCCAGCTGCTTTGGGAGTTTTGTTTTGTTTTGTTTTGTTTTTTTTGTGGTACTGGGGATTGAACTCAGGGGCACTCGACCACTGGGTCACATCCCCAGCCCTTTTTAAAATTCTATTTAGAGACAGGGTCTCACTGAGTTGCTAAGTGCCTTGCCATGACTGAGGCTGGCTTTGAACTCGAGATCCTCCTGCCTCAGCATCCCAAGTGCTGGGATTACAGGTGTGCGCCACCGCGCCCAGCTTCCTTTGGGAGTTTTTGCATGGAAATTCAGTCTTGTGTCTTCTTGAAGGACCAAGGATCCAAATTGCCCTGAGAGGCAGCAGTCAACTTGAAGTGAGGACCTGAGCCCTTTAGTGTTGCTGCCTGAAGTGATGACCGCTTGGAGCAGCGACGCTGCGGGAGAAAATTCAGAGGCAGGATAGAAATGAAAAAGTTCTTTTATTCTTCTCTCTCTCCGGCTCCAGCAACACACACCCCTACAACCACCGCCACACACACCACACAAAAAAATGGCGCCGACCCGATCCACAATGTCCCGGGCCAAGTCTCGCGAGACCACGGAATGTGGTAATGCTTATGGCTCACAGCTAACTGTAATCTTAGCTATCTCCTTAATTAGGGCTCCTGCATTTCCCCCCTTTTTGTTTTGTTTTTGTTTTTTTTTTTTAAATATTTATTTATTTACTTTAGTTGTACACAATGCAATGCATTTATGTTTACGTGGTGCTGAGGATCGAACCCGGGCCGCGCATGTGCGAGGCGAGCGCTCTGCCGCTGAGCCACAATCCCAGCCCCCCCCCCTTTTTGTTTTAAAAGAGGGGATGCTCTAGGACGTCCATGTGCAACCAACATTCTTACCCGTCATCAGATAATTAAGGCTGTGCCCTTGACTCCTGTGTTAGGTTGATATGTCGGCCACATGAGACTGTCCCGTGCGACTGTGCCTGTCTAGGTTGTCCCCCTCTGGGGATCTTACCCGTCATTGGCTACCAGCCATCCAATGGAGCCCCTCAGGATCGACTGTGTATGATGACTAACAGCCGTCCAATTGTGGGGAGATGCTGTGGCTTTAAGGCGATAAGCCTTCTGCTGACGAGCCAAGTTGCATAGCATATCAAATTCTTTAAACAAATCAGCTGCCCTGAGTTCTATCAAGTAACACACTGAGTTCTCTAGACAAATACCCACAAGGCATTGTTCCGTAAAGTCCCAAACAATGAAAGATCAAAATGTCCACTTGTTATAACACGTTGATCTAGGAGGCCCCATGCGTGCAGAGCAGAGGCCACACTGCTGGTGAGGTTGTTTGATGCTTGAGCAGCAGGGATGCTTGCAGCTGTAGCAGCAGCCGTCTTTTTTATGTCTAGACAATGCCACTGGCAAATCTTCAGGGCCCGCTACCTAGAAACTCAAGCATCAATTATTAAAGGAAAAGCAGTGCTATTCCAGCACTGAGGCACGAGGCGAGTTGTCAAACTAAAAAATAGAATTATTAGATTAGAAGATTAAAGTTGATTTCTGCTCACACACATTGCTGCTTGAGCTCCCACAAACATAATCTGGCAAAATATCATATTCAGAACAAAACAGAGAGACTGAGGGTATTTACTGCATTAAAGGTAGATTAAAGAAGCCAGGCGCGGTGGCGCACGCCTGTAATCCCAGCACTTTGGGAGGCTGAGGCAGGAGGATCGTGAGTTCAAAGCCAGCCTCAGCAATGGCGAGGCACTTAGCAACTCAGTGAGACCCTGTCTCTAATTTAAAAAATCCCCCCCAAAAAAGGGCTGGGGATGTGACCCAGTGGTCCAGTGCCCCTGAGTTCAATCCCCGGTACCACAAAAAAAAAAAAAAAAAAAAAAAAAGATAGATTAAAGAAAAGCTAAAGGCACTTTGGAAAAATAATTTGTTAGCTGGAATCCTCGAGTCTCTGCATACACAGCAATCCTTTACCTGTTGAAATAATTCAAATTAATCAGCTATTAAACAAATGAAGTTAATAACAAATAAATAATCCTATGTCAAAACACCAAAATATCAGGTTATACAGCACTAGTCATATTCTTCGCTAAAGAGAAGTCCCTGGGCCGGGCACGGTGGCGCACGCCTGTAATCCCAGCACTTAGGGAGGCTGAGGCAGGAGGATCGCGAGTTCAAAGCCAGCCTCAGCAATGGCGAGGCACTTAGTAACTCAGTGAGACCCTGCTTCTAATCAAATACAAAAAAGGGCTGGGGATGTGGCCCAGTGGTCAAGTGCCCCTGAGTTCAATCCCCGGTACCAAAAAAAAAAAAGAGAGAGAGAGAGAGAAGTCCCTGGGACACCTATAAATCAAAATTGAAGGTACCTTCACTTATTAAATTATTTACCCAAATTGAATACTCTTAAACTTAAATGAATTAAAGTTATTTGGATCCATATATATATATATATATATTCATAAGCGCTTTGTTATTTGTGACGTCACACTGGACAGACACACAAACCTACAAACATATATTTGTAACATCACAATTTCATGAAATTTAGACAAATGCGCAGACATAAAGACATATCTAAAAAGAGAAAAAAGAAAAAAATACAATTGTGTGCACACTAAATAGAGATCTCCTCGTCCTGGCCGGGAGGAATGACACTTAAGTTGTAAAATATTTTGAAGGACTCTTTTAAGGGAATCATTCCATATCTTAATCTTGGTCCTCTTGATTTTGTACTTTTTTTTATTAATCTTGATGCCTCAACAACTTCATCTTGATCCTTTTGATGTGGTAATTGCTTTATTAATCTAGATGGTATCCATATTGGAGAGGATTCGTGCTTTGGAAAAACACAAACACATCCTCTCCCCCAAATTAATACTGGATCTGGACCCTTCCATGTACCTGAAAGAACATCCTTCCAGTAAACCAAAGGTTTATGTTGTTGGTGTAGGTTCCAATGTCTGTCTCCAGCAGAATAACCATTAGAGTCTAAAGTTAAAAAATTTAAGGTAAACAGGGCAACTGCCAATCTGTCCCTAGGAGTTTTCCAATTTCCTTCTTTTTGTTTTAATAACATAATTTTCAGTGTGCGGTTTGCTCTTTCAATAATGCCTGACCCTGAGGATTGTATGGGATGCCTGTTTTATGGGATATATTGAATTTTGCACAAAACTGTTTGAAAGATGAGGATGTATATGCAGGGCCATTATCTGTTTTAAGCATTTGGGGGATGCCCAATGCAGCAAAAGCTTGCAAACAATGAGATGTAACATCTTCAACTTTTTCTCCAGAATGTAAGGAAGCAAAAATCATGCCTGAGCATGTATCTATGGTCACATGAATAAATCGCAATTTTCTAAAACTTGGCTCACGAGTAACATCCATTTGCCACAAATGATTGGGCATTAATCCTCTAGGGTTAACACCATAATGAGGATTGGGCAAATGTGTCATACAAGATTTACAATCTTTTACAATTGTTCTGGCTTGCTCCTTTGTGATTTTAAACCTACGCTGCAAGGTTGGTGCTATTGAGGTGAAACTGGGAGTGAAATAAAGTAGCTTGCTGGAGGGCTGAAAGTATAAAGATTGTTTGTGTAAGTTCATCAGCCTTTTGATTACCTTCATGGAGGGGACCAGGCAAGTTGGTATGTGCTCTAATATGCCCTACGAATAGAGGTTCTTTTCTTGCCCACAAAAGTTTGTATTTGATAAAACAATTTAAAGGCTGGAGTATGAGGTACTATTGGTCCTGCCAGCTCTAATTTTGGGACGGCATGTACAATATAGTGGCTATCTGAAAAAATGTTCATGGGCTGCTCTCTAAAATTTTCCAGAGCTCTTACCACAGCTTCCAGTTCCACTAGTTGAGCTGATTTGTGTGCAGTTATGTAAGTCATATTTTCTTTTTTAGTGACTACTGCAGCAGTACCATTTGAGGACCCATCTGTGAATACATTTAATGCCTTAGGAATAGGTTGATTTTTTTTATTACCTGTGAAAATATAATAGGATGATTGATACAAAAAGATAATATAGGAGACTTAGGAAGATGATTATCAAAATTTGCAGAAGTAGAGCATCTAGCTATAGCCCAATCATTATCATTGAAGCATAAATATTCAATCTGTGACGATGAATAGGGAGTAATAATAGTAGGGTGAATGCCAAATATTTTAGGAGAAGTCTTAAGTCCTTGAAGAATAAGTTTGGCCACCATGGAGGTATAAGACTCAATTATACTTTTAGGAGAGACGGGCAAATGTATCCATAATAAAGGCCCTTGTTGCCAAAATACTCCTGTGGGTGTATATTGTGAAGAAATAATAATCAATATCAGCGGTTGAGTTAAATCAAATCTATCACAATGAGCTCCTTCCATGGCTTTTTCTACTAACTTTAAAGCTTTCCTAGCATCAGGAGTCAATGTTCGCGGTGAAGATGGATCAGGGTCCCTGCGAAGAATGTCAAATAAAGGTTTTAGTTGGCCAGTAGTGAGGTTTAGTGTAGGGCGAAGCCAATTAATATCTCCCAGCAATTTTTGAAAGTCATTGAGAGTGGCCAAGAGCTCCTTATTAATTAATATTTTTTGAGGCTTAATAAAAGTGTCCATAATTTGGAATCCTAGATATAATATTGGAGATCTAATTTGAACCTTTTCCTTAGCAATGTTTAGTCCATATCGTTTCAAGTTTTCTGATATATCATTAAATATGGTGAATAAGACTTCTTGATTAGGATGAGCAAGCAAAACATCATCCATATAATGGAGGCACATAAGCTCTGGGTATTTATTTTTGATAGGCTGAATAACTTTATCTACATAGATTTGACACATAGTGGGGCTGTTAGCCATTCCCTGCGGCAAAACTTTCCATTGATATCTCTGATCAGGGCCATAATTGTTAATAGAAGGAACTGAAAAAGCAAATCTGGGGGTATCCAGAGGGTGTAGAGGAATAGAAAAGAAACAATCTTTTATATCAAGAGTAATAAGATGGAAATTTTTTGGAATAGCTACAGGATTAGGAAGTCCAGGTTGAGTAGGGCCCATGATTTGCATGGTTTTATTAATTTCTCTAAGATCATGTAACAATCGCCATTTTCCTGATTTTTTCTTGATCACAAATATGGGGGAATTCCAGAGAGAGGTGGAAGGTTCTATATGTCCTGCTTCTAGTTGTTCATGAACTAGTAGGTGGGCCACTTGTAATTTCTCTTTAGATAGGGGCCACTGAGGGACCCACACTGTCTTATCAGAAAGCCATGGTATTTTCAAAATTATTTTCTCAGTGGCCCCGAAAAAAATATATCTTTTTCTTTTATGATAATGATTACTTTTAGGGTTAAGATTGCTCTGTACTTTTTGATAATGATTTCTTTTAGGGTTAAGATTACCCTGTAGATTTTCACATTTAACACCTGCAGGCTTGGTTGCAAGGTGTACTCCCATTTGTTGCAAAATATCTCTTCCCCATAAAGTAACTGGTAGGTTAGGTAAAACATAAGGCTGAAATGTTCCTTTATGCCCTTCATCATCCTCCCATCTTAAAATTACCGCACTTTTCTCTGGGAGGTTATTATATCCCAAGCCTCTTAAACTGGTTGAAGCTTTTTGCAGAGGCCAGTGCTTGGGCCATTGCTGTAGATTAATGATGGAAGAGTCAGCTCCAGTATCTATCAGTCCTTCCATCTCTATTCCTTGGATTTTTATTTTACACATAGGCCTCCTTGAACAATCCCGAACCCAGCAAGCCATAGGTCCCGAATCAGTGGAACAAAATCCTCTATTGTTCCTTTTTTGAGGCATACTCATTTTAAATGGATTATGTAAATTGGGAAGGAGAAACAACTGAGCAATTCTATCTCCTTGATTAACAGAACTTATACTTTGGGGTGAGCTAAGCATTATTTTTATTTCCCCTTTGTAGTCTGAGTTTATTACACCTGGCATCACTTGCAAACCTAATAAGCTTTTAGGACTTCTCCTGAGAATAAGTCCTACAGTCCCTGAGGGAAGAGGTCCCCTGACTCCTGTGGGAATCAGTTGAACCCCCATTTCAGGTGTTAACACTATTTGGGCGGTGGAACAGAGGTCTAATCCTGCATTTCCTCCTGTTCCTCTGGCGAGGGAGTGGATGGGTAGTAGGGATTGTGTCGGGGAAGCATCTGAGTGGATGCTTGAGGATACTGCTCCTCCAATGCCTCGTACATTTGTGGGCCCCGTGCCCCGCTTTTTGAATTCCTGAACAAATGATTTCCATAGATGTCAAATTTAGAATGGCATTTATTGGCCCAATTATTTCCCTTTTTACACCTGGGGCAGCAGCCTGGGGCACGGTATGAGCTTGGTCTTATTTCTCTTTTGGGATTTTGCCTAGAATAGCCTGATTGATTGTGAGAATTTTTCCTGGAATATCCTGATTGATTATAATGTCTAAGTTGAGCCCTTGTGAAATTTTTAGGGGAAGCACCTCTCATTGCGACTGCAATCACATTTCCTGTGACAAAGGCATCATTTATATCTTTACATAGTTGTATATATATGGAAAGATCCTCTTTATTTCTCCATGGCCTGATGGCTTCCTGGCAGTATTTATTAGCATTTTCGTATGCTAATTGAACAACTAATGGCATAGCTTGATCAACATCTGCAAACACTCTATCTGCAGTTCTCAAAAGTCGATCAGCAAAGTCAGCATATGGCTCATTAAGTCCTTGAATCACTTTTGACAAGCTACCTTGTAGATCCCCAGGTCCTTGTACAGTTTTTCATGCCTCTAAGGTAGCTGCGTTTATCTGAGCATATACACCTGGGTCATAATTTTTTTGAGCCTGTAAGTCTGCAAATTGCCCTTCTCCTGTGAGCATTTCTGTATTATGGTCTCCAAACCCTGCAGCTGTGTTTCTTTTTTCTTTTTTCTTTTTTTTTTTTTAATTTACTTTAGTTGTACACAAAGCATTTTCACTTTATGTGGTGCTGGGGATTGAACCCGAGTTGCACACGTGCTAGATGAGCGCTCTACCTCTGAGCCACAACCGCAGCCCTGAGCTGCGTTTCTTTTAGCCATTTCTATACAAAGTTCTTGAAATTGTGATCGCCAAACCAAGTATTGCCCCCCGCTTAATGCTGCTTTACATAGACTTTTCCAGTCTGAGGCCGTTAAGCTAAAGGTGTTAAGGGATTCCAGCATACTCAACGTGAAAGGAGCTTGGGGCCCATACATCATTACTGCCTCTTTGAGATTTTTTATTGTTTTGAAATCTACTGACTGGTGGACCCTCTGTCCATTTTTCTTTTCAAATACTGGCAGTTCCCAATGTATCTGAGTTACCCTCGGGAACGCATAAGCACTCAGAAAGACTTTTTATTTCTGTTTCTAGGGTATGCAAATGCCTAGTAATACCCTTCATATTTTCTGTAATGGATTCCACCCATAGGGGAGTAGAGGACACAAGTGGTTCCTCTACTTGACGGTCCTTTTTCTTGGTCTTTTTTAGTTTCTTTTTCCTCATTTTCTCAGGACCACTTTTACTAGATTCCTCACTACTGCTGATTTCACTGACAGCAATATCCTGAGTTCCAGGTTCCATGAAGAGCAAGTATTCTTCAGCTATCTCCAATAACTCCCGAATAGCTCTAACAGCTTGGATTTTTGTCATTTTGGGGACTCTTCTAATACTCTCTTTACTGGTCTTAGTTGACCCAGTGGAAGCTACGCTTTCTTGATCACTTTCACTTTTTTTTAAATCCGCCTCACTGACAACGGAGTCAAGTATATCAAGGATTCTTTCCATAACTTGTATCATTTGGGATTTAGTTATATTTGAACCCATCTTTAGAGACCTTTCAGTTCTTACCTGTCCGCTCCGAAGTCCCCGTACGGGCCGCCACCTGTTGCTGCCTGAAGCGATTGCCACTTGGAGCAGCGATGCTGCGGGAGAAAATTCGGAGGCAGGATGGAAATGAAAAAGGTCTTTTATTCTTCTCTCTCCAGCTCCAGCAACACACACCCCTACAACACCACACAAAAAAATGGCGTTGACCCTGTCCGCAATGTCCCGGGGCAAGTCTCACGAGACCATGGAAGGTGGTAATGCTTATGGCTCACAGCTAACCGCAATCTTAGCTATCTCCTTAATTAGGGTTCCTGCACTTTAAACTGGGCTGTGCTGTGAACCCCGCACAGGCCCCACTGCTCCCTGTCAGTCATTATATCAGGCCCTTTGCTTTTTGCCTCTCCTGCCTGGCTCCAAAAAGCAGGTTTGTGGCCTCTGGTTTGATGGAAATAGCAGTGTTGTAGTAGTTCATCATTACTCAGTGTAAAGTCTAGTGGCTTAGCTTTTTTTTATCCAAAAGAAGAAATAGAATCCTGTTGTATTTATTAAATTTCTCGACTTTATTTTTAAAGTTTCCTTAATTTTTTAAGATTTAAGTTGATTGTACATTTGCAAGGCAGAAGTGAGGGTTGCTGAGAGCTGTAGACCCCCATTGTATGTTCCCACTTCAGAGTCTAGGGTTTTAGTTCCCAGCAGCACCATTCCAACTCTCCGGGGGCGTTGGAGTCTTCTGGCAAAATATTGCATGATTTCCTAATGTCATCTCCCCCATTAGAAATGAGACAACCAGGGGCTGGGGTTGTGGCTCAGTGGCACAGCGCTTGCCTCACACGTGCGCGGCCCGGGTTCAATCCTCAGCACCACGTAAACATAAATGCATTGCATTATGTACAACTAAAGTAAATAAATAAATATTTAAAAAAGAAAAAAAAAAAGAAATGAGACAACCATACACCCAGCAACGAGGCTGTCACAGGTGGTGAATGGACAGTTTGTTCTTGTATTCTTTAGTAAACTACTTCAAGGAAATGAAGTTCTCATGGGTCAGGATTGGCTTTTTTCACACTAATACTAAGCCTTCACTGCAAGAAAAAAATGCTTTCAAGAAAGGCTACATGAAGATGCCACTCCAGGTATTTGCAGTGCATGATGTACAGGAGAATGGAAACCATGATTCATATCTACAGGCCTTCCCAGATGCCAGCTCGGTCCTCAAGGACTTGCTCCAACTGTTCCCTACCTGGATTCTCCCTCTGCAGTGGTAGCTGTCACCTCAGTGGGGTGCCGTACCCACTTCCTGCTCTTGTAGTATTCTAGGCTGTCAGACTTTGCCAGTCGCTGAGGGTACCTACTTAGCACCTGTTTAGTATGCAACCTGTGGGTGGTGAAGGGTGAAGGGCACTGCTGGTGTCCTGAGATCTCAGCACCCTGGGGAGGGGTTGGCAGTCTGCTTCCAGCAGTCCTGCCACTCCCATTTTATGGTGGACGCTGGAGGAGACATGGGAGCTTCTTTAGCTTCCATGAAATACTCATTAGATAAGTTTCACTTTTTTCCTGAACCTTCACGACTTTCTCGTTCTCTTGCAGGATTCCAAAGCTATAAGATGTTATCATTTCCTTCTTGGAAAGTCACCCATGTTAGTGCTTGGAGTTGGTTAGCAATGTTGGTACAAATGCCCATTGAAAACAAAATTTTTCTTTCTTTCTTTTTTTCTTTTTGGTACCAGGGATTGAACTCAGGTGCACTAGACCACTGGGCCACATCCCCAGCCCTTTTTTTGTATTTTATTAGAGACAGGGTCTCACTGAGTTGCTAAGTGCCTCGCCATTGCTGAGGCTGGCTTTGAACTCCTGATCCTCCTACCTCAGCCTCCCAAAGTGCTGGGATTATAGGCGTGCGCCACCGCGCCCGGCTTGCCTTTTTTTAAATATATATTTATTTATTTGCTTTTAGTTGTGCACAATGTGTTTATTTGTACGTGGTGCTGAGGATCGAACCCAGGCTGTGCACATGCTAGGCAAGTGCTCTATCGCTGAGCCACAACCCCAGCCCTGTCTTTTCTCTAAAATAGCAAAAATCTAGGGCTGGGGTTGTAGCTTACTGGTAGAGCACTTGCCTAGCATGGGTGAGGCATTGGGTTCAATTCTCAGCTCTGTATATAAATAAATGAATAAAATAAAGGTTCATTAACATCTAAAAAATAAAAATAAATAAAATAGCAAAATTCTGATTTATTTATTTATTCGTGGTGCTAGAGATTGAGCCCCAGGTCTTGTGCACGCTAGACAAGCTCTCTACCAACTGAGCTCTATTCTTAGCTCAAGGAAACTCTAATTTTGAACTGTGCTTTGATGATGTTGACTGTGATAGCGGGGGCAAGTGGAATGGAAAGCACATAACTCAGCTCACCTACAAATGTCACTTTCACAACTTCAATTTAGGGCTGGGGATAAAACTCAGTTGGTAGAGTGTTTGCCTTGCATGTAGAAGGCTCTGGGTTCGATCCCAGCATCAAAAAAAATATCACAACAAAACTTACGTTTAGAGTGGGATCCTTTGGCCTGGTCATCTGCAGTTTGCAATCCTTTGCATTATCTCTGTTTCACTTTTCCCATCTTGGATTGGAACCCAGAACAAAGAAAGGATGTTAGTGAAAAAAAAAAAATAGTAAAATCTGAGAAGTCTGGGTTTAGGTAATAGAAACATACTAATGAGGGGCTGGAGTTGTGGTTCAGCGGTAGAGCGCTCACCTACCACATGCTCAGCCCGGGTTCGATCCTCACTCAGCACCACATAAAAATAAACGCATTGTGTACAACTAAAGCAAATAAATGAATATTTAAAAAAAATAAACAGAAAGAAATGAACTAATGAGCCGGGTATGGTAGTGTATATCTGTAATCCCAGTGGCTCAGGAAGGTAAGGCAGGAGGATCGCGCGTTCAAAGCCAGCTTCAACAAAAGCGAGGCGCTAAGCAACTCAGCGAGACCCTGTCTCTAAATAAAATACAAAATAGGGCTGGGGATGTGGCTCAGTGCTGGAGTGCCTCTGAGTTCAATTCCTGGTACCAAAAAAAAAAAAAAAGAAGAAGAAGAAGAAACATACTAATGTTGGTCTCTCAGATTTGACAGACATTCACTTTAAGATGTTAACATTAGGGGAAGGTGAATGAAGAGTATACTAGAACTTTCTGAACTATCTGCAACTTTTCTAAAGTTATAACTGTCTAAAATTATTCCAAAATAAGAAATTGGCTGAGATCATATAATTTTCAAACCAAATGTCACCTTGAGAATCTTTTTTGTTTGTTTTGTTTTGTTTTGGTACCAGGGATTGAACTCAAGGGCACTTAACCACTGAGCCACATCCCCAGCCCTTTTTTTTTTTATTTTTCCCCTTGGGGTACCAGGGATTGAACTTGGGCACTCGACCACTGGCCAACATCCCCAGCCCTTTTTTGTATTTTTTTTTTTTTTTTTTTTTTTTTTTTTTGTTTTTTGTGGTACCGGAGATTGAACTCAGGGGCACTCGACCACTGGGCCACATGCCCAGCCCTTTTTTGTATTTTATTTAGAGACAGGGTCTCACTGAGTTGCTAAGTGCCTCACCATTGCTGAGGCTGGCTTTGAACTCGCGATTCTCCTGTCTCAGCCTCCCAAAGTGCTGGGATTACAGGCGCGCGCCACCGCGCCCGGCTCCTTTTTTGTGTTTTTTTAAAGACAGGGTCTTACTGAGTTGCTAAGTGCCTCACCATTGCTGAAGCTGGCTTTGAACTCATGATCCTCCTTCCTCAGCCTCCCAAGTGCTGGGATTACAGGTGTGTACCACCATGCCCAGCCCCCAGCCCTTTTTTTGTGTTTTATTTAGATACAGTGTCTCACTGAGTTGCTTAGGGCTTTGCTAAGTTGCTGAGGCTGGCTTTGAACTTGCCATCCTCCTGCCTAAGCCTCCTGAACCGCTGGTATTACAGGTGTGTGCCACTGTACCAGGCAGAATAGGGTATTTTAACGGTCCTCATGTCATAGCAGGAAACTAAAAACTTACAGAGGAATGACTTGCCTCCGGTCCCCTGGAGGTTAGCAGTTGTGTCAGACAGAGGTTACGTTTCTGTTCTCTTTCCATTTGCCATCTCCCCTCCAAAATGTCTGTATTCCTCTCTCCATAAGGTGAGGCTTCCTGGCTAATCTAGGGATAGACCTGCAATGAGTGGTTCAGGTGAACAACACACTTATATAGATCCTTGGGCTGCATGTAATGCTCTTTGTTCGTGAGAAGCAGAGAACATATGATCTTTTTTCTTTCTTTCTTTCTTTTTTAATTTTTTTTTTTTTGTTGTAGGTGGACACAATGCCTTTATTTTATTTATTTATTTTTATGTGGTGCTGAGGCTCGAACCCCGTGCCTCACGCATGCTGGGCAAGTGCTCTGCCACTGAGCTATGGCCCCAGCCTAGAGCATGTGATCTTTACCAGCTGCAATGCTATACAGGGTGCTGTGTTCCTGGATGCTTCTAAGGGCTGCCACAGTGGGGAAGAGTGGCTCATAGCCACCTTAGTCCCCATCCACTCTCCAACACCATGTCCTCTGTTCATGGAAGGATGTGAATCATCCTGGGTGGCAAAGGCCTGTAGGAACCAAGAGTGAGATGCTTACTTAGCAAAGTGTCTTCCCCTCTCTGGAGGGACCAGTCATTTTGACTTGGCAGTTAGCTCAATTATGCACCAACTATTTGCAGAATTATTCAAAATGTGACTAGAAGCCAAGTTCAGTGGCAGGTGTCTATAATCCAGGCTATTCGGGAGGCTGAGCCCAATCTGGTATTTTGGGATTATTTTTTTCTGTAGCTTATCACATAGTGCAATAGGAAGTAATTTGCAGCTATTAATTCCATCTGCAAAGAGTAAACAGCTAGAATTCCTGAAAACATATCTTTTCCTGCTGTGACCTCTGTGGAGCCTGGCATTCCTGGTATTTTGATTTCCTACAGGGTATGAACAGATTTAAATTATTAGAAACTTGCACATTGGTTTGTTTAAAAAAAAAATAGTGTATGGGCACATTGATGGCATCTGTTAATGTTACTGGTTAAAATTATGGCTAAGCAAAATTTTGCTTAATCTGTTCTTAAAATGAGAGTCCTGTTGAATGGCTTCGAACTTGCCATCCTCCTGCCTCAGCCTCCTGAGCCGCTAGTATTACAGGTGTGTACCACTGCACCAGGCAAAATTGGGTATTTTAACTGTCATGAGTTCAAAGCCAGCCTCACCAGTGGCGAGGCACTTAGCAACTCAGTGAGACCCTGTCTCTAATAAAAGACAAAAAAGTGTTGGGGATGTGGCCCAGTGGTCGAGTGCCCCTGAGTTCAATCCCCAGTACCCAAAAAAAAAAAAAAAAAAAAAAAAAAAAATAGACATAAATAATTGAATATTAACCTGTGATTGGGCTAGGGATGTTCAGTAGTAGAGCTTTTGCCTAACATTTACAAGGCCCTGGGTTTAATTCCTAGCACTACCAAAAAAAAAAGAAAGTATGTGTGTGTGTCTAGATTAACCTGTGGTAAGAGGGAATGTGTGCTGGGTGTAGTAGTGCACACCTGTAATCCCAGCAGGTCAGGAGACTGAGGCAGGAGGATCGCAAGTTGTAGGCCAAACTTGGCAATTTAGCAAGACTTTTTCTCAAAATAAAAAAATTAGAAGGACTGGGGATGTAGCTCAGTGGTAGAGTGCCCTTGGGCTTGCTCCCCAGTACTAAGGGGGGTAAAAAGAGAAAAGAGAGTATAGATAAACAAGAAACATAATTTTTTTTTCATATACTCTGTACTGTTGGTTTTTTGCTATGAGCATAATTTTTTTTTCAAATATTTATTTATTTGCTTTAGTTGTACACAATGCGTTCATTTATACGTGGTGCTGAGGATCGAACCCGGGCCGCGCACATGCTAGGCGAGCGCTCTACCGCTGAGCCACAATCCCAGCCCATATGAGCATAATTTTAAAAAAATATTTTTAGTCTTAGATGGGCACAATACCTTTATTTTATGTATGTATGTATGTATTCACTTATTTATTTATTATGTGGTGCTGAGGTTCAAATGCAGTGCCTCACGCATGCTAGGCAAGGGCTCTGCCACTGAGCTACAATCCCAGCCCCCATGGGCATATATATATATATATATATATATATATATATATATTTATTTTTTTTTTTTTTTTTTTTTTTTTTTTTTTTTTGTGGTACCGGGGATTGAACTCAGGGGCACTTGACCACTGGGTCACATCCCCAGACCTTTTTAGTATTTTATTTAGAGACAGGGTCTCACTGTCTCACTGAGTTGCTAAGTGCCTCGCCATTGCTGAGGCTGGCTTTGAACTCGCGATCCTCCTGCCTCAGCCTCCCAAAGTGCTGGGATTACAGGCGTGCGCCACCACGCCCGGCTAATGGGCATATATTTTTTAATAATATTTTTCAAACTTGGAGCTCCCCAGATCATTTTTCTCCCATCACCCACCATATTAGATACTCTGTCAGCCACACCTCAAGACTCCCTGTATTTCTCCCACCAACATGGAATATGTGTTTGGATGTGCTCCCTCATCCGTGACTGAAAAAGAGCAACCACTTTTCTGTCCTTCTCCCAGTAAAATGTTTCTCAAAGTGCTTAGGACTGTACAGTCATAAGTGGGACCCTTAGCTGTCACGTAGTACTGTTTCCTTTGACAGAAGTGGCAACCGAGGCCCTGTGGCCGTGTCCTCCTGTGTTCGTCCCCGCCTCCTTCTCTCTGAAATCTCATCTAGCCCGTCTCCCTATCATGGTGTGAGAAGGCTAGGGTAGAATATCTTATTTTCTCACAGACTTGAGGTCTGCCATTGGTCCCAGTTATTGTTGGGCTAACACTAGAATGTCGTGGAGTGTTCCATGCAAAGGTTTTTGTCATGTTGCAGGAGAAAGGATCCGACAAATCTAGAACACCCGACCCTCACAGCTTGAGATCCTCTGGTCCTTGTAGAGTCTAGTGACCGGCTAGAGTCATGCCTGAGTTGATGGCCAGAATTTATAACCAGGGACTCAATTAGGAAATTTAAACTGTGAGATTTTCTTTCTTTCTTTCTTTCTTTTTTTTTTTTTTTTTTTTTGGTACCGGGAATTGAACTTAGGGGCACTCAACCACTGGGCCACATCCCCAGCCCTTTTTTGTATTTTATTAGAGACAGGGTCTCACTGAGTTGCTAAGTGCCTCGTCATTGCTGAGGCTGGCTTTGAACTCTTGATCCTCCTGCCTCAGCCTCCCAAGTGCTGGGATTACAGGCGTGCGCCACCACGCCCAGCTTGAGATTTTCTTTGTAAGATTCATGCAGCCTCAAAAGAGGTGGCTAAAATAAAGAATGTCAGACTGTGCAGAATGGCAGGTATCAAAAATAGAAGCAATAATAAGTGTTGGAGGGCTGGGGTTGTAGCTCAGTGGTAGAGTGCTCGCCTTGCATGTGTGAGGCACTGGGTTCGATCCTCAGCACCACATAAAAATAAAAAAATAAAATAAAGGTATTGTGTTTATCTACAACTAAAAAATAAAATAAATAATAAGTGTTGGCGAGGATGTGGGGGAAAAGGTGCACTCATACATTGCTGGTGGGACTGCAAACTGGTGCAAGCACTCTGGAAAACAGTGTGGAGATTCCTCAGAAAACTTGGAATGGAACCATCATTTGACCCAGCTATCCCACTCCTCAGTCTATACCCAAAGGACTTAAAATTGGCATACTATAGTGACATAGCCACACCAATGTTTATAGCAGCTGAATTCCACAGTAGATAAACTGTGGAACCAACCTAGATGCCTATCAATAGATGAATGGATAAAGAAACTGTGTTATATGTAAACAATGAAATATTAGTCAGCATTAAAAGAGAATAAAATTATGGCATTTGCAGATAAATGGATGGAGTTGGAGAATATTATGCTACATGAAGTAAGCCAATCCCCAAAAACTAAAGGCCAAATGTTTTCTCTGATTAGTGGATGCTGATCTATGATTGGGGCAGGGGGGCATGGGAATAATGGAGGAACTTTGGATTGGGCAAAGGGGTGGGTGGATAGAGGTTATGGAGGTAGGACAGATGGTGGAACGAGACGGACATCATCACCCTAGGTACATGTATGATTGCACGAATAGCGTGCGTCTGCACGGCGTGCAGCCAGAGAATTGCAATGGCGTGCTCCATTTGTGTACAATGAGTCAAAATGCATTCTGCTGTCATGTACAACTAAGTAGAACAAATAAAAATAATAATAAAAAAGAAAGGGAAATAAAGAATGTCAGGCTGTGCAGAGCTGAGGAAAGTCACACGCTGCAGTCCCCGGAGGGTGGCAGCACTCTCCGTCCTCTGGGGGTCCATGGTGGAGAGCTCGTCACAGCTCCCCTGACATCTCAAGGTCCCGGGGGCGAGCACGGGAGGCTCCCCAGCAGCCTGTACACACCAAAATGAGGTCATTCAGAAACTCTTTGCACATTTCCCTCCTGTCCTGGCCCTCAGCTGACTGCCTTGTTTCGCCCACAGGTTGTGGAGCGGCGGCGAACT
Organism: Tamias sibiricus; assembly: GCA_025594165.1. Taxonomy (NCBI): domain Eukaryota; kingdom Metazoa; phylum Chordata; class Mammalia; order Rodentia; family Sciuridae; genus Tamias; species Tamias sibiricus. The sequence continues at coordinate 4,871,488 of CM046658.1, read as the reverse complement.
CCAGCGGAGATCAGAGAAGAGTTTGAGCGGCTGCAGCGAGAGCGGGAGGAGAGGAGGCTGCAGCAGCGAACCAACCCCAAGGTAGCCCCGCCAGTGACAGGACGGGAAAGCCTTAAATACCGAGGGCCGGTAGGCTTTACGGTAACAGCGCACCAAAATGGGTGGGTCAGAACCCTTGCCTCAAAGAGGGTTCTTCCGGAAGGTGGCTCTGGTAGCCACTGCTGACCTGGAGCGAGCGTTTCCAGCCAGGTGGAAGGAGGGAAGACAGGACCAGCCCCCAGTTTTCCCAGAAGCCACGATCCCCAAGCAGAAACTCAGGCTAGTTCTCTAAGACCTTTTCCTACAGCTGTGCTGCCCAACTCCTTGGCATTGAAAATCAGCAGAAGACAGTGTCAGGAAGGGACAGGCGCCTAACCGCTCAAGCATGAGGGTGACAGCCCACGGATGGCCAAATGATGCAGAGGATGTGGGGTGTTCCCAGATCCCTTCAACCAGGGACTCTGCTTTCCTCACCCCAGGACGTGGGAGTCATGAACACCAGTCACCAGGCTGTCTCTACAGCATAAGTGACCAAGTCCCCAGGGGACACTTCAGAGGCAGAGAGTGACTCTTCAGTCCAAGTACCATATTCTTTTCTTTGCATTTCTTAGGGAGGTTGTCCCGAGAATGTGGGATGGCAGCTGGGCTGGTGTACTGTCCGACTATTTAGTCAGAGGACTCAGCAGCCAGGCCCCTCACTGTGGCCAGCATGGCCATGCAAAAAGCCTATGTCTCATGATAAGAGTTACTAGCCTTCCTCCAGCTTTTCTTCTCCGGGGCTCCCATAATCTGTCAACTCAGTGGCATTGTAGGAAGGAGAAATTAAGCCAAACAAAGTATTTAACAAACATCATTATTTTTCTTTAAATCTTCTAAAAAGAACAATGACAGCTTAAACTGAGAAGCAAAGAGTAAAGTGAACCTCTGATTGAATTCATTCTAGAAAACAGATTTTTTAAGACCCCGCCCCTACAGCATTTAAAAGATTATTTTCAGAACAGGCCTGTATATTTGAACTCTGCATTCCACACTGTATATATATGTTAGTTATCCCACAGGGTCCTAGAGAGGTTGGCTTCGGGACATCTCAAAGATGTCAAATTCCAGCTATGCTTGGGTTCCTTGTGTAAAATAGCATGGTGTTTGCATATAACCTGCACGCCTCCTCCTGTGTGTCTAAAATTGCTTCTAGATTGCTTATGATGACATGATGTAATGCTGTGGAGGTAGTTGTCATGCTGTATTGTTGAAGGAGTAATGACAAGGAAAACATCTGTGTTTAGTACCAATGCATTTTCTTTCCTGAACATTTTCAATTGTGGATGCGTGGCCGTGGGTGCAGATGACCAATAGTACTTGTAAATGTCCACACACACTTACTCGTAGCAGGTAACAGCTTCAGTTGTGTGGAGCTGTCTCTTAATCAGAAGGAGGCGGGAGGTGAACCCTGGCTGAACTGAGCCAGGGAGCTTGAGGCAGTTGGAGATTCAGAAGTCTCTGAGGTGTCCCAGCTGTTCCAGCGGTTCCTGGCTGGGATCCCCAGTGTGGGCCCAGACCTGCTTGCTCGGGGTATCTGGCTTAAAGTACCAGTGTTGGCAGCTGGAGATGAGGGTGGGGATGAGGTGGGCAGGAAGTTGCCCTCGTGGCTTTGCTGTCCTGGCTGCATTTGTGCTGCAGTCTGAGCGGTAACAGGGAAGAGAGGCTCGTCCTGAGCTATGTTCCTGCGAACAGGAGGCCATCTGGGAGTGCCTGGCTGTGCATGGTGGTTGCTTATTGGGACTCTGTGCAAATGTGTCTGTGGGCCCTGTTTCTGTGGAGTGAGGAGCACAGCTGGGACCATTTCCTGCAGGCATGCAAGTTATTTTAAAATTTCCAGTACTTTGCTACTTCCATAAACTGCTTTGAAATAAATAAAACATTTTCTAACCAGAAATAGTGATAACCAGATGTTGGCTCTGCGGCATTTTGTGCAAAGGATCGAAGCTAGATCTTTTGTTCCATTTCCAAAGAGCTTTTGGTTTGGGGTTTTTTGTTTGTTTGTTTTTCTTTTCAAGATGAGCAGAAAGGTTTGGAACATCCTCCTTCTGAGAAGAAAAGTGTGCACTTCTCTTAACAGGTCCACCCTTGACAATCGTAGGGATCCGCCTGCCGGCTGGATTCCCCAGTGGACTCCAGCTTATAGGGAGCAGCAGGCTGGATGCCATGTGTGACGGGTGGGTCTTTCTGTCTTCATCAGTGGGAGTCATTAGGATCTTGCCTCAGGATGTGTATACAGAGCAAAAAGTCCAGGTGGAAATAGGTAGATGAGAAATGACTGATGCAAGAAAGCAGGGCCCCAGCAAACCCTTTGGCTTGTGTTTGATTTTCTCATGGGTAAAATGAGGACATCCATCACGCCTGCCACACCAAGTTGAAAGATTGAATAAATACGAAGTTGATGTTATGAGAAAAAGATGACCCTGATAGGTGAATACAAGTGGCACTGGTACCAAGGTAAGGCTTGAGCCTAATTGTATTTTAAACCATATAGCTCTTGCTTTTTTCTTCTACCACTGAGCCACACCCTCACCCCCTAATTTTGTTTTGGTGTTTCATGTGGCTCAGCCAGCCAGTTTTGCCCCCCAGAGGCTAGGGCTGGATGTGAATGACCCTAACATCACCCTCAGCCTCCTCCCGTGGCCAGGCCCCTCTCAGTATGCAGTGTAAAAAGTGCTATGGGGCACAGAAGGAGGAGGTCACATGCCGGCCTCCAGCACACACCTCTCCATCTGATGGCGACACCCCCACACCCCCACCACACACACACACGCATACACTGGAGGCAGCACAGCAGAGTTTTGGGCTTGCGACACTGAGCCCTGGATCCAGGTTCGGACGCCACCTTCCAGTCCATGCTGGCGAGGGGCCTTCTCTGGCCTCAGTCCCATTTCTCCCTTGGTGAGGTTTACTGTGAGCTCAAGTCCTTGGACCCCCACAGTCCCTGCTTCTCACTGCCTCTGTTTGGGACTTCACTTTGCCCTGTGGAAAAAAGTCCTCTGTGTGCACTTACTGCTGGAAAACACCCAGCTCAGGTTGTCGCTGGGGCCCTGCACAGAAAGCCAGTGTGGGGAGGCCCTGGGCTTCGTCCAGGAGGACTGCTGTGGCTGTGGAATCTGATTGGACCATCCTCCTCCATCTCTGGGCTTCTATTTTATTTGTATACTCCGTCCACATGTCTTGCCTGTTAGAGGCTAAGATCGTACAACTGGGTCACTTCACACTGGATAGCTGAATCCCTTTCTTCTCTCAGTACCTGTAAGTCTTCTTGCTCTGGACAGTGGCTACTTCAAGCATCTTCAGAAGACAAGTTGGATTGCAGGCAGCAAGTCTGACTATTGCTGTGAGCCTTTGGGGTCCCTTGTGCAGCTGAGGACTCGGCTAGGAATGCTTGGGGGCTTGACTGTCTGTTTCCAAGGGTATATAGCCTTTGTTCTTTACTCTTTTAAAAAATATTTATGGTGATTGTTACATCATTTCTTGGTCTGTTCTATTCTTTCTCAAAGGTTGATATAAACTTGTTGGCAAGATCACCTTTCTGGTTTTAAGAAGGCTCTGTTATGAGTGTGGTTCATGTAATAGCTTAGAAACATAGTTCAGCTTTATCAGAAAAATGCTAAATAATATATCAACAAAGGCTTATAATATCCATAAAACTATCTTAAGTCGCTGGGCGCGGTGGCGCATGCCTGTAATCCCAACACTTGGGAGGCTGAGGAAGGAGGATCACTAGTTCAAAGCCAGCCTCAGCAATGACGAGGCACTTAACAACTCAGTGAAAACACTGTCTCTAATAAAATACAAAAAAGGGCTGGGGCCGGGTGTTGTGGCGCACGCCTGTAATCCCAGCACTTTTGGAGGCTGAGGCAGGAGGATCGCGAGTTCAAAGCCAGCCTCAGCAATGGTGAGGCACTTAGCAACTCAGTGAGACCCTGTCTCCAAATAAAATACAAAAAAGGGCTGGGGATATGGCCCAGTGAGTGAGTGCCCCTGAGTTCAATCCCTGGTACCACCAAAAAAAAAAAGGGCTGGGGATGTGGCCCAGTGGTCTAGTGCCCCTGAGTTCAATCCCTGGTGCCAAAAAAATAAGTCTCAAAATGTTTTTGTAAGTAAATTGCTCAAGCATTTTTAAAGTTTTTTTGTTTGTTTGTTTATTTGTTTTGTTTTGTTTTGCCTGTGGTTGCCATGGCTAATGATTGTAACTGTGAGAGGGAGCCTGTGGTTATGACTTAAATCTGCTCTGTGGAAATGGCTGTGATGTCGTAAAGCTGACTCTGCTTGGCTGCAGGATAATAGTACAGGAAAAGCCGATTGAGCCCATATGTTTGTTGTGCTCAGTGGCAAGAAAGAGCCATTTAGGGGCTGGGGTTGTGGCTCAGCGGTAGAGCGCTTGCCTAGCACGTGCATGGCCCAGGTTCAATCCTCAGCGCCACATAAAGATAAAGGCATTGTGTAAACTAAAACAAATTCTTTTTTTTTTTTTTTTTTTTTTTTTTTTTTTTTAAGAAAGAAAGAGCCATTTACCATATGCAGAGATGGGCTGCTGCTGAAATTGAGAGTTGTGGAAGGAGAAGGGCTGGGTCTGGTTGGTCATGTCTGGGAGTGGGCTCCGATGTAGAGCTGAGACTCTAGAGAGCACAGAGGGGTTCAAGGGCAAAGAGCTGTTGCTAAATCAGTGCTAGCTGGAGGGCCGTTGCCCCTGGTGTGTGCACAAGGAGCATAGTTGGTGGGGGCCAGAGTAGTTCTTGAAACCCTGGTAGGTTATGAGTTTGATCCCCCATGAAATTAGCAAGTACAGTTTCTTTCTCTGATCACAGATAAAAGCTTGAGAGCCATTGACTATGGGAGCCATCCAGGCAAGAGCCATCCTGGGTTTGTCAATGATAAAATGGGCAAACTTCACATAGCCTCTTGTTGCCTCTTCTGGGGGAATTTGCACTTAGTAAAGAGTTGCTGTTGAGGGGCTGGGGTTGTGGCTCAGCAGTAGAGCGCTCGTCTAGCACAAGCGTGGCCCGGGTTCAATCCTCAACACCACGTACAAATAAACACATTGTGTACAACTAAAGCAAATAAATGATTTTTTTTAAAGAGTTACTGTTGAAGCCGGGCGCGGTGGCGCACGCCTGTAATCCCAGCACTTTGGGAGGCTGAGGCAGGAGGATCGCGAGTTCAAAGCCAGCCTCGGCAATGGCCAGGCACTTAGTAACTCAGTGAGACCCTGCTTCTAATAAAATATAAAAAAGGGCTGGGGATGTGGCCCAGTGGTCAAGTGCCCATGAGTTCAATCCCCAGTACCAAAAAAAAAAAAAAAAAAAAAAAGAGTTACTGTTGAGATTGCATTTGACAGAAATTCCTCGTTTCATCCTAATGATCAGATAAAATAATGAAAATGTAAGCCGGGCGCGGTGGCGCACGCCTGTAATCCCAGCACTTTGGGAGGCTGAGTCAGGAGGATCGCGAGTTCAAAGCCAGCCTCAGCAATGGCGAGGCACTTAGCAACTCAGTGAGACCCTGTCTCTAATAAAAATACAAAAAAGGGCTGGGGATGTGGCCCAGTGGTCTAGTGCCGCTGAGTTCAATCCCCGGTACCCAAAAAAAAAAAAAAAAAAAAAAAAAAAAAAAAAAAAAAAAAAAAAAAAAAAAAAAATAATGAAAATGTAAATAATTGAGTGTGGAAGGTGGTGGATGCGTTGATCAGTTTGTGATAATCAAATAATGCACCTGTACATCAGATCATCACATTGTACACCTTGAATGTGTGCAGTCTTCATTGTCAACTAAACATTTAAAATGTTTAAAAAGCAGATCTGAAACCAAAAAATAAAAATAATTTCAAGTGGTCCGCTCCTGGCTTAATGCTCACCTGTCCCTGACTTTGCTGAAAGGGGGCTGAAGTGCTGCATTTCCTCTCTGCGGCCAAGGCTGCACTCCCTGTGCAGGTCCTGAGTGGTGTAGTGAAGATGCTTTACACCCACAGATGGCCCCAGGCCAGGGACAGCACCAAGTGCCTACCAGCCCAGCAAACAAAGGTGAAAGGGCTAAGCACAAAACAAAAACTACCAGGGACAACAGGCTAGCTTAGAAGAGGAGGGAAAGGGCAAATGGTAGCCTCTAATTGACTCATTGGCTGAATATTAGCAGCCAATCAGCATCTTTTGTGGGGTGCAGGGTAAAGAGGATTGATTTTTCGCAAAGTAATCTGAATTGGATGTCTATACCCTACAGAGCATTGTTCAAGGTGTGGACATTCAGAGTTGTATCGGTGGTAGTGTATTTGCCTAGCACTTGTAAGGCCTGGGTTCTATCCCCGGCGTTATGAAAAACAAAGCAATACATTCAGCAGAAACTAAAATAGATGAGGTCCAGCTGTTGTGAAATAACATTCTACCTGAGGGACAGGTAATACACAGCGAACACAGTGCATGAATCATATCCTGATGCCATGAGGGCAACTAGAGCGAGGTAAGGGGTGGGTCAGCAGGCTCAAACAGGGTGGAAAGGCCTCACCAAGAAAGTGATGCTAGAACAAAGATGAGAAGGAGGTACCTGGGGAAGAACTTTCTAGTGGAGGGGAAGTGAATCTGGTGTGTCCAAGATGTGTCTAGAACAATGGAGGGGGGATTTGTAGGGTTGAAGTCTAAGAGGTATGTTTCCCCTCACTCTGCAGTGAAGCAGGGACCAGGCTTAATATGTGATGACCCAAGAGACCAGAACCAGCCAGGCATGGTGGCCACACCTGTGATCCCAGCGACTCAGGAGGCTGAGACAGGAGGACTGCAAGTTCAAGGTCAGCCTCAGCAACTTAGCAAGGCCCTGTCTCAACAAATAAAGAGGGCTGGGAACGTAGCTCAGTGGTAAAAGCGCCCCTGGGTTTGATCCCCAGTGCCAGAGAGAGAGAGAGAGAGAGAGAAAGCAGAACCAGTAGCACTGAGCGAATGTTGCAGGAAGGTTTGAGCTCAGTGCAGGAGCGTTGGGTTAGTGAGGCTGCTGGGGACTCAGAAACAAAGCTTTTGTCACACTGTCTTATCTTAAAACACTGTGTGGTGAGGACCTCTGTCTTCTAGAAGATGACAACAGGAGGATGGGGTATGTAATTAAGGTAAAAACTAGCTGGGCACCGTGGTGCATGCCTGTAATCCCAGCAGCTTGGGAGGCTGAGACAGAAGGATCATGAGTTCAAAGCCAGCCCTAGCAATGGTGAGGCATTAAGCAACTCAAAGAGACCCTGTGTCTAAATAAAATACAAAACAGGACTAGAGGTGTGGCTCACTGGTTGATTGCTCCTGAGTTCAATCCACAGTACCCCCCCATAAAAAATAAAATAAAATTTGCAGGCCATCCACAGAGCCAGTGCAGGAGCGGACCCCAGGCCAAGGCCGTTGGTACTGCCATTTGAGCTGGATCCCCTAGCATTGAGCACAGTTGGGCCCGTTGATGGTGTCAGATGGCTAGCTGGGAAGGGCTCTCTCATGCTGCTGGCCCTGCATGTCAGTAAGGGTGTCCTCTGGTTATGTTGGGTCCTTCTGATCAAGAAACATCTGAGGCTTACTGACACAAGTAGTCTACTGATTCAAAGTATGCACATAAGACCATTTGGGGATGGTAATAATTTTTAAGCAGTTTCTACTTTAGAAGTCCTTAAGGTGTGGGGGAAAATGTTTTTCATCAAAGTAATATGTGTAGGGCTGGGGTTGTGGCTCAGAGGTAGAGCGCTCACCTGGCACGTGCGCGGCCCGGGTTCGATCCTCAGCACCACGTAAACATAAATGCATTGCATTGTGTACAACTAAAGCAAATAAATAAATATTTTTTTAAAAAAAGTAATATGTGTAAATAGCTTGGAAAGTATCAAATAGTTACCAAACTTAGGCAGAAAAATCCCAGTTGCCTTACCCTCCTTTCTTCCTCCAGTCTGCTGTTCCCTAGAGGTGGCCACCCCCACCCTTTGCTAGGCAAGCGACCTACCACTGAGCCACAACCCCAGCCTCACTCCCACCCTTTGCATTCTTTGCTTCTAACATTTATTCTGCATTTCTGAGTCACATGTCACATGTTCATACTGTTGGGGGTTGTTTGTTTGTTTGTTTGTTTGTTTTTTCCCCCAGTTTTAGTAGCTAAGGTGACTTCCCAGAGAAATGAGACCCAGTTCCCAAAACAGGACACATAGTCCTTGCCCAGCTGGTTATGGCCCTTTGGGTTGAATTACATCATGGAGGCTGTCTGATGCTCAGACAGCACACCTGCCCTTCCCAGCGCTGTTTCATCTGTGGTACTAGCCATTGTCCTTTGGTCCCTGTCGGAGCTAGCTCTCCTTAGCCCCAGCAGGCCGGCAGGCTCCATCCCGGCCCAGCCCGGCTGCTTTCCAGGATCACACTCCCAGATTCTCAGATGTCTCCCATTTGCTGAGTGCTGCCCATGTGTGGGCATCTTTTGACCCATGGCACAGTGACCACTTTCTTCCTAGAGCTGAGATTCACTTCTCAGTTGGCTCACATGCCTTCTTGTTTGGTTTTGCCCTTTCTGTGTGAAGCATCTTCCAGTAGGCTCTTCAGAAAAGATGCATAGAAGACAAAATTTATTTTTCCTTTTAATTTCTTGACTTTTTTTTCTTCCTTTCTTTTGAGAGTGGGGACTGGGGATTGAACCCAAGAGCACTTAGCCATTGAGCTATGTCCCCAGCCCCCCCCCCTTTTTTTTTTTGGTACCAGGGATTGAACTCAGGGGCACCTGACCACTGAGCCACATCCCCAGCCCTAGTTTGTATTTTATTTAGAGACAGGGTCCCACTGAGTTGTTTAGCACTTTGACGGTGCTGAGGCTGGCTTTGAACTCAGTCCTCCTATCTCAGCCTCTCGAGCTGCTGGGATTACGGACAAGCACCACCACGCCCAGCCCCAGCCCTTTTTATTTTGAGACAGGATCTCTAGCCCCTTTTATTTTTTATTTATTCATTTTTTTGTGGAGGGAGGTGGGTACTGTGGATTGAACTCAGGGGCACTCAACCACTGAGTCACATCCCCAGCCCTATTTTGTATTTTATTTAGAGACAGTGTCTCACTGAGTTGCTTAGCATCTTGCCTTGCTTATTAGCACCTCATCGTTGCTGAGGCTGACTTTGAACTTGAGGTCCCCCTGTCTCAGCTTCCCAAGCTGCTGCTGCTTACTCTTACACAACTGCATATGAACTTATAATTTTTAATTTCTGTAAAATTTTCAGTTAAAAAAAAAAGAGAATGTCAACTAGTTTGTGTTACCAAAAGCCAGTTAGTGAACTCTACTATATCATACTATTATTATTATTATTTTTTTTTTTTTTTTTTTGGTACTGGGGATTGAACTCAGGGGCCCTTGACCACTGGGCCACATCCCCAGCCCTTTTTTGTATTTTATTAGAGACAGGGTCTCACTGAGTTGCTAAGTGCCTCGCCATTGCTGAGGCTGGCTTTGAACTCGCGATCCTCCTGCCTCAGCCTCCCAAAGTGCTGGGATTACAGGCGTGCGCCACCGCGCCCGGCTCATACTATTATTTTTATGAGAATGCAGATTCTCAGGTGCTGGCTTAAGCAGTGGATTCAGTTGGTGGCTGAACAGTGCATCAGTCTGGGGGGCAGAAAATAAAAAGATGCTTGTTGTTCTCTAACCATTTAAGATAAAGGGCTAGCTTGTGAAAGAGCACCTGTGGGCCATGAAGGTGGCAGTTGTGGACTTGTAGCTGGTAGGCTGGGACACCTCCCAGGGATTCTTCAGCTGCTTCCTCATGTGCTCAGCTCCTTGGACCTGAGAATCTTGTCAACTTGTTTTTTATTGTGTAGCTCAGAAATTGAGAAACTAGATTAAGTTTTTTTGATGACTTGTATTGAAGACTTAAGACCCCAAACTGACAGGCCCTGTAGTCAAGTAGCACTGATAACAGAAGAAAGAACTCCCACACTACAGGTGGAATCCTCTAGTTCCAGAAGTCACAAAGGTTGCAGTCAAGTGTCTGCAGCTGCCAGGTGTGCCACTGGTAACCTTCCAGAGGTGTCCCACACCCTGATGGTAGAATTAGGTGCTCTAAGTATCAACAAACTGACCGCTGCTCATGGCCACAGTTAGCCCATGACCAAAGAATGTTTTTCACATTTTGAATTTTTATAAAAATTAAAAGGAGAAGGATATTTTGTGGGACATGTAAATTGTATGAAACTCATATTTCAATGTCTGTAAATAAAATATTATTGGAGGAGCTGGGGTTGTGGCTCAGCGGCAGAGCGCTTGCCTCGCACGTGAGCGGCCCGGGTTCGATCCTCAGCACCACGTAAACATAAATGGATTGCATTGTGTACAACTAAAGTAAATAAATAAAGATTTTTTTTTTTTTTTTTTGGTACCGGGGATTGAACTCAGGGGCACTCGACCACTGGGCCACATCCCCGGCCCTTTTTGTATTTTTATTAGAGACAGGGTCTCACTGAGTTACTAAGTGCCTTGCCATTGCTGAGGCTGGCTTTGAACTCGCGATCCTCCTGCCTCAGCCTCCCAAAGTGCTGGGATTACAGGCGTGCGCCACCGTGCCCGGCAATAAAGATTTTTTAAAAAGATTTTAAAATATATATATTATTGGAGCACAGCAGGACAAACTCGTTGCTTTTATCTGTAGTTGTTTTTGGCTACAACAGTAGAGCTGAGAAGTCTCAGTAATAGTTGCCCACAACACCCAAAATATTTACTGTGCCTTTTACAGAAATTTGGGGCATTGCTGTAGAAAAATAAGGGGAAGCATGCTAGCAGCAGAAAGATAAAGGTGAGAGGTATTTTATTTTTTTTAATATTTATTTATTTACTTTAGTTGTACACAATGCAATGCATTTATGTTTACGTGGTGCTGAGGATAGAACCCGGGTCACGCACGTGCAAGGCGAGCGCTCTGCTGCTGAGCCACAACCCCAGCCCAGTGAGAGGTATTTTAATCCATGGCACCACACCTATAACCCCAGGAGGCTGAGACAGAAGAATTACAAGTTTGAGGCCAAGCTGCGCAACTTAGTGAGGCTCTGCCTCAAAATTTTTAAAAAGCCCTGTGGGGATGTAGTTCAGTGGTAGACCTAATATGTGCAAGGACCTGGGTTCCATCCCCAGCACTGCAAAAAAAGAGGAGGAGAAGGAGGAGGTACTTTGTTTTGGTTGGTTGGTTGGTTAGTTGGTTGGTAGGTACTGGGGATTGAATCCAGAGGACCTTAACCACTGAACCACATCCCCAGCCCTTTTTATTTTGAGAGGGGTCTCCCCAAGTTGCATAGGATTGTGCTAAATTGCCGAGGCTGGCCTTGAACTTGTGATCCTCCTCCCTCAGCCTCCTGAGTCACTGGGATTTATAGGCCTATGCCACCACGCCCACCAGTACTTTCTTTTGTAAATCCTTTTTCTTTGCAAGTTTTGATTCAGTAACAGTTTGATATAAAAGGATGTGAGTTTCCATATATATTCAATTAGAAGTGGTTGAAAAAAATCTAACCCATTTGATTTAACCAATGTTAGATTTGTGTATCTTTGCTTTATATTCTTGATTTTCTGTCAGAATTCAAATCTGACTTCATTCCTCTCAAACTTGTCGGTTTTTGTTATATAAGAGCGTATTGTCTTTTGCAAGTGAAAACGAATGACAGTTTGCAGCCCAGCCCTACTTGGCACCAAGAGAGGAACCCCATCTATTCTGAGGCTGTGACCAGCCCATTTCTAAAGGTTGTTTCCCTGAAATGGAAGAAGAGCAGAAGGTGGCATCTAGACCACTCTAAAATAAAGAAATGTCCTTGTCAACTCAAAATGACTTGATGGGTCATTTTCCAGGACAGTTAATTTCATCAGGCAAGTTGGCACCTGAGCCTTGAGTTCTCTCTGCTCACTGGTGCTATTCTGGTTTAGTTGCTTCCCATAGGCTTGGCTCAGCACCAGAGGTGTCTGGGTCTAAAGTCACCAACTCATGGGGGTTTTCAGTTATTGTGGCCATTTGCAAGGAACAAGCAGAGAGGTTGGAAAAGTGATGACTGGACAATATTTTTCAACTTTTCAACTTCTCAACAGCTACACCATCCCCTGGTAAATCAGTTGATTGTCCATGTAGCATTGACACAGATATTTAACATTTAGATTTTGTTGGGAAAGGAAATAAAATTATTTTAGCCAATACAATTAGGCACATCGTAAGAGAGATAAATATTGAAATAATGCGCTGGGTGTGGTGGCGCACGCCTGTGATCCTAGCAGCTCGGGAGCCTAAGGCAGGAGGATTGTGAGTTCAAAGCCAGCCTCAGCAATTTAGCGAGGTCCTAAAGCAACCCAGTGAGACCCTCTCTAAATAAAATACCAAAAAAAGGGCTGGGGATATGGCCCAGTGGTTAAGTGCCCCTGGGTATCCATCCCTGGGACTGAAAAAACAAAAACAAAAATTGAAATAATGCAAACAACATGATTGCCTTTCTCCAAAGAATCAAATGAAAACCGCTGGTCTCGTGAGTTGAAGGAGGCGGCCAGCTATGAAGTAGCTGTAATGACCCCATGTGCCACCATGCCCTGCTCAAGCCTTTACCACAGGAGCCTTTGGGAAACGTTCCCTATCCAAACTCCATCGCTCTTACTGTGCCCTCCCCTCTGCGCTCTGCCCCAGCAGCCTCCTGGCTCCTGCTCAGTTGCCCACAGAGGCTGGCCTTCATTACTCTCACAAATCTGTTCACACATCCCCTTTCAGGGGTGCCTTTCTTCATGGTTTAAAATTAAAACACTGTCAGCAGCTACCTTTGGAGTTGTTCTGCATCTTGGTTTTTTTTCTTTTTATGGCACTAGGGATTGGTACCAGGGCCTTGCATTGCTAGGTAAGCAGTACAACTGAGCTACATCCCCAGGCTTTTTTGTTTTTTCTTTTTCTTTTTCTTTTTTTTTCCAGACAGGGCCTCGCTAAGTTGCCGGGGCTGGCCTCAAATTTGTAATCCTCCTGCCTCATCTTCCCAAGTTGCTGGAATTACAGGTGTGTGCCACCACACCTGGTTTGTGTCTCAGTTTTGTAGGTGGTTTTACAAGCGTATTCATATGTCAAAACTCATTCCAGTGAGCACTTCAGATATGTGCAGTTTGTATTAAACATGAATTAAACCTTAGTAAAGTTGTTTTTAAAAATGGGCTGCAGAGGGGCTAAGGTTGTGGCTCAGCAGTAGAGCGCTCGCCTTGCACGTGTGCGGCCGGGGTTCAATCTTCAGCACCACATAAACATAAATGCATTGCATTGTGTACAACTAAAGTAAATAAATAAATATTTTTTTAAAAACTGGGCTGCAGAGAATTTAATAAAAATGTGTGTGGTCATGTTTTTTTACATTGGGTTAACTAATATATACACCTGTTTGAAAAGTCTTAGGACTATGAAAGAAAATAATGATTGTTGATTTTTCTAAGTAATGAGCATTTTTATCAGCAAAATTTTAGTTTAGTTGTTTTTGTTTTGTTTTGTTTTGGTTTTTTGTTTTGTTTTTGCACCAGGGATTGAACCCAGAGGGGCTTAACCACTGAACCACATCCCCAGCCATTTTCAGTTTTTATTTAGAAACAGGGTCTTGCTAAGTTACTGAGACTGACCTTGAACTTGCAATCCTCTAGCCTTAGCCTCCCAAGTTGCTTGGATTACAGGAGTACACCACTGTGCCTGTCAGTTTAGTATTTCTTGAGAGAATGTGGTCTTATGTTTCTTATAACTTAATTCTAATATTACTTTGAAAGACAGAGCAATTTTTAAGTCTGACATTTGTTCATAGTTTATTTTGTCTGAGTTTCTTTATCTGAGAAGATATTTTTATGTTTTAAAGAGTTTAAACTGGGCACAGTGGTGCATGCCTGTAATCCCAGCTACTCAGGAGGCTGAGGTAGAGGATCACAAGTTTGAGACCAGCCCCAGCAACTTAGTGAGGTCCTGTCTCAAAATAAGAAATAAAAGGAGTGGAAATATAGCTTAGTGGTAGAGCACTCCTGGGTTCAAACTCCAGTGCCAAAATGAAAAAGAATTTTTAAGGTAGTTCTATGGTGTAAGAGTGTTTAGAAAAAAAAATTGGTTAATCCAAGTAGCTAATTTCTAGGTGGTCCCAAGCATCCAGGGATCCTGTTTGGTTTTGAAGCTCAGGTCAGGCCATACTCACAAAGTTTTCTTTTTTTTTTACTTGGCTTGGTTTTAGTTTTGGTACTGGGGTTTGAACCCAGGGGCTTTACCACTAAGCTTAAACCCCAGCTCTTTTTCTTTTTTTTTTGGTACCGGGGATTGAACTCAGGGGCACTCGACCACTGGGCCACATCCCCAGCCCTTTTTTGTATTTTATTTAGAGACAGGGTCTCACTGAGTTGCTAAGTGCCTCGCCATTGCTGAGGCTGGCTTTGAACTCGCGATCCTCCTGCCTCAGCCTCCCAAGTGCTGGGATTGCAGGCGTGCACCACCACGCCCAGCACTCATTTTTTTATTTTGAGGCAATGTCTAAGTTGCTGAGGTTGGCCTTGAACTTGTGATCCTCCTGCCTGGGCCACCCGAGTGTCTGGGAGTATAGGTGTGCACCACCGTGCCCAGCTAACCTCGCTTTCCTTGTACTAACAGTTATCTTTGGTGTGTGGTTGCTCTGCAGACTGGTTCTCCTGGTCAGAACACTACTTCCTAGCTCTGGAAGTCCCTGGTACTCTGCAGCTGTGTGGTTTAAACTGTGACATTCACACTTGCGTGGCTGCATGGTAGAGTGTCGTGCCGAAGCCCAGGGACTGTGAAGTCAGATGCCCAATTCAGTTAAACTGAACTCGTGCTTGAATGGTACATTGTCCTTCATCCACAGATACCACCCTTCATGCTGACTGCTTGTGTTTCTGCCCCAGGGAACCATCAGCGTTGGAGTAGATGCCACTGACCTTTTTGATCGCTATGACGAGGAGTATGAAGATGTATCTGGAAGTGGCTTTCCACAGATTGAAATTAATAAAATGCACATATCCCAGTCCATCGAGGTAAAGCACACAAACACCTCTCTCAGTACCACGCAGGCCTGAGTTAATGAGGCACAGCACCCCCAGCAGCTGGAATGAGAGTCTGCCCGGGGTTTTTCTCATCTTTATTTATGAAAGCGTGCAATTAGCCACTTTAAAAGAGAGCCATCTGCAGTCACAGCCGTGTCTGTCACTGCTCTGTCCGCTCATGAGCCAGCATGCGTGCCAGTCTGGGGCTTTCAGGCTGCAGGGTCTCGGGTCTCACCAGTTCAGGAGCATTAAGGGTCTGGGAGACCCAGAAGCCCAAAGTCCTGATGATTGTAGGAGAGAAGGCAGACCTCCACAGATAATTCTAAGAATGGTTTTCTTACATGTCATTATGTGCTGGCAGGCTATAGCATCTCTGCATCCTAAGCCCTGGGGTCACTGAATTGTCACTTTTGCCCACTATTTGGAGGCAACAGTGTCAGGCCTTTCCACTGAGGACTGCAGCAGGTCTCCACCTCCTTAGCTCTTCATTTATTCTCAGGTGCATCTGCCTACAACATGGAGTTGACACAGAGAAACTTGCCCTCTTCTAGAGCTTTGTGCCTTCGCACATGAGCTATGGATAGGTTTTCAGTCCCTTCCAGAACCCTGATGACATACAGGTTCTGGAGAGGCCCCAGATAGCCCACAGCAGAAGGCACGAGGTAGAGTCACTGTGTACTTCCACGCATTGGCACACTAACGACCCAACCTTTAGCCCTGTGTTGCTGTGGGTTTTTTCAATTTTCCCCACTAAAGCTTTTGCAAAACATATCACCTTCATGGCCACATGCTGTTCAAATAACAGCACAGCAGTTGAGGTCGGACCTGCCATCTCTGTACCTTTGGCCGTGTGCCTGTGGTGGAGTCACCACTGTGCTGGCATTGCACTTCCCGTTGCTTGGGTTCACTTGTTACAGCCAGTGTCTTTTCCTAGGCACCTTTGACAGCCACAGACACAGCCATCCTCTCTGGAAGCCTCTCGACCCAGAATGGCAATGGTGGGGGTTCCATTAACTTCGCACTCCGCCGTGTCACTTCTGCGAAGGGCTGGGGAGAGGTAAGACTGCCACAGAGCTGGATCGTGTTGTCCATGCCAAGCCTTATTTTTTAATATGTACCCTCTTAAAGTTAACCCTTACAGTGGCAAGGGGTGGCCACATCATTGTGAAGCCAGGTACTGGCTGTCAGACTTCTAGACGTTGGCCCCAAAGGAAGAATGTCACATCCAAGGAGTTCTGCCAGTCTGCTGAACAGTTTAAAGCTAGGATAAGATGTCCTTCAGGTGCCAGCTCCAGAAATCCAGCCTCTGGAAGCTCAGCATCTTTCCTTCTAGCAGTCCTGGTGGGCTGAACCCATTTCCTGCAGGGACAGGAGGCCATGCCTATCTTGGGGACGTGGACCACTGATTGGCGAACATGTCGCAGCCAGCTCTGCCAAGGCCTGAGCTGCATCAGATTAACATTGAAGATGGGCTGGGGTTGTAGCTCAGGAGTAGAGCGCTCGCCTAGCATGTGTTGAGGCCCTGGGTACGATTCTCAGCCCCACATATAAATAAATAAAATAAAGTTCCATCAACAACTAAAAAAATATTTTTTAAAAAAATTTGAAGAAGCCGGGCGTGGTGGCGCACGCCTGTAATCCCAGCACTTGGGAGGCTGAGGCAGGAGGATCTCGAGTTCAAAGCCAGCCTCAGCCATGGCGAGGCACTTAGCAACTCAGTGAGACCCTGTCTCTAAATAAAATACAAAAAAGGGCTGGGGATGTGGCCCAGTGGTCGAGTGCTGCCGAGTTCAATCCCCGGTACCAAAAAAAAAAAAAAATTTTGAAGAGTTGCCATGAGAGGGCTGGGATTGTGGCTCAGCGGTAGAGCGCTTGCGTAGCACGTGGGCGACCCGGGTTCAATCCTCAGCACCACGTACAAATGAAACGCATTGAATAAAACGCATTGTGTACAACTAAAAGCAAAAAAAAAAAAAAAGAGTTGCCATGAGAGTCACCTATGCAAGTACATGAGGCAGCCACAGCTGGCTGTGATTTCCAGGGCCTTGCAAGCATGGAACCGCTGTTGGGCTTTACCATCAGACCCCTGAGACCCACATCCAGTCCTGTAAGAACTTCAGAGTGAAGGAGTTGGCACCATGGCGTGGGGGGGTGGCGCACCTGACCAAAGACGGCATCAGTGGGTCAAGAGGAGCAGACTGCTCTCCTATTCTGACTGAGCAGGAGGGGGCCCGAGGCATGCAGTGTTACCTTTGAGGAACCCCCTACTGCAGCCTGGGCCTCCTGTGGATCTGGGGCAACTGTCAGCTCCCGTGGACAGAGGTGAAGGTAGAGCAGCATGAACCTGGTACTCCCCGCATTTAGAGCCCTGGCAAGAACATTGAAGCAAATAAAGGAATTCTGACCAGGCGCACATCTGAGACCTGGGCCACTGCTATAAGATGGAAGTTCCATTAATTATTTCTTTCTTTTTCAAACAGTTGGAATTTGGAGCTGGAGACCTCCAGGGGCCTTTATTTGGTCTCAAGCTGTTCCGTAATCTCACACCAAGATGGTAAATATAAGAGATGCGATAACTACTCTTTGGTGGGCTGCATTTAGAAGACTAGAATCTGTGTGTTCTTGGGTCAAGGTCATTTGGAGTTTCTTTTGTTCGTCATCCTACAAGGTTACTGAGCACCGTGGAGCAGAGGCCTGGCACCAACATGCAGCCTGGCAGCATGCAGGCTGGAAAGGGCACCGGATTGGGGGTAGGAAGCTGACTCTGGTCCCAGCCCCAGCCAGGCCTCTCCTCTGTGCTAAGAAGTCTCCCCACCTTTGACCTCAAGGTCCTCTAAGGACCACAAGACAATGAAAAATACCTTTTCCAGGACATAGGTGAGCAGTCTGAGGTGCTTACAGACATGTGGGTCAGGCCTGGCAGTCAGTGTACTCACAGATGCCAGAGCTCTGCCCAGCCCTGCTTCCTTCATCTCTGTGGCTGCAGCAATGTCGCACTGCTAGGACTGTGCACCGCTGTCCCTTCTAGAACAGCACAGTGTCCTCCTTTCCCGTGTGGTGGGGACATAGGTGTCTCTGCGAGCTCAGATCAGGGAATTGAGTGGAAGGTAAATGACACCTCTTTCCTCTGGGGAAAGTAGAGCTGAAGGTGTCCTGGGGCAGAGCAGGTGTTGATGAGAAAGCTGTTCTGCTTCCGCTGGAGTGTCTTTGGCCTGTCGGGATCACTCAGATCCTGCCAGCCAGGCTGGTTGGTCAGTGCATTGTGGGTGGGGAGCAGGGTGGGTCCGAGAGTCAGGCAGGCACACAGAGTAAGAAGTGTTGTGAGAGAACTTGGGTGCAAGAGCCCCCTGGGAGCACATGGCATGTGGGATAAGCAGAGAACACAAGATGGAGGGGCCGTGGCCAGGCTCAGTGGCCATGCCTGTCAACCCAGCTGCTTGGGAGATGGAGGCAGGAGGGTCAAAGTTCAAGGCCAGCCTGGACAACTTAGCTCAATGGTAGAGCTCCCCCAGGTTCAGTTCCCAGAGCCCCCCCCACACACACACACCAAAAAAAAAAAAAAATGGACCAAGACCCTGCAGGCCTCTGCTCTAAAGTTGGGTTCACGGGTGTACGAAGGGGACAGGGCTGAAATGATTAACCAGGATATGGAGCGCTTACCTGTATGTGCATGGCAGTGTTGGCCTAACCTTATCTGTTTAGAATTTTCACCTTGGTGCTGATGAAAAACTGAATTCAGTCCTCTGAGGGAGGGAACCAGGAATCTAGTTATTTTAAGGCCTCCCCCAGTGAGTCTTCAGACAGATGTAGCAGACATCAATGAGGAGAATATTTTTATCATTTTGCTCTGGTTAGGCCTCAAAGTGTCTGTCCACCGAGTGATCACTGGGGATCTGGCTGGTGGTCAGCGTTTACAGGTCTGGAAATAGAATGTGTTGTAGCACCAGAGCTTAAATCAGACCGAGAATCTCGATTCATGAACAAGGCAGTGGGGATGGTTTATAAACAGGGGTGCCAGTTTATTTCTGTACAGTGACCAGATGAGGTAAGTCCGCTCTACGGACTTCCTGCCGATGCATTAGGTTATTTGCATGTCCATGCCACAGTCAGAAGGTTGCTGAGTGAAGTGGGCCATGGTGGCAGGCACCTGTGATCCCACCTGCTCTAGAGGCCGTGGCAGGAAGCCAGCCTGGACAACAGAGTGAGACCCTGTCTCGAGAGAGAAGTAGCAACTTCGTGGAATTCTAGAGATGACTTTTTCTCTCTTCTCTCTTCTTGCTCCTTTAACCCAGTGTGGCTAAAGCACAAAAATGTGTGGCTGTTCTCCAGCATGGCTTGAGAATGACAGGAGGGTTGGGTTGGGACCTGTGGAGAATGAAGAGTGGGCTCTTGGTTCATTTGGCCAGAGGAAGCTGACAGCCGTGAGTAGGAGAGTGATGCTGGTAGGACTTACCACACTCACAGTCAGTGGCAAAAGCTCCGCCTCTGGGGCTTAGGCAGGCTGTTTCCCGCCTACATCTCTGCTCTGCAGCCAAGCGCTGAGTCCTCCTAGCTGGTGAAATACCCTTTTTTAACCAGAAGATGGGGCTGTACCCCCTTGGAAGCAAACCTCAGAGCTATTCACAGATGATGTTTCCAGTAGCTTCAGTCAGGCGTTCACACTGCAGGTGTACACCAGGATCACCAGGGCAGTTTTTGAAAATATACTGAAGCCTGGGCGCCAGGAAGATCCTGAGTCAGCTGGCGGGGTGTGCTCAGGTGCACGCGCTGCTGCACATCCACGGCATAGGCACGGCTGGCACACTCCAGGCCTGCACTCTAAGTCAGGGTGCCTGGCACAGGAGCCAGCTCCAGGGACTTGCGATCAGCCAGGCGACTCCAGCGTGCAGCAGCAGCGTTTGGGAACCATTGGCCCTGGCTGCTTCTGAGAGCTTCCCCAGGTGACTGGCCTGGAGCAGGATTGCTGTCCATTAGTGTGGGAACACAGCAGCCTAGGGTTAGGGTGGACGGGGTAGCGCAGGTCACCAGGGAGAGTCCTAGAAGGTTCCACCATGCCTTCCTCCCTGGCCCTGTGGTCCACCGCCTTTCCTTGCTGGGAGCTGGTCCAGGGATTCACGGAGTGACTGTGAGTGAGGTCTTAGGAAATGACAGAACAGCTAAGAGCAGGTGTCATCCAGACCCTTTCTGTGTCCCCCCAGCTTTGTGACGACAAACTGTGCTCTGCAGTTTTCATCCCGTGGAATCCGGCCTGGCCTTACCACCGTCCTGGCTCGGAACCTGGACAAGAACACGGTGGGCTACCTGCAGTGGCGATGGGGCATCCAGTCGGCCATGAACACAAGCATCGTCCGAGACACTAAGACCAGCCACTTCACTGTGGCCCTGCAGGTGAGCCAAAGGACAGCAGTCTCTTGAGGACACAGCTCTGGAGGACTGGCCCTCCTGTGCACTCACTGTGCCCTTCACTCCTGCACCCGGGTCCCCTCTCACATCTAAGCACCAGGGTTCCCGCAGGGCAGCTCTGCACACACTCGGGAGCTGTCTTTCGGAACTCCCGGCGTGTGAGGACTGTTGTTCCCAGGTGCCCGTGTGGCCCTGTTCAGGTCAACCTAAAGCAAAATAGCATTTTGACACCGTCCTCGGGAGAAGACACAGCATCAGGGTGGGAGCCCTGGTTGACAGACAGAGCCCTGGGCAGAAGGGTGCGCTCAGAGGCTCGGGGAAGAGGTCCTGGGCAGCTGCTCCTTGGCTCGCACCTCTTGCTGCTACCTAGCAACAGGGGCTTGGTGCTGCCAGAAATTGGGGGGAAGGGTGTTGTGGTGTTGTTTTGTTTTGTTCTTTTTCCCCACAAGAAGCCAGAAAACTAGATTGGTTGAAAACTGTTGTTGTTGTTGTTGTTGTTGTTGTTGTTGTTTTATGTAAAATGTCCTGTTTTTATTTGGCTTTGTGATGCTGGGATGGAACCCACGGCCTTGTGCATGTTAGACAAGGGCTTTGCTGAGCTACACTCTGAGCCCTGTCTCCCACCTTCTCTAGTCACATGCCACATAATGTTTGAGTCAGCGATGGAGCACGTGTACCTCAGTGGCCCTGTAAGAACGTCTCTCAGTGCGGTCTTAACTGTCACACGGATGAGTATACTAGTAGTGTCCACAGAACAGCAGTCACCTGGCAGCATGTTTCTGGGAAGGTACCCATTGTTACAAGACTGCTGGATGTACTGGCTGCTGAGAAATTTTCACACGACTTGCATGGCTGCGTAAAGACCTGCGCAAGTGGACGCCCCGCAGCAGGCGCGAGAGTAGGCGCTGCCTTTGTGCAGAGCCTTGAGAACCAGCCCTGAGTCCTTTCCCCCCTGTTTCCTCAGCTGGGGATCCCCCACTCCTTTGCACTGATCAGCTATCAGCACAAGTTCCAAGATGATGACCAGACGCGTGTGAAAGGGTCCCTCAAGTAAGTCCCACCCTGGCCACTGGGGAAGCCTCAGACTCTGAGAAGGGTCTCAGTGGAGCGGGTGGTGTGGGTTCACAGAGTCCCAGGCAGAGGGTGTGACCTGCCACCTCCTTTGTTCATGATGCTCCTTGAACACCTCCTGCTGCATGGTGAGGGCTTTGCTGCTCCGTGGCCCAGACTCGGGTAGCCCTGCTGCTCTGCTGGGGACCCTCCCTGGGTGTCCTGATGCTGTTCCATTAGCAACTCGAGCATCAGCCAGGAATCTGCTCCTGTGGGTGGTGCTGGGCAGGATGAGGCCCAGTCTCTGTTCTCAAATGGTAGCTATCCATCGGGTGGTGGGCTGGAGGGACGCAGGCACTGATGGCCGCACTCTGCATCCTGCAGGGCAGGCTTCTTTGGGACCGTGGTAGAGTATGGAGCCGAGAGGAAGATCTCCAGGCACAGCGTCTTGGGTGCTGCCGTCAGTGTTGGAGTGCCACAGGGCGTTTCTCTCAAAGTCAAGTAGGTTGAACTCAAATCTTTCTGTCCAGGAACACTTGGCAGCTTCTCTCATCTGGGCTCACCTGAGTCAAGGCTGAGGCAGCCTTTGCCTTGTAGTCTGGTAGATGTGGTTGCTTCTGTCCTGGGAGCATAAGCAGAGGTCAAGGAGTGAGAAGTCTAGCAGAGAGGGGGGAGGTCTGGGTCTCTGCCTCTCCTTCTCCAGTGGCGCTGGCTGACTGCCAGGCGGCCTGGCCCTCATCGCCATGCTGTCTGCAGCTCCTACATGCACTGGAACCACCCAGGCGCCTACAGCATCAGCCTGTCCTCTCCCCAGGTGCACCATGAGCCACACACACTTTTCCCCATGCCAGCCCCTACCCTGCCCCTCATGTTCAGAAGTGTTGTCTGAGTTTGCTTGCTTTCCTTCTAACCTCCTCCTGTCGGGCGCTGTTCCCCAGCCCTTTCCAGAAGCAGCCCGCGGTGGGGGACCCTCCCTCCCACAGCAGACCAGAGGGCAGCTCTCCTGTCGTGCTTGGTCTCTGCAGCTGCTGCCTATGGCTGCTCCGTGCTCACGTGCGCCCGCCCTGCCCTGGGACCCTGGGAGATGACGTTCTTTCTCTGGTTGTTCTGACCTGCTCACTCTCCTTTTCTCCCCAAACTTCTCCCTGGAGACACCCTGTGGAACACAGTCCTCTCTCTGGGTACGCTCTCAAGTAGTCTGCTCTGGCCTCACGGCTTCATGTACCAAGGACTCACACCTCAGGAGCCCAAGTGTGGACCACTTCCTGAATCTCCAGCTCGTACTCACAGCCAGCCCTCTGTGGCCGGGAGTTGCAGGTCTATGGATTCAAGCAACCTCAGGGGGAAAATATTTGGAGGAAAAAAATGCACTGTACTGAACATGGGCAGATTTATTTCTCGTCATTATTCCCTAAACAGTGTAGTGTAACGACTATTTATATAGCATTTACATTGTGTTAGATATCATAAGCAATCGAGAGATTATTTAAAGTATATGGAAGGGGCTTCGGTTGTGGCTCTGCGGTAGAGCGCTCGCCTAGCACGTGTGCGACCTGGGTTAGAACCTCAGCACCACGTAAAAATAAAGGCATTGTGTACAACTAAAAACAAATAAATTTTTTTTAAATTTAAAAATAAATAAAGTATATGGAAGGAACCGGGCTTATCCCAGCGACTCAGGAGGCTGAGGCAAAAAGATCACAAGTTTAAGGCCAGCCTAAACAACTTAGCAAGACCCTGTCTCAAAATAAAAAATAGGGGCTGGGATTGTGGCTCAGCAGTAGAGCACTCGCCTAGCACGCGGGCGGCCCAGGTTCGATCCTCAGCACCACGTACAAATAAAACGCATTGTGTACAACTAAAAGCAAATAAATAAAAAATATTTTTAAAAAAATAAAAAATAAAAAGGTCTGGGAATATAGTTCAGTGGTAAAGCACAACAGAACCACACATAAAAAAAACAAAAGCCCTACAGAGTACCTTGTGATTTAGTCTGTTTCAACACTGCTCCTATGCAGATGCTGAATGAGAGCTGACATAATCTAAATTGGGATCTCAACCCAAGAACGTAACCCTATTCTTTTGGAAAGAAACATTTACATTTCAATTGAGTTTCCTAAGTTTTTCCAGCTAAATTGTTCTAACTGAATTTGTTATATAGGCTAAATATCCTTTATCTGAAACTTGGGATTTTTTCAGATTTTGGAACCTTTGCATAGACCTAATGAGAAGGAGTGGGATTCAAGTGTAAACACAGTATTCATGTATGTTTCATATGTATCCGAGTCACATAGCCTGAAGGTAATTTCATACACTTTACTTTTTTTTTTTTTTTTTTTTTTGTACCAGGGATTGAACTCAGGGGCACTCGACCCACTGGGCCACATCCCCAGCCCTTTTTTTTTTTTTTTTTAATATTTATTTATTTACTTTTAGTTGTACATAATGCAATGCATTTGTTTATGTGGTGTTGAGGATCGAACCCGGGCAGCGCACGTGCAAGGCGAGCGCTCTGCCGCTGAGCCACAACCCCAGCCCCCCAGCCCTTTTTTTGTATTTTATTAGAGACAGGGTCTCACCGGGTTGCTAAGTGCCTCACCATTGCTAAGGCTGGCTTTGAACTCTCGATCCTCCTGCCTCAGCCTCCCAAGTGCTGGGATTACAGGCGTGCGCCACCGTGCCCAGCTCATACACTATTTTTGTACATGAGGCCAGTGTGGAATTTTCCACTTGTGGCCTCAAAAAGTTTTGGACTGGGCATGGTGGCACACGCCTGTAATCCCAGCAGCTTGGGAGACTGAGGCAGGAGGATCGCAAGTTCAAAGACAGCCTCAGCAGAAAAGCAAGGTGCTAAGCAACTCAGTGAGATATAAAATACAAACAAGGGGCTGGGGATGTGGGTCAGTGGTTGAGTGCCCCTGAGTTCAATCCCTGGTACCAAAAAAAAAAAGTTTTGGATTCTGGAACATTTTGGATTTTCAGATTAGGGATGCCTCACCTGAATGAACCAAAGTTTTGTCAGAAGGCACCATATTTTCAACCAAAGCAGATGGTCTTACTTTACTAAGTGTGCTCTTATATTCCGTTTATTAGAGGAATCACATAAATGTTTTAGTTTTAAGCCGACATCACCATGTTCCTAGGGAGTCCCTGTGATCCTGTTGTCACTCATACCTTGCTCACTGTGATTTGCTGCATCTTACTAGGGACACTGGCGTGTGTGTCTGTGAGGGTGCTGGGCTGTGACTTTCCATTTTTATTATGTGCTTGTCAAGTTTCAGGATGAGCTGTGCCATCTTCATGAAGTTAGAAATATGCCTCCTCTGCTTTCTCAAAGAAT
Organism: Tamias sibiricus; assembly: GCA_025594165.1. NCBI lineage: Eukaryota > Metazoa > Chordata > Mammalia > Rodentia > Sciuridae > Tamias > Tamias sibiricus. The sequence goes on along the minus strand of CM046658.1, from coordinate 4,846,608 downwards.
TTGTGTAAGATTATATTATTTCCTCCTTCTTTCTGGTAAAATTCACCAGTAAGATCATCCCAGTCTGAATTTTCTGTGTAGGCAGGTTCCTGGTAGTTAATTCAATTTCTCTTATAAATATAGGAGCTTGTACCTTTTGTTGCATGTGTTAGCTGTGTTCGCCTGTGGTTCTCGAGGAGCGCATCCATCTCCTCCAGGGCTCAGGTTGGACAGCGTGAAGCACGCCAGCAGCCCGTCCTCTGGACACCTGCCAGCAGCCCTCTTTCCTCCTGTTTCCTAACGTGTGTCCCCCCCCCCCCCATCTTTCTTTTAGTCTGGAAGGAACTTCTCTTTGGGAAGAACCTGGTTAACTTTCTCTTACTTACTTGTTTTGTATTTCATTGGCTTCTCATCTTTATTCTTTCCTTCCTTATGCTTATTTTGGTTTCAATTTACTCTTTTTATAGATTTTTAAAGATTAAACCTTAGGGGGCCGGGTTGTGATTCAGCAGTAGAGCACTCGCCTGGCACGCGCCACCCAGGTTCAATCCTCAGCACCACGTAAAAATAAAAAGCATTATGTACAACCAAAACAAATAAATAAATATTTTTAAAAAAAAAGATCTTAGCCGGGCGTGGTGGCGCACGCCTGTAATCCCAGCACTTTGGGAGGCTGAGGCAGGAGGATCGTGAGTTCAAAGCCAGCCTCAGCAATGGTGAGGCACTTAGCAACTCACTGAGACCCTGTCTCCAAATAAAATACCAAAAAGGGCTGGGGATGTGACCCAGTGGTCGAGTGCCCCTGAGTTCAATCCCCGGTACCACAAAAAAAAAAAAAAAAAAAGATCTTTCTGAGGGGCTGGGGTTGTGGCTCAGCGGCAGAGCGCTCGCCTCGCACGTGCGCGGCCCAGGTTCGATCCTCAGCACCACGTAAACATAAATGCATTGCATTGTGTACAACTAAAAGTAAATAAATAAATATTAAAAAAAAAAAAAAAAAAAGCCGGGCGCAGTGGCGCACAGCCTGTAATCCCAGCACTTTGGGAGGCTGAGGCAGGAGGATCGCGAGTTCAAAGCCAGCCTCAGCAATGGCGAGGCACTTAGCAACTCAGTGAGACCCTGTCTCTAAATAAAATACAAAAAGGTCCAGGGATGTGGCCCAGTGGTCGAGTGCCCCTGAGTTCAATCCCTGGTACCACAAAAAAAAAAAAAAAAAAAAAAGAAATGGAAAGTTTAAATATATATATTTATAGCCGGGCGCGGTGGCGCATCTTTCCCAGAGGTCCCATGGAAAGTTTAAATATGTGGCCCATATAATTATATATATATATATATCAAACCTTAGCCAGGCATAGTGGCAAATGCCCGTAATCCTCCACTTAGATACTACTAATGGGGTGAGGTTTTGTTTGCCTGTAGTGTCAATTATAGAGCAGGGGAAAGAAGGATATATATTCAGTGAAGGAGCTGTTTAATGAAGACTTTTAGCACACAAAGCCCCCTAAGAAAAGGGATTATATATTTCTTTTTTTTTTTTTTTTTTTTTTTTTTTTTTTTGTGGTACTGGGGATTGAACTCAGGGGCACTCGTCCACTGGGCCACATCCCCAGCCCTTTTTTATATTTTTATTTAGAGACAGGGTCTCACTGAGTTGCTAAGTGCCTTGCCACTGCTGAGGCTGGCTTTGAACTCGCGATTCTCCTGCTCAGCCTCCCAAAGTGCTGGGATTACAGGCGTGCGCCACCTCGCCCGGCTTATATATTTCTTAATAGTATTCATCAAAATAATATTCTTGTTTCTGGTATCTATTATGAAGAATTAATAAAGATGTGTAGATTAGTTATCTACATTTCATAATTAGTTATAATGCAATTTGGAGGCTGAGGCACAAGGTTCACAGATTCTTCAAGGCCAGCCTGGGCAATTTACTGTCTCAAAGTTAAAAGGGCTGGGATGTAGCTCAGTGGTTAAATACCTCTGGGTTCAGTCTCCAGTATAAAAAAAAAAACAAACCTTAGGTTATCCATTTGAGACCTTTCATAAATATTTGATGATTGTTGATTCCTAATTTAATTAATTTGGTCAGAGAGCATGTTGTGGGATTTTTTTCATTGTGTTCTTTGTTGTTGTTGTTGTTTACATTACTGGGGATTGACCCAGGGCCTCACACATGCAAGCTCTCTACCATTAAGCTACATCCCCCACTCTAATATTCTGTTCTGTTTTGTTTGTTTGTTTGTTTTTGTAGTACCGGGGATTGAACTCGGGGGCACTCGTCCACTGGGTCACATCCCCAGCCCTTTTTTTGTATTTTATTTAGAGACAGGGTCTCACTGAGTTGCTAAGTGCCTTGCCATTGCTGAGGCTGGCTTTGAACTCGTGATCCTCCTGCCTCAGCCTCCCAAAGTGCTGGGATTACAGGCGTGCGCCACCGTGCCTGGCTGTTTTGTGTTTTTCAGTACTAGAAGTTGAACTTTGCACAAGATAGGCAGTCACTGAATTACTCAGGCTGGCCTCAAACTTCCATCCCCCCGCCTCCCTGCTGAGTTGCTGGGAATAGATCATATTTTATATGATTTCAGTCTTCAAATATATTGGGGGGGGGTACTGGGGATTGAACCTGGGGTAACTTTACCACTGATAGCCACATTCCCAACCCTTTTTTTTTTTTTTTTTTTTTTTTTTTTTTATTATTGTACTGGGGATTTTAACTCAAGGGCACTAGACCACTGAGCCACATCCCTAGCCCTTTTTTTTTTTTTTTTTTTTTTTTTTTTTTGTGGTAACGGAGATTGAACTCAGGGGCACTCGACCACTGGGCCACATCTCCAGCCCTTTTTTGTATTTTTTTTTTTATTAGAGACAGGGTCTCATTGAGTTGCTAAGTGCCTCACCATTGCTGAGGCTGGCTTTGAACTCACGATCCTCCTGACTCAGCCTCCCTAAGTGCTGGGATTACAGGCGTGCGCCACCGTGCCCGGCTCTTCCCTAGCCCTTTTTGAATTTTATTTACAGACAGGGTCTCACTGAGTTACCTAGAGCCTTGCTTTTTGCTGAGACTGGCTTTGAACTCATGATCCTCATGGCTCAGCCTCCCAAGACACTGGGATTATAGGCATGTGCCTCCACACCTGGCTCCCAGCTCTTTTTTGTTTCATTTTGATTTGTTTCTTTTGGGTCCTGGAGTTTGAACCCAGGAGTGCTTAACCACTGAGCCACCTCCCTACCCCATTTTTTTTTTAATATTTTTAAATTGTCACTGGACCTTTGTTTGTTTGTTTGTTTACTTATTTATTTATATGTGGTGCTAAGAATCAAACCCACTGCCTCACACATGCTAGGCAAGTACTTTACCACTGAGCCACAACGCCAGCACCCCCCCTTTTATTTAATTTTGGGGGGGTACTTGGGATTGAACTTGGGGACTATCAACCACTGAGCCACATCCCTAGTCCTGTTTTGATTTTTATTTAGAGATAGGGTCTCACTGAGTTGCTTAGCGCCTTGCCCTTGCAGAGGCTGGCTTTGAACCCACCATCCTCCTGCCTCAGCCTCCCAAGCCACTGGGATTACAGGCATGCACCACCACACCCGCCTTATATTTTATTAGAGACAGGGCCATGCTAAATTGCTGAGGCTAGCTTTGAACTTGGGATCCTCCTGCCTCAGCCTCCCAAGTTGCTGGTTGACAGCGGTGCCCAGCTCAGTCTTAAAATACATTGAAGGTTATTTTATGGCCCAACATTATGATTGATCCTGATGAATATACCATGTGCAGCTGAAATGAACGTGTGTTCTGCACTTGTTACATATAGTGTTTCACAAATGCTAGTTAGATCAAGATGATTGACAGCAGTGCTGAGAATTTTTATTGTTTTATTTTATTTATTTTTACACAGTACCTCTATTTTATTTATTTTTATGTGGTGCTGAGGATTGAACACAGTGCCTCACATGTGCTAGACAAGTGCTCTTACGTTGAAAAAAAAAAAATCAAAAAAAAAAAAAAAAAATAAAAAAAAAAAAAAAAAAAAAAAAAAAAAAAAAAAAAAAAAAAAAAAAAAAAAAAAAAAAAAAAAAAAAAAACTGAACCACAACCTCAGCCCCAGTGTTGAGAATTTCTATGGTTTTTCTGTCACTTACTGAGAGGAATGTTAACATCTCCAACTCTGATTGTGGATTTGTTTGTTTGTTTATTGTACTAGGGATTGAACCTAGGGACACTTAACCACTGACCCACATCTCCAGCCCTATTTATTTATTGATTGATTGATTGATTGATTGATGCTCTTTTTTAATATATTTTTTAGTTGTCAATGGACTTTTATTTTATTTATTTATTTATGGTGCTAAGAATCAAAGCCAATGTCTCACACATGCTGGGTAAGCACTGTACCACTGAGCTACAACCCCAGCTTTATTTATTTTTTATTTTGAGACAGGGTTTCACTAAGTTGCTTAGGGCCTCATTAAGGTAGTGAAGCTGGCTTTGAACTTGCAGTCCTCCTGCCTCAGTCTCCTGAGTCACTGGGCTTACAGGCATGAGCTACCATGCTCAGCAAAGCTTTGGTTTAAAATAAAACAAAAACAGAGAAACGTTAACCTCAGGCCCAGTATAGTGGCACCTGGGGAGGCTGAGGCAAGAAGATTGCCTGAGCCCAGGAGTTCAAGGCCAGCTTAGGCTGAGGCAAGACTCTGCCTGATGGGTGTACGGATAAATGGATGGATCTGTCTACCTTTGTTTATCAACATGTGGCTGAGATCATGGGTGCTCCCAGTAGCACCATCAGTCTAGCCAGAACTACTCGGCCATCACTGGGAGCAAAGCCTCCTTAATTCACTCACTTGAAATCTTCACAGTCTTCCTTAGAACATGTCTCTCCAAGAAACCTATCCTCTGGGGCCTATGACCCAGCACAGCCACAGTGGACATTTGCTCTGATTGTTAATTCTAGGGCTTCATCCTTGAGATCAGCACCTAACAGTCCTTTCCTCTGCCATATCTGTCACATCTGGTGGCTAACCTTTGGAATGGAACCAGCAGAGGGGAAGGGACTGTAAAGCCAGCAGGTGCTAGGATCCTTGAAACTGGTGCTGTGGTACCTCAGGCCTGCTTCCTGTGGCTGGGACCCACCACCCTTCACTGGAAAACCTGACTTATCTTGGGTGTTTTGTTTTTGTTTCTCCCCAGGCTAAACAGGGCCAGTCAGACCTACTTCTTCCCTATCCACCTGACGGATCAGCTGCTGCCCAGCGCTGTCTTCTATGCCACCGTGGGGCCTCTCGTTATCTACTTTGCTATGCACCGTCTCATCATCAAACCATACCTCAGGGCTCAGAAAGAAAAGTGAGTTTCAGATGGGTCATGGGGTTATTAGGAAAATTAAACTAGTTAACACATATAAAGTACCTTGCATGGCATCTGGGTCCTCACGGGTCCACACAAACACTACCCAGCAGCAGCAGAACTGTCCCCTTCATTTGTCATTCCTACTTTCAAAAAGGGCTAGAGTTGGTGTATAAAGTTGAGATTCCAAACCATGACCAAAAGAAAGTTTTCCTTTTTCCTCTATCCTTTCTTTTCCCGGCATAGTGCTTATGGGGAGCGGGCTCTGTTCTTGTGTAGGGGATATGTGCTAACTGTGGTTGGGAAGTCACAGGAAGGAACTTAGTGTGTAGTTCTGTGTAGGTGGTCCTCTGGGGCATGGTACGAAACCTGAACTCTGTAGCACATCCCTGCGGAAACCCAGGGGTGTGGGCTGTAGCCCTTTTTAACAATCTTCTTTAATGGAGCCCTGGACTTAGAGAACCTGTAGAACGGAGGACCCCTCTGTTCTGGGCACCTCTGGCCTTGGATTGCTACCATCTAGGTTGCCAGTTCCTCTGGAGACCTGCAGCTTAGAACTAAGGGTGTGCTGGGTCAAGTCCCACAACAGGACCAAGTATGCTGACCCCAAGTGCCTGTGCTTTGCTATAGGAAAGTGGGTTTTATGCGTCTGTGTATCTAAGGCAGTGTGAGTTGTTCCTCCCAAAGTGCTACTTAATAAGCCCAGAGCTGGGCAGAAACTCCTGAGATTCTTGCCAGGTGAGGTCTTCTTTCCAAGGAAACTGCCAGTGGGCTCTTGAGGCCTTAGAGGAGGAGGTAGAGGGAGCAAGGGCCACACAGTAATTAAAGGAAGGGTGCAGGGGCCCGCAGCTCATGGGCCCGCCTGAGACTACCTGGGAAGTGTTGCATGAAGTGCCAGAACCAGAAATCCAGTGAGACCACACACAGGCTGTTTGCTGGACTCAGGTCCAGCAAGGGCCTATGGCCTGGCTGTGGGCAGCACCACACTCACGGGTGGCTTGTGCTTCTCCCACAAAGGGAATTGGAGAAGCAGAGGGAGAGCACTGCGACGGACGTCCTGCAGAAGAAGCAAGAGGCAGAAGCGGCCGTAAGTGCACATGTCCAGCAGGCCCCCCTTGGGATGCGCCTCCTGCCACACGGCGCCCGGAACACAGGAAGACTCTCTCCAGCCTGCATCTCAAGCTGGCTGCAGGACGCACTGCACCCTGCAGTGGGCTCAAGGGCCTTGGTTTTTCTTCCCCGGCAGCCTCGCCGGTTAGCCTTTGTTTCCTGTAGGGTGCAGTCCTGGGGACTTAGTTCCCTGACCTGAAGATGACAACAGCTCTCCAAAGGCATAACAGTGTTTTTAAAAGTAAGCCAGAGCCAGGTACAGTGGCCCACGCTTATGATCCCAGCAACTCAGGAGGGAGGCAGAAGGATCACAAGTTCAGGGCCAGCCTGGGCAGCTTAGCAAGACCAGGGCTGAGGATGTAGCTCAGCAGTAGAGAATCCCTGAGTTCAGTCTCCAGTGCCACACACACAAAAGTGGCTGGTATCTCCACTTTGCTTTCCCATGACGCACTGCCTTGTTTGGGACATGAAGGAGTAACACCCTGTATGAATGGCAGGGGCCCAGGGGGTTCTTGGTGGCCACAGGAAGGGCTGGCGTGCACAAGGCACCAGCAGCAGGCAGACAGCCTGAGCAGGCCAGGCCAGGCCGGTGTGTGCAGTGGGGGGAGCAGTGCCCAGCACAGGGACGTGCAGCCCCACCCAGCTAAATGGTGCCACACAAGGACCGGGGACCTTTCTCCAGAGGCGCTGGTGTTCACTTCTTGGGTGAGATCTCTGTAAATGCCAACAGTATATTCAGTAAGTTTTCGTCAGGTCACTAAAAGTCTCCCCCCCCCCCCCCCCCCCCCCGTTCAGGATCCCTAGGAAGGGAGCTGAGGTGCTGCTGCTCCCACTGGGGTCGCTGTGTGCGCCCTGCCATTTCAGCTGCCAGTTTCCGGAGCCACCTGCTCTAGGGCTGAGGCCCTTGCTGGTGGGGAGCTGAGCCTCGGGGCGTCTGCTCCTTCCCTGACAGACCCTGAGGCCTCGTGCTGGCCTGGACGTGGACGGCCTGCCTGTGACTGCCAGACCAGGGGAGCAAGCCCAGCGCAGCTCTGACGAATGTACTTGTCATCTTTTCTGGCAGGTTCGGTTGATGCAGGAATCTGTCCGAAGGATCATCGAGGCAGAAGAGTCCAGAATGGGTGAGAGGGCGCGTCCTCTTTTGGGCTGGGGTGGGTGCCAGGAGTCTCAGATCCTAAGGGAAGCGTCCAGAGGAGGCCTGTCCCTGCACTGACTGGTCTGTCCTCAGGGCTCATCATCGTGAACGCCTGGTATGGGAAATTTGTCAACGACAAGAGCAAGAAGAGTGAGAAGGTGAAGGTGATCGACGTGACTGTGCCCCTGCAGTGCCTGGTGAAGGACTCGAAGCTCATCCTCACGGAGGCCTCCAAGGTGCAGTGCCAGCCCTGGCCTCCCACCCGAGAGAAGGGCACTGTAGGAATGGGTTCAGTCCGACAGGGACATCCCGGCCTCGCACAGCCGTTTGGTTGTGGTGGCCTTCACGTTGCCAGCATCCTCTGCATGCGCTGAGGAATGCCTTCAGTTGTTTCTTCTTAAATCCATTTGCTCAGCAAGTATTTACTAAGGAGCTTCCAAGGGAAGCCACGTGCCAGTACGGCAGCAAATGGAACACACACCTTCCTGGCATTTGCGTTGTTTACCTCCGCTGTGTTCCAGAAAGGGCACAGCCACTTGGAGCACATGTGAGTCTCGCCTCCAGAGCCTGGCTGCGAGCGCTCCCAACTCCAGGGCAGATTAGCTCAGGCCAAGAGCTGGCTTCCTGGAGAAGCCGGGTGCTCTACCTGGGGGGGGCTTCTGTGGGGCAGAGGCGGACGAGACCAGGGCTGAGGATGTAGCTCAGCAGTGGAGAATCCCTGGGTTCAATGTGGCCACAGGCACAGTGGCAGTGGAGGGGCAGCGCAGACCCAGCGACTCACTGCGGTCTTCTGCAGGCGGGGCTGCCAGGGTTCTACGACCCGTGCGTGGGGGAGGAGAAGAGCCTCAGAGTGCTTTACCAGTTCCGAGGTGTGCTGCACCAGGTGACGGTCCCTGACAGCGAGGCCCTGAGGATACCAAAGCAGTGTGAGTAGCCCCTTCCGCCACCTGTACGTGGGGTGGCAACATCAGAGTGACAGCTACCTTCCCGCTGGGTCCGCCTGGGAGCAGGGAGGCCAGCTGGACCCTGGCCTAGTGACTTGCGCAGAGCCTGGGATTTGTGCCCCAGGAAACAGAGTCAGCCCTTTCACAGGTGAGGTGGGCTCTTGGCCAGCGCCTGTAGCTTGAGTGGCTGGGGGTGAAAGCTAACTCCTGTGCTCCACTGGGGCCCTGGCAGCCTGTGCTGCGGCCAGCCACTGCCTGGGCATTGCTCAGCTCCTCAGCCAGGAGCGTGGAACTGGACGCCCTTCTAGCCTGAGGTGGTTTTGTCTCTTACAGCTCACAGGATCGATACAGATGGATAAACTGCTTCAGAACCTAATTAAGAAGAGGCTGCAAAAATCTTTTCCTGGGAGTCTACAAATTTGGAAGCAGGGGAGCCCCAGACACCAGATGTTTCTATTTTATTTTATTCCTCTAGAAGGTGAACCACATCAATCACGTGAAGGGACGCAGTCGCCCAGCTTCGTGGGTACTGGCGGTGGGACTGAGCGGCCCCCCACGGGGCCAGACCACAGCATGGTCCACGGCTTTTACCAAGAACTGTGTTCCTGGAGGGCAGGGCCCAGGGTCCCGGCCCCAGGTCCTCTGCACGCCTGCAGCCTGGCATCGGCAGCTCTGGGGTCTGGAGGCCTTCGTGGACCACTCTGCCCTCGGGCAGGACTGCTGCTCCTCGGGTGCCCCCTGCACACGGGGAAGGTGGGAAGGAGGGAGGTGGCCACAGCCGAGGCCTCCAGGTGAGGCATCTGCCCAGCGACCCCACAAGCCACCTTCCTCTGCCGAAATGTCACCAAGTGAACGTGCAGAGGGCTGCGGGTTTATAAAACTGCTTTTTATATCTGTGAACAAACGGGTTTGGAAACTGGTCTCTTTTTCCCACTCCCAGAGCGGCTTCAATCATTCCTCTTGCCCCTGGCTTGGAACAGTGATGTAACCCCAGGGCCTGTCCCTGTGGGAAAAGGCCCTGCCACCAGTAGACAAAAGCTAGCTTGTGTCCATCTCACCCTGTGACACATACTCCCCTCTGGAGCACAGTGCTGGAACCAGGGGAGGCCTGCAAGGAAAAGGTGGGAAAGGGGTTGGACCCCAAGGCTGGCCCCAGCACCTGTGCCTCTGGTGAGTGCCCAGCAGGTGGCACTGTTACCCCACACCAGACCTACCTGGCTCCTCCTCAAGGGCTCCTTTCGGAGCTTTTCGTTCTCTTTCAGATTGAAGAAGAGTTTCTTTTTCAGGGTGTCTAAATCCAAAAGGGCATGGCTCTGATCAGAAGCCTGCATGGGGAGGGCCCTCTTCAGCCCCTCTGAGACCCCCTGGTGTGCCCCACTTGCCGTGTGCCAGTAAACAGCTCTCTGGTGATCAGAGACCCACCAGCTGGGCCTTGGAGCGGGCCGTGGTCGCTTGCTCACACCCTCCAAGCAGACGCTGCACTGGCAGTGGTGGTGACCACTAGCCCTGAAGGCTGAGGTCACTCTGGCCTCCAGCTCCCCTGTAGCTACTGCAAAATCGGGCTTCACCCCCAGCACTAGTATCTGAGTAACTGCCAATCACCCCCGCTCCAGTTTTTAAATCCGTCCAGATTGTCCGATTCTGTACTATCTCAATTTTAAAAGAGGAAGTTTCTGCTGCCCCATGGGCGAGCCTTAGCTCGCAGCCTGGTGGTCCCGGGCACTGCTGCTCGTCTGCCCGAAGCTGGCTGTTCAGAGGCACTCTGCCCACAGCAAAGCTGGCCTGAGAGCTGAGGGTAGTTCTTTAATTGATCTGTGTGTTCACTTTCAGGAGTCCACAAAATAAACAAGTGGCTGCCTCTTCCCCAGAGGCCTGGTTCTTGTCCTCGATTCTTCCCTGTTGAGCCACATTTTTATACCACAGGCTCGCCTTGAAGATGTGGTTCTGTTTTCCACATTGAACATTTGCCTCAAGTTAGGAAGTCCGTTAGGCTAGGATTTTTGTTTGATTAACTAAAGTCACCGCTTTTTTCTGTAGTCAAAGGTAGGCACACCCAGCCTATTCGTTAATGGGAAACGGGAAGTTGATCCTCTTAGCAGCAGGGAAAGAGAGCAGGACAAAAACCGAAATAAAGGAAAGAAACCTGCAGTGCAGACACACACTTTATTCTGTGTTCACCGAAACCAGGTGGGGGAGGAACCACTTCTCCCAGCTGCTGCCTCTGCTCAGGTCAGACAAGCTCACTGTCCAGGCTGACAGAGGGGACCCACGCCCCGGTCACAGCCATTGCTCCCTCTGCATGGGGGTGGGAGGGACCCACAGGCTGTCCCTAAAGGAGGCGCACTGGCAGAGTGGGTTCCCTCCCTCAGGGAGTGCCTGGGACAGGGTCGGGTCAGCTCTTCAGGCTGGGGTGCCAACCATGCTGGCACAGAAACCAGCCTCAGCCTGGGACTTCTGGTGCCCCAGTGAGTGTGGCTCTGGCTCACATCTGTCCCAGCCCCTGCTCCCCCAGAAGAGGCCTCTCAACTGCACAGTAGACCACGTGGCCTGGCTACTGCCTCGTCCTTTGCTGGCAGATCTCAATGTCAGCAGCAGGTCCCAGTGTCCATGACCAGAGCCCCCAAATCACTGCCTGCCCTGCGTGCTGTTTCCAGCTCCGCTCCGCTGCTCTGGCCGTGGCCTGGCCCGGGGTCCCTGCTGACCCCTCCTCTGCGTGCGCGGAGGCGGCTGGACATCCTCCGCATCACCAGCCTCTGGGCCTTCAAGCGCTTTCGGAGCTTTTCGTTTTCTTTCAGAGTAAAGAAGAGTTTCTTTTTCAGGTGTCTAAATCCAAAAGGGCATAGCTGTGATCAGAAGCCTGCATGGGGAGGGCCCTCTTCAGCCCCGTGGGGCTGGCTGGCCAGCCAGGAGCCTCTGCTGCTTCTGATCTCCGTGGCAAGACCTAAGGACAGGATTGAGCAAGAGCCATGAGCTGCCCAGGTCGTTCCCAGCAGGAAGACTGTCCCAGCCGGGGCCACCGGCATGCCTCAGTCCTGCTGGTCAGCTCTCCTGGGAAGTTCTGAAGTCAAGGTCACTGACCCTGCTCCTCACATTCTCTTATTGGGGGAACAAGGTTCAATGTGTAGCAAAATCATCTCCTGCCCAGACAACCGACCACACGCTGCCTTGTGCTGGGGCCCAAGGACTCACCTGCTGCAGGGGGCCTTCAGTGTTTGGGGGCAGCTGTGGCTCTTCCAGTACAACGTCCATGCTCTTCCTTGGGCTGTCCTCCCTGGCCCCTGCCTCAGGGCAGACCTGGGAACAGCAGGCAGGCAGGATGGCCAGGCAGGGAGACACCAGATCTTCCCCCAACTGCCACCGTCCGTCCCTGGGCAACCCCTGCATAAGCAGCCGTGGACAGGGGTGGCCCTGAGGCCTGTGCAGCAGCACCAACAACCTGCCTCTTGCGCCACAAACTCAAGACGTGGGGCACCAGCCGTGGAACCCTCCTAGGTCTCTCAACATTGAACAGAGAGAGGGACGGCTCTCCCTTCACAAGAACAGAGTGTCCCGGACTCAAGTTGGTCAGGAAATGGCACCAACCCTGCAGGCCAGCCATGCTAAGAATGGCTGCCCACGCTGTGGACCCCACGGCATCACCATCACCGGGACGTGCAGAGACCAGCCAGCAGACTCACCTTCCCTTCCTGAGAGCAGGCCTCGCCTCTCCCGCCGACACCGCCTGTGTCCTCCCTCTCGAGCTGCAAGACAACACGGCAAGTGCGGGCGGCAGATGAGGCCCACCTGCTCCCCGAAGGTCCCTTGGAGCCAGGCCTCGCGCTCCCGTGTCCCCAGTGCTCAGCCTGATGCAGGGCACACCAACCACCCGTGCTCAGCCTGTGCTCCCTTCTCTTTCTCCAGACGCTCCCCCTCATGGTTCAGAGACCCCTGAACAGGTCCCCACAGAGCCAGGACCTATGCACACGTGTTGCCCCAGGCCTGTCAGCTGGCCTCAAGAGATGTTTGCCCTGTGACAGCGCACAACGGAAAGCCTGCCCGCCACCCAGGCACCACGGACACAATCTGCAGTCCCTGCCCAGCGGAAGTGCCCACAAGTAACCGAGACCAGTTTCTCACCACCAACCTGCTGTGGGCAGCAAGCACTACAAAGCACACACGTCCTCCAGGCCCCGCTGTGAACTGTCTGTCCTCTTACTCCTGGGGCAAGCGTGCCACACACGTGTGTGAACACGATGAAACGACTCTACCTATAACAAGCATGCGCTGAGCAGCCCCCTGGGTGTGGGGTGTACAGCAGTGAACCTGTCCCTGCCATCACAGACCCTCCATGGATCGGTGGGCGTAGACACTAGGAAGGCCAAGGAGTGAGAAAGGGGCATGTATGGAGGGCCAGAGGGAACAGAAAGGACCTGGAGGTGAGCAGCAAGGGCGGGATGAGGCAGGCCTCCTGGTGAAAGGCGGAGCCGGGGCCAGCCTCCCGCTCCTGAGCTCAGGCCCCCCACTCGCTCACTCCCAGTACAAGCCAGCCCAGGGAGCTGTTTGTCCCACACGGCTTTGCCTTCCAGCTTCAAGCAGGTGCACCCAGAGGGTCCCCCACACACGGGGCCTTGGCACACCTGAGGGTTTATGAGCCAGCTCGCTCTCCACGGCTGCGATGCCCAGCTATCGCGAACTCCCTCCCAAGCAGAACCCACACTTCCTGTCCCCACTGAGACCTGTCTTCCTTCATGTCCCTTGGGAATGTCAAACTCCATCTGCACAGAACCAAACTCAAGCCACCGCCAAGGATTCAGCAGCCTCACCCTTGAGTGCCCTCGCTTCCCGATGCTTGGTCCCCACCACCCACCTTCCCCTAGCACTTTCCACCAAGGAAAAGGAATATGGATGGTATCCTATGTCCATTACCGGGGCCTCTGTCCTTTTGACCCCTTGGCTGATGCTGGTGATCTGCTTCCTGCTGGCTCTGATGATGGTATCCATGAGAAGCCAACAGAGCAGGAACACCCTGACCACTGTCCAGGGGTCACTGATGGTTTACAATAAAAAGAACTAGTGAAGGTGCTGAAGAAGAAACTGGTCTGCAGTGCTCCTGTCCACCAAGCATCCAGAAGCTGGAGAAGTGAGTCAGCTGCTAGGGGACCAGAGCAAGAGCGTTGCCAGTTCCTGGTGAGGACTGGACCAAGGGCCATCAGCTGCAGGCTCGTGGCTCACTGAGCTCAAGTGAGTGTTTCCCTGCAATGAGGAGAACTTCCCTTCTGTCCCTTGTCTCAAGTCTAAAAACCTCACAGCTTGTAAAATGTCACCATGTGAGGTCTGCTTTTAATCTGGAGTGGTGCAACTCCTTCATGCAACACACTGAAAAGAGCCGTGCCGAGAAGACCTCAGCAAGTCCGGGCCACGTGCTCCAGGGGCAGCAAGCTCTGCCCTCCCGCCGGCCCCTCGAGCTGCATCACACTGCCCACCTCGCTCCTTCCACTGCGAGCGCAGCCCACCACAGCCGTGCTCCCTGGCCTCCACGGAGCTGCTGCAGGCCACAGGTACCTTCCAAAGCCACCTCCCTCCCACTGCTATGGGCCAAATATCTGCTTGCCCCCCAAATTCACATGTTGAGACCCTAACCCCCAGTGTGATGGCCTCTGGAAGCACTAGAGTTCATTAGGTTCTAAGGGTGGGCCCAGATGATGGCACTAGTGACCTTATAAGAGACAGAAGAGAAACCTACTCTCTGCTGTCTCCCATGTGAGGATACAGGACGGAGAAAGCCAGCCACAACCCAGGAGCAGGTCCTCCTCAGGACCCGAGCATGCTGGCACCCTGATCTTGGACTTGCAGCCTCCAGAGCTCTGAGAAAGAAGTGCGGTCTTTGAAGCCACCCAGGCTAGGTCCTCTGAACCCAAGCTGGCTAAGACAGCCTAAAGCCCCATAGCCTGTCCATGCTCCCATCATCTGGGCCCTGCTCCTCTCCCCAACTTCTGGGACCCTCCAAACACTGTTCCCAACTCTGCCCCAATTTTTTTTGACTGACAGACTCTGCCCACTGTCCCCGAGTCCCTTCCATTGCTCCCCTGCAACACCCTTCCGTCCCCCTGACCCAGCTATACTCCTTCGCATCACTGCAGGCCCAGTAGTCCATGGCACAGCACACAGTAGGACTGCACAGTGGTGCACGCTGCATAGCCCTGGTGCTACTAGGACAAAGAGCACTGGCCCACTGCCTCTAGGGGAAAGAAGATCTTCCCTGCATGGTCTCCGGCCCAGGGAGAACCACCAGGCAGGGCAAGAAGCAAAGGACCAAACTCTCCAGTCCGGGGCTCCAGCAGCAACCCGTGGGGAAGCGCGATGGTCTTGTTTTTAAGAGACAGGCTGTGCTGTCCAGGCTGGCCTCGAACCCCTGAGCCCAAGCAATCCTCTAGCCTCAGCCTCCAGGCAGCTGGCACTGCAGGTACACACTACCATTCCCAGCGTTGCATGATCTTATTTTTATGTTTTTGGTACTGGGATTGAACCCAAGGGCACTCTACCACTCAGCTACATCCCCAGCCATTTTTGTTTTTAATATTTTTTTACTTTAGTTGTACACAATGCAGTGCATTTATGTTTACGTGGTGCTGAGGATCGAACCCGGGCCGCGCACGTGCGAGGCGAGCGCTCTGCTGCTGAGCCACAACCCCAGCCCCCCAGCCATTTTTTCATGTTGATACAGGGTCTTGCTAAGTCGCCCAGGGTGTTTCCATACTTGTGATCCTCTTGCCTCAGCCTGGAGTCACTGGGATTACAGGGGTGCACCACCACCCCCCACACAACTTGCTCTAAAGCGAAGGCCACAGCAGCAGTGCCAGGCTCTGAGGTCCAGAGCCCTGACAGTACCACCCCCACAACAGTTCTTGGCCTTTGCTTCTCCTACAAATGCTGCCTCCACTCCCAACTGCTGGGGAACCCAGGCAGGCTGGATCTGAACAGACCAAAGGTGGCCACCGGCGGCGTGTCCCTACCTGCGGGGGGTCCTGAAAGGCAAACACTGTGGGCACAGCATTGTGCTTCAGGTTTTTGCGGTTTCCAAAGGCACTGAAGCACTCGGGTCTGAAGTGCTCGGAGCAGATGACCGTGTGCTGCTTGGGCTCGAAGTCGGCCCGGCCGATGCTCGCCACCCACTCCTTCAGCAGCGCTGGCCGGCTGAACGGGAACCTGCGGCGCAGACGGACGCGAGCGTCAGCGGAGCCGAGGTCGGCACCGCTGCAGCACGTTTTACTGGACAGCTTTGGGCATTCAGTAATCTCACTTTGTTAGATCCCATCTAAATTCTGGAAGCTTCTGGTATGGCTGTTCCCAGCATCCTTAATGGAAACCTGGGAGGACGAACATGGTCAAAGAGCCCAAATGAGAGGCTGGGGCTGGGGCTCAGCGGCAGAGCACTTGCCCAGCATGTGCGAGGCCCTGGGTTTGATCCTCAGTACCACATAAAGACAAGTAAAATAAAGGTTGAATTCTCTCTTTATTAAAACATTTATTTATTTGTTTTTAGTTGTACACAATGCCTTTATTTTTACGTGGTGCTGAGAATCGAACCCGGTCCGCGCATGTGCTAGGCAAGCGCTCTAACCGCTGAGCCACAACCCCAGCCCTGAATTCTTAAAAAAAAAAAAAAGCCAAATGAGAACGAGCGGTTTCCAGAGCGGTCACTCATTCCATCGAGAACCTGCCACAGGCCCCCTGTTTTAGGGGCTGGGATGTGAAGATGAGTGGGCAAAGCTCCTACCCCCCCCCCCCCCCCCCCCCCCCCCCCCCCCCCCCTCCCCCCCCCCCCCCCCCACCCCCCCTCCCCCCCCCCCCCCCCCCACCCCCCCCCCCTCCCCCACCCCCGGGCCCCAGCCTACCCTCCAGAAAGGCAGACAGCCACAAGCCAATTGGGCGGTGACTGTTCAGGACGATGACAACCGGGAACAAAGAGAGAGAAGCACTAGGAGGGTGGGACCCTACCACCCAAGAGGGGACATTTAAGCAGACACTGCAGGAAGTGGGAGAGCAAGCCTGTGGCTCTGGAAGGGATAGCAGGAGCTCAAGCTGCCCCGGCCAGATGCAGGGCCTGACAGAAGAGGAGTCCCTGGACGCTCTGGATAGGGGCAAGATGGGACCTGAGTCTACCCTGGCTGCTGAGAGGACTCCAGGTGGTATGAACGGGTGTCAGCAGGAAGCAGTGAGGAGAGGGAAGATCTGATGGCCTGAGGCCCAGGCAGTGAGTTCAACCTGTGGGTGTGGACTACGCAGGAGGCTGTAAAAGGGGCAGGTCTGGGAGATGAGCTTGTTTTGTGTGTTGGGTGTTAGATTCAAAGCGTTCTTTAGAACATCCACATGGACAGGCAGGGGCACACTGTCTGGTGAGATGTGCCCTGGCAGCCAGGGTGCAGGGCAGCATCACTGAGCCATCACCCACACACCCTGAACACCCCAACCTTGAGTGTTGTAAATGGGAAGGATCCAGCAAAAGGAGCCTGAGAAGAGATGCTATGAGAAAAGAGGGCCAGAACACATCCCAAGAGCCACACGGAAAAGAGATCAGTTATGACAAATGCTACAGAGGTTGATCAACATGAAGTCAGATGGGTGGGCTTGGCCTCAGACAGATCACCAGTGACAGGGCTCTTTTGTGGAAGTCGTGGGCATGGGTTCGGGGAGAATGGAAGCTACTCTATTCCCAGGTATATACTCGACAGAAGCATAAGGATACATGCTCCAGGAGACAGGTCTCTTGCAAACTGTCCAGAGCAGAGTATTTGTTGGAGGGTAGGGGTTATTGCCACCCAGATGCCCTTCAATTGTAGGGCAGATGAACTCTGGTATATATATATTTGATGGAATACTATGCTGCAAAGAAAAGGAATGATCAGCTCCTGCATGTGGCAAAGGATGTCACTGAAACAGTCCTGAGCCAAAGACAGAAAAATACATGCTGCGATTCCATTTCTGTAAAATTCAAAACAGGCCAAAGCAATCCATTCTGATAGAAAGCAGGACATTCCCAAGGGCAGACGGGAGGAGGACGACTGGAACAGGGTGCAGCAGCTCATTCAGCAGCGCTCGGTTGGTGAAAACAGGTCTGTGTACGAAGGTGTCTTCCTGCACCTATGTTCTCCATCAATGGAAGCACCAAACAGTGCCCTGGGCAGAGGCAGCGGGACAGGAAGCACAGGCCGTCGGCCCTCTAGAGACGGCAGGGCTGGAGCCCTGGAGGAGCGCTCTCCTGGGCAGGGGCCCGGGCGTGCTGGAAAGGGGGTCCTGGAATGCAGGACCCCTCTAAGAGCCCGCCGTCCTCCTGCCCGCCGCCCGGCCCCGCGGTTCCCATCCCGGCACGCCGCGGTCCAGGTCCGGAGCGGGCGCGGAGAGGCTGAGGCTGGGCAGGAGCGCAGCGGCCCTCGGGGGTCGCCGGCGCAGGCGGTGCGGGCGCGGCTCCTCTGCGCCCGCCCCTCCCCGCGCTCCCGCGGCGCACAGACCGCGAGCGAGCTCGGCGGCCCGGCCCGGGCCCCCGCGCCCCGCCGCCTCTCACCGGTGGAAGGTGAGCTGCTTCCTGCGGTTGCTGTAGCGGTTGCAGCACTGCCGGGCCGCGCACGACTTGGGCATCTCGGAGCCGGGCCCGCCGCCCCTAACAAAGATGGCGGCGGGCCTGCGGGGCGCGGGGCGCGGGGCGGGGCCGCCGCGCGGGGCGGGGCGCCGGCGCCGCGGGCCTCGCCCCTCCCGCGGCCACCGCGACCCGCGTCGCCTCGGGAGCGAGCGGGCCCAGCCGGGCCCAGCCGCTCAGCCCCGCGCCTCGGCCCGTGCGAGCACAGCCCCGGCTTGCTGGAGCCCTGGGTCCCCGGGGCTCGCGCCCGCGGACAGCCTTCCGCTGCTAAGCCCGATTCCGAGCCGCCCGCAGCTGTGCGGGTCCCCTTTCGGGAGGTGGTAAGGTTGGGGTTCCTCTGACGTCACTGGAGGTGCCAGCTGGCCACTGGTTGGTCTGATGGACAGTGCAGACTTGGCATTGGGGGTTCCCCAGGATAAAGGGGCAAAATGAGCACCCACGGAAGGTTCCGATCCGGGCTTGCAGAACCTCAGTTAGCCTCTCTGGCGTTAAGCAAGTGACAATCTGACCAAGAAACAGTGAAAGCTTTTCACGTTTGCTCCCGATGCAGATCATTTCTTAAGAATTCAGTAAGTAGTAGGGCGGGGGTTGTGGCTCAGCGGCAGAGCACTCGCCTCGCACTTGAGAGGCCCGGGTTCTAAACATAAATGCATTGTGTACAACTAAAGCAAATAAATAAATAAATAAAAAGAATTCAGTAGTAGTATGGGGCTGGGGTGGTGGCCCAGTGGTAGAGTGCTTGCCTACCATGCCTGGGGCACTGGGTTCGATTCTCAGCATCACAAATAAATAAGATTCTCACGCCTGTAATCCCAGCATCAAGTTCAAAGCAAGCAATGGCGAGGCACTAAATAAGAATAAAGGGTCCAGCAACAACTAAAAAGAATTCAGTAGTAAAGCATATTGAGATGGGCATGGTGGCGCCTGCCTGTAATCCCAGCTTTGGAAGTTCTCAAACTACAGGACCCCCAGGTTCAATCCCCAGTGGGGGGGCGGGAAAGTAATCAAGGGCTGTAAGGCATTTTTTTCTAACTACTAAAATGCCAACTCCAGCTTTAGTTTGCCAGAACCTTCATGTAATTCTGGTATGAGACAGAAGCACTGCTGTCCTTCGGCACAGCACAAACACCTGAAGCTAGACCAGACCCACAAAGTAGCAATATCTTTATTTACAAAATATACAGTTTCACAGAAACAGCTCGCTTTATACACATAAACTTTATAATTACACAGAACCATGTAAACGATGTTAAGTGTCTGGCCTGGCCAAAGCCCATGAGGGGCCTACTTTGGGGGTGATACCTTTCCCTCCCCTCACTTCACTAGTGATCAACCAGGAGCCCCTAGATAGGTCATGCCTAATTTTCATAAAGCTGCTGATCGCAGCTGCCCAGCTCAATCTATCCCCAAAACCAAGGTTTGTGCCTACCATCTCAGACACCACCCACAGAGATGGGTTTGTTAAAAGAACATAAACAAAATCAAGGAAACAAATTGAGATGAGTATAAAACACGTTCCAGAAGCATCAAACCTTCTAGCATACATTAACCATCACCAGGGTTGGCAGTTCCAGTCTAAAAACCACACATATTCTTAAATGCACTTTTAAAAATCTTGTGGAGCTTTTTTTAAAATAAAAAATATAAACAACAACAAAAAACCACTTTGGAACTTTGGTTATTCTCATGGTGAAGACAGTGGACAGCGTCGTCATGGGGCAGATCTTTGGCAAATTCCTCCCCAACTAGTCCTGGATGTTTGCCCCAGTCAGAGTCAGACAATAGCCTGCGGACAAGGTTGTTTCTCAACCAGCTATTTCTCTGCAGCAGAACTCTCCCTCGGGATCTCCACAGTAAACTGAGTTTGAGAAGCTATTTCTCTCTACTTTCAGAGTTTAATATAAGCAACAAGACTTTTAAAAAGACAGTTGACTGGACAAGTGTGAAGGATATTAGCAAAAAAAAAAGAAAGAAAGAAAAAGAAAAAGGCTCTGGTTACCCAAATAACAGTTCAACCCCTTGGCGCTTCAGTAAGTGAACATGGGAAATGGCTGGTGGTGGCCTGGGCACAAAGGTGCTACAGGGAGGGGAAACTCCCATCAGGGAGACTGCAGGCCCATCCTGACTCAAATAATATGCAAATAAATATAACTTGGGCGTTCTTCGCTTTTCATGCCTTACCAAGAAACAATGCTTATGAGAACATAGCCACCACTTTACAAAACATTCTTGAGAAAATATACTTGAACTGAAGAGTGAGGTCAATTTCAGAGAAAACTGAAGCCTCTTCTCCCTTTGAGCCCCAGAACCACCAGTGTACCAGGAACACTGCCCTTGAGCACAATCTGCAGGGGCTTCAGGGCCTAGTTTCTCCAGATCTGGCCCTCGGAGGGGGCCTCTCCAGTTCATGACCCCAGTTGAGATCGGAGGAACATGTCACAGTTCAACAGAATGTTTCGGAAGGCCATGTTGCTGTACCACTCACTCACCAATGCAAACCAAAAGGATTCAGTCCTCCTAACCTTGTCCTGGTGGAACCAGCAGGCCAGCATGTCTCAAAGGGCATACTCAATCCCCCACAAGAGAGACCTCCCTGTTTTTCTGTACCCAGTCATTTAAAGGAACACCATTCATGTCCTAGCAACTGCCTAGTCTTCAGGCTGCTACTGGAATAAGTGAGAGGAAGATTTTAGAAAACCTAAGCACTCCCATGCTTGAAAACAGCCTGCCTGGGCCACCTGAGGCGCCTTGTACACCAACTGCAGAGAAAGGAAGGGCACCAGGCGAGTAATCAGCCAATACTTTTGGCTGAATCGTGCAAAGACAGGTTTTTCACATCGTGCAAAACAGGAAACTGAGTTATGAACGTGGGCTACCTCACCCCCTAACCAACCCTTTCCACAGAGCAGTGGCCACACATAGTCCCTTCAACAAACAGGGGAAACCAAAGAATCAGGAGCTCACCTGACACCCCAGAACTCCTCTTGGTGACATCAGAAGACGCCAGCAGCAGCTCCCTGGACTGGTGGGGGCCATGGAAACAGGCAGAGTGCAGGCCACAGGGAAGGGGAGACTTGGATGGCTGCTGTACAGACACTTACGGTGAGAGACTGACACTCAAGAAGAAACACACACATATGGCTGTTCGTTTACAGGCCGGGGAAACCGAACATCTCCTCTCCCCAACAGGAGAAGCAGGAATAACAGCTAGCACTTGTTCCAACAGTGGGAATTTGTTAACAATGATAGCAAAAATTCACAACAACCACATACCCTCACTTTCAGCTAAACCAAACCCACCATACTTGGGTGTTTAGTCCACTTCCACTGCAGAGAACACAGCTCTGGCAGCAGCTTTGGCCAACAAAGACTTTATTCGCTCCCTGGCTATATACAGTTTCTACCTCGAACAGCCTTGTCCTTTTGCTTAGGCACCTGAATGGCAGGATCTGCCTGTACCAGAGCTGGGAGTTCTGTGCTCAACTGAGGAAGGGCCACAGAGCTCCCTTCCAGTCCCTCGCTCGGAGTCTCCCCGCCAGCCCAATCAGTCTAGGAACAGCTTCCGGGAACCCATTCGGGAACGGTTGGAACGGCGAATGTCAAACTTGGAGTCCCGGCACTTTTGGCAGACAAACACTTCTGGAACATTGGACTTTCGGATTTTCGCACAGGACAGGTGAATCCAGGTATGGCACTCATTACACTCTATCATAGGACGGCCAGCAAATGGCTTCATGCAGAAGCAAGTGACAAGGTCCCAGGAATCATCATCTGGAAGGAAAGAAACACATAAGAGGGGGAAACTTTTTTGGTGATACTGGGAACTGAATCCAGGGGCACACTGAGCTACATTCCCAACCCTTTCCATTTTTTATTTTAAAACAGGATCTAAATTGCTGAGGTTATCCTGGAACTCATGACCCCCTGCCTCAGTCTCCCGAGGCCACTTTCCCCCAGAAGAACTGCTCATCCAATAGGCAGAACAGCTGGGCATGGCTGCAACCCACTATCCAGCCCACAAAACAATCCCAACTTCCACAAGATGCCATCCTCTCTGAAGGAACGTGCAGTAAGTGCATCATAGGGGCACTGAGGTGTGGAGTGACCATTTCTACATCTTGAGGTCTGTTGTGGCACCTGGGCTGTTTCAACACTGCTAAGCACCTCCTGCCCACCTTCCTGCACTCTCCCCGCTGAGGACAGTGGGCCTTCTGCAACCACACTGCAAGGGCGGGCCCAGGCCCTCTGATAGGAAAAGATTACTGTTAAAACAACCCATCTTGAAAAAATAAAATAACTCCTTTTCTATTCACCAGCCCATGAGTCTCCATCCTTCTGGGATCACTAACCTGAATCCACCATGATGTCCTCATCATTGCCGGTGCTGTCCTCATCTCGGAACACCACCTGCTTGCCTTGCCGGACAATAGTCCGTTTGCCCTCAGTTTTTATTTCTTTGACCTGATCAGGTGACACTGTGGCACAAGAGCCACTCGAAGGAGTGTCAGAGTCCCAGCCTGAGCAGGGGTCGCTGGGGGCCTGGGGGGATATCCTGGAGGGTAGGACTCGTAGGGGACTCCACATACGGATCTGCAGCTTCCAGCTTCAGTAGTCCCCCTCTGTACCCCTCCTTCACAGGCACATCACTGTCTCTGCGCTTCCTCTTCTTCTTCTTCTTCAGCTTGTCTGTTTTCTTTCTGTCCAGCAAGAAGTTACTGGGCTTGGCTCGCTGCAAGAGGGTGGGCTGCAGGTGGCTGAAGCAGCGGTCAGACACCGGCAAGGGCACAGAGGATGCAATGTCGGTGAAACCAGTGTCCCAGCCATCACTGTCAATGGTGCCAGCAGTGCTATTGGCAGGGGCTGGGGCTGCTCCTCAGAGGGAGCTCCTGAAAAGACAGGTAAAGGGAGCAGATTCTGGTTACTGAGTCCCCAGTGACAAGAGTCAGCCCCCAGTAGAGCTTCCTCAGCTCACCCAACACCCAGGCTGGGCCTCTAGCAATGAGCAAGCACAACCTCAGCCTTGGTGCTTCTCAGCAGCACACACCAGATTAGTACTTTAATATGAGCCCCTGGTGGAAGAACTGTCTTCCCTTGCTGAATCCTCAGACCCCGCCCCAGAGTAAGTGGACGCTCAAATGCCCAGGGAAAGAGCTGAGGGTGTGGCTCAGCAATAGAGGCCTTGCCTAGCATACCAGCCCCAAAGAGCAAAAAAAAAAATTGGGGAAAGGACTTCTGCAGACACACTCTCTCCCCCTGAGGACAAAATCTTTTTTTTTTTTTTTATTGTAAGGTCTCTCTTTCCATTTGTCCTCCCAAGAGATACATTTTTTAGATTAAGTGAATTTAAATTAGTTTTGAGAATTTCCTGACAGTATTAAAAGAAACTGAAGACATCCTAGAATGTTGCAAAATCAAAGTAAATAATTACTGCCCTAAAGCAGCAAACTAAACTCTATGGTTCTTCAGATCATTCAAGCATATTATCTGCAAACAGTGGCAACTTTCTACATGGTACGAAGCACACATTACCCAACTATATAGCCAGTGGAAAGAATAAACCAATGCCATGATTTTGCCTCCTAAAAATATCAGGTCCTTTTATTTGTAGCTTAATATATGAATATTAATATGAATGAAACCCCTGAAGTTTGAGGGCCACAGCAGCTCTAGCCCACAATCCTGTCCTTTTCTCCATTTACATAGGATTTGGGGGGCATGAGTCTCTGAAGATTTGGTTATGTGCTGTTCACAGCCACCAGGAGGCTGCCTGGATGGCTGTGAATAGCCTAGGGCTGTTACTTAGGGCAAGATATGTCCCTGTCTGCCTCAACAACCTATCACTCTTAAGGGCCAAAACCAGTGTCCAGTCACTGTAAAGAGAAAGTACTAACCATTCGTAAGAGCAGGCATATCCCAAACACATTATTACCAAATAAATTTCGAAAGTTTGTTGAATCATTTCTATGCAATCCTGCATTTTCTACCACAGCTCAAAGAACCACTTCTCCGCATGATGGTATACATCTGTAACACCAGAAGCTCAGGAAGCTGAGGCAGGAGGATCACAAGTTTGAGGCCAGCCTCAACAAGTTACCAAGTCTTTAAGCAACTTAGTGAGACCCTGTCTCAAAAATTTTTTTAAAGGAATGGGGATGGGGTTGTGGCTCAGTGGTAGAAGGCTTGCCTAGCACATACAAAGCACTGGGTTCAATCCTTAGCACCACATAAAATAAAGGTATCATGTTCATCTACAACTTAAAAAAAGCAGGGAACTGGGATGTAGCTTAGTGGTTAAGAACCCTTGGGTTCAATCCCCAGTACCCCCACCACCACCCCAAAAAAATAAAAAAATCACTTCCCTGGCTGGTCTAAACTCCCAAGAAATGGACTCCAACCAGACCATTGCCTGAGGTCACCACAAGCAAGCCCTTCCAGATGCACCCGGGCCAAGTGCTGGGGTGCAACCTCCCAGGAAGCCAGACTTCAAATGCCTGCATATTTACCTCCTTTGGGTAAGGGATGTATCCAGCATAGGCTAAGACGAAGGTGCAGAACTTGTTGAAGTCCTCTACAGTCCTGCGCCTCTTGCAACTGGGGGAATACTCCTGTTAGGGAGAAAAGGGAGTGTGAAGGAAAGGCTTCTAGGTGGGACTACTGACAGACCAAGGAAGCAGAGCTTCTATTATCAGCCACTTAAAACACACACTGCTCGGCTGGGGCTCAGTGGTAGAGCACTGTCTCACACATGTGAGGTACTGGGTTCCATCCTCAGCACCACATAAATATAAATAAATATATTCACACACACACACTGCGGGCCTTACAGCCTAAAAAACAGAAGTAAGTTCAGGCTAAAAAATGAAATGGTTTTCAAAAGAGTCAAAAAACCATGGTTAAGATTTTGTACCAAGAACACCAGGAATCTGGCTAGGAGATAAAAGGTTGTAGGAAAGTCGACCTCTTGGTGCTTATGTGGCATTTTAGGACCTTATCTTCTGGTTCTTGCACATATCGGGAGCTCTAACTACGTTTTTGCTACAGGTTTTCCATTTTGAAAGTAAACCACTGCAACTGCTGTAACTGGAGTATTGGGACTTGGAAAACCAACACTTATCCCTCCCTGCTCTCCAGGCTGACCCCTGCCCGGCCAGGGCGGGTGAGGACGGAGCTTCTGTGAGTCAGGAGCCCCCCACAACCCTCAGGGTCGGGTGCAACCCTGAGAAGAAACCAGGTATGCTCAGGCCCGGTGAGCTGCACGCCGAAAGACGGGTCCGGCCCGCGGGACGCGGAGGCGGAGGCGCCCCGGCCGAGGCCTCCCGGTGGCGCGGCACCCGCCTGCGGCCGGCGGGGCAGGGGCGGCGGGCGCGCGCCCCACACGCCACTTGTTGAGCGCTCTCCAGCTCCGGGCAGGCCGCCGCCCCCCGCCGCCCCGCCGGACGCCGCCTCCCCCTCGAGGCCGTGGCGCGGCCGCAAACTCCAGGACAACTTTACTCGGCGGGGGCCGCGCTCGCGAGCGCTCGGGGCCGGGACGTGAATGCGGGCGCCGCGCCCTCAAGGGCCGACGCCGCGCGACCCCGCCGGCGCCCGCCCGGAAGGTGCGGGGCCCAGCGGGGGCGGGGGCGCGGAGCCTGGGCAGGGGTGCCCGCGCCGGGGGGCGGCCGGACCGCGGGCGCCGGCGCCGCCCGCCCCTCCCCCACCGCGGCGGCGGACCCGCACCCGGGCCGGAGGGTCCGCGCAGGGCCCGGAGCGGCCGCGCCGGGCGGGGCGGCCCAGAGCGGGGGCGGACTGGCGGCGGGCCGGGCGGGGGACCCCGCGGGCCGCGGCCCCTAGCGCCGGAGGGGGCGGGGGCCGGCGGGCCGCGCGCGGAGCCAGGGGGCGGGGCGCTGCCGGCCGGGAGGGGGCGGCGCCGAGCCGGTCTGAGGGACCCGAGCCCCACCGGGAGGGGCAGGCGGGGGGAGGGGACGCCGCCGCGGGAAGCGGGGCCCGGGCGGCGACGGCCGCCTCCCGGGGCGGGAGGAGCACCAGGCCGGCGAGAGGGCAGGGGAGGGGCGGGGGCGCAGCCGGGTCCCGGGGCTACGCGAGGCCAGAGGGGCGTCCTCCCGGCGGGGGTGGGCTCGGCGTCCCGGGAAGGGTGCGGGGCGAACGCGGGCGTCCGGGGCAGGGCCTCCGGGGACGACCCGGCGAGGGCCCGAGTGGGGGGCGGGGGCTGGGCTCCGGGGGCGGCGAGGGAAAGCTGGGGGAGGGGGCCGCTCGGGCGGCTTCCCGGGGGTCCACCCTCCCCGAGGGGCGCAGGATCGACGAGGGGAGGCCGGGGTCGAACGGGGCGCAGACCGCACTCACCTCCGGGTGGAAGGCGGCGGCGCAGGAGTCGGAGTCCATGTTCCGGGTGGGAGGCGGCGGCTACGGGACTGCAGGGGCCCGGCCGCGGCCGTGGGGCCGCTCGCGGCCCGGGGCTCCGACGACCGCGCAGGGCAAGGGGGGACCCGGGAGGGGTCGCCCCGGCAGGAGGTGACGGGGGGCTTGTCGTGTCGTGCCCCGGGCTAGGTGCTCGCGGACTGGCGGCTACACGAACAAGCAGAGTGGGCGATGCAGCTCCCGCGGCCGGCGCGGCGGAGAAGCGGGAGAGGCGCTGCGGGGGGCGGCGGCGGCGGCGGCGAGCGGGAACCCGACCGGCTCCCCGACCTGACGCCCAGTTCGGCTCGTGTCTCGGGAGGGAGGGCGGGAGCGCCGCGAGGCCTGCCGGGAAGTGTAGTCCGGGGGCGTGGCGCGGGCTGCGCGGGGCACTGTGGGAGTCGTAGTCCGGCTAGCGCCGCCGCGGCGCGCAGAGGCCACCGGGGGACTCCACGCCCCATGGGGCTGCGCGGCTGCCGCCGATGCGCGGGCGGAGCAGGGCGGGGGCTGGGGGGCTGGCGTCGCGGGCCGGTGGGGGAGGGGCGGCGGCGGGGGCCGGCCCTTCCTCCGCAGGGCTCAGGGTGGCCCCCGGCGGGCGGGGGTCCCAGGCGCGGCGGGGCGGGCCGGGCCGGGCCGTGGCGGCCGCTGGGCGGAGCCCGCCGGGGTACGGCGGTGGGGACGGACTCCTGCGGGGCCAGCTCGCACGGTGGAGCCGGCGGAACTCCGCGGCCGCGCCCCCGGCGCTCGGGGGGCTCGCGAGGCGCGCTTTGTGCTTTGCCCTTCGCGCTGCCTGGGGCCGCGGCCTCCTCGCCCTCCCCGCGCGAGTTCCTGCTGGGAGGACCGCCGCGGGGCGAGGCGGAGCGCGGGCGCGGGGCCCGGCAGGACGCTGCCCTCCGCGGTGCTGTCAGGGCTGCTGGAGCCGCGGGCGGCGTCCGGGGACCGACCGCGGGGTGCTGGACAACTTTGGATGTTGAAGGTTGACTTCTTGGACTGCCCTGGTGCAATGACCAGGAGCAGGCCTGGCGTTTCTTCAAAGATCGTAGAAAGGAAAGGGTTTATATGCAAAATGCAGATGAGTACCTAACATCCTATTTAGACGAACTGTTAAAAAGAGAATGACATAAAAATTTTAATCCAAATCAGAAAAGGAACTCCTCAGCATACTAAAAAGATGAGATTATTTGAGAGGGCGTGTATGCTGTACCAATAGCTATTGCTAATTCGGTGGTTAAAATAATTCTAATGGAAATGCTCTTGATTAAGAGAATGGATTTGCCTTAGAAATACATCTAGCCTCAATTTCCTAAGCCATAAATTTTATAGCATAGTGCCTGGTTCGATAAATGGTATCTTACTGTTGTTGTTGTTTTATTATCTGTGCAGTATGGCAGCCCTTAGGAGGGTTCCCCAGAAGTGATAAACTGAGGCGCTTTACAGGATAATACACAGATAAAATTACTAAGATGAAAAGGAGACTGGGCACTTAGCCTGTCTCCTTAACAACTTCTAGAGTTGTCTTATGTAGATGATTTAACCAGACTTAAAATGTTATCTGATTTCTGTGGCCAAAGCAAATGTCCTGAGGTTAGCCAGTGTTGCCCAAAGTCACCAGGAACAACTTGTTTTGCATGAATAAAAGAAGGACTTTGGGCTGGGGTTGTGGCTCAGCGGCACATAAAAAAAAAAAAAATGCATTGTGTACAACTAAAAGCAAATAAATAAATATTAAAAAAAAAAAAAAGAAGGACTTTGAAGATGTTATCCTTTTGGTAGCTTAAAAGACACAAACACCAAAAGGAATAATTATTACAGTGAAATCCAAATGAAAGACTAGGATTTTGTTTTGTTTTGTTAAACCTGATGTGTTCTCTATGGTAAATGTTACACATAATAAGCATTAAGTCTTTCTTATACAACAGGTCAAGAAACCAACTGGGGGTGTGGCAAGGTCCTAGAGCTTTTGCCTAGCATGCTGGGTTGCCTGGATTCAATCCCCAGCACCTTAAAAAAAAAAAAAAAAAAAAAAACTGAAGGTAGAATGTAGGGCCCTATATAGGACCCCTGGGTTGCTACAAGGAGGGAAAAATCCCAGACACAAGTGATAACTCCTTCTCAAAGCTTTTTTTTTTTTTTTAATATATATTTATTTATTTACTTTAGTTGTACAAATGCAATGCATTTATGTTTACGTGGTGCAATCGAACCCGGGCCGCGCACCTGCGAGGCAAGCGCTCTGCCGCTGAGCCACAACCCCAGCCCCTCTCAAAGCTTTAATGCAATAGATGTTTCTTGAATTCATCCTTAGTAAACAGTAATTATTGTTTGCAGTACTGGAGATTGAACCCAGTACATGCTAGCACACAGTAGGCAAGCACTTTGCACTCTAGTTCCAAGCTACTGTATCTGTATCCCCTTTTTTTTTTTTTTGGTACCAGGGATTGAACTCAGAGGCACTCAACAACTCAGGGACACTCAACCACTGAGCCAAATCCCCAGCACTTTTTTCTATTTTATTTAGAGACAGGGTCTCACTGAGCTGCTTAGGGCCTTGCTTTTTGCTGAGGCTGGCTTTGAACTTATGATCCTCCTGCCTCAGCCCCCTGAGCCACTAGGATTACAGGCATGCACCACCACCCCAGGCCTAGGATTACTCTTCATTAGCAGATTACAGGCCCTGTCCCAATGTGCCTGGCAACAGTGATTCTTGGTGCCATTACTGAGTGCTTGTCTCTGTTCCTTGCACTCCACTAGTTTTGTTATTATTGTTGGTCTCCCCTTCAATTTCCCTTAGAAATTTAACCTTTTAGAAGACAGACACACACACACACACACACACACACAAACACAGGGGAGGGGGATCTATAGCAGCAGTAATTGACCCAACTTTAATATTGAATAAGTATTTTGGGGGTAACAAGGTCTACTTTCTGTATGACAGGCCTGGGTTTGTGCTGTGTCCCCTTTATTTCTCAGATGTACTGTACTACTCCTGGGCTCCAGGGGGCGAATCTAGAATTCCTTGAGTAATTCAAGAGCATTAGCTCCAGTAGTCAGATCCTTGGAATCCATGATTCTTTGTTTTCTGTTAAAACACACACACACACACACACACACACACACACACACACACACACAACCTACTGCTGAATGCTAATTCTCAGATGATTGAAGTTGCTTAGAAAAGAGGAGGGAAAAAAGCCAACATTAGCACAGGTTGTGACAAGTTAAAAATACTAACAATACCATGGGTTCCCAGTTAGTAACTTGAGAATGTAGTTATTTTAATTGAGTTACCAAATATAGCTTCACCTTCCTAAACCTCAGTAGCTACACTACATTCATTTGGGGGAACATTGAGGAATGCTTTCTGCTTCCCTTTTTAACTCTGTGCTGGAGTATTTTTCCCAGAATAATTTTCTGATGTTAGTTTTTTGTTCAGGTAAATGGTCTATCTCCTCGTCCCCATAACTGGGGCTGGAACCCAGAGGCACTCCATCACTGCACTACATGCCCAGCCCCTTTTATTTTCTGTCTTGAAGCAGGGCCTCCTATGTTGCCAAGGCCAGCCTCCAAGGTGTGATTCTTCTGTCTCAGCCTCCCAAGTCACTGAAATGACAGGTAAGCTCCACTGCACCAGCCTGTTCTGGTATATTCTTTTTTTTTTTTTTTTTTTTTTTGGTACCAAGGATTGAACTCTGGGGCACTTGACCACAGGGCCACTTCCCCAGCCCTATTTTGTATTTTATAAGAGACAGTGTCTCACTGAGTTGCTAAGTGCCTCGCCATTACTGAAGCTGGCTTTGAACTCGCAATCCTCCTGCCTCAGCCTCCCAAGTGCTGGGATTACAGTCGTGCGCCACCACGCCTGGCTCTGGTATATTCTTTCTTTTTTTTTTTTTTTTTTTGTGGTATCAGAGATTGAACTCAGGGGCACTCAACCACTGGGTCACATCCCCAGCCCTTTTTTTTTTGTATTTTATTTAGAGACAGGGTCTCACTGAGTTGCTAAGTGCCTCGCCATTGCTGAGGCTGGCTTTGAACTCGCGATCCTCCTGCCTCAGCCCCCCAAAGTGCTGGGATTACAGGCGTGCGCCACCACGCCCGGCTCTCTGGTATATTCTTCTGGGTTGTTCCTGCCCTCAATGCTTAATTCCTAACTTGCCTTTACTAACTTCCATTTTTAGGAAATGAGAAAAAAGTAAAACGTCCTCAAAATCATACTGTGTTCAACTTTGACTACAGTGACAACTAGATTAATATGTATGTGAATGATGTTAAGTCAATTTCTAGACTTTGTACTGTCAGGTTTTCACAGAAGAATGTCAATTGCTATGAATAGGCAAATCAATTGAATTTCTTTCTTTTTTTTTTTTTTTTTTTTTTTGTGGTACCAGGGATTAAACTCAGGGGACTCAACCATTGGGTCACATCCCCAGCCCTTTTTTGTATTTTATTTAGAGATAAGGTCTCACTGAGTTGCTAAGTGCCTCACCATTGCTGAGGCTGGCTTTGAACTCATGATCCTCCTGCCTCAGCCTCCCGAAGTGCTGGGATTACAGGCATGCGCCACCACGCCCGGCTAAATTTCTTTTTTTTTTTTTTTTTAATTTATTTTTTAATTGTAGTTGGACACAATGCCCCTATTTTATTTATTTATTTTTATGTGGTGCTGATGATCCACCCAGGGCCTCACAGTGCTAGGAGAGCTCTCCACCACTGAGCCACAACCCCAGCCCCATGCATGGAATTTCTTGTTATGGTTGCTACTGGTAGAAATTAAGATAACAGCTTTTCTCTGATACAAGAGGCCGATTCACAGTGGGGTTGGGACGGGGAGCATAGGAGGATTAGAGGAACACTAGAATGGCCAATGTGGAGGGAGGGGAAGGGCGTGGGCAAAAGTGTGAAGAAAAAAAAAAAAAAGATGGTAGAATGAGATGGATATCATTACCCTAAGTGCATGTATGAAGACACGAATGGTGTGAATATACTTTGTATACAACCAGAGATATTCATATTACATATTACTCTGTAAGTGTAATATGAAATGTAATGCCTTCTGCTGTCATTTATAACAACTTAGAATAAAAAATAAATTTAAAAAAGATAATTCAGATTTTGACAATACACGTAAGTTAACATTTAAAATAAAAATAGAATATTAAGATAACAGCAAGTGCAGATTAAAGTCTTTTACTTAGAGCGTCTCATTTACATGTATAAATGCAGTGAATCAGCCGGGCACTGTGGCGCACGCCTGTAATCCCTGCACTTTGGGAGGCTGAGGCAGGAGGATCGCGAGTTCAAAGCCAGCCTCAGCAATGGCGAGGCACTTAGCAACTCAGTGAGACCCTGTCTCTAAATAAAATACAAAAAAGGGCTGGGGATGTGGCCCAGTGGTCAAGTACCCCTGAGTTCAATCCGCGGTACCATAAATAAATAAATAAATAAATAATGAATGCAGTGAATTAAGGGATTACTCTGACATTCCTTAAAGAAAAAAGATTAAGAAGGGCTGGGGTTGTGGCTCAGCGGTAGAGCTCTCACCTAGCACGTGCGCAACCCGGGTTCGATCCTCAGCACCACATAAATATAAATGCATTGCATTGTGTACAACTACAGCAAATAAATAAATATTTTTAAAAAAAGAAAGAGCCGGGCATGGTGGCGCACGCCTGTAATCCCAGCACTTGGGAGGCTGAGGCAGGAGGATCACGAGTTCAAAGCCAGCCTCAGCAACGGCCAGGCACTTAGCAACTCAGTGAGACCCTGTCTCTAATAAAATACAAAAAAGGGCTGGGGATGTGGCCCAGTGGTCAAGTGCCCCTGAGTTCAATCCCTGGTACCAAGAAAAAAAAAAAAAAAAAAGAAAGAAAGAAAGAAAAAGAAAAAAGATTAAGAGCATTACAAGCCACACCTTAGGAGACCCAGAATCAGAAAAATCTCAGGGTTTGTAATAGGAAAAAAGGCACAGTGGTTTCTGATTCCAAATGCTGGGTTATGTATTCCTAAATGATCCTACAGAAAGTTTTGTAAAAAAGGGCGGTGGGAACAGGAAGGCAGACTTCCAACTCTCCTGGAGGCAGAGAGAAAGGCAAATGCCTTCCACTTGGCTGCCCCTCAAGGAGGGTGCCAGAAGATTCAGTGCTCCTTGAGACTCAAGCCTGGCAACTTGTCATCCAGGGAGGTCTAAACCCAAATGTAGGGAGCACCTGTGGCACTTGTGTCTGGGTCTTTGGTTCAGATTTGGGTGTTCCCTGGGGATGAATGAGGCAGGAATCACCTGCCTGCACAACAGGACTTCATCTGGCTCTCCATTTTCACAATGAGAAAGACAATAGCCAGGGCAGGGGGTTGTGGCTCAGCGCAGAGCACTGGCCTTGCACGTGCGCGGCCCCGGGTTCCATCCTCAGCACCATGTAAACATAAATGCATTGCATTGTGTACAACTAAAGTAAATCAATAAATATTAAAAAAAAAAAAAAAAAAGACAATAGCCAGCGCATGCGACAACACTGTGATCCTCCACATGCTGTGCTACTACAGGAGCTCAACCTTACTCACAGGTGGCTCTGTAGCAGCTAAGGACAGTTTGATTACTTTTTTTCAATGTAGCTGTTAACACATAAGGCACATCTGTCCTGACTAGGGATAAATGACTCTTATGGAGAAAATAAATCCTGGATACATTCCTCTTTTCTTTGGTGCTCAGGTTCAAAACCAGGTCCTACCACAAAGCCATCTCCCTAACCTGCCCGCCCCCTTCAAGTTCTGTGTTGGGTTGCTTAAATACACTATTTTCCTCCCAGTAGGGATTGAACCCAGAGCCACTCTTCCAGCAAGCTACACCCCCAGCCCTTACTATTTTTTATTTTGAGACAAGAGTCTTATTAAGTTGCTTAGGGTCTCATTAAGTTGCTGAGGCTGGCCTTAAACTTGTGATCATCCTGCTTCAGCCTCCTGAGTCACTGGAATTACAGGGCTATAACACCCTACCCAGCAAGGAAAAATAAATTTTAAGAAATGCCAAAAAATAAAAAGGTAACAGCTTTTAAAATTATCTCAGTCACTCCTTGATGTATTTGCCTAAAACTGGAATTCAAACACCAAAGTTAAACAGTTTAAATGTTTAATTAAATAGTACCATTTTTTAAAAAATATTTATTTATTTGCTTTATTTGTACACAATGCAATGCATTTATGTTTACGTGGTGCTGAGGATCGAACCTGGGCTGCACACGTGCGAGGCCAGAGCTCTGCCGCTGAGCCACAACCCCAGCCCATAAATAGTACCATTTTTGTTACGTCACAATTTTTTTTTTTTTTTTTTTTTGTACCGGGGATTGAACTCAGGGGCACTCGACCACTGGGCCACAAGCCCATTTTTGTATTTTATTAGAGACAGGGTCTCACTGAGTTGCTAAGTGCCTCGCCATGGCTGAGGCTGGCTTTGAACTCGCGATCCTCCTGCCTCAGCCTCCCAAGTACTGGGATTACAGGCGTGCGCCACCGCGCCCGGCTACAATTTTTTTTTTATTTATTTATTTATTTTGTTTGCAGGGATTGAACTCAGGGGCATTCAACCACTGGGCCACATCCCCAGCCCTTTTCTGTATTTTATTAGAGACAGGGTCTCACTGAGTTGCTAAGTGCCTCTCCATTGCTGAGGCTGCCTTTGAACTCGTGATCCTCCTGTCTCAGCCTCCCAAGTGCTGGGATTACAGGCGTGTGCCACCGTGCCCGGCTTATAGATTAAACTTTGATCATGAAAATTCTACAAGTTCACATCTTCTAAAATGACCCTGTCTCTAATAAAATACAGAAAAGGGCTGGGGATGTGGCCCAGTGGTCGAGTGCCCCTGAGTTCAATCCCTGGAAACAAACAAACAAAAGAAAAGTTTAATCTATAAACACAAACACAAGCATATTCCCACAAACTGCTGCTTATTTGGCAGTTTAAAATCTTCCCCACAGACTTAATAGAGTTTGTACCATACCAAACTGTTGTATGCTCTCACAGGAATTTAAATCACTTAATAAATACAGTTTGCTTATAATTTTCTTTATAATTAATTCAGTTTGCCGGGCGCGGTGGCGCACGCCTGTAATCCTAGCACTTGGGAGGCTGAGGCAGGAGGATCGCGAGTTCAAAGACAGCCTCAGCCATGGCGAGGCACTTAGCAACTCAGTGAGACCCTGTCTCTAATAAAATACAAAAAAGGACTGGGGATGTGGCCCAGTGGTCGAGTGCCCCTGAGTTCAATCCTCAGTACCAAAAAAAAAAAAAAAAAAAAAAAAAAAAATTAATTCAGTTTGACTATATTGGTGACATTGTCACACTGTAGTGAATAAATTTCTCACATTCTCATTTTGAACTCATGGGACTGACAGGAAGAAGAGGAATTAAATACCATGCCTGGGTTGGTAGACTATTTAGAATTCCAAACACAGCTGATAGGTCTAAATCTGTGCCTTTCTATTCTCACCACGTGCCTTTACTGACTTAGCCATATACACATGGTTTCAAACCTTTGCCTGTTAGCTGTCAGGTCCTGGAAATCAAAAATATGTTTTTTTCTTCCTCAAGAACTGATTCTTCAGCAGGTCACAGTGGCACATGCCGGCAATCCCAGCAACTCCAAGACTGAGACAGGAGGATCCCAAGTTCGGGCCAGCCTCAGCAACAGTGAGGCTCTAAGCAATTAAACAATTTACTAACTTAGCAAGACCCTGTCTAAAAAAAAGAAAAAGGGATATGGCTTAGTGACAAATTGCACCAGGTTTAAATCCCCCGAAGCAAAAAAAAAAAAAAAAAAAAAAAAAAAAAATTCTTCCCCCATCCATCCCACCCCCAAGTGCTGGAGATTGAATCTAAAACTGGGCACATTATAGGAAAAGGCTCTACCACTCAGCTATATCCCCAACACTTTTTATTTTATTTTAAGACAGGATCCTTCTAAATTGCCCAAGATGGCCTCAAACTGACCCCTCCCAAGTAGGTGGGATTATAGGTATGCACCACTACACCCTGCCCCAGACCTGAATTTTTTGTTGTTGTTGTTTTTTTTTTTTTTTTTTTTTTTGTACTGGGGATTGAACTCAGGGGGACTCGACCACTGGGTCACATCCCCAGCCCTTTTCTGCATTTTATTAGAGACAGGGTTTCACTGAGTTGCTAAGTGCCTTGCCATTGCTGAGGCTGGTTTTGAACTTGTGATCCTCCTGCCTCAGCCTCCCAAGTGCTGGGATTACAGGCATGCGACACCACACCCGGCCCCAGTCCTGAATTTTTAATTTTATTTTGAACTTGTATTCTTTTTTTCTCTGGTTGTACACACATGAAGTTGGATTCTTTTTTTTTTTTTTTTTTTTTTTTTAATTTATTTATTTGCTTTAGGTGTTTTTTTGGTTTGGTTTTGTTTTGTTTTGTGTGTGTGTGTGTGTGGTACTGGGGATTGAACTCTGGGGCACTTGACCACTGGGTCACATCCCCAGCCCTTTTTTGTATTTTATTTAGAGGCAGGGTCTTTCTGAGTTGCTAAGTGCCTCTCCATTGCTGAGGCTGGCTTTGAACTCGCAATCCTCTGCCTCAGCCTCCCAAAGTGCTGGGATTATGGGCATATGCCACCACGCCCGGCTTATTTGCTTTAGTTGTAACACAGTGTATTTATACGTGGTGCTGAGGATTGAACCTGGGCCACGCATGTGCTAGGTTAGTGCTCTACCACTGAGCCACAACCCCAGCCCTGAAGTTGTATTTTTTAATACAATGGTAATGTATGGTTAGTACAGAAAGACAAAATTCAGCCAAGCAAGAATATAACAAACCTACCTACCTTGAGAAAAAGTTACCTTCACAATTTTTTTCTCGTATAAGACCGTTCACATATATGGGCTGAGGTTGTGGCTCAGTGGTAGAGTTCTTCCCTAGTATGTGTGAGGCACTGGAGTCAATCCCCGGCACCACATAAAAATGAACAAATAAAATAACAGTGTTGTGCTCACCTACAACTAAAAAAAATTTTTTAAAAAACAACACTTATGAGCTGGAGTTGTGGCTCAGTGGTAGAGCACTTGCCTAGCATGTATGAGGCACTGGGTTCAAGTCTCAGCACCACATATAAATAAATGAACAAAATGAAGGTCTATCAACATCTAAAAAATATTTAAAAATACAAAATAAAAAAGAACACTTATAAGCCTAGTGTGATGGCGCAAGCCTGTAATCCCAGCACTTGTGAGGCTGAGGCAGGAGGATCAAGAGTTCAAAGCCAGCCTCAGCAATGGTGAGGCACTTAGCAACTCAGTGAAACCCTGTCTCTAATAAAATACAAAAAAGAGCTGGGGATGTGGCCCAGTGGTCCAGTGCCCCTGAGTTCAATCCCTGGTACCAAAAAAAAAAAAAAGGAAGAACACTTATAGCAAATTGGGTCATACCACAAGTGATCCCATGTTTTTCACTGAACACTATAGCATGAACATTTTTCCATTTCAATAAATATCTACATCATTAGTCTTCAAGGCTGCATAAGCAAATGTTTGAATAGACATTCAGCTTTAGGAATGGGAAAAAAAAAAAAAAGGAACTGTCCTCAATTCTCAACCATAGATTACTGATTTAATCACTAGACTTATGCAAGGTGGAGGAGCTGACCGAGGGGGATTGCCGTTCTTTTCCCTTCAAACATCCCACTTCCTGGCTGCTGGAAACTGTCACAAATTCTGTACAAGTTAGCTATTGGCTGGTCTCCTGGGCCCAGGAATGCTGTGCTGCCCTTACCAGATGAGTGAACAGTCCTTCTATGGGCAAAGGGCAGCCGCCTGGGCACCTGAATGGTTTGTCACTTAGGCCCTCGGCTTCCAGATCTGACCCTGATATCTAGACCAGAAGCATTCTTACGGCAAAGTGAGGGAGGTTCCTGAGTAGAAGAGAAACCCTAGGGGTCTCATTTCAGAGATGGAAAACAGTCTCCTCCTGAAGAGGCTGTGCTGACCCAGCAGGCAATTAGGATTGACAGCCGGCTCCTGGGGACCGGGCCAGCGCTGGGGCTCAAGGGGGCGGGCAGCTGCCTTCAGCAGGAATGCGTTCGTAAAGGCCCACCGAATGGGGCTGAGGGCTGGCAAACTACAGAAATCCAAAATTTCCTCTGCAAAAGGGAGAACTGGAGGTTAAATAGGGTCCTCTTGAAACCAAGCATGCATACCTTAAACTAAAGAAAAAGTTTCCAAGGGAGGGGTCATCTCCTCTCCCCCAAGGCTGCCGTTCAAAGCAGCCTTGTAGAAGGGACTAAAATAAAGGAGATCCCTTTCTTCGTCCTCGCCCACCACCGTTCAAGTGCACTTCCCCCATCTGACCTTGAGCTGTCTCTGGACCCCTAGGGGGTCCTCGCTGAAGAAGAGACCTGAGCCCCACAGGAGGCACCCCCCTTGGGAGGGCGACTCTGGATCCTGGTGTCTGACTAGGAAAGTAAAACTACTCCTCGGTGCCGACTACAGTTGAGGACTGCGTTGTCGAGTTTGAAACTCAGGCAGGAACACAGTGGAGCACATTCCTGAAATCTGGCCCCGTGTCACTCACACGTGCGCCAAGAAAAAACGTCACCTAAAGCCCTTAGGCTTCTTGGTGCTCCGGTCCTGAGTCGTACAAATCCTATCGTCTTAAATCTGCCCTTTGATGGAGC
This sequence comes from Tamias sibiricus, assembly GCA_025594165.1. Lineage (NCBI taxonomy): Eukaryota > Metazoa > Chordata > Mammalia > Rodentia > Sciuridae > Tamias > Tamias sibiricus. Next base: position 4,808,408 of record CM046658.1, on the reverse strand, counting down.
TAACTAGCAATCCTAGGAACTACTGGAACTCAAAACAACAGAACAACAAAAGGCCTGCGAACTAAGCCTCCCTGGGACTCGCGGAAGGCGCAGTTAGGAATGGGCGCGAGACGGGTGGCTGCAAGTCCGGGCGCCGAGCTCGCTTCCGGGATTTTGCTCGGCAGCCCCGGTGGGTCGTGGGCAGGACCCTGAGGTCAGCGACCCTCCCGCGCGCGCGAGGCCGCCGCTGGAGGCCAGCACTTGCCATCCGCCGTCCCCGGTACGGCGCCGGCGGGAGGCTGCACGAAGCCCCGGAAGGGCGGAGAGAGGGCGTGGGCGCAGGCGGCGGTGACTCAGCCTGGAGGGCCGGGGGCGGGCGCGGCGCGGGAGAGGCGAGCCCGCGCGGCGGCCGGCTGCCGGCGGGCCGCGTACCGGACCCGGAGGGGTTAAGTGGGCGTTGCCAGCGGCGTCCCGCCCCCCCAGCTCCGCCTCCTAAGGCCACCGCGCCCGGCTGTACTTATAGCAGCGGTGCCCAGCGCGTCGCGTCCCTCCGCAGGCCCCGGCCGCGGCATCCCAGAGTCCCGAGGTGAAGGTGCCATGGAGCGGCCGGCGCCCCTGGCCGTGCTGCCTTTCTCGGACCCCGCGCACGCCCTGAGTTTGCTGCGCGGCCTGAGCCAGCTCCGCGCAGAGCGCAAGTTCCTGGACGTGACCCTGGAGGCGGCGGGCGGGCGCGACTTCCCGGCGCACCGCGCCGTGCTGGCGGCCGCCAGCCCCTACTTCCGCGCCATGTTCGCTGGGCAGCTGCGCGAGAGCCGCGCGGAGCGGGTGCGCCTGCACGGCGTGCCCCCGGACATGCTGCAGCTGCTGCTGGACTTCAGCTACACGGGCCGCGTGGCGGTGAGCGGCGACAACGCCGAGCCGCTGCTGCGCGCCGCCGACCTGCTGCAGTTCCCGGCCGTGAAGGAGGCGTGCGGCGCCTTCCTGCAGCAGCAGCTCGACCTGGCCAACTGCCTGGACATGCAGGACTTCGCGGAGGCCTTCAGCTGCGCGGGGCTGGCGAGCGCGGCGCAGCGCTTCATCCTGCGCCACGTGGGCGAGCTGGGTGCTGAGCAGCTGGAGCGGCTGCCGCTGGCGCGCCTGCTGCGCTACCTGCGCGACGACGGGCTGTGCGTGCCCAAGGAGGAGGCGGCCTACCAGCTAGCGCTGCGCTGGGTGCGCGCGGACCCACCGCGCCGCGCGGCACACTGGCCGCAGCTGCTGGAGGCCGTTCGCCTGCCCTTCGTGCGCCGCTTCTACCTGCTGGCGCACGTCGAGGCTGAGCCGCTGGTGGCGCGCTGCCCGCCCTGCCTGCGCCTACTACGTGAGGCGCGCGACTTCCAGGCGGCGCGCTACGACCGCCACGACCGCGGGCCCTGTCCCCGCATGCGCCCGCGTCCCTCTACCGGCCTCGCCGAGATCCTCGTACTTGTGGGCGGCTGCGACCAAGACTGCGACGAACTGGTCACTGTCGACTGCTATAACCCACAGACGGGCCAGTGGCGCTACCTAGCCGAGTTCCCCGACCACCTGGGCGGGGGCTATAGCATCGTGGCTCTGGGCAATGACATCTACGTGACGGGTGAGTGCGCTGGGGGCTGCTCAGGGGAAGCCCACCACCTTTCCAGGAGACAACCGCAGAACCTGGAACTCGAGGGCCCACCTGAGTCCAAGCCAGAGCCTGGACAACTGCGTTTCTTCAGTTACTTTCAAACTAAAAGTGCGCCTTATGTGAACAGAAACAAGTAGCTGCTTGTGGGCCCTGTGCCCGGTGCGGTTGGGCCTGCCTGGCCCAGGAGGTGCCTCCCTCCTGATTTGAGACACGGCCATTCACCCACACAATGAATGCTTTCTTTTTCTCTGCAAGGAATGTGGGGACCCGCAGGAGGCTAACTCCTGGAGAGGCGTTCATTCTCCCCAGCCAGGACATTTCTGCCCTGCTGGGCCACCACGGCCTCCTGACTCCTTGGCTTTATCCCCAGTGACAAGGTTTCTGGGGACTTGCACCTAGCCACGGGGCTGTGGGTCACATGGTGTTTAGGCTGAGCTGGCCTGCCACTGTAAACATGGTCACGTGTTAGGTTTTCTTCCAGTTACTTGGCTCAAACCCCAAAACACTGCCGAGTCATGGTGGGCGGTCCCCATCCTGCCCCAGTCCTGGGTTTCTCCCACATTTTTTTATTAAGGATGAATTCCCGTTCAAACAGGAGGGAGTCTACCCCTTTCTGTGGGGCAAGCAGGGGCGGTCTCTGTGACTGCTATATAAGGAAAGAAATGACTAGGGCAGGCCTCTGGCTCTGTTATCAGGCAGGGAGGTTCCAGACTGGTTTATCACAGTGGCTGTGCCCAGCCTGGCACGTTCATGGGAGAATTTACTCTGAGCCATGCCCCAGCCCAGGGATGTCCCCTAGGGTGTGACCATAGCTTCCTGGCCTGCTGCCTGGCAGCCAATCGACCCTCTGTTGGCATTTGTCAGAATCTATCCCTCTTTCCGATTTGAGGTTGGCCGTTGGCCCGTTTTTTGCTTGGGGACCATGTCCCCATCTGCCACCCTTCTCCATCCCCTCTGAAGTCTGACTGGTAGCTTTGAGTTGAGAACAACCTCCAAGAACTGGCCAGACTTGCCCCAGCTTCTGCACGCCCTTCCACAAATGTCACAGCTGAGCAGCTAATCCTTAGGGTTTCAGGCAGGTGGCTGGGTCATTCCATTTGGCTGGCCTGGCGTAGGGAATTTCCTGGGGGCCAGGAAGCCGGTTTCAGCTGCCTTTGCCACAGCACCTGGGTGGAAGGTACTGGCCCAGAGTGAGCTTTACAAGAATGTCTCTCCCTTCAAAACCTCAGAGCTATGAGACGGAAGTGGCTCTAACCCTGCCCTGCCTGTGGCACCAGCCTCTGAGGCCAAGGGAGGCAGTCCCCAGAATTTCTTAGAAGAGCAGACATGGCACTTGTACAGCTTGATGAATTTTTTCAAATGAGGCACACCCCGCGACCTGCCCCAACACCAGAACCCTAAAGTGCCCTGATAACATCATCTTCGGTTAGGTCTCTGGCTCGCAGCCTGATTGCCTCTTGTCTGGTCCTGGCAGAGCCCTGGTTAGAGAGGGCCCAGGAAGGGTAGAATTTGGTGAGCCAGGTCCATGCTTTGTGGCCACCCAGGAAAACTGAGGAGATGGCCTGTTGAGGTGTTGGGTGATGATGTGTGTGTGTGTGGGGGGGGTCCTGACAGAGGCTGCTCGCTTACTTAGCATTGTGCCCCGAGGCTTGGGTGTGGTCTGTGAGAGCTTCTGGCCTTTGGCCACTTGCGTTTCTGGTGAAGCCTGGCAAGGTTAATTCCTCTCCAGGGAGAGGCCCTCGTGGAAGTTCAGGGAGGCCCAGGTAGGGTGACTCGCCCCCAGGAAGCTGACCATCTGCCCATTGTGCGTCCTGGCAGGCGGCTCGGATGGCTCGCGGCTCTACGACTGTGTGTGGAGGTACAACTCAAGTGTGAATGAGTGGACGGAGGTGGCACCCATGCTGAAAGCCCGGGAGTACCACAGCTCCTCGGTGCTGGACGGGCTGCTGTACGTGGTGGCTGCGGACAGCACGGAGCGCTACGACCACACCACTGACTCCTGGGAGGCCCTGCAGCCCATGACCTACCCCATGGACAACTGCTCCACTACTGCCTGCCGCGGCCGCCTCTACGCCATTGGCTCCCTGGCCGGCAAGGAGACCATGGTGATGCAATGCTACCATCCAGACACTGACCTGTGGTCACTGGTGGACTGTGGTCAGCTCCCGCCCTGGTCCTTTGCGCCTAAGACTGTGACTCTGAACGGACTCATGTACTTCGTCAGGTGAGTCTGCACCTGCCTGCTGCTCTGTGTGTCTGGCATTTGTGCGTGTGCGTGTGTGTGTTGTGTGTGTGCACTCGCGCATGCACCACATGCTACTGGGGACTGAGCATGCTAGGCAAGCACTCTACCACTGAGCTGTACCCCCAGATCTTTCTTAAAGTCTTTTGAGACAGGGTCTCACTAAGTTACTTAGGGTCTCGTTAAGTTCCTGAAGCTGGCTTTGAACTTGCAAGCCTCCTGCCTCAGTTTCCCAAGTTGCTAGGATTACAGGTGTGCGCCTCTGTGCCTGGCCTGGCTTTCTTTCTTATTTATTTATTTATTTGTTTACTTATTTTGGTACTGGGGGTTGAACTTAGGGGCCCTTGACCACTGAGCCACATCCCCAGACCTATTTTGTATTTTATTTAGAGACAGGGTCTCACTGGGTTGCTTCGCACCTTGCTTTTTGCTAGGGTTGGCTTTGAACCTGTGATCCTCCTGCCTCAACCTCCCAAGCTGTTGGGATTACAGATGTGTGCCACCGCGCCTGGCTCTGGTTTTCTTAATGGGTGGGGTGAGTTAAGTTCTTTTCGAAAAAGAGCACTGGCAGCTTAAAGCAGAGACAGGCAGCCAGTGGGTCACCGTGCACCTGCTAGTCTAGTGTATGTGAGCAAAATCCGCAGCCCTGTCCACTGGTTACGCCAGGTCGCCTCTCCTGGCTGGTGAGTGGCATCAGGGAGGGAGCCAGGCGCTCCCCGCATGCCGTACAGTGCTGTGTGTGCATGCACACGTGGGGTACAGTGCTGTGTGTGTGCGTGCACACGTGGGGTACAGTGCTGTGTGTGCATGCACACGTGGGGTACAGTGCTGTGTGTGCATGCACACGTGGGGTACAGTGCTGTGCGTGCACACGTGGGGTACAGTGCTGTGTGTGCATGCACACGTGGGGTACAGTGCTGGGTGTACACGTGGGGTACTGTGTGTGTGCATGCACACGTGGGGTACAGTGCTGTGTGTGCACACACGTAGGGTACAGTGCTGTGTGTGTGCGTGCACACATGGGTGCACGTTCCTGCATTGCTGCTCCTTTTCCTAGCCTAGACCCTTCTTGAAGCTGTGGGACCAGGAAGGAAGGAGGGAGCATGAATGACAGTCCCCTGTGTCCCCTTTCCCCCTGGAAGTTTGAACTGGGAGCCCCAGGGGGTGAGTGCCCAAGGCCTGAACAGCACTGGCCTTTATCTGCTTCACCCTGGAAACAGGAGACTCCTACTCACAGTGAGCAGCAGAGGGGGAAAGGTGACCATTGCTGGTCACCCAGTGGCTCAGGGGCCTGCGTCGCCATATGCCAGGAACCAAAGGCCTACTTAAGAAAGCCCTGGAACCTCAGCCAGGTCTGCCCTGTCCTGTTATAAAACTGCCTGACCCTCCTCCCTCCCCCACACCCTGGAGGTGTCTTCAAAGAGGGGGTGGGGTGGCTATAAATACAACTTCTCAGAATGCCAGAAACTTCCCTTCAGCCCCTCTGCAGCGGTTCCAGGCCAAGTGCCTTTGAGAATGTCCTCTCTGTTCTGTGGTCCTAGACCACGAAGTACCCGAGTGCTGCTGTCTCCTGAGACCCAACCGCTTTCTTCTGCCCCTTGCTGAGCCGCCCCTATGGCCACAGGAGGGAGGGCGTGGCCTCTGCTGGCTCTTCTCAGGCCAGGGCATGTGGGAAGAAGCAGTCCTCAGCCCCCACCCAGGACGGTGGCCTGCCAGGAGGCTTGGGAGCTGGCCTGGGCCTTAGTAGAGGCTGAGGAAGGAGAAAGAGAAGGACCCGCGAGTGGGGCAAGACCTAGGGCCCAGGGACCATGCCCTGTTCCTCCCTCCAATGCTCTGCTCCTGCAGTTGGGCCCTTGCGAACCATATGACCCCTTGCCCAAAACGCCACTCATCTCTGGGCAGTGCCTATGGGGGACATGCCATCCTCACGGAGGCAGCCAGTGTTGTGTAGAGGCTGCGGCTCCTCCTCCCTCATCTGTGACCGGTGGAAGGGGTTCAGGCCTGTGCTGCCTCTCTCTCCTACAGCCGTCCGGTCAAAGGTGGCTGCTTGGTTAGGGTGCGGGGGAAGAAGCAGGGAGCCCTGTCCAGTCCAGCCCCTTCTGTCTGCAGGTGCTGTGTCTCTGCTGGAAAAGGGGGTGGCAGGGGAGAGAGCCGAGCAGGTCCCCATATTTAATGACCATCGTAGGGCCCACAAACTGAGTGGTTTCCCATTTTGAAATAGTTGCGTAGGGGGAGGGCCTCAGCACAGGGTCCTGCCTCCCAGCACGTGAAAACCCGTTTATGAAGTTCAAGTTTCTGTTCCTGAGAGTTTAACTGGAACACAGCAGCCAGCTCCCCTGTTTCAGAACCCCTGTGACTGGTTTTGCATGACAGTGACAGCAATGAGTGCTTGGTACGGAGACCATCTAAAATATTTGCTGTTTGGCCTTTTTGCCAACCCCTGACCTTTGTTTTTTATTTTATTTAATTTTTTAAAATTTTAATTGTAGATGGACATAATATCTATATTTTTTAAAAAATATTTATATATTTGTTTTAGTTGTACACAATGTCTTTGTTTTTTTTTTTTGTTTTTTTTTTTTTAATACTTATTTATTTGCTTTAGCTGTACACAATGCGTTTATTTGTACGTGGTGCTGAGGATCGAACCCGGGCCGCGCACAATGCTAGGCGCGCGCTCTACCACTGAGCCACAATCCCAGCCCTCTATATTTTATTTATTTATTTGTACGTGGTGCTGAGGATCGAACCCAGTCCCTCATGTGTGTAAGGCAAGTGTTCTACTGCTGAGCCACAACCCCAGCCCCTGACCTTTGTTATTAATCGTTACTGTTGCTGTTTTTCTTCTTGGCACCTTTGCTGTCCAAGGCCGTTCCTTCACGCCCTCTATTGCAGGGGTATCCAACAGGGAGGAAGGGTGTGGATGCCCTCCTCCCTGTGACTGGGCACCCAGGGTTCAGTCAGCAGTGAATGAGACAGGGTCGGGCCCACTGTGGCGGTGAGGGCAGGGGTGAGTCCAGGACCCAGAAGACAAGAGGCCTGGTCTGGCCTAGTCAGCCAGGGAAGGCCTTCCCAAAAGCAGGGCTCAGGTCAGAATTGGGCGGTGAGGAGACTGAGGCAGGGTGGGGTAGTTGGGAGCCCAGGGTGGGAAGGAACTTTAATACCTCCAAGATCTGAAGGAAGGGCTGGGTTGTGGCTCAGTGGTGGAGTGCTTGTCCGGCATGTGTAAGGCACTGGGTTCAGTCCTCAGCACCACATATAAATACATAAAGGTCCATCGACAGCTAATAAAATATTTAAAAAAAAGATCTGAAGGAATCTACCATGACTCCCACAAGTGAGTAGCAGCTGCTTTGTGCTGGCTGGTGGGAGTCACCAAAGGGCTGTGGGTAGCCCAGGGTGTGATCTCTGGGTTTGGGGAGCAAGACTGGGTTCTAGCCTTGGAGCCTGGAATTGCCCGCTAAGACAGTGAGGATGGGGTCTCCCACTGAGAGAGCTGCCAAAAGGCATCAAAAACTCCCAGTCGGGGGCTAGGGTTGTGGCTCAGCAGTAGAGTGCTCGCCTAGCACGTGTGTGGCCCGGGTGTGTGGCCCGGGTTCGATCCTCAGCACCACGTAAAAATGAAGACATTGTGTACAATTAAAACAAATAAATAAATGTTTAAAAACAAAAACAAAAACACTCCCAGGCCGGGCGCGGTGGCGCACGCCTGTAATCCCAGCACTTTGGGAGGCTGAGACAGGAGGATCGCGAGTTCAAAGCCAGTCTCAGCAATGGCGAGGCACTTAGCAACTCAGTGAGACCCTGTCTCTAAATAAAATACAAAAAAGGGCTGGGGATGCGGCCCAGTGGTCGAGTACCCCTGAGTTCAATCCCCAGTACCACAAAAAAAAAAAAAAAAACACTCCCAGTTGGCCAGGCATAGTGGCGCACATCTGTAATCTCTGTGACTCAGAGTCTGAAACAGGAGAATTGCGAGTTCAAAGCCAGCCTCAACAAAAGTGAGGCACTAAGCAACTCAGTGAGACCCTGTCTGTAAATAAAATACAAAATAGGGCTGGGGATGTCGCACAGTGGTCAAGTGCCCCTGAGTTCAATCCTCGGTACCCAAAAACAAACAAACAAACAAACAAAAAAAACCATCCAAGTCACAGGTAGGCAGGAGGACAGCAAATTAGAGGCCAGCCTCAGCAACTTGGTGAGACCGTCTAGAGATAAAATCATAAAATGAGGGCTGGGATTGTGGCTCAGCGGCAGAGCGCTCTCCTTGCACGTGCGTGGCCCGGGTTCGATCCTCAGCACCACGTAAAAACAAACGCATTGTGTACAACTAAAGCAAATAAATAAATGTTTAAAAAAAAAAAAATCATAAAATGAGCTGGGGATGGGGTCTTGGTGGGATGGGGAACGAGTACCCGCGGTGGGCTCCATGTCCAGTACTGGCCTCAGCAGTGGGTGATGGGGCTGAGGATGTGAGCCAAAAGTCAGTAGGTAGGAGCCCACAGCCTTGTCTGTCTGTCCCTTCCTGTCCCAGGAGCATCCTCCTTGCTCTGACCAGCTGTCCCCGCTCCTTCCCTCCGCAGGGATGACTCTGCCGAGGTGGACGTGTATAACCCCGTGAAGAACGAGTGGGACAAGATCCCGTCTATGAATCAGGTAACACTGAGGCTGTGCCAGCACTGTGGGCACAGGCCCGTCCTCATCTTGCAACCGCGTGTCATTGCAGTGAGTCTTGGGGAGCAGCTGTGGTGGGTGGGGCTCTGCTCAGCCCGCTCTGGGAACCGTCTCGGTTCACAGAAGCCGGTGTCGTCCTCGTTCTGCACTTGAGGCTCACGGGGACCGGTGTGCGATGAGATCCCCGGGGCCCCCATTCTCGGAGATCGCCGGTTTGACTCCCTGAGCACCTGCTTTGAGCCAGAGAGAAGAAGGAAGTGAGGGAGGGAACCATGGTCACCTTAGGAGGGACAGCAGGTGCACAAGCCCCAGGGCAAGGAGTGCTCGGTGTGTTTATGGGGCGCCAGCAGCCCAGTGTGGGCGCTAGAGCAGAAGGGGTGAGGTCAGACAGGAGGCTCCTGGAGGCTGAGCCTCCCTCGGCTGGGTCTTGAGGAACTGACCTTAGGAACACGTTTATTGGACCACTGCTGTGTGCCCCGAATTGGACACCCTGACTACGGCCGCTGCGGGGTCGAGGCGTCCCTTCTTTCTCTGCTTGTTGGGAAGAGAAACACTAAGCCCGACTCTGGGGCTGGGAAGGCTCAGTGGCATTTTCCAGGCTTTGGGTCAAGTCCCAGCTCTGCTACCGTGAGCCACGTGAGCCGGTTTACCATCTTACAGATGGGACGAACAGTGGTGTCTGCCCCAGAGGTCCTGCTGCGGAGATGGAGAGGGTGCGAGGAAGCCTGGCACAGCCTGTGCCCAGGAGACGGTGCTGCGGCAGCCGCCCTAGCCACCGTGGAGAGGCCCACCTGCCAGGCCCGGGCACTGCGTGTGACCCTGGGGAGCCCCATCTCCTAGTCGAGGTGTAGGAAGGGCATTGGCCTGTCCCGGCCACATTTCCTGGGAAGTTGGCTGAGGCTAGCTCCTGGGACTGCATCTAGGAAATGCCCAGGCATCCCTGGTGGGGCTGGCAGGGCACTCCTGATGTCCCCAGGTCCCCAGATGCCTTCCTGGCAGAGAGGAGCAGTGGAGCAGAGGGTCGTCCCTGCCCTGGCTGCCAGCCTCCGCTTACCATCCCCCTTGGCCCACAGGTGCACGTGGGGGGCAGCCTGGCCGTCCTGGGAGGGAAGCTGTACGTGTCCGGGGGATACGACAACACGTTCGAGCTCTCGGACGTGGTGGAAGCGTACGACCCGGAGGCCCGGGCGTGGAGTGTGGTGGGGCGGCTCCCGGAGCCCACCTTCTGGCACGGCAGCGTCAGCATCTTCCGCCAGTTCATGCCGCAGACGCCTTTGGGGGGGCGCGGCTTTGACCTGGACAGTGGCAGCAATGACGTGGATGCGGGCCGATTCCAGCCACTGCAGAACCCTGAAGAGCTGCACTAGCCCTGGCCCGGCCCGGGAGGGCCTTGGTGCAGGGAACCCAGCACCTCTGCGGGGGTCGCGACCCCTCCTTCGTGCCCAGGTCAGGGTGGGCTCACCGGGCAGAGCACCGGCTCTTGAGCACTGACTGAAGCCAGGATCCGTTGCCTGGAGGATTTCTGTGCACCTGGAACCCAAGTCACAGCTGCTGGGGCCAGGGCCAGTCATGAGTGCCCCTCCCCTGGTCCAGGAAGAACCTCCCAGAGGTCACCCCTACCCTGTGGCCTCCAACTCCCCCATGTGGCGCATACACCCCCCCCCCCCCCTGCACCTGCTTCTCCCACCCGGGGGCACAGGGCCTGGGGTCTTCCTGTGAGGGGCTGAGAATGGCCCAGGCCTTTCTGCAGGCCCTATCTGGGCCTGTAGCCTCGGAAACCAGGCGGCGATGGGTGTAATGGGGTCCCACACTCTGACCAGCGCTGGTGTCCCAGTGGGCCAGCTCCCCAGCTAGAGGGGGCTGCTCCTGGCCCCTGCTGGGCTGTCCCCAGAGTGGAGGCGGGATGCCTCCAGGTGAGCCAGGGTCTAGGGGCTGAGCCAGAGCAGCAGCTCAGCGGGGGCCCGAGGAGCACACTGAGCTGTTCCCCGAGGGTGCAGCTGTGGCAGGTGCCGCGTCGCCCGCTCCCTCGGCCTGTGTGTCCCCCCCCCCCCCCAGCAGCAGGCCTCTCCTGGGGCTCTCCTGGGGAGGAGAAGCTGGAGAGGTGCGTGGACGCCCGCAATGCGAGGTCCGGAGCTCTTTGCTGGGAGGCCCTGCGTGTCTGGCGCTGGCGCTGGCCAAACAGACAACTGCAGAGCCCTACCTCGCCCAGAGTCAGTGGTTCCTTTTGCTTCTAAGGAAGCCCTGGGTACGGTGGCCTCAGCAGTTGGTTCCAAGTTTGAAACGCAGTTTGACTTTTTTTTTTTTTTTTTTTTTTTTTTTTTTTTTTTTTTTTTTTTGGTACCAGGGATTGAACTCAGGGGCACTCGACCACTGGGCCACATCCCAGCCCTTTTTTGTATTTTATTAGAGACAGGGTCTCACTGAGTTGCTAAGTGCCTCACCATTGCTGAGGCTGGCTTTGAACTTACAATCCTCCTGCCTCAGCCTCCCAAAGTGCTGGGATTACAGGCGTGCGCCACCATGCCCGGCAGCGGTTTGACCTTTAAAAGAAGTGGTAGGTGGGCATTCTGGAGACAAGGCTGGGGTTTGTTTTGGGGTGGGGGTTGCAGTGTTGGAGATCAGGCCCAGGGCTTTGCACGCTAGGCTAGTACTCTGCCACTGAGCCATGGACCTAGTCCCCAGTCGCTTTGCTTTGGATTTTGTGGCCAGAGCTGTCTGCAGGTACGGGGCCACCTAGGCTCCTGAGGAGCTCATATGAAACCACAGCTTGGGAAGGCCCTGTTTTTCTGTTGGAAGTGACATGTTTCCATGGACTGGGGGACTGAGCCCCTTCATGTAGCCAAAGTGGCCTGTGCTTGAATCTGTCATTCCTCTCCCTTTCCAGGGAAGGGGGTCAAGACTTTCCCTTGTTAGGTAAAAGAAAGCAAAGGTCCAGGGCTGCCTTTTCCTGGTGACCTGGCTGTGCAGCAGGTTCTTGGCACTGTCTTGGCACTGTCCCTTAGCGAGTTGTATCTAAGGCCATGTGTTGGCCAGGTGGCGGGGCTGTTGCCTTAACTTCCCCTGGGCCCCCCGGCAGGGCTTCTGGGCAGTCCCTGCCTAGCCTGGCCTGCCTATTCCCTTGTACAGTGTCACATGCCGCATGTGTCCTCGTGGTGGGTTAGAAAGCCATGCTCTGTAATCTGCCTAGGGTGGCCACAGCTCAGAGCTCTTCCTGACTATGGGAAGCCATCCGCCCGTCATCACTGAGAGCAGCTGGGGGTGGGGGCGGCAGCTCGCCCCTGAAGCACTGTGCTCTGTGCCTTGGCTGCCTCTTCCCCAGCAGAGCTGTCTCCCTGTGGCCCTCACCTGGCTTCCCTGAGGTTGCTGAGGGCCCCGGGGGTTGGCCTTCCCATGTGAGGTGGCTTGTCTGTCAGCAAAGAGGGCCCTGAGTATGTACTCAGTACCAGAGTGTGCCCAGTCCACTCTGCGTGGAGACACAGCCGCTCCTGTCACAGGTCATCTGGGATGGGCTGGGAGGCCTTCGAGGAAGAGCTCTGGATTCCTGCTCACTACTGCTTCATGCTGGCTGGCTTGCCCCATTGTCTGTGGGGGGCCCATGCAGGAGAAATGGGGTTGGTCTGTGTCCCCCCTCCCCCCTGTCTGATCCAGAGATACCCAGGGGTCTGCCATCAGGAGTCTGGGTTAAGAAAGACCAAGGATAGACAAGAGCAGGCCCCTCCAGCCTGTGGACCCAGCTGGGGCCCAGCACCAGACCCTCTATTCCTGCTTCCCCTTTGTCATGGTTCTGGGCTGTGTGGTCCCCACCAGAGGTATCTACACAGACTTTGGGACAGGCTGGGACCCCTGGCTATGGGGCTGTCCCCATGTGTTACATGGTTAGAACTTTTCTGTCTATAAGACATTAAGTTATAAAAACTAAAGTGACTAGTATTTAATGCTGATCTAGAACATATTCTATATTTATATGACTCAGAGACTCACAATAAAGAACACCCTCCTTCCAGTCCTGCCCCAGGGGCGGGAACAATTTGCATATTTATTTTTGTCTGTTCTCCAGGCTTATGAATGTTGAGAATCCTGTCTAAGGTTTTAGGATGCCTTCAAAACTTTTTGAAATAAAACTGTTTCCTATGTTTGGTGTGTCGTTGCCTTTATCCTGCTCTAGGGAACCTTTGGACTGAAGCCAGCAGCACAGGGAACAGGAGCAGAGGGGAGGGTCCCAGTGCCAGGGGTCTGATCTCAAGGACCGGCCACCTCCCATTTCAGAGCTCTGCAGCCCTCCTGGGTAGCAGAGAATGGCAGTTCCTCTCTGCAGGATAACTTGGCCTGGGGAGGTAGGACCCTTAAAGTAGAGGACCTCACACATGTCAGGCAAGGCTCCACCACTGAGCTCTGTCCCCAGCCCTTTTTATTTTCTGAGACAGAATCTCATTGAATCGCCCCGGCTGGCCTCAAACTTGAAATTCTCCTGCCTCGGCTTTCTGAGTTGCTAGGATTACAGCTGTGCACCAACACACCCCTTTCCAGAACAGATGTGAAGCAGTTTATAACCTACACAGGAAAGAGTCAGACCTGGAGTGTAATTACTATACTTGAATACTACCTTTATTACTTCTGAGGTCCCAATGGTCAAGGAATGAAAAGGAAAGTGGGTCAAGTACAGTGGCACATGCTGAGGCAGGAGAATCACAAGTTAAAGCTCAACCTCAGCAATATATCAAGGCCCTAAGCAACTCATCCAGATCCCATCTCAAAATAAAAAAATTAAAAAAAATTTTAAAGGGCTAAAATGTAGCTCAGTGGTAAAGTGCCCCTGGATTCAATCTAGAGTTAAAAAAAAAAAAAAAAAAAGCTGGGTCTTAAATCTATTTAAAACATTTTTTAAAATATACTATTTAGTTGTTGATGTTCTTTATTTTATTCATTTATATGTGGTGCTGAGAATCGAACCCAGTGCCTCACAGACATGAAGCAAGCGCTCTACCACTGAGCTGTGACCCAGCACCTCTAAAACATTCCCCTAGTCCTAGCCTCCAGCTGTAGGAGGACTGCGAATGGGGACATGGGTTCCAGGAATCTTCCTGTGATGGGATTTCAGCAGTGCCCAGCTCTGGTCACTAGGGTCAGGACCATCTGAACCAGTGACCTCTGATTCAGACTATTCTGTGGGTGGGGCAGTTGACAAATGTGTCCACAGATTGTTTGACACCCGTCCTGTTAAGTGCCAGGGAGTACAGTCCTCTCCTCTCCAATCTTGGAGCAGACTCTGGTGACTGCTTCAGCCGACAGAATGAAGAGGTGACACCATGTGAATTCCAGTGCTAGGGCATAAAGGGCCCTGCAGCCCTGGCCTTTGGGATGTCTGTTTTGGGAACCCAGCCGTCATGCTGTACGAAAGCCCAAGTGGCCAGTGGAGGGGACCCAGCCCCAGTCTGCACCTCTGTGTGTGAGGCATCTTGAGAGCAGATTCCCCAGCCCCTAGATAAACTTTGCAGTCATTTATTATCCAGTGAGCTCTTTCATTTAACCCTTTGTGAAGTATGTAGCATGATACTAATCCCGTTAAAAGATAGAGATGAAGCAGTAACTTGCCCAGGGTCACAGGGCTATAAATAAAAGGAGTTGGGAAGAACCTTGACATAGGCAATCTACCAGAGCACCCGAGTGGCTCTCCACAACTCTCAGCACCCCATGGCGGTAGAACCTGGCCCCTATCCTTTCAAGGCCTGGCCTCTTCTACACCCCAGGCCTCTTCGCCCAAGCTAGGGTACTCCTAAGGGACTCGTCCCTCTGTTGGCATGCTGCCAACCAGGCTGAGCCTGCTGAGCCTGCTGAGCCAGAATCCTGGCCTTCCTCAGGTCCCCAGGAATGCTCAGCTATTTCTGAATCGGGCCAGTGTCTTGACCCCAGCCATCATCATGGGCCACTACTCCACAGAGGTTTAGGAATGAATTCTACCTGGTGTCACCTCCACTACCAACTCTGGCCAACACTACCAGTTCTAAAATCCTGAAAGAACAGAGTGCAGGAGGGGAAAAAAAAAAAAAAAGAGGGCAGAAGACAGTTGTGGGAAAAATCTAGTCATGCACTGTTCAGTGAGGAGCTGAGGAAGCTGCTAGGTCCGAGGACCAGATAGGGCGCCACTAGGGGCCCAGGTGGAAGAAAGAAGCACTTCACTGGAGACCAGGCCTGCAGCTCCAGGGCATCGGGAAACAGACTGCTGCACAGGCCAAAACAATCCAGTCCAAAGCCACGTGGTTTATTGGCTGGGACCAAGCAGACAAGGGCGGGCTACGTGTCACAGTCCTCCGGGACAGCAGCTGTGATGATGAGGGAAGGCTCCAGGACCCCCGGGCCGGCAAAGCTCTCCTCTGCACACAGTCTCTGGCCAGGGAGCTGGGAAGCCAGGCTGCCCTGGGCCAGCGACTCCACGATGACCTCAGCCGAGCCCACCTCCAGCTCTGCAGGTGGCTGGAGGGCCACCACCACCATCTTCTCGTCCTCAATGACCAGGTTGCGGAGCTTTCGCTGCCGTGGGTTGTAGTTCTCCACCCGATCATGGATCTCCATGTGCCGCCGCAGGTGGGCCTGCGGGGAGGGAGAGCTCAGGCATAAGGGCAGGGCCGGGGCGGGAGAGGTGGCCCTGGGCCCACCAGCTGCCTACCTGCCGCGTGAACTTGTAGCCACATTCAGTGCACTCAAACTTCCTCACTCCTTTGTGCCGTCTGACGTGCACACGTAATTGCTCTACAGCTGCAAGAGGGACGGGGCCACAGGTATCAGGAGCGGGGGACATGGCAGAGATATGCCGAGACCAGGCCAGTATCCCAGGGCCCCCCCTTCCCGGAGGAAACAGCAGGAGGCCCTGGGCAGGGGTCCCCCCCACTACCTGGGGCCAGGCCCTCTGGCTCTGCAACACCTCCCTGAGGTCACAACTGGCCGGGGCCCTGGGGAACCCCAGCCCCACTTCCCCTGTCACAGCAGCTCCACTCGGCCGTGTTGGCACTTGAAGACAGAGAGACCTGCTGGCAGGGAGGCTCAGCGGTGAGGAGCAGGGAGGCCTGGGCTGCCCCTCACCTCTCTGTGGACACCCTCCCACTCTGGTCAGCAAGAAGCAGATGGCCCAGCCTTGGGCACCCCTAAGTACCTTTGAAGGTCTTGCCACAGATCTGGCAGAAGTGGGGCCGGCCCTCCTGGTGGCGGCTGGCCACGTGCCTCAGGAGGGGCCCCTTCTCGGTGAAGCGCTGCTCACAGAACTCACAGCTGAAGGGCCTCTCACCTGTGTGGGTGCGGTTGTGCTTGTCCAGGCTGGCTGTGGGGACAAGGCAAGGGGCTCAGCCACTGGCCTCAGCCCCAGGACAAGGAGGTGACGGGCCTGCCTCACCTTGGGTGCGGAAGGTCTTGCCACATAGGTGACACTGGAAGGGCTTCTCCCCCCGTGTGCGTGCGCAGGTGCATATTGAGGTTAGCCTTCTGCGTGAAAGCGTGGCTGCAGAGCTCGCAGACATATGGCCTCTCGTTCCTGTTTGGGTAGAGAGCCAAGGCAAGGCCATCACAGAGGGAAGAGGCCCCCACCCCCCCTGCTCCAGCTAGGATATGCTGAGCAGGAGGGCTTGGGTGGCACAGGAAAGGACACCACCACTGTCCAACAGAAAGGAATCTATGGAGCAGGGAGTCACAAAGAACTAAGAATTTGCCCCAGGAGACCGTGCCTCATCTTAGCCTGAAGCCCCTTCCCCAGCTTCTGCACCTTAGCAGAAGATCGAGGAGGGTCCCTGATCTGGTGTGAAGGATGGCTTGAAGAGAAGGGAGTTGTGCTGATGCCCAGAGGGATGGATGCTGAACCTGCCCCCCGTGGAAAGAGGCCCCAAAATGACCCTGGAGGGGAGGCTGTGGCCAGTGGCATCACCCACAGATGGAGGTCAGTGGATGGGCAGAGAAGGTAGGCTCCTGGACTCCTGTCAAGGGGTAGGTGCATGGCACCAGGCAAAAGGTTCGGCAGGAAGGATCCTGGGGCCAGCACCCACCCCACCCAGGCCCTCAGCTCTGGGAACAGGCTGAGCCTGACCTCGTAAGGCATCTCCCCAGTGTGGGACACCAAGTGCACCCGCAGCACACAGGTCCCCAACCCCAGAAAGGCTGCAGGCACTGGACTCAGGGCAGAAGTGCACACATCCCTGTGAATGTGAGCAAATGCCACCTTCCTGGCCCAGCTGCTGGCAGCAGGGCCAGACCCTGGGAGGAGATGGGTTGACCCACACCTGTGCTTGGCCTTGATATGCATCTGCAGCCCGTTGCGGCTCGAGGCCCGGTGCCCGCACTCCTCGCACACAAACAGCTGATCTGGTGTGAAGGATGGCTTGAAGAGAAGGGAGTTGTGCTGATGCCCAGAGGGATGGATGCTGAACCTGCCCCCCGTGGAAAGAGGCCCCAAAACGACCCTGGAGGGGAGGCTGTGGCCAGTGGCATCACCCACAGATGGAGGTCAGTGGATGGGCAGAGAAGGTAGGCTCCTGGACTCCTGTCAAGGGGTAGGTGCATGGCACCAGGCAAAAGGTTCGGCAGGAAGGATCCTGGGGCCAGCACCCACCCCACCCAGGCCCTCAGCTCTGGGAACAGGCTGAGCCTGACCTCGTAAGGCATCTCCCCAGTGTGGGACACCAAGTGCACCCGCAGCACACAGGTCCCCAACCCCAGAAAGGCTGCAGGCACTGGACTCAGGGCAGAAGTGCACACATCCCTGTGAATGTGAGCAAATGCCACCTTCCTGGCCCAGCTGCTAGCAGCAGGGCCAGACCCTGGGAGGAGATGGGTTGACCCACACCTGTGCTTGGCCTTGATATGCATCTGCAGCCCGTTGCGGCTCGAGGCCCGGTGCCCGCACTCCTCACACACAAACAGCTTCTCCCCGCGGTGCTTGAAAGCCTCATGCAGCTGCAGCTCTGTCCGGGACAGGAAGCACTTGGCACAGGTAGGACACTGTGGGGTAGGGGGGACAGGCAGAGGGCCCAGGGCCAGGTGAGGACAGCATGGGGCTTCCTGGGACCCTCACAGCCTCCCCCCCCCCAGTTCCCCAATGACATAAACCATAGGGCCTCCTGCCCATTCTGGGTATGGCCACAGCTGCAGGGCTCCTACTCATCCCACATCAGAGAACGCTGGGCCCAGCCCCGTCTGGCACTTACTGCATGGGGCTTGGGGGCTCCGTGCAGCTTGATCATGTGGCTCTGCAGGTCCTTCTTCTGCATGAACTGCTGGGAGCAGGAGGAACACTGGAAAACAGGCCCACAGTCAACCCCAGGGCAGCCTGCACCAAGGGAACCCTGGCCATTGGGTAGGACAGTATAGACAGGGCCCAGTCCAAGATCAAGGAGGATCCCTGATCTGGTGTGAAGGATGGCTTGAGGGGAAGGGAGTTGTGCTGAGCTGCCCATGCCATGCCCAGAGGGATGGATGCTGAACCTGCCCCCCATGGAAAAGAGGCCCAAAACGACCCTGGAGGGGAGGCTGTGGCCAGTGGCATCACCCACAGATGGAAGTCAGTGGATGGGCAGAGAAGGTAGGCTCCTGGACTCCTGTCAAGGGGTAGGTGCATGGCACCAGGCAAAAGGCTCAGCAGGAAGGATCCTGGGGCCAGCACCCACCCCACCCAGGCCCTCAGCTCTGGGAACGGGCTGAGCCTGACCTTGTAAGGCATCTCCCCAGTGTGGGACACCATGTGCACCCGCAGCTCCATCCTCCGGCGAAAGGTCTCCTGGCACACGGAGCACGTGAAGACCTGGCAGTGTGAGGGGCAAGCAGGGCCAGCATCAGGGGGGGCCTCTGCCTGTGACAGCAGCCTCTGCTGGGGCTTCCACTTGCTGCTGGGAAGAGTCTGCCTGGGGTGGGGGATGCTAGGGTGGGAGAGGGCAACATGTGACCCACCTGCCCTGACCATCACTGGGCACTGCTAACTACCATGTGCTGAGAAGGGCTTGCCCCGCTCAGGCCCAGACAGGCTGGGGGCAGGGACCAAACAAACTCACCCACAGTCCCTGGCCCCAGCTGCCACCAACAGGCCTCTGGAGGATAAGGGTGGGAGTTAGCCAGACCCCACCCACATGGGTCAGCTGTGGGACGGGCGGGCAAGGTGGCCAGGAGGCCCTTCCCAGGAGCCACCCCGCTCCAGAACTGAGGGTGGAGATGGGCCAGGGGCCTCAGCAGGTAAACCCAAAATGCTTCCCAAGATGTCCTTCCAGGGCTTGTCCCTCCTGCCCTGGAGGCCTATATCCCACCTGTACCAGAGTGTGGATCTGATGACATCCAAGGACCCTGCAGCTATCCTGAATTTACAGTCCCCATCAGAGATGGTCTCCTGGAGGCCCTTCCCAGATAGCACCAAGACATGGGTCAGCGTGCCCCTGCCCATGAGTGCCCGGGTCAGCTCCCGAGTACCTGTTCTGAGCGGTTCGTGCAGTTCCGGGCTTCGTGCTCCAAGAGGTTCTCCTTCCGAAAGTAACACTTCCCACATTTGGGACACTCAAAGGGTTTCTCCCCAGTGTGTTTCCTGCCAGGAGAAGCCACAGGGGTGTGGGGGCTGAGAGGGTTTCCTAACTCTCCCTCACCCGAGGCCCTCTCTGACCACCACCGAGGAGAGCTGCACAGCAGAGACGAAGATGTGTCCTGAGACTGGCCATGCCTCACCACGTGACCTGTGAGGCCCCAGCTGGTGAACATGCAGAGAACAAGCCAGAAATCCCCTCCAGCACAGAGGCTCTCAGGGGGAGAAGACACCCCAGGCCATAAGCCCACACAGCTCTGTGCTTGAGGAGACAGCTGGGTACCAACCTGAGCCCCACCTCTGCCCGCCTCCTTAAGTGGTCCCACAGAGGCTGACAGGGGAGGCCTGGCTAGCAGTCTTCTTTCTGAGGCAGAAGTATCCCTGGGTTCTGACTACCTGGAGGAATGCCTGTCTTCCCAGAGCCTCTGTGGGCTCCATCTTCAAACTGGCCAAAATCTGACCGTGCACCTTGTTACCACACAGTCCAACAGCAGCGCTGAGCCCTGCATGAGCTAACACACATCATCCCCTCCACACCAGCCTCCCAGGCAAGTTTAAATTCAGAAGCCAGAAGAACCCTTTTAAGACAAGTCGGCTTTCACCAACTCTTGGCTCATACCCCTCACCCCCATGCTTCCCATATCAATGAGAAAGGGCCTAGGAGGCCATGGTGGCCCTCCATGAGCTGGTCTGCCCCTTACCTTGGTAGCCTGGCTGTGATGTCTCCCACTCAGCCCCTTGAGAAAGGCCCTCACCATTTGCCCCTTCACAGTGCCTCAACCTGCCAGTCTGACTCCTAGCCAAGAGCCGCTTGCAGGCTCCTGTCCCTGCCCAAATGCTCTCCCGTGGATAGCCTCCTTAGCTGCTTTAAATGCTTGTTCAAATTTCTCCTTCCCTGTAAGTTGCCCAGACCATGGCTATTTAAGACAGGAACTTCCCACACCCTGACCCCAGCCCCCAGACCCACTGTTACACTGCACATTTACTTGTTAGATTTTGATGCTTTCATCTGCACTGTCTTACAAGGTAAGTCCTCAATTTGGATCTCTGTTTAGTCCCGAGTGCCCACAAGTCTTGTCAGCTATCTGGCAATATGTTTTTTTGGGGGGTCAGCACGTGGGATTGAACCCAGGGCCTTGTGTTAAGCAAGTGCTCTATCACTGAGTGACATGCCAGCCCTATCTGGCAGTCTGTGGAATGAATGAACTAAATGACTCCTGACCTCAGAGCCAGCCCATGGGCTACACTGTGAGAGCCCTCACAACCTGCCAGAGGCTAGTTCTCTCATCCCCACTGTCCTGAGGCCCTGCTGCAACTACCTCATGAGAGCATTGCTCCCCTCCCAGCTTGCAGAGCCATCCAGCAACACACAGCCCAAGATCAAGAGTATGGAGACTGTTCTGCACTGGGATCTTTCAGTGGCAGAGAGCCTAAGTATCTGGGCAGGCCAGACAGTCCCAGGCTTCTCCACTTACTGGGATTACCCAAAGGCTCCACTGGTGGTAGCCACCCTGAGGCCAAGCATAGGTGTAGCACAAAGGTCTCACCCCAGCTCCAATCCAAGATCACCAGTGGCTTCCCAGAGTATCAGACTGAGAACAGGTGTGTGACACAACCTGGGTTGCTCAGAAAACACACTGTGATGTCCTGGGCTGGAGAGTGGCAGGAATGGAAAGCTTGTCACCTACGTGCTGTCCCCAGAGTCTCTGCAGGCACTCCAGAGCAGTGCGGTGCCAGAGAACTCTCCAGGACAGTGGAATGGCTGCACTGTCTGCTTAGCAGCCAGGAGCCACATGGCTACTAAGCACTTGAGATGGGGGTAGTGTGTCTGAGAAACTGTATTAACTAATTTTAAATTAAAATGGACCCACAGGAAGCTGGGCGTGGTGGCGCACACCTGTAATCCTAGCATTTGGGAGCCTGAGGCAGGAGGATCACGAGTTCAAAGCCAGCCTCAGCCATGGCGAGGCACTTAGCAACTCAGTGAGACCCTGTCTCTAATAAAAGGGCTGGGGATGTGGCCCAGTGGTCGAGTGCCCCTGAGTTCAATCCCTGGTACCAAAAAAAAAAAAAAAAAAAAAATGGACCCACAGGGGCTGGCATTGTGGCTCAGTGGTAGAGCACTTGCTTAGCATGTGTGAAGCACTAGGTTCAATCCTCAGCACTGCATAAAAATAAATAAAGGTATGTGTCCATCTATAACTTATTAAAAAATAATAATAAAAAAAGAAAGTGAACCCACGGGACTGCTGGTTACCTTATTGGACAAATGGTCTGGTTTTTATGCTCTACTGACACCTCAAAATTAATGTCCCCAGAAATGCAAATAGCACCAATCCTAAAGATGAGCACCTTGGCCCAAAGCCCACACTGCCAGGCTTTGGAACTTGCTAAGGTCAGGCCCTAGTTTCAGTTTAGAGACCACAGGTTTTTTCATTCCCCACAGCAGAAGCCAGGTGGACGTCAAAGTCCACAGTGGGCAGAACCTGTTGACAAGGTGTCCACGAACCATCTCCAACTAAAAGACACACAGTAGAAGGGGGAGGAAAATCTGACCCCAAACAAGGTTCCCACACCCTGATAAACAGAGGTATGCCCACACCAGGCACTATGTTAGTCTGAGCTAAAGCCCCCAGCCCCTACAAAACCCACAAGTGGGAAGCACAGGACCCCTCCCCCAACATGGGAATGGCAGACAGGAAAAGAAAATAGAAAAACAGTGTTTACCTGTTGTGGACTTTTAGATAATATTTGCTGAGGAACTTTTTATGACATGTGGGGCATTCAACCGGCACCGCTGTACCTTTTCTGTTCTCAGCGGGCTCGGCTGCTAGGGAACCTGTACCCAGAGCTGGCTCTGCAGCACAGGGCTTTCTGATTATGTTTGACTTCCTCCTGGTCAGCACAGTCTCAGGCTCAGAAACGTAATCGCCATCCCCGTCGTCCTCAACTTGAACCACCACTTCCCACTAGAGCAGAAGAGGCAGCAGGAGGGGGTGGGGTCACCAAATTAATCAGCAGGGGTTGTGGGGACCCAGCTTTAGTTCTATCCCAAACCCCAACCCAGATGAGTCCTTTCATCAGGGATTGGTCCTTCAGGAGCCCAGGGCAGACATCTGAATCTTGGATTTGAGCGAAGTGACTGTTTCTATAAGAAACTAGAAGCCTGGCCAGATTTCACTACTCTAGGGAAACACCTGTAACCCTGATGCTGCCCACTCCACCCCCAAGGAAGTTGGCAACCATAGACAGCTGTGACTCACAGAATGGTCAGCTGAGGTCACTGGCTTCCTATGTTCAGAGAAAGCCTGTTCCACCAAGAGATTCTACTTTGGGGTCCAGAGCACCCCAGAAGTGTTCATCTTTCCCCCTACTTTTGCCTCCCTGGTTCCAGCACCCTGGGCACAGTACCTCATTACACCCGCCCTGCAGCTGGGCACCTTCAGCCTCAAAGGGTCTTGGGGGAACTTTGCAGTCCTCAGACTCTTTGTCATCTGAGGGACAAGGCTTCAGAACCTGCTTGAGTTTTCCAGCAAGGAAGGAGGGGCTCTCACTCTGAATAGGGGAGCTGAGCTGGGACTTCTGGGGGCTGTGACTGCCTCTAGGCTCCTGATCCCTGGGGACTAGGCCAAGAGTCCTTGTAATTTCCTCTTCCTCCAAGTCTGTTGGCTCCTTGAGGTGGCTGTTCACATCCTGAGAGGCAGATTTCCCCAACCCACTCTGGCCACCTGATGCCTGTCCCACTGAAGTTTTGGGCTGGAAGCTTTGGCACAGCTCCACAGCCTCTGGCACTCGCAACTCCCTGGCTGCCAGGAGCACTTGATCCCGGTTCCCTGAGGTGAGGGCGAGGTGACCAGTGTAGAAAAAGTCCAACAGGAGGCCAAAGATCTCAGAGAAGCCAGCAGGGAGGACAACACTGCCTCCTGGGCCATCCCCATAGAGGCTCTGGAAGAAGTGGCTGCAACAGGCGAGGACACTCCAGTGTGCCTTGAACACCAAGCCCCCCACGTCTAGGGTGGCATCGCAGTACTGGCCCTTCTCCCGCTGCTTGTTGAGCTCCTGCAGAACCCTTACACTGTGCTGAACGAAGGAGCCGTCCATGGTCTGAAGGAGAAGAAAGCACAAGTGACACCCTGGCCAGCCCAACCGAGAATAAGAGAAAGCCCTACGTTTTGACGAGATCGAAAAAGGAGGATGGACTCAACTCACACACTTACCAGGAAAAGGGCCAAGGTCAAGGTTAAAGGGTGCACGGGGAGCACAGGAAGGGACTGACAGCCTGGGGGGGGGGGGGGGGGGGTCATACTGGATTGGCCAGAGGATGGTGCGGGGAGGGCACGGCGGGGACAGGACAGGGTCGTGGAGAGGTGCGGCTGGAAAGAATCAAAGTTTGAGGGAAGGGGGCGGGAGACGAGTGCGAACAGATCGGCGGGGCTCAGCCAGAGGACCGCTGGCCCGGGAGGGCGGCGGCCGCGCACAGGTGTGCGGAACCCACACCGCTCCCGCAGGTCGAGAGCGGCAGGCGGAAGGCGGCCGCGGCTACCCTACCGTCAGCGGCTAAGGCGGCCCGCAGTCCCCCTCCCGTGCCCCGTGCCCTCCTCACCCGGACCAGTCCTGCCTGCGCCCGGGGCACTGGCCCCACTTCCGTCTCTTCCTTTCCACAGCCCACGGATCAACTGCCCCGGCCTGACGTGCCCTGCCCACCGTGCGCAGACGCCGCAGACGCATCGCCGGATGTGACGTCAGCGCGCGCCGGCCCGGGTAGAAAGACTCCGAGGCGTAGGTGTACCTGGGGGCGGGGCCCCTGAGAAACACCAATGGGCGTAGGGGGCGTGGCCGAGCCAAGTTTTCTGGCGACTGGCCCACCTTCCGGAGTTGCCTGGCAACGCCACGCTTGGCCGGGGCCGCTGGGCACTCAGACTTGGACAGGAGAGGCCCCACCCTCTCCCGACAGCACCAGCCGCTGGAACGCAAACACGCCTTTCACGTCTTTATTGGCAGCCCGAGTCTGGGCTCTGTTCGCCTGTGCGGTGACACATCGCATGCCAAGACTGAGGCGCCCAAAGGCCTCCGGGACCCTCCAGGCCCTCCACCCAGCTTGACCTTCAACCCTCAGGGCGGGATAGATTGACAGCCCACTCCGCCCCACCCCGGCTGGCTCTGCCTGACCCGCTGGTCAGGTGGGGCTGCAACGCCTCGTGTAGTCCTGGATGGAGGCCTGAAAGTGCCCTGTGTTATTGAGGTCTGAGCGACAGAGAATCACGTAGCACTTGGGGAGGAAGTAACCACTGAATCCGCTGCTCAGGCAGGTCAGCAAGGCCAGCACATTGACGACGGGCAGGTACTTGCCCTCGTAGACGCTGGCCACGGTGAAGAAGGTAATCCAGGATACAAAGTTAAGGAGTTGGCTGAAGGTAACACATTTGGCCTCATTGTAGTTTTCTGGCAAGTCCTTGCCCAGATAGCTGCAGGTAAAAGCGCTGACCGAGAGGAGGCCATTGTAGGTGAAAGCCAGCAGGAAGCCCAGTGAATTGCTCTCTGTGCACTCAAGCACCACCAGCTGGGGAAAGCGTTGATATTCCCTGGAGGGTAATGGTGTCCACACTACAAGCCAGGTTAGACAGATGAGCAGCTGGGCCATTGAGCTGATCATCACAAACAGGCCAGCACCATGATGTTGGACCCAAGCACGGTAGAACCTGGGCACCTTTGTGGAAAACTTGAAAATGATGACCAGTTGGAAGGAGCGAACTGTCAGGCAGGAAAGGAAGATGGCAAAACCCAGGGGGAAAAGTGCCTGGCGCAGCAAGCATGCGGGCAGCGTGGGTTCCCCAAAGAAGCCATAGAGGCTGCAGCTACCTGCTGCCAGGGAGCCCAGCATGAGGAAGCACAGCCTACCTCCAGCCGACCTCACCACAGGGGTATCTAGGTGCCTGGCAAACAGGCCAGCGGTCCCAACCAGCAGCAGCAGCAGCAGTGTATTAGCTGCTAGCAGCACCCAAGAGATAGGCTCCTGCCAAGTCAAAACCACCACCGTGCGTGGGAAGCAGGTCTGGCTTCCCTCAGGTGCCCACTCTTCTTTCCCACAAGGCTGGCATCTGTAGAGGTCTGAAAGGGAAAGCAAAGGTGGTTCCTGAGAGCCAGGTGAACAAAGTAGGATTGGGGAAAGGAGGTTTGCAGGTCCGAAAGACGCTGCGAGACCTGCATCACAGCGGCTCCCCTCTGTAAAGCTTAGTGAAGGGGCAGTGGCAGGAGAGCCTGGAGTGCAGCCGGAGGCCAAGTGTTTCCTCAAAGTGCCTGTGTCAGTTACAGACTCTGGAGAAAGATGGGTAAGTTCTGTATGGCTCATGATCCAAAAAAGGGGTTTGCGAAGCAAGAGGGTCTTAGTGTAGCTCTGCCCCCAGGCCAGTGAGGCTATGCTCCAGTATGAGCAGCCAGCCCCAAAGGAAGGACGTGTTCATCTCTTTCCAGCACCTCCACTAGCCACATCCACCTTCCTGGGCTTCTGCTCTGTGATTTCTGAGTCCTGACTTTCTGAGGACAGAGGCATACTGTCCCATCCCCACAGAGAAGTAAAAGCCAAGAATGTGGCCCCTGGAGTTCAGCTGTGGGCTGAGCCTTTAGCTACATAAGTTGCTCTCTGGCCTCCGCTTTGTGTCACTGGGTGGGACTCTTTCCTGCAGCAGACATTTTACCAGGTGTCTAGGAGCTGGCTGTGCTCAGGATGGGCAACAGAAGGGACTTCCCATAGATAGGATGGGAGAGTACAAAGAGAACAGTAGCTTCATAGGGTGGAATGAAGAGGTTGAACTCAGGATAAGTTGTGTCTGCAGATGTGATGTGAGCTCTCTGATAGAGGACACAGCTTGGTCTATGGATTTCCTTCTATTGTTTCTGTCTGCTTGATCAGAATTCAATCTGGAGGTAGGTGTCTGCCAACCTGCACCTAACTGGCAGCCCATGACTGTCCTGGGGCTGAGTGTACACACAGGGGCTGGAAAGGTTCTTCTACCTGCTGGGCAACCCCCTGGAGTGCTGGTCACTGGCACACTCACTGGTTCACTCACCACTCTTGTTAAGGAAGGTCCCAGCCTCACAGGGCACACACTCAAAGCAACAGTGGTGGAAACCCACGACCACCCGATGGTGCCCTTCAACACAGTCTCTGGTACACACAGATGTAGGAACCTGTAAGAAGCCATAGGTGAGCCGGGCGCAGTGGCGCACGCCTGTAATCCCAGCACCTTGGGAGGCTGAGGCAGGAGGATCGCGAGTTCAAAGCCAGCCTCAGCAATGGTGAGGCACTTAGCAACTCAGTGAGACCCTGTCTCTAAATAAAATACAAAAAAAGGGCTGGGATTGTGGCTCAGGGGTAGAGCGCTCATCTAGCAGGTGTGCGACCCGAGTTCGATCCTCAGCACCACATACAAATAAACGCATTGTGTACAACTAAAAGCAAATAAATAAATTTTTTTTTAAAAAAAAAAGCTCTTTGCTTTAAAAAAAAAAAAATACAAAAAAGGTCTGGGGATGTGACCCAGTGGTCAAGTGCCCCTGAGTTCAATCCCCGGCACCACACACACACAAAAAAAAAGAAGCCATAGGTGTACTGTAGCCACATGGAGGAGCCCAAGTCAAAGGACAGCTCACATGTGGGACAGAAGGCTCCATGCCTCTCCCCTTGGAGATCACTCCCAGGCAGAGGCCCTGGCAGTGTAACCAACAGTATCAACGGGGCATCTGTCTATCAGCACATGGAGCCTGCATCCCTGGCAGGGCTGGATAGAGTGATGGCAGTCTGGTGCCTGGGGTCCCCTTCCTGCCCTGGGTAAGTGACACCCTCATGCTCATGGCCCCCATGAAGCAGTCACCTGGTGAGCAACCACAAGCCCATTACCTGATTATTCTTTCCGTGCCACGGGATATTGGTCTTATTTATGTCCAGCCGAACTGGGGACCATGTGAAGGAGCCAATGACTCTGAACGTCCACTTGGGCCCAATCCAGTCCCAAGTGATGATGTTATAGCCACTGAGAGGGTCCCCATTGTCATCAAATGTCACAGTGTCCTCGTGTAAAAGGAAATTCACCTTATAGATCTGCTCCAGAAGCTAAAATAAACAAGAGATCGTGAAGCGACGGCAGAGCACACTGCCAGAAGCAAGTGCCAGGGGCCTTGTTGGGCTTCCAGCCTGGTGATTCCAGCCCCCTGGAACACCTGTTGTCCCTTCCTTGGAGCCCTTCCCACCAGCCCTCCCAGAGAAGGCCTTTGGCAAAGGACTCCTTTGCAGAGATTTTTTTTTTTTTTTTTTTTTTTTTTAGCCCATGTCATTTCTGGGGTCGCAGAAAGCAAGGTTCAGAGAGGAGAGGATTTGTCTAAGGAAAGACCGTCCCTCAAGTCACTGGCTTTGGGGTGACCAAGAGCGCCTACTCTGCTTGTCTCAGGATTGGCTCTTCTCCCTGGTACGGGGAGCCTGGGGCTGGGCTCTTACCTGCCAGGGGTAGACTTGGCCCTTGGAACAGGTTCCAGAGGCACAGCCTAGGAGCTGGTGGAGGCCATGGGCTGCAGCGTACACTGCCTGGTACACATTGTAGGCAGAACTCATGGAGAAATCCCCAAGGTTGGGCATCATGTAGTCTGTGAAAGTTTGGCACTTGCTGCAGAGCTGATTGGTGCTGCACCAGGAGCCCTTGGAACATGACCTGGGGGCCCTCTTGTCAGTCTGGGCATAGGCCTCCTCAAACTCCTTCAAGCCAGGGACCAGCCTCTGCCGGATGGCCACGCCCAGCACAGTACCAATGCCCCGGATACCAGGCACGTTGGTGATATGTGTGGAGATGGCCCAGTCTTCCGAGGCGATCCACACCTTGCCGGTCAGGTTGGCCAGCACCACGGACTTGAAGAACACCCTGGCCAGCTGCCGGCTGGAGAACACCACCACCACGGTTGTCCTGGCTAGGGCCAGGTGGTGCATCATGCTCTGCATCTCCTCGTCGCCTTCTTGGGCAGAAAAAGGCACGATGCCTTTGAAGGCGATGCAGATGCCCCGCTCTGTGGCCAGGTCCTCCAGTGCCTGCACGCCCAGCTGCCCGTAGTCACCATAGCTGCCGACCAGGGAGATCCAGACCCACCCGAACCTCTGCAGCAGCAACACCATAATCTCCACTTGGTACTTGTCACTGGGGATGGTACGCAGAAAAGAAGGGTACTGCCACTTCGTGCTGAGCACCATGCTGCTGGCCTCGTAGCTGATCTGTGGGGGTCCCATTCAGTGAGATCAGCAGCAGAAACCTCCACTGAGGTCCCCCAGTGCCAGCCCTGTGCTGGGTGTGGGGACATGGGGAGGAAGGAGAACAGGAGAGCCTTGCTGGACCCATGAGTCTGAGAACCAACTGTGGAGGCTCCAGTGGGAAGCAGGTGCTGGAGAGGGGGGACTCTGCCTGGTGGGCCAGCGGGGGAGCCCTGCATCCCTAGCACAGGGAACAAACCCTGCCCACAGGGAGGGAGATAGTGTGGTGTGGCTGGCACCGATAAGGGCGTCCACCTGGGCAGAGGTCCTCTGCATGAGTGAGGCAGGCCTGGAGGCCTTTACTCTTTTTTTTTTTTTTTTTTTTTTTTTTTTTTTTTTTTGTTTTTTTTTTTTTTTTGTACTGGGGATTGAACTCAGGGGTACTCGACCACTAAGCTCCATCCCCAGCCCTATTTTGTATTTTATTTAGAGGCAGGGTTACACTGAGTTGCTTAGTGTCTCGCTTTTGATGAGGCTGGCTTTGCACTCAGGATCCTCCTGTCTCAGCCTCCTGAGCTGCTGGGATTATAGGCATGTGCCACCTCGCCCAGCTAGAGGCCTTCACTCTTGATCTGAAGCCTTGGTCTTCATTCTCTAGGCCATGGGAAGACCCTGAGAAATGACATTGTGTTTGAAGAATACAAATCAATTTCAGTGAGAAATGTGTTAGAATAGGCTCAAGGCCAGGGCTGGGGTTGTGGCTCAGTGGTAGAGCGCTCGCCTAGCACGTGCGCGGCCCGGGTTCGATCCTCAGCACCACGTAAAAATAAAACGCATTGTGTACAACTAAAGCAAATAAATAAATATTAAAAAAAAAAAAAAAAAAGCCGGGCGCGGTGGCGCACGCCTGTAATCCCAGCACTTTGGGAGGCTGAGGCAGGAGGATCGCGAGTTCAAAGCCAGCCTCAGCAATGGCGAGGCACTTAGCAACTCAGTGAGACCCTGTCTCTAAATAAAATACAAAAAGGGCCAGGGATGTGGCCCAGTGGTCGAGTGCCCCTGAGTTCAATCCCCGGTACCACAAAAAAAAAAAAAAAAAGAGTAGGCTCAAGGCCAGATGAGGAGTCATGATGGTCTGAATAAAGACTGTGGCAGTGGAGAGGAGGGGCTAGATGTGGCAGTGTTGGAAAGAAAGATGGACCTGCATTGGCAATGGGTGAAAGGTGGGGAGCAGGGGCGGAGGAGCACTAATGGGTAGACAACTGAGCATCTTGGCCTGGGGGAACCAACAGGGCCAGGGCTGGAGCTACAAGAAGAAAAGAGCCAGGTGCAGTGGTGCACATATGTAATTCCAGCAGCTCGGGAGGCAGGAGGATTCCAAGTTCAAAACCAGCCTCAGCAACTTAGTGAGGCACTTAGCAACTCAGTAAAATAAAATATAAAAAAGGGCTGGGGGGCTGGGGTGGTGGCTCAGCGGTAGAGCGTTTGCCTAGCAGGTGCGCAGCCCGGGTTCAATCCTCAGCACCATGTAAAAACAAAGGCATTGTGTACAACTAAAACAAAATTTTTATTTTTTAAAAGGGCTGGGCTGGGGATGTGGCTCAGTGGTTAAGCACCTCTAGGTTTAATCTCTTGTACCAAAAAAAAAAAAAAAAAAAAAAGTCTCTTGTGAGGAGAGAGGTGCATCCAGTGTAGAACCAGCCAGTGCGGGAAGTGGGTACTCACAAGTCAGAACACAGGGGACTGAAAGGTGCTTATTGGCTTTGGAAATCCAGAAGGTGCTGTCCCTAATGGCAAGAACAAGCATGGTGGGGCCACAGGAAGAGGAACACATGAGAGGGCCGAGCAAGCCAGCAGAACTCTGGGCCTGAGTTCTAGTAGGAAGAAGGGAAAGAGCCTGGAGGGCAGAGGGAGCCCCGCATGCCTGCACCCCAGGGCTAGAGACTGACAGGCCCAAGCAGGAGCTGGTGCCAACAAGCAGGGGGCGCCCCACCTCTGAGCCAGGAGGAGAGGAGGGTGATGTGAAGGTCATGCAAGGGAAGGGAAAGTTTTCAGCCATCACTAAAGGAGATGGAGAGAGGGCAGTGGGGCCCCCCCACAGGGGAGCGGTCAAAATGGCAGCAGTTCCCAAGGGGAATGGGTTTCAACGAGGGCTGAGGCAGGGGATCTGGAAGCATCCCCTGGAGAGGTAGAGACCTCTGCAGTGTGACTAAACAGCAGGGACCGGCCGGAGATCCCAAGGGCTGGAGTAACCTTGGAGGAGGGCACAGCAGCTCCCACCCACTCACCCTGGCCCAGGCTGGATTTGCCAAACCCCTGAGGACCTAGCTTACCAGGGGCACCAGGAAGGGGCTCAGCAAGGCGGCAGTGGTGACAGCGTAGTTGGTGTTGTCAGGCCCAATGACAGCCATCACCTTGGGGGAATAGTGGGAAAGGTTTTCTTGGATCTCTATGTGGTGCGTCCCCGGCAGGCAGAGCATGTTCAATGTGGCATACAAGTTGGCGGACTCCGAGCACACATCATACAGCTCATACCCCAGGGTGACATTGGGCAGCAGGGCTGTGGAGTTGTTTATCTCCTCAATACCAAACCTCATGGCCTGGAAGAGGTGGTAGCCATGGCCATTGAAGCTATCAGGCCTGCAGGGAAAGCACAGTGAGAGCTGAGAAGGTCAAGGTCCCTCTAAGACCCCCCAGCCTCCTGGGACCCCAGGCTTGTGGGGTAGAAAACAACCTCTGAGCTGGGAGGCTGCGGCAGGAGGATCAGGAGTTCAAAGCCAGCCTCAGTGAAAAAGCCAGGGACTAAGCAATTCAGTGAGACCCTGTCTTTAAATAAAATACAAAATAGGGCTGGGGATGTGGCTCAGGGGTCGAGTGCCCCTGAGTTCAATCCCTGGCACCAAAAAGAAAAGAAAAGAAAACAACCTTTGAGGTCATCTGTCCAGGCCTGGACTGCTGCTATACCTTCAGCATGGACCCAGAAGTGTTGGCAGGCCTGCCCCACTACCACTGATAAGCACACGAGCGTCAGAGGCCCAAAAGTCCCGCAGCAAAGCAACCTGCTGTATTAGAGGTTCACTTTAAGGAACTTCTCTCATGATTGTGAGGGATGGTGAGCCAGAAATTTGCAGGGTAAGACACCAGGCTGGATATTCTTGTAAAAGCTGATGTTGTAATCTTGAGTCCGAAGGCAGAATTCCCTTCTTTGCCAGGGGCTGGGGATACAGCCAGGATCTCAGTCTCAAAAGGTCTTCAACTGATTAAATGAGGTCCACCCACAGTTTGGAGGGTCATGTGTCTCTTTTTGTTTTCTTTTCCATACTGGGATGGAACCCAGGGCCTTGCCCATGCTAGGAAAGGGCTCTACCTCTGAGCTTCATCTGTCACTCCCCCTTTTTTAAAATTTTATTTTGAGATAAGGTCTTGCTAAGTTGAATCCTCCTATTAGGTGCAGTGGTGCATGCCTGTAATCCCAGAGTCTTGGGAGTCTGAGGCAGGAGGATCGAGAGTTCAAAGCCAGCCTCAGAAACTTAGTGAGATACTAAGCAACTGAGTGAGACCCTGTCTCTAAATAAAATACAAAATAGGGGGCTGGGGTTGTAGCTCAGTGGTAGAGTGCTTGCCTCACATGTGGAAGGCACTGGGTTTGATCCTTAGCACCACATAAAAGTTAAATAAAGGCATTGTGTCCATCTACAACTAAAAAATTAAAATGTATATATATATATACATATATATATATATGTGTGTATATATATGTATATATATATATATATATATAATAGGGTTGGAAATGTGGCTCAATGCTTGAGTGCCCCCGACTCCAATTCCCAGTACCAAAAACAAAAACAAAAAAAACAACAATCTTCCTACCTACCTCCATCTCCCAAGTAGCTGGGATGACAGGCATGTGCCACCATTCCTGGCTATACTCAGTCTATTGATTTAAAAGTTAATCACGGTTGGCTGGGATTGTGGCTCAGCGGTAGAGCGCTTGCCTAGCACGCGCGGCCTGGGTTTGATCCTCAGCACCACATACAAATAAACACATTGTGTACAACTAAAGTAAATAAATAAATATTAAAAAAAAAAAGTTAATCATGGGGGCTAGGGTTGTGGCTCAGCAGTACAGCACTCACCTAGCACGTGTGCAGCCCGGATTTGATCCCCAGCACCACGTAAAAATAAAGGCATTGTGTACAACTAAAGCAAATAAATAAATGTTTAAAAAAAATAAAATAAATGTTAATCATATTTGGGCTGGGGTTGTGGCTCAGAGGTAAAGCACTCGCCTAGCACATGCACAGCCCGGGTTCGATCCTCAGCACCAAGTAAAAATAAAGGCATTGTGTACAACCAGAACAAATAAATCTTTTTTTTTTTTTTTTTAAGTTAATCACATCTAAAAATATTCACAGCATCACTTGCACTAGTGTTTGACCAAACACCTTTGGGCACCATCACCTGGACAAACTGACAGGTAAAAAAAACCACCACAGCGCCGGGCTGGGGTTAATCCCAGCACTTTGGGAGGCTCAGTGCGAGTTCAAAGCACTTGCAATGGCCAGGCACTTAGCAACGTGAGACCCTAAATAAAATACAAAAAAGGGCTGGGGATTGGCCCAGTGGTCATCCTCTGAGTTCAATCCACACAAAAAAAAAAAAAAAAAAAAAAAACCACCACAGGAAAGAGTATTGCCTTGTCGTGTAATGCTATCAGCACACACAAAAATAAACACAATAAAGGTATTGTGTCCATCTACAACATAAATATATGTATATATATATATATATATACGTATATACGTGTGCATATGTATATACGTAAATATATATGTGTGAGTGTATATACATATATGTACATATATATATTTTTTATATAACTTGTACACCTGTTTCACCTGGTTAACTAGTACTTCTCACTAGGACCTTAAGAACCTGCTGAGGGCCTGTGTGGCTCCGTGTCCCTACTCTGGGAACTGCTGTCACAACAGGAACAAGCTGAGGATGTGGTTGGTCCCTGACTGAGGGGCATGCCAGCCTGTTCTGCTCTCCAGCATCCTGACCTACTAGAAGGCTCCCCCGCCACTCCCATCCCTTCTACTCCAAGTCCCTCAGAAGGGGCCCAGTGCCTCCTGCACACAAAGTCCTTCAATTACCTGAAGCCAGTTTCCTGGTGTCCTCCCCCGCCTCTTTCCCAGCCCCGGTTTTCTTTTCCTAGGCTCCTGCCTGCAGCTTTTGACCTGGTTCACATTTCAGAACCTGCATAGGGGCCAGCCGTCAGGTGTGTTTCAAGTACAAGCATCCTCCCTTGGAGCCGAAGGTGTTCCCCAGCCTCCAGCGGCAGTTGACAACCAGCTGTCTTCTTGCAGAAAGAAGTAGTAAGCATTCTCTACCTAGAGGGCCAGTCCTAGGAAGGCTCCTGGGTGGAACATCCGCCTCAGCCCTTTCTCCCTCTGGGAGAAAAGGCAGGAAATGACTTGAATGGAGTCACTCTAACAGCAAGGACAAAATGATCCATCACAAAGTGGAAGTGGTCAGAAGCCTTTGGAGGTGGCAACTGTGGAGGGAGGGTCTGGGGGTGGGAGCTCAAGGAGTAGCCCAGAGGCAAGCTGAGGGGCCCTGCAGCCACAGGTCCCATTAAGTGACAACTCTGCTGGCCCCTCACTTACCTGTCACAGAGGGTCACTTGGGGTCTGCGGCTCACCTGCAGCCCGTCACCATGGAGAGGGAATAGGCCTGCGAGGAGGTAATCCCCCGGGAGGCTGAAGTCAGGGGAGGACCACGTATTGTGGCAGCTGAAAGCCCAGCAACAGGCGATGGAGAGTTGCAGGCCGGCCAGGTGAGCCACCCAAGGTGACATGCTGGCCAGGTGCCCCTACGCCCAGCATGGCAAGCAGCAGTGTCTGACAAGGCCTGCCTTAAATAGAAGAGAGGGCAGCTGCCCGGGCACTTCACAAATTGAGGCTCCTGAAAGGGGTGGGACTGGAGTCCAGTCGTGGAAGCTGGGCTGCTTCTCCTGGCTTTCCGGGCCTGTGGTCCCACTCAGGAACTGGGCAGGACCAGGGCATGGATGCAAACCAGGCAGCACCCAGTGACCCCTCCTCTGGACAGTGTGGGTTTTGTCCTTGCTCTGGTGCCTGTGGCTTCACCTGGCTCTGGAAGGGAGGACTGGCATTCTGAGCACCAGGGACACTGGGACACAGTTTCCATGAGTGCTGTGGGCTTCCATCAGTGAGTTGGGTTTTTTGTTTTGTTTTGTTTTAGGGTACTGGCGATTGAACCCACAGGCGCTTAACCACTGAGCTATGTCCTCAGCCCTTTAATTTTTTCTTTTGAGACAGAGTCTAGCTAAGTTGCTTAGGGCCTCATTAAGTTGCTGAGGCTGGCTTTGAACTTGTTTTTTGTTTATTTGTTTTTTTTAATATTTATTTATTTGCTTTTAGTTGTACACAATGCGTTTATTTGTATGTGGTGCTGAGGATCGAACCCGGGTCGCGCACGTGCTAGACGAGTGCTCTACTGCTGAGCCACAATCCCAGCCCCTGTTTATTTGTTTTTTGTGCCAAAGATTGAACTCAGGGGCACTGGACCACTGGGTCCTAGACCTCTTTTGTATTTTATTAGAGACAGGGTCTCACTGAGTTGCTAAGTGCCTCGCCATTGCTGAGGCTGGCTTTGAACTCGCGATCCTCCTGCCTCAGCCTCCCAAGTGCTGGGATTACAGGCGTGCACCACCATGCTTGGCTGGATACAGGGTCTTGTGTGTTGTCTAGGCTGGCCTGTGACTCCTGGGCTCAAGTGATTCTCCTGCGTTAGCCTTGCCAAAAATTGGAAGTACAGGTGTGTACCACTGAGCTGAGGAACAGCAGGTTTTAGAATCTTTTACCTGCGCCTCAGTTAACCGAATGAGATATGGCTTTGAATTGATATCCCCATCCACAGTTCCCAATTTTCTGACATTGAAATTGTGAGCTAACCATCATAGTTCAGCCTTGTTATCCAGGGTTGGTCCCGTCAGCACAAAGACAAATGCATGCAAACAAAAAGTATGCAAATAGACTGATTTTGTTTAAAATGCCAATCCTGGAGCTTTTTCTAAAGGAAAAATAAATCCCAGGTGGATTTCCGGAGGAGGCCTGGTGGTTAGGCCTGAGGTTTCTGGCTTTCTCTCTCCAGCCGGCCCGGGTGGAACTTTTGCATAATGTAAATGCGCCGGGGCCCACTGTGCGACCGCAGAGGCCCCCAGGGCAGCCACCGCCTCCGTGGGGCCCTTGGGGCACTCTCGTGTGCTGCCGGAGGTCGCCGGCAGAGGGCGCCACTCAACCCCGCGCCCCCCCCACCGAGGCCGCGCCAGCCGGGGCGGAGCGACAGAGTCTCGCGAGATTCTCGCGCGGCGGACCCAGAACGCAAACCATGGCGGACTCGGAGCTGCCGTTGCGTCGCGGCACCAACCGCTCTACGTGGCTGCGGGTCCGCAAGGCCCGGCCCCAGCTCATCCTCAGCCGCCGGCCCCGGCGCCGGCTCTGCACGCTGCGCTGGAGCGGCCGGCGGCGCCTGCGACGACGGCTGCTGCAGGCCCACGCGGCGGGTGCGGACTGGCGCGAGGGCGCCGTCCTGGGCTCGCGCGCGGCGGCGGCGCGGAAGCCCAAGGCCGCGGACCCGGACCCGGACCCCGACCCCGGCCCCGACCCCGGCTCCGGCCCGGACCCCGACCCCGAGCGGGCCCCGGCCGCCGCCGCGAGCGGCTTCCCGACACTCCCCTTCCCGACCGTGCGGCAACTGGGCCCGGGACGCGCGCTGATGCTGCTGTCAGTGGAGCAGGTGGGTGGCGCCCCCCTGCGGCGGGAACCGGCGTGGCCCCCGCCTGCCCCGAGCGCCCCTGCTTGCTGGTCGCGCCCGCAGGTGCCTGTGCAGGCGCTCGATCGCGGTTAGCGGCCCCGGCCTGGTTCCGAGCAGGTACCGTCCTCTGCTGCACGTGCTCCCGCGCGAGGGACTGGTGCCTTGCCCTTGGGCAGTAGGGGGGCAGAGAAAACCCGGAACGAGGAAGGCTTGGCGAGCGCTGGGCCTGGGTGAGGAAGGCTTCCTAGAGCGAGTGTAAAGCCCGAGGGCCGCACAGCTGGTCCTGGGACCCTCTGGGCTTCGCGTGTTCGAATTCACAGGCTTTCTCTGGAGCTGCCATGGAGTGTGACCTTAAAAACATAAGGCATGTATGGGCACCTTGTACAGTGTGTTTTGTTGTCTAAGGAAAAAAAAAAAAAAAAAAAAACACGGCTGCCTTTTGATACGTAAATAGCAAGTTAAGATTTTAGAATTTCTCTGTCATCAGTAATAGGGTCTGCAATCATTATTTCCGCATTTTTTCCTTCCCCACTAGGCTTTTTCTTTTAGCGGGATCTGTCGTTTGACATGCCTCTATGGCCAGGTGGAGGTGTTTGGTTTTATCATCAGCCAAGGCCAGCCTGCCCAAGATATGTTCTCTACCTATACCCATGCGTACCTGACCATTAATGCAGTCCATTACTCCATGCCCGAGAAGACCGAGAAGGAGATGATAAAGGAAGCCCGGATTTTGCTCAGATCTCATCTTAACCTGGGTAATGTAAAGAACTGGGTAATTTACTGAGGGCCTACTATTGTAAAGTTAATAATTTGTAATGCTCACTGTGGTCTCCATGTTGTGCTAAATACTTTATTTAATCCCTCCCAAGGGTCCTGGGAGTTATGAGTTAACTTTATTATTTTTCACACGATAAGAATTGCCAAGGACATGAAGTCATAAGTGGCAAACCTGGATTGACTTCTCTGTGTCCCTGCTATGCATTATGGTTTGGAAAAGATTCAAACATAATTCCAACTCTCAAAAAGTTTACATTTTATTTGAGGAGATTCTACCTTAGTGAGCAGAGAATTTAGCTGAATTGCTACTTCTAAGGTGGTTTGTTTTTCTCTTTACAGAGGACAGACGTTGGGCAATGAAGAATTTTTCTCCTTTGTGTTCCATTGTGATGCTAGAACGTGTTAAAACCCCCATTGTAAACTTCCTAACCAGCTATCCAGGTTTATCTTGCATTTTCTCACAAGAGGTATAACCAGTTCATCCAGAGTTTTGCTGATTATTTGCACCAAAATGGTCATATCAGATGACTGTGTAGGAAGATCTATCTCTCTTGGAAGATCTATCCTGTTAGTGTGGTAGATCCTGTAGAATGTCATGTGTACCAATAGTTAGAAAGTTGTGGGTATAGAAAGTCTTATCATGAGATATCTCTCCTCCCTTCCTTAGTTGCATTATCCAGCAGAGGCCATCATTTCATGCTGTAATTGGTTAATAGTTACTTTCTCTAAACAATGAAGGAATTACTTAAATACATTTACACACCCATCTCTCTTTTCTCACCTCTAAATTTTGTTAACTGTGTTATTAATCTCCTGAAGTTAAGTTCCATTGTTAAATGCCTCCCATGAGCCAGAAGTGGGTCTAACTTATGAAATTTTTTTGTGGTACTGGAGGTTGAACCCACGTCCTCTCATGTGATCTACCACTGAACTCCATCATCAGAGCCCTAATCTACAGGATTAGTGGACAGACTGGATGTGAGTTGTGAGGAAGAATCATAGAGGCTGGAGTGTACCTCATTGGTCAAGCATGTGCTTAAATGCATGAGGGCCTGGGTTTGATCCCTAGCACCGAAAACAAAACAAATAAACAGAAAGGAATCATGGAGTAGCACCAGTCTTGTTGGCCTCACCATCTGGGTACATAAAGTTGCTTCTGACTGAGGCAGGCACTGTGGCAAGCAACCAGGGCATACTGATTTGGAGATACCTATTAAGCATCTAGCTGGAAACGCCAACTGGGCAGTGGAGTGTGAGCTGTAATCAACGGAAGAGGTTGAACTGTAAATTTGGGAGTGGACAATAGAGGGATTCTTGAGAACATAGGGTGGGTGATAACAGGGAGGCACTTGTTGTAGATAGAAAGGAGAGGGCAGAAGGTCTAGGCAGAGACAAGGCAATAGCAGAAGAGCCTGAAAGGAGTGGTCTGGGCCAGAGGTCTTTAAGGAGATAGTGATGGTAGGAAACTGGAGAAAGGAGCACTGGGTAGAGATGGAGGGTCTCCACAAGAGTGGTTTCAATGAATTGCAGGGAACATGCTGATTGGAACAGGGTCAGGGGCTTGGGAAGAGTGAACTAACTCAGGGTTCAGTAGTAAAGGACTTTACTGTAAAGAGAGGAAGGAATTAAAGCAGTGATTAGAGGGTAAGTACTATCAGGAAAGTTTTGTTTTTGTTAAGATGGAATTTAAACTTCGGATGCTAAGGCAGGAGGGTCACTAGTTTGAGGCCAACTTGATCAATTTAGCAAGAACTGATCTCAAATAATTGAAAGGGGTGAAGATGTAGCTCAGAGGTAGAGTACCTCCTGGATTCAATCACCAATACCACACACACACACAAAAAAAAAAGGTGAAAATTTAAAACCCTATGCTTGCACACAGCAGGCAGGCATGGTCCAGGGGAGAGGAGAGGGTGGCCTGAACTGTCAGTGAGCCCCCACTGGGAGAGTCTGGTTCCCAGGCTCTTGGCCTGAGGAGATAGGCAGTTCATCTGTAGTAGCTGGAGTAGGTGCCCAGGGAGGGCCTGGGGCAGTCAGGAGGCTGCTTCCGATTGTCTTCTCCCATAGTGGGATGTGGGACCAGGTGGGGAGCAGACGGGGGGGGGGGGGTGGGGGGGTGGGTGGAATTGGGATGTCACATGGAGTGGGCAGTGGGCCGCCTATTGTGAGCCACCTTTTGGAATCCATTGTAGAATCCAGCAGCTTGATGGGGACTCAGGAAGATGTGAAGTGACTGTTTCAAATAACTTGGATCAGGCCCTGGTTTTTCACTTATTTACAACCCCCCACCCAGGACTTAACCAGCATTGTTGTTTATTCCATGTGCTCTCGCCCCTCCCCCCCATGCCTGGGATTAAACCCAGGGGCATGCAACCACTGAACCACACCCCCAGCCCCCTTTTTTTTTAATACCTTTATTTTATTTATTTAGTACCTTTATTTTATTTTATTTGTATTACTTATGTGGTGCTGAGGATAGAACCCAGGGCCTCGCACATGCAAGACGAGCACTCTACCGCTGAGCCACCCCAGCCCTTCTTATATTTTATTTAGAGACAAGGTCTTGGTAGGTTGCTGAGGCTGAGATTACAGGTGTGCACCCAGGTTTGCTTTGACTTTAATCCGTATCACCAGTGAGTTCTACAGTTGTGGGCCCTCTGTTGAATTTTTCTTATGACAGTCATTTTTAGGTTTCCAGTCCTTTTTTTTTGTTTGGTTGGGTTTTTTTGTGGAGCTGGGGATTAGACCAAGGGCCTTGTGCATGCAAGGGAAGCACTCTACCAACTGACCTATAACTCCAGCCCAAGCCTTTTTGTTTTTTAAGGAGCCTTCTGCAGAAATCTTGGCAGTTCGGGAATTGGCATACGCTGTGGGGCAGACCATGGACAGCTTCAGGAAGGGTTGACAGGCTTGCCAATAGGTTGGATTTGGGGTGGTGAGAGAAAGGGAGGGGCCAAATTTTATCTTTTATAATTTACAACTGTGTAAGGTTTCTAAGTTTAGAAATGAAGAAAAAAATGTACATTGTTTTCACTGTTCCTTAAAGTTAAAATTGTTACATTTCAGGTTCCAACTTTCCAGATTAGTGCTGAATATTTAGCCTTGAGGTCTGTTGGCATCAGAAGAGAGAAAAAAAAAAAAATCACTTACTTTAAGTGAGAGTGCCCTGTCGGCCCTGGAGGAGTTGGTCAGCGTTTCTTCTGGTGAGTATGGTTTGGTAAGTTCAGGTGTTGTCCACTGAAGCCTCAGAGAACTCCCGCTCTGGTCCAAGGACTGAAGACGACAACTAATTCCCGGCCATTGTTTGTTTCGCCTCCAGAAGAAGCAGATGGCTGCCCTATTGTTCTTGTCTGTGGAGCCCAGGACGTCGGAAAGTCCACATTTAACAGATACCTGATTAACCAGCTGTTAAACAGGCAAGAGTGCTTTTTTTCTCTTGGCACGTTGCTAGATTTTAGGCACAAGTAGGATTTTTGGTTGGAGAGATATGTCGGAACCGTGTCCTGCATTCTCTGGAGATTTGTCCAAGGCTGTGCAGAGCTGCTTGCTGACAGGGATGCACTGGGAATGCAGTGACATCGAGGCTGCAGGCTGGGCCAGCACTGCCCTGCCTGTGGGTGACTGGCGAGGGCGGGCACTTGGTCTTAGGATGTGTGTGGAGCTGACCCACCAATGCAGAGGGTCAGAGCGGGCACGAGTTCTTTTAAAGGTAGAACGTGCCTGCTGTGCAGGGTCACTGTAACCAGGCCTGCGCTCTCTGGTCATCTCTTGGAGCATTCTGCCTGAAAGGGCTGTGTAGCGTGCTTTAGGACTGTGTCATGTGGAACTGTGACTATCTGATTTCTCCTTTCCATAGAGTAAAGCTAGTTGAGATTTTCTTTCTTTTCCTTTTTAAACATTTTCAGTATTTCCTGCCTTGACTATCTGGAATGTGACCTAGGCCAGACGGAGTTCACTCCTCCGGGTTGCATCTCTTTGCTTAATATCACAGAACCAGTTCTGGGTATGTATTACAGGATTCTTCATTGTCTCGGTTTCTGTTTGGGAAGTGGAATTGCTGCTTGTCTTGCTTTTTTTTTTTTTTTTTTTTTTTTTTTTTTTTTGTGTAAATTAACTCAACACGACCACTGGGTCCTACATCCCCAGCCCTGTTTTGTATTTTATTTAGAGACAGGGTTTCACTGAGTTGCTAAGTGCCTCGCCATTGCTGAGGCTGGCTTTGAACTCGTGATCCTCCTGCCTCAGCCTCCCAAAGTGCTGGGATTACAGGCGTGCACCGCGCCCGGCTTTGTCTTGCTTTGTGTAAATTAAAAACACACCTTGTCCTAATATGATGTTTCACGTGACTTTCTACAACTCTCCAAACCGAGAAATGCACAGTGGTGCAGTGCCATTGAGAGGCCATCCACAGATTTCAGTCAGAATTCACCAGTTACCTGGGGCTGGGGTTGTGGCTCAGCGGCAGAGCGCTCACCTCGCACGTGCGCGGCCCGGGTTCAATCCTCAGCACCACGTAAACATAAATGCATTACATTGTGTACAACTAAAGTAAATAAACAAATATTAAAAAAAAAAAAAGAATTCACCAGTTACCTGGTTCAGAGTCCAATATAGAATTCCATGTTGCTTTATTTTAATGATAAAATATACAGAATGTATTCATCATTTTAGCCATTTGTATGTATAATTGAGTGGCATAAAATCCATTTACAATGTTTTGTAACCCTCACCTCTGTCTCTGTACAAAACTTTGATCATTTTAGTGTGAACTGCTGTACTCACGGAACAAAAGTTACCTCCTCACTTGTCCCCTAGTTTCTGTTAGGTTCTCTTCTACTTTCTGTCCCTATGAATTTGCCTATTCTGGATCCCCCATATGAGTAGAATCATGCAGTACTTGTCCTTCTGTCTGGCTTATTTCACTCAGCATTATGTTTGCAGGGTCCCTCAATGTTGTAGTATATATCAAAATTTAATTCCTTTTTTACAACGGACTATTATTCAATTACATGTGTGTTTCACCTTGTTTATCCATTCGGCCATTGGTGGACACTTGGGTTGTTTCCATGTTTTAGCTGTTGTGGATAACGCTGTTAGGAATATGAGGCACAGGTGCCTGTTCAAGTCTCTGCTTTCAGGTTTTTTTTTTTTTTTTTTTTTTTTTTTTTTTTTTTTTTTTTTTTTTTTTTTTTTTTTTTTTGGTACCAGGGATTGAACTCAGGGGCACTCGACCACTGGGCCACATCCCCAGCCCTTTTTTGTATTTTATTAGAGACAGGGTCTCACTGAGTTGCTAAGTACCTTGCCATTGCTGAGGCTGGCTTTGAACTCACGATCCTCCTGCCTCAGCCTCCTAAGTGCTGGGATTACAGGCGTGCACCATCGCGCCCGGCTCTCAGTTTTTTCAGATATACACCTAGAAGTGGAATTACTGTATCATATGGTAGTTTTATATTTAACCTTGTGTTTATTAGCCAATTGTATATCATTTTGCGGGGGGGTGGAGTACTAGGCACTTTTCTACTGAGCCACATCTCCAGCCCCCCACCCTTTTGGTACTGGGAATTGAACCCACAGGTACTTAATCACTGAGCCGCATCCCCAGCCCTTTTTGTATTTTATTAGAGACAGGGTCTCACTGAGTTGCTAAGTGCCTCGCCATTGCTGAGGCTGGCTTTGAACTCATGATCCTCCTGCCTCAGCCTCCCCAGCTGCTGAGATTACAGGCATGCACCACTGTTCCCAGCTAAGTCTAAAATCTTTGCTATGCTTAGAGTTCATCTTTGTGCATAGTATAAGGAACAGGTCCAGCCTGGTTGTTTCTCATTGTATG
This sequence comes from Tamias sibiricus, assembly GCA_025594165.1. NCBI lineage: Eukaryota > Metazoa > Chordata > Mammalia > Rodentia > Sciuridae > Tamias > Tamias sibiricus. The sequence goes on along the minus strand of CM046658.1, from coordinate 4,765,644 downwards.
TCTATAGATTTTTCCCACTGAACAGTCTCTAAGATCATCTGACCCTATACATGAGGTTTTTTTTTTTTTTTTTTTTTTTTGTGGTACCAGGGATTGAACTCAGGGGCACTCGACCACTGGGCCACATCCCTGGCCCTTTTTGTATTTTATTTAGAGATAGGGTCTCACTGAGTTGCTAAGTGCCTCGCCATTGCTGAGGCTGGCTTTGAACTCGCGATCCTCCTGCCTCAGCCTCCCAAAGTGCTGGGATTACAGGCATGCGCCACTGCGCCCGGCTATATACATGAGGTTTTATTTCAGGATTATAAGTTCTATTCTGTTGCTCTGTATGTCTTTTTTTTTTTTTTCTAATATTTATTTATTTACTTTAGTTGTACACAATGCAATGTATTTATGTTTACGTGGTGCTGAGGATCGATCCCGGGCCGCGCATGTGCAAGGCGAGCGCTCTGCCGCTGAGCCACAACCCCAGCCCCTGTATGTCTGTTCTTATTTCGAGTGCCACACTGCTTTAATTACTAAAACTTTGTAGAAGGTTTTGAAGTTGGGTCAGGTCCTTTGTCCATTTAAGAAAATTTCTTTTGTGGTGCCAGGATCAAATTCAGGCCCCATATCTGCAAGGCAGGCCATCTGCCACTGAGCTACATTCCCCAGACCCTAGATGGTTTTTTATTAATACATAGAAATGCTACTGATATTTTTTTTATGTTGAGTCTGTGTCCCACAACATTATTGGATTTATTTATGAGTTCCTATGGTGTTTTTTGGTGGAATCTTGTGGGGTTTCTACATGTAAGATCATGGCTGGGGCTGGGGTTGTGGCTCAGTGGTAGAGCGCTTGCCTAGCACGTGCACGGCCCGGGTTCGATCCTCAGCACCACGTAAACATAAATGCATTGAATTGTGTACAACTAAAGCAAATAAATAAATATTTAAAAAAAAAAAAAAAAAAGATCATGGCTGTGTGTAAGGTTGTGTCAGCTGTAAGTAGAGACAGGCTCACTTCCTCCTTTCCTGTTGGGATGCCTGGTGATTACAGTTAGGACTTCCAGAACTGTGTTGACGAGAAGTATGAGTCCTCCAGCTCTATTCTTTTTTAAGATTGTTTTGGCCTTTGGAGGTTCTTTCTAATTCCAAATGAATTTGAAGATCAGCTTTTCCATTTCTGGGGAAAAGGCTGTTAGAAATTTATAGGTAATGCTGAGAATTGAACCCAGTGCCGCACACGCACTGGGCAAGTACTCTACCACTGAGCCACAACCCAGCCCCTAATCTCCCTAATCTTTCGGCGGTCTCCTTGGACTCACTTGCTCTGGAGCCCCCACCACCTCATAGAACCTGACTGCCCTGGCCTTGGCTCCGCACTCTGCTGACTCCTGGCCATCTCTTGGCCCTGTACTTTTTGAGCTACTCTTTACCTTCTTAACAAAACGCCCAGGCTGTCTCCCTCCACACCCTGTGCCAGGGCGGAGCCCTCCTCTGCTCTGCTGTTGAGCCATCCCCTGCCCTCACTTCTCTCTATCCTGGGCTTAGAAGGAGCTGTTAGACCAAAGAACCCTGTACCTTTTTTTGTGGGGTGGGGGGGGGTACCAGGGATTTAACTGAGGGTCGCTTGGCCACTGAGCCACATTCTCAGCCCTGTATTGTATTTTATTCAGAGACAGGGTCTCACTAAGTTGCTTAGCACCTCACTGCTGCTGAGGCTGGCTTTGAACTGTTACTACTTTTTTAATATGTATATCTTTTTGGTTGTAGATGGTCATACTTTATTTTTTTTTAATGTGCTACTGAGGATTGAACCCAGTGCCTCACATGTGCTAGGCAAGAATTCTACCACTCGGCGACAACCTCAGCCCTGGCTTTGAACTTTTGATCCTCCTGTCTCAGCCTCCTGAGCTGCTGGCATTACACACATGCACCACCACACCTGGCCTATACCTTTTTTTTTTTTTTTTTTTTTGTTCTGGGGATTGAACTCAGGGGCACTTGACCACTGGGCCACATCCCCAGCCCTTTTTGTATTTTATTTAGAGACAGGGTCTCACTGAGTTGCTAAGTGCCTTGCCATTGCTGAGGCTGGCTTTGAACTCACGATCTTCCTGCCTCAGCCTCCCAAGTGCTGGGATTACAGGCATGCGCCACCACGCCCAGTTCTATACTCTTTTAATGGAGACTGGTATTTGAAAACCAGAGTTTGGCCAGGTGTAGTGGTGCCAACTATAATCCCTGAGACTTGGCGGACTAAGGCAGGAGCATTACAAGGTTGAAGCTGGCCTTGGCAATTTAGCAAGATTCTTCTGAAAATAAAAAGTCCAGAGGTGTAGTTCAGAGGTAGATTGCCCCTGGATTCAATCCCTGGTACGAAAAAAAAGAAGAAGAAGAAGAAAGAAAAAAAAGGAAACGAGAGTCTGACAGGTGCCCCTTGCCTCTGGGGCTTCGCTGCTTGTCCTCTCTAGACAGAGATATGCGTGTATCTGAGCCCCCAGCACGCCCTAGGTACGTACATGTACGTACAGACCTCTCTCTGTTTTTTTTGTTTTGTGTGTGTGTTTGCTAAGAGCCATGAGTTTATGCCTGGCATTCTGATTCCAGCCGAACACTCAGGGTTCCTTCTCGGTAGGCTCACCCCTTAACATTTGCAGATTCTTCCTCTAGTGGCGGGACCCCTGGTGTGGTTACTCTGTGTGTCGCACTCGCCCAGTCCCTCTCTGTCTTCATCTTCCGGCTGCACAGTGCTTCCCTCTGCTGGGGATGCGAGCGTCCCTGGCCTCACCGCTGAATCCCCAGCTCTTGGCATCATGGCTACATGGCCATGATGTAGAATCTCTGTCCCAAGTGGCCTTGTACTCCCCACATGGACCAGGGCTTTGTCCTGATCTTGGCACCATGTCCTCCTGGTCACCACCCTCCCACCTGTGCTGGTCACCAGCCCAATGGCTGTACTGGCTCTGGTCTCATTAGCTTAACTCTGTCCCTGAGCAGAGGAGACGGAGTGGCTACACTGGACTGAGTCTAGCCCAGCTTGACACGGCCGGCTCTCTCATCTCGGTCTCTTCATCCCTTCCCGTTTCCTCATCTAGAAGTGGGGATCTTGCCACTGCCTGCCTCAGGGCTTTTGTGAAAGTTGGAGGCTAGGAGCAGAGCGGTCAGCTGCGTATCCAGAAAGCTTGCTGGGGGCTCACCCTCACCCTCAGGGTGGGAGCCCTGGGGGGTAGGGAAGGCTTCTGTTTGCCCACAGGGCATCCCAGCAAAGGGAGCCAGGGCAGCAGGCAGTAGATGCCCAGCAGCTGGCTGAAGGAATGGCCACAGCGGGCATCACTGGTAACTGTGTGGTAAAAGTGAGCCTGTCTCTGGGTTAAGATGAACGTTCACTCTTCCAAGAATGGAACCACACCTGTTCCTGTTGTGTGCTGTGAATGGTTACCCTCCAGCTGCGTCCCCAGCCTGGCCTGTGACTCTGCTCTTTATCTTCCTAGGACCACCGTTCACCCACCAGAGGACACCACAGAAGATGGTGTATTACGGGAAACCTTCTTGTGAGAACAACTACGAGAATTATATTGAGATAGTAAAATACGTGTTCAGCTCTTACAAGAGAGAGTGCCCGCTCATCATCAACACCATGGGCTGGGTGGCAGGTAATGCGCCTGCACGTGGCACAGGGGGCAACGACCAGCCTGAGCGGCACCTGGGTCTGGGTGCCGTGGGATGCTCAGTGTGCGCACACGATGCATGTCCAGGCCAGGATGGCATAGCGGCCTCCCCAGACCCTAGCGCTTTTTTGTGGTAAAAACATTTTAATAGCCTTTTTTAAATACATAGTACGCTGTCCTTATTGTCCTGTTGTGCAATAGAGTGTCAGGATGCATTTGTTCTGTGGCAGGAACTGTAGCTCTGTCCCTGTTGACCAGCCCTTCCTTGTCCCTTCCTCCCTCCTCTCCTCAGCCTCTGGTTACCACCTTTCCACTGTCAACTTTTTCTCTTTTGGGTACCAGATTGAACCCAGAGGCCCTTAACCACTGAGCTGCATCCCTGGCCCTTTTTATTTTTTATTTTTAGACAGGGTTCCAGTAAGTTGCTGAGGCTGTCTTTGAACTTGTGATCCTCCTGCCTCAGCCTTCTGAGCCACTGGGATTACAGGCACGAGCCACTATCTATTTTTTGAGGAATTGCCATAATGTTTTCTTTCTTCTTTTTTGGTGGTGCTGGGGATTGAACCCAGGGCCTTGTGCATGCAAGGCAAGCACTCTACCAAGTGAGCTATATCCCCAGCCTTGCCATAATGTTTTCTATAGTGGCTGGGGTTTTGTTTTTTGTTTTTGTTTTTTTGTTTGTTTTGTTTTTTGGTACTGGGGATTGAACTCAGGGGCACTCAACCACTGGGCCACATCCCCAGCCCTTTTTTTCATATTTTATTAGAGACAGGGTCTCACTGAGTTGCTAAGTGCCTCGCCATTGCTGAGGCTGGCTTTGAACTCGCAATCCTCCTGCCTCAGCCTCCCAAGTGCTGGGATTACAGGCGTGCGCCACCGCGCCCGTGTTTAGTATTTTTTTATTTCGAGACAGGGTCTCCCCGAGTTGCTTAGCACACCTCACTTTTGCTGAGGTTGTCTTTGAACTTGTGATCCTCCTGTCTCAGCCTCCTGAGCCACTGGGATTACAGGCATGTGCCACCGCAGCCTGCTTCTTGTTGTTGTTTGCAGTGGTTGGACTAGACCCTGGACTCATGCTAAGCAGCTGCTGTGCAACTGAGCTACACCCCTAGCCCTTTTGCCCATTTTTATTTTGTTTTGGCTGCATTGGGGTGGAACCCAGGGCCTCACACATGCTGGACAGCCACTCTAAAACTGCATCCGGAGCCTTACTGTTGCCTATTTGTAATCAGATTGTGTGGGGGCATTTTTCTGTTTTTTTTTTTTTTGCTTGAGCTCCTTATATATTCTGGATAAAAAGAAATCCAGTGAGGCTGGGGCTATGGCTCAGCAGTAGAGCACTCGTCTCGCATGTTTAAGGCCCTGGGTTTGATCCTCAGCACCACATAAATAAAATAAAAGGTATTGTATCCACCTACAACTAAAAAAAATATTTTAAAAAAGAAAAGAAATCCAGTTATCCAGTTTTTTGTTTTCTGGGTTTTCTTTGGGGTGGGGGAGTGCGTGGTACTAAGATAGAACTCAGGGGCCCTGAGCTACAGCCCCAGCCCTTTTTATTTTGGGATGGCATCTCACTAAAGGCTGGCCTTGAACTTGCCATTCTTCTGCCTCAGCCTCCCAAATCGCTGGGGTTGCAGGCACATACCAGTGTGCTCAGCGAAAAGCTGAGCTGTTAAGCCCTGATGGTTTCTTTGCCTGAGGGTGTCTGTTTCTGTTTCTGGTTGGAATGAGGCCCCCCCTAGTCCCCCACTGTGCTCACATCATCTCTACCTCACAGACGAGGGTCTTCTGCTGCTCATTGACCTGATCCGGTTGCTGTCTCCCACCCACGTCGTTCAGCTCAACTCTTCCCAGGGTAAACCCATGACCAGCCTCACCCCAGAGTATGTGGATGACATGGATGGCTTGTATACAAAAAGCAAGTCCAAAGTGAGGAACCGAGGCTATGAACTTCCCGAATTTGCAGAGAATTTGGAATTTGCTGACGAAGATAAAGAGAGTCCAGTTCTTTTTACTGGACATAAAGTGATGTGTGTTCAGTCACAATTTTTGTTTAGAAAATCTTCAAGGAATAGGTAAGTAGACCATCTGGCTGAAGAGCTGTTTCCTTTGATTGAATGAGGTGTTTTGGTTTTACTTCCTTAGAAGGATAAGGCCTCAAAAACTTTTCATATCTGGGCTGTGGGTGTGGCTTAGTGGTTGAGTGTCTACCTAGCATGCACGAGGCTATGGGGTTCTATCCTCAGTATCACCAAAGCAAGATATTTTCAAATCTATCACAGCTATGCAGTTACTAAGGAGAATCATTATTTTCTCAATGGAAACATCCAGAAATGGCCTCCAGCTCTCTTTGCCAGTAGCTTTAGTTTAAGGAGAATCGGTAATTTAAAAAAAAAATTTTTTTTTTTTTTTTTTTTGTGGTACCGGGGATTGAACTCAGGGGCACTCGACCACTGGGCCACATCCCCAGCCCTTTTTTGTATTTTATCAGAGACAGGGTCTCACTGAGTTGCTAAGTGCCTCATCATTGCTGAGTCTGGCTTTGAACTCGCGATCCTCCTGCCTCAGCCTCCCAAAGTGCTGGGATTACAGGCGTGCGCCACCACGCCTGGCTAAAAATTTTTTTAAAATTGTAGATGGACACACAATATCTTTATTTATTTATTTTGTGTGTGTGTGTGTGGTTACTGGGGATTGAACTCAGGGGCACTCGACCACTGGGCCACATCCCCAGCCCTTTTTTGTATTTTATCAGAGACAGAGTCTCACTGAGTTGCTAAGTGCCTCATCATTGCTGAGGCTGGCTTTGATCGCGATCCTCCTGCCTCAGCCTCCCAAAGTGCTGGGATTACAGGCGTGCGCCACCATGCCTGGCTAAAAATTTTTTTTAAATTGTAGATGGACACACAATATCTTTATTTATTTATTTTTTTTGTGTGTGTGTGTGGTTACTGGGGATTGAACTCAGGGGCACTCGACCACTGGGCCACATCCCCAGCCCTTTTTTGTATTTTATTTAGAGACAGGGTCTCACAGAGTTGCTAAGTGCCTCGCCATTGCTGAGGCTGGCTTTGAACTCTCGATCCTCCTGCCTCAGCCTCCCAAAGTGCTGGAATTACAGGCGTGCGCCACCGCGCCCAGCTATTTATTATTATTATTATTTTTTTTTTTTTTTTTTTTTTAATGTGGTGCTGAGGCTCGAACCCATCGCCTCACATGTGTGAGGCAAGCATTCTACCACTGAGCTATAGCCCCAGCCCTTAAGGAGAATCTTGAGACTCATGTTTTCTAGCAGGGCTGTATCAAGGCAAGACTGAGGATGTGAATGTGGGAGTGTCTTTGTGGGTGTGGTGCTGGGTTTGAACCCCAGGTCTAATTTGTGCTGGGCAATTGTTCTACCACTGAGCAACACCCCAGCCCTAGGGAGGGCATGTCTTGGAAGAGCACAGCTCAGGGTGTTGAGTAAAAGCCACCTTGGTGGTGACCACACTTGAGTCTCTGCATGGACGGGGGATATGGAAGAAGTTACTTACATCCTTCTCATTTACTTTGCAGGGAATCACATAACAGAATTTTTCGAGAACTGGCAGTGTTAGGTTATCTTAGCCAGCTGCTGCCCCCCGTGCCAAAACCACTCAGTCCTTTACATGGCCTGACGCCCTATCAGGTATTTGGGACGCGTGGGAGAAATTGTCTATTTTGTTTTTTCATGACTTCCTACATGCTGTGTCCACTTCTAACCCCTTAACTCTTGGATCATTTAATCCTCAGAACCACCTATGATGTAGGTTCTATAATCATCTCTATTTTACGGGGTGGAGAGACTAAGGTGTGCAGAAGCTAGGGGACCCAGCAGGAAGTTAGCAAAGCTAGCATTCTGGCCCGGGCAGCCAGCGTGGTGCTGGGTACTCATGACTCCATGCCCGTTACCCACGTTCTTTTCTTCCTAATCCAGTGTCAGTTCCAACACTTGATTTGTCAGCTGTGTGTGACTGTGCGTGGGCAGTGCCAGCTATCACAGAAGGCTTGTAGGCAGCGTTTCTTAAGGGACTGCTCTGTGCTCTGCTTTGTTCTGAGCCTGTGTTAACCATTTTACAGATCATGAGTCCAAGGGACTTTGAGTTAGCTTGCCCACAGTTGCCTAGCACAGGTTTGGGCTGGGCCTCGAGCCCAGAGTCCACTCTGCTGTGTGGCCTGTCCGCTTTGGAATAGCCTCTCTGTGCCAGGTCCTTTTTTTTTTTTTTTCCACAAGGTATTTTTTTATATATATATACTTTTTAATTTGTAGGTGGACACAATACCTTTATTTTTATTTATGTGGTGTTAAGGATCGAACTCAGGGCCTCACACATGAGAGACAAGCACTCTACTGCTAAGCCATAGCCCCAGTCCCTGTGCCAGGTCCTTTACAGGGCCCTCACATGGAATAACTGTGGTTATATGGTAGCCTGAGAAGAAGACACCCTTAGTGTTCCCACCTAATAGCTCCAAAAGCTGGGTACAGCCGGGTGGAGTCCCTGCCTGAGGTCACGGAGGCAGTGCTGGCAGACTTGGGTGGCTTCCAGGTCTTCTCCACTAGACAGGCAGGTGGCTGGATGGGGTTTCTCTTTCTGGGGTCGTCTGTTTGCTTGGAGATGACTCTGTAACGGAACTTGAAACTTATTTGCAAATAATTTTGTCACTTTTTGTTTTACATTTACTTTTCCTTTGGGGGTACAGGTAGTAGGGATTGAGCCCAAGGGCACTTTACCACTGAGCCATATCCCCTGCCTTTTTTATTTTTATTTTTTTATTTATTTATTTTTTTGTGGTACCGGGGATTGAACTCAGGGGCACTCGACCACTGGGTCACATCCCCAGACCTTTTTTTTTTTTGTATTTTATTTAGAGACAGGGTCTCACTGAGTTGCTAAGTGCCTCCCCATTGCTGAGGCTGGCTTTGAACTCGCGATCCTCCTGCCTCAGCCTCCCAAAGTGCTGGGATTACAGGCGTGCGCCACCGCGCCCGGCTTCTTTTTTATTTTTTATTTTGAGACAGGGTCTCTCTAGGTTGCTGAGGCTAGCCTCGAACTTGGAATCCTCCTGCTTTAGCCTCCCAAGGAGCTAGGATTACAGGTACTTTTTATTTATTTATTTGTTTATTTTAGATTCTTTTTGTAGTTGTAGATGAACAGAATACCTTTATTTTATTTGTTTATTTTTTTTATTTTTATTATTATTATTATTTTTTTTTTTTTGTGGTACCAGGGATTGAACTCAGGGTCACTCAACCTCTGGGCCACATCCCCAGCCCTTTTTTGTGTTTTATTTAGAGACAGGGTCTCACTGAGTTGCTAAGTGCCTCACTATTGCTGAGGCTGGCTTTGAACTCGTGATCCTCCTGCCTCAGCCTCCCAAAGTGCTGGGATTACAGGCGTGCGCCACCGCGCCCGGCTGTTTATTTTTATGTGGTGCTGAGGGTCAAACCAGTGCTTCACACGTGCTAGGCAAGCGTTCTGACACTGAGCTACAGCCCTAGCCCTACAAGTTTACTCTTTTGTTTTTTTTAACTATATATTTATTAGTTTTAGTTGTACACAATGTCTTTATTCTTATGTGGTGCTGAGGAGCGAACCCAGGATGCACTCGTGCTAGGCGAGCCCTCCACTGCTGATCACAACCCCAGCCCCTACTTTTTTATGGTTTTTTTTTTTTTTTTTTTTTTTTTGGTACTGGGGATTGAACTCCGGGGCACTCAACCACTGGGCCACTCCCCAGCCCTTTTTTGTATTTTTTATTAGAGACAGGGTCTCACTGAGTTGCTAAGTGCCTCGCCATTGCTGAGGCTGGCTCTGAACTCACAATCCTCCTGCCTCAGCCTCCCAAGTGCTGGGATTACAGACGTGCAGCACCGCACCCAGCACAGGTTTACTTTTTTTTTTTTTTTTTTTTTTTTAATATTTATTTAGTTGCTTTTAGTTGTACACAATGCGTTTATTTGTATGTGGTGCTGAGGATCGAACCCGGGCCACACACGTGCTAGGCGAGTGCTCTACTGCTGAGCCACAACCCCAGCCCACAGGTTTACTTTTGAAGTCTAAATAATGCATGTAAGAAAATAATTTTTCTACTTCAACATTTGAGATAACCTAGAAAGTTGAATGTCATTCATTCATCTTGTGCTCTAGGAATGTGGTCTATCCCGCTTCATCTACTGTGTTTAGGTTAAGAAATAGATGGAGGAGCTGGGGTGGTGGCTCAGCGGCAGAGCGCTCGCCTCACACGTGCGCGGCCCGGGTTCGATCCTCAGCACCACGTAAACATAAATGCATTGCATTGTGTACAACTAAAGTAAATAAATAAATATTAAAAAAAAAAAAAGAAATAGATGGAGCTTCTTCTCAGGGGATTGACTTTCTTGTATTAGAACACTCAGTGGATAGGTCTTACACATACTTGGCTGGAAGTCTTCTCTGCTTTAACTGATTAAGGACATCTTCAAATTTGAATCTGTAATAGGAAAGTGCTGGGCTTTTAGTTTAGATTTCTAGCAGGTGTGCTGGTGTACAAGCACTGTGCATATGTTAGGGTCTTTATTAAGTGTGCAGCCATGCCAAGTGCTGACTAGTGCTTCATTTGTTACTTTTTGGTGGGCAGTTTGGCAGACACAGGCGTGAGTCAGCTTGTGAAAATTAAAAATAGTTTTCTGAAGTAGAAATCAATAGAAGGTGCACATTTATTTTCCAGGTCCCCTTCAATGCAGTCGCCCTCCGAATCACTCATGCTGACGTCGCCCCCACTCACATACTGTACGCTGTGAACGCCAGCTGGGTTGGCCTTTGCAAGATCCTGGATGATGTCAAAGGCTACACAAGGGGGCCCATCCTGCTGGCACAGACTCCCATCTGTGATTGTTTGGGGTTTGGTGAGTCCAGAGTAAAGCTTGTCCCTAAGCTTTCTGTAAAGGACCTACTTCAGCCATCGATGACTGGTCTTGACAGTGCAGCTGTCTGTCAGCTGGAGAGGTCTGGAAAGGCATCGCCCTTTTTCTCCTTCTGGCAGCTCCTCTGTGTCTAGAATCCCCACTGGCCTTGACCTGGCCCTTTTCCCCTGGACACCTTTCCCAAGGCTGTCCCATCTACTGTTGGGACTTTGCCTCCGGCTTTGGACTGACTGCTCTCATACTACACCTCCAGCATGACCAGTCTGCCTTCCAAACGCCTTTGCAAGTGGACACCTCCACATGGGGGTCTTCCGTCCAGACTGAGGCTCTGCTGTTCAGTCAGCCCCTGCCCCCCTGGGCCTCCCCTCACCGCATCTGGCACCTCCAGCTGTTGGCAATTCTTGTGGTTTCTGTTTTCAAAATACGTCGGGTTCCTGCCCATCTTCTCCTTGTGCCAGCCAGGCACTGCATTTCCAAAGGGGCTACTGGAAAAGCTTAGCTGGAGTCTCCCAGTTCCTCTCTCCAAGCCCTCCCCAAAGTCAGGTGACCTGAATGCAGAGATGATGATGCCACCAGGCCTAGCAAGGTGGGTCTCCTGCCCCTTCTCCATCTTCACCTCGTGGGATGCTCCCAGCTCAGAGGTCGATAACTTCAGCATGGAGTTTTGGAAGGCTAAGTAACCCACAATTAGCAAAATCCTTAAATAATTAAATGCGCATTTCCACAGAAATCATGCAGTTTGGTACCAAGTATAGGGAAGGAAGCAGTGATGGGGAAGGTGGAGTCCTGTTTGGTTTTTGGGGTGCTCCTCTCAGCTTGGTTACAATAGTCCATGGTTTTTATTTATTTTTTTTTTAAATATTTATTTATTTTGCTTTTAGTCGTACACAATGCGTTTTATTTTTATTTTATTTTATTTTATTTATTTATTTATTTTTTTTTGTGGGTACCGGGGATTGAACTCAGCAGCACTCGACCACTGGGCCACTCCCCAGCCCTTTTTTGTATTTTATTAGAGACAGGGTCTCACTGAGTTGCTAAGTGCCTCGCCATTGCTGAGGCTGGCTTTGAACTCGCGATCCTCCTGCCTCAGCCTCCCAAAGTGCTGGGATTACAGGCGTGCGCCACCGCACCCGGCGCGTTTTATTTTTACGTGGTGCTGAAGATCGAACCCGGGCTGCACACATGCTAGGAGAGCGCTCTACCGCTGAGCCACAGCCCCAGCCCAGTCCATGGCTTTTGCATTTGCTCAAATTGGTTCCTAACAGCTGAACAGGGAAAGGCACAGAGTTTTTGAATTGCACTTTGTATTCTCAAAGCATAACACACTTAAAATTGAGACTTATTTTCAAGGCCATTCTATAATTTTTTCCCCAGTATTGAGAATTGAACTCAGGGCCTCAAACATGCTAAGCAAGTGCTCTACCACTGAGCAATACCTGCAGTACTGCCCCCACCCCTTTTTTATTTTATTTTTTAAAATTTGAGACGGTTTCACTAAGTTGCACAAGCTGGCCTTGAACTTGCTATCCTCCTACCTCAGTCTGCAGAATAGCTGGGATTATAGGAGTAGGCCTCCGGGCCTGGCCCCATTGTGCATTTTTTAGTGGCAGGGAGCTTTGCTGTCTCTGAAAAGACTTGATGTTAGTGTTGTGAACTGTCTTAAAGGGATCTGCAGAGGCATTGACATGGAGAAGCGGCTGTACCACATCCTCACCCCTGTGCCCCCAGAAGAATTGAGAACTGTGAACTGTCTGCTGGTGGGGGGGCCGTTTCCATCCCACACTGCATCTTCAAGAGCCAGGTAAGTCCTCCCCTGCCCCGCCCTGGGGCAGCTCCACAGGGGGCCTGATTGGGCCCTGGCAGAGGGTGAGCAGCTGACGTTGGGACAGCTCTCTAGGAAGTGAAGCCAGAGTGTCGTGGTATCCTCGGAGTCCCAGGGTGCCAGCCGTGGCATGTGTGGTCCAGGCCTCAGTGTGGAGCCATTACCCCAGGAAGGGTTGTGGGAGAGCAGTGGTGGCCTCTGCAGGACTGTCCCTCTTGTGAACGGTCTTCAGAGGCACCCAGCATCTGTGCAGCCCACAGTCAGTACAGGGCAAAGGGGCAGCAGAGCTGGGCGTGCCTCTGCTCTCACCTGCTTGGAGGCGCGAATGTGCAGCATCCCCACCTCCTCTCCTGGGGTTTGGTGTGGTTGTGGAATCAAATCAAACAGAAAGGAGGCACGTGCACCCTTGTGGGCGGGCCAGTTGCTTCAAGAGGCCCTTTGTAGCCAGGCACAGCGGTGCACATCTGTAATCCCAGCCGCTCAGGCTGCTGAGGCAGGAGGATTGCAAGTACCAAGGCCAGCCTGGACCACTCAGTAAGACCAACGCAGAATAAAAATGATGTAGCTTAGTGGCAAGGTACCCCTGGGTTCGGTCCCAGTACCACAAGTGAGTGGTGGCGAGGCCCCTGCAGGAGGAGCAGTGCCTGCAGCACCGGGCCGAGACCGTCGTGCCCTCCCGCTGGCTCCCGGTGCAGGGCGCACGCTCCGAGGCCGAGTCTGGCCGGGTCTCCATGTGTTCTCTTCGTGTTTCCATTTCAGCGTGGGCCTGAGGGGACGATTCCCTACGTCACAGCAGATTATAATTTTAAACTTCCTGGAGCATCAGGGAAAATTGGAGCAAGAGAATTTAATGAGACACAGGAAGGAAAACTGTATCGAAGACCCAGGTTCTCTCGGAAAAAGTAAACAAGTTTCATCGAGGGAAGAGAAGCTTATACCAAGAAGCTTGGTGTGGAGCCTGACACCAGCAGGCCTGGTGGGTGTTGTGGCCAATGATGATGCCCTTGCGTACAGGGTGTCCTGTGGAACTGGTGAGGGGTGAGGGTTTGTGTAGTGAAAAGCTTCAAGTTTCTCTCTTAAAGGTGCATGGCCTAGAACTTGGCCTTGATGTTTGTATGGTTAATCATACTTGCAGTCTGGTGTTTTCTAAAGGAATTTAAGGCAGTGAGCCTGTCGTGGTGCCACACCCCTGTGACTCCAACAGTTCAGGAGGCTGAGGCAGGAGGTTTGCAAGTTCCAGGCCAGCCTCAGCAATTTAGGGACACCCTGTCTCAGAATAAAAAATAAGAAGGGCTGGGGCTGTAGCTCAACAGTAGAGCACCCCTGTGTTCAATGCCCAGTGCCACAAAAAACAAATCAAGCAAGCAGTGGGAAAAGTTGGTATAACAAAAATAGGAAGAATTGGGCCAGTTCCTCAAAAAATTCTTCCACTATCTGGTTATTGGAATATCAGGATAAGAGTAGGAAAACTGAAGCCGGGCGTGGTGGCGCACGCCTGTAATCCCAGCACTTTGGGAGGCTGAGGCAGGAGGATCACGAGTTCAAAGCCAGCCTCAGCAATGGGGAGGCACTTAGCAACTCAGTGAGACCCTGTCTCCAAATAAAATACAAAAAAGGGCTGGGGATGTGGCCCAGTGGTCGAGTGCTGCTGAGTTCAATCCCCGGTACCACAAAAAAAAAAAGTAGGAAAACTGGGGCCAAACACATGGGCCAAAAAGGTAGGCAGACTGACGGACAGGACCTCTAGCCTGGGCTAGGAGTCCGCCTGGGTCCTCAGTGGGGCAGATGCAGGCAGGGGGGGCTCTGCTCCATCAGCGCCATCGGGCTTCTCCTGGTCACGTGGGTCAGGAGTTACAAGACTGTATTTGGTCTGTTGCTTTAATAGATAAATATTTTGCGTCAAGAGCCCCCCTTTTATTATTATTATTATTTTCTAATCCTGAGTCTTCACTGAAGAAATTATCCTCAAATCTGAAAAAGTTCCTGATGACTCCTTAAACCTAAATCTGTTCTCACTGACACCTCATTGAAGGTCAAAGAGATGGCCACGGGGCAGAGCTCCAACCTGGGCCACCAGCTCTCATGAAGAGACCCAGTCACGACCCTGGACAGCTGCACGTGAACGTAGGGCTCTGTCCTGGGAAGCAGGAGGCGGGCGGCTGCCACCACAGTTCCCTTCTCCCTGCAGGTGGCAGTTCTCACCCTCCTGGTCGCGAGATGGGACCAGCTCATCATTTCTGCACCTGTGGCCCTGGGGTGGGTGCTCAGGAGCATTTCAAACTCCTTTTGGGACCAAGGAGGAATTCCAGCTCCTAGTTCACTGGGGCTGGACACCAGCTCACCTTCCGGTGATCGTCCTTGTGGTCAGCGCCTCTGTGGCCCCTGCGACCATGCAGACCTGCAGCCGCGCTACAGATGAGCCCAGGAAGCCTCGTGGCAGGACGAGGGTGATACTCAGAGCCCATGAAGGGCTCTCCTCTTAGCTGTCACTTTTGTCTGAAGGCAGCTCACGTCGTGTCTTTTTGAGTTGTCTGCGCAAAGAACTTAAGACAGTTGCTGCTGTCAGCAAGTCTGAAAGAGTGAATTTTGCTTTTAGCCTTTAATTGTGGGCCTTTAAATGTCAGTCTCATCCATAAAGAAAGCAAGTCAGCACTAGAGGGCACTGCCAGCCCGCAGTGGGGCCGGGAGGGGTGCAGTTGAGGGGAACCCAGGCACTCTTGGCCAGGGGTTTGGAGGTGGCTCTTGGGTCAGCTCAAGCCAGAATAGTGACATCCACGAAATGGTCTGTCCATGTGATCTCAGTGTCAGTGACCTTCATGAAGGGTGCTCAGAAATGGTCAGATTGGAATTGGTTGTCTGATTGGGCGGGCCTGAGGTTCATCAGCAAGGTGCTTTCTGGGGGAGGTGGCTTTGCCAACCCCTTGGCCATTTTCTCCTGTGTGATTTCCACACTAGAACATGCTTATAGATGTATATGGCTTGGAAAGTAAAAACCTTTGGTTAAATGTCAGTTTTTTGTTTTTTTTTAAACATTTATTTATTTACTTTAGTTGTACACAATGCAATGCATTTATGTTTACGTGGTGCTGAGGATCGAACCCGGGTCGCACACGTGGGAGGCGAGCGCTCTGCCGCTGAGCCACAACCCCAGCCCCAAAGGTCAGTTTTTATTGGTCTTTAAAATCAGTTCTATTACAGAAATCTAACCACAGGAAAAATAGATGTGAATATAAGTGAGAAGATTCTCAAATTCTAGGACTCACTTCGTTAATACAGATGGTCCGAGTTGTTCCCATCTGTCCTTACGTCCGACTTCCTTGGAAGCAGGAATCACTTGGACACTGGGGAGGCTGTGTGAGGCCTTAGGAGTGCCTGGGCGTCTGCTCTGTGAGAACCTGGCCGGGTCAGGCCAGGCAGGCTCAGGGCCCTGCTGCCTCCACTTGGACTTTGACGGGCAGTTCCTAAACCCAGTGCACATATAGGTTTCTGCCTGCTAAATGGTATGAGGACCAAGGGATGTGGGGGTCCTTTTTGTTGTACCAGATGTTTGGGGGGCAGTGCTGAAGTCACACCTAGGCCTTGTGCATGCCAGGCAAGTGCTGTGCCACAGACCTACCACCTCAGCCTCTGGTGGTGGCCTTTAAAAAGTTATCTCACCGGGCGCGGTGGTGCACGCCTGTAATCCCAGCACTTTGGGAGGCTGAGGCAGGAGGATCGCGAGTTCAAAGCCAGACTCAGCAATGATGAGGCACTTAGCAACTCAGTGAGACCCTGTCTCTGATAAAATACAAAAAAGGGCTGGGATGTGGCCCAGTGGTCGAGTGCCCCTGAGTTCAATCCCTGGTACAAAAAAAAAAAAAAAAAAAAAAAAAAAAAAAAAAAAAAAAGGGCTGGGGATGTGACCCAGTGGTCGAGTGCCCCTGAGTTCAATCCCCGGTACTAAAAAAAAAAAAAAAAAAAAAAAGTTATCTCATAGGTTTAGTTTATTAGGTTTGTGTGGAGACATAGTGACTAAGCCAGCAGGTTTTGATGGTAGGACTCTGAGTTGGGATCCCAGCCCCACCCCTTCCGAGCAATGTTCCTTTCTTGGGGGGGGGGGGGGATACTAGGGATTGAACCCAGGGGCACTCAGCCACTGAGTTGCTTAGCGCCTCACTTGCTGAGGCTGGCTTTGGACTCGTGGTCCTCTTCTGTCTCAGCCTCCCAAGCCGCGGGGATTACAGACGTGCACCACTGTGCCTGGCCTCAAGCAGTGCACCTTTAGAGTGAGCTGCATGACCAAGTCTCTGAGGACGGGGGTGGTTTCCATCTGGGCTTCTAGGAGAGGAGAGGTGAGGTCCTGCTATAAGGGCTAGCCCAGTCTCTGGCATGCAGGAAATGGTCAGAACACCTGGTGTGTGGCCTGATTACGTTATGAGCTAGACGGCAGACCCCAAATTGTGTTCCTCACAGTTGTGTTTGAATGATACAGACGCTGCCTACCCATCTTGCCTCCATTTACCCCGAAGAAAATGATGCAGGAGGCCCTCCTCCTAGGCCGCACTGTGCATCCCGCGAGGCTGCTGCGTGTGAGGCTCGCGTGTGCTTACAAAATTGTGCCGTTACACATGGTTTCATCCAGCTCTTTTCTATTTATATGTGAACTCTGTCATTAAAGATTTTTGAGAACACGAGTGTAATTGTGTAATTTCATTATGTAAATAAACCATTTTATTCCAGGTAATTAAGTGCCTATGAGATTATATGGGGGGGAAATGGGAGGAGGTTAATGAAATCAGGGTGCCAAAGCAAGGGACTTTCCGCGAGCCCAGCAGATGCCTGTGCCACTTTGTGTCAGTATTGCCTGGGGTTATCTTAATCTTCCTGTCTTAGCCGGGCGTGGTGGCGCACGCCTGTAATCCCAGCACTTGGGAGGCTGAGGCAGGAGGATCGTGAGTTCAAAGCCAGCCTCAGCAATGGCGAGGCATTTAGCATCTCAGTGAGACCCTGTCTCTAAATAAAATACAAAAAACGGCTGGGGATGTGGCCCAGTGGTCCAGTGCCCCTGAGTTCAATCCCTGGTACCAAAAAAAAAAAAAAAAAAAAAAGACCCTGTCTGGGCCCTGTGAGAATTAAAAAGGGAGCCACATCTCTTCTGGACTGCCTTGCAAAGCTTTGGAAAAAGGGATTTTGCTCCTGGAAGAGGTCAACTTTAAAAAGAGCAAACAGCAGCCGGGCATGGTGGTGCACACCTGTAATCCCAGCAGCTCAGGAGCCTGAGGTAGGAGGATCATGAGTTCAAAGCCAGCCTCAGCACCTTAGACCCTGTCCCAAAATATATTTTTTTTTTAAAGGGCTGGGGATGTGGCTCAGTGGTTAATCCCAGCAGCTCAGGAGCCTGAGGTAGGAGGATCATGAGTTCAAAGCCAGCCTCAGCACCTTAGACCCTGTCCCAAAATATTTTTTTTTTTTAAAGGGCTGGGGATGTGGCTCAGTGGTTAAGCACACCAAAGTTCATTCCTGGCACCAAAAAAATAAAATAAGCCGGGTGTGGTGGCGCACGCCTGTAATCCCACCACTTGGGAGGCTGAGGCAGGAGGATCATGAGTTCAAAGCCAGCCTCAGCAATGGCCAGGCACTTAGTAACTCAGTGAGACCCTGTCTCTAATAAAATACATAAAAGGGCTGGGATGTGGCCCAGTGGTCGAGTGCCCCTGAGTTCCAAAATAAATAAATAAACAAACCAGCAAGATCCAAACACGTGTCTAGTGGGGAAGCCCAGCATGAGTTCTGCTCCGAAGTCTCGCATCCTAGGCTGGGCTGGCAGAGGAGGAGACTGGCTGACAACCTCAGCCTGAACAGTGGCTACAATAAATGAGCGCCGTCTGGGGGCTGGAGTGCTGCTGGTGTTGCGGACTGAAAGGAGCCGTGTGCGCCACTGGTCTGGGGTGCTCATGCCAGGAGCTGAGTAAGCAGTCTCGGAATCAAATAGAGCTGAGCTGGGCAGATGAGGGGGTGGGCCGGGCCACCCGGGGTTGCCATGGTTACTGGCCCTGATGCCACCACTGTAGTGGCTCAACTGTGGCTTGGAGCAACTTTAGTCTCTGATCTGTGACCAGGCTGTGACTGTCTGCTTGGCAGAGCCACCCAAGTTTCAGGCCTTCCTCACCAAGGAATCTAGCAGACTGTTGGGATCGCAGAGACTACGGCTGCCATGGCTCTGTGTTCCCAGGGAGAAGGGAAAGCACTTGAGAGGCAGCCAGCGGTGCAGGAAGCCTCGTTCCAGGGGTGACTGGGCTTGGGAATGGAAAGTTCAAGGGGAAAGCCAACATGGAAAGTGCAAGCCATTGCTCTGAAGCCGTACATTAACTACATGGCACCCAGGAGACCAGTGTTGGGGAAGCAGGTTGGCAAGGCAGGGCCGAGGGCTCTGGGGTTTTCTGTGCAGAAGGATCCAGCTAGAGAAATTAAGATGGGAGCTGAGGCTGGGAGAAGCCCTTCATAGCCAGGACTGCAGCTGGGCAGAGGGACAGAGACTTTAGTGGCTGATCAGAGAGGCCTGTGGTATGGGCATGTGGTTGGAGGGCCAGGCAGGGTGCCACCGTCCTGAAGGTCGAGCATGAACTCAGGCTTGACAAAATATGGGCCACCATTTCGAAACTGGCTCACCCTTTGTCCAGGGAGCAGCGAGTACATTTTCTCCCTCTTTGGTTTGTCTGGAAAGGAAGATTGAAGATGTGGAGAAGGAGGGGAGGCTGTGCAGATCTCAGAGGGACCACCAAGACCCCATGCTTTCCGAGCCTAGACGCTTACCATCTACTTTGTAGAGCTGGGGGTGCTGTACAGTGGCACAGAGCTTGCCTACCCTGTGCGAGGTCCTTGGTTCCATCCCAGCACTGCACCAAAAAAAAAAAAAAGACAAGACGCTCCCCAGGCCGAGACAGCTTGTTCTCATTAATCAATGACTTCAGAGCACAAGAGGTCAAAGGCCTCCCAGCCCAGAAGTTTCAAATTTCAGCTATCGGCTCTGATTGGGAAAGCAGAATGAGAAGGTGCCCCAGGACCTCCAGACTGTCACATTTTGTGCATTGAAGTTGGGTCCCCAAATTCACTTTTAACATATTCCATGACATATTTGGGGAGTGAGGGTCAGGAGCCATGTCGTTGGAATCCAATAGCATTCCTTCAATGCATGCTTGGGGCCCTGGCCTGGGAAGCATTCTGTTCCCAATCCAAGAGAGACGGGCCGGGGGCACATAGGCCACTGACTTCTCTGCTGCATTCAAATCCGAGCCTCTGTTTCAGCCCTTCCCTGCCCCCTGCCCTGTGGCCGGCCCACAACCGACTTACGAAGCAGTCACAGAGAATCCCTCCAGTGCTACACGGCCCCTCATCCCAGGCGGAGGCCAAGCCTCTGCCACTCCCTGGGTCTCACCCACAGGCAGGGCTCAGCCCGTCCCGACAGGGCCCTGCTGGGAGCTCAGAAGACCAGTTGAGTTGTGTGATCCCTGTTCACAGCTAGTCACATTGAACAGGCGAGCCCTGCGCTGTCCAGTCGCTTCAAGGTCCGCTGCTTGTCTGGCTGAAGCCAGGTGTGGGCAGAGTTTGGGTTACAGGCCTTGGGAGTGTCCCTGCTTCATGAGTGGCACCTACTCCACTCAAGTGCACGCATGTGGCTTTAAGCCCTTCAAACTAAGAGATAAATATAAATGCACATATGTACTTTTTGTTCTGCTTGTAAAAGTAATCATTTTCACTGTAAATTTTTCAAACAGTATATAAACACAATATGTCCTTTTCCAGTTTGTTAAGATTTTTTTTTCTTATGAATTATGTACACACATATCTACGTATATGTGTATATGTAAAATATTTTAAACAAAATGGTAGAAAATATGTGTTGTCATCCAATTGCCTTTTTCAGTTAATACTATATTTTGTTGTTGTTGTATTTGGTACTGGGGGATTGAACCCTGTGGCGCTTAACTGCTGAGCCACATCCCCAGCCCTTTTCTTCTTCTTCTTTTTTTTTTTTTTTTAATTTTTTAGTTCTCAATGGACCTTTATTTTATTTATTTACATGCGTAGCTGAGAATGGAGCCCACTGCCTCATACATGTTAGGCAAGCGCTGTACCACTGAGCACAAACCCCAGCCCTCCCCAGCCTTTTTCTGTATTTTATTTAGAAACAGGGTCTCACTAAGATGCTGAGGCTGGCTTTAAACTGGTGATCCTCCTGCCTCAGCCTCCCAAACCCCTGGGATTACAGGCATGTGCCACTGCACCCAGCTAATACTATAGTTGTTGGAAAAATGCTGAACAATGTTAACTTAGCCGGGAACACCGTGTTAGTGAAATAAAAGGGTTTATTGGGGTGCCACGTGGGGAAGGGTAGGGAAAGGAAGGGAGGGGAAGAGGGGCAGGGAATGGGAAAGGGGGACAAGGGAGAACAGGAAGGAAGGAAGGAAGGAAGGAAGGAAGGAAGGAAGGGCCTGTTTCAGTCTGGAGCAGGCTTAAATAGCGGACTGGTGGTCAGGGAGACCCCTGGAGCGAGTGTCTCCGTAGGCTGCTGGAGTGTGCCCTTCTACCTGGGAGGTGCTCCCTGCCCGGAATCCAACATTAGTACTATGATTTGGGCATTTAAATAATGCCAGTACTGTACCTGGGCTGGAGATGTAGCTCAGTGGTAGAGCACTTGCCTAGTAGGCATGAGGCTTGGGTTCCATCCCAGACACTGCAAAACTAAAAATATAAAAAGAAAGAAAAGTCAACACGTAAAAATAGCCCTGTTTCTTTCATTCATCCATATGTTCTTTCATTCCTTCATTCTGGGGTTTGGGCTTGAACCCGGGACCCGTGCGTGCTAGACTTTACCACTGGGCTCCAGCCCCCACCTCGGGTCTCGTCACGGCTTCCTGATGCACGTGGCTATAACTGGACTACGCAGGTGGCCTGCGATGGACGCCTGGGTGGTTTCCGTCTTTCGCTCCTGTAAATGGTGGCACAGAGAGTGTCCCTGTACCTGGATCTCTGCACTTGTGAAAGGATCCGTGGGATAAATTCCTAGGAAAGTGGCGTTGCTGGGTGGAAGGGTAAGAAGGTTTTTCATTTGAATAGATATTTCCGTGTTGTCACCCAGATGGCCACTAGTGCCCTTTTTTGTCTCTCTAGGCCTGGTCACCACCTTCATGAGCATATCTCCATCCCACGGGGGTGGGTGGCTGGATGGGCCCCAACATGGTCCCAGGTGTCCCCCTTCACCCACTGCCATTGCTGAAATCCTGTGGCTCCTGGTGGCCGGGTGGGAGGCTGCAGCAGACACAGGCATCTGGAGCTTCTGCGAGAGGGGACCAGAGAGGGTGCCGCGTGCTTCACTCTCTTATCTTTCTTTCTTTTTTTTCTTTTTTTTTTTTTTTTTTTTTTTTGTGGTACCAGGGATTGAACTCAGGGGCACTCGTCCACTGGGCCACATCCCCAGCCCTTTTTTGTATTTTATTTAGAGACGGGGTCTCACTGAGTTGCTAAGTGCCTCGCCATTGCTGAGGCTGGCTTTGAACTTATGATCCTCCTGCCTCAGCCTCCCAAAGTGCTGGGATTATAGGCATGCGCCACTGCGCCCGGCTTCTCTTACCTTTCTTGTTAGTTTTCCATTTCTAAGGACCCCTTACACAGTAAGAGGCCACAGACCTGTGTGGAATCAAGCGCCCCTAACTTGTTAGTGTGGCTTTCTGAGCTCCGGTTTCCCCATCTGTAAGTAGAGATAACAGAGGTGCTTGCTGCAGGGCCACTGTGGAGATAAGATGCTGTAAAGCTTTAGTGCACTTCTGGCAATTTTAGTATCCCAAGTTTTCTGGGCCCTGTTTCATTGTCATTGTTTCTGTTGGTTTTCAGTCTTGGGTCTTATTCACTTGTATGCATAGTTTTTGTTTTTGATTTTTTGCTATGTGTTGATGGGTTGGATATTGTATATTTTGGGGGGGGAAGTGTACCAGGGGTTGAACTCAGGGGCATTTGACCACTGAGCCACATCCCCAGCCATATTTTGCATCTTATTTAGAGACAGGGTCTCACTGAGTTACTTTTTTTTTTTTTTTTTTTTTTTTTTTGCTGAATCTGGCTTTGGACTTGTGATCCTCCTGTCTCAGTCTCCCAAGCTTCTGGGATTGGTATGCACCACTGCACCCGGCTTATTGTTCAGTTTTAAGCCTCTGTGCCCACTTAGTACTCCCAACATCTCTAAGCTCCCATCCTTAATTATTTCTGTGATAGCAGCTCCCATCCTTAATTATTTCTGTGATAGCAGCCTTTTTTTTTTTTTTTTTTTTTTTTGTGGTACCTGGGATTGAACTCAGGGGCACTCGTCCACTGGGTCACATCCCCAGCCCTTTTTTTTTTGTATTTTATTTAGAGACAGGGTCTCACTGAGTTGCTAAGTGCCTCGCCACTGCTGAGGCTGGCTTTGAACTCGCGATCCTCCTGCCTCAGCCTCCCAAAGTGCTGGGATTACAGGCGTGAGCCACCGCGCCCGGCTGTTAGCAGCCTTTTAAAATCTAAATCAGAGCTGGGCGTGATGGAGCATGCCTGTAATGCTGGCTTCTTTGGAGGCTGAAGGATCACAAGTTCAAGGACAGCCTGGACAATTCAGTGATACCCTCTCTCAAAAGAAAAATAAAAGGGGCTATGGATGTGGCTCAATGGTACAGCACCCCTGAGTTCAATCCTCAAGTCCACACAAAAATAAATAAATAATCTAAGACCATATCCCTTCTCTGTTAACTCAGAACAAAGGTCAAAGTCCTCACAGGCCCTGGTGCCATCACCTCTGACTGTACTTTCTCCTAGCATATTCTGCCCCAGTCACCTGGGCCTCCTTGTGTTTCTCTCTTTTTGTTTTCTTTTTTTGTGTTTCCCTCTCTATGGTGACCAACTCACCCTGGTTTTATAACTGAAATCCTGTGTTCTAGAATTCCTGTCGGTCCCGGGAAGACTGCAGCAGTTAGTCACCTTCATTCAAACACAGCATGCAGCTCTGCCTCAGGGCCTTTGCATATGCTGCTTTGGCAGCTTGAGGTGCTTATCCCAGATATATGCATGGCGGGCTCCCTCATGTCATTTCAGGCTCTGCCAAAGTCACCTCTCTCAGAGAAGCAGTGTCTAGAATAATGTGCAAGCACACGTGTACACAAAGATCCATTCTGTCCCTCTAACCCACTTTATATCTCTTGAGGTATAAATGAACAGGACCCAGGTAGAACCTCTCAGAGTCTGACCTGAGGCCGGGGGGGCCAGCCTGTATTGCAGTGCCATGACAGGCTGAGGCCCAGCAGCTGCACTGCCCAGAAACTGCCTCCATGGGCTGGCCCTGTGTCCTGGACTTGGGGCAAGGAGGGGCCCTTGACTTCTGTGGGCCAACAGGAAGACAAGGCCTATCTGAGGCAGCCTGGGTCTCCACTGGGCAGGTGCAGGGGACAGTAAGGAAAGTTTCCAACCAATGGGACCAGCGCACCAGCAGAGGGCTGGAGGTTTTGAAACCCCAGCTGTCCTGAAGTCTGGCTTGTCTTTCCTGTGGTTGGGAGCCTGGCCCAGAGCCTCTGTTCCTTGGACCGGCTTGGCCTCCAGAGGTAGGTTTAAGTCTGCATGGCCAGAAGCCGGCAGCGAGACTGGAACGGCGGCCTCCTGCATGAGCCACAGGAGGCCCCGGGGCGCAGGCCTCGGTTTCCTGCTCTCCTCTAGCTCAAGCTGAGGAATTTCGGGTGCCCCAAGGATCTCTCCTCAGCGCTGGGTCTTAGATCTTCCAGGGGGAGTTGCCAGACCTGGGCCAGCCTCCACCATGTGTGTCCAGGCCCAGGAGATGCCCTCTGGAGGTCACGGAGTCCTGCCACCTTCGCCCACAATGGTGAGGCAGGGCCCAAATAGACCATGCCTTGAGGAATTTGAAGGTCAGCCCAGCGAGAGACCGTTTATTGTGAACAGATTCAAGTTCGAATCAACAAGCATCAGCTCCAGGCCCGACTGGGCCTGGGCCCCACTTCCAGGAGAGCAGGAAGCCAGCTGCGTTCATGGGGCTCCCAGACCCTCTTTACCGTATTGTCATCTGGAGTAGATGGACCCAAGGGCTTCCTGGGACTAGTGGGAGGAGCCATCGCCCCCGCTCAGGGGCCCTCTACCACTGAGCCACAACCTCAAACCTTCACACATGCTAGGCAAGCACTCTACCACTGAGCTACAATCTTAGTCCACCCCAAACTTTTTTTTTTTTTTTTTTTTGGTACCAGGGATTGAACTCAGGGGCACTCAACCACTGGGCCACATCCCCAGCCCTTTTTTGTATTTTATTAGAGACCGGGTCTCACTGAGTTGCTGAGTGTCTCACCATTGCCGAGTCTGGCTTTGAACTCACGATCCTCCTTCTGGGATTACAGGTATGCGCCACCACGCCCGGCTCCAAACCTTTTTTTCATTTTGATTTTGAGATGGCGTCTCGTTAAGTGGCAGAGGCTGGCCCCCAAATTGCAATCCTCTTGTCTCAGCCTCCTGAGCAGCTAGGATTGCTGGCATGCACCACCAGGCCTGGCTAGGAGCAGGTTTTAAACCAAAGCTGTGATGTTTTCAGATTTGCATTCTGTCCTTGCTGTGATTATTGTCTGTTGTCCTTGGAGCCTCCACCATGTGTGTCCTTGAGTGTAAAGGTCGCTCCTCTGTATTAAATCACTCAATTCCCAGCGTCACTCCGAGGTGGCATTGTGAGTCCCTCTACTGTACGGATGAGGAAACTGAGGCCCAGGAAGTGAAGCGGCTTGCCCAAGGTGGCGCAGCCAGTGGGAGGTACGGTTTGAGCCAGGTGGTCTGGCTGGTTCTGGAGGCTGTGGTGGAGGGGACAAGCGTGAGGCTGGGGGCTGGGATTGTGGCTCAGCAGTAGACCGCTCGCCTAGCACATGGGCGACCCGGGTTCGATCCTCAGCACCACGTACAAATAAAACGCACTGTATACAACTAAAGCAAATAAATAAAAATATTAAAAAAAAAAAAAAAAGAGTGAGGCTGGCGTACTGGTAGCCTGAACCTGGGCCAGGGCCGGCCAGCAGCTGGAGTGGAGACCTTCTGGAAGCACAGCCAGCCTGCCCCAGGCTACCCTGTCCAGAGGCTGCAGTCGGTGGATGGGTGGGTGACTATGGTCAGGCCAGGCACGTGACAGTGACTGCCTGCCCTACTGCCTCTGGGGAGTCTCCCTGGTCTGAGGGGTCTCCTGTATGGCTGCCCCACCCCCATGCCCAGTCAGGGGGTCCAGGGAGGGGTCCACCTTCCCTGAAGCTCTTGGCCAGTGGACTCAAAGGCCAGGAAGTTTCTTGAAGCCTGAAGGGTTCCAGAGTCCAAGGCAGGGGTGCACCCAGGGAAGGAGGCCCCCTGAGCCTCTGAGGCCTCCGGGCTCAGGAAACTGAGCAGGGAGGGGCAGGAAGGGCCATTGGCTGAGCCTGGGTGGACCCTGCAGGTACGCAGACCTCCAATATCTCAGCCATGGAGGGAAATTGGATGGGCCACCCACGGTGTGGTCCCAGCTGACCTGGGCAGTCTCTAGGTCTCTCTGAGCCTCAGCTTCCTGCTCTATAGAATGGGGTGATAAGCCGGGCGCCGTGGCGCACACCTGTAATCCCAGCACTTGGGAGGCTGAGGCAGGAGGATTGCAAGTTCAAAGCCAGCCTCAGCAATGGCGAGGCACTTAGCAACTCAGTGAGACCCTGTCTCTAAATAAAAATACAAAAAAGGGCTGGGGATGTGGCCCAGTGGTCGAGTGCCCCTGAGTTCAATCCCCAGTACCCCCCCAAAAAATAATTGTTAGAATGGGGTGATAGGCTCACAATTAAAGGAACATTAGGCAAATTAAAGGAGACGCCCCCCGAAGGCCTTTGGTCCACGGCTTGATTTGGCAAATACTAGTGTCCCTGGCATGTGCCCAGCTAGGAGTCAAGAAAGAGGACAGGGACTGAGGTTGTAGCTCACTGGTAGAGCACTTGCCTCGCATGTGTAAGGCACTGGGTTTGATCCTTATCACCACATAAAAATAAAATAAAGGTATTGTGTCCATCTACAACTAAAAACTATATTTAAAAAAATGAGTGGCCGGGCGCGGTGGCGCACGCCTGTAATCCCAGCACTTTGGGAGGCTGAGGCAGGAGGATCGCGAGTTCAAAGCCAGCCTCAGCAATGGCGAGGCACTTAGCAACTCAGTGAGACCCTGTCTCTAATAAAATACAAAAAAGGTCTGGGGATGTGACCCAGGGGTCGAGTGCCCCTGAGTTCAATCCCCGGTACCACAAAAAAAAAAAAAAAAAAATGAGTGGAGGCCGGGCGCGGTGGCGCACGCCTGTAATCCCAGCACTTGGGAGGCTGAGGCAGGAGGATCACGAGTTCAAAGCCAGCCTCAGCCATAGCGAGGCACTTAGCAACTCAGTGAGACCCTGTCTCTAATAAAATACAAAAAAAAGGGCTGGGGATGTGGCCCAGGGGTCGAGTGCCCCTGAGTTCAATCCCTGGTACCAAAAAAAGAAAAGAAAAGAAAGAAAGAAAGGGGACAGACAGGGCTCCTGGCCAAGCAGCACTTCCAAGGACACACAGGCGGGACTGGTCAGGAGCAGCAGGCTGGCCCGGCCTGGCTCCCTGCCTGCAGGCCCCTCACCCACTCCTCTCCCAACCTGGGGTGCTGGGCCACACGTTCACACCCTGCAGTGCTGGGGTGCCACCTGGGGCACTGTTGTCAGGCAGCCTGTGGTGCAGAGAGGTCCAGAGAAGCCTCGCCCAGACCTGCCAGCCTGGGTCTTGCCGCCCCTGCGCTCTGCCCCACGTGCCTCAGTTCCAGGGTTGGCAGAGGTATCTGGGCAGTGCAGGAGTGAGGGCCCCTCTCAGATCCTCCTGGGCACCCAAATGCTCCCCGCAGGCTTCCTACGCCCCAGGTGGAGGCCTCGTTTCTCATTGCCCTGGTCAGGGGTCTCAGGACTGTCCCATTTTACAGAGGAGGAAACTGAGGCTCCAGGCGTCAGTGACTATGCTCCGTGGTGGCACTTGCTCCCCCCCACCCCCGGTCTCTCCACCCTCAACAGCATCCGGGGCTAGAATGGGGCCTTTCCAAGGGTGGGAGGAGGGTATTGGAGGGGAGGGGCTGGGGCGGCCGGGGCCTGGTTGAGGCTGCAGGGAAGGGCTGGTGTTTTCCAAACCGGGGAGCCCACAAGCAGAGCGAGGCCTCAGACCCATGTGTCTGAGTGAATTTGGAGGGGAGGGCTCTGCTCTCAACCCCTCCTGCAGGTGCCCAGCCTGGGCACGCTACCTGCTGGATGGAGCTGGCCTCTACCCACCCAGCCTCTGCCAGGGTCACCAGCGAGTCAGTCCTGGAGTGCCCTTGGCACAGGTCTCCAGAATGTGGAGGTGGGTTCCACTCTTCACCTGGAGCTGGGGGTCTGTTTGGGGGCCTGGCCAAAGGGACAGAGGCAGGAGAGCCAGGGGCGGGTGGCTGGTACCCGTCCCTGCCAGGTTACATAACAGGGCTCTGGCAGGACGTTGTTCCCAGCAGCTCTGCAGCCCGGCTCGGGCCTCACCGCACGCGGCCTGTAGAGCTGCTTCTCACGCGAGCTGGGCCGTTGGCCACGGCCACCTGCCAACACTCACGCAGCTGGCTCTTCTCAGCTGTCCTGGGGGTCCAGACAGGCCTCCTCAGACGCTGAGATGGGGAGGAAGGCATGTGGTCACCTGCCCCTGGGGGCTTCAGGGGGCCATGAACAGTCAGTGGGCCTTACTTAGGAAATGGGGCCACTTGGTAAGATGCAAGGATCCCCCCAATCCTTCACCCCCCTCCAGTGAGACTTTGCCTTCTGCCAGTCTCCTGGCAAAGCCCTCTCCAGGGTCTCGCAGAGCTGGCATGCGGGGCTCAAGGACTTCACAGACGCAGAATCTGAGGCTTCAAGACCCGTCAGTTAGTGGGACAGAGGCAGAGCTAGCTGCCCTCAGGGGCCTGGGGCCTAGCACAGTGGGAAAGGGGCCAACTGATGGCGGAGAGGAGAAAGGGCGTCACGGGGGCTCTGGCCTGTGAACTCAGGCAGGACCAGTAGCCAGGGCCAAGGTCTCGCCATCAGTGGAGCTTCCTGGGGGACAGCGGGTGTGGGGCTGTGGGCCAGCTCGTGCCACCTGCTCCTCTTCCTCTTTTGGTTCCTCACTCAGCAGGATCCTGCAGTGGCCCCCACAAGGCACTTCTGCTTTCAAGGAAACAGCTGTGGTTGGCAGAGGACCCAGCCCCTCCCCAAGTCCCAACCTGTTGCCAGGCACTGGAAGAGGCAGCCCCTGTCTCCGGCTCCCTCCGGCTGGCCGATGCTCACTCCAAGGGCTCCAGACGCGGAAACAGGGGGCAAACCCCTGGGGTCTCCCTGCCGGGCCGAGGCTTCCAGCCCCCAAAGGACAGCCCAAGGGGCAGCATGAGCCAGCTGGTCTCGGCTCCCCTGGAACCTCCCCGCCCAGCGTCTGTGGGCTTCTGGAGGACCGAGCCTGAGAGGCAGGACTGCGGTTGTGGGAGAACAGGCCTCCAGCTCAGGGCCGCTCCCCAGCCGTATTCTGACGAGACCCGAGATGCACTTGAGAGTGGGTGAGGGCCGGCGACAAGGGAGTGTGGCAGGCACTGGGACTCAGCCATGGCTCCCCCTCGCCCTAGCACTGTGTGGCCTGGGACAAGTTTCAGATCTGTGTCCTTCAACGCCTCTGTCTTTGTCAAGGGGATGACACAAGCAAGGATTAAATGAGACGTGTGGGGCTGGGGCTGGGGCTCAGCGGTGGAGCGCTCGCCTGGCGCGTGCGCGGCCCGGGTTCGATCCTCAGCACCACGTACAAATAAACGCAATGTGTACAACTAAAGCAAATAAATAAATATTAAAAAAAATATGAGTCCGGGCATGGTGGCGCACACCTGTAATCCCAGCACTTGGGAGGCTGAGACAGGAGGATCGCAAGTTCAAAGCCAACCTCAGCAATGGCAAGGCACTTAGCAACTCAGTGAGACCCTGTCTCTAATAAAAAACAAAAAAGGGCTGGGGATGTGGCCCAGTGGTCGAGTGCCCCTGAGTTCAATCCCTGGTACCAAAAAAAAAAAAAAAAAAGAGACGTGTACAGCAGTCAGCGTGGCCTCTGTCATTGCCCCATGCCTGCCCAGGCCAGGGACAGCAGAAGCAAGACAAGTCCCAGCCCAGCTGTCGTAAGGATGCAGAGCTACCCCACATCTATCAGCATCTCCCCCAGGGTCCACTGCTCCCTCTCCCGAGGGCCACCGAGGCTCTGGGGGGGCCAGTTGGCCCACAGAGGCCGCCTGCTGCCCTCCCAGGTGGGGAGGCTCCTTCTTGGATGGAATGAGAGGGGGAGATGGGGGAGGCAGCGGGGAAGTGGGAGCAGGAGGCCGTTCAGAGGCAGGAGATCAGGGGGTGAGGTTGCAAGTATGGTGAGACCGGGGCCCTCAGAGTCCGAGTGTAGCCTGCCCCTCCTCTCCGCACCTCCGGGCTCCTGCGCACAGTCAGCTCCAGGATCCACACCCCAGATGGGCCCTGGGTGTTGGGCCTTCTCGGGGTGCAACTCGTGTTCCGCCAAAGCTGAGGAGAGGAGGGAGAGAGCCTGGCCCGCCTGGGGCGGGGCTGCTCTGGGTTGGTCGTCCTGAATCAAAACCAGGTGCGGCTCCGGCCAGATGAAGAGGGGTCTGGTTGGGGGACACCCCCTGCCCCCGGCTTTCTGCAGCCCTGGCCTCTGCTGGCAGTGGGTGGCAGGCAGTGGGTGGCAGTCTCGTTCCCCAAGCCTCTGTCTGACACCCCATGCTGAACACGAGCCTGGGCACCCCGACCCTCCATGGGCTCCCCAGGAGCCTGGGCTGGCCCTCCTGGCCCTGTGCCCCTGGAGGTGGGGTGGCCGGCATATGGCTCCAGTCATTCCAGACGCCTCCTGGCACCTCGTTGCTCCGCTGGGGGTGCACGGGCGGCCTGGAAGGCCACCCTGCCTCCATAGGCCCACCACAGCCCTGGGATGACCCAGGTGTCTGGTCGGAGGGGTGCTGGCTCTGTTCTGCCTTGCCCTACCTAGGCTGGGGTGGAGGGTAGCCGGCTGGGGGTGCACCCGCCGGGTCATACAGAAGAGGCTGGCAACAGGGCGGAGGCTGCTGGGAAGCTCTGGGCAGGGCACCCTCGGTCGCATTCAAGTCTGGATTTCCAAGGGGCCACCCCACTGCTCTCCGAGCCCCTGGCCTTCCTCCCTAGGTGGCTCTCCAGGCCCTCAAGCCAGCTGTGTTTGAGATGGTCCTGGGTCCAAACGCGAGCTCTCTCCTTAAGTGGAACCTCGGCACCCTCCTCTGCCACGAGGGCGCTGTCCCCTCCAGGGGAGAGCCACAGTGATTGGGCAGGGCCAAAGGTCACTTGGCATAGGTGCAGAGGTCTCTGCACCCAGACCTGCCATGGGCTCTTGGTTGTTATTTTCAGCTTGAAAAATGTGTGATTTCCCAGGTCCTGGGGGTAGAAGGGCCAGTGGCCGGCGGGCTTCCATCTCTCTCTCCACGGCTCTATGACCCCAGCCCTCGGCCTTCCCCCAGCCCTTCCTGCCCTCACATCCCCTGTGGAGGATGCAGGGAGGCTCCCTAACAAGCCCAGAGGCCCTTTGCCCAGGCTCAGCCCACCCAGGGTTTCATGCATGACACTGCCATTGGTGTGGGTGACAGTCTGAAGAGGGAGGCAGAGTGGGTGGGCAACCTGGGGCAGAGGGGCCAGCCCAGGGGGGTGAGAGCCCAGTGGGCAGAGCCAGGCCTCCCGGGCAGCTGGAAGGCAAGACCTGGCCATCAGCTCCTGCCCTCTGACCCCCTGAGGGCCCCCCTTGAGGATTTGGCCCAGCAGAGCTTGGGGACTGCCCGAGCTTCCTGGCAATGAGCTGGGAGCCACCTGGGGGCATCCCAGGGCATCCTACAGGTGCTCCCGTTGCTCACTACAGGCCCAGCTGGGGCTGACAGGTCAGAGGTCAGGGTGGGGAGCTGGACTTGCTCCTGGGGCAGCACATTTTTCTCCTCTGAAAACTTATCTTAGCAAAACGACCACGAAACAATTGCACTCTTTTCCGGGCTTGTGCTGTCCCCAGACGGCCGGCCCATCTCCTCGGCGGGGGCTCTGAGGGGGCCGGGAAGGCGAAATTTATAAAATGTCTGTGGGAGGGGAAGAAAGGCGCTTTGTGTGGGGCAGGGGCCCTGGCCATTGGTCAGCTGCAAGGCCCCCGGCCGCTCCCAGAATGCTCCCCTCCCTGGGGAGGGCCGCGCTTGCCTGCCCGAGGCCAGCTCCAGTGGTCCCTGCGGCCCCTCCGCGCCCCAGCACTTGCTGCTTCCGGGCCTAGGGGACTCAGGTCCCTGGGGCCAACCAGCCCAGGAGGGTGCGGGTCAGGCCGGGCCCCCGCCTCAGCATGTTTCTGTACTGGAGGAAGCGGGGTGTCTACGAGCTGGAGGCCCTGCCCGGGGACCTGGCTGAGCTGGAGCTGGGGGCCGCCGAGCGCTTCTCCTGGAGCTCCACCCTGGACGTCATCGAGGACCTCGGGGGTAGGTGGGGGTCGCGTCCCACGAGGACTTCCAAGAGGCCCTGGCAGTCCCTCTGGCCAGAGCTGCAGCCTGCTCACCATGCTCAGGTCGCTGGGGTGGTGCGGGGCCAGAGCCCTCCTGACAGCTGCTGCCGCGGGCGGGGACAGGGCCCAGGGGGAGACCCGGCCGAGGGCAGTGGGGGCAGCCACGGAGCTCTCCTCCTCCAGGTGGTCTGACTGGGCATGTGGCCCTGCCCCGGGCTTGGGACTCGAAGCTGGAGGCCAGTGGCAGCAGGGGCCAGCTCTGGGCTTCGGGCCTGGACTCTGCCTCTGCCCACCCCACCTCCGAGGTCAGGCCACAGGGCTCTCTCAGGCTGTGTGGTGGGAAGAGCCCTTCTGGAATGTTCCTAGTCCACCTCGGGCGCGGGGCGTTTCTGCTGTTACCTGCTTTTCACAGATGAGGAGAGGCTGCTGGTGACATTGAACCCCTCACGAGGCAGGCAGGGCGAGCTGTGGGGGTCCTGTGGTTAGAGGCCACCCCGGCTGTTTCCAGGAGAGTGAAGAAAATGGGGATAATGTTCCCACCGTTCTCAGGAGGGGCTCCGAGCACTCCCTCCAGAGCCCCCTGGGAGTCAGGCTCCCTGTCTGACCAGACAGGGGCAGAGAGGAAGGGCCTCGCCGGGCCAGCTGTGATTGTCACTGCTGCTGATCCTGCTTCCGCTGAGCTGCACTGGCCCCAGCCGTGGGCCTGGCTGTTGGCACCGCCTTGGAGCAGTGAGGGAAGGCTAAGCAGTGGTCACCGGGTCACAGCACCACAGGGCTCTGTGCCGCTGGGCCTGGCCTCGACTCCCTTCTCCGAGGGCCTCATGCTAAGGCTGGCCGCGGGCCTCCAGGCTGCAAGCCCGGCAGAGCAGGAGCCTCTCTGGGATGGAGCTTCCGCAGGCTGATGTAGGCCTTTCCCCACACCCAGCCCGTGGCCACCCCGAGAGGGAGAGATAGTGACTGTTAGGCCTGGAGTCCACGCTGCAAGGGGGAGGGGGGTCCCTGGACCCAGTGGGGATGGTGGGGCAGGGAGGTGGGAAACACCGCGTCTGGAATGGAGAATGGGTTCTGGGCACGAACAACAGGCGCCTTTGTTGGGCTCACCCCTGGCTGTGGTGGACTGGGATGTGGCCGCTGGCAGGGAGGGACAGGCGCAGTGCCCACTGGGCTCCCCCAGCTTCGAGCACTGTTGGAGGTGTGTGCAGGAGAGCCGGGCTGCGCGATGGTGTGGCCCAACTGCTGGCACACATGGAGCCGGGCAGGGCGTGGCGCGGGGACAGGGAGTGTGTGGTGGTGTGCCACGCCGGGGCAAAGCTCCCCTCGTCCCTCAGCCAGGGAACCACCTGCAGTGAGAGGCGGGACGGGGGCAGGTCCCGGGAGCCCTGTCTGCTTATGCTACTTCGACTAGCAGGTTCCTGCCTGCCCGAGGCAGGTACGGTGGCAGGGCTTCCAAGAGGGTCAGAGCCCTGCCTCAGATCATTTAGCCAGTCCCAGCTAAAGCCAAAGAGCCCCCCTGGGAGCTGTGTCCCTTGTGCCTGGGGCACACTGCACTCCCCTGGTGTGGAGGTCGCAGTCTGCAGAGCCTCCCCTCCCCACGGCCGGCCGTCCTGTTTATTTTCTGCCTGGGAGCGCTCGCCACTCCTGATGTAGTCTGGAGTCGCCTCTGTGAAGCCCCATCCCTTCTGCCTCTGGGGTTCCACAGTGACTGTCACCTTCGGCTCTGGGGCCCCTTGGATGATACAGGCCCAGCCTGCGGAGCGGGCTCTTTAAGCCCGGCTCCTGGAATCTTCATGCCCACCCTCCGAGGCAGGGCCTCCTTGGTGTCCCCTCTATCCTGGCAAGGTTCGGTGGGAGGGTGAATGGTGGCACTCAGACACATCTTCTGTCTGAGCCACAGGGCTGAGGCTCTGCCCACTTACATGTGCCCATGCCTAGCTCTCCCCGGGCTGGCAGAGAGGCCCTGGGGCGGCACAGGGCCTTTGGGCAACAGCACGTGAGCAGACCCCGGAGGAGCTGAGGCGGGCACGCAGCTGTCTGTGTGGGCTGGGTCTCTGCTGCCAGCCAGCCCACCCCTGGCCTGGGCCCATGCAGGGAGGGTGGTGGCCACCACCCTGGCCTAGCCCACGATGGGGGTGGGGCTCCTGTGTAAAGCGGGACAGTCCAGAGTCGGATTTCAAACCCACTGCTGTTCTTCCAAGGGCCACTCTCGGTTCCTCTGAGGAGGCTTGGGGGGAAGCCATGGCAGGCAGAGAGACAGATGGGCAGGCGCCCACGGCAGCCTCAGCCAGAGGAAGTGGCCGGCTGGCCCCAGGTCTGCTACAGGAACCGTGTGGACAGTTTCTCTGGCCCCAGGAAGGAATTCTGAATGTGTCCTCCCACCAATCCTTTCTGAGCCTGAGGGGTGTGGGTGGGCAGGGCAGGCTCTCCAGGGATCTCCAGGCCCCAAGGAACAACACCAGCGATGGTGCAGGGCCGAGGCTCATTCCCCGTGCTCCGGCTGGGTCTCCCCTTGACTGGCCTACCATAAGGTGCCCCATGGCACTTTGGGAAGGGGTCACGTCACATTTCTTTCCCAGGTCTCCTGGGATGCTCCAACCTGTGTCTGGTACAGGGAGTGACAGATGTCCCAAGACCAGCAGCCATTTGACCAGTACATGCCCCTCGGTTTTGGGCCATGTTTAGGCCAAATTTCGCCCTTCCCCAGACCACCTGTGAGGGGGTCCAGCCCCAGCAGAGCCTAGGCAGCTGCCCAAGCTTGGACAGGCTCCCGGAAGGGCTGGGCTCACGTGGGAGGGGGGCATTGAAGGCTGCAGCTGCTTCCTGGGAGGGGCAGTCTTTCTGTGGCCAGGCCTGGGTTGGGAGGCAGTGGGCAGGGAGGCCGTGCCTTCTCGCAGCAGAAAGGTCATCTGAGTAGGAGCCTCCCAGGTGGGGGCACCCTGCAGAGTGTGAGGGCAGATGGCTTCCCATCACTCTTGTCCATCCGGCCTGCTGGGAAAGGAGGCACTTAGGTCATGACGGGCAGGACTGATTCGTGTTATTGTGCCAGGCAGCATAGGGGTGCTGTAGCCTGGTGGTTAGGGACACAGCCTTGGAGGGTTATGGACCTGGGATCCTGTTCCAGGCCCGTCACTCACTATCTGCTTGATTTCTCTCTATCCTCCGAGACTCAGCTTCCTCAGCTATAAAATGTGGACAATGGCCGGGCGCGGTGGCGCATGCCTGTAATCCCCAGCACTTGGGAGGCTGAGGCAGGAGGATCTCCAGTTCAAAGCCAGCCTCAGCAATGGCAAGGCACTTAGCAACTCAGTGAGACCCTGTCTCTAATAAAATACAAAAAAGGGCTGGGGATGTGGCCCAGTGGTCGAGTGCCCCTGAGTTCCAAAAAAAAAAAAAAAAAAAAAAAATGTGGACCATGGTGGCAGCAATAGTGGCACACACCTGTAATCTAGGTACTTGGGAGGCTGAGGCAGGAGGATCCCAAGTTCAAGGCCAGCCTTGCAACATAGCAAGATCCTGTCTCAAAAGTTTTAAGGGCTGGGATATAGCTCAGTGGTAGAGCTTCCCAGTTTCCATCCCCCAGGACCACAAGATAAAATAATAAAATAGAATAGGGACAATGATGGTTTAGAACAGTTCTGCCTATAGATCTTTTGTTATTTTAACTTTCCTAGTAGCCACATTAAACAAAAATACTAAAAACAAACAGGCAAAGTAAATTTAATAATGTATTTTATTTTATTTAATTTATTTATTTATTTTGGTACTGGGAATTGAACTCAGGGCACTCGACCACTGAGCCACATCCCCAGCCCAATTTTGTATTTTATTAGAGACAAGGTCTCACTGAGTTGCTTGGCACCTTGCTGAATTGCCGAGGCTGGCTTTGAACTCATGATCTTCCTGTCTCC
Organism: Tamias sibiricus; assembly: GCA_025594165.1. Lineage (NCBI taxonomy): Eukaryota > Metazoa > Chordata > Mammalia > Rodentia > Sciuridae > Tamias > Tamias sibiricus. The sequence goes on along the minus strand of CM046658.1, from coordinate 4,729,755 downwards.
ACCTCCTGAGCAGCTGGGATTACAGGCGTGCGCCACCATGCCTGGCCTTGTTGCCCCTAATAATGTATTTTAATTAATTAATTAATTTTTAAATATTTATTTTTTAGTTGTAGTTGGACACAATACCTTTATTTTATTTATTTTTTTTACGTGGTGCTGAGGATTGAACCCAGGCCCCTGCACGTGCTAGGCGAGCGCTCTACCGCTGAGCCGAACCCCAGCCCATAATGTATTTTATTTAATCCAACATTTCGCATGTTCCCATTTCACCTTGTGATTAAAAAAAACAACAACGACAACAAAAAAACAGTGAGTTATTTTGCCTTGTTCTCCCCACACTGTGCCTCAGGGCCAGGTGTGAGTGGGGCTCACACAGCACAGGGCACGCTCTGCACCAGCCACGTTGCCAGGGCTCTGTGGTGGCCGTGGCCAGTGGCTGCCACCTGGAGTTGGACACTGCTGCCCAGGGTGCGATGATGACATGAGGCCAGCTATGGAAAGCAGAGGCCTCAGCCAGTGAGAGCTCTGGTTATCACCTGTCCCTGAAGCCATCTGAGATGAAAATGATAGGTCAGTTCAAAGGCCTGTCCCAGGATGGGGGAGTAGGGCGGGCGGGGCCCCTGGGATTTGGACAAGTTGCGACAGGGAGGCCTTCCAGAAGGAAGCAACACCAACTACCAACTTGGGACTGGAAAGAGGGTGAGATGTCAACAATGGGGAGGGTGTCCTCAGAACAGGTCTCAGAAGGGCTGATCTGGGGTCAGAAACTTACCTGTCTTCAGGGTTGGTGTGAGACGGTAGGGAGTGGTGGGGACTGTGGCGGGTGGCTGGCCTCGTGCTGGTCTTAGACACAGCTGAGGAACTGGAGCTCTCAGGAACGAGGCTCCAGAGCCCCCAGGCTCCTCTGGTTTGTCAAGAGAAGCCAGAAATCTGGATTTTTATGTAAAATCTCCTGACTTTTCAAAGTTGGCAACCCATTCAAATTCTTTTAAACACTATGCTCAGCCAAACAAAACATGTGTGCGGGCTAACGGCTGCCCGGGTTGGTAGAGGGGGTGTTGGGGAGGAAGCCAAAGGCGTCCTGTGACTACGATGGGGGCGGGGTGGCCCTGGCTAGTGGACTCTTGGGCCTGGTTCAGGGACCCCAGCCTTCCCCAGCTAGTGGATGCCAGGGCGCCAGGAGGCCGGCTGGGGAGACCTAGGGAGACAGGCTGTGGCACAGAGCTGGGGTAGAGGGCAGGCCAGTTCAGGCTTGGGGTCTTCCTGGGGCCTGGCTGAGGTGGAGGAGCAGACGGGGCGGAGGGACGGTCCCAGGGTAACCGAGGCATGCAGTGGAGCCCTGTGCACGGGGAGCTGCCCTGCAGCCTGCTCCCGCCCTCCTGCTCTGCTCTGGGGTCCTCTCCACTGACTGGTTGCTTCAGCAGCTCTCCTGGTCCCTGCTCCCCAACAATTGCGAGGCTTTGCCCCCACTCAGAGTGACTCTCTGTGACTTCAAACCCCACAGGGGTTGCTGCCTCTCCTGCAACTCCCAGGAGAGCACATCTGATTGGCTGAGCTGGGCTGGGCGGCCACATCTGGCCCAGCTGGCTGCGTCCAGGGCATGATACCACCTAGAATGACATGTCCCCCACACCGGGCCCACCCTTTCTGTGAGGGCTGTGGGGGCAGACGGCCTGGAGGGGAGCTTGTGGCTGGCCATGGTGGGCATCACCTGTCCTGGAGCCTGTCCCCGGTTCCCCAGTCCTAAGCCCCGCCAACTCTTCTGGATTTGCAGTCTCTAGGAGAGAGGGGCTGTCTCATGAGACCCAGGAAGTCACAGCCTGGGAGCAGAGCTTGGAGAGATGTCCCTGTGGCGAGCTAGGACCAAGCAGCTGGGATCGCGGCTGTGGCCTGCAGATGTGCGCCTCCAGCGCGAGCACACCACCGCCAAGGGCCGAGAGGCCAGGGTTCAGACAGGTAGACCACAGCACCTGGGAGCTCTGTGACAAAGAACTCCAGAGCCGTGTCCTCAGCCCTGGGGCTACTGAGGCCCATCTGGCCTTCTGGACTAGATGCTGCAGGATCCAGAGGGCTGCTGATGCAGGTGGACCCCAGCGGAGAAGGAATAGCCTGGCGCCTGCAGAACACGGAGCCAGAACTCTGGGGTCTTGGGGCAGAGGTGCTAGGACCTGACCTCAGGTTTTGAGGACTCAGGGACCTGGAAGCTTCCCGGAGCCAAGGGTAGGCACTTCCAGGTACAGTGCATGGAAACTCCCCCAAAGCTAGCTGAGGATTCCAGACCCCCATGGAAACCCAGAAGGCAGAGGAGAGGGCTGCTGGTTAAAGAGAATGAGAGCCCTGAAGCCCGTCCACCCTCAGGTCGCCTAGCTCCTGGCAGGCAGGGCTGGGACCACCAGGATCACTGAACCCAGGGACCTGGGCAGGTCCTTGCAGGGTCATCTGTCTCCCACCTTGGCTGCCCCTGCCTCTGCTGTCCTTCCTGTTGGTTTGTTGGACAGCCAAGGAAGCAGAGATTCTGAGAGGGAAGTCCGTCCTGGGTGTGTGTGAAGCTGGACCAGGCTGGGCAGAGTCCTGCAAGTGCCCGTGGGTAGGTGCTAGTCTCTTCTCTGGACCTCCAGTGTCACAGTGGACGATAGTTGCACAAGAATCCTGCCAAGGGACCCTGGGCAACTGCTTCCCTCCTAGCCCCCAGGCCTCCTAGTGCCTGTGCCAGCTCTTGGTGCAGATGTTCAGAAACCCAGCCTCTTCCCCTCTAGCCTCCTCCTTGCTGCAGCGCAGATGTGCTGCCCCCAAAGGGCCACCTTGCTTTACTGGCCGGTGGTAAACTCCCCAAGGTGTCAAGGTCACCAGTGGCTTCCTTGCACCCAGCCCAGGGCTTGGCACGTGCGAGCCTTTCGAGGACCCTTCAGGGAGCCCCCAAGGCACAGGATCCACCACAGTTCCTTCTGCCAAGAGTCCCGGGGACAGGGACTGGATCCTGGTCATCCCTGAGGGCTCAGCCCATGGAAGGAATCTGTGCAGGCATCCTGCTCCAGGGGAGAGGTCTCCAGGGGAGAGGGCCGGGAAGCCCACCCGTTGCCCTCGGGTGCTGGAGGTGGCCCAGTGGAAACAGGCATTCTATCCTGGAGCCTCCTGGCACCAAAGCACAGGGTGGGGTGGGCTAAAGCCGGCAGGCTCAGGACCACTGGCTGAGTCCTCTGGGAGCCCTGGCCACCTCTCCTAGGCTCTGTTTCTGTGCTGCAAAGGCTTCCAAGTATTGATGATTCCACTTGAAGTGTGAGACCAGACAGAACTAAGCCCGCAGTTAGAGGTCAGGGCAGGGGCACGCCTGGGGAAGCAGCTGGCACGTGAGGGCATCCTGGGGGCTCTGGGGGTGCTCCGCTGCTTGGCCGGTGCTGATTATTTTGTGAAAATAAGTTTTGTGGGAACGAGTTGGGCTGTGTACTCCCGACGTTCATCCTCCAATGAAGTTTTAAAATGCAGACCCCAGAGCGGGCACGGAACTGGGCAGCAGCAAGCCCGCTCGGCCGCCTGCTGGGGCGCCGACTCCACCACTGCCCGGGCTCCAGCGCGGGGCGGTGACTCAGTGGGGGGCGGCTGCAGCGGGCGGTCCCCGAGCTGCAGCGCGGGGTCCCGGGGCTCCTTCTCCCGAGGCGCTTCCGGGCCTGGAGACTCGGCCGCGCGGGAACCGCCTCCGCGCCGAGCGCAGGCCGCGCGCCCCAGCCGGGCCGGGAGCGGGGTGGGCGGGCCGGCACCTGGACACACCCCGCGGTTCCGGGGAGGCGCGGGTGCGGGTCCCCGCGGCTCCTCCCGCCGCCACCTGCCCCGCCCCGCCTCCCGCCAGCGCCGCCGAGGGGCTCGGCCTCCGGCTCGCGTCCCGTCGGCTCCCGCTCCCGGAGCCCCGCGCGGCGCCGGCTCCATGGGTGAGTGCGGGGCGCCGAGGCCAGGGCCGCGCGCAGGCCGGCGAGGGGCCGGGCCGGGCGGCCTGCTCCGGCGGCGGCGGCGGTGGGCGGCCGCGCGGGCCCCGCGCCTCCCCTCCCCCGCGCCCTGCCGCCCGGCCCGGCCCTGCCCCCCGCCGCCGCGGCGCCCCGGCCCCGGAGGGGAGGCCGCTCGGAGGGGCCAAGTTCAGGGTCAGAGATGGCAGCGGGGCTAGGGGCTCGCCCCAGGACTCCGGGGTGGCCGCCCCCGGGTGGGGATGTGGGGGCGGGGCGAGAGGGCATCGCGGACCCCCGGAGCGCCCCTCCCCCAGCGCTGCTGGGATCCCGTAGACTGCCTGGGGCCGGGAGGTCACTGAGCTGCCCCCTCCCTCCACTAGTGGGACAGAGGGAGGGGCAGCTTATTTCCAAAGACACTTCTCCCCATGGAATCTGGACAATTTCCCCGGGGAGCTGCAGCAAGAGAAGGGCTCTGCACACAGATTCCAGGCAGATAAGTTGGCATTTAAAAGAGAAAAGGACACTGACCTCCTTTGAAGGGAGGAGAGAGGAGACCGCCCCAACCGTCCCCTGGTCGGGAGGCCATAGGGGCCCAGGAGAGCCTGGGTGTCCCTGCCTGACGGATGCCCTCTGCTCCTCCTCCCCAGACGACCAGAGCCCAGCCGAGGAGAAGGGACTGCGCTGCCAGCACCCGGCCTGCATGGACAAGGGGCGGGCCGCCAAGGTAGGGAGGCTGGACAGCTGGGGGTACTGGGGCAGAGGGGACAGGGCTCCCACTGCCCTTTCCATCCAAGTCCCGGATGTCCATGGAGCCCTGGCAAGGGCACGGCAGCTGGGCAGCACTGTCCTCTGCACTCAGAGGTGGGTAGGGTGACGGGGGCTGCTCCTGGCTGAGGAAGAGCAGAGTGGGGGACTTCTGAAGGACAGCGAGCAGCCTTTTGCTGCACTGGGGTTTCTGCGGCCGCCCTGAGGGGCTGCAGCCGCAGGTCACAGATGAAGAAGCTGAGGCTCAGAGGGGAAGTGGTCCTCAAGGTTTGGTTCCAGTGCTCACTGGGGGACTTGATGAGCATGACTGTGGCCATGGGGATGCCAAAGGGAAGAGGGGGACAACTGGTCTTGGAGTTTGAGGGCTCAGGATGGTGCAGAAGGTGAATCAGGGAGAGGGGCCAGGAAGAGGGTAAGAGTAAACAGCGCCTGGGCGCTTCTGTTATCCACACGGGGCTCTGTGCCACTTGCTGTCTGTGCCTGTGCACTGCTGTGGAAGCTCTGCAGGGAAGGTATTGTAACCCTCTTTTGCAGATGAAGATACTGAGGTTCAGAGAGGTCCTGTGGCTTGGCTCAAGCCCCACAGCTCATGAGAGATGGAGCCAGGGGTTGAACCATGTTTTAGGCACACGTTTGGATGACAGTAGTAATAACTGCTGCAACCCACTGTGTCAGGCCCAGTCTCTAAAGACTCACTGAATTTTCTGAGACGGGTCCCAACCATATTCCCATATATAGATGGGGAGACGGAGGCTCAGAGAGGTGAAGTGGTCAGCAAGCAGGAAAGCGGGACTTGAACCCAGTGCCTAGCTCTGTAATGCCAGAGCCCGTGTGCCTAACTACTCTGCAGCTTAGCCCTGCCAGCTGCAGGAAATTTAAAATGCCACCCCTGCCACCCCCCAGCTCCCCACCTCCCAGCCAGACACATGCACGTTCACCCTGCACAGGAGGACCATGGAGAGAAGGAACATGGAGGACTGTTCTGGGGGCGGGAGAGGAGGGGGCTGCCTCCAGTTGCCGTGGTCACCAGGCACGGGGGCGGCTGTGATGTCAGATACAATCTGCTGGCTGGGATGGTGCCTGGCACTGGGCTCTGGTGCTGGCTGGCTGCCTGTCCCCCAGACGGGGGCTCCTGGCAACGAACTGGCCTCTGCTCACCACAGCACACCTCCTGCCAGGGGCTCCAAAGCCCTGAGGCCTCGGCCTGCCCTGAGGGGTGACAATGGGGCTGAGGCACAATGTCCCAGTTCCTCCCTGGGCCCCTGCTTCCAGGGCAGGTCCCCAAGCTGCTGTGGACAGGGGTAGGGCAGGAGGGCCCAGGCTCTGAGGAGATGAGGCCCGTGAGAAGAGAGCTCATCTGACTGGCCCTGGGGGCTCCGCAGCCTCTGGGCCCCTGCGTCAGCAGCCACAGGGTCATCCAGTCTGCAGCGGGGAGTCTGAGCCCTGTCACTGCTGGGACCCCATGAGGCAAGTGGTACAGACTGATTCCAAGGACGGAGGTGTCCGAGTGATCAGAGTCAGAGAGGACATCCTGGAGGAGGTGGCCTCTGATGGGCGTAGGAACATGGATAGGCAGAGTGGAAAGGTGGGACGGGGAATGGGGAGAGCACCCACAGAATGCAGAGGTGGAGGGTGAAAGGGGGCCAGGGACACTTGGTTTTGGCAAGAGCAGAGAACAGTGTTGGGTGCAGTGGCGCATGCCTGTAATCCCAGCTATTTGGGAGGCTGAGGTAGGAGGATCACAAGGTCAAGGCCAGCCTCAGCAATTTAGTGAGACCCTGTCTCAAAAGAAAAAAAAATAAAAAGACTGGGGATGTGGCTCAGTGGTAGAACTCCCCTGGGTTCAATCCCCAGTACAAGAAATAAATATATACATCAATGCCATTGATGATAGAAGCCGTTACTGTTGGAACACGTTTACATGCCAGGCCCGGTGTTAGGCCTTTGTACTGGTTGCAGTGAACCTCGGGAAGGCAGAATCACCCTTATCCCCTCGTACATGTGAGCAGACCAAGGCCCAGAGAAGGGAAGGCGCCCGCCCACCCTCACAGCCTGACCCGCAAGCTCACCTGCGGGAGACTTGCCAACCACGAACCTTTCTTACTGCTCTCCAGCCACTCTAGGAATGGCTAGCAGGAAGGGCCGTCTGCAAACAGGGTGGGACTCGGGAGGTTCTGCTGGACTCTCCTGGTGCCTGGACTTCTCAGATGAATTAGCTGCCCCACCCCTACCTCCTGCCCCTGGAGTTCACAGTGGGGTGGGATGGGCAACCAGGATGGCCTTCCTGGAGGAAGCGCCTGGATTCCTGGGAAAAAGGAGGTAAAGAGGTGAAGGAAAGCAGAAAGAGCAGGGGAGGGGGACTGGGGGCCATAAGGAGCAGGTGAAGCTAGGGGGCATGGGGAGGGGACTTGAGGAGAGAGGGGCAGGCGGGACCAGGAGCACCCTGTATGTCCAGGTCGGAGGTCTGAACTGAGTGCTACAGAGACTCCAGGAGAAAAATGGTGTCCCTGCCCGTCTCCAGGATGATGATGAGTACAGCAAACCACACCTGTGAGCTCCAGGATCAGCCCTGCACCTTGCAGCTGTGTGACCCTGGGCACGTCACTATACCTCTCTGAACCTCAGTTTCACCTGGAGCCAGGCATCAAAAGTTTGTGTTGAGGATTAAAAGAGACCCATCTATAAAGTGCTTTGCACAGAGCCCATCCTGCCATAGACATTCACAGAGCACCAACCATGAGCCCAGAGCTCGACCTCAGCACGGGAGAGAGTCACCCCTAGACTTTGGGGTGCCCTTTGTACCTCCCTGAGAACTGAGTTCCCCTGGGACTCCATTCCAGACCCTACCCCACCCCACCCACTCCAGCCTGTCATGTTCCCAGGGCAGGTGGAGCTCAGTGTGGGGGAGTCCCACAATGCCAGGGACAGTGTTGCAGGTGTCCCCTAACCTGCAAAGTAGCCATAGAGTGCCTGGACTCCCTTGTCTCCTTCCTGGGCGCCCTTGTGCTGCCCACTCTGGTTAAAGTCTCCTCAGGGCACCCCAGATCACAAAGGGACATGGGTGAGGACTGACACTGGGCTGTAAGGGACGCTGGGTCACCACATTTGAAGGGACAGAGGACTTGAAGGTGCTGGACCTGGCAGGGCATAGTGCTCCAACAAAAGTAGCGACCCTAGCAGCCCAGGTTCGTTCAGTGCTCACCATGAGCCACCAGAGGAGCACCTCCAGCCCTCCCCGCCACCCGGGCAGGAGGGACCGCTCCATCACCACATTGTAATGGAGGATCCCCGCAGCCAGGGTGGCCTGACCGATCACCAGGCTGTACCTGGGTCTGCTGGCCCTCCTCGTTCCCATTCCCCAGGAGTGGTCAGGGGCCAAGGGAGGTGACTTTCCTCCTTGGCTCCCAAGGGCCGAGAAGGGGGGGCAGTTTTGGTTAGCATAGGGAAGAGTTTCCAACACCGGGCACTGCTGCTGTGGAGTAGAGGTGCTGCGACTGCCCCGGGCATATTGTACACAATACCTTTATTTTTATGTAGTGCTGGGAATTGAACCCGGGCCGCGCACGTGCGAGGCAAGCACTCTACCGCTGAGCCACAAACCCCAGCGCCCCCTGGGCATATTGAAGCAGGTGGCACTGAAGGCCTGGGAGTCCCCTCCCAGCGTAGTAGTGCCATAGCAGGGATGGGAGGGGTCCACGGGGTGTCAGATGAGGCCAGTGCGCTCTGGGCAGAGGGAGGAGCAGCCGGTGGTCGGGAGAAGCACACAGGACTGGCCTATTGTACTGGCAGTGCTTTGCCAGGAAAAGACAGAAGACCAGGTGCCCTTGGGAACAGCCAGGTTTGGGGAGCTTTGGGAGGTGGCTGGTCCCTGTAGAAGCCCGTCGCGGTAGCCAGGCTGTGGTCTTATCTATATCTGGAGGGGCAGGACGAGAAACCCGCAGGCAGGGCGCCTGGGCTTTGCGGAAGTAATGTGGGGGGCCGGGGAACCAAGGAAGGCCTGGTGCACCTGGCTCTTCAAGCAGGGGCAGAGGAGACAGCTGCCCTGCCGGGGTCCAGCCCCACGGAGCCAGCGTCTGCTAGGAGGGCCCTGGCAGCCTGAGGTCCTGAACTGGGAAGAGCGCAGGAGAACGCGGGGACCACGCCCCGCCCCTCCGAGGCCGCGCCCCCTCCGGGGTGGGGAGCGGCGCGGGAGGAGGGCCCTCCCCCAGGCCCGAGCCTGGCTGGGGGGGGTTGGGGGGGTGGGGGGCGGAACGTCACAGGACAGACTGGGGCCCCTTGCCAGCAGTGCCAGGCGAGGGCCAGTTAGAAAGGAGGGACTGCGTTTCTGGGGCGCAGCGCAGGGCCAGTTCAGAGGACAGCTGTCGGTGATGGAGAGGAGGAGCCTGGCTTGGCCTGCGGGTCCCTTCGCCTGGCCCCTGAGGACTCCTCTGGCTGGTCAGGGCAGCTGCCTGTCGCCGGCCCTCGCCCCTGCACGGGTGAGCACCTGTCTTCAAGTCCAGGTTAATGACCAGGACTTTCCGGAGATCTGTAAAGGCCCGGGCCCTTCCGGGACAGCGGTGCCTCCAACCCACTACCCTGAGCCGGCTTCCTGCCACCCTCTGGCAGGGTGCTGGGCCTGGTCCTTCCTGGAGCCCCTGTGGGCCGCGGGGACCTCTGGCCCATCCGGGTGGTAGCCCCGGGCAGCCTACCCGATTTCCCTGCATCCCCAGTCCTGTGGCCACTCCCGTACCCTCGCCCAGCCCCAACCACAGGGAGGTGGCCTGTGTCTCTAGGTGAATCTCCCCAGACGCTGGGGGAGGGTCTGGGCACCATGACCCCCTGAGTTAGTGGTCAGAATTCCACGTCTAGGGCCCCACAAGGTTCTAATGGGGTTCCCACTGGCTCCGTTTCCATTTACTTGAGTTTGTAAGGGGCTCACTGCCGCCCCTCTGACTCCAGGGGTCGGTCCAGCCGTGTGGACAGGAAGAGTCTGTGGGATTGTGGCCCTGTTGGGGAAGCAGGGGATCCTGGAGCCTCCTCGTCGCGGGTTGGTTGGGAGTCTAGTGGCACTTACCCAGCGCCATCAGGGAGACCCCAGTCAGTCCCCTAGAGGCCAGCAGGGGGCGCAAGAGGCTGCGCCTGGGACGGTGTGGGGAAATGGGACTGGCATCCCTGAATCCAAGGGAGGAGACCTTGGCCTGTGGAAGATGGGGAAGTGGGGGCCAAAAGGGTCCGTGGCCCTCCAATTCCGCAATAACCTTTCTCAGGTTTGGGGTGGCAGTTTCCTGGTGTGTATTTCTAGTCCCTTGGCCAGGCACACCCTAGGGTGGAAAAATAGCCTGTGTTCTAAGGTCACATGGAGAGTGCTGCCCAGTGTGGGGAGGGCAGGGTAGGTGGGCCCCAGAACCTCTTTTTTTTTTTTTAATTATATTTGCAATTTTTTTTTATTTATTTGCTTTAGTTGTACACAATGGGTTTATTTGTACGTGGTGCTGAGGATCGAACCCGGGCCGCGCACGTGCTAGGCGAGCGCTCTACCGCTGAGCCACAATCCCAGCCCCAGAACCTCTTTTCAGTTCGCTTCCAAGAAGCTTTCTGTGTGGCCCTGGGGGAGTGGGTACCAGGAGTCCAGGTGCTCCCTGCTGCTCTGAGGGCGCTGGCACGCTGGCACAAGGCTCAGCAGGAGGCGAGTTCACAGCCCCTTCCTCTCCCCCTAGCCTCCAGAAATGCTCTGCCTCTGAGTGGGTGTTGGGACCCAAAGGACAAAGAGTGAGGCCCAGGCTGAGGGGAGGGAGGCGCCCTGGGCCTTCTGCAGTGGAGACAGCTGCCTGGTGGGGCCGCCCCGCCCCGGCCGGCCTGCCCATGCCTGTGGGCTCCACCCTTGAATTTCTGAGGTGGTGGGTGGGCCTTGGGGCCAGCAGGCTCCCAGTGGAGTTTGGTGCTGCTGGAGAACCCCTGGACAGGGGCACCCCTCCACCCAGCGAGCCCCTGCCCCTGGCGGTAGGCCTGTTTGCTGTGGGCGGAGTGAGGAGCTGCTGTTTGTCCCCACCCTCACCAACCACTGTGGGATGGGCAGGGATGCCCTGGGTTGCCCTTGCTTTTTTGGGGCTGGGGAGCTGGTGCTAGGGGAGAACGGCCTGGGGCAGGGGATGCCCTGGAGACAGGATTCATCAGCCTTAGCATCTGGTTTCTGAGTATCAGTTTCAGCGAGCCAGCCCTGACTCTTGAGCTTCGAGCTGGCTGGCCTGGGCTGGGCTGGGAGGGGCCCCCTCCCCAGGGAGTCCGGGGCCTGGACTTCTTGGGCCTGCTCAGGCACCCATTTCCCCACTTAAGTGCTCTGACCTTGGGGCAAGTCACATACCCTCTCCCTAGCTCATTCCTCTGTTAAGTTGGGGAAGTAACAGTGTCTTCTTCTTGGAGCCTCTGAGAAGAGTGAATGGGCTTTGCCCAAACTCCTGGAACAGGTGTGGTGGCACTTGGGAGTGCTCAGTGGAAGGTAGCTGTCTGCATGTGAGGCAGGGGCTGGGGCTGGGGCAAGATCACCAGGATCTAAATGGAAATTTACCTGTCTAGGCCCAGCAGGGCAGAGGTCACAGATCCTAGGAGGAGGGAGAGACCCTTTGGTCTAGCAGTGGGGACGCTCTGTTGACTGTTGGTCAGAAAGTGATGTCCTGGTCAAGGTGGCCCTGTTCCTAACTTCTGCTGTGGCTGAAGACCTTTCTTTTGCCTTCATTCATCCATTCTTTGAGCTCATCTACATGGAGAACACCCCCGTGGGTCAGTACCATGGTATGAGCACACAGTGATCCCGCTGGCCACGGCCCTGGCCTCTGTCAAGGACATACTAGTGTGCAGTGGCACACGCCTGTGATCCCGGTGACTCAGGAGGCTGAGACAGGAGGATCTAAAGTTTGAGGCCAGCCTCAGCAATTTAGCAAGGCCCTAAGCAATTTAGGGAGACCCTGTGTCAAAATAAAAAATAAAAAGGGTTGGGGATGTTGCTCAGTGGTTAAACACCTCTGGGTTCAATCCCTGTTACAGGGGGGAAATAAAAAGGCTAAAGGCCGGGCGCGGTGGCGCACGCCTGTAATCCCAGCACTTGGGAGGCTGAGGCAGGAGGATCGTGAGTTCAAAGCCAGCCTCAGCAGTGGTGAGGCACTTAGCAACTCAGTGAGATCCTGTCTCTAAATAAAATACAAAAAAGAGCTGGGGACGTGACTCAGTGGTCGAGTGCCCCTGAGTTCAATCCCGGTACCACACACACACACACACACACACACACAAAAAAAAAAAAAAAGGCTAGGAAGGAATGAATGAATTCAACTTCAAGTGACTGAGAGAAGGAAGGTGACTTTTTTTTTAGTTGTTGATAGACCTTTATTTTATTTATTTACATGCAGTGCTGTGAATTGATCCCAGTGCCTCACTCATGCCAGGCAAGTGCACTACCACTGAGCCCCGGCTGCCAACATTTTTTTTTTAATTTGGGGAGCCCCCTTGGGGAGGTAGCATTTAAGTTGGAGCCCAGTGCCAGCCATTTGAAGATCAGGGGTGTGTGGAGTTCTAGACAGAGCATGCAGGTGAAGGCCGTGAGCATGGTGAATTGTTAGGGACCACCACCAGGTAGCCACCGCGGCCTCCTCTGGGCCTGCCTAGGGGGCAAAGTAGGAGCCAAGCCATGGTAAGATTTTTTATTTTAAATATTTATTTATTTATTTTAGTTGTACACAATGCAATGCATTTATGTTTACGTGGTGCTGAGGATCGAACCCGGGCTGCACACGTGCGAGGCAAGCGCTCTGCCACTGAGCCACAACCCCAGCCTCCATGGTAGGATTTTATTCTAAGCAATTTTCAAAAGATCTTCCTGGCTGGGCACAGTGGCACCTGCCTGTAATCCAAGCTTGTTGGGAAGCTGAGGCAGAAGGGTTGCAAGTTCTAGGCCAGCCTAAGACAGCTTAGCAAGACCCTGCCTCCAAATAAAAATTTTTAAAAAGGCTGAGGATGTAGCTCAGAGGTAGAACACTCGCCTAGCATGTGCAAGGCCCTAGGTTCGGTCCCAGGAAGGAACACACACACACACACACACACACACACAGATCTGGCTGTGGTGTGGACAATGGATGACTTGGCCTTTGGGAGTGAGGGTGGCTTTTGAAGGCTCCTGACCCCTCATAAACTGCTGCCCCCTCAAAACCATCTCAAAGACCCTTGCTCCCCGTCTCTGCATGTACCCAGATGGAGGAGGAGGAGTCTAGGGGCAGGTGGGTTGAGGACCCACAGCAGGTGGCCCTTACTGGGCACTGAGGGAGACCATTGCAGAACTGGAGTCAGATCTGGTTTCAGCCCTGCCGGTGCACTTTTAGGTCTCTTTACGTCACTTAATCCCCCACGTGGTGAATGGGGATAATAGTGCCTACCCGCCTTCCTGGGATTGAGTGTAAAGCGCTCTGATAGCCACATAGCGGGGACCCCTGCACCCCCATCCGAGGCTCTGCTTAGCGCCCCCTGGCGGTGGGGACCCAGCCCGGAGCAGCAGGGACCTCTGGCAAAGCCGGGCTGGGCGGTGGGTTTTCCTGACCGCCGGGCCGCCTCCACTCCCTGGGGGCTGACGGCTTGCGGCCCACCACCCGCGCCACCCCCAGGGGTCTCCGGGCCCCGGGCTCGGCGCTCGGGGCGGTGGCCAGCACTGTGCGCGGGCTGGGCAGGCCTCCGGGCGCCGGAGCGTGGCTGCGCGGGACGCTGGGGTCCGAGCGGAGGGGGACCCGGCGCTCCGGAGCCCCGGGCGGGCGGGAGGCGGCGTCTCGGGACAAAGGCGGCGGCGGAGGTGGCCGGGCGCGGGCCTGCGGGGCGGCGCGGCCGGCGGGTGTCACCGCCCGGGTCCCGCGTCCCGCGCTGGCCGGGGGCGGGCGCGGCCGCACAATGGCAGGAAGCGGGGCTCCGCGCTCCGTCCGGCGGGCGGCGCAGACCGCCGCTTCCTCCGGCCGCCATGGGGACAGGACCCGGCGTCTCCGGGCGCCGAGCGGCCTCCGGGCCGGGCCCCGCGCTGCCTTCCCGGGACCCCGCGCCCCCGTGCGTCGGGGGTCGCGCCCGCGCCGGCGCAGGCCAGGTAGGGGTGGGGCCCGCGGTCCCCAAGGGGAGGGACAGCCCAGCGTGGTCTCGGCCCCTTGTGCGCGTCCCCTGGGGACACACCTGCGTCCCGGGCCCTGCCTTCTCTGCCCAGCACCCCTGGCCCTCCTGGGCCACGCAGGCCTCCTCCTGCCTCTGCAGTCCTGTGTGAGGGGGAGCCTGGCTTCCGGTGCCCATGGCCCTGGGCGGCCCGGGCTGTGCTCCCAGGCCCGCCACCCTCCGACCTCCGCTTGCTATTGCTAAGGCCGCCACTTTGGAGGTGTGGGACCCGCCCGTCCCGTGGGTTGTGTGTGGGGGGGGCTCTCCCCTCCCCGGGATTGAGTCCTGGGAACTTCTTGCATCCCACCTGGGGCTCCTCCTGGGCTCTCAGGGGTGTCCGCCCTCAGGGGTGTTGGTGGGCAGGCAGGAAGAGTGGGGAGGGGCACCCAGGTCTGAGAGAGGGGTCCAAGAACTTGGCTTTGGGACAAGGCCATTCGCCTTAAATGTTGGGGAGACTCCTGTGCCTTTACGGAGCTGGGGAGACCCTGTGGTTTGGACATGGGCTGTGAGGAGGTAGGGAGGGGAAGTGACCCCAGGGGTCCCAGCCTCAGCCTCTCAGTCGGGCTCCTGGTTCTCAGGGGGTGGGGCGAGGGGTTCCTGCAACTTGCAACTGCGTCCTCAGCCAGACCTGCTTGGTTAAGTCCAGAAACACCTGGTTCAGGTCCAGGTCCTGATCTGGGTGAGGCTGGTATTTATTAGCCTGGGGGTGCCCACAGGACTGGAGGGGTGAGGTTTTGGTCCCTTGTAGCTGCAGCCATGGTGGTGGTGGTCACCAAAGCTCATTGCAGGGCTGGGGAGTCACTCTCCAGGCCCTCAAGGGAGCCCAGTGCTTTATAGTAGGTGCTCCATAAATATTTGTTGAACACTGAATCTGCTCAAGGAGTGGGTCTTTGTGTGAAATCTGATGTTTCTTAGATTGGTTTAAAAACATGATTGTGGCACAGAATCAGAGGCTTGGGCTGGAAGGACCCCAGGGACCCTCCTCAGGACCCTACAACCTAGCAAGGCACTTGCCAGCCATCTCCTACCTACTGTGGGACCAGGGCCTTGTTGGTCTGCGGCGCCACCCACACTTGGGTGCCAAGCTGCCAGGGTTAGGAAGAGGTTAGAGGGGGAGCCTGTGCCAGGCTAGCTGCCCAGGCTGGATGCAGTGCAGGGGCTGCTGAGCTGGGAGGCTGGGGGCCTCCTGGGAAGAGGGGCTGAGTAGGGAAGGTCCCTTCCCCAGGTCGTTGTCAAGAGGAGATGCTGGGAGCCTGGGGGCCCCAAGTCTGCAAAGCCAGGCTCTTGTCAGCAGTGCCCGGGATGCCGGGGGAGGGATGGGGGTGCGGAGTGTGGCACTTTTTTTTTTTTTTCCAGCTGTAGGTTAAGTTAAGACAGGAGCCAGGAACGCTGTAGTGGCTGAGGGGAGACCCACACCCCTGCTTCAGGCCCTGATGACCACTTGTGAAGGGCACAGGGGCCGGGGCATCTGGCACTGGGGCTGCCAGCAGCAGTCTTGAGTTATAGTGTCCATTGCTGCCTGCCCAGGACCCAGCTCCACACAAGGTAGACCCCTTAAGCAGGGTCACCCAGTGACCACTGTTTCTGTGCCCTGTACCCTTTCCTGTCTGACGGAGGTGTGGAGGAACTTGGGGCCAAAACAATGAGCATCAAATGAGGATTAATTTTCTCCTTGTCCCCAAGGCCCCAGGCTGACATGTGTCTGTCTCCTCCACTCACCTCTCTCTTCTCAAATACCTGAGATGGTGTAAGTGTGATTAAAATCTGGGATCTGAAGTCACATACTTTGGCTTCAAGTCCTGACTCCATTGGCTGTGTGTGACTTTAGGTAAATTACTTAACCTCTCTGAGCCTTACTCTTCTCTTAGGAAAAATAGGTCTGATAAGAACCCCTCTCTCCCAGGATGAGAGGGTGACACACGTAAGGCCTTCAGTGCAGCCCCAGGCACATGAGGACCAAATTACCAATGGACCTCAACCTTTCCTTCGCCGCCTCCTAACTTTCCCACCTCCTTCCTGGGGTCAGTCTCTCTGCTGTCCAGGCCCCCTTTGCCCTAACTGGTATCTTGGAAAGCTCTGATCTGGCTTTCCCCAGCTAAAAACTCTTCAGTACCTCTTCTCTTTCCTAATTAATAAATTAAACAAGTATTGTTGAAGACTGGAGGTGGGGCTGCGAACCAGACAGGTCCAAACTTGTGGAGTTGAGTAGGTGTGGAGGCAATGGAGTGGGACATGGAGACTGTCAGGTGGTAGGAAGCGCCTAGGAGAGAAAGGGAGCAAGGTCAGGGGCAGAAGGGCGAGAGGTGGCTTTGCAGTGAAGATCTGCAGGAGGGGAGGCAGGGGTGGGCTCTTTGCCATCTGGGGAAACAGCATCTCGGGCCAGGGACCAGCAGATGCCCTGCAGGTGGGGCAGAGCAAGCCAGGACAGGGCGTGTCTGGCTTCTGTGGGCATGAGACGGGAGCCATTGGAAGGGTCAGAGTGGATGGAATGTGACTCCTCTTCGCACGGCGTTCACTCTGGCTGTCCGTGGAGAAGTGTTGAGCAGGGCTGGGGAGATCAGTTAGGAGGCCACTCTGGCTGTTCACTCTGGCTGTCCGTGGAGAAGTGTTGAGCAGGGCTGGGAGATCAGTTTAGGAGGCCAGTTAGATGGCATCTGGCTGGCTAAGTGACAGGGGCATTGGTGGGTGTTGAGGCTACGGAAACTGAAGATACAGCCAACAGAGTTTTCAGACTGATTCAGTGGGGGTCCAGAGTAACCCCAAGGATTTTTGCTCAATGTATTAGTTTCCTGGAGCTGCTGTAACAAATCAGCACAGCTGGCTTTAGAACAAGAGAAATTTATGTAGTTATTTCTGTTTTATGAGACAGGATCTGGCTGTGTCACCCAGGCTGGCCTTGAACTTATGATCATCCTGCCTTGGCCTCCAAAGTAGCTGGGGTTGTAGGTGTGTGCCAAGATGCCCAGCTAGGAAAAGGGACTTTAGAAGGTGCAGTAAGATCCCCAGTGGCCTGTAATCACAGCAGCTCAGCAGGCTGAGGCAGGAGGATTGTGAGTTCAAAGCCAGCCTCAAGCAAAAATGAGGCACTAACCAACTCGGTGAGAGCCTGACTCTAAATAAAATACAAAATAGGGCTGGGGGTGTGGTCAGTGGTCAGGTGCCCCTGTGTTCAATCCCAGGTACCAAAAACAAAACACCCCAAATGATCAGTTGTCAGGGCACACTGAGTCTGTAGAGCCCCATTCCAGATGCTCAGCCTGAAACCATCTAGGGACAGCCGGGCAAATCCACAAGGGCCTTCCTGCCAGGCCACTGGACATTTACAAAATGTCAGGTCATGAAAGACCCCTTCTCTGCCCGCCCCGCAAAAAAACAAAAACAAAAACAAAAACACCCTTGGAGAATTCACTGGTAAAGAAGTGAAGAGACAACCTCGGTTCTGTGCAGACCTCACTTGGGCTCTGGGTGAGGAAAGCCCCATGAAGGACCTGCCTTGGGTAGCTGGGAGCTAGGGGAGAATCAGAAGGAAAACCCGTGCCCAGGCCTGGTTCTCAAGGATGACCGCTGTGTGGTTTTGCAGGAAATGCCCTTGAGCCGCCGGGTAGCGTACCACCATAGCCCCCGCTACTTGGGAAGCTCAGGCAGGAGGATCGCTTGAGTGCCCAAGTTCAAGACCATCAGGGGCAGCATAGTGAGAGTCTGTTTAAAAAAAAAAAAAAAATCATGGGGCTAGGGTTGTGGCTCAGCGGTAGAGCGCTCGCCTAGCACGTGCGTGGCCCGGGTTCAAGCCTCAGCACCACATAAAAATAAACGTATTGTGTACAACTAAAGCAAATAAATAAATATTTAAAAAAATAAATAAAGGCATTAGGGCTGGGGGATATAGCTCAAGTGGTAGAGTGCTTGCCTCGCATGCACAAGGCCCTGGGTTCAATCCCCAGCACCACTCACACACACACAAAAAATAAATAAAAATAAAAAAATTTTAAAAATAGAAAAAATAAAGACATTGTGTACAACTAAAACAAATAAATAAATATATTAAACAAAAATCTTACTCTCAGGCCATGCCAGATCAAGGGGTGATGAGAGAGAAGGCAGATTGACAGTGATTGACACTTGTATGGATGTCATTGTGCTGTTCTTACAACTTTCAGTAGGCTTGAAAGAAAAAATTGTTTTTTGGTACCAGGGATTGAACCCAGGGGTGCTTAACCACTGAACCACATCCCGAGCCCTTTTTACTTTTTTTATTTTGACACAGGGTCTCACTAAGTTGCTAGGACCTTGCTAGGTTGCCAAGGCTGGCAGTGAACTGCGATCCTCCTGCCTCAGCCTCCCTTGTCACTGGGATTACAGGTGTGTGCCACCGTGCCCAACAAGGTTTGAAGTATATGAAAACGAAAACTGGGAAACAGAGAGAACAGGAGGCAGGGAACTGGGCAAGTGTGGACCTAGATGCCCGTCGTGCAGCCGCGCTGTGGAGGGAAGGAGAGAAACGAGCAGGGGCTAGGAGCAAGGTGCGGCTGGCCCGGTCCAGTGGTGTCCCTGAGGTGGGGGGCCTGCGAGCTGTGTGCCGGGGTGTGATCCCGTGTTGCGGAGGGAACTTGGCCATGGAGGAGAAGGGAGAGTCTGAGCAGCATCCTGCTTCCCTGGGGAGGGCCTGGGAGGAGGGCTGCCTGAGGTTGGGGTGGGACAGTCCAGGAAGGCCCCGCCACTCCCTGCAGGTGACTGGATGTGTGAGTCTCCTGCTGCTGGCTTCTGTTTCTCTGGGATAGCAGGAAGCATAGTGACCACAGTGGGTTAGGGCTGGGCCAGTGGAGGTTAGAGGGCAGAGAAGACATGACAGTTCCCCTGGAGGATAGAGGGGGCAGGCACAGTAAATCCAGGCGCAAGTCAGCAGCGTGGTGTGTGGGCCCTAGGTGACACCCACAGCACCTCCAGGTGACTGCTCCACAACTCTGCCCTGTGCCCTTAGGGACCTGGTTGGGGTCTGCTATTCAGGCCCCTGACAAGCCTCAAAATTAAGGGCAGAAGGCGGGATGGGTGGAGGGCTTTGCCACCGCCAAACTGGCTAAACCAAGAGCAGCCCAAGCTCCACCTTGGGGGTCTCCCTGCCTGTGCACCAGGGGGAAGCCTCGGCTGCCCAGCGTCATGGTTGCTCACTCGAGGTCTCCTCCAGCACAGGCCCCGCTTCTCTCTGCCTTCCTAGGAATGGATGCAGGCGGGTGCTTGGGAAAGGCTTGCCAAATGAATCAACATGGGTGAAGCATCAGGGGCCTGTGGGAATGGCTGGCTGGTGAGAGGGTCAGCCGCACCTGGGCACTGCCACAGTCTGGGCAGCAGCTGTGCCTGCCCGGGGAGCCTGATCCACCACCCCGTTCTTCACCTGCAGGTATGCCACCACGCAGACTGCCAGCAGCTGCACCGCCGGGGGCCCCTCAACCTCTGTGAGGCCTGTGACAGCAAGTTCCACAGCGCCGTGCGCTATGACGGGCATGTCCGCTTCGACCTGCCCCCGCAAGGTCAGCAGGAGAGGGCCCCCGCTGGCCCTGGGAGTTGCTGGGCAGCTCTGAAACCCAGGCTGGGGTGGGGACCGTGTGTTGGTAACCATTGGAACCTTGATAGGGTCATTAGGAGGAGAGAGTCATCTGTACATAACGAAACCCAAATATGTGGCAGTTCCTTTTGTTTTTACAAGTGTTTTAGCAAGACAACCCTCCAGGGCAGGTGCTGTCTGGAGGGCAGGCCTGTGTCTCCCAGTGCTGTGTGGCCCAGACCAGCCTGGAGAAAGTCCCCTTTCTTCTCCTTCTGCGGTCCTAAGGGCAGGGACTTCTGGGCAGAGCCTCCAGGCAGAGGCAGGTGGGGTGGGCAGGTCAGAAGAACCCCATAGTAGGAAGCAAGGAACCCCCCTGGCTGAGAGGGCCTGCCTGCCCCCGCCAACTGAAGAAGGCCCCAGGCCTGTCCAGCAGTGCTGCCCCTGCTCTCCCTTCCCAGATGATCACAGGGACTAAAGGACCCCCCAGGACCACAGGTGGTGTTAATGCAGCAGGGACTTTGGTCCCTGCCTGCAACAATTCCAGAGTTAGGGCTTCGTTACCTTCATTTTATTGAAGGATAAACTGAGACCACAGGTGGGTTTGTATTTGGGGTGTCATCCTGGGGTACCCCCTTTGCATCTGAGGGATGGATGATAATGAATGATCCATCTCTGCCAAGCACTGTGGCGCACGCCTGTAATCCCAGTGGCTTCAGAGGCTGAGGCAGGAGGATCAAGAGTTCAAAGCCAGCCTCAGCAAAAGTGAGGCACTAAGCAACTCAGTGAGGCCCTGTCTCTAAATAAAATGCAAAATAGGGCTGGGGATGTGGCTCAGTGGTTTAGTGCCCCTGAGTTTAGTCCCCAGTACCCCCCCCCCAAAAAAAAATCCTTCTCCTTGAAGACCTGAAGGACCAGGGGTTGCAGACTGTCCCTAAGGAGGTGGCCATGTTCAAACATGTTCAAAGACTAAGGAGGGGTCAGGGAAGGAGAAGGTGCAACCCTCAACCCCTTTTCTCCAAAGGCTCTGTCCTAGCCCGAAATGTGTCCACCCGGTCATGCCCCCCACGTACCAGCCCTGCAGTGGACCTGGACGAGGAGGAGGAGGAAAGCTCCGTGGATGGCAAGGGGTAGGTGAGGGGCAGGTGGGCAGAGCAGGAACCATCGGGGAGAGCCCCAGGCACCAGTTGCTTGGCACCTTTCAGGAGGGCTGAGTGGCAAACTCCTTCCTCCCACCCCTGTGGATACCTTGGTTCCTGGAGGAGGCTGTCCCAGCTTGGGCCAGCCTGCAAGGTGTCTGGGAGCCTACTCCCACACCTGACTGGGTGGCGTTGTGTGAGCCTGTGTTGGCCACCAGAGGGCGCACAGTCCCATGTGGGACCTGCCAAGGCCCCACCCACATCCCACCCTGGTGAGGCCCACCCCCGCCTCCCAGACCTGCCTTCACTTTTTCCCTGAAGGGACCGGAAGAGTACAGGACTGAGGCTCTCCAAGAAGAAAGCAAGGAGGAGACACACAGATGTGAGGAGCCCCCAGGGCTGGCAGAGGGGGTGCCCAGACAGTGCCTGCCCCTCCCAGGCCCTTTCCTTTCCCCTAGGCAGGGCTCCCCATTCTGAACTCCAGGATGCAGGATGGGGTCTGGAGTGAGCGTGTCCCTCCCTTGCCACTGTACCCTGCAGCCGCACTGCCTTAGCTTTGGCTGGGGTTACTGCAGGAGCTCCTTGGGCAGGAGGGCACTTGTGGCCTCCCAGGGACAGAGGAGGGCTGGGGTTTCCATCCTGAACCGTGGGATGGGACAGGTAGGAGATGAGGGCTGGCAGTGGAGAAGCTGAGAGACCCCTGTCACCTCAGGACCCAAGCAAGGAGTGCTTCACCCTGAAATTTGACCTGAACGTGGACATTGAGACGGAGATCGTGCCAGCTCTAAAGAAAAAGTCGCTGGGGTAGGGCTCAGTGTTGCTGGGAGGAAGTGGGGCTGGGGCCAGTGAGGCCTCCCTAGTTGGAGGCTCCAGGTGTGTGTGTGTGTGTGTGTGTGTGAGAGAGAGAGGAGAGAGAGAGAGAGATGGCTGTGAGTCTCCACCTCTGGGCAGCCGGTGGACGTGCAAGAGACCAGGACAGGGTCTGTGCATCTGTGCGTTTCAGTCCTGTGTGCAGGGCCTGGCCCAGAGGGCAGCGTGCCTGTGAAGGGTGGGGGTGCTGGCCTGTGTGCTCGCTGGGGACAGGAGTCTGCACATGCCTCCCTTTTCCTCTAGGGAGGTGGGTGAAGTGGGGGCTTGCATAATTGTCCCAATACACACCTCCCTCTTGGGGACAGGGAGGTGCTGCTGCCCGTGTTCGAAAGAAAGGGCATCGCACTGGGCAAAGTGGATATCTACCTCGACCAGTCCAACACGCCCCTGTCCCTCACCTTCGAGGCCTACAGGTTTGGTGGACACTACCTGCGGGTCAAAGGTGAGCAGCAGGCTTCACAAGTAGCAGGGTTGCTAGGGACTGGTGGTGCCTCCTCCTGGAGATGGGAGCCCTTCCCAGGCTCAGGTTCTCATTGGCCATGGCCCTGAGCAGGCTCATTACCATACAGGTGTCTCTGCTGGGCCTGGGCAGGCGGGTGCTGGCAGGGCGAGGCCGTGGGGGGAGGGCAGCTGGGCCTGGGCTCAGATCCTCTGGGGAGAGAGGACGGCCCTCACCTCCCCCAGAGCCAGCCACTGAAGACCTCTTTTTGCCTCCATACTGCCCCAGCCAAGCCAGGGGATGAGGGCAAGGTGGAGCAGGGCGTGAAGGACTCCAAGTCCCTGAGCCTGCCGATCCTGCGCTCCGCCGGGGCTGGGTCCCCTGCACTGGAGCGAGTGGATCCCCAGAGCCGCCGGGAGAGCCTCGACATTTTGGTGAGGAGGGGCTGGGAGCAGGGCAGGCTGGACTTGTGGGCCCCTGCTTATGGGGAAGTCACCCTGAGTCCCTCACTGTCCACTCTTGGGGTTTAACTTCCCCTTCTGGAGGACAGAGCCCAGGGCACCTTCTCCGAATCCAGCCACATCCCGAGGCGCAGGTCTCGCTGAGTCTTCTGTTGCCCACTGTGTCAGAGAGCGTGTGTGTTGGTGTGTTCCCGAGTCACAACGTGTCACGGGCCCTGTTCGGAGCAGCACTCGCTGGTGCCTCTGATGTGTATAACTGTTCCTCCCGCCTGCTCCGTGCTTGTGGCTGGGGGACAACAGTTGGGTGAATCTCTCTGCACCCTCCAGCCCTCAGAGCATGTCCAAGTCTCAGGAGAGCTGGCACCCCAGGGCCGGGGGTAGAGACCCTCCCACATCCCAAGCTGGCCTGAGGTCCTGGAAATCCTTGTGAGGTGGGGTCATAGAGGCTGGTCAGGCTGGCCCTGACCTCCATGCACCTTGACCCCCAGGCACCTGGCCGCCGACGCAAGAACATGTCGGAGTTCCTGGGGGAGTCCAGCATCCCGGGGCAGGAGCCCCCCATGCCCTCCAGCTGCTCTCTACCCAGTAGCAACAGCAGTGGCGCTAGCAGTGGGGGCAGTGACAGCTGGAAGAACCGGGCAGCCAGTCGCTTCAGTGGCTTCTTCAGCTCAGGCCCCAGCACCAGTGCCTTTGGCCGGGTATATGGCCCCGTGGGCTCCAGGGGCAGGGAGGGCAGCTGCTGGCCCTGACCCTGACCATGGGCCTCCCTCTAGGAGGTGGACAAGATGGAGCAGCTGGAGGGCAAGCTGCATGCCTATGGCCTTTTTGGGCTGCCCCGGCTGCCCCGGAGGCTGCGCTTTGACCACGACTCCTGGGAGGAGGAGGAGGAAGATGAGGACGAGGACGAGGACACCGCCTGCCTCAGGCTGGAGGACAGCTGGCGGGAGCTTATTGATGGGCATGAGGTGGGTGCAGCCGCAGCCTTCCCTTCCCTCCTAGGGCGTGAAAGGGGGATGAACCCTTGTGAGGACCCAGTGACAGGATCTTGCATGGGATGGCCCGACAGGCTGTCCCCACTTTGGGGAAGACAAGCTGTGTGACAGTGGTGTGTTGCTGGGCTGTTTTAGTGGCAGAGGAAAACCCAGATCTTGGGTGTCTTGATTGTGATGATCCCTGTGATGGTGCGGGTGGCCTGCCTCCTCCAGGACCTCTGTGTCCCCATCAGGAAACCGAGGCCGTTCCATGCAGGGTTGCCCACCCCACCTTCCCCTGCCTACCCCGGGGCTCCTGGTTGACTTGCCCTGCCCTCCCTCTAGAAGCTGACCCGGCGGCAGTGCCACCAGCAGGAGGCCATGTGGGAGCTGCTGCACACGGAGGCCTCCTACATCAGGAAGCTGCGCGTGATCACCAACGTAAGTGTGGGGCCCGCATCCTGGCCTCCACCCCGCCTACCTGCCGCCCTGGTCTCTTTCTGGGTGAACTCTCAGCTGAATCTGGGTGTTTGCAGAAAGCGCAGGTACCCAACAACAAAGGGGGCACAGGAAAATCAGGCTGCACCCCCTGGGAACAGGTGACTCCACAGGCACCCGGGAGGGGGCTTCAGGCAGATTTGGCAGGTTAAGCTGAGTGAACACAGGTGAGGGCTCATTCTCTCATTCAGCGCTGCCTCTGAACACTGGTGGGTGCCAGGAGCCAGGAGCCCACACCCTACATGAGACAGGATGTCCAGGCACTGTGGGGATTCCAGCTCAGGGAGGGGAGCACCTGCCCTGTGCCTGGGGGTTCAAGAAGTCTTCCTGGAGGGAGGATTCACCCTCTGAGGCGAGACCTGAGGCTGGGCCAGGGCAAAGGCAGAGAGGGTCCAGGAGATGCTGCAGGGCCAGTCTCCCGAGCTGTCCTCCAGGTGGGGCGAGGGCGGGTTGACTCCCAAGGTGGGCCATGGGGGCTTGGCGCTCCCAAGTGCTGAGACCAAATGGTGCACCCTCTTTATCCCTGATTCTGGCCCTCGTGGAAGGGAGAGAGGTGGAGGGAGCCTGAGTCTGGGTGGGGCTTCAGGTCCGCTGCAGTGTCCCCTGTCCCCACAGTTGTTCCTGTGCTGCCTTCTGAACCTGCAAGAGTCCGGGCTGCTGTGCGAGGTACGGCCAGGCCTGGAGGCGGTGGCGGGGGAGGTACTAGGGAGAGGGGGCGTGCTCGGGGCGGGGTCTGGGCGGGGCCGGGGTCGTGGGCGGGGCCGACCCACCTCCCGCCCGCGCAGGTGGAGGCCGAGCGGCTGTTCAGCAACGTCCCTGAGCTCGCGCGGCTGCACCGCACGCTGTGGGGCAGTGTGATGGCGCCGGTGCTGGAGAAGGCGCGGCGCACGCGGGCCCTGCTGCGGCCTGGGGACTTCCTCAAAGGCTTCAAGATGGTACGCGCAGGGTCGGGCGCTGGCGAGGCCACCGAGGCAGGGTTGGGGCGTCGAGAAGACTCCATGGCCTAATCCCGCCTGCTTGTCACCCTCAAGTCCCTCTGACCAGTGACCCCAGGTGACCCCTGTGGCCAAAGCCGAGGAAGTATGTGTCGGGCCCTGGATTTGAGCCCCCCTTGGCCGTCCACCCGTGCGCCTGGCCGCGGTGGTCTCTCGGTAGTCAGTCTCGCTGAGGCTCCGATTCCTCACCTGGAAACAGGAAGCATAAGCTTGTCACCCCTGGGTGGCCCCGAAAGCACTGTCAGGAAGCGCTGCGAGGCCTGGGCGGTCCGCAGGGGTCACAGGCGCTGTGGTTGTTCTCCCCTGGGCCAGTTCGGCTCGCTGTTCAAGCCCTACGTCCGGTACTGCATGGAGGAGGAGGGCTGCATGGAGTACATGCGCGGTCTGCTGCGGGACAACGACCTGTTCCGTGCCTACGTCACGGTGAGAGCGGGCAGCGGCTCGGGGTGCGGGGCTGGGGCTCGCTGGGTGCGGGCCGGGCCTGGGCGGGGCCTCCGTGGGCTGGGCGGGGCCTGGCTTGAGTCCCGCCCCGCTCTCCTGCAGTGGGCGGAGAAGCACCCGCAGTGCCAGCGGCTGAAGCTGAGCGACATGCTGGCCAAGCCCCACCAGCGGCTCACCAAATACCCGCTGCTGCTCAAGTCGGTGCTGAGGAAGACTGATGAGCCCCGCGACAGGGAGGCCATCGCCACCATGGTAACCCGAACAGCGGGGGGGGGGGGGGTCTCCTCCCGCTGTCCCTCCCCGTACCCGGGCCTGAAGCCCCTCTGCCTGTCCCCAGATCAGCTCGGTGGAGCGCTTCATCCACCACGTGAACACGTGCATGAGGCAGCGACAGGAGCGGCAGCGGCTGGCAGCCGTGGTGAGCCGCATCGATGCCTATGAGGTGGTGGAGGGCAGCAACGACGAGGTGGACAAGGTGGGCACGTGTGTCTTTGGGAAGAGGCCTCCACCCTGCCGGGAAGGAGGAGGGGCCAAATGGTGGACGGGGGTGACGCTGGCCTCCTAGCTGAGGTGGGCGCTCAGACCCTGACCTTCCCTACACCCACACCTCGTCCCCAGCTCCTAAAGGAATTTCTGCATCTGGACCTGACAGCGCCCATCCTTGGTGCCTCCCCCGAGGAGACGCGGCAGCTGCTGCTGGAGGGGAGCCTAAAGATGAAGGAGGGGAAGGACAGCAAGGTGACTTAGGGCCACCCCCAGGGCTCTGCCCCACCCTCCTTGCCCTTTTGCTTTGGTCCACCCTTCCTGCGCACCTCTTGGGCCCCAGCTAGTGGTTTTCAGCTGCATAGTAGTCAGTTCAGGGGTGACCCAGGAACTGGTGATTTTGCAGTTATGGCGGTGGGTGGCTCCTCACGCAGACGGCAGTGGGGTCATAGCTGTGAGGTAGGCGAGGGCACCGTCTAAAAAGGCCAGGAATTGCCAGTGCCTTGCCTGCTGTGCTGCTCGGGCTTTAGGCACTGGGTAGCGGAGAGTCTACACATTGTGATTTAAAGATCACCTTCTTTTTCTTCTCTTTAATGTAAACTGACATAATTCAGAAATGTTTGTCTCGAAGAAAATCATCTTTCTCTGAATTTTAGTCTTAAAGATTCATGGCGGGTGGTGCAGAGGTATCTGACAAAACCTGAGTGCTCCCAGTACACTGAAGTGCTCCCAGCGCTCTGAGTGCTCCTGGTGCTCCCAGTGCACTGCAGCAAGCCCGGGACTCTGACCCTCCCCTGCTCCCCCCACCCCAGATGGACGTGTACTGCTTCCTCTTCAATGATCTGCTCTTAGTGACCAAGGCAGTAAAGAAGGCTGAGAGGACCAAGGTCATCAGGCCACCACTGCTGGTGGACAAGATTGTGTGCCGGGAGCTGCGGGACCCTGGTAAGGAGCACTGGCCCCTGCGCCTGGACTGGGGCTGCAATGGGAGGGACTCTGGTCTCGACCGCCATTGATGTGGGTCTTTCCTAACCAGGCTCCTTCCTCCTCATCTACCTGAACGAGTTCCACAGCGCCGTGGGGGCCTACACATTCCAGGCTAGTGGCCAGGCCCTGTGCCGAGGCTGGGTGGACGCCATTTACAATGCCCAGGTGAGAGCATGGTGGTGTGGGGGTAGGCAGGGCAGACTGGAGGCTGTTGGCCACAGTTCATTCTACCCCTGTGCCCACCCACTGCTACCTGCAGAACCAGCTGCAGCAGCTGCGTGCACAGGAGCACCCAGGCAACCAGCAACCCTTGCAGAGACTGGAAGAGGAAGAAGAAGAGGAGGAGGAGGAAGGGGAGAGCAGCACCTCGGCTGCCAGCTCCCCCACCATCCTGCGCAAGAGCAGCAACAGCCTCGGCTCCCAGCACTGGTATGTTTGCCTGAGACCACACGGCAGGTCACGTGCCCCTGCCAAGGACTCGCGCTCTCAGGCTATTGGCACTGAGCAGGGCCTGGCCACTGCCCCTTCTGAAGAGGCTCATGTGGTAAACATGGTGGGGGTGTCGGGCGCAGCTCTGTCCCCACCAGGGTCCAGGCAGGGAGAACGACTTCGAATTTGAGTGTCAGCTTTGATCTGTTAGTGGTGGCTGCCTGGAGCCCTGTGCTGACGATTCCCAGACCAGGAAGGAGTGTCGGGACCGTTACTCTCTGTGTAGGCACAGCAGCTTGAAGACCTCTGGGCCTGTCTCTGGTTGGGCTGACTCCCCTCCCTGCCCCGCAGTGCCTCCGATGGCTCCACCGAGACCCTGGCCATGGTTGTGGTGGAACCTGGGGAGATGCTCTCCTCCGAGTTTGACGGCGGCCCCTTAAGCTCCCAGTCAGACGAGACCTCTCTCAGCACCACCGCTTCGTCCATCACACCCACCAGCGAGCTGCTGCCGCTGGGCCCGGGGGACGGCCGCTCCTGCTCCATGGACTCCGCCTATGGCACCCTGTCCCCCACCTCCCTGCAAGACTTTTCTGCTCCAGCCCCCGTGGTGGAGCCAGCGCCCCAGCCCCCGGAGTTAGCACAGACCCCTTCACCCCCACCCTCACCCCGCCTCCGCCGCCGCACCCCTGTCCAGCTGCTGCCCAGCCTGCCTCGCCTGCTCAAGTCTAAATCTGAGGCCAGCCTCCTCCAGTTGCTGTCAGGGGCTGCCACCTGTGAAGGACCCCCAGCTCCCAGCCGCAGCCTGTCAGATCTCTGTCTGGCCACTGTAGCCCCTGGCACTAGGACTCAGGGCTCTGCTCAGAAAGCTGGACCTGGCTGGGATTGCCAGAAAGCACGCATGCCTAGCAGCAGCCCTGAGCCTCCAGAGCCTGGGGACAGAGCCAGTTGTCTGCCAGGGGAGCCTGCAGGCCCTGCCAGGAGGAGGTACA
Organism: Tamias sibiricus; assembly: GCA_025594165.1. NCBI lineage: Eukaryota > Metazoa > Chordata > Mammalia > Rodentia > Sciuridae > Tamias > Tamias sibiricus. Next base: position 4,701,670 of record CM046658.1, on the reverse strand, counting down.
GAGAGCCGCCCCCTGGGGCTTCTCCCAGGGTCCAACCTGAGCCCCCACCAGGGATCTCTGTCCAGCACAGGAAGTTGACTCTGGCCCAGCTCTACCGAATCAGGACCACCCTGCTGCTTAATTCCACGCTCACTGCCTCGTGAGTGGCCTGGCTGGGTTATGGGACAGGTGGCTTAGTGTGCCGATTTGGTGGTACTAAGTTCTGGTAGTGCGTAGGGGCATGGTGATGATGACGAGGAGCATCAGCATTTGGGGACGGGATGGAGAGGAGCCTTAGACTTAACCCCCTGCCTGGGTGTAGGTGTCTCCTGTAGGCAGCAGTGAAGGGATCTAAGGGTCGTGGTGGGGGAAGAGGGTGGCCAGAGCTACTCCAAATAGCAGCAGCCAAGGAAAATTGTCTCTCCACCTTTGCAGGGAGGTCTGAACAGATGGAGGCTCCCAAGGGTGCCACTGACCAAAGGACAGCAGACAGCATGCTTCTGGGGGTGCGGCACCTGCTTCACCTGCTGCCTCATATGTGCCTGAGCCAGAGTGCCAGGCAGAACCCCAGCCACCACCCCAGGGCCAATTTGCACTTTGCCCGACTGGATGAAGTAGAGGCGGGCTCAGCGGAGCCTCAGGCCTGGGCAACAGTACCCTTTCCACACACCTGCCCAGGAAGTCCCTTGTCTCTTCTTATTCCTGAAGTTACCAGCTCTGTTCCTCTGGGCTGAGCTTCCAGGCTTCCCTTCCCATGGCCACCCTCATCTGGTCTCAAATGGGATGCACCCTGGCCCCCCAGGCCCTCTTTCTCTCCTTCCCAGTCCTGCTGGCCACCCCAGTCTTGGGTTGGCCCTGTGTAAAGCTGCGTATTTATTGAGCTTTGTTCTTTTATAAAGACTTGTATATACTCCCCTGGAAAGAGTCCTGTGCTTCTGGAGCCCGCCCCTTCCTGCCTGGAGTGTACTTGAGCTCTGTGCCCCTCCAGCTGCAGCGGGGGCCCTGTGGAAGACACTGTGGGAAGCAGCCTGCAGTAATGGGGTGGGGTGTCATGCAGCGACACCCGGAGACCAGGCCTCTTCCCTGCCACTGCCAGGAAGCCTACCATTAGAGTCCCCCTTAGATGTTTCAGGGCCTTGCCCTTGGCCCTGCCTCTGAGCTTACGTCCGGGCAGGTGGCCCACCTCTGACTCTGCTCCCTAGGACTCAGGACTGAGTCATCGCCTGGACCCACACCCAGGTCCTCTGGGAGAGGTGGGTCTCCCACCTGGGTCTTTTAAGGTGTCTTTGGCCCAACCCCTTCCATGGCCCGGAGGCCCAGAAAGGGGAAGTCAGCAGCCCGGCTCCACCTCCCATCGCCGGTTCTGGGGGCGGCTGGGGTGCGGCCCGTCGAGGCGCGCAGCTCAGGTGAGCCCAGGTGCGCGGCCCGGCGGTGGCGGGCGGCCCGGTCCCGCGGCGCTTCCCGGGAACTGCGGCCCCGCCCCAGCGCCTGCTCTCTGGGGCGGGGCGGCCCGAGCCGGCGCGGGCGGAGCGGGGAAGCCCCGGGCCGCGCACGCCCGTCGGAGGGCCCAGCGCGGCGCGACCGCCATGGAGCCGCGGCCCGGGGGCTGCGCGGCAGCGGTGGCTGCGGTGAGTGGGGACCCCAGGCCGGGGACCACCGAGAGCCTCCCTCCAGCCCCGGCGCGCAGCGCCTCGAGCGAGGGGCCGGGAGTCTCCGCGCGCCCGGCGCGCCGCGGCCTCGCTGACCTAGTTAGCCGCTCGGGCGGGCGGGGCCCTTCCGCCGAGAGGAAGCCTCGCGCCCGGGGCGGCAGGGGCTGGGGGCCCGCGGGCGACGATAGCACCGGTGGCGCGGCCGGTGCCCGCCCTGGTGGGGGGCAGTGGGAGGCAGGGCCGGGCCTGCGGCTCCCAAGCTTGGCCCTGCACGGGGGGAGGAAGCTGGTCCCACCGCGGCCCACGGGCACCCCTTCTGCCCAGGAGCCTGAGAAGCGGGCCGCTCCGAGGGCAATGCTGGGCCTCGGACATGGAGGAGCCTGGGCAAGGCGGGCCCCCTCGTGGCGCGGCCGCTCGGGGGTCAGTAGCACCTATCCTCCAGGCTCTCCTGCTGCTGCTGCTGGGCGTCCGGGGCCAGGGCAGCATTCCTGGGCCCAGGTGTGACTGCACACGTGACTTCCAGAAGAGGAATGGTCCCTTCTGTTGCAGGGGCTGTCCTGTGGGTAAGTGGCAGCAGTGGGAAATGAGGGTGTTCTGGGGGCAGGTGAGGGTCAGGTGGGCTGGGAGGGCAGGAGGGAGACGGGGAGGGAGGGAGTGGCCGGGGCAAGCTGGGAGGTGCTGAGCTGTGCCTTGACTGACCCCTGTCTGGGTTCCACAGGGCACTACCTGAAGGCCCCTTGCACAGAGCCCTGTGGGAACTCCACCTGCCTTCCCTGTCCCCAGGGCACCTTTTTGGCCAGGGATAACCACTTTAAGGATCAGTGTACCCGCTGCCAGGCCTGTGATGAGGAGGGTGAGGGTTGCCTGGTGCTCAGTGGGGGTGGGGAGGGTCTTTCTGAAAGGAAGTGGCTGGCTTGGGCCCAACCTTTGGGTGTGAGGACCCTGTGCCCACCCTCCCCCTACCCCTCCAACCTGATCCTGCCTTGGGAGGCCTCTGCTCCTGTCTCTTCCTGGTCACCTTGTCTTTATGTGCCTTGGTCTCATGTCTGCTGTGATGGGCCAATTTCTCTCCCTTTGGGAATAGCCCCCCCCTTCCCTTTGGTCTAGCCCTGTCTTTATTCTGGGGGTCTCTGGCTTCTCTGTGGGGGTCCCTGACATCTCTGCACTATCTCCTTGCACCCTGCCAGCCTTCCAGGTGGCCTTGGAGAACTGCTCAGCAGTGGCAGACACCCGCTGCGGCTGTAAGCCTGGCTGGCTGGTCGACTGCTCCGTCAAGCCTTGTAGGGAAAACTCACCCTTCCACTGCCGCCTCTGCCCGGACTGTGAGGCCCTGTACACAGAGCTGCCCTGTGAGTACCCCTCCTGGGCTCTCTCCCCTACGTCCCCTTCCTCCAGCCCCCTCCTCTCCCATGCTGACCCATGCCATCTCTTGGACTGCAGGTTCCAGCAGAGACACTGACTGTGGGCCCTGCCTGCCTGGCTTCTATGAACATGGCAATGGCTGCGTGTCCTGCCCCACGTAACTTCCTAGCTGTCCTGGGCCAGAGGGGAGGGAGACTGGGAGTGGGGTGGAGGCTTAGAGATAGGAAGGGACAGAGTGGGGGAGCTTGGCCCCCACTTTAGGCAAACAGGACAGTAAACGTAAATTCACCTCATGCCAGATAAATGAGAGGGTGTATCTTCACTTTCTGCCAGAATTTTTCTTACTTTCTGCCATTTGAGTATTAAGAATGGATCTGTTACAAGCCCAGATGTGGGGCCCCATGCCTGTAATCCTAGTGGCTTGGGAGGCTGGGGCAGGAGGATCATGAGTTCAAAGCCAGCCTCACCAATTTAGTGAGACCCTGTCTCAAAATAAAAAAATAAAAATGGGCCGGGCGCGGTGGCGCATGCCTGTAATCCTAGCACTTGGGAGGCTGAGGCAGGAGGATCGCGAGTTCAAAGCCAGCCTCAGCAATGGTGAGGCACTTAGCAACTCAGTGAGACCCTGTCTCTAATAAAATCCAAAACAGGGCTGGGGATGTGACCCAGTGGTCAAGTGCCCCTGAGTTCAATCCCCAGTACCAAAAAAAAAGAAAAGGGGGGGTGGGCTGGGGATGTGGCTCAGCGGTAGAGCGCTCACCCAGCACGTGCGTGTCCCAGGTTCGATCCTCAGCACCACATAGAAATAAAGGCATTGTGTACAACTAAAATAAGTAAATAAATATTTAAAAAAATAAAAAGGGCTGGGTGTGGCTCAGTGGTTAAGTGCCTCTGAGTTCCATCCCTGGTACAAAAAAAAAATCTGTTACTTTGAAAGATCCCCACAGCTTAAGAACTTGGGCTTTAATTCAGAATTTGCCGCTTGTTCTTGGGCAAGTTCAGAGAAATAGCCTCTCTGATCTGGGGTTTTCCATCTGATCATGGGAGGTGCCAGTAGACTTTTCTCAGGGCTGTGATCAGGGGAAGGTTACCTTCTTTTACCTAGTCTAGCATCTCTCAGTTCCCAGATATTGTTCTAGGTGCTGGGGCTACACAGGGAACCAAAGAGGCAACAATTCCTGTTCTTGTGCAGTTGATATTCTAGTGACCCATAATCTAGTCTAGAGGCTTACAAACCAGTAGTGATTGTTATTGCCTTGGAGGACACAAGTGACATTTCAGCAGTACTTTGGGAACATCCTTGAGCAGAGTGAGGCTCACAGGAGAGAGGCTGGGGAAGGAAAGGTCTCCAGGGTAGGCAAGCTGTGGGGCAGTCGTGGTAGCCCCTGCTGGTGTGCACTCCTTCAGCCCATTCCCTCCTCACAGGAGCATCCTGGGGAGCTGTCCTGAGCCCTGTGCTGCTGTCTGTGGCTGGAGGCAGAGTATGCGAGTGGGAGAACTGGGATGGGCCAAGGGTGGCTGGGAAGTGGCTGCCACCCAGCACCCACCAGCTGTTCTTTCAGTGTTCTGGACACAGGTGCTTGTGGCTGGCCTGGTGGTCCTCTTCCTGCTTGGGGCCACCCTGATCTACACTTATCGCCGCTGCCAGCCTCACAAACTAGTGGTTCCTGGTAAGTACACACACACACATTTCCAGGGGCCTGGGGTCAGGATGGGTGTTCTAGAGGCTACTCAACCCTATAGAGAAAGTGAAGCAGGGGTGTGGAGGAACTCAAGAGGAGCTGAACCCAGGTCCAGGGGCCTTGTCTGGTTGTTGACCAGATCCTCTGTGTCTCTGTCAGCAGAAAAAGCTGGGACCGAGGCCCCGACCCCACCGCAGGTAAGCATCACATCCCAGTATGCACCAGGAAGAAGGTTGCCTTCTGGAACTGGGAGGATAAGTCCTGATCTCTGGCACTGGGCATCATGGGCACAGCATCCAGCACAAGGTGGAACTAATGGACAAATATGCTGAGGGTAGTGGGGTGCGGTGGCACATGCCTGTAATCCCAGTGGCTAGGGAGGCGGAGGCAGGAGGATCACAGGTTCAAAGCCAGCCTCAGCAACTTAGGCCCTAAGCAACTTAGTGACTATGTCTCTAAATAAAATATAAAAAGGGATGGGGATGTGGCTCAGTGGTTAAGCGCCCTTGGGTTCAATTCCCTGATACCACAAAAAAAAAAAAAAAAAAAAAAAGCCGGGTACGGTGGCGGACACCTGTAATCCCAGCACTCGGGAGGCTGAGGCAGGAGGATCGCAAGTTCAAAGCCAGCCTCAGCCATGGCGAGGCACTTAGCAACTCAGTGAGACCCTGTCTCTAATAAAATCCAAAAAAGGGCTGGGGATGTGGCCCAGTGGTCGAGTGCCCCTGAGTTCAATCCCTGGTACCAAAAACAACAACAAAAAAGTGCTGAGAGGTGATATCAGTGGGTGAGGCCAACATAGGGCCTACCCTCAAGTGGCTGTCTACTGGCATCTGGAGAAGTGCACATGGGCAAGGAGTTGGGGGAGCAAGAAGATGGCAGGAGGGCAGGGGACTCCAGGCAGAGGCAACAGCTCTCCTGCTGGGCCACAGCAAGAGATCGGGGCTCTGGGGCAGGTAGCATGGCTTATGGTAGGAAATGGCCACTCCTGGCTAGAGACTGCAACAAAGGGGCATGTCCAGGAAGACAGAATTGACCCAGGTCCTCTCTTTGTTTCTAGACCACCCAACTCTCACCCTCTGAAAGTGCCCACACCCTTCTGGTGCCCCCTGCCGGCAGTGGGAAGGTCTGTACCGCCCAGTTGGCAGGCAACAGCTGGACCCCTGACTCCCCTCAGACGCAGGAGGTCCCTTGCCAGCAGGTGCTACAGTCCTGGTACCAGCTGCCCAGCAGAGATCTTGGTAAGAGACCTCAGCGGCCTTAGGCTTGAGTCCGTTCTCTTAAGTCCAAGATGGGAATTTGGGGTTTCACAACTTGACAGCTTCCAGTTCCCTGACTGGGATGGGTGGGTGAGATCCAGCAAGCCTCCTGCGGAGGCCTGAAAGCACCTGATCCCATCTCGTGGCCACAGCCTTTATTCCACATTGGCTCTCTCGGGCTCCATCCCAGGCCCTCCTCTGGCGCCTCCGCTCTCGCCAGCGCCCTCTGCAGGCTCGCCTGCTGCAGTGCTGCAGCCCGGCCCACAACTCTACGACGTGATGGATGCTGTCCCAGCGCGGCGCTGGAAGGAGTTTGTGCGCACTCTGGGGCTGCGCGAGGCAGAGATTGAAGCTGTGGAAGTGGAGATTGGCCGCTTCCGGGACCAGCAGTATGAGATGCTCAAGCGCTGGCGCCAGCAGCAGCCCGCGGGTCTGGGCGCGGTCTATGCGGCCCTAGAGCGCATGGGGCTAGATGGCTGTGCCGAGGACCTCCGCAGCCGCCTGCAGCGCGGTGCATGACACGGGCCACCGGCCACTTTGACATTGTGGTGACCCTTGCAGAAGCCTTAAGTACAGTTACTTATGCGTGTAGACATTTTATGTCACTTACTAAGCCGGTGGTACGGCCCTGTGTAGCAGCACCAGCCGGCCTCCTCCCTGCTCACCCCAGAGCTCGGGTTAAGGCGAAGAAGGATGAACGACTGTCGGGAGGGGCATGTGATTACTCAGCTGTTTCTTGGTCTGAGTTTCGCTGGGGCCTTGGTATTAAATCCCTGAAGAAAAGCGGCTTCTGGATAATTCCGTGGGGCTGGGGATGTTAAGTGGCTTGGGCTTCGTTTCCCCTGGGTGTCAAAGGCGCTGGGAGTCTTGCCGCTCCGCGGTGCAGGGACCCCTGGTGGAGACCAGTGCGGCTCTGCGCTCCCCAGCCTGCCCCTCCCATGTCCGCCCCGGCCCAGTGACTCGGTGAAGGAGAGAAAGTCGTGGCTTCGACGAGTGAGAGTAAACGTGAACCTCAGGCGGCGGGGAGAGCTTTAATGGACGAGCGAGGTGGCGGGATGGGTCAGGGAGCAGTTGGAGCCATAAGTGCAGGGCTCCTCGCCCTCCACTCACTCCACCAGGGCGGTAAAAGGGCCTGGGGAGCGAGGGGCCTGGCTGGGGACGGGGCGCAGACTTAACTAGAGGGAGGTGGGGCCCCGGGAAGCGGCAACTCCGCCCCCAGCTCTGCCCCGACGGGCAGTTTTCACCGATTTCTGGTAAACAAATGACTGAGAGGAAACCCTCGGGGGTGATGAGAAATGCGGCCTGGGCTGGGTGCAGATCTGGGTCGAGGAGGGAGGAAAACCCCTTCCCCGAGCTCGGGGCCTGCCTCCGCCCAGGATGCGCCAGAGACCCAGGTTCCGGGGTGCGGGGGAGGGGGCTGCATCTGAGCGCGCGCCCCGCAGGAAAACAGTCGCCACCCACGGGGCTGGGGAGAGCTCTGCACACGTTGACATTCAACGAACATGCAAATATATGTAAGTCGGCATGCAAAGAAGCAGCATCTTTTTGCGTCAGCAGCTTGGGCACTTTTTCCCGGCGACTGTGGCGGTGCGCGCGCTCCAGCTTTGGCGGGGCTGGGGATGCGGGACCAGGGAAGGGGTTAGGGAGGATTCTGGCGCGGAAGAGGAGGGCTGTGCGGCTCCCAGCCCTTCCGCACCGGCAGGCCAAGTAGGGCGGGGGCTGGGGGATCCCCACCTCTTGGAGCTCTGGAGGCTGCGGGCAGGGGGCCGCGACGCATTACTTAGGAATTTCCCCTTTCTTCAGGATGACCTGTCGCTGCCAGGGCGCCAGCTTGCTCTCGTCATAGCCCAGTGTCCGCAGCTTCTCCGACTGCTCTTTCTCCCGCTGTATCTCCGCCTGCTTTTGCCGTTCCTCCTCTTTTCTGCAGATGGGGTGAGGGCAGAACGCAGTGAAGCCTGGGGCCAGAAACTAGGGCGAACCAGGCACCAGGAAGGGCGTGGGAAGAGTGGGCTACGAAGGACAGGGGCTGGACTGGGGGCAGGTTGGGGTTATTGGGCCACATAGAGAAGCTGGATGAGTAGGAGGCTGTGGTTGGGTTAGTATGGCTGGGGTGTAACTGGAAACAAAGGTGCTGGGTCAGGTGTGGCACTGTGTGAAGAGGGGAGTTAAAGGGTTTAAAGGGGAGAGTACTGGGGCCAGGACTTGAGTTGTCCAGAGCTGTCAATCTGAATTATTGCAGAACGAGGTTGGGTATCTAGACACCCCCATAACTGAGAGACAGAGGCTGGGGAATTAGGAATAGATTATTTGAGCATAGCGGTGGGGGATTGGGGATGTAGCTCAGTGGCTCAGTGGTAGAGTGCTTCTCCAGTACCACAGACACACACAACAACATAAGGTTCTGTTGACGGGGTAGGCCCTAAGCAGGGGTGGATGCAGTGTATTCGAATTGGGTCTGATCTACATTGGTTTGAATTCTGTGTGTGAAATGCACACAGTATTTTGAAAACCGTCTTTTCAGCCGGGCGCGGTGGCACATGCCTGTAATCCTAGCACTTGGGAGGCTGAGGCAGGAGGATCGCGAGTTCAAAGCCAGCCTCAGCAATGGCGAGGCACTTAGCAACTCAGTGAGACCCTGTCTCTAATAAAATACAAAAAAGGGCTGGGGATGTGGCTCAGTGGTCAAGTGCCCCTGAGTCCAATCCCCCGTACCAAAAAAAAAAAAAAAAAAAAAAAAGTTTTTAAAAAAGGAGTGTAAAACACTTCATTAATAACATTGATTATATGTTGACATATTTTTGATGTATTGGGTTACGTTTTATTAAGATGAATTTCCCCTGGACCTTTTTATTTTCTCAATGTGGCCACTAGAAAAATTTAAATTACATGTATAGCTCAAATTGTATGTCTAATCGACAGCACTGGACTAGATTACTTGGGGCAGATGATGAAGGTATTGATCATGGGGTTGGGCTAACTGTAGGGTAGAAAGGCTGGGTTAGTGGGAGATGGGGACTGGGTCATTTGGGAACAAGGTTACTAGAGCATGAGAGCTAGATTTTGGGGGACAGGAGTGCAGTTATGGGGAGAGAGGGGTCCGGTGGCATTATTAGAAACAGAGAAGTCATGCTATAAGAACTGAATGACAGGATATGTGCTGGATGAAGGGGCAAAAGGCGAAGCCTCTGTAGCTCAGTGAAAAGGGTGTCAGGTCCCGGCCAGCCCTGCACTTACCGCTTCTGCTCCCTGGAAGGAGAAAGAGACAGTGTTAGTTGATGCCACCACCTGAAGAAGACAGTCAGACATCCTGCCAGGTCAGCCTCCCCCTGACCCCAGCTCACCTCTCCTCTTCCATCTTCTTCCGCAGGAGGTCTCGCCTCCAGGCAGGCAGGCTGGCCAGCCGGGCCTCCTCCTCCTCCTCCTGAAACAACCACAAAGCTTCAGGATTAGTGTGGCTGGGAGAGACGGGGTGGGGGGTGCACCCCAACCTAGGGCACCTGAAGGGATCCAGGGACAACAGAACATGGATGTGGTCACAGGAAGAGAGGCTTTTGATGCCCACCTAAGGGATGAATGAAGATGCCTGAGAGTCTCCTCAGAGGGTGCCTCCTGCCCCATTCTCCACATGCCCCCCCCCCCACCATGACCCAGGCCAGAGAGATCAGAGTTGAATGAAGGGGAACAGAGAATGGAGTAGCTGGGCCCCAGAGGCCCTGAGCCTCATTTACCATGGGGCAGGTGCACACATGGTACCAGGCCCATCACCCAGAATCTCTGTCCAGAAGACTTGCCCCCCCCCCACCCCAACCAGTACCACCTGGCTAGCTCAGGGACTCAGATTGTCCCTGGTTCTCCTGTGAGTTACCTTAAGGCTCATGCTTGCCCTTTTCCCAAAGGAGTGGACACCTGTCCCACAATTGTGGGGCTGCAATGACATTGTATGTGAGGGGCATCCAACACAGGCAGCTTATAGCAAAGGGCTTTATTCCTTGGATGTCACAGAGGAGAGTCTGTACACATCACACATCACACAGAACACCACGGGTGGACAAGGAGGTAGCTGTGAACCCCATTGAAAAGCCAGAGACAGAGCCACAGTGCCCCAAGGTGGGGCCGTGATCCCTCACTCAGAGGGACCGATTCTGCTTCCTGGCTCCCCACAGAGCTCAGCAATGGGGCATGTGCCATGCCTTGCCTATACAGGCAAATACCCCATATCCTGTCTGGAGGGGACCTTGAAGTCTGGGGCAGCCTGGTCCTGAGCAGGCAGCTTTTCACCCGTTCTGGGTTCTTCCTGCCCCTGCTGGCTTCTGGCTTCTGGAGGGCATCATGCAGCCATCCAGACCCAGGTTCAGACGCTCAACAGTAGACTCTGAATCCACTGCTCAGATGTCGAACATCTCTGCCTCCTTCTCTTTCCAGAAGGAGAAGCTGCGGTCAATGTAGCGACAGATGTCCTCATTGCTGAACTCGCCCATCTCGGACACCAGCTCCAAAGGGTCTTCGGTGGGGACTTGGAGACCAGAGGGGTCTGAGTTGGGGGGAGGGGTGGCAGGGGGGGGCTGTGGCACTGGGGCAGGGGCCTCTGTCAGGTCCTCCGTGTCAGCGGGCATGGCTTCTTTGGGGGGCTCCTTTTCCTCCTCCTTTTCTTTCTCTTCCTCTTCTTCCTTCTCCTCTTCCCTGGCCGGCTCAGCCTCCAGGCTGTCACCAAAGAACTGGCACCTGAGGTCCTCGAAGCCGTCGCTCCAGCTGCGCCTGCCGGCCTCCACCTCCTCCAGTACAACGCGGTGGAAGAGGCGGATGCGCTCCCACGGGTGGCTGCCCAGCCTGTCGAACATCTCGTAGCACAGCAGGTGGCGGAACTTGCGCTCCTCCCGGCTCAGGCCCATCTCCAGCAGCTGGAAGTAGCCAAGCATGAAGAGGTCGAGGGTGAGGCTGTCGTAACGTCGAGGAGCGCCACCATCCAGGGGTGGCAGGAAATGCTCGGGCCAGTACAGGCCATGCGCCAGGCAGGGCCCTGGTGGTTGCCGCACGGGTACCTGCTGTAGCAGACTCCGCCAGTGACCCAGCAACTTGCCCACCACTTGCCGCTGCTTCAGCAAGTGCAACAGCCGCTTGTCCTGACTGTGGGCCTCGGTGTCGCCCGCCAGGGGCTGGGGAGCGCCCACTTCGTCCGGGACAGCGCCAGCGCCAGCTGCCACAATGCGAGGCAGAAGTTTTCGCAGGCGCACCTGGGCGTGGCGTCCAGGGCCCCGGAAGGTCCACTTGCGCCAATGCTCGAGGAAAAGGTAGACGATGCGCTCTTTGCGCATGTCGATATAGTCCTGGACGCCGGGCAGCTCGGTGGAGAGCGGCGGCCTGCGCGTCATCTGCTCGGGCTCTGGCAGTGCCACCTGGGGGTCCTGCGCCTCAGGCAGGCCCAAGGTACCCAAGGGCTCCTCAGAGGCCAGCAGTCCGTTTGCCACCGCAGCGCTCTGCTCTTCGGAGCCGGCAGCCACGTAGTCCTCCTCCAGGATGGGCTCACGGTCCGGGGTGCTGGCCGGCGGCAGGAGCTTGCGGCGCTGGCAGCTGGCGGGCGCCATGCCCTGGGCGCGCAGCTCATAGGTGGCCCGGAGTTGCTGCACCGAAACGCCGCACTCGAGGATCTCCCGCGCCACAGCCTCCCGGCACCAGCTGAGCGAGTGCGAGCGGCCCAGGCAAAGCGGCCCGGGTCGTGAGGGCGCATCGGGCAGCGGCTCCAGCGGCTGGCCAGTTTCGGCTGTCAGCAGCTCCGCCAGGTGTGCGGGTCGGCCGCCCAGTGCGGCCAGCAGCGTGGCCATGCTCTTGAGCAGCGTGGAGATCTTGCTGCACCAGGCGGGCAGGCTGGCGGCGCGGCCCTGCACGCGGCGCGGGTCAATGGTGAAGCGCGGCGCCGAGAGGGCGGCTGAGATGGGCAGCAGTTGCTCCAGCTCCAGCTCCAGCTGCTCCAGGCGCGCTTCCAGCTTCTGAGCCTTGTGCAGCACTTGCAGGTTCTCGATTTGCTGCTCGATGCGGAGGATGTCGGCCTCGGTCATGAGCTCGCCGAAGGGCCCGAGGATGGCGTTGTGCTCGCGGGAGTACCTCCAGCCCTCCGGGGGGTAGCAGCACGAGCTGGCAGATGTCAGCTAAGGCGGGGAAGACAAGAGAGGGGAGGGAGGCGCGTCTCCCTCTGGCCCAGCTCCCGCAGCAGCGCCGGGGAACCTTTTGCATGGCCCAGGTGGTGTAATGGCTCCGCGGGGCTGCGTTTGCAGGGACGGGCCGCGCCTGGCTGGTGGGCGATTACACTGCGTAGAGGCTTCGGCTTCTGGCTCTGGACAGTGTCCACTTTGGTTGCTGGTGGGGACACAGCTGGTCGCTGGGCGCTATTGCAAGGCAGGGAGGGCAGGCCGCCAGAGGGCATCTCCAGGCCTGGCTCCGCCACTCATTACACCACTCAAGGAACATGCGAAAGGCAAGGCGTTGAGGCTGAGAGGCAAGGTGGCGCTTCACAGCCCCCCCAAACCCGAGTTTCAAGCCAGATCCCAGAGAAGCCTCTCATGCCAGACCACGGATGCTTCTCAGGCTCTCCTGGGTCCCAAGCTCTCTGTCCCTGTGGCAAAGTTTCACATGCTGAATGAGAGGCCACACCACTCTACTGCAGCTCCCACTGTGACTCCCACCCCTTCGCACACCCCACTGGACTGACACAACATTTGGGACGCTTCTCATTTATTCCTCGATTTCCTCTACCTCTCTATCAGCTCTCTGGTGGCCAGCTTTTCCGTGCTGGGGGCTGACCTCCCCACAGGCCTCCTGATGCATCCTGACCCGCTACAGGCTCCCACACTGAGGTATGAAGATGCAGCTGCCTGCTTAACCAGCCCCAGACTCCCCACTGCTCCGGAATGCCCATTCTCTTCCAGGTAGCTGGCCAGGCCTCAAAGTGCCAGATGTGATCACTGCTTTGTATCCCCAGTTGTCACTCTCTCACATCATTCTGTTTTGTCTTCTTGGGGACATTTATTTGCTTGCTGATATACACATGCACTTGCACTCCCCCCCCACACACACACCCACCCACAGCTCCCTTGGAAGCAGGCCTTGGTATATTCATCAGGAACTCCTAGAGTTCACATACGACAGCATGTGTGCCGTGTAGATGGCACTCAGGGAACATTTGCTGCATGAATGATGGTAACCATCAACTAGTGCTAATTAGCCTACCTCACAGATGTCACACAAAGCTAAGTGCCAGCAGCTGGACAGTGGCAGGACTAAGCAGAGCCCAAGTCAGTTTGGCTGGGACCAAAGCCCTCTAAACTACACAGTGTGATCCCTAGACAGTGTCATCATCCGCCAGGCCTAGTTGCTTGTTAGAAATGCAGAAGCCAGGCTGGGGTTGTGGCTCAGCGGCAGAGCACTCGCCTTGCACGTGCGCAGCCCGGGTTCGATCCTCAGCGCCACATAAACATAAATGCATTGCATTGTGTACAACTAAAGTAAATAAATAAATATTAAAAAAAAAAAAGAAGCCGGGCGCGGTGGCGCACGCCTGTAATCCCAGCACTTTGGGAGGCTGAGGCAGGAGGATCGTGAGTTCAAAGCCAGCCGCAATGGTGAGGCACTTAGCAATTCAGTGAGACCCTGTCTCCAAATAAAATACCAAAAAGGGCTGGGGATTGACCCAGTGGTCGAGTGCCCCTGAGTTCAATCCCCGGTACCACAAAAAAAAAAAAAAAAAAAAAAAAAAAAAAAAGAAGAAAGAAATGCAGAAGCCGGGCGTGGTGGCGCACGCCTGTAATCCCAGCACTTGGGAGGCTGAGGCAGGAGGATTGCGAGTTCAAAGCCAGCCTCAGCAATGGCGAGGCACTTAGCAACTCAGTGAGACCCTGTCTCTAATAAAATACAAAAAAGGGCTGGGGTCGAGTAGCCCAGTGGTTGAGTACCCCTGAGTTCAATCCCCAATACCAAAAAAAAAAAAAAAAAAAGAGAGAGAGAGAGAGAGAGAGAGAGAAATGCAGAATCTCAGCACCCGGAAGATGTCCTGAAGCAGAATATCAAGGTCCCAGGTGATTGGAGGGCACATGGAAACTTGGTAAACATTGCCATCTTTCTTCAAAGAACAGGCTGCTGGGGCAGGGACTGGGACCAGTTCTGGAGGGTTCTCAACCTCATTTTCCTCCAAAGGCATTGGGCACCCTGAGGCTGAAGGGCCCCTGCAGCTGGAGGGGTGGCCTAGGGAATGGGCTGTAGGCTGAACGCAGACCCCAAGGCTTTCTGGGGATCCCTGCCCCACCCACCTTCCGCTTTTGCTCCTCCTCCTCCTGCATCTTCACCGTCAGCTTGCGGACCATCACTTGGCGCTTCCACTCGGGGATGGGCCGGCCCTGCTCGTCATGCGTGGGGACGAGTGTCTCCACGTTGAGCTGCACACCTGGCGCAGGGGTGGCGGGTGGTGCGGGCACTATGCTTCCATTGAGCAGTGGCTGAGGCCCCACGGCTGGCGGAGTGGGGCTCCGGGCCCGCGATGGGGCAGGTGACACTGGTGGCACCTGCGTGTCAGGCTGCAAGGAGAAGCAGGGGGGCTGAGTGTTGGGCAGGCAAGGGGAGCTGGGACGGGGCACCCGTCAGTCTCCTACCTGGGTTGCTGGCTGCCGGCTGCCTGAGAACACTGTGGTCAGCCCCTTGCTCTGCGGTGTTGGCTTCAGGCTCTTGCCTGCCTTGATCTCAGCCAGTAGCTCCGAGTTGTCACCCGTTGGGGACATCATGTTGAAAGACTTGGTGCCTGCCCACAGGAGGAGAATCACTGATTGGGGGCAGGACTATGACCCCAGCATCCTCCACCTTTCTCTCTCTAGCCCCCATCCCAAACCAGGACAGGCGGGGCCCTCCCTCGGGCCCAGAGGTAGCTCTCTAGATCCCAGGGTACCTCAAGCAGTTTTCAGGGCACCCAGAAGTGGACCCTCTGCTCCCAGCCCATGGTGGCCCCACCATTCTCCTGGCCCTACTCACGGGGCGTAGAGGCCCCGCCTGGAGGCCCCTGGGAGTTCATGGTGGCTGTTGGACTGGCCCTGGGGATTCTGGTATATGTCTCCGCCCAGCTACTGCCGGTCAGCTCTAAAACACTACCTTTAGAGCCCAGCCACCTGACCTTTGTCCCAGGTTCCCTGGCTCAGCCCTACCAGGGTGGAGTCTCTCTCCAGCCCTCTCCCTGCATCAGCAAAGCCCAGTGACCCTTGGACTGAGCCAGCTTCCATAGCCATAAGGACTCAGGACCCTGGAGTGCCAGCACCTAGCCAGACCACCCTCCCTGTCCCCACACCCACAGATGAGCAGACACACTGACTGCAAGCAGGGAGCACACTTATGGCAATACACTGCTCAGCTCCGGGGGACCCTGGTGTTTACTAAGGACATAGGAGAGGGCACCGAGGAAGAAGGGCCAGGCAGATGGCATGCAAATGCTTGGGCAGAGTTTGCATTTTCCAATGTGGCTGGTGGAGGGGAATAGGGATTTTGGAACCCTGAGGAGGGGTTCAGATCTGGGGGTGGGAGGTGAACAAAACAAGCCAGAAGCTCTCAGCTGCCTGGGCTGGTGATCCCAGGGTGAGTCACAAGGAGAGGAAAAGAGACAAGCGTACAGTCTGCTTTTTTTTTTTTTTTTTTTTTTTCCTTTTTTGGCAAAACTGTCAGCCAGGCACAGAATGATTGGCACATATGTGGGTGTGGTGGGGTACAAGGGTAGGTGTGGGGTGCAAGGGCCCCTCTGTGACATTGAGGTCCCCCCTTGACTACTGGCCCCTGGTCTGCCCTCTCCTCAAGTCCCAGCCCACTCTGTCGCCTTTCTCCTGGGTGAGCCTTCTTCTCCCCACCCCCGCCTCAGCCTCAGCCAGGAACCGCGCGAAGCTACTCACTCTTCCTGTGCCTCAGGACTCTCACCTCTAGGAACCAGAGAAGAGAAGTGACAGCAAAGTTAGGAGGGAGAGGGGGCCAGGGTGAGATGGGGACAGCAAGAGGACCAGGCAGGGCAGGAGGGACGAGAAGAGAGGAGGAGCATTCCTGTCCTTGACCCTGGCTCAGTCCATTCTGGGGCCCCACAAGGGTGGTATGTCCAATTCCCTGAGTGCTGCACAGGGTCACCACTGGCCCTGGTCCGTTTGCAAGGCCTTCATCTTGGCATTCACTGGGGCTAGGGCACCCAGCCCAGGCTCTGCTAGGAGGGGTGTCTGGGGCAGCCCCAAGTCCATTTCTTTTTCCTTTTTTAGTTGTCAGTGGACCTTCATTTTATCTATTTATTTGTATGTGGTGCTGAAAATCGAACCCAGTGCCTCACACATGCCAGGCAAGCGCCCTCTACCACTGAGCCTCAGCCTCAGCCCCCATTTCTCTTTTATTCCTAGCTTTGTCCTTGCAGCAGGATGCAGAAGAATGGAGAAGCTGACTGCAGAGCTAGGGTGGGCTGGGGGCATTCTGGAGGCTCAGACAATAGTGACACGGTCCCATGGCGCAGGCTGTGTGGACTGGGGCTCCATCTGAACCACACTCCTAGTCAGAGATGAAGCTTAGGATGGGGCCTCTGAACATTGTCCCTGCACTGAGTAACTGGGTGAGGAAGCCAACCTGCTGGTCTGGGGTGGGGGCACCTTCCAGGAAGCCTGTCAGGCAGAGCAGTGCCCCATCCTACAGAAGAAAGGACAGGAATCCTGGTCAACAGTGTAGCTCTTGATCAAGGATGCCCAGGAGCCCGAGTAGCTCAGTGTAGAGCATGTGCTTACCCACACATGCTGCCCAGGGGGATAGCCAGAGGGAGAAGGGGAAAACATGATGGGTCACTGACTTTGTCCCCTAGCCAGGTCCTGAATGTCCCAGGGCCCCTGGAGGAATCTGATTAGGAAGAATTCCTGTGGTATGTGAGGGGGCTCAAGTCTGGGCTAGCTTGGAAGAACCAGAGGAAGAGGTGGAGGGGAACTGAGGATGGACAGGGGCAGGGAGAAGGCCCGTGAGCAGTCCTGCCTCCCGAGACTAGTCCGCTCATAGCTCCCCGCAGAACGGGTTCATCAGAAGCCCCAGCCACCAGAGCTGAGACCTCCTTACTGGAGGGAGAAGGCCTAGGGAGGAGAGTGACCTGCCTGAGGCCACAGAGCCCAGTGCTGCTCTGGCAGGAAGGAAGGCAACTCGGCGCCTTCGCTTTGGGTCAAGTCTTCAATGGGGTAGGGGCCGTCGGGAGGAAGCGGGAGGAAAGGGGGGCGGACCCGGCAGCCGCAGCTGGGGAGGGGGCGGTGTCTAGATTTCCCTCCCCCTCTGGGGCTGGCGCCGCCCCCACCCCGCAACCCTCCCCTACTCACTGCCTGTGGACGACGAGGAGCGGCGCTGCCCGCAGCCGGAGCCCGCGCCCTCCGAGGGCAGAGGTGGGGCAGGCGGCGGCGAGCTCTGGGCCTCAGGCAGGGGCGGCGGCGGCGGCGGCGGCGGCGGCGGCAGCTCCCTGGACGCCTTGGGGTCCGCGGCGCAGCCGTTTTGCACGTGGTTCCCCGGGAGCTGCGCCGCCTGCGGGGGAGCGGAGGGGCCAGCTAGTGAGGCGCGGGCCGCAGGGCCGGTCCCGGGGCGGCCGGCGGGCGCGGGCTGGAGGGCACGCACCTCCTCGCTGTGCGCCATGCCCGGGCGTGCTGCCAGCGGCTCCCCGGCGCAGCGGCCCAGCTGGCGGTAGTAGTCCCCCGTGCTGGGCTGCTTGCCGAAGGTCCGGGGCTTGCGGCCGGAGTCCTGCCTCCGCAGCCCGTTGTGGTGGTCGCGGGAGCTCCGCTGCGGGAAGACCGATGGGCTTTGGCCACTTGTCCCCAACGCCCCCAACGCTCCCTTCCCCAGCTCTTCTCCTCCCCGGGGCTCACGGCCAGCAGCCGTCGAGTGGTGCAGCCGCCGAGTCCCTAGATTCCCTGGTTCTCAGGGCAACACGGGGCTAGGGTCAAGGGGGCCTCGGTGGAAGGGCAGCCTGGACCGGCCCCACAGGGAGGGGTTCTGGGCGGAGGCCAAGGGCACAGGGGCCCCCACTGAGGCCAGAAGGGGCGGGTCCAGGGGCGGGGTGGCCCAGCCCTGACGCCAGGGGGAGCCGGAGAAGGGGTAGCAGCTCTCAGCTTAGTGGCCCTGTGGCCTGGGCCGCACCCTGCAGCCGGCTGTCCGACCAACCGCACGTCCCGAGGCTCCGCCGAGCTCTTTCTAGGGGGTCTCGGCCCCTAGGGAGCCCTGCCCAGAGCCGGTGCCCTGTTAGACTCCTGCTTGCCCAGGGTTCCCGGCCGACCGGCCAGGGTCTGTTCCTACCTGCGACTGTGCTGGTGGCCCCCGCTGTGCACCTGGCGGCGGGGGCGGCACAGATCCGACACCTGCGTTACCTGATCCTTCCTCTCAGGTTACAGCCCGGCCTGCGCCCGCCCGGTCGCGGCCGGCCTATGGGCTCTGTCGTCCTGACATCACCTAGGACCCGCCAATCCCAGGCCGAATCCCCCAGCAGTCATCGATGCCACCAAGGCCCAACTGCTCCTCCATACCTGGCGGATATGCTGCGCCTGTCACACCGGCCAGGTGTGGCCCCGCCCCCTGGACCTCTCTCCCTCTCCTCCTCTCTCCCTGGCACCCCGACCTTCATGTCCCTACTCATTTGCCAGAGACAGGATGAGGGTCTGATCCCTGGCAGTCTCATTTGGCTCCCGGGTTCCAGGTCGCATCCCCTCCTTTTCCCTCCCGCATCTGGAAACCATCGCCATCCTCGTAAACGACACCAACACCCGCGCACAAGTCTCGGGTTTCAGGGCCAGCAAGGCGGGCTCAGGTGACAACTCAGCCCGCTGCCCCATTGCGGATGCCCCCCGCTAAGCCCAGCTCCGGGAGAAGGATGTAAGGTGGTGGGGCCAAAGGCCGAATGATCAGGCGGGGGCTGTTCTCTGCCCCGCCCTCCCAGCCTGTGCGTCCTCGATGTGGCCTCGGACCCTCTGCACCCCGCCTGTCCAGGCTCACGTTGCAGGAAACGCGACACGATGGATTTGTTTTCTGGGCCAGCCGGCCCCCTCCACACCCCCTGCAGTCCTGGAGGCACGACCCTGCTCTCTCCCGCAGCTCAGGCACCCGTGCAGGGCGCAGCAGGCACACAAAGGTCTCTTTGTGGAGCAGACCCAACGCCTGCAGCTCGGCACGCACACACCCCAGAGGGGCGTGGGGAAGGCACAGTCCTGGCCCTTGGCTCAGGCATGGGGACTGGGTGCTGGTCAGAACCCCTGTCCCAGGCTTTGGGCAGGGCCCTTGTGCCTGTCCAGCCTGTGAAAGTTGACTGGGCCCAGGCCCCTTGCAGCGCCCCCCCCCAAGAGCCCACTAGAGCTCCCTCCAGAGATGAAAGGGGAATCTGATGTTAGTGCTTGGTCTGGGGTGGCATGAAGGGGGTGGCAGTTGCAGTCCTTGGGGAGGCTCAATGTCCCTCCCATGCCTCTGTGACAGTGGCCTTGTGACCTGTTTCACCAGTGCATACTGATTGCTCTGCTTCATCCTGGAGTGGCCTACCTTGGGCTGGGGTGAGAACTGCACGGTCTAGGCCCTGACAGAACCCTGAGGGGCTGCCACCACACAGCTGGCCACCTGTGGTCTCATGTCTTTTTTTTCTTTTTCCCCCACCTCTCAGACCAGTTGGTCTGTACTCCAGGACCCCCTCAACCTCCCTGCCCAGGTCCCAGAGCTGCCCAGACAGGACCGCTGCCCCCTTCCCTGCAGGTCCTGGTGACCTGGACCACTCACAATTACTGTGTCCTCCCTCACCACCCCCTCCTAAGATCACTGCTTGCTTCTCCCCCTGCCCAGGGTGCCCACCTCAGCACTGCCTCCCACCTACGGAAGCTCAAACTTCAGCAGGAGCCAGCCTCAGCTTCTCCGCCACTCGGACAGTGGGTGCTGGGTCCTGGGGTGTTCACTCACCTGACACACACCCTCCTCCTGGCCCTCACCCTTGAGCTATGACATGGCCTCTCCCACCTGGAAGACAGCTAGGGTTCCATTCTTCACCTGAGCCCATGGACATGGGCATGGGCATGTCAGTGGAGGGTCAGTCTGCACACGTTCTCTGTCACCTCAGGGAAAACCCTGCCACTCCATGCAAGAGGCAGCACAGACCCAGCTCCTGGTGAGGTGCAGCCACCGGGGTCTGGGTGTTTTCACCCCGACTCGGCATGGAGGGAGATGTGCTTGTCTAAGTCACCTCCCTGTGCCCAGTGCAGCCCTGAGCCCTAATGGAACTGATCAGGAGCTTCAACTCTTGAACACAGCCTGGACCCAGGGACCCCACCTGTGTCTACCAGCCAGGCCCGCACCGCCCTGGGAGGCAGCAGGGGAGGGCTCACTACCTCCTTCTTGAGTGGCTCTGTCTCCACGTGGCGGAGCTTGTTCTTGGTCTGCATGTAGATGTCAGCTGCAGGGAGCCCCACAGGGGGGTTAGGGGCCGGGTAGCCCGGTGGAGGCGGAGGCAGCTGGGTGCTTGGGGGTGGGGGCGGTGGAGGGAAGCTGGGTGGCGGTGGTGGGGGTGCAGATCTCCCCATCTTGCCCTGAGACAGGCCCAGCTCCGGGTTCAGCATGTCCATGTAGTTCTGTATGTCTGCGGCTCTTGCGCTGGAAAGTCCTGGGGAGGCACGGGGAAGGCTGGGTGTGGGAGTTTGCAGAGAGGCTGTCCCCCAGAACTCGCCAGACTCCCCACAACCTGGAAACCACTTGCTGAGAGGCACAGCAGTCTCTGGATGCTATTTGATGTGGCCTGCTGGGGCCTCTAGCAGTGCTGGATGGTTCCTGCTCCCTAGCCCTGCACTAACAGTTGGGAGACAATGTGCTCAGGTTTGGAGGGGAAGCAGCAAGGGGCTTTGGGCTCCAGGTGTGCCTGTAGGGCAGGGCCACCTGGACAGGGGAGGGGCAGCTCTTCAGGGAAGAGCTGGCAGGGCAGGTGGCAGGAGTCTGGATGGCCACACCTAACCTTTACAGGGCACCCGGTCAGCTCTGCAGTCCACCACCTGGCGACAGCAAACAGGCATTGCAGGTGGACCACGTTCACGATCGGGGTGTGGTAGTGTGCAGACCCATGCCTGGCTTTGCCCAAGGTTTGTGCAATTGTGTATGTTTGAGCCTGTCACATTTGTGTGCACAACTCTGTATCTGTGAATGTATCTGTGTTGGTCCTTACACACCGTGTGTGCGCATGTCTCTCCAACGGAAACCAGGTTTGAGTCCTTGTGTGAGGTGCGCACAGACACCGGCACGCCTCTGCTTGTGTGCCTGTGCATTCCTATGTATGTGTACGCCGTGTGCACACACGTACAGATGTGACTTTTGAGTGTGAGTAGGCAAGAACAATGAACCGTGGTGGGGCGCATGTGGGTTTGGGGGCAATGCACGTGGATGTACATGTGGTTGTGCGGTGGGCACACAGGACCCTGGGTGTCCCCTCTGGGTGTTCAGGACAGTGAGTGAAGGGCCGCCTCTGGTGGACCATGGGCAGGGACCCTGGGCAGTCTGCGCTCCCTCCTCCCTCTCCCGCCGGCCCACTCACCACGAGGAGGGTGTTGGCCCTTGATGCTGGAGTGGCTGGAAGAGCAGGAGTCGTAGTTGGAGAGGGTGCTGGCAGGTGAGCTGAGGTCAAAGTTCGGTGGCTGGACTGACATG
The DNA here is from genome assembly GCA_025594165.1 of Tamias sibiricus. Classification (NCBI taxonomy): domain Eukaryota; kingdom Metazoa; phylum Chordata; class Mammalia; order Rodentia; family Sciuridae; genus Tamias; species Tamias sibiricus. Next base: position 4,680,067 of record CM046658.1, on the reverse strand, counting down.
GTGGTGTTGGGTGAGGACATGCCCGAGTCAGGCTGCTTTGCCTCCAGCTCGGTGGACGAATCCTGGGACAGTACTCGGTGCTCCACACTCTGAGAAGAAGGCAGGGGGGCCGTGAGGGCAAGCCCGCTCCACAGATCTGCGCTTTTTGGGCTAGGGTCCCATTCAGGCATGCCCTTGCTGTGTGACTTCAGCCAAGCCACTTCCCTCTCTGAGATCCTTTCCCCATTGCAAAAGGGTCTTGGGTTCTTCCGAGGCTAAGATTCAAGTCCAGCCCCCTAGCAGGACCTGGGGTTCCAGAGAAACTCCCGTCCTGGTCCTTCCCTGCTCAGGAGCCTGGAAGCCACCAAGGGAAGGGGCCCTGGGCTGCACCCCAGGGAGAATGCCATGCACCAGCCTCCCCTTGTCAACCAGCAGAGGGTCTGGGCTCTTGTGTCTTCAGGAGGGGTCCTGGGGTAGGGGTACAGGGAGAACTGTCCCCCCTGAACTGGCTGAAAAACGCCTGTTTCTCCTTTCCCAACCTGTCAACTTCCAACGCCGACCCTGATGGGGCTCTGGGGGTGGGGAATGGTGGGGCCTGGTGGCCCGGCTGAGCTGGGATGGGCAGCCCCTACCCAGGCTCCCAAGCCTGTCACCCTCCCTCCCACCAACTGTGCCTCTGACCGCAGGCTGGGATTGGGCTAGGGTGGGGGCCCTGCTTACATTGCCCATGCTGTCCCTGCTGCCGGCAAGCCCGCTCTCTCTCTGCCGCCTCCTGCCCAGACCTACTCCTCCCTGCCCCATGCCCCCTCCCTGCCTGAGAAGTGTCACAGGCCCCCTGGGAGAGGGAGGCAGCCTGGCACCAGGTAACGGCTCGGCAGCCTCGCTCATTGGCCCTGTAATTAGGGGCTCTTCGGGAGTGTTTGCCTTTTCTGGGCCAGCATCCTCGGTGGCTTGGATCTGTCACTGCTGTAGCTGGGCCTGCCCGGGCAAGAGGGTCAGGCCCTGCTGTCCACGCACCCACATTCAGGGGGTTCAGCCTCTGCTGAGTATCCTAAAAGCCAAAGGGGAGCCCAGGATAATGGCTTTGGGGGATGGCCTGAAGGTGCCCTTTCCTTGGCTGACACTAGTGGGCACCAAGGGCACCCAGTCCTGACCCACCATGGGCTACAGACACAGAGGCTGGGACACAGGCTCTGCAGCCTGAAAAAAAATGGCTTTAAATTATGCCTCCCCCACCCCACTTACTAGCTATGCGACCTTGGGCACATCACCTGTCCTTTCTGTGCCTGCTTCTTCATCTGTAAATGGCTAAGTTCACTGTTCCCTGCCCAGTGGGTGGTCAAAAAAGACTTTAAAGGTTAGTTAAGTGCCATGCATGATATCTAGTAAATGTCTTATGTGCCAGCTGTTACTATGTGATGAACTTGATGCCTACCAAGCACTCATCAAGGTTGCCTGCCAGAGCCAAAATTCAATCAATTATTGCTAGCAGTGGCAGTGGGGCAGGCTCTCAGGAGGTGCTGGAGGGTCCTGGGCTCTGCTGCTATGCCCACAGCCCACAACAGAGACAGATTCTCTCAGCTGGAAGGAACCCACCTTGTGTGCAGAAAGGCCCTTGACAGTGTCTACCCCTGCTTGTATGCCACTGTGACAGGGTACTCACTAGCTGCAGGGCCACCCACCCTCTTTGCGAGTTCCTTTCCAGGGGGGAGTTCATCCTTTAGTCTATCAGCAGTCTCTGACCCTGGGCCTTGCTACTCATGCAGACCTCAGGACTGGGGCAGACAGGGCCAGGGACCCCCCACTGTTTCTCCTCCAGGCTTCCTTTGGAAGCCCCTGTCATGGCCTGGCTATCTTCTGGAACTGGTCAACTTATTTCTGCAGATGTCGGTGAGGCCCACCCTCTTTCCTACCTCATTTCTCCAAGGAAGCAGTTGGGCAGGGCCCTAGACTTGGTGACATCCACACCTGAGCCCAAGCCCCAGTGGGTTGCTTCATGGCTGAGCAACCATAATAAAATAATTTACAAGAGTCACGTAAGCGTCTGGTTATGAATTAGCCAGGAACGCACAAACATGTGGTATTGTGGTCAAGAAAGAGTGGCTCCTCCACCACCTACTGTCTGCATGACCTTGGGTCTGCAGGAGACTCAGTTTACTCATCTGTGACATGGAGACACTAGCATTACCTACCTCAGAGAGTGGCTGTGAGTTAAATGAGGTGGGTGAATGAACTTGGCTGGCCCCTGGTTGGAGTCTTTTGACCTCTCCTAGCCTCATCTCTTGTCAGATGACTCTGGTCCTCCCTGTCCCCCTTCCCTTGACTTCTTGATCTCTTGCACCTCACTGTGCCTTGCTCCCCAATGGGCAGTGGATCTGGGCTGAGCGGTAGGTTTGACAGTGGTCAAGGTACTCTTGTGTCACCTTGGGCAAGGGGCTGCCCATCCCTGGACTTCAGCTCCCTCCTCGGCCGAAGGGGTAAGACCTCTACCTTGGGGTGGGGGTGGGATGGGATGGCGACGAAGGCGGAACCCGGTCATACCAGGTTCTCCACGGTGCGCAGGTAGCTGGTGCAGTGGCTGTGGCCGTTGTAGTCCGACAGGTCGGCGGCCGTGTACCCGTCACGGTCGCGGACGTCCAGCTCCGCGCCGTTCACTACCAGGATCTGGCAGCACTGCAGGTGCACGGGGGTGAGCACGCGGCGGCGAGTGGCGCCCGCGCCCGGGCGGGGCTGTGCTGAGAGCGCGGCGCCAGCAGAGGGCGCGCGCCCCGCCCGGGCCCCGCCCACCCTAGGCCCCGCCCCGGGCTCCGCCCACCACAGGCCCCGCCCCTCTCGGGCCGCCCTGACCTCCAGCTCGCCGTTCTCCGCGGCGTCGTGCAGCGGGGTCCCCGCCCCACAGGTCGGCCGAGATCTCGCCGCCGTGCAGCAGGAGCCAGCTGAGCACTTTGGCGTGGCCGCGGCTTGCGGCGAAGTGCATGGCTGTGGCGCCGTCTTTGTCCTGCTCCGACAGGCTCACGTCAGTGCAGCTCACCTGGAGAGAGGGGCGGAGAAAGGGGCGGGGACTGGGCACCAGGCCCCTCCTGGCTGGGCCACCGCCCCATGCCAGTTCCGGCGGGTCCCAAGGCCCCTCCCTCCCTGTGCCCAGCTCACCAGCCACACGATGACTGAGCTGTGGCCCATCTGCGCTGCAGCATGAAGCGGGGTCATGCCATCGTGGGCGCAAGCGTGCGGGTCCGCGCCGCACTCCTGCACCAGGTACTGCGTCACCTCCAGGTGGCCCTCCTGGCACGCCAGGTACAGGGGCGTGGCACCGTTCTTGGTTTGGGCATTCACTCCCCTGCGAATATGCAACACCCACCACGGACTCTCAGTGCCTGCCGTCCTCCAAAACCTTCCAGGCCTCGCCTCGATCCTGGGAGCCCCAGAGGGCCGGGAGAGTGGTGTTGGACAAAGCCCTGACTCCCTCGAGACTAGGTCCCACAGCACCCTCCCTCAGGGGGCCCCTCTGCTGTGATCCCACCCACAGCAGCCTGGATTTTATAAAGCATCTGACAGCACATCCTGCTCCTAGGGCGCAGTCCTGCCTTTACCAACGCCCTGTTTTTGCTCTGGACCCTCCTACCCCGGGGCAGCTCCATGGATGGCCTGTCAGGCTTGGTTAGCCATAACTGCTTCTGGCCTAGGCCTCCCCCAGACGAGGGAGTTCTCAGAGGTCAGGGAGGTAGGGTTGCCAGATAAAACACAGGATGCCCACTTAAATCTGAATTTCAGATAAATATCAGTAATGTCTTAGCATATCCCAAATACTGCATGGAACAAAAAGAATGTATACCAAAAAATGTTTATCAGCCGGGCGAGGTGGCGCACGCCTGTAATCCTAGCACTTGGGAGGCTGAGGCAGGAGGATCGCCGAGTTCAAAGCCAGCCTCAGCAGTGGCGAGGCTCTTAGCAACTCAGTGAGACCCTGTCTCTAATAAAATACAAAAAAGGGCTGGGGATGTGGCCCAGTGGTCGAGTGCCCCTGAGTTCAAATCCCTGGTACAAAAAAAAAAAAAAATGTTTATCTCAAATTTGAAGTTAAATTGACATCCTGGGTGTGTTTTTTTGTTTGTTTGTGTTTGTTTTTTGATTTGGTACTGGGGATTGAACACAGGGGCTAAGTGCCTCGCCACTGCTGAGGCTGGCTTTGAACTTGTGATCCTCCTGCCTCAGCCCTCCCAAGTGCTGGGATTACAGGCGTGTGCCACTGTGCCTGGCTGACATCCTGGGTTTTGTTGTGTCCCAAGGTGGTGGTGGTTGTTATTCTTTTTTTTTTTTTTTTCAGTACTGGGATTAAGCCCAGGGGTACTCTACTACCGAGCTACATTCCCAGCCCTTTTAAAAATTATTATTGGGGCAGGGGTTGTGGCTCAGCAGCAGAGCGCTTGCCTCGCATGTGTGCGCGGCCTGGGTTCGATCCTCAGCACCACGTAAACATAAATGCATTGCATTACATATAACTAAAGTAAATAAATAAATATTTTTTAAAATATTATTATATATATTATTATTATTTTACTTTTTTTTTTTTTTTTTTTTTACAAATTTTGAGGCAGGGGCTAGACAAATTGCCCAAGATGGCCTTGAACTTGGAATCCCTCTGCCTGGTGCTCCCGAGTAGCTGTGATTACAGGTGTGTACCACCATGCTCAGCTATGAAGGTTCATCTTAAGTCCCACTATCATTCCTATTTTGCAGAGGAGCAACTGAGACTGGGTCCAGGTGTTGCTACAGACTACTCAGCTGGTAAGTGGCGTGGGAACACATATCTGTCTGGGATGCAGGGCCTCCCCTGCAGTAGGCATGCAGGTACTGAAAGGACAGTGGGGGAGGGCCCTACACCCCAGGGGCTTCCACTACAGCTTGCCGTTCTGCTATCACTGACCTTCACCCTTGTTGCTCCTCCACCCAGCTTACTGTCCTAACTGGGGAACGGTGAGCCAGCCCCATTGGTGAGATGCTGCTAGGGAACACAGAAGCTGACCTAGCCACTACTAGGCTGATGGATGAGTGAAGACAGTCCAGAGTGCAGTTACTGCAATGGGACACTAGGTGGAGCCACAACCTACCCCAGAGCCCCCTTCTCCCCTACAAGTCTATAAGCTCAAGGTAGGGGCTATGCCCTGCTCTGATCAGACCTTGGCGCCCTAGGAACACAATTCTTGGGGGGTGATGTGTGAGTCACGTCCTTACCCCCAACTGCCTACCCCTATCTACACACCCACAGTGGCAATCACATGCACAGTCCACACCCCCCAAGCCTCTCACTCATCCAATCGCCTGTCCATCTGTCCATCAGCTCAGCCCCAAGCCATGCCCTCCTCCCCATCTGCTCATTCCACCCACCTTCCTGTCACCCCAGTGTGACCCAGCCATGCGTGCTCTCTCCTCCCTCTCACTCACGCCTCCCAGTAGACTTCTTGTTCTCTGCCCACTTCCCTGTCCCTGGAGTCCCCCAGGTCATCTGCAGCCTGCACCGGGCACCACCCTCTGGCCTGGGCAGCCCCCTTCCCTGATCTCTGAGGCCGAAGCAGAGCCTGGTGCTTTATAAGTTGAGGGGGGCCTGGCTGTCCTTCAGTTACCCCCTGTGTCGAGAGCAGAGTGGGTCCTGCCAATCCAGCGCAGGGCAAGCCACAGACCCAGCCTCGCACCTCTCCTCAGAACTTGCTGGCCCGCTGCCCTGGCCTCTACGCCCCCAGTGGTGCCGGCATCGCCCCCACACATGCGCATGCTGGTGTGCCAGGAACAGCCTGTTGAATATTTCATGACCGACACTCAGCAGCCTGAATTATTCACCCTGTAACCAAGGCATGGCAAATGCTGGGGTCCTGGGGCTCGGGGCCCTCTCTGGGGCAGGGGGCAGCACAAGGCAGTGTACATGACACAGGGGACCAGATCTGTGTTGAGCTGTGCCCTCCCAGCATCCCCTGTGGCAGGCAGCCATCGCCCAAGGGTGCCCAGCCAGTCTGAGAAGGAGGAAGACAGCAGGGGGCAGTGGTGCCCACTAGCTGCCACTCCCAACAGAGTCCCTGACACTCATTAAGACTGGAGCCTGCCCCCATTATTATAAGTATTCCAGCCATGACCCCTATTCCTGCAGTCAGAACCTCCTGCCCAGGAGACCCCAGGACATAGAGCTCATATGCTTGATGGGCCACAGGGAGCCGAGGGGAGCCGCCTAGTTCTTTTTTTTTTTTTTTTCTTGTACCAGGGATTGAACTCAGGGGCACTCGACCACTGGGCCACATCCCCAGCCCTTTTTTGTATTTTATTAGAGACAGGGTCTCACTGAGTTTGCTAAGTGCCTCGCCATGGCTGAGGCTGGCTTTGAACTTGTGATCCTCCTGCCTTAGCCTCCCACCGCGCCTGGCTTGCCTAGTTCTCTTTTTGCTTGACCTGGAGGCAAGAGGAAACATGGGCTCCCTCCCACTCGCTGGAGAGAATCGCAAAAATATGGATCAGCATGAGGAACAAAGGAGAGCTCCCCACTTGGAGAGATTAATGAACAACAGTAGTGATAAAACGAATAATTAATAATAGTGACAGCAGCTACTATCTATTGAATGATTACTTGTTCCAAGCACTGCAATGCACACATTCCCTTATCTGGTCCTCAGAACAGGTTTATGGGTGGCTATTGGCACCGGTCCCCCTCCTACAGATGAGCCCAAGAGAGCTATCACCACCTGGCATGGAGCAGGCAGAGCCACCTGCGAGCCTGGCCCAGTGGAGAGCTGGGGTGTGACTCCAGCCGTGCTGTGTGCACAGCCCTCCAGTCTGTCTGTCTGTCTCCCTCTTTCTGCACAAACTACTGTCCTTCTCTGCATGCTGGGAACCGGGGGAGCCTCACTGCCAGTGAGTTCAGCTCTATGTGGGACTGGGACATGATGGGGACTCGACAGGAAGGCCCAGGCCCTGGTGTGGGTCCTGTACTCCCAAGCCGTGACACAGTGTCACTTCTTGTTTCTTTGCCTTCCAGAACCCATCCATGAAGTGGTAGCTACCATGCGCCAGGAGTCCTCGTGCCAGGAGGACCGGCCACCAAGGGCACTCACAGCTGTCCTGGAGTGTCCAGTCCAAGCACAGGTTGGGCTAGACATCATTTCTTTTTTCTTCTTCTCCTTCTTTTCTCCTCCTCCTTCTTCCTTTTTTCCTCCTCCTCCTCCTCTTACTGGGAATTGAACTCTATGTTCCCAGTCTCACCCAACCTTTTTAAAAAAATTTGAAACAGGAGCCAGGCCTGTAATCCCAGCACTTGGGAGGCTGAGGCAGGAGGATCGCGAGTTCAAAGCCAGCCTCAGCAATGGTGAGGCACTTAGCAACTCAGTGAGACCCTGCCTCTAATAAAATACAAAAAAAAAAAAAAAAAAAAAAAAAGTGCTGGAGATGTGGCCCTGTGGTTGAGTGCCCCTGAGTCCAATCCCCAGTACCAAAAAAAAAAAAAAAAAAAAAAAAAAAATTGAAACAACATCTTGCTAAGTTTCTGAGGCTGGCCTTGAACTTGCAATCCTTCTGCCTCAGCCTCCCAAGTCACTGGGATTACAGGCATGGCCATCACATCAGGCTCCATCCTCCTTCTTGATCCCAAACTCTGGAGTTTTTTTTTTTTGGTAGTGATCACATAAATCACGCTTTTCTTTTTCTCTTAGTACCAGGGATTGAACTCAGGGGCACTCGACCACTGGGCCACATCCCCCAGCCCTTTTTTGTATTTTATTAGAGACAGGGTCTCACTGAGTTGCTAAGTGCCTCGCCATGGCTGAGGCTGGCTTTGAACTTGCACGATCCTCCTGCCTTAGCCTCCCACCGCGCCTGGCTTGCCTAGTTCTCTTTTTGCTTGACCTGGAGGCAAGAGGAAACATGGGCTCCCTCCCACTCGCTGGAGAGAATCGCAAAAATATGGATCAGCATGAGGAACAAAGGAGAGCTCCCCACTTGGAGAGATTAATGAACAACAGTAGTGATAAAACGAATAATTAATAATAGTGACAGCAGCTACTATCTATTGAATGATTACTTGTTCCAAGCACTGCAATGCACACATTCCCTTATCTGGTCCTCAGAACAGGTTTATGGGTGGCTATTGGCACCGGTCCCCTCCTACAGATGAGCCCAAGAGAGCTATCACCACCTGGCATGGAGCAGGCAGAGCCACCTGCGAGCCTGGCCCAGTGGAGAGCTGGGGTGTGACTCCAGCCGTGCTGTGTGCACAGCCCTCCAGTCTGTCTGTCTGTCTCCCTCTTTCTGCACAAACTACTGTCCTTCTCTGCATGCTGGGAACCGGGGAGCCTCACTGCCAGTGAGTTCAGCTCTATGTGGGACTGGGACATGATGGGGACTCGACAGGAAGGCCCAGGCCCTGGTGTGGGTCCTGTACTCCCAAGCCGTGACACAGTGTCACTTCTTGTTTCTTTGCCTTCCAGAACCCATCCATGAAGTGGTAGCTACCATGCGCCAGGAGTCCTCGTGCCAGGAGGACCGGCCACCAAGGGCACTCACAGCTGTCCTGGAGTGTCCAGTCCAAGCACAGGTTGGGCTAGACATCATTTCTTTTTCTTTTTTCTCTTCTTTTCTCCTTCTCTTTCTCCTCCTCCTTCTTCCTTTTTTCCTCCTCCTCCTCCTCCTCCTCTTCCTCTTACTGGGAATTGAACTCTATGTTCCCAGTCTCACCCAACCTTTTTAAAAAATTTGAAACAGGAGCCAGGCCTGTAATCCCAGCACTTGGGAGGCTGAGGCAGGAGGATCGCGAGTTCAAAGCCAGCCTCAGCAATGGTGAGGCACTTAGCAAACTCAGTGAGACCCTGCCTCTAATAAAATACAAAAAAAAAAAAAAAAAAAAATAAAGTGCTGGGATGTGGCCCTGTGGTCGAGTGCCCCTGAGTCCAATCCCCAGTACCAAAAAAAAAAAAAAAAAAAAAAAAAAATTGAAACAACATCTTGCTAAGTTTCTGAGGCTGGCCTTGAACTTGCAATCCTTCTGCTTCAGCCTCCCAAGTCACTGGGATTACAGGCATGGCCATCACATCAGGCTCCATCCTCCTTCTTGATCCCAAACTCTGGAGTCTTCAAAGACCCTCAGCCAAGCCCTCTTCATAGGCTGGAAGCTTCCTGGTAGTGATCACATAAATCACGCTTTTCTTTTCTCTTAGGGAAAAAGATGATCTGGACAAACTGTGACTATTTTTTTTTTTTTTTTTTTTTTGGTGGTACCGGGGATTGAACTCAGGGGCACTCGTCCACTGGGTCCACATCCCCAGCCCTTTTTTTGTATTTTATTTAGAGACAGGGTCTCACTGAGTTGCTAAGTGCCTCGCCACTGCTGAGGCTGGCTTTGAACTCACGATCCTCCTGCCTCAGCCTCCCAAAGTGCTGGGATTACAGGCGTGCGCCACCGCGCCCGGCCAAACTGTGACTATTAAGCAAGCCACCCTCTGGTTGCACAAAAGAAAGGTAGAAGGCTCGTGAGGGTCTGTTGGAAATCTCTGTTCAAATTTGTGCCAGTTTACTGTTCATGCTGGCCCAGGGAACAAGGACGGATCAGTCCCCCCACGGATTCAGACTCAGGTCAAAGAGCAAAACGTCCAGTGACCTCCCAGCTGCTTAAGAAGACTTCTGCCCTGAGAGAGGTCAGAAAGGGGCTGGGATCCCAGGACCAGATCTTGTGGCTGGGGCTGTTCTGAATAGTCACACAGCCTCCTGGGTTCTACATTTCCTGGTGTCCACCAATCACACCTCCTGCTTAGAGCCAAAGTTCCTAAACCAGTCTTGGCTCAGGGAAGAATCGCAGCCCTGTTTTGAGGAAGGTTCTAAAACAGTCCATTGACACTCTAAACTCCAGCAAGCCTAGAGCATTTCCAGAGGCCGGCACTTCCCGGCAACTCTCTCCGCCTTCCAGATCTACCTTCTGATCTGCCATTCAGCCAAACTTGACCCTGCCTCCGGCCTCTGTGCCTGCCAGTGCGGTGGCAGTGCCCTCAGGGCGGAGCTTGGCATGGCTGGCTGCTTCTAACTCAGTGTCCACTCTCAGCTCCTCTGATCTTTGTTTTTTGGTACCAGGGATTGAACTCAGGGGCACTTGGCCACTGGGCCACATCCCCAGCCCTTTTTTGGGATTTTATTAGAGACAGGGTCTCACTGAGTTGCTAAGTGCCTCGCCATGGCTGAGGCTGGCTTTGAACTCGCGATCCTCCTGCCTCAGCCTCCCAAAGTGCTGGGATTACAGGCGTGCGCCACCGCGCCCGGCCGCTCCTCTGAAAGGCCTTCCCAACCCCCTCAATTTAGAGAACTTCCTCCCAATTCTCTCGATACTCTGTTTCATTCTTTCCAGAGACACAGATTCCAGGGCTCTATCTGCAGGACAGGCAGAGCCTGGCCCTCTTGGAGCTCCGCCCTCCTGGGGCAGCGGCTGGCCAACCCGCACTGGGACAGGAAGAACGCGCACCCAAATGGGCTGCCTGCTCCCGTATTTTTTTTTCTTGGAAGCCACCAGTGCAGACGGGCTGGAAGGCTATAGCTCAGCGGCTAGTTGTTGAGAAAATACGTGTGTCCGTGAGCAAGAAGGGGCAGGCAGGCCAGGACCTGCATGATGCCTGCTCACTATGGCCTCTGCCTGGTAGGACAGAGACAGTCCACTGGCCAGATGGACACACAGAGGCTCAGAAAGGGAGTTTCATCTAAGGTCAGAGGGGCGACCTTAGTCTGAGGATTCCAGACTCCTCCATACAACAGGCACTAGCTCCCCGCGTGTCAGGCGCCCCGGCAGGAAGAGAGCCTCGTTAGTGAAGGGGACAGACAGGAGGAACACTCAGAGTCACACGGCACACAATGCCAGCTCACAATAAGGGCCACAGGGGAAAAGAGCCAGGCCAGGAGTGTGATGTGGGGGCAGGTTACCACGTGGGCAGGCTCAGGGCTGGCCTGGCTGAGAAGGTGGCCACCCAGGGAAGACTTGAAGGAGGGCCAAGCAGGCGGGGGCTCTCTGGGGAGGAGGCCCAGGAGAGGGATCAGCCTGCACGCAGCTGGGGAAGAGGCCGGGGAGGAGCACAGGTGGGTTATGGGGAGAGGGGCTGAGGTGAGAGGGAACCAGAGCCAGGTGGGAGGGCCTCTGGGCCATTGTAAGGGGGTGGCCTTCGCTGTGGGTGAGCCAGGAGCCTGTCTCCTGCCTAGTGGCCTCATCTGCATCTTCAAAGGCTGCAGATGGAGCTGGGCTGGTGAGGGCCAGGATCAAGGTGGGGAGACAAGTCAGGGGGCTGCTGGTGGACCCCAGTTAGGTGACAGGCTAGGACTAGGAGCTGCCGGTGGAGACAGAAGATGGGGACAGATAGCCCCTCCCCCACTACAGGGGCTTCCCAGGCCCCACCAGGCCCCTTCTTTCTCAGAGCCTCCACCTGGATCAGGAGCAAGGCTGGCTGCTGCCTTTCCCAGTTGGGACCAGCCAGCACAAGCCCTGACCCAGGCCCTGCCCAGGTGACCTCCACGAACACCAAGAGCAGGCCTGCGGGGAGGTGATTAAGAATGAATGAGAGCTGGGGTTGTGGCTCAGTGATAGAGCGCTCGCCTAGCACGTGCGCGGCCCGGGTTCCATCCTCAGCACCACATACAAATAAACACAATGTGTACAACTAAAGCAAATAAATAAATATTAAAAAAAAAAAAAAAAAAAGAATGAATGAGCATGCCTGTAATCCTAGCATTTGGGAGGCTGAGGCAGGAGGATCTTGAGTTCAAAGCCAGCCTCAGCAATGGTGAGGCACTTAGCAACTCAGTGAGACCCTGTCTCTAAATAAAATACAAAAAAAGGGCTGGGGATGTGGCCCAGTGGTCAAGTGCCCCTGAGTTCAATCCCCAGTACCAAAAAAAAAAAAGAAAGAAAGAAAAGAATGAATGAGTCCTTGCTGCCTGTGGCAGAAACAGGTGCCCAGCAGGTAAGGGGCAGCCCCAGCCCAACTGGAAGCTCCAGGCTTCTCAAAGGAAGGGCTGAGCTCTGCACCCTGGAGTTCCCTACGGTGAGTCCCTGGAGAAGCCCCTCTCATGAAGCCCCTTTCTACTCATTCCTGCCCAGGCTGCCTGAAGCTTTGTGAGCAGCCAAGCTCCACGGGGTGTGTGTGTGTGTGTGTGTGTGTGTGTGTGTGTGTGTGTGTGTGTGTGGTTATACATGGACACATATCTCTCTTTTGTTTATTTAATTTATGTGGTGCTGAGGATTGAACCCAGTGCCTCCCACCGAGCCACACAACCCCAGCCCTCCGTGAGGTTTTTTACTAAAGAAGGAACAAAGGGAAGTACTTGGAAAACTTGGAAGGCACTGAGAGATTAGGACCTGGGCCAGGCATGCGAGATAGATCCAGAGAGGGGGATGCAGTTTGCCCAAGGCCTCACAGCAAACCAGTGGTCCCTGCAGTTGGCCAATAAGCCTCTCTGAGGCACCACGTCTGGGCACCAGCTCCATGAGGCCCAGGTTCAATAATGTATCTCTGACACTTAGAATATTGCCCAGCACATAGTAGATACTCAATAAACATTAGTCAAAATTGGATGTGGTGGCACATGTCTATAATCCCAGCAACTTGGGAAGCTGAGATAGGAGGTTCACAAGTTCAGGCCCAGCCATGGTGATACCCCATCTCAAAAAATAAATAAATAAATAAATAAAAAATAAAAATAGGGGCTGGGGTTGTGTCTCAGCGGTAGAGCGCTCGCCTAGAACGTGTGCAGCCCGGGTTCGATCCTCAGCACCGTGTACAAATAAACGCATCGTGTACAACTAAAAGCAAATAAATAAGTATTTAAAATAAAATAAAAATAAAAAAGGGCTGGGGATATAGCTCAGGAGTAGAACACCCTTGGGTTCAGTCCCCAGTACCCAAAATGAATAAATGAACATTATTTGAATGAGATGAATGAGTCAGTCTACAAAATGAACTGATCACAGAGCTACTGTCTAGAATGGTTGCGAGGCTCAGAGAATGCCACGTGGTGCCAGGCCCCGGGAGGCACCGGGCAGGCAGGAGCAGATTGGGGTTTACCCTGAAACACTTTCCAATCCCTGTCCAGCTTCAGATCTGGGGGAGGCCTGAGGGAGGGAGCCACCTGCAGGGCGCTGGAGTAGATGAGAATCTTTGGGCCAAGGGATCTTTCAGTTTGCCATGACAGAGGCCAGGAGCCCACGGGAAGAACCTGCGGCCTCCGCATTCTCCCCAAAGCTCAGGCCTCGAGTTCTGGGCTGAGCCTGGAGCTTCCCTCTGGCTGGTCAGTCCCCAGGGAAGCCAGAGCAGACGTGGCGGAGGCAGAGTGAGCAGCAGGTGGTTCCTGGGGGTCAGCGAGCATGAGGTCTACCTGCTCCCTGCCCCTCCCCAGGCAGCCCCAGCTGGAGACCGAGACACCTCATTCCTCACCAGCCACTCACACTCCTGCCCAGGAGGGTCAGCAGCCCTGTCCAGCTCTCTGAGACCCAGGGCCTGGGACAGCCCTAGTCAGCTCTGCCTGGCCCCAGGCCTCCCAGTTCAGGGCTCCCTTTCAGCAGGAGTTCAGAGGAGGCTGAGCAGCCCGCCCCTGAGGCCACTGTGGCCAGCTCTCTGCCTCTGGTAAGATTTGGCTCAATGAACTGGGGTAGATTAGAGGAAGAGAGGTAGGTGCAGGATGTTCCTACAGACTCAAGCCCTCTGCCATCCCGGCATTAGCAGGCCCTTCCACAGACTGTCCGGCCCTCCCCTGCACCTTGTCACATCACAGCCCAGAGCTGCCCACAGCCTCCCGGGTAGTATCAAGTTTCCACGGCTAGTTCTGGGCGTCCTTCCTCCCTCGCAGGCTCATGGGCCCAGGAAGAGAGCTGAGCCCTCGTGAATAATTCAAAGCCCTTCACAGCAGGCCCAGGAGGCATAGCCTTCAGATCCGGGCTGCCTGGGTCCTCCACTAGGCCTGTGGCCAGCCTCAGCCCAGCCTCTGCCCGTCTCCAGCCCCAAGACAGGAGCCTGCATGGGCATCCCCGCCCCCAGTTCCAATCCCCAGCCATCCCCTCCCTCCTGCGCCCAGCCTGGCAACCACACAAAAGCGCCTCCTTATCAGCAGGTCACACACCACCGCAGGGAACAGAGCCCAAGCCTCTGTCCACCTCCCCGAGATTCATGGTGACTTCTGGGCGTGCTGGCAGCTCATCAGCCCAGGCACCTGGCGACAGAGGGGGCACCACAGCCCGATCTTGCCCAGATCTGGCGTGGCCGTGGAGGGGGTCAGGGCCCCCAAGTCCTGGAGCCCAGAAGAGTATTCCATGGCTCAGCCAGTCTCCCCAGCGCCTGGGATCCAGTTCCCAGAAGGCCCCGGGGACAGCAGGTCTCATCAGGACTTGCAGGGACAGGCTTGGAACCCTCTCCATTCACACTGCTGGGTTCTGGTGGCCCCACTATCAGCCTGGCCCTCTGGGCACCTCAGGAGTAATGGGCAGGCTGGCAGGGGCGGAAGCGCTTCCTTGCTGCATGACCGTCCTCTTTGGGAACTTAGTGTCATCTGCTTGAAGCAAGGGGGCAGGAAGACGCACCAGAACCTTAGCTGTGAGGTGGAGGCATCATGTCACAGGTGTGGGTCCCCAGGGCCCCAACCTGGAGGGTCTAACAGGAGTCTGGGCCAAAACCTGTGGCTGATACCAGGGAGACCTGCACCCAAGGGTCCCTGGGGCCCTCTTCCTCTAAATTCCACGGACTTTGACCAGACCCAACCCTGACACAGAGTAGCTACCAAGTGGGTGTGAGGATAGCAGCCATCCCAGGCGGAGCCTGCTGGGTCTCCCACTAACCAGACAAGAAGCCCTTGCTAGGACGATGGAACCAGGCTCGGCCTGCCTGTCCTGGGTGAGGGGACCACGAGAGCCCACCACCCTACATGCATGTCAGTATGCCTGGGCCGATAGGTTGCCAGCTACGGATACTTTGTTGTGTTGCCACGTGGCTACGCTGGCCTCTGGCCTGCTCCCTGGTGGCCAGTGGCCCTGAGGGCACCCTCAGGAACAGGCCAGACCCTTTGCCTCTTGGCAGCTCTCCTCCTGAGGCCGGGCCCACTTTCGGGCTCCTAGACCAGGCCCCCATCAGAAGGGAGAAGTCACCGGCCAGAACCACCACCTGGCTCAGGTCTCCGTGCCACTGGTGTCCCGCTCCCTCAGACAGGGCCCGGCTTTCCCCCCAGGACCCCTGCCTGTCTGGCCACCGAGACCTGGTTCCCGCCCTCAGCCAGCTTCTCCTGTGACTCCGGCTCCGCAGTGCACCCTTTTCTTCCACAGGCTCCCGCCCCACCCTAGAGCCCCCCAGTTTACCACCCAGCTGCTTTCTCAGACCAGTCCCTCAAGCCAGGGACCCTGGGAGGTTTGGGAGCCTCGTCCCCTGTGGTAGTGGGAAAGGGTGAGGGGACACGAGAATGGCAGGGCTCTCTGGCTAACCTGGCCTGGGCTTGGGGCTAGGAGGGGCAGCTTCCCCTAAGTTGCCTGAGTGCTGGCGAGGCCGCTCCGCCTGACCGGTGAGGGTCAGGAGGGGCTCCTGCCTCCCTCCCTGCTTCCTAACAATCTGCCAAATGAACACAGGCCGGCGCTGGAGAGAGCCACCTCCTGCAGGCTGGTGAGCGCCTGGAGTGCAGCGGGGGGCCTCGGGCTGCACGCCCAGCTTCCCAAGTCCAGTTGCTGCTGGGGCTGAGGAGGATGGGGCGGTGACGGCGAGAGGGCCAGGGAGCTGTCACACCCAGGGAAGAGGAGTGGCGTGGCAGACTCGGGGCGTCCCGTGGAGCCGTGGCTTGCCCTACCCCAGGCCCCCGAAGAGGGAGGACATGGCCTGGGGGTGCAGCTCAGTGGTAGAGCACTTGCCTGGCACGTGCATGGCCCTGGGTTCCATCCCCAGTACCACAAAAAAGGGGGCGGGGGGTCCTTACTCAGGGTAGTGCTCGACGAGAAGCCTCAGGGAGGGGAAGTCTCCTTTGGCGGCGGCATAGTGAATAGGCAAGGCGCCCGTGTCCGTGGCCATGGCGGGCTCCCCCCCCACCGTGACGCAGCAGCCAGTTCACCACCTCAGGGTGGCCGAAGCGGGCAGCCAGATGCAGGACCGTGGCACCAGAATTGTCTTTGTCCTGTGGGGGGAGAGGTGGTTAAAGTTCTCTGGCCTTGGGCTGGGGTTGTGGCTCAGCGGCAGAGCGCTCGCCTTGCACGTGCGCGGCCCGGGTTCGATCCTCAGCACCACGTAAACATAAATGCATTGTATTGTGTACAACTAAAGTAAATAAATAAATATTAAAAAAAAAAAAAAAAGGTTCTCTGGCCTGGATCTGCCCCCGCTACGGGCTTGGGCCACTGCCAGCCTCCCCCTGGCCTGGGGGTAGTGCTGTCCCCTCTGTCCTCCCTTGCAGCGTGGTCAGGCCTCCCTCAACAGGTTTCACTGGGGTAGAGCGATCCCAGGAGTTTGAATCCTGCTTCTGTCTTTGAAAGACTAAGTGGCCATAGCAGCAGCACTGTGGTCTTCAGAGGCCCGCAGGATGCGACGGTGGCACCTGCACACAGCGCTCCCACGACGTGACGTGGCGCCCTGGTGTGACAGCAGGAGCCCTGGCTCCAGGCCCAGTCCATAGCCCTGATACCACCTAATGCCTCAGTGAGCAAGCGCGTTGCTTGGCTGAGGCAGGGCCAGGAAGCGAGGGCTGTTGGATTGTGTCAGGTTGGCTCTGGGGCTGGGAGGACACCCTCGCCCTCTCCTTCTCCCTGCTTCCCAGATCTTACGCAGGATGGAGGCTGCTGCTTGGGCACACCTCTGACAGCCCGACCCCAGTGCAGGAACTGCCTCCTGCGGACTCCCCAGGGCTGGCCATGGGCACAGGCCACGTTCTTGGTCCCACTGGGCAGTCAGCCAGCAGGGTATGTGTGGGCTATGGTGGCCCCTAGGAGGGCCTGGGCAAGACCCCTGCAGGAGCCCCAGAACCTCTAGGCCCAGAACATCCATACACATCCGCTGTGCGTCTGTTGGGGAAGGGGCTGCTCCCGGCACCCAGGCAAGAATCAAGCGTCTGCACTCAGAGGCTGACACACTTGAAAAACTGGGCACCAGTCTAGAACCAACACACCAGGCACATGGGACAACAGGGTCATGGGCAGGACATAGAAGGGGTTGGGACGGCAGTGAGAGGCAGATACAGTCCACTAGGTTCAGGAAAGTGAGGCCTCTCTGCCCCTCCTTGCCCAGGACAAGGTCAAGGACAGATGTGGCCAAGGTAGCAGGAATCGGCCAGAGACCCTGACAAAGGTGAATCTCAGTGGCAAGAGGACCTCTGAGGCTCCTGCAAGGAAAGGCTGGCATGGGATGGGGAGCACAGGGCACTGCCAAGTCATTGTTCAGGCCATGGGATGAGAGGAACAGACTGGCTGTCCACCAAGGAGGTGGCGAGGATTGTGGGGCAGAGAATAAATGGCCCACAGGAAGCTGAGGGAGATGCTGAGGCCCCTCTTGCATGCTGTGGGTGTGAGGAGACTGTTTCAGTCTGATCCCCTGAGCCCACAGGACAGGGCTGGCTAGAGGTGACCCAAGTAGGCCCATGGTGAAGGATGTCCTGAGATCAAATCTTGAGAAAGGCCCTCCCTCTCCACTGGCCTGGGAACTAAAAGTCAGGCACTCCAGGGGGTCCTGATGGTTCAGGGTTTCTGGGTGGCGATAGCAGTACAGAGATAGTACAGCGAGTACCACGAGCTGCCCAGGCCTCGGGCCTCTCCTGTGCTGTGGCCCACACCCTAAGCTGCTTATCTTTGTGGGATGGGCAGGACCAGGGATCGAGGTCATCCCCTCCTCCCACTTCCACCCCTAGCACTCAAGTCTGCTGGGCATGGAGGGCCGGAGACTTGATAAACTGGGCACAAGGCCACTCACTCCTCTACCTCCTCTGCAGTGGTGAGGGAGGCTTCCGGCCAAGCTGGACACTGGGATCAGGGAGGAGAGGGAGGCGTCCAGCAAAGCCTGCCCACCAGGATCAGGGAGGCAGGCACCTCCTGAAAGAGTGGGCATGGGCCACATGGCCAGGAACCCTTGATAGCAGGGCCAGCCAGGAGATAAGGGGCTGGGCCACCTCCCAGGAAGGATGGGAGGGGGGCCTTGCCCTCTGAAGACATGAGACTAGAGTGAGTTTGGACTTCCTTAGGGCACAACAAACCAGCTTAGAGGAGGCCCCTGCCTCCTCCCTTCTATCTGCAGTTATGCCAGTGTTCTTCCTAAGCAGAGAATCAGTTCTGTCCCTCCTGCCACTGGCTGTCCTCACAACCACAACATCATCCAAACACTTCACCTCAGCCCAGAGACCCTCTGGCCCAGCCCTGGTGGCCTGTCCCCTCCTCACCCCACTCCGCACTCTCCCTCCTTGCTGTCCCTCCAGCAGAAGAATTGTGCACACCTGAGAGCTCGGCACTTCCTGTCCCTCTGTTCAGAACTCCCTGGTCCTCACCTGGCTAGTTTCTTCTCATCAGCCAGGACTCCCCTGGGAGGTCACTCCTCAGAGTGACCCCTTGGGGCCTAGGGACAAGAAGACCCAGACTGGGCTGAGAAGTGACTTAGCGCTGGGAGGCCCGAACATGCTGATGTTCTAGGCTCCGTCTAGGTCTTGCGGAGACCCCTTCTCATGTCCCACCACCCTAGCCCCACACCCTGGCCTAGGGACATCTGCACCTCAGCCTCAAGTGAGACTTTGCCCACCCCCACCCCCAGATCTGATGCCGAAGGGCATGGGCCTCCTTGGGTTCGGCAGAACCCAAGCCCTTTGTCCCCAGCCCCAGGCCTCCGGGATCAGTGAAACACCAGCCCCTCTGAGCCCAATTCTGCTCTGGTTCCTCCAATACTACCCAGCTGCTTTTCCAAGGAGGGGCCAGGGCTTGCCAGGGCATCTGCCCAAGGACTCAATCCCGGGAGTCCACTCCACCTGTAGCCCTCTGGTTCAGTTGGGCCAGGAGGACCCAATCCCACCTGCCCTCCGGCCAGGGGGCCTGGGAGGGAACCCCCTCTGGGGAGGAAGCCCCAGGGCGCCCTGGGAGCAGCGGACCCACCTGCACCCTGCAGCTGCCCTGCGAGAGCAGCCACTGCAGGCAGGCGAGGTGGCCAGTGGCTGCGGCGTCGTGGGCCGGCGTGGCGCCGTTGCGTGCGCGGGCCGCGGCGGGCAGGGCTGCCTCCTCCACCAAGAAGCGCAGAGAGTGCAGTTTGCCCGCGCGGGCCGCGTGGTGCACAGGCAGGGCGTCCAGAGGGTCACGCAGGGAGGGCCCCAGCAGGTTGGCGGCATGCAGGGACCTCAGCACATCCAAATCTCCCTGTCGCGCCGCCTGCAGTGCCTGCTCCAGGGCCATTGTGCCGCCCGCGGCGCCGCGACCCCGCGCTCAGTGCGTTTCCCGGGGCGCCATGCGCGTGGCTGGGCCGTCGGGGCTGTGCGGACCCGGAAGGCGGAGCGGCTGTCTCCCTGGCGTTGGATCTGCACCGCTTAACGCTCCGCTCCGCCTCGGCTGACTCTGGGGCGGGGACCCGCGGGCGCCCAGCTTAAGCCTCGGGACCGCCCCCGCCCCGCCCCCTTTTCGCCCCGCCTCCGCTGCCCAGAGTCCCCCGCCCGCGGGGACCACTGGGGCGACAGGGACAGGTGCATTCAGGGACTTCTTTCCTAATTTGCCTCTCGTAAAAATTGAGGTCCGAAAGGACCGCAAAACGGTTAGAATTCGAGAGCCGTCCAGGCACAGACGAAGTCATTCCTCTGCCCACTTGGCCACTGTGTGCTGTTCGGGGCGCTGGCAACACAAGCCCGCGACGATTACAGTTCCAGGGGATGGCACGTGTCAGTAGAACAGGAGAAAGGGGGTAATAGGAAGCGATTTGTCGGGGCTACTTGGGCGGCCAGAGACAGGTCCATCTGAAGGAGGTATCTGGGTTTTGGGGGGTGAGAAGGGGCATTCATCCCCGGTGGAGGGAAGAGGTCTGAAAGGGCAAAGGCCCCGAAGCAGGAACAGGCCCACCAAGCCCCCGCGGGCTCAGAGTCTATGTCCCCGTGGAGTGCGGAGAGTGCTCTGCCTTCAGACCTACGCACCGCCCTCAGGTCCTCCTAGAGGGAGAAAGGGAAGGAGGAAAGCACAGGCGTCGCCGGTGCGCTCAGAACTGCGGGTCTAGACACCGCGGATTCAGATCTCCCAGGGCTGCTGTCCGAAACGGGGGGGAGTTGACCAGGGGCTTGAAGGCCTGGGGCTGCCAAGCCAGAAGAGAAAATGGGGGTGTGACGGCTGGGGCCAGTGAGGAGACGCACCGGCGCCGTCATTCCGAAGGAAGATGCGGTGACCCCGCGCTAGGGCGCAGGAAGGCGCCCGCGGGCGGGCGGCTGAGCGCATGTGCACCAAACCCTGCGGGCGTGGCTAGAAACCGGTTGTGGGAGCTGGAGGAGGCAAGGACCTCTAGACACAGGCAGAAATGCCAGAAAGTGGGGGGTGCGTAGCTGTAGAAGCGCAATAAGCACATCGAGCGACCTTGATACAGCCTGTGCCCTTCTTCTCTCATCCCACCTCACCCCACCCCCATTGGAGACCCGTGAGAGCCCAGCCCCAGTCCGCCGCTGACTTTCACCCAGCGCCTGGCACCTGCCGGCACAAGGCGGCTCTGGATAAGCTGTAGAATGAAGCTGCTTCCAGGAACACTTGGAGTCTTGGTGCCGATCTCTGTGGCTGCCTCCAATACCATTCTCCGGGGCCGCCACCTGATGGCGCCATGCGTGGTGGCTCTCGGCGGCTCCCTTAGGACCTAAAAAACAGAGCCACTGTGCCCTGCATGGCCAGGTGGGTTTCCAACGACTTCAATCCCGCTGAACCCTCTCACTCTCTCGAGGGGGACTGGGGTCTTTGGGATCTGAGACCTCTTCCCAGCAGTTTCTGGATTCCGGACAGCCTCACTACTATGTCTATCACGGCAAGACCAATGCGCTCGCTGCCTACGGAATGCCCTCCTCCAGCAAGCCCAGAGAGGCAGTGCACCCTCAGCCAGCAAGTAGCAGGAGCGAGGAACTAAATTGCCTCGTCTTGAGTTCTGTTCCCCTGTGAACCCTTCCTGACTACAAATCCCTGCAATTCACGTCCTCCACCCCCAAGGTGCCCTCCCCCAGCCAGGACACCTCATCTATTACATGAAGTGCTACTATCCCTCTGAGTAAGGCAGATGCCCTGGGCCCCTCCCACCGCTGCTAGTGACATCTACACAAAGCCAGGAATGAGCACCCACCTCCGCTGACCAGTTTCTCAGATTCCCTTGAGGACACAGCATAAACTCAGACTGGGAGCCTGGCCCTTTCTGCCAGCCCCCCCCCCCCCGCCACTTCCTTTTTTTTTTTTTCCCCCAGTTGTTGATAGACCTTTAAATTTTTTTTTTTTTTTTTTCATACCGGGGATTGAACTCAGGGGCACTTGACCACTGGGCCACATCCCCAGCCCTTTTTTGTATTTTATTAAAGACAGGGTCTCACTGAATTACTAAGTGCCTCACCATTGCTGAGGCTGGCTTTGAACTTGCGATCCTCCTGCCTCAGCCTCCCAAAGTGCTGGGATTACAGGCATGCGCCACCGCGCCCGGCTTAAATTTGTTTATTTTTATGTGGTGCTGAGAATCAAACCCAGTGCCTCACACACTTTAGACAAGTGCACTGCAGTTGAGACACAGCCACAGCCCTTTCTGCCAGGCCTGTTTGTCCTCTCTGGGCTCTCCCACATCCGCTGAGTCTGCTGGGTCCTTTCCAGCAACCCTAAAGAGTCCCAGCAAAATGTGACATATGCAGGAAACTCTTACCACTTACCAGGCTCTGTTCCAAGTGTCACCTGGATGTTAATTCACACAGGGAAGCTGAGGGAAGTATAGCTATTATCCCCATTTCACAGCAGGGGAAACTGAGGCACCAGGAGCTTGTTTTGTTTTGATTTAAATCATCTCTCCTAACATGATGCATATGGGGGTTGGGCACAGTGGCACACACCTGTAATCCCAGCGGCTCCAGGGACTGAGGCAGGAGGATCTTGAGTTCAAAGCCAGCCTCAGCAATAGCGAGGTGTTAAGCAACTCAGTTAGACTCTGTCTCTAAATAAAATACAAGATAGGGCTGGGGATGTGGC
The DNA here is from genome assembly GCA_025594165.1 of Tamias sibiricus. Taxonomy (NCBI): domain Eukaryota; kingdom Metazoa; phylum Chordata; class Mammalia; order Rodentia; family Sciuridae; genus Tamias; species Tamias sibiricus. The sequence goes on along the minus strand of CM046658.1, from coordinate 4,657,929 downwards.
TCAGTGGTCAAGTGCCCCTGAGATCAACCCCCAGCACCCCCCGCCCCCCAAAACAATCTGGGAAGTGGCAAAGAACACTCTCCCCACTGACCCTGCTGTGCTCTTCTTCCCTCTGTACATGAAGTTCTCTGGCCAGAGCACCCCACTGCCTCCCACCCCCTAAGTGTCAGCTTGGGGATTCTCTCCTCTCACCTCTCTGCTGGTATCTGAGACAGACATGCCATGTCAGTTATGGCATGACCGACATAGTAGTGAGGCTGTCAGGAATCCAGAACCTGCTGGGAAGAGGTCCCAGATCCTAGTGACCACAGGCCCCATCGAGAGAGTGAGAGGGTCCAGCGCGGTTGAAGTCGTTGGAAACCCACCTGGCCATTCCACCTGCCGCTGGTGGGTGGGAAGAAACTGCTCAGGTTCAGTTCAGGCATCTCTCCCACCCAAGAGCCAATGTCCTTCCCAAGAGTGGGGACCAGGATGGAGTGTGTCCCCATGGCACCGTAGGTGGCCCCAGCTTACCCAAAGCCTGCACCCTACACCCAGATGTCTCACCTCCAATTCTAAAGGACTCCTTCCAATAAGCAACAAGACCCCTCGATCCTTTGGTTGAAGCAAACTGTGGATGACCTGTTCAAAGTCCTTTACAGTCAAGGGGGAGCGTGAGGGAGAGACTTAAATTCAGGAGTAACTGGCATTGCAAAAGAGTGTGTTCCAGCCGGGCGCGGTGGCACACGCCTGTAATCCCAGCACTTGGGAGGCTGAGGCAGGAGGATCGCGAGTTCAAAGCCAGCCTCAGCAATGGCGAGGCACTTAGTAACTCAGTGAGACCCTGTCTCTAAATAAAATACAAAAAAGGGCTGGGGATGTGGCCCAGTGGTCGAGTGCCCCTGAATTCAATCCCCGGTACAAAAAAAAAGAGTGTGTTCCTCTGCCCCCTGTCTTCAAATAGTGTCCCTAGGCTTGGAGGGGATGTCCCAGGAGGAACTGCCTTCCCCCAACTCCTTCCCCTCAGTATGATGCAGGTTTTGGTGCAGGGTGGGCCATCAGTGTATGCAGCCTGGGGTGTGTGAGTGCAGTGGCCTGCAAAGCTCATAAATAAGGGCTGGGGTTGTGGCTCAGCGGCAGAGCGCTCGCCTGGCACGTGCGCGGCCCGGGTTCAATCCCCAGCACCACATAAACATAAATGCATTGCATTGTGTACAACTAAAGCAAATAAATAAAATATTTATTTTGGCCACAACCCCAGCCCTAAATAAATATTTTTAAAAAATAAATGCATTGTAGCCGGGCGCGGTGGCGCTCGCCTGTAATCCCAGCACTTTGGGAGGCTGAGGCAGGAGGATCGCGAGTTCAAAGCCAGCCTCAGCAATGGCGAGGCACTTGGCAACTCAGTGAGACCCTGTCTCTAAATAAAATACAAAAAAGGGCTGAGGATGTGAGCCAGTGGTCGAGTGCCCCTGAGTTCAATCCCTGGTACCACAAAAAAAAAAAGTAAATAAAAAAAAAAAATGTGGGCTGGGATTGTGGCTCAGCGGTAGCGCGCTCGCCTCGCACGTGCGCAGCCCGGGTTTGATCCTCAGCACCACGTACAAATAAACCCATTGTGTACAGCTAAAGCAAATAAATAAATAAATATTTAAAAAAATGCATTGTGTACAAGTAAAGCAAATTAAAAAAAAAAAAAAAAAAAAAAAGCTCCTGGGCTGGGGTTGTGGCTCATCGGTAGAGTGCTCGCCTACCATGCGCTCAGCCCGGGTTCGATCCTCAGCACCACGTAGAAATAAACACATTGTGTACAACTAAAGCAAATAAATAAATATTTTTTAAAAAGCTCCTAAATAATAATTAATTCTCTCTGAGGAGACTGGCTCATAGGTACCTGGACAACTGGACAACCATGATTAAATGACAGGGGTTCAGTCACCCCCAAGCCTTGCTAGGACACACGTGTTGAATGCTTTATTCTCGTAATTGGAACTGTTATGAGGATTAGTGGAAGTCAGGGCCAAACCCTTGGCCCTGAGCTTGACACACAAGAAGTGCTCCTGGACTGTGACCAGTGGTCCTCTGCTTGGCACACACAGGAGTGGGTGGCCCTAGCTCCCTTTGTCCAGGCTGCTTAGGGTCCCCTTCCTGATGGGTAGCTGGTCTGCTTTTGCCCTGTTGGAGGAACACTGCGGAAGGGGACCTGGGCTAGAAGTGGGGGTTGGGCTACCCTGAGGAAAGAAGGGGTCTGTCCAGCACCCTGGACAGAGCCTGCCTTGGCTTAGCCTCATCGCACTCGCTCCTGGCTTTGGCTTGGTGGGTTCTGCCAACTGTGCGTTCAACAATCGCCCCGCAGTTTGCAGTGTGATCCGCGGGGGTGGCCGTTGCCCCGCCAGCCCGTCGGGGGAGGGGAGCCCGCAGCAGATGGGCGGGGGACGCCTGCCAGTTTGCAGCAGCAACGGCCACGCGTCGCGGAGGCGTGCCCTGGCGCGCCGCTGGGCCCCCCCACTCCCAGAGGAGGGCGGCAGAGAACCGGCACCTAGGACGCGCCGCCTGCTGGTCACGTGGGCTCCGACTGTCCCGCGGGCTGGGAATCTGGAGCCCGGAGCCTAGGGAAATAAAAATGAACTGCAAGGGGGTCCTGCGTTGTCGCCTTTGAGGCTCAATTTCCCTATCCAAAACCGAGGGTGGGGGAACCAGCTGGTCCTCACTCGGTGAGCCGTGGAGGAGCTTGTGGAGAAGTCTGACCGCTCGGGCCCTAGACCCGACTTGGCTGTTCCCAGCAGCCTGGGTCAGGACAAGACGCGACCTCTCTCCGGGCCTCAGTCTCCGCGCCCAGCTCGGAGCAGCTAGTGACAGGAGTCTCTGCTAGGAATCCTCGTGGGCTCTCCCTGAGGCCCTGGGCTTGGCACTCCTGCAGCCTCTGGGTCCCTGCCGGGCTCATAGAACTCTCGGAGTGCTCCTGCGGGGCGTGAATGAAGGGCGGCGTTGGAGAGGAGGGACCGCGGCCAGAGCCGGGCAGGCCTGGCTTCACCCGCCCGTTCTGCCCACCGGGTCAGCGCTGTTCCGAGTCCAATGACGCCCACGGATTCCGCGGACCCTGCCGCAGCTGGGTTAGAAGGCCGGGAGCGGCATCCCTGGGGGCACCACCGTCTTCCTCTTTAACCCTATCTTTAGTAGGAACAAAGGCGAGAGGCGGAGTGGCGGGGCGGGGCGGCGACGCCGCCTATTTAAAGCCGGCTGCAGGCGCGGCACAGCGCTTTGGCGCGGGCTCCGGTCGCGCCCCGGACTTCGCGCCTGGGCTCTGTCTCTGCTCTTCCAGCCGACGCAGGTCTTCCCCCGCGCGGGACCCGCAGCGACAGCCACTTTCCTGCGAGTATGGGACTGCCTCGCCGGGCAGGGGATGCGGCAGAACTGCGGAAGGTAGGGGGTAGGGACTGGGGACTGGGGACAGGAGGCGGGAGGGATCCAGCACCGCCACCCACCTAACCGCAGCCGCTGCGCTCAACCTCGCGCCCACAGACCCTGAAGCCGCTGCTGGAGAAGCGCAGGCGCGCGCGCATCAACGAGAGCCTGAGCCAGCTCAAGGGGCTCATCCTGCCTCTGCTGGGCAGGGAGGTGAGTTCCCAGGGGTTCGTCGAGGCTCGGTGAACCGGGAAGCAGAGGTGGAGGGCCCTGGGGCGCGCGGGTGGGCAGCGCTTCTGCCTGAGGAACAGGCGAGGGGGATCCCAAGGCCAAGCGGGAGAGGCACTGAGGAGCCACCCCCCCCCCCGAGGACCACGGCGCGCCCGGAGCTGGGCTCGTGGCAAGAGGGCGGTGCCATTGGTGGCTGCAGTCAGAGATGGGTTTTGTTTGTTGGTCCCTGTTCCTCTGCCTCGTGGCCTGGTGCAGAACTCGCGCTTCTCAAAGTTGGAGAAGGCCGACATTCTGGAAATGACCGTGCGCTTCCTGCAGGAGCTGCCTGCGTCCCCCTGCCCGCTGGAAGTGCCACGTGAGTGACCCTGCTCCCACTCCCCGCCCACCCCGCCCTGCGCCCTGAACCGCTCACCCTACCGGGTGTCTCACGCCTCTCTCCTCCCGCAGCGCCATGCGACAGCTACCTAGAGGGCTACAGTGCCTGTCTGGCGCGCCTGACTCGTGTGCTGCCGGCCTGCCACGTCCTGGAGCCCACCGTGAGCGCGCGCCTGCTGGAGCACCTGCAGCGGAGGGCATCAAGCGTCACCCCTGAGGGCTGGCGGACTGGAGACTCTGGTGGGCACCCCTCGCCGGCGCCGCCACCCTCGCAGGCTCCCGCGCCCTCCCCGCCTGAACCTCCTGGTGGCCCTGGGCTCTGGCGGCCATGGTAGCCCCCTGGCCGGTCCCCGCACCCTGGTGACTGCAAGGAAGGCCCCAGGCAGGCCAAGGAAGCTCTTGGTGGTGGCCACTGTTCCCATAATGAGGGACCAGCCTAGCACCAACATGGAAGCTGGAAAGGGATGTCGCGACCACCAGCGGGGAAGACTGCAGAACTCAAGGGCTCAGCTGGAACAAATAAGGGGAGCTGCCCTTCTCACCCCCAGGTTAGAGGTGTCTAGGCAGGAGAGGGGCAAGTGGCTGCAGGGTGGGGAACAAGCCCTCCCTGTCGCAGCTGGCTCTGGAACTGGGCCAGCCACAAACTGCCCGGGCAGTGACACACCTGCCATAGGGCTGGCACCAGACCAAGGCCTGGGTCAGGAGCTCACCTGGCCAGGTGCAGCCATCTGCTATGACTGAGCACTGCCTGCCCAGCCCTGCTCAGGCTTACTTCCTGCCCAGCTGGGCTTGGAAACCTGAGGTGATGGCTTTTGGGACTTTGGTCACTGCCATGGCTCTGCCGAGCATCAGAGAAGGGCAAAGAAATGTCGGGCTGGAGAGCCGTCACCTCCACTCCTAGACTGTCGTGCCCGATGACCTATGTGGCTGGGGGCGGGGGCTTCATAAGGTGGTCTTGGGTGTGCAGAGGGGTGGGATGAGAAGGAAGTGTGTCTCTGTGGAGGGCCTGAGCCCAGCCCAGCTGTGGTGTAGTGTGAGAGGAGCAGGGTCCATGCCACAGGGCGACAGGAATTCAAGAGATGCCAGCATGTAGGGACAGGAGGCCCCTGCCTGCTTTCTCTTGCAAACTGCTCTGCAGCGCATGGGACTTGTTACTGGCATCAAATTGTTCTTAAGAACAAGTTTTTCTTTCTTCCCTGAGAAAGGCAGGAGGCTGGCTGGGAGGACTCCAGGAGGGACCTGTGGATCTTGGTAGTGGTGCCCCAGAGTGGGTGGGAGGACTTGCTGCCCACTGTCAGTTACTCTCCTCATTTCCTGGGGACTTGCTGAGCATTGCTGGGAGACAGGAATCTCTCCCCCAGCCCCCAGACCAACAGCCTGTGCTAGGGACCTAGGCACAAGAGGAAGAAGACAGAACCGATGGGGAAGGGACAGTCACTAAATTAGCCTATGCCACAAAAACCCATGATGATCTGGGCACTGGTTTGGGAAAAAGGATGTAGGGGAAGCTGTGGGCATTACTGGAAAAAGAAATGAACATCAAGACAACAGGGTGTGATGAGCCCAACTGGCTAGACTGTAAACCCTCAGAGGGCAGGGCTGGGGCTGAGTGTCCCCGTGTCCCCCAGGCACTGGGTGTACAGTGGTGCTGAATAAACATGGTGGATTAGTGAACAGAGGTGTGATTGGATGCAGGATGCTGAACCTTACCCAGCCTGGGGTTTTTTTCCTTTTGGGGGGTACTAGGACGGAACTCAGGAGCACTCATCCACTAAACCACATTCCCTGCCCTATTTTGTATTTTTATTTAGAGACAGGGGCTCACTGAGTTGCTTAGCCCTGGGATTACTTTTAACTATTTATTCCATGAGGGCGAGTGCCTCCTGGAAGGACAAATGTGGCCCACTTTCCAGAGTGGCCAGGAACAGGCAGAGGATGAAGGGCAGGTAAGCCCTGGCCCACGCCCACGCTGTGAGCCCCAGGTTCCTCCTTGGCTACAGAGCTTTGCATCAGGCACACAGAGGGCAGGGTTCTTGTCCCCACAAATAAGAATTTTCAGTACAGGTTTAAATCAGGTGGGAATTGGCAGAGGCCTCTCTCGCCACTTCTTGCATCGGGACACCCATCTTGGCCCCCAGTTCTATGACCTGCACTGGACTGGTCCCCATCCGGTTACAGGGCAAGCAGTCGGGAAGGGGGTGAGAGTGGATAGACAGTGACTCACAGGGTCAGGTGCTCTGGGGGGACTGAGTGGGGCAGTCAGCTGGGCACTGGCATGCCAAGGCATGCAAGGTTCTGGGCCTGAGGCAGAAGCCAGAGGTTCTCAGTGGGGATGAGCAGGAGCTGCCAGGGAGGCCTTGGCTGGGGCTCTCAGCTGGGCTCTGCAGAAGGGACCCCACAGCCTCCTCCGTAAGGCACAGCAGGCACCTCTTCCTGGCAGCTCTCTGGCTCCAGGACCCCTCTGATGGCCCAAAGTGAGCAGGCAGTGGCTCTTTCTGTGAGGCAGGACCCCCTAGTACTGGGGGTTGAACCCAGGGCCTTATGCATGCTGGGCAAGGGCTCTGTCACTGAGATGCATCTCCGTGGCCCACAGAGGAGCACGGAGCTCACGGGACACTTCAAGATCCCTACCAAGGGGCTGGGGTTGTGGCTCAGCAGCAGAGCGCTCGCCTCGCACGTGCGCGGCCCGGGTTCGATCCTCAGCACCACGTAAACATAAATGCATTGCATTGTGTACAACTAAAGCAAATAAATAAATATTTAAAAAGAAAAAAGATCCCTACCAAGTCCTGCATCCCCTTCAGTGGTCAGCCTTTAGGATACCTGTTCCAACGTAGTTCCATGACTGAATCTAGCTCCTCATCCGAAGGAAAGGCCTCTCTCTCTCTCTCTCTCTCTCTCTCTCTCTCTCATAAAACCAGTGGGTGAAATGATTCTGTGACCCAAGGACAGTCAGAGCACCGAGCTGCCTGGGAACTCACCTTTGCTGAAACACGCACTTCTGAGGAGACAGGCCCCCACCTGCTCCTCTGGCACCAGGTAGCTGGGAGAGGTCAAGTCCCATCTCCATGGGTGTGAGGCTAAAGAACGGGTTGCTAAGGAGGAGTCCTCCCACAGACATTTACAGGTCTTGCTGCCAACCTGTGCATGGAGGCTCCTGCCGGTGAGTCTGCTGCTGGTTCACCTGGCACAGGAGCAGAAGGGACCTAGTCTGCGGGAAAACCTGGAAGAGGCTGAGGCTTTGTGGCATCCCCTAACCCTCCCTTTGGGATCTCCCCTCTGGAGGTGACAGTGGCGGAGAGGGGTCCTTCTCAGCTCATGCACAGCACCTATATTGGCAGAGTGGCAAAGGTCAGTGGTCTTGGCCTGGGAGGGTCCAGGGGTGGCCTTGCCACCTCAGGGGTCTAGAAGCCTCTGCTCAGGCACACCCCCACAGCATCAAGCCCATGTTTGCTTCTCACTTTTTATTTAGTTTTTTATTTTGCATATTTACTTTTCAGAAACACACCAGGTTGGCAAAGCTGTTCTAGAGAATAAATCCAGCCATGGCATTATTTCCCCTGGTGCTAGGGACAGAGCCCGGGACTGGTGCAGGCTAAGCAAGCGCTCTGCCGCTGAGCTGCACCCTGGTCCCCTGGCTTTAGTGTTTTTTTTTTTTTTTTTTTTTTTTTGTACCAGGGATTGAACTCAGGGACACTCGACCACTTGGCCACACCCCCAGCCCTTTTTTGTATTTTATTAGAGACAGGGTCTCACTGAGTTGCTAAGTGCCTCGCCATGGCTGAGGCTGGATTTGAACTCGCCATCCTCCTGCCTCAGCCTCCCAAGTGCTGGGACTACAGGCGTGCGCCACCGCGCCCGGATCTTGGCTTTAGTTCTTATGTGGATCCATTAGAGTGTGGCTGGTGTGCCTCCGCGAGCGAGTCCCCAAGGCTGGGCCGCCCTTTCCGAGAGCTGCCTGGGCATGCGATGTGGGGGAGAAGGCAGCCACCCACCGGGGGTTCCCAGTGAGTAACGAGTTTCACCCGGGTTTTCGGAGGCCCTGGCAAGGCCCCGGGCGCTTAGAGCTGCTCTAATAAGACGTGAAGCCTGGTTTCAGGAGCGTGAGAAAGGCGCCCGAGGACACGCCCTGCGCGCGCGGTGCTGCCACCTGAGTTCCACTGGGGGGCAGCAGGGAGCAGGGGCCCATCGACCGTCGCGCAACCCGAATGCGTGAATGAGGAGGGGTTCTCTGGCCCAGGAGCCCGGCGGTAAAGCCAGAAAATTCCAGACTTAATTTGTGCCGGCTGCTGCTCGGGTTGTGGAGAGTGAGCCCAGAGCAGAGCCAGTCATCTGGGTGTTCGGTGTATTAGGATTTAATAAATCTCCGGGCACATAGGACAGGGTGATCTTAAAGAACAAAGAACCAGCCTGTGCCTGGTGGCGCGCACCTGCAGTCCTGACTACTCGGGAGGCTGAGGCAGGAGGTTCTCATGAGCCCAGGAGTTCGAGGCCAGACTTAAAAAAAGAAAAAAATCTAGGGGCTGGGGTTGTGGCTCAGCGGCAGAGCGCCCGCCTGGCACGTGCGCGGCCCGGGTTCCATCCTCAGCACCATGTAAAGATAAATGCATTGCATTGTGTACAACTAAAGTAAATAAAGAAATATTTTTTAAAAATTAAAAAAAAAAAAAAAAAAGAAAAAAAAAAAAATCTAGAACCACCCCAGACCTGAAAACTCAAAGGCAGATCCAGGAGACTAAATTTTGAAGTGCTCTGTAAGGAATCTAATATAAAATGATGGCTATACATTCCTAAGTGTGAAAATGAATATTCAGAATGAAAGAAACATGTCATATAAAATGGGTGTGCTTGGAGATGCACGCCCCATCTGCTTGGTTTCTCTTTGAGCAACTTACCAGACACCCTTCCATAGGAATTCTTCCTGGTAATGTGCCTGGTCTCCCCTCTGCCCCAGAACGTTCTGTTACTCGATGTCTGGGCTCCTGAGGGGCCCAGGCTTGAGCCTCAGCAACTCTGGGGTGAATCCACCTCTGCCCAACATGGGCTGGACTTCTCAGATAACAGTCTTCCAAAGCCCCCACAGGCTGTGACCATGCATTCACACAGGTTCACATCATTTCCGGTGATGTTTTGGTTTATTCCTTGTCCTTTTTTTTTTTTTTTTTTTTTTTTTTTTGGTATTGGGGATTGAACTCAGGGGAACTCGACCACTCACTGGGCCACATCTCCAGCCCTTTTTTGTATTTTATTAGAGACAGGGTCTTGTTGAGTTGCTAAGTTCCTCACCATTGCTGAGGCTGGCTTTGAACTGGAGATCCTCCTGCCTCAGCCTCCCAAGTGCTGGGATTACAGGTGTGCCCCACCACGCCTGGCCTCTCTTGTCCTTTCTATCTATCTGGTAAGCTTGATAAATTCAGATTTCCACACCTTACTCCAGAGGTTCTCCTGTCCTGTGTCTGAATCAATAGCGGGACCTACACACCTGAGGCCAGGGACCTGCCTAGCAAAGATACACCTGAGACTAGGGGTTGCAGGGGCTGGGGTAGAGAGCAGATGGGGAGCTTACCGCTAGTGGGAACTGAGTTTGCACTTAGCAAGAGGCAAAGAGTTCTGGAGACGGAGGAGGCAGGGCAGCACAGTGAGGGGGGTGTACTCAATGCCACTGTACCAGAGGCTTCAAGACGGTGACGATGAGCTGGGCGGAGTGGTACATCCCTGTAATCCCAGCAGCTTGGGAGGCTGAGGCTGAAGGATCTCAAGGTCAAGGTCAGCATCAGCAATTTAGTAAGGCCCTAAGCAACTTAGCCCTAACTCTGTCTCTAAATAAAATAAGATACAAAAAAGGGCTGGGAATGTGGGAATATGGCTCGGTGGTTAAGTGCCCTGGGTTCAATCCCCGGTACCAAAAAAAAAAAAAAAAAAAAAAAGAAAGAAAAAGAAAAAAGAAAAAGAAAGTGACAATGGCAAATTGCAGGTTAGTTTTATTTTGCCACCAAAAACAAAAGACCCTGCCTGCAATGGGCTTATGACGTGGTTGAATTTGCCACAGCCCTCCTCGATCTATCTGGCTATTATAGGATCTAGATTGGTCAATTAGATGACAATATAATGCATCTTTTAGGTTTTTTTAAGAGGATATTAATTTTTCCATCCTCTGGGATTTAATTTTATTTATTTATTTTCCTGTGGTCCTGGAGATTTAACCCTGGCAATCTACCACTAAGCTGTACCCCCAGCCATTGTTCATTTTTATTTTGAGACAGGGTCTCACTATGTTGCCCAGGCTGGCTTCAAACTTGTGATCCTCCTGCTTCAGCCTCCCAAGTCATTGGGATTACAGGCAGTGCCACCAAGCCTGGCCCTCCTAGAATCGTAGAATTTTTTTTTTTTTTTTTTTTTTTTTTTTTTTTGTACCAGGGATTGAACTCAGGGGCACTTGACCACTAAGCCACATCCCCAGCCCTTTTTTGTATTTTATTAGAGACAAGGTCTCACTGAGTTGCTAAGTGCCTCGCCATTGCTGAGGCTGGCTTTGAACTCGAAATCCTCCTGCTTCAGCCTCCCAAGTGCTAGGATTACAGGCATGCACCACCACACCCAGGCGTAGATTGTTTTGATTTAGTATCTTGGTGGGGCATTTAGAATTTACACTTGATCTCTACTATTATCATCCCACAAATCAAAGAACTGATGTGGGGCTGTGCCAATATCAAGACTACATGCAGCCGGGCGCGGTGGCGCACGCCTGTAATCCCAGCACTTGGGAGGCTGAGGCAGAAGGATCGCGAGTTCAAAGCCAGCCTCAGCAATGGTGAGGCACTTAGCAACTCAGTGAGACCCTGTCTCTAAATAAAATACGAAAAAGGGCTGGGGATGTGGCCCAGTGGTTGAGTACCCCTGAGTTCAATCCCCGGCACCCCCCCCCCCAAAAAAAAGAAAAAAGACTACATGCAGCTGGGCATGATGGTGCACGCCTGTAATCCCAGCACTTGGGAGGCTGAGGCAGGAGGATCGTGAGTTCAAAGCCAGGCTCAGCAATGGCGAGGCACTGAACAACTCACTGAGGCCCTGTCTCTAATAAAATACAAAAAAGGGCTGGGATGTGGCCCAGCGGTCGAGTGCCCCCGAGTTCAATCCCTGGTACAAATAATAATAATAATAATAATAATAATAATACATGCAGCTCTGCATCCAGGGACCAGACAGTCAACCACAGTGTCTACAGTCCAGCGGACCCTGTGAGTCGGCCCGGGTGAGGACTGCGCCTATTACCCAGCCTCCACACACCTCCAGTGTAAGCGGGTCCCGTGACGAGGCTCTGGATCTCTCAGGATGGACGTGAGCTCACATCCTAGGTCCAATGATCCTGGAAATCCTTACCGTACCCATTTGCTGCAGGTTGCAAGGACTTTTGGGGGAACCCAGCTTTCCTTCGGTCGGTAATTTCTGGGTCTGAAACTGGCCTCAGGTGTGGAACCTGGGGAAGCAATCGCTGCTTTTTGCAGGCGCTGTTGCCACAGTCCCCAGAGGCTCCATCCTTTGTGCCTTTTAATGCACAGACCGGGGAGTGAGCGTCATGATGGCTGCGCATCTATTTTGCCTTTACAGGACTGGACTCTCTCTGCCGTCGCCCTCACCCTCTGCCACTCTGTCTTTTCAATAATTCTGACCTGCCGGCTCTGACAGCTGGGCATGCCGTGGGGCCTCTGCTGTTCTGGGGTGCACCAGGCAGGCACGACAGAGACCTGGTTCTAGATTGGCATCTCCTCCTGTCTGCTGCTGCTCTGCCTCTTGTTGATGCCAGTGTGCCTTTGCCATGCCATCCTTAGTAATTGGCAAATGGTGCCCTTCAGGGCCTCCCCAAGGACCTAGTCCCAGCAGGGGGGTTCCAGCCTCATACAGCACGCCCTCTACAGCATGGCCCCTTTCTGAACCTGGCAACCCTTCTTCCACAGCTGGCCTCACTTAGTGAGTGCAGGGGCCAGCCTGGTGTCTGCACACTGGGGCCAGGAATCCAGCCCCACGGAGGGCAGTGCCAAAGCAGAGCATGCGCCCCGATCCAACTGCATTTCCACTCCCTTTGGCTCAGCACCTCTCAATCTAGCCCCACTCATGTTCTGGAGAACCTGCAGCTCCTCGGGGGACACAGCCCTGCTGTTTGTCACAGGGCCCAGCATGCCCTGACTGGGCTGGGGCACACCTGACCTCTAGTCATTGGCCTTCCAGCATTACCCCTTCCATCCAGATCCTAGCCCCATCTTCCTTTGCTTACTGGTTGATTGTCACACTCTTTAGGACGTTCCTGTCCACTAGTGCACCAGGCACAGAGGGTTGGATAGTGTTCCCCCAAATTCACACCCACTGGAACCTCAGAATGTGATCTTATTTGGAAACAGAGTCCTTGCACGTATGATTGAATGAAGATGAAGTCGTACTGGATTAGGATGGCCCTACATCCAGTGACTGTCGACCTTGTCAGGAGAGGAGAGGACACAGAGGCACAGAAGACAAGAGGCACGCAAGGGCACAAGTTTTGTGGTCATTTGTTATGACCACCACAAGGAACTAATGCTTGGTGTACCAGTCAATCATTCAATCATTGCTAGAAAACGTTCTCTCTCTCTCTCTCTCTCTCTCTCTCTCTCTCTCTCTGATACTGGGGAAAGACTCAGGGCCTCACACATGCTGGTTGCATTAGTCAGATTTTTGTCACTATGATGAAATATCTGAGAAAACCAAATCAAAGGAGAAAAGATGTATTTTAGCTCTTAGTTTAAGAGGTTTGAGTCCATGATCAGCTGGCTCCATGGCTGCTAGGAAGGGGAGGGGGGAGGAGAAGGAGGTGGGGGGGAGGAAAAAGGGGGAGGGCAGGGAGATAGGGAGAGAGAGAGATGCCAAGGACAAGCTACAGTGCTCCCAGGTGTCGCCGCCTGCAGCAATTGCCGCTTGCAGCAACGATACCGCGGGAGAAAATTCGGAGGCAGACTAGAAATGAAACAGTTCTTTTATTCTTCTTTCTTCTAACTTCTCTCTCCGGCTCCAACAACCTCTCCAACTCCAACCTCACCTCCAACTAACCTCACCCAGTTAAATACATTTTGCCTTAACAAGGACAAGTACTAACAGCTCGAGCTTACAGGTGCATCACACAGTGTTCACAGGCATAAAAAGATTCTTAGATAAATGCATGAATATCAGGTGGAAATACTTGAACACCTTTTATGGGTCTCAGCTAGCTGTCATCTAGCTATCTCCTCAAATAGGGCTCTTAAGCTGGGTGCGGTGGTGCACGCCTGTAATCCCAGCACTTGGGAGGCTGAGGCAGGAGGATCGCGAGTTCAAAGCCAGCCTCAGCAAGGGCGAGGCACTTAGCAACTCAGTGAGACCCTGTCTCTAATAAAATACAAAAAAGGGCTGGGGATTGTGGCCCAGTGGTTGAGTGCCCCTGAGTTCAATCCCCAGTACAAAAAAAAAAAAAAAAAAAGGGCTGGGGATGTGGCCCAGTGGTCCAATGCCCCTGAGTTCAATCCCTGGTACCAAAAATAAATAAATAAATAAAATAAATAAATAAAAAAAAATAATAAATTTAAAAAATTAAAAAATAGGGCTCTTACACCCAGGACAGGCCCTCAAGGACTCCCTTTCACCAGGCCCCAGCTCCCAGTTTCCACCACCTCCAACAGTCCATTGATAGGCACCTCATGATCCAGTTACTTCCCGCAAACCCCACCTCTGAATGTCACTGCACTGGGGGCCATGCCTTCAACATGTGAGCCTTTGGAGCACTCCAGATCAACAAAACCCTGGGTAAGCACTCTGCCCTGAGCCACGTCCCCACCCTGGAAACGCTTTCTAACGCCTGTTGTGGGGTTTACCTATTTCTACTGACTGTATTAACAATCAAGACATATATTTTAAAAATACTGACTCACTAACAACATCAATCATATGTTAGCACAAATAACATTGCAGGAGCCCTGTTTGCGGAGATAGCTAAGATTGCGATTGACTATTGGGCCATAGACATTTTTGGGCATTTCCGCTTTCCGTAGTCTCACGGGATCTCGCGGGACTTGGTCGAGGCTCTCGAGAGATTTGAACGGTGACTCAGCAGATCGAGCGAGCGCCATTGCTGCTCGGGCGCATGGGAAGAGACCAGAGGGAGAAAAGACAGGGTTATCGCTATTGTGTAGATATATTGTAGTTTCTTGTAAGATTAAAGAATATTTTCGTCTCCATCCTGTCTCCGGACTCCTTCCCGTGGCGCTGCCGTTCCAGGCTGCAATCCTTTTCCGGCGACAACAGTTGGTGGCCCGTACGGGGAATTCAGCACGGCAGGTAAGAACTGAGAAACCTCGCAGGAGTCTCTAGTCAGAGCGGTTAAAATGGGTTCGAAAATATCTAAGACCCAAGTGTACGAGGCTCTTGATGAATTCTTTGATATAGATGAGTCTGTCGTTAGCGAGGAGGATTTAGAAAACAGTGAAGGCGATCATGAAAGCGTAGATTCCGCTGAGTCAACTAAGACCAGTAAGGAGAGTATTAGAAGCGTCCCCAAAATGACAAAGATCCGAGCTGCTAAAGCTATTCAAGATTTATTAGAGATACTTCAAGGATACATGGTCTCAATTGAACCTGGGACTCAGGATGTTACTGAGTCAATTAGGACCAATGAGAGTAGTAGTAGTGAGGAGGAATTAACTAAAGGTGATTTTGAGAAAATGAACAAAAGGAAATTAAGGAAGACCAAGATAAGGGATCATCAAGTGGAGGAACTTGTGTCCTCTACTCCCCCATGGGTGAAATCGATTACAGAAAATATGAAGGGTATCACTAGGCGTTTGCATACCCTAGAAACAGAAATAAAAAGTCTTTCTGAGCGCTTATGTGCTCTCGAGGGTAACTCACAGATACGTTGGGAACTGCCAGTATTTGAATATGGAAATGGACGGAGGGACCACCAGCCAGTAGATTTCAAAACAATAAAAAATCTCAAAGAGGCAGTAATGACTTATGGACCCCAAGCTCCTTTCACGTTGAGTATACTGGAGTCCCTTAACACCTTTAGCTTAACACCCGCAGACTGGAAACGTCTATGTAAAGCAACATTAAGTGGGGGACAATACTTGGTTTGGCGATCGCAATTTCAAGAACTTTGTATAGAAACAGCTAAAAGAAATGCAGATGCGGGGTTTGGAGACCATAATATAGAAATGCTCACAGGAGAAGGGCAATTTGCAGACGTACAGGATCAAAAATATTATACCCCAGGAGTATATGCTCAGATAAACGCAGCTGCCTTAAAGGCATGGAAAACTGTACAAGGACCTGGGGATCTACAAGGTAGCTTGTCCAAAGTAATTCAAGGACCTAATGAACCATATGCTGAATTTGCTGATCGACTTTTGAGAACTGCAGGTAGAGTTTTTGGAGACATTGATCAAGTTATGCCATTAGTTGTCCAATTAGCGTACGAAAATGCTAATAAGTATTGCCAGGAAGCCATCAGGCCATGGAAAAATAAAAAGGATCTTTCCATATATATACAATTATGTAAAGATATAAATGATGCCTTTGTCACAGGGAATATGATTGCAGCAGCTGTGAGAGATGCTGACCCTCAAAATTTTACAAGAGCTCAACATAGACATTATAACCAATCAGGATATTCTAGGCAAAATTATCATAATCAATCAGGCTATTCTAGGCAAAATCCTAAAAGAGAAATAAGACCAAATTCATACCGTGCTCCAGGTTGCTGCCCCAGGTGTAAGAAAGGAAATCATTGGGCCAATAAATGCTATTCAAAATTTGACATCCATGGAAATCCTTTATTCAGGAATTCAAAAAACGGGGCAAGGGGCCCAATGCCCCGGGGCCCACAAATGTACGAGGCATTGGAGGAGGAGTATCCTCAAGCATCCACTCAGATGCTTCCCCGACACAATCCCTATTACCCATCCACTCCCTCGCCAGAGGAACAGGAGGAAATGCAGGATTAGACCTCTGTTCCACCGCCCGAATAGTGTTAACACCTGAAATGGGGGTTCAACTGATTCCCACAGGAGTCAGGGGACCTCTTCCCTCAGGGACTGTAGGACTTATTATTGGGCGAAGTCCTGAGAGCTTATTAGGTTTGCAAGTGACCCCAGGCGTAATAAACTCAGACTATAAAGGGGAAATAAAAATAATGCTTAGCTCACCCCAAAGTATAAGTTCTATTAATCAGGGAGATAGAATTGCTCAGTTGCTCCTCCTTCCAAATTTACATAAGTCATTTAAAATGAATATGCCTCTAAATAGGAACAATAGAGGATTTTGTTCCACTGATTCGAAACCCATGGTTTGCTGGGTTCGGGACTGTACAAGGAGGCCTATGTGTAAAATAAGAATCCAAGGAATAGAAATGGAGGGTCTTATAGATACTGGAGCTGATTCTTCCATCATTAATTTACGTCAATGGCCCAAACACTGGCCTCTGCAAAAAGCTTCAACCAGTTTAAGAGGCTTGGGATATAATAACCTCCCAGAAAAAAGTGCGGTAATTTTAAAATGGGAGGATGATGAAGGACATAAAGGCACGTTTCAGCCTTATGTTTTACCTAATCTACCGGTTACTTTATGGGGAAGAGATATTTTACAACAAATGGGAGTACACCTTGCAACCAAACCTGCAGGTGTTAAATGTAAAAATCTACAGAGTAATCTTAACCCTATAAGAAATCATCAAAAAGTACAGGGTAAGCTTAACCCTAAAAGAAATCATTATCATATAGGAAAAAGACATTTTTCTTCGGGGCCACTGAGAAAATAATTTTGAAAATACCATGGCTTTCTGATAAGCCAGTGTGGGTCCCTCAGTGGCCCCTATCTAAAGAGAAATTACAAGCGGCCCTCCTACTAGTTCAGGAACAATTAGAAGCAGGACATATAGAACCTTCCACCTCTCCCTGGAATTCCCCCATATTTGTGATCAAGAAAAAATCAGGAAAATGGCGATTATTACATGATCTTAGACAAATTAATAAAACCATGCAAGTCATGGGCCCTACTCAACCTGGACTTCCGAATCCTATAGCTATTCCAAAAAATTTCCATGTTATTAGTCTTGATATAAAGGATTGCTTCTTTTCTATTCCCCTACATCCTCTGGATGCCCCCAGGTTTGCCTTTTCAGTTCCTTCTATTAACAATAATGGCCCTGATCAGAGATATCAATGGAAGGTTTTGCCACAGGGAATGGCTAATAGCCCCACCATATGCCAAATATATGTGGACAAGGCCATCCAATCCATTAAAAATAAATATCCAAACCTCATGTGTCTACATTACATGGATGATATTTTACTGGCCCACCCTAATCAAAAAATCTTATTTAATATATTCAGTGATGTGGTAGAAAATTTAAAAAAATATGGATTATATATAGCAGAAGAAAAAGTTCAAACCAGATCTCCCATATTATATTTAGGATTTAAAATCATGGATACTTTTGTTAGACCCCCAAAAAATTTTAATAAATAAAGAACATTTAACCACCCTCAATGATTTCCAAAAACTACTGGGAGACATTAATTGGCTTCGCCCTACACTAAACCTCACTACTGGCCAATTAAAACCTTTATTTGATATCCTTCGAGGGGACCCTGATCCATCCTCACCGCGAACATTGACTCCTGATGCTAGGAAAGCTTTAAAGGTAGTAGAAAAAGCCATCGAAGGAGCTCATTGTGACAGATTTGATTTAACTCAACCGCTGATATTGATTATTATTTCTTCACAATATACACCCACAGGAGTATTTTGGCAACAAGGGCCTTTATTATGGATACATTTGCCTGTCTCTCCTAAAAGCATAATTGAGTCTTATACCTCCATGGTGGCTAAACTTATTCTTCAAGGACTTAAAACTTCTACTAAAATATTTGGCATTCACCCTGCTACTATTATTACTCCCTATTCATCGTCACAGATTGAATATTTATGCTTCAACGATAATGACTGGGCTATAGCTAGATGCTCTACCTCTGCAAATTTTGATAATCACCTTCCTAAGTCTCCTATATTATCTTTTTGTATTAATCATCCTATTATATTTCCACAGGTAATAAAAAATCAACCTATTCCTAAGGCATTTAATGTATTTACAGATGGGTCCTCAAATGGTACTGCTGCAGTAGTCACTACAAAGGAAAGTATGACTTACATAACTGCACACAAATCAGCTCAACTTGTGGAATTGGAAGCTGTGGTAAGAGCTCTGGAACATTTTAGAGACCAGCCCATAAACATTTTTTCAGATAGCCACTATATTGTACAAGCCGTCCCAAAATTAGAGTTAGCAGGACCAATAGCACCTCATACTCCAGCCTTTAAATTGTTTCATCAAATACAAAAACTTTTGTGGGCAAGAAAAGAACCTCTATTCATAGGCCATATTAGAGCACATACTAATTTGCCTGGCCCCCTCCATGAAAGTAATCAAAAGGCTGATGAACTTACAAAAACTATATTTATACTTTCAGCGCTACAACAAGCTACTTTATTTCATTCCCAGTTTCACGTCAACAGCACCACCTTGCAACGTAGGTTTAAAATCACAAAGGAGCAAGCCAGAACAATTGTAAAAGATTGTAAATCTTGTATGACACATTTGCCCAATCCTCATTTTGGTGTTAACCCTAGAGGATTAATGCCCAATCATTTGTGGCAGATGGATGTTACTCATGAGCCAAGTTTTGGAAAATTGCGATTTATTCATGTAACCATAGATACATGCTCAGGCATGATTTTTGCTTCCTTACATTCTGGAGAAAAAGTTAAAGATGTCACATCTCATTGTTTACAAGCTTTTGCTGCATTGGGCATCCCCAAAATGCTTAAAACAGATAATGGCCCCGCATATACGTCCTCATCTTTCAAAGAGTTTTGCGCAAAATTCAACATATCCCATAAAACAGGCATCCCATACAATCCTCAGGGTCAGGGCATTATTGAAAGAGCAAACCGCACACTAAAAGTTATGTTGTTAAAACAGAAAGAAGGAAACTGGAAAAATCCTAAGGACAGATTGGCAGTTGCCCTGTTTACCTTAAATTTTTTAACTTTAGACTCTGATGGTTATTCTGCTGGAGACAGACATTGGAACCCACATCAACAACATAAACCTTTGGTTTACTGGAAGGATGTTCTTTCAGGTACATGGAAGGGTCCAGATCCAGTGTTAATTTGGGGGAGAGGATCTGTTTGTGTTTTTCCAAAGCATGAATCCTCTCCAATATGGATACCATCTAGATTAATAAAGCAAGTACCAAATCAAAAGGATCAAGATGAAGTTGTTGAGGAATCAAGATTAATAAAAAAGGTACAAAATCAAGAGGACCATGATGAAGATATGGAATGATTCCCTTAAAAGAGTCCTTCAAAATACATCACAACTTAAGTGTCATTCCTCCCAGCTGGGACGAAGAGATCTCTCTTTAGTGTGCACACAATTGTATTTTTTTTTTTTATACATATGTGTTTATGTCTGTGTATTTGTCTAAATTTCATGTTAATGTGACGTCACAAATATATGTTTGTATGTGCGTCTGTCTGTCCAGTGTGACATCAAAAATAACAAAGCGCTTGTGAATATATATATATATATATATATATATATATATATATATATATGGATCCAAATAACTCTAATTCATTTAAGTTTAAGAGTATTCAAATTGGGTAAATAATTTAATAAGTGAAGGTACCTTCAATTTTGTTTTATAGGTGTCCCAGGGATTTCTCTTTAGCGAAAAATATGACTAGGGCTGTATAACCTGATATTTTGGTGTTTTGACATAAGGTTGCTTATTTGTTATTAACTTCATTTGTTTAATAAATGATTAATTTCAATTATTTCAACAGGTAAAGGACTGCTGTATATGCAGAAACACGAGAGTTCCAGCTAACAAATTATTTCTCCAAAGTGCTTTTAGTTTTTCTTTAATCTATCTTTAATACAGTAAATACCCTCAGTCTTTCTTTGTTTTGTTCTAAACATGATGTTTTGCCAGCTTATGTTTGTGGGAGCTCAGGCTGCAATGTGTGTGAGCAGAAATCAACTTTAATTTTCTAAGCTAATAATTCTATTTTTTAGTTTGACAACTCGCCTCTTGACTCAGTGCTGGAATAGCACTGCCTTTCCTTTAATAATTGATGCTTGAGTCTCTAGGGAGCGGGCCCTGAAGATTTGCCGGTGGCATTGTCTAGACATAAAAAAGACGGCTGCTGCTACAGATGCAGGGATCGTGGTCGCTGCAAGCATCCCTGCTGCTCAAATGTCAAACAACCTCACCAGCGGTGTGGCCTCTGCTCTGCATGCATGGGGCCTCCTAGATCTACGTGTTATAACAAGTGGACATTTTGATCTTTCATTGTTTGGGACTTCATGGGACAGTACCTTGGGGGTATTTGTTTAGAGAACTCAGTGTGTTACTTGATAGAACTTAAGGCAGCTGATTTGTTTAAAGAATTTGATATGCTATGCAATTTGGCTCGTCACCAAAAGGCTTGTCGCCTTAAAGCCGCAGCATCTCCCCACAATTGGACGGCTGTTAGTCAACTTACACAGTCGATCCTAAAGGGCTCCATTGGATGGCTGGTTAGCCAATGACGGGTAAGATCCCCAGAGGGGGACAACCTAAGACAGGCACAGTCGCACGGGATAGTCTCATGTGGCCGACATATCAACCTAAGACAGGAGTCAAGGGCACAGCCTTGATTATCCGATGACGGGTAAGAATGTTGGTTGCACATAGACGTCCTAGAGCATCCCCTCTTTTAAAACAAAAGGGGGAAATGCAGGAGCCCTGTTTGCGGAGATAGCTAAGATTGCGATTGACTATTGGGCCATAGACATTTTTGGGCATTTCCGCTTTCCGTAGTCTCACGGGATCTCGCGGGACTTGGTCGAGGCTCTCGAGAGATTTGAACGGTGACTCAGCAGATCGAGCGAGCGCCATTGCTGCTCGGGCGCATGGGAAGAGACCAGAGGGAGAAAAGACAGGGTTATCGCTATTGTGTAGATATATTGTAGTTTCTTGTAAGATTAAAGAATATTTTCGTCTCCATCCTGTCTCCGGACTCCTTCCCGTGGCGCTGCCGTTCCAGGCTGCAATCCTTTTCCGGCGACAACATAACATTTTCGCTTTAAAAATAATTATGGTCAGGTGTGGTGGTGCACACCTGTAATCCCATGACTTGGAGGCTGAGGCAGGAGGATCACAAGTTCAAAGCCAGCTTCAGCAACTTGGTAAGGCCCTAATCAACTTAGCAAGACTCTGTCTCAAAATTTTATTTTATTTTATTTTTTGTGGTACCAGGGATTGAACTCAGGGGCACTCGACCACTGGGCCACATCCCCAGCCCTTTTTTGTATTTGATTTAGAGACAGGGTCTCACTGAGTTGCTAAGTGCCTCGCCATTGCTGAGGCTGGCTTTGAACACGCGATCCTCCTGCCTCAGCCTCCCAAAGTGCTGGGATGACAGGCGTGCGCCTCCGCGCCCGGCTCTCTGTCTCAAAATTTTAAAAAAGTGACAAGGGCTGGAAATGTAGTTCAGTGGTAAAGTACTTCTGGGTTCAATCCCTAGCACCAAAAACTAATAATAATAATTGTTATTACAGGATATTTTGTAAAACAAAAATATTTGGGAAGAAGAATGGCATTGTTTTGCAGTTCTGCAAATCTCTACCACGTGGAGCGATGGCTCTCACATCTGCTTCTGCCCTATATGTGTTATGACAGGCTGTTTTGGTAGAAAAGATGAAGAAAACTGGCCTAATATAGCTGGGAAAGGAAGGAATATTTTAATAATCTTTTCAGCAAACTTCAGATATTTTCCTTTGATATTACACCTGAGCTCAATTAGTACTAGTTTCTTGCTTTTGGTTTTTAAGTACTGGAGCTTCAACCCAGGGCCTCAGCCATGATAGGTAAGTACCCTACCACTGAGCCATGTCTCCAGCCCTTTAACTGTATTCTTTTTATTTTATTTTGAGACAGGTCTTGCAAATTGCTGCAGCTGACCTTGAACTTGTGCTCCTCTTTCCTGGGCCCCTGAGTCTCTGGGGTTACAGCAGTGTGCCACAGCACCTAGAAAGTGCTAGTTTCGCAAAGATAAGTTACAAAGCAGAATACAAAACTGTATTGACATATTTTATGCTCTATTACATTAAACTCCATTGATCTACCTTGTCTTTTTATTTTTTAAAAAATATTTATTTAGCCGGGCGTGGTGGCGCATGCTTGTAATCCCAGCACTTTGGGAGGCTGAGGCAGGAGGATCGAAAGTTCAAAGCCAGCCTCATCAATGGTGAGGCACTTAGCAATTCAGTGAGACCCTGTCTCTAATAAAACACAAAAAAGGGCTGGGGATGTGGCCCAGTGGTCGAGTACCCCTGAGTTCAATCCCCGGTACCAAAAAAAAAAAAAAAAAAAAAAAAAAATTTATTTGCTTTAGTTGTACCTAATGCCTTTATGTTTATGTGGTGCTGAGGATCGAACCCAGGCGGCGCATGTGCTAGGCATGTGCTAGGTGAGTGCTCTACCGCTGAGCCACAACCCCAGCCCCTGTCTTTTTATTTTCTTTGGGGTACTGGGGATTAAATCTAGGGCCTGAACCCAGGGCCTCATGCACGCTAGACAAGCGGTGCTGGCAAGGTTCTGAATTTTTTTTTCAGGGCTTGAGATGGAGTCCAGAGACTTGCACAAGCCAGACAATCACCCTACCACTGAGTTGCACCTCCAGCTTGATCTGTTTCTTGAACTGGGAGCTAGTTACGTGTGTCTGTTCACTTTATGAAAATCTCTCAAAAGTGCCTGTAAGACGTGCACTTTTCAGCGTGTATGGTGTACTTCAGCATAAGGGCTTAAAATATGAGTCTAGGCTGAGCAGACCCTTCCCCTCCCGGCTTCTGGCCTGGTCCATGGATGGAAGGCTGGGCCTCCTGCCTGCCGGGCAAGCGCTCTACCCGAAGCTGCAGCCCCGGCCCATGCAGTCTTTGCGCTTCTCCCAGCTTAGCTCAGCTGCACAGTTAGCTGCAGGCCTGGGATAAGTGCTAAATCGCTAAATCGGATGATTTAATGGGGGCTGTCGATTCATTGTGCCAATAGTGCCAAGTGGGAGTGGGACCAGGGACTTGAGGGTGTATGTCCAGGAATGACTGCAGGGACTACTATGGAGTCCGGCTGGCGAGAAGAGAAGGGGTAGATGGGAGGAGAGATGGCTGGGCTATTGGAGAGGTTTGGGGGTCTGCAGCTTGGGCACAGAGGAAGCGGTGGGTGTGGTCAAGACGCTGCCTTGGAAACTTAGACTTTGGAGAGGTTGCAGTTACTGCAAATGACAGGGTCAAGGTGATGCGGGACACAGGATGTTCTGATGAGGACGACCATGGAAACAGTAAGTTGGGCAAGCGAACACGCAGGCAGGATTTTCATCGGGGCTTTAATGTGGGAGACACAGTTCCTGCACGGGCTGTCGGGCTGGCTGCCTGGACGGCAGAGGCGAGCTGCTTTCATTGGCTGGGAATGTGAATTGCGCTCCGCTGAAGCGTTTCCCCTGCGCTAAAGATTAGTTACCGCAGCTGTTCAGGACACACCCAGGGCACCCCGAGCAGCTGACCTGGTTGAGAGTGGCACTCACCAAGTTCCTGGGGTCCCCTGACAGCTGTGAGCCCAGGACCAGAAGTGCATTTGCCTTTGTTCCCGGGGTGGGCCCTCTCTCCAAGGTGAGATCAAGACCAGGGGGGGCCGAGAGAGAAGCCCAGGGGTGGGAGGTTTCTGGGTGTGGATACAAGTCACCCAGGGCAGGGGCTAGAGTGAGCAAGAGCGTTCTTCCCTAGGTCATGGCTTTGAGGCAGAAGACTGAACCAAGCAGAATAATTTGGAGGCGGTGGCTATTCTGAGATTGTGAAAAATCAAAGCTGATGTTTTGTTGTTGTTTTGTTTTTGGTACTGGGGATTGAACTCAGGGGCACTCGACCACTGGGCCACATCCCAGCCCTTTTTTGCATTTTATTAGAGACAGGTCTCACTGAGTTGCTAAGTGCCTCACCATTGCTGAGGCTGGCTTTGAACTCAAGATCCTCCTGCCTCAGCCTCCCAAAGTGCTGGGATTACACGCATGCGCCACCGCGCCCCAGCAGTTGTTTGTATTTTTTAATAACTGCCATTCTGACTGGAGTGAGATGAAATCTTAAAATAGTTTTGATTTGCATTTCTCTAATTGCTAGAGATGTTGAACATTTTTTTATGTATTTGTTGATTGATTGTATATCATCTTCTGAGAAGTGTCTGTTCAGGTCCTTGGCCCATTTGTTGATTGGGTTATTTATTTATTTTTTTTTGGTGTTTAGCTTTTTGAGTTCTTTATGTACTCTAGAGATTAGTGCTCTATCTATCTGATGAGTGAGGGTTAAAAATTTGCTCCCATGATATAGGCTCTCTATTCACCTCACTGAGTGTTTCTTTTGCTGAGAAGAAACGTTCTAGTTTGAATCTATCCCATTTATTGATTCTTTTTTAAAAAT
The DNA here is from genome assembly GCA_025594165.1 of Tamias sibiricus. Lineage (NCBI taxonomy): Eukaryota > Metazoa > Chordata > Mammalia > Rodentia > Sciuridae > Tamias > Tamias sibiricus. The sequence goes on along the minus strand of CM046658.1, from coordinate 4,633,370 downwards.
ATTTATTTATTTACTTTTATACAATGCAATGCCTTTATGTTTACGTGGTGCTGAGGATCAAACCCGGGCCGTGCACATGCGAGGCGAGCGTTCTGCCGCTGAGCCACAACCCCAGCCCCCCATTTATTGATTCTTGATTTTAGTTCTTGCACAATAAGAGTCTTATTAAGGAAGTTGGGGCCTAATCCGACATGATGGAGATTAGGGCCTACTTTTCCTTCTGTTAGATGCAGGGTTTCTGGTTTAATTCCTAGGTCCTTGATCCACTTTGAGTTGAGTTTTGTGCATTGTGAGAGATAGGGGTTTAATTTCATTTTGTTGCATATGGATTTCCAGTTTTCCCAGCACCATTAGTTGAAGAGGCCCACTTTTCTCCAATGTATGTTTTTGGTGCCTTTGTCTAATATAAGATAATTATAATTTTGTGGGTTAGTCTCTGTGTCTTCTATTCTGTACCATTTGTCTACTGGTCTATTTTGGTGCCAATACCATGCTGTTTTTTTGGTTTTTTTGTGTGTCAGGGATTGAACTCAGGGGCACTGGACCACTGGGCCACATCCCCAGCCCCCCTTTTTTTTTTTTTTTTTTTTTTTGGTACCAGGGATTGAACTCAGCAGCACTAGACCACTGGGCCACATCCCCAGCCCTTTTTTGTATTTTATTAGAGACAGGGTCTCACTGAGTTGCTAAGTGCCTCGCCATTGCTGAGGCTGGCTTTGAACTCATGATCCTCCTGCCTCAGCCTCCCACGTGCTGGGATTACAGGCGTGCGCCGCCACACCCGCTACCATGCTGTTTTTGTTACTATTGCTCTGTAGTATAGTTTCAGGTCTGATAGAGTGATGCCACCTGCTTCACTCTTCTTGCTAAGGATTACTTTAGCTATTCTGGGTGGCTTTGAACTTTTGATCCTCCTGCCTCAGCTTCCCAAACAGCTGGGATTACAGGCATGAGCCACTGAGCCCAGCATAGACCATTCATTTTTTTTATTCTAATTTGCTATACATGTTTGCAGAGTACATTTCATTTCATATTACATATAAAGAGCACAGTTTTTCAAGTTGCTGGTTTTATATAAAGTATTTTTACAACAATTATGTCTCCATACATGTATTTGGGTAATCATAGATAACTCAGTCTACCATTATTCCTATCCCCTTGCCCCCATCCCTCCCTCCCCCAGACCATTCATTTTAATGGATAGTTTTTATTTTATGATAATCATGATTGGCACATTTTTTGCATGCATGTTTTACTTACAAATACCCATATTCTGTACCATATGGAGTTAAGATTCTCATGCCTACACAGGACCTCGTGGTATAAGATGCTCAGTAATACTTGGGTGCACAGGAATAATAATCATTAAGTAGTCATAACGTCAGCTGCCAATTGATAAATTTCATATGTTACCAGGCCCTCCCCTCAGTGACTTCAAGTTTTGATTCCTTTAATCCTGATGAAAACCCTGTGAGGGCCGGGCACGGTGGCGCACACCTGTAATCCCAGCACTTGGGAGACTGAGGCAGGAGGATTGTGAGTTCAAAGCCAGCCTCAGCAATGGCGAGGCACTTAGCAACTCAGTGAGACCCTGTCTCCAAATAAAATACAAAAAGGGATGGGGATGTGGCCCAGGGGTCGAGTGCCCCTGAGTTCAATCCCTGGTACCAAAAAAAAAAAAAAAAAAAAAAAAGAAAAGAAAAGAAAAAAAAGAAAACCCTGTGAGGGGGCTGGGGTTGTGGCTCAGTGGTAGAGTGCTCGCCTAGCATGTGTGCAGCCTGGGTTCGATCCTCAGCACCACGTAAACATAAATGCATTGCATTGTGTACAACTAAAGCAAATAAATAAATATCTTTTTTAAAAAAGAAAACCCTGTGAGGAGCACCTGTAAGTCTAGCTACTTGGGAGGCTGAGGCAGGAGGATTGGAAGATTAAGGCCAGCCTCAACAATTTAGTGAGACCCTGTCTCAAAATTAAATAATATTAATAATAATAATAATAATAATAATAATGGCTGGGGATGTAGCTCAGTGATAATAGAAGGACCCTGGATTTCATGCCCAGAATGTAAACAAAACAAAACAAAATAAAAATACTTCTTTAAAGTAGTTACTACAATGATCCTCATTTTGCATATGGGGAAACTGAATCCCCAGAGTAGTCCAGGCACTTACCTAAGGACACACAGCTTGGAGGCGGGTTTGTGCTGTAGGGCTTGGGATCCCTTAGTCTTTTTGTTTTTGCGGCGCTGGGGATCCACGCGAGGCAAATGCTCTACCACTGAGCTCCATGCCAGCCCTTCCTTGGTTTTATGACCTCTCCACCCCTCCTTGAGGACATTCACACTGACATCAGATTGAGCTGGAGCGACCACACTGCTGGGCAGAGGGTAGCTGCGTCCCCTGGGAGAGCCTGGCCGTGGGATGGAGGCCTGGAGGTTCCTCCCCAGGGCGCACCAGGCAGGCGTCTGGCTAGAAAGGAGTCCTCCCTTTCCAGGCTGGCTCAGCGGCTGGGCGCGGTGCGAGGCTGCAGCCCGGGTGGGGCTGGCTCTCAGCACCTGGCGGAGCCCCAGCGAAGCGCCTCCAGCACCCAGGCCGCCCTCAGGTGCCGCTGGACTCACACTCCCGCTCTTGACGATGTTACGCGGCGTTTGGAGTCGCCCCAGTCCCCGTGGTTCACGTGGGAATCGCGGAGTCCCTGGTGAAGTCCGAGTAAGGCGGATGGCGGCGGAGCCGGGGCCCGCCTGCGAAGCCTTGGAGACCGGCGAGCGGGACGCGCGGGGAGCGCTCCTCCGCGGCGTAGCCCGAGCGGCGGGCGGACGGCTTCCCGGAGCGCGCGGAGCAGCGGAGACTCGCTGCGCCCCTAGGTGGCGCCACAGGGCCACAGACGGCCGCGCCCCGCGGTTCACAGAAGCCCAGGGTCAAGGGCAAGAGGCCCCCCGAAGCTCTCCGCTCACCAGCCCCGGTCATTGGCGGGTGCCAGGGCATGGCTGTAATTCCAGATTTAAAGCCTGACCTACTTAAAGTCAAGGAAGTGATTTCTAAATGCCTCTTCTGGAAAATGGAGAGTGTCTGTCTGTGCGCCTGGTCTCCACTCACCGTGTTTTTCTCCTCCGTGTAATGACCCATTTATTCTTGGCCTTTCCTCTTGGATTACAGGTCCTGCTTTCTAGGGGGTCTTTTTGTTTTGTTTTGTTTGTGCTGGGGATTGAACCCAGGGCCTTGTGCATATGGGGCAAGCACTCTGCCAACTGAGCTATACCCCAGGCCCTCAAGTGGGTCTTTCATTAGTTGTAGGTTACTCTGAAGGGCTCCTGCTGGGGCAGAGCATGTGACTCTGAATGTTAACGTGGGAACCAGCCGGGTAACAGGGGGTCAGGGGTCTGTGCTCCAAACAGTGCTGTGTTGGTCCCTGAGGTGTCGTCACCCCTTTGGGACAGAGAGCGACCCTGCAGCCTTCACACAGGTTTCCTGCAGGCAGCGTGCTCAGAGTCCTGTCCTTTCAGTTGGGTGGACGGAGGGGGGGGGGCAGCATCCCCAGCGTCTGTCCACTCTGGAGTGGAAGAGACAAGAGTAGGATACTAGCACTGGAAGACACAGATGAGCCGTGTGAACAGAGGGGCCAGGCCCCCCCTGCTGGCCGCATCCTCTGCCTCACAACTGGGAGCACAGGGAGGCCCATGGAACCCTGCGGTGTCCTTCTCTCCTGTGACTCTCAACTGGAACTCCTCAGTCTTCTTCCAGGGCTGAGGCGATCTGAATACCTTGATCAACCCTTCCCTGCGGCCTCCAGACCTCAAGGCAGCCAGGATTCACCAGAGGGGTCACAGAGTCTTTCTTTGGGGACTGGGGGGATGTGGCTCAGCGGTAGAGCTCTCGCCTAGCACCTGTGAGACGCTGGGTTCGATCCTCAGCACCACATAAATATAAATAAATAAAATAAAGGTATTGTGTCCAATCACAACTAAAAAAAAAAAAAAAAAAAAAAGAAGAAGTAGAAGAAGTCTCTTCTCTGTGCCGGGGCCCGGTTCCTGGTTCATTCATCCTTCTTTAGTATGATGTGATTTTTTGGCGAGATTTTCGTGAGCTCTGATTCACATACCATACAGTCCACTCTCCAAAGCACTTTAGAACATCAACCTGCTTACTCCTTGTGACAAGCCATGGGCAGGTACTAGGGGCTCCCCATTTTTTCCAGCAAAGAAACCAAGGTACAGACAATTGAGTGCTCACCTAAGGCCACCTGGTCCTGTGTGGGGCTCTGGTCCTGCGCGGGGCCGCCCCTCTCTGGTTAGTTCTCCTCATTACTGGTCCAGAAGGGCTCCTGACCCCACCGGCTGGCTGAGGCTGCCCAGGGGTGACCTTGATGGGACACTGACATAGGTGGCTGGATGTCCCACTGTGTGCTCAGAGGGCCTGCTCTCCATGCCAGGGCAGCAAGCTGTGAGATGGGCGCTGCGCTCTTGAAAGCCCTCAGGACCTGGGGTTTTCCTGTTACCTACAGGCCTCTGCCTCACCCCATGCTCAGGAGTGGGTCATCCTGACGGTGCTCAGCTCCAGGCTGATTCCTGAGGCACATGTCCCATATTCATTACTCTCTCTCTCTCTCTCTCATACCTGGGCTTGTACTCAGGGAGCTTAAGCACTGAGCCACATCCCCCCAAGTAAAAAAATATTTTTTTAAATTTAGAGACAGGGTCTTGCTGAGTTGCTTAGGGCCTTGCTAAATTGCTGAAGCTGGCTTTGAACTTGTGACCCCCCTGCCTCAGCTCCTGTGGCACATGCCTGTAATCACAGTATGGTACATGAATTAGATCTCATGAAAATCTTGCCAAAAAAGTTATGTCATACAAAAGAAAGAACAAATGAATGAAGCTGGAATAGGACCCCGGCACAGAGAAAAGACTTTGTGACTCCACTGGTGAATACTGGCTGCCTTGAGGTCTGGAGGCTACAGGGAAGGGTTGATCAAGGAATTCAGATGGGGAGGCTGAGGTAGGAGAATCATGAGTTCAAAGCCAGCCTCAGCAAAAGTGAGGCACTAAGCACTCAGGGAGACCCTGTCTCTAAATAAAATACAAAATAGGGCTGGGGATGAGGCTCAGTGGTTGAGTGCCCTTGAGTTCTATCCCTAGTACCCCACCCGTGCCTCAGAAAAAAATAAATAAATAAAAGAACCACATCTTTAGTTTAAAATATGACTTTTCATGCTGGGGTTGTGGCTCAGCGGTAGAGCACTCGCCTTGCATGTGCATGGCCCGGGTTCGATCCTCTGCACCACATAAAAATAAAGGCATTGTGTGCAACTAAAACAAATAAATAAAATATTAAAAAATAAATAAAATATGACCTTTCTTGGGCTGGGGTGCAGCTCAGTGGTGGAGCACTCTCCTAGCATGTGCGAGGTCTCAATGGACTATGCTAATAGCTGAGGTGTTAGAGAGCCTCACTTCATATCACCCGTTATCTGCTGAGTTACCCCAACACTGTAAAGAAAGGTGGGGTGGGCCTCCTAAAAATCAAAGGGGGTAGGTGACCTGCCCACGTAGGTGGCGAAGCCAGAATGGACGTGCAGGATTTGGCCAGTCCAAGATCCTTAACCACTAGGCACCACTACACATTTTCCTAAAAATGTGAAGGAAAAAATGGTTCATAGACCCACTTGTCAGATACTTGCATTATTTATTTATTTGGGTGGTGGGTACTGGGGATTGGACCCAGGAGCACTTAACCACTGAGCCACAACCCTGGCCCTTCTTATTTTTTTATTTTGACACAGGGCCTCCCTACATTCCTTAGGGCCTCACTAAGTTGCTGAGGCTGGCCTTGACCTTATGCTCCTCCTGCCTCAGCCTTCTGAGTCACTGGTATTTTAGGCTTGTGCCACTGTGCTTGGCTTATTACAGTGTTTTATGAAACCCTTTTTAAAGCATATCTGGGTGCATCCATACTCAATATATAGTACATGTACCTAATTGCGGAATTGCAGACCAAATGGGGTGGCTATTATTAACTTTAGTAATTATTTTCAACTGTTTTGCAAAGAGGATATACTGACTTTTAAAAATATCTTCATGATGTTTTATTATGTTTGAGATAAAAATATGTACATATTTTTTTAAATATTTATTTACTTTAGTTGTACACAATGCAATGCATTTATGTTTACGTGGTGCTGAGGATCGAACCCGGGCCGTGCATGTGCGAGGCAAGCGCTCTGCCACTGAGCCACAATCCCAGCCCAAAAATATGTACTTTTTAAAAAAAAAAATATTTATTTATTTGCTTTAGCTGTACACAATGGGTTTATTTGTACGTGGTGCTGAGGATTGAACCCGGGCCGCGCACGTTCCAGGCGAGTGCTCTACCGCTGAGCCACAACCCCAGTCCCTGTACATATTTTTAAGCATTGGTCAATTAACATGCTTAATTGTGAACTTGTGCATTTTCTTTGATTTTTCCCCCACGTTTTTTTTTTTTTTTTTTTTTTTGGTACCAGGGATTGAACTCAAGGGCGCTCAACTACTGGGCCACATCCCCAGCCCTTTTTAGTATTTTATTACAGACAGGGTCTCACTGAGTTGCTAAGTGCCTCACCATTATTGAGGCTGCCTTTGAACTCACGATCCTCCTGCCTTAGCCCCCCAAGTGCTGGAATTACAGGTGTGCGCACCGTGCCCAGCCTTTCCCCCACATTTTTATTGGTGCATTGTAGCTGTACAAATTGATGGAATCTGTTGTTACATATTTGTACGTACACACCATTTAAAAGTATATTGGCCGCCGGGCGCGGTGGCGCACGCCTGTAATCCCAGCACTTTGGGAGGCTGAGGCAGGAGGATCACGAGTTCAAAGCCAGCCTCAGCAATAGTGAGGCACTTAGCAACTCAGTGAGACCCTGTCTCTAAATAAAATACAAAAAAGGGCTGGGGATGTGGCCCAGAGGTTGAGTGCCCCTGAGTTCAATCCCTGGTACCACAAAAAAAAAAAAAAAAAAAAAAAAAGTACATTGGCCGATATCACTCCCCGCACTCCCCCTCCCTTCCTACATCCCGCCCCTTGGCCCTTTCCTCTACCGATTCCCCTTTGATTTTTAGGAGGCCCACCCCACCTTTCTTTCCTTTTTTCCTCTCTAGCTTCTGCATATGAGAGAAAACATACAACCCTTAACCTTCTGAGCTTGACTCATTTTGCTTAACATGATGGTCTCTGGTTCCATCAATTTTCCTGCAAATGCCATAATTTCACTTTTCTTTGTGGCTTAATAAAACTCCATCATGTATATACTGACTTTATTTCCACCATCTGTGCATGAGTTCCCATTGCTTCATATTCTATACACAATATTGACATGAAAAAATACTAAAATAAATGACCAGATGATAATGGTACAAAAATATATAAAGTGAAAGTAAAATCCTTTTCCCCAAAGTTTACTATTATCAGCAATTTTGTATCATTCCATAAAAATTGGAATAAATTATTTAAACAATACATTTAAAGTGTTTTTTAAATTTAAATTGAGGTTTATTTATATAATTGTTTTCAGATGGAACCTCACTGTATGGTCCAGGCTGGTCTCAAACTCATGTTCTTTAGATCCTCCTGCCTCAGCCTCCTGAATAGCCGGGACAATAGGCACCCACCATGCCTGGCTTGAAAATATTTTTTTCTCTGTACTGGAGAGTAAACCCAGGGGTGTTCTACCACTGAGCTACGCCCCAGAACCCCTTTTATTTGTTGTGAGGCGGGGCCTCACTAAGTTGCCTAGGCTGGCCTGGAACTTGATCCTCCTGTTTCAGCCTCCTGAGTCCCTGGATTACAGGTGTGCTCTGCCGTGCTAGGCTTTTTCTTTCTCTCTCTTTTTTTAATGACTCTGGGTGTATCTGCCATGAATAGATCAATTTACAGATGGTCTCTGAGGATGGTTTGACGTGATTTACCAATTTACAATGGTATGAAAGCAACATGCATTTGACTGTACTTTTTTTATTTTGAATTGTAATTCTTTCCCAGGCTGGTGGTGGCTGCGAGCTGCAGCTCTCAGGCAGCCCCAGGATCCCGAGGGTAGACAATCCTGAGGTGACCTACAGTGTGGACTGTGTTGCCAGCATTTGGTGGGGGGGGGAATTACAATCATTCAATAAATTACACGATTCAACAATCGATTATAAAACAGATTGTGATCGATGATTTGACCAACTGCAGGCTGAGGGAGCGTCCCGACACTGTCTGAGGTAGGTGATCAGGTTGGGCATGTCAAATGCTTTTTGACTGAGAATATTTTCAATTCACTGTGGGTTTTTGGGATGTGACCCCATAAATCAAGGAGCATCTCTCTGGATTGCGTGGTTGATAACATTTTTATTGAGCATCCACTATGTGCTAGGCACTCTTCCAGGAGCCTGGAGGGGCAGGAGCAAAGGTCCTGAGGCACGCCTGGCATACTCAAGGAAGGGAGGCCAGTGCGGCTGGAGCAGTAGATGAAGTGGGCAGGCATAGTCTTGACCCCCACAATGAGAAGCCATCAGTTCTAGATTTATTTATTTATTTATTTATTTTTGGTACCAGGGATTGAACTCAGGGGCACTCGACCACTGGGCCACATCCCCAGCCCTTTTTTGTATTTTATTAGAGACAGGGTCTCACTGAGTTGTTAAGTGCCTCACCATTGCTGGGGCTAGCTTTGAACTCGCGATCCTCCTGCCTAAGCCTCCCAAGTGCTGGGATTATAGGTGTGCACCACCGCGCCCGGCTAGTTCTAGATTTTTTTTTTTTAAATATTTCTTTATTTGCTTTAGTTGTACACAATGCATTTATTTGTATGTGGTGCTGAGGATCGAACCCGGGCCGCTCACATGCTAGGCGAGCGCTTTACTGCTGAGCCACAACCCCAGCCCTAGATTTATTTTGAATATAGAGTTTGCAGGATTTACTGATGGTTTGCACGAGGGACAGGAGAGAAAGAGAGGCGTTCAGGGTGGCTCCTGGGCTCTTGGCCTGAGCACAAGGAAGGAAGGGTCTGCAAGGCACAGAGCTGGGGGGATCCCGGAGGGGAGCAAGCTCTGGGGCAGGTCAGGAACAGAAGAGCAGGAGGTGCCCAGGACACTGGTGCAGGCACCGGTTCCCGCAGAGGGTACGTTGATGTGGAATTCAGGGGAGAGGCTGGGCTGGCCGCAGCTAATTACTGTGTAGATAGGAATTAGTTCTCAAGACAGGGTGGGACCTGGACAGTACAGGCACCGCTGGGCTCTTCCAAAGTCCTGAGAAGGGGGCAGGGGAGCGAGGCAACCATGCGGAGCAGACTGAGTCGCATGGTCAGCAAAAGGGAGGAAAAGGGAGGAAGAACGAGGGTGGGGGTCCTGGAAGCAAGGGAGAAGTGCTTCCAGAAGAGGGGGCAATGCTGCTCAAGGCTGCCAATCAAGAAGGTCTTCTGTCTGATAAGGGATTATTGGGTTTAGCAGCCGGGAAGGAATTAAGAAACCTTGCTAAGTGGAGCAGGAGACAGAAATCACGATGGCATGGGTTCAAAGGGGACTGAGAGGAGGGGAGGACAGGAGCTGTGGGCACAAGCAGCTCTTCTGAGAAGTGTTGCTCAAAGAGAGGAACAGAAATGGCCAGGGAGCTTAAGGAGAAAGCAGGTGAGACTGTGGAAGGAGAGAGCTCAGTGCAAACCCATTAGCACTGAGGCTGAAATAATTCACAGCTTCAGCTGAGGGATGGCCCCCAGGCTATCCTTGAAGACAGGGCAGCCTTAGAAATAATCATCTGGAGCACCGTTTCCTCTCTATGGAATCAGGACACAATTCCTGGGGCTGAGCTCTTTTCTTTCCCATGCCTACCTGCCATTTGTAAAATGAATAGGGTAGACAGATACTGTTATGGGCCTAAAGATAGCCAAACCCTTCCCTAAATATACAGGGGTTGTTTGGAATCCTTTTGGCCCTCTGGAGGGGGCCGGGCTATTTAATCCTGACCCCCTCAATGAATCCCTCTGATCTAGGAATTGCTCTACTCCAGTGTGGGGGTCAAGTCAGGCTTTTGGGGCCCTGATTTCTCTCAATCAAGTGTTGAACTTTTTGGGAAATTCTCTCCTGGCTGAGCTCACCTGCGTCAACAGGGCAGGGTTTGCTACTTTGCATTTATTGCTGGGAAGGGTGGGGGCGTTAGAGAAGGGAGGAGAACCAACAGGAGGTCCTAGTTTCACCTGCTGTGCCCAGTGCACACGTCACGTTTAATGCTCCTGAAGGTCAGAGAGGCACGTTATCACTTCCATCTATCAGATATGGAAAGTGCCTTCTGACTGAGGACTCTTATGGGGAAGTGGTGTTTAAACAGGTTGATGGCCCTTGATGTTTGAGTCACCTTAACTCACCCTAAAAAACAGATTTATAACCCAGCGGTGGGGATCAAACGCAGGGCTTCCGGCACGCCAAGCAAGGCTTCTCCCACCGAGCTGTATTTCCATCCTTAAGTGCACTCTTAGGGGCTGCGCACTCGGTCCCTGGGAGTTGCAGCTCATGCCCACGGGCTGCTTTCACTCTCTGGTCCAGCGGGAGCGCCCAGGAGGAGGCACAGCCTTCACAGCTCCTGGTATAGCATAAACGGATTGTTCAAGCCGTCCTTGGGAGCTTCAGTTTTGTGGACTCTATTTTCTTAAATCTGAGTACAAATCCACGTTCAATGTGGAGAACATGGCACAAGGCACTGCATAGGAAGTAAAAGGCTGTTATGCCAGTGTGTAGGGGAGACCGCCTCTTCCTCCCTGGGCGTCAGGTCGACAAGGTCCAGGCGCACGTGCACCCCAAGCTGGTGCTGGGTGCCTCCAGGATGTGTTTTTGGAGTGCAGCCGGGCAGCGCGGCCCGGTGCGTCCTCGGGTCCGTGGCCCACCGGGACCCTCGGTGCTGCTGCAGCAAAGGCCTGCTCGGGCCACGCGCTTCGCGGCAGCAGCCCGGCGTCCCCACTGGGCGCGGGGGCAGGGCGGGCAGCGCTCGGCCGCGTGCCGGCACTCGGGGCCCTCCCCGCTGACCTCACCCGGAGCCCGGCCCGGCACCGGCAGCGAATCGCCGCGCCGGCGCAGGGAACGCCCCGCACTCACTCGGCCGCGGCGCAGGCAGGCAGGCAGCGCCCGCGCCCGCGGGGCTCCGCGACTCGGCTACCGGCCGGCGCGCTCGGGCCAGCTGCGGCTCGCGGGCCCGCCCCGCACCGGCGCCGCGCAACCGCCCCCGAACCTTCTGGAAGCGGCGCCCCACGGCCGCCCCCGCCGCCGCCGGAACCCGCGGCCTGCGCCGGCGCCAGCGGCCTTGGCGGCCCGCGGGGCGGGGCCAGCGCGGGGGCGGGGCCAGCGCGGGGCGGAGGCGCGCGATTCGCCCCCGGCGCGCAGGGCCCGCCTCGCCGGCGCTATGGCTCCGCCTCCGCCCTCCCCCTCCATGGCGCCGCCCGGGCTCATTCATTCCGCGCCGGGCCCGCAGGACACCTGCGCTCTGCTCCCTCCGCCCCCGGCCGCCGCCGCCGCCGTCGCCTTCGCCGTCGCCGCCGCCAGCATGTCGGGCCCCGCCGCCGAGACGCCGTCCGCCATCCAGATCTGCCGGTAAGACGGCGGCGCGCCCCCCATGCCGCCCCCGCCCGCGTGGTCCCCGCCCGCGGATGCCGCCCCCACCACACCCGCTGCGGCCCGGGTGGTGGCCACCCCTCGCCTCCCGGCGCCGCCGCCCGGAACCCCCCGCCCTGGCAGGGATGCGCCTCGCGATGCTGCGGAACCGGGCGGCCCCGTCGGCTCCTCCCACCCGCCTCCCGGCCGCATCCCAAGGGCGGCGGCCGCGGTCACCCGGCTGTAGGGTGGAGGAAGCGGGACAGGACCGGGCCGGCGACGGGCGGGGGCGGCGCACTGCCCCGGTGCCTTTCCCTGCTCGCCGCGCCCTGGGCCCCGCGCCCCAGCCCGGGCTCCTGCAGGATTCGGGAGGTTACCTCGGCCGCGGTGCAGTGCCGAGCGAACCTGAGCGCCCAGAGATGCACGCAGGTGCCCGGAGTCGTTCGAGCTCGTGGGTGTGCGCCCCTGTGGGAGGGGTCTGCAGATCTCTCATCTCTTAAGTGCACTGTTCGGTGGCGGGGAGAGCAGGTGTTGTTAAAATGAAGAACAGATAATGCTCTTCATCTCGAGCCGCTCGCTGTTTAGTGAAGGGAATGAGTGTGCACGGGCCTGGAAGCATCTTACACAATAGAGGCAAGGATTGTAGTAATAATGCTCCATTCCCCCATCCTTCCTCCACCGGGTCCAGCTTAGATAGATGCTGAGCCCCCAGAGGAAGCTGGAGATCATGAGCGAACTGGTTTTCCCACAGGAGGTGGGGAGGGCAGCCTCAAGGTTACTCTGCGTCCGGCAGAATTAAAGCAGGGGAATGCTGGCATTTGTGCCTGAACTAAGTAAGGACCAGGAGTCTGGCCACTGTGGCCTCCTGCCATGGACCACCTAGTGAGAGTTTTGGGGGTGGGTGCCTCAAATGCAGAGGTTGTGCATCGCACTGACCTTGGGCCCAAGCCATACCCACACACACGGGGCAGGTTACTTTTCCTGTGGATGTTACCATCTCCGTGGAAGCCTGGATGTATAGTAAGTGCTGGTAAGTGGAGCGCCTTGCTCCCAATCCAGTGTAATGTCTTAGCGGAGGTCCTTTTCCCACCTCAAGGTCAGTTTTGATTTTCTTAGAGGGGAAATCTTTGGGGGAGCCCTGATTAATTTTCTTTGTTATTGGCTATGTGGCTCTTCCGGCCCCACTCATTCCAGCCCTTCAGGGGCAAAGGTCATAACAATTACTGATATTTGGATGTAGGCGGGCCTGGAATCAGGTCTTCTTCTCAGGCTGATTGTTGGGAAAGAGGGGGATCTTTGGCCTTCATTGTTTACAGAGGGCTTTTAGCTGTCTCATCTCACTTAGTTTGCCCAGCTTTCCTGGGAGGTCTGGTGGTGGGGACCTCCACCCCTCCTGCTGTGTAGAGGAGGAAATTGAGTAACTCAATAAACTGGTCCAGCTCCAGAGCTCAGGATGTAGGTCCCGCCCAGGTCTTCTGATTGCAGATCAGTGTTCCTTCCACTCCTCTCTCAATTAAAGAAAACACTGGTCTAAATCTACCCTAGAAGGGCTGGGCTCTTATTTTCTTCATCAGGGTGATGAGTAGCAGTCAATTTTTTTTCAACTAGCTTCTAACAGCTGATGGGTTTTCTATAGCATTAGACACTTGCATAAATTGACAAGCACATGTGTGTACTTTTCCTTACCCATTGCTCCTACAAGGTTGCCTCTTGCTACCTCAGAATGACAGATGCATATTGTCCCTAAGTGGCAGCTTTGACTGAGGGATGCAGGAGCAGAGCAGGATCCTGGCTGAGGTGAGCCTCAGACAAAGAACATGAATGCCAAGGGAAGGGAGCTGTGGAAAGGGTGGTGGTCACTCTGGCTTGACCCGTAGAAACCCTGGACACCAGAGAGTGGGTATAGCAGGGCAGGGAGCCCTTTAAGGATATCTGAGCCAGCACCTGAGTTGAAAGAGGAGCCACTTGGCCTAGCTCATCCAAGCCATGAATTTTAACAAGATTTCACTGGACACCAGCAGGAGCAAAGCTGCAGGAGGGAAGCTGAGGAGTGAAAAATTTAGTCTGCCTGCCTTGAGGGTGGTCACAGCCTAGCAGGGCAAGGGTGCCAGAGTCCCCATCATCCTAGAAACTAGGGTGATCACATGCCTCAGTTCAGAAGGTGTTGAAGGAATGGGGTTTCAAAGGCAGGTGTGGGCAGGGGTGTAGGCAGCTCTGCACCCTAGGCCTGAGGGAGGGTGGATTTAGCCTCTGCCTCATGGACGCCAAGTGACCTGAGCAAGCTGCTTAACCTTGGAGTCCCTGTTCCTCGTGGGTAGCTCTGAGTGCCCACTGCCGGCACCTTGCAAGTCAGTGGAAGCTCTTTATGTGAAAGGTGTGAAAGGTGGGACACTGGCCCAGGAGGATGATGTCCTGAGTTCCATGTGCAGCTCTGCCTCTTGCTTCAGGCACACTTTTTTTTTTTTTTTTAATATTTATTTATTTGCTTGCTTTAGTTGTATACAATGCTTTTATTTTTATGTGGTGCTGAGGATCAAACCCCGGCCACGCACGTGCTAGGCGAGCGCTCTGCCACTGAACCACAACCCCAGCCCCCAGGCACACTTCTTAACCTCGCCAGACCTTGGTGTTCCTATCTGTGAACTGGAAAATGTATAGTGCCTGTCTTGTAAGTATTGTGAGGACCGATTTCTGACACTTATAAACGTTAGCTCACAAAGAAGAGAGCCACAGCTAGGGCAGCCAGGCTGCTGGATGTCATCTCCTTCTCATTTTTTTTTTTTTTTTTTGTGGTACCAGGGATTGAACTCAGGGGCACTCGACCACTGGGTCACATCCCCAGCCCTTTTTGTATTTTTTATTTAGAGACAGGGTCTCACTGAGTTGCTAAGTGCCTCGCCATTGCTGAGGCTGGCTTTGAACTCGCGATCCTCCTGCCTCAGCCTCCCAAAGTGCTGGGATTACAGGCGTGCGCCACCGCGCCCGGCTTCTTCTTCTCATTTTGAGCCAGCCTAGAGACAGCCCTCCTACAGCCATGCCAGAGGAGGGGGACTTGGTATAGGGGCTTAGCAGGCACATAACCTTGGAGCCTGTTTTTTGGGAGGTGCGTGAGATGTGCAGGGGTTGCTCTGCTTGTCCTAATCTCAGATGCAGATCTGCAGGCAGCACCTGGGAGCAGGGACCGCTCTGTGCTGTGTGACTGCGAATGCCTGCCCTGGAGCCTGGGTCTCCTAGACGTGTCAGTGGACACTGGTTGAGTGGGTGACTTTCAGTATGTTGTGGGGTTGGAACATTTTCCCTTAGGGCTCCATCTTTGGTTTTACAGTGGATTTAGTGAAAACAGAATCTGATTTACAGAAATCACACTCAGCTAATACTCTGATCAGTCAGTCCATAAAATAATGCACAGAGCTGGCTCCCTTCCTATTGGGATGTGGGGACCCTGGTGAAGATGCAGTCTTTGCCTGTGATCCCAAGACTCTGGAGGCCCAGGCAGGAGGATGGCACGGAGGCCAGCCTGGGCAACTTAGCAAGACCCTGTCTCAAAATGAAACAAAACAAAATGGGGATGTAGCTCAGTGATGGAGTGATCGTCTAGCGTGCATGAGCCCTGGAGTTCAGTCCCCAGCACTGCAAAAACACCACCACCACCAACTGTGAGGTGTGATATACCTCCTTTAAAACACACCTATTTTAAACTTGAGTTCACTGAGTTGTGACATGTGTACACCTGTAGATGGCCACCTCGTCATGACAGCATTTCCATCACCTCGGAAAGTCCCCATCTGTCCGTTGGCAGTCATTTCCCTTCCTCGTCACTGCAGACAGATCTGTTTGCTCTCCCTCCAGTTTTGCCTTTTCTAGAATTTCATGTTGGCGGACTCATGCTGAGCGCCGTATCTGTGACCTGGCCTGTGTGTGTAGCTCTTTCTCTGTGTCACCTGGTAATCTTCCGATCCCTGCGTGTTGGAACTGATTGCTTTCTTCACCAGTCACGGAGCATTTGGGCTCTCCTCAACTTTCAGCAACTGTGAATAAGGTTCTCAGGTGGGGACTTCAGAACGTTCAGGACATGACGGAGCAAATGCGGACTGTTCCTTGATAGTCCATGATGCTAAGGACTTTGTATTACGTGTTTAGGTGGTGTTTAGGTGGGATCGTTCTTTTGTGCTTGTGTGTATATCTGTATCTACACACATCTATATTTATCTATCTACCTATATATGTGTATTTTTTTTTTTTTTTTAAATATTTATTTACTTTAGTTGTACACAATGCAATCCATTTATGTTTACGTGGTGCTGAGGATCGAACCCGGGCCGCGCACGTGCGAGGCGAGCGCTCTGCCGCTGAGCCATGACCCCAGCCCCTATATGTGTATTTTTTCAAAAAAATATTTGTTTGTTTTAGTTGTACACAATGCAACACATTTATGTTTATGTGGTGCTGAGGATCGAACCTGGGCACCGCAGATGCTAGGCAAGCGCTCTACCGCTGAGCCACAACCCCAGCCCTATATGTATGTTTTTTTTTTTTTTTTTTTTTTTGTGGTACCAGGGATTGAACTCAGGGGCACTAGACCACTGGGCCACATCCCCGGCCCTTTTTGTATTTTATTTAGAGACAGGGTCTCACTGAGTTGCTAAGTGCCTCGCCATTGCTGAGGCTGGTTTTGAACCCGTGATCCTCCTGCCTCAGCCTCCCAAAGTGCTGGGATTACAGGCGTGCGCCACTGCGCCTGGCTATGTATGTATTTTTAAGACACGGTCTTGCTGTGTTACACGCCCAGGTTGGCCTCTATCGCCGGAGCTCAAGAGACCTTCCTGCCTCAGCCTCCTGAGTAGCTGGGACTGCAGGTGTGCACCACTGTAGCCTCCTTGTGTGCACAGGTGCACGCCTGTAATCCCAACTACTTGGCAGGCTGAGGCAGGAAGATCACATTTGAGGTCAGCCTGGGCAACTGAACAAGACCCCACCTTTTTTTTTTTTTTAGTTGTAGTTGGACACAATACCTTTATTTTATTTATTCATATTTATGTGATGCTGAGGATCAAACCTAGGGCTTCGCACGTGCTAGGCAAGCGCTCTACCACTGAGCCACAAAACCAGCCCACAAGACCCCATCTTAAAATAAAAAATGGGTGGGGCACGTTGGCACAGCCTGTAATCCCAGCGGCTCGGGAGGGCGGAGACAGGAGGATCACAAGTTCAAAGCCAGTCTCAGCAATTTATCAAGGTGCTAAGCAACTCAGTGAGACACTGTCTCTAAATATAATACATAACACAAAATAGGGCTGGGCATGTGGCCAAGTGCTCAAGTGCCCCTTAGGTACCAAAAAAAAAAAAAGATTAAAATAAAAAATGGAAAGGAGCCGGGCGCGGTGGCGCACACCTGTAATCCCAGCACTTTGGGAGGCTGAGGCAGGAGGATCGAGAGTTCAAAGCCAGCCTCAGCAGTGGCGAGGCACTTAGCAACTCAGTGAGACCCTGTCTCTAAATAAAATACAAAAAAGGGCTGGGGATGTGGCCCAGTGGTCGAGTGCTCCTGAGTTCAATCCCTGGTACCACACACACACACACAAAAAAAAAAATGGAAAGGGCTGGGGTATAGTGTGGTGGTAGAGCCCCGGGTTCAGTGTTATCTTTTAGAGGGAATATGCTGAGATGTTTACAGATGCCAGGCTCTGAGGTCTGGGATCTGCTGCACACTGATCTGGCATGGGAGAGTGAGGAGGGGCAGAGAGGAAACCAGAGGGGCCCAGCTGATGTTTTTAGGAGCGGCAGGATGGGGACATGGCTCATTCCCTCCTTCCCCTACTCTCTCTCTCTCTCTCTCTTTTTTTTTTTTATAAATCTGTTTTTTTTTTTTTTTTTTTTTTTTTTTGGTACCGGGGATTGAACTCAGGGGCACTCGACCACTGGGCCACATCCCCAGCCCTTTTTTGTATTTTATTAGAGACAGGGTCTCACTGAGTTGCTAAGTGCCTCGCCATTGCTGAGGCTGGCTTTGAACTCGCGATCCTCCTGCCTCAGCCTCCCAAAGTGCTGGGATTACAGGCGTGTGCCACCGTGCCCAGCTATAAATCTTTTTTTTTTTTTTCTAAATATTTATTTATTTGCTTTAGTTGTACACAATGTGTTTATTTTGTACGTGGTGCTGAGGATTGAACCCGGGCCGCGCACGTGCAAGGCAAGCGCTCTGCCGCTGAGCCACAACCCCAGCCCTATAAATCTTTTTTTTAATGTTTATTTACTTGCTTTAGTGTACACAATTTGTTTTTTTTTTTTAATATTTATTTTTTACTTTTAGTTGTACACAATGCAATGCATTTGTGGTGCTGAGGATGGAACCCGGGCCGCACATGTGCAAGGCGAGCGCTCTGCCACTGAGCCACAACCCCAGCCCCACACAATCCGTTTTTATGTGGTGCTGAGGATCGAACCCTGGGCCGCACAGGTGTGAAGCGAGTGCTCTACCGCTGAGCCACAACCCCAGCCCCTTCCCCCTACTCTCATAAGCCTTGGATTCCTAAAACAAAAACAAAACAAACAAACAACAGACTCAGAATGGAGTTGGAGGGCAGGAAGCTGCGTTTCCTCCACCCTCCAGGAATTACCACACTTCTTAGCCTCCCTGCCAGACCAGGACCTCTGTACCACTTGGCAGCCTGCCAGCCCTGTTGGCGGCACCTGTGGTACCCACGCACTGAGAGCTTTTGGCCCAGGTGGAACCTGTGCTTCTACTTGGCATAGGCAGGCCAAACTGAGTGGTGTAGAGGCTTGAGGGTCTGGGATACCGGGCTTTGGAGGGTGATCCTCCTCTCCCACAGATGGGCGGTGCCCTGTCCCTGTCTCCTCCTCTCATTTGCTCAGGACGCAGCCTGGGCTGTGTGACTTCAAGCCAAGCCGAGTCATGAATTCCTTACATCACCCGCCCAGGCTCCGGAAGCTGATCCACCAGTTGGTCCACCTACCGGTGGCAGAGGAAGAGGGAGCCCAGACAGATTCCTTCTGGGATCCCTGTGGGATCAGGACGCCCGCTACTAAGCTGGCCAGTGGACACGGGAGCTAAGCTCCTGCCTGGAGGCAGCTGGGTAAACCCTTGAGCCTGCTCACTGCAGAATGAAGCTGCTGGCCAGGGCCCTTTGCCTCCAGGAGCTTGGGAGGCAGGCTGCTTCCTGGAGGCTAGTGGCTGGCCAGAAGTGTGTGCTGCCTGGGGAAAGATGCTGGGCTTCCGTCCTGGCTTTTGGAACCAGGACTGATTTCCTGCAGTCCCGACCTTACATCACCAGAATGGGAAGGTAGGCTGACCAGCAGTATCCCGTGCTCAGAGTGTTGTGTGCCCCGCAACCCCCGTCCCCACGTGATTTGGAGGATCTGATGGGAATCCCTGGGAATGAACAGTGGGGTGGGGTCTTGGTGAGTTGCCCGTTGTGTGTCTTAGTCTGTCAATCTTAGTTGAGACCTGACTTGCTCTTCCTCCAGGGCTGGTAGAGGCCCCCAGGCTGTCGGAAGCTGGACCTTCTCTCCCGGGCCAACTTCCCCACCTGCACTCTTCAAGCAGTTGGTGCAGGCGGCTGGGCCGCTGGTGTCTGCTCCCGCTGCTCCCAGGTGGGTCCCCCAGAGGTTGGGCTGTGACTTAGGCCAGGGGCTATGCAGGGCCATCCTGAACAGTGCAGAGAGCCGCTTACCAAGGGCTTTTGCATCTTTTCTATTTTTCTTAAGTTTTGCAAAAGTTTGCCCGGTGGGCCTGTGTGTCCCCCTTCTGGGCCAGCTTTGTTGGACTGGGTTCACCCCCTGCTGTGCAGCTCAGGTGGATTTCCTGTGTGACCTTGCCTTCAGTCAAGTTTGCAGGGGGTGATAGAGTCTTTTGTTCTCTGCCACAGAGTTCCTGTAACCCTCACCCTCCAGTCTCCAGAGTGACTAGAGTGTCTTTGTATGCTAATGAGATGACTGGTGGATGGGCCCTAGGCAGGATTAGGAGGTTGGAGCCCCCCTCCCCAAAGGGTTCATACCTAGGGTTGAGTTAATCGCCCATGGTGAGTGATTTGATCTTGAAATCTTCCCAAGAATCCCTAAACTAGGACTGGGGGTTGGCAGGCCCAGAGAGGCAGGAAGCTCCGCCCCCCTTACCTTGCCCTTTGAGCCTCTCCCCTCTGTTCCTGGGTTTTGTCCTTTATAATAAACCTGAAATAGTAAAGCACTCTCCTTATATGTGAGCCGTTCTAGCAATGGTCGAACTTGAGGAGGTGATCCTGGGAACCTGTGGTTAAGAGATGGTTGTCACCCCTGGGACTTGGGACAGGTGCACTGACTCCGGACTCAGTGTCAGCATTGAGCTAAATTGCAGAACCCTCGAGTTGGAGAAGTGTGTTTTGTTATCAGAAGTGTGGTGAGTAGGAACAACTCTCCTAGGAGTGCATGTGCCCAGGTGACATCCAGCTGTCCAGAAAGGTGGCACCATAGCACATTCCCTCTGTTTGGTGATGTTGACGTGATTGTGGTCATCTTCCTGGGTGTGCCCTGCTATCCGAGTGTGGTTTTGATTTGCATTTCCTCAATGAATAATGGCATGGGACATCTTTGCATGTGCTTATTGGTCATTTGCTTATCTTTGGAGAATTGTGTAGGTGGGCCCTTTGCCTACTTTTCAACTGGCTGATTGTCTTTTTGTTGATTGAGCTATGAGAGTTCATTATATATTCTAGATACAAGTCCCCCTCTCAGATAACATTTTTTAACTAATGTTTTTCAGTTTCTAAAAATTGCAGTGGGCACTATGTTAGAGCACCTGCCCAGCATGTGGAAATGCTGGGTTCCATCCCTAGCACCACAACAAGCAAACACACAGTGATCAAAACACACCCCGCCCTCCATCTCCAGCTCTCTTCACCTCCTAAGGGTCTGCTCATACCTGCTCTGCTCCCCCTGTTGTACCCCGTTTACAGGAAAAAAGTCTCACAAGCCACTCACGTAATAGCCAATGAAGCCTTTATTCTGGCCAGGGCCACCAACTACGTCCAGCACAAAGCAGGGTGGTAGAAAATGGCCCTTGCTCATAGCAAGGGTAGGGTTTATAAAGCATAGGGTTAATATGCCCTCAGGCCCTCAGGTGGAGATGGTTTAAGGGTGGGTTAATGGGCCATCAGGTGGACTGTCAAGTCCAGTTTAAGTCACCTTTGCTTATTACACAACCGTGCTTTCTGACTCTGGGAATCGATTACTGGGTTACATGTAGGTGGAATCGTTCAGTGCCTGTCTGTCGGCAAGGGCTCATTTGGCTTAGCATGATGTCCTCAAGGTCATCCGTGTTGCAGCATGTCTAGTGGCCTTGCCTCAGAAGGCTGGATCGCCTGTGGCATGGGTGACATTTTGCTTATCCACTCCTGTGGCTGGACACCTGCGTTGCCCCCAGTTTTAGCTACTGTGAAGAATGTCACTGTGAACTTGAATTCTCATTGAGATCTCTCTTCTGACACCGTTTTCAGTTCTTTTGGGTGTATACCCAGAAATGGAATCTTTTTTTTTTTTTTAACATTTATTTATTTGCTTTAATTGTACACAGTGCGTTTATTTTTACGTGGTGCTAAGGATCGAACCCGAACCCGGGCCGTGCACATGCTAGGCGAGCGCTCTACCGCTGAGCCACAACCCCAGCCCCCAGAAATGGAATCTTGTGGCGATTCTGTTTCTAGTTGTTTGAGGAGCCCTCATTGTTTTCCATAGAGACAGCGCAGTTCACATTGCTCCCCCAGGGGCAGTGAGTTCCAGGCTCTCGACATCCTCACCAACGCTGGTTTTCTGGGTTTTTTTTTGGGTGGGTGGTGGGGGTTGTGTTGTTACTGCAGATTGATTGCTTTTTTTTTTTTTTTTTTTTTTTTTTGGTACTAGGGATTAAACTCGGGCACTTGACCACTGGGCTACATCTCCAGCCCCTCCTTTTTTGTATTTTATTAGAGACAGGGTCTCAGTGAGTTGCTGCCTCACCATTGAGGAGGCTGGCTTTGAACTCGCGATCCTCCTGCCTTACAGCCTCTCAAGTGCCCGGCCTGTTACTGCAGATTGAACTAAGGGCCCTTTCAGTGCTAAGCACGCTGTCCTACACTGAGTTATGCGTGCAGCCTGTTTTCTGCCTTTTTTTTTTTTTTTTTTTTTTGGATAGATGTCCTCATGGGTGTGGGGTGCTCACTCCTGTTTTCAATTTGCATTTCCATAATGATTAGTGGTGTGGAACATCATCCATGTGTTTATGGGTGATCTGTATCTCATCTTTGGTAAATGTCTACTCAAGGGCTGGGGTGGTGGCTCAGTGGTAGAGCACTTGCCTAGCATGTGTGAGGCCCTGGGTTCGATTCTCAGCACCACATATAAATAAATGAATAAAATAAAGGTCCATCAACATCTTAAAAAAAATCTACTCAAGTTCTTTGCCCATTTTTGAATTGGGTATGTTATTGTTCTAAAAGTTCCCCATATATTTTGAATACTAATTCCTTATAGTTATATGATTTGCAATTTTTTTTTTTATTTTTTTGTGGCTTGCCTTTATACTCTCTCTTTTTTAATTTCTAATTTTTTTTGATACCGGTGATTGAACCCTGGAGTGCTTTACCACTGAGCTACCTCCTCAGCCCTTTTTATTATGTATTTTATTTTATTTTTTTGTGATGCTGGGGCTTGAACCCAGGGCCTTGTGCATGCGAGGCAGGCATTCTACCAACTGAGCTATGTCCCCAGCCCTATTTCTTATTTTGGAAGGCAGCCATGCTCACTGCTAAACCACCAACGCAGACTTATTTATTTATTTATTTATATTTTTGGATGGCGTCTCACAAAGTTGCTGAGGATAGCTTTGAACTTGCGATCTTCCTGCCTCAGCCTCAGTGTGGCCTCTGTGCCCGGCACCTTTATTCTCTCTCTCTCTCTTTTTTTTAATATTACTAGTTGTAGATGGATACAATGCCTTTATTTATTTATATGTGGTGCTGAGGTTCAAACCCAGTGCCTCACAGGAGTGAGGCAGGCACTCTACCACTGAGCTACAACCCCAGCTTTCCTTTATATTCTCTTGATACTCTTTTTTTTTAAGTACCGGGGATTGAACTCAGGGGCACTCGACCACTGGGCCACATCTCTGGCCCCCCCCCTTTTTTTGTATTTTATTAGAGACAGGGTCTCAGTGAGTTGCTAAGTGCCTCGCCATTGCTGAGGCTGGCTTTGAACTCACCATCCTCCTGCCTCAGCCTCCCAAGTGCTGGGATTACAGGCGTGCGCCACCGCGCCCAGCTTCTTTTTATTTTTATTTTTTTGTGATGCAGGGGATTGATCCCAGGGCCTCAAGTGTTTGATATTCTTTTTTTATTTTTTATTTTTATTTATTTTTTAAAAGTATTTATTTATTTACTTTAGTTGTACACAATGCAATGCATTTATGTTTACGTGGTGCTGAGGGTTGAACCCAGGCTGCGCACGTGCGAGGCAAACGCTCTGCCGCTGAGCCACAACCCCAGCCCTGTTTGATATTCTTTTAAAGCACAATTTTAAAAAATTGTCATGAAATCAGCCGGGCACAGTGGCGCATAACTGTAATCCCAGCACTTGGGAGGCTGAGGCAGGAGGATCACGAGTTCAACTCAGTGAGACCCTGTCTCTAATAAAATACAAAAAAGGGCTGGGGATGTGGCCCAGTGGTCGAGTGCCCCTGAGTTCAATCTCCGGTACCAAAAAAAAAAAAAAAAAAAAAAAAAAAAAAAAAAAGCCATGAAATCCAGTTTATCTGATTTTTCTTTTGTTGTCTGTGCCTTTGGTGTCATGACCAAAAAATCATGGCCGGATTCATTGTTGTGGAAGGTTTTGTTTTGTTTTCTTCTGGGCGCTTCATGGCTTACATTTAGGCCTTATGATTATTTTGAGTTAACTCTTACAGATTTTGTTAGGTAAGGGTCCAACTTCATTCTTTTTTATTTTTTTCTTGGTTGGGCTTGAACCCAGGTCTTCATACAAGTGGGCAAATGCTCTACCACTGAGCCGCACTCTCTCTTAATTTTGAGACAGGGTCTTGCTAAGTCTCTGAGGCTGGCCTTGAACTTAGGATCCTCCTGCCTCAGCCCTGTCCCCCAGTAGCTCGGGGTGCAGGTGTGGGCCACTGCACCTGGCCACCTGTTCATTTCAGGGGTATCTTTGGAAATACACAGGTTTCAATTTTGATAAGATCTAGTTGATTCTTGTTTTTTTATTTGTGGTTGCTTGTGCTTTCGTTGTCATGTCTAAGAAGCCTTTGTCAGATCCAAGGAGACAAAGATTTACTTGTGCGTTTGTTGCATTCAGGTGCCGGGCCCATTGTGAGTCATGGCATGTGGGTGAGGTGGGGTCCAGCCTCGTCCTTCTGCATGTGGACACACCTCTTTTCACAGCCTAGGAAACAGGTTTCTAGAGGTCACTTTTCTTGGCGGAAGTCAGGCTGATAGGTGGGTGGAGGGCTGAGACCACTGTCCTCCTGACCACCAGAGGCTTCTTCCCATGAGCCCCGCCCCCTTTCTTTGAACTCTCATTTTCAAGGCGATCCGGGAGCAGTAATCCAACTAGTGCTCCTCCTGCCCAGCAGGAGCGGGCCCTGCTGTGCTGGCCTCCGTAGCTTTCCTGAATACCAACCCCTGTCCCCTGCTGGCCTTCCTGCCCCCTCTCCTTCCCTTCCCCCAGGGCTTCTCCTCTGGCCTTAGCCTATCCCATCAGGGGGCCAGCTCCCTTGGGCAGGTCCCCTTGGGAGACTTCCCCTGGCCAGAGGCACAGGCATACAGCAGGCTTGGGAACCTGTGCAGTTGGGACTTTGCAGCGAGCACCCAGCTCTGGAGCTTGCCCATGGCTGCAGTCTGGTTGGGCATCAGAGACTTGGGCAAATCAGTTTTAAACCCAGCTGGGTAGGTAGCTCTCAGAGGGGAGTTAACTACCCTGGAGAAGGAGTTTTTTTCTTTTTTTTTTTAATTCCCAGTGCTGGGGATGGAACCCCATGCTAGGCAGGTACTCTACCTCGGAGCTATGCTTGTCCCTTTTTTAAAAAGAAATTTTTATTTATTTGCTTTTAGTTGTACACAATGCATTTATCTTTACGTGGTACTGAGGATCGAACCTGGGCCGTGCACGCGCTAGGCGAGCGCTCTATCGCTGAGCCACATCCCCAGCCCCTTTTTATTTTTTATTTTGAAACTGTCTTGCTAAGTTGCGGAGGCTGGACTTGAATTTGCAGTCCTCCTATCTCAGCCTCCTGAGTCTCCCTGCAAGAGTACTTGCCTGGCAAGATTGGTGTTTGCAAAACAAATCTCCCACCCTCTCTATGGGCTGTGGATCTGAGTGCCCTGACAGTGTGGCGGGGAAGCCTGGTTTCCTGGGAGGCTGCAGCCATGCTTCACCTTCCCGTGGTGCTCAGCTCAGGGAGGCACAGCAGTTGTTCACGTTTGTTTTTTTTTGTCCCAGAGTTTGAACTCAGCATTGCTTAAACACTGAGCCACATCCCCAGCCCTTTTTTATTTTGAGACAGTCTCACCAGGCCTCACAAAATTGCTGAGGCTGAACTTGAGATCCTTCTGCTTCAGCCTCCTGAGCCACTGGGATTACAGGCATGCGCAGTTGTCCACATTTTATAGATGGGGAGGGAAACTGAAGGAGAAGTAGCCAGCCCAGGTCAGTAAGATGACTAGAGCCCAGGCTTCTGAACTGAGTTGTCTGTGCCTCACTGCCTGCCTTGACCCAGCAGAGCAGCTAAAAGTGGGGGCGGTGGGGACAGGTGCAGCCCAGGTGTCTGTCAGTGGGTGAATGGATGAAGAAAATGTGGTATGTATACAAGTGGAGTTTTATGCAGTCATAAAAATGAAATTGTTGCCGGGCACAGCGGTACACGCCTGTAATTCCTAGTAGTTTGGGAGGCTGAGGCAGGAGGATCGCGAGTTCAAAGCCAGCCTCAGCAGAAGCGAGGTGCTAAGCAGTTCAGTGAGACTGTCTCTAAATAAAATACAAAATAGCCGGGCGTGGCGGCGCATGCCTGTAATCCCAGCACTTGGGAGGCTGAGGCAGGAGGATTGAAAGTTCAAAGCCAGCCTCAGCAATGGCGAGGCACTTAGCAACTCAGTGAAACCCTGTCTTTAATAAAATACAAAAAAGGGCTGGAGATGTGGCCCAGTGGTCGAGTGCCCCTGAGTTCAATCCCCAGTACAAAAAAAAAAAAAACAACAAAATAGGGCTGGGGATGTGGCTTAGTGAGTGAGTGCCCCCGAGTTCAATCCCCAGCACCCCACTAAAAAAAAAGGAAAGAAAAGAAATTGTCATTTGCAGGAAAATGGATGGAACTGAGACCATCAGGTTAAGTGAAATAAGCCAGACTCAGAAGGTCAAAGGTCGAATGTTTTCTCTCATATATGGGAGCTGGAAAAGAAAAAGGAAAAGAAAGGTGGGGGTGGAGCTCAGTAGAGGAGAGGCTGGAGGTGGGGAGGGAGGGGGTGCTGGGAGTGATACTGGCCAAATCACATTGTAATGTGGTGTGCAGGTAGGAATGTGTCACGACAGATCCCATCATTATGTACAACTACGATGCACCAATAAAAATGTGGAAAGAGGAAGAAAAAAAGAACTACGAAAAAAAAATCATACAGGGGAGAGGTGACGGAGAAGCTCTGTCCCTCCCGGGGCAGTGAGGAGGCTGGACACCGCCTCTGGTTCTCAGAACTGGTTTCTTGGAGCCTGGGAAGCTGCATGCTGTGTCCCTGCTGTCACCAAGGAAAAGGGCTCGACCCTTCACCCCATCTTGCTTTGCACATCATCAGGGGGAATGCTGGTGACAGAAGTTGCTCCGTCTGTTGACAGTCCCCAGACTACTTTTTTTTTTTTTTTTGTGGTGCTGTGGTTCGAACCCAGGGCCTTGTGCACGCGAGGCAAGCACTCGACCAGCTGAGGTACATCCCTAGCCCATCTTCTTTTTTTAAAGCCACACAGCACAGGGTCTTTCTCTCTTTCGCTCAGGCTGACCTTGAACTCCTGGCACAAGTGATTCTCCCGCCTCAGCCTTCGAAGGCTGGGACTCTAGTGCATGCCATCGTGCCCACGCTGTCCCCAGGCTTCTGATGATAGCCCTGTTTGAACCAGCTGAAGGTTTCCTTGCCTCTTGGCCACCCACGTGTTGCACGGGCACAGACTCTGACCTCAGAGGGGAGGGAGCGCTGTAGCTGGTGGCCGCTGCCCCAGTAGAGGCCAGCTGGTGTGCTCGCTGGAGGCTCTGTTTGGAGCTCAGTGCTAGCTGCTGAATCGCCCTTGCTGCCTGGCGCCCCCGGAAGCCAGGTCCTGGTGACTGATGCTCTGGGCCTGGGTGACTGCAGGCCCCACTAAGTCTCATGGCTTATAAAACCAGGCTCTTAGAAGTGGCGACACTCGTAAACCACTGCCGGGCAGAGCCAGGCTGCCAGGAGCCAGTTGCTGTGGGGTGACTCAGCGCACCCAGCCATCATGTCCTGCTAGATCTTGCTTTAGTGGCTTCCATGTACTCACTGAGTTTGGACATAAGTTTATGTATCTAGACCTGGCACGGTGGCGCACGCCTGTCATCCCAGCACTTTGGGAGACTGAGGCAGGAGGATCGTGAGTTCAAAGCCAGCCTCAGCAATGGCGAGGCACTTAGTAACTCAGTGAGACCCTGTCTCTAATAAAATACAAAAAAGGGCTGGGGATGTGGCCCAGTGGACGAGTGCCCCTGAGTCCAATCCCCGGTACCCCCAAAAAAAAAAAAAAAAAGTATGTATCTAATAGAATGTAGAATAGAAGTGACGAAAGATCGTGCAGTTTTGTGGAAGGTGCCCGTTGTCTTCCCGGTGGCTGTACCTTTTTGTGTTCCCACCAGTAGAGACGGAGAGTCCCATGGTCCACGTCCCGCCAGCATCTGGTGCTGACAGTGTTGGCTCTAGGCCTGTCTGGCAGGCATGCTGCGGCAGCTCAGGTCTCTTCTGGTTTGCGTCTTTAGTGACATAAGATGTGGAACATCTTTTTTTTTTTTTTTTTTGTGAGCTATTTGCCGCCTGTATGCTTTTCTTCCTGAGGTGTTCCTTCAGGTCTTTGGCTAAATATTATTTTATTTTTTGGTACTGGGGATTGAACTCTAGCACTTGACCATGAGCCACATCCCCAGCCCTTTTTTGTATTTTATGTAGAGACAGGGTCTCACTGAGTTGCTTAGTGCCTCACCTTTGCTGAGGCTGGCTTTGAACTTGTGATCTTCCTGCCTCAGCCTCCCAAAGTGCTGGGATTACAGGTGTGCATCACTGCACCCTGCTTATTGTTCAGTTTTAAGAGTGCTTTGTAGCTGGGTGCAGTGGTGCACACTTGTGATCCCAGTGACTTTGGGGGCTGAGGCAGGAGGGTTGCAAGTTTGAGGTCAGCCTCAGCAACTTAGCGAGACCCTAAGCAACTTAGCCAGACCCTGCCTCAAAATAATGTGGCTTGGGGCTGGGATTGTGGCTCAGCGGTGGAGCGCTCACCTGGTACGTGCGCGGCCCGGGTTCGATCCTCAGCACCATGTAAAAATAAATGCATTGCTTTGTGTACAACTAAAACAAATAAATAAATATTTAAAAAAAAAAATAATGTGGCTTGGTGGTAAAGCACTCTGGGTTCAATTCCTAGTACTGAGAGAGAGAGAGGCCCTGCTCACTGGGTATACGTCTTGTAAGTGTTTTCTCCCAGTCTTTGGCTTGTCTCTTCATTCTCTTAATGGTGTCCTTCTCAGAATCGAAGTTTCAATTTCAGTAATGTGGACACTTGAGCCTTGTGACTGATCAGGACGGGTGAGGAGAAGCCATTGTTCTTGGCCAGTGTCTCCCTGGGTTTCCTCCTCTGAACATTAACTTGCCTGTTCCCCTGGACAGGCTGTGAGCTCGCTCATGCGGGCCCTTCTAGGTCAGGAGTGCCGTGGTGGAGGCGTGCCTGCCTCAGAGCCGAGTGCTGTGCTTCACAGGGGCTGGGCAGGGGCTGGCCGGTCCTCTGGAGCCAGGCCAGGCCGCTCCTGGTCTAGCCTGCCTCTTGTGGAGGCACTGCCGATGGGGCTGGCCTCTCCGTGCCACTGTGCCCGTTTTCTCCAGGGCCTCTCTTCCTCCCTCAGCAAGTGAGCTCCTGGGTACTCTAGTGACCACAGGCCCTGTGCTCTGGAGTTATTCTCCAGAAGTACTCAGGGCCTGCTGGTCCGTCCCTTGGGGGCGTCCCTGCCTGTCCCCATGGGCACACGAGAGGGCTTTGACCAGTGCCGGCCAGCATGATGCCAGGTGGTGCCCACCTCAGGTCCTGGGACGCATGGGCACAGAGTGGTGGCCAGAGCGTTTGGAGCACCTTGCTTCCTGCCCAGGGACCAGGCCTCGGCCCACTTGGAGAAGTGGACTGCATTCTGGAGGCTCGCCCAGGGTCAGCGCCCGGGGAAGCCGAGGTGCTTGCCAGGAGCTGTGGTCTTCTAAGGCAGCGGTGGCAGGGGCGGGAGGGCGTTGCTCAGGTGTCTTTATTGGGTATGATTTATTTAACTACACAGAGACAAAGTGCAATTCCATCAACTCTGTCCTGTGCTTGTGAATGTGAAGCTGTCCCTGCAATCAAGATAAGCAGCTGGCCTGGCACCCTGGAGGGCTCCTTCCTGTCCTCCGTCCTTCCCGCCTTCCTGCCTTCCACAGGCACAGGCTGATCTGCCCTCCGTCACCCGGGGTTTGCGTTTTCTAGACTTCTATAAAAGTGGAGTCACAGGGGTGGAGGCTGGTTTTGCCCGGCCTCTTGTACTCTGGCGTCTGGCTCTGAGCAGGAGCCATTTGAGGAGGGTCCAGGCTGTCGAGTGTGTCCCCTGTGCTCTGGTTTCTTGCTGAGTAGTCTCCTCTGCCTGGATGTTCCAGTGTGTTCTGTGGGTGGGCCTGCGGGCGGCACCCAGGTTCTGGCTGTTACGTGGAACCCCCCTGAGCATTTGCCTGCGAGCCCTGGTGGAGACAGCTGCTTTTATTGGTGCATACGGGCAAACACCAGGGGAATGGTGGGTGTATTGTGGCAGGTGTGTGCTGAACCATTTGAGAAGTTGCCAAATTCTTTCTAAAGTGCTTGTGTCATTGTACTTGTACAATGTGCTTGTACTTCCGGCCTCCAGGCAGGAGAATTCCAGTCCTTACTGGCTCTTTGTACAGTCTTGTAAACGTTAGCCATTCAGATAGGTGTGTAGTGGGGTCTCATGAGTTCTCTGTATTTTCCTAATGTCTGATGATGGTGGGTCTTTTCATACACATATTTCTTCCTACATTTTCCCATTTGAGTGTCTTGACTGTTTTAGAAAATTGTGTCATTTGTTCTTTTTTTGTTTGGTACCAGGGATTGAACCCAGGGGCACTTAACCACTGAGCCACATCCCCAGCCCTTTTTATTTGTTATTTTGAGACACAGCTGTACTAAGTTGCTTAGGGCCTCACTAGGTTACTTAGTCTGGCCTTGAATTTGCAATCCTCCTGCCTCAGCCACCTGAGCCACTGGGATCACAGATGTGCACCACCGTGCCTGGCCATCGTTTGTTTTGTTATTGAGCTCTGAGAGGTCTTGATGGAGCCTGGATCTAAGTTGCCACCTTGGCTGCTTCCTCTGGGACGAGGGGGGGTTCTGAGGGGAGGAACGTGGCCTCCACTTTCAAGGGACGCGGTTGCAGAGTTGCCCTGGAATCCCCGAGTGCCCTCTGCCAGCCCGGCTCCTGGTCTCTGGAGGGGAGCTGCCTCATTTCCTGCCTGTCCCTTGGTTTTAATCCTTGGTACTCAGGTGAGGTCCCCTGCCTGCCTGGGCAGATGTTGGGGCACGGGAAAAGCTCCTGCCACCTCTCGATGTGTTGAAAGCTACTGAAACTGGCGGCCAGTTTCCCCAGAAAAGTGTCCTCACAAGCTGGGGCCCGTGAGAGCGTGGCCGGGCCCTGCGCTGCTTCTGCTCACAGGCTGGCTGGACTGCTTAGGATCAGGTGCCTCTGTGCCCAGCTGTGGTCTCTAGATGGTGTTGGGGCCGGGCGGGGTGTTTTGCTGGCTGTGCCACACGGCACCCGCGCAGCATCTTCTGGAGCCGGGAAGAGCCTGCCTGTGGCCCACGGCTTCCTGTGTCCATCCGCCTGCTGTGTGGCAGCCGTACTGGGCATCAGCTCATAGATAGAAGGCACCCTTTGGGCTGTAGGATTCAGTGGGTGCTAGTAGATTCCACTACTGTTAATTCCAGAACATTCTCATCACCCCCACTGTAGGAGCCCTGTTTGGGGAGATGGCTTTGATTGCAGTTGACTTCGGGCCATGGAGTTTTGGACATTGCCGCCTTCCGTAGTCGCACGAGACTTGGCCCGGGATCTTGAGAGACTTGGGCCAAGCGCGGAGCGGGTCGGGGCCATTTTGGTTGTTGGTTGTTTGCTGGTGTGTGGTACGTGTTAGAGTTTAGAGCCAGAGAGAGAAACTGAAGAGTAAAGATCTGACTCAGAGTAAAGATCGATGTTTAAAATGTTTCCATTGTCTGCAAATAAATATAAAAAAAAAAAAAAAAAAAAAGATCCTCTCTGAACTCATTCCCGCGGCTTTGCTGCTCCAAGCGGCCATCGCTTCAGGCGGCGACACCCCACAACAAACCTTCAGCCTCAGCAGTCGCTGCCCTGCCCCTGCCCCTCAGCCTGCCTGCTGTCCCTGCAGACTGGCCTCTTGTGGGCGTTCCCGTGCAGGGGTCACACGTGTGGGGTGCACGTTCTCAGGGTCCGCCCGTGTCCCGGGCATCGGCAGGTACTTCGGTCCTTCTTGTGGCCGAGCACTGTGCCAGCGTGTGGATTTGCTGCTCCCCCTGTCCGTGATGCCATGTGGGCTTGCTTTTTCCTTTTCCAGAACATCTCGGTTGGTTGTCACTTGCGTGGCTTTGTAACTTGGATGGGAAGCAGCACCGCCTGGCTGTGACCCGACAGGCTGTCCTCTGTTGGTGGCTTGAGCCTGTACCTCTGTTGCCATGGTGGCCCCATTTGGGGTGGGCTCGGGCCAGCCGAGAGGGAAGCCAGGGTTGCTTAGGGAGGTGGCAATGCCTGCTGGAGGGACAGGGCCGAGTCCAAAGGGCGCAGCACCGGGGGCCTTGGCCCTTCCCTGGTTCTGCTCAGCTGCAGCTTGGGAAGGAGCTGCAGGGGCCTGGAGGACCATGCTGCCACTGCGCCGAGCCTTGTCCCTTCACGTCCTCAGGAAGGGCGTCGGCGAGGCCTATCCCCGGGAGAAGTTCAAGCAGTGAGTTGGAAGCCGAGGGGCTGCGTGACGTTGGGGTGGTAGAGGTGTGTTTGGGTGAGACGTGGCTTGTGCACCGGGTGGGCAGAGCTGCGGCTTCTAGGCACCGGGACCTGGGGGACCAGTGTTGCTAAAATGGCACCCCATGGCCTTGGGGACCTTCTCTGTCTTGAAGGCAGGAGGTGGACTGGCTGGACCCAGCACAGGGCCTGGGGCACCCAGGGCCATGGACTTGGTGCCTCGCGGCTCTGGACCAGGGACGGGAGCAGTGGCAGGTGCCTGTATTCCCAGAGACCACAGGGGGAAGCGGAGGCAGGAGGGTGGCAAGTTCAAGGCCAGCCTCAGTAATTTAGCGAGACCTTATCTCAGAATAAAAAATGAAAGGACCGGGGGTGTGACTCAGCAGTATAGCCCCTCCGGATTCACCAGTACCAAAAACCAAAATAACAACATGCGCTGGTGGGCAGCTGAGGGGCAGAGACCCCTGTCAGGATGTGTGGCTGGACAAGGCTCTTTGGGAAGGTCAGGTGCCCTGGACCTCCCCAGGGAGACATTTTTGGTATGGTTGGGGGTCCCTTAGAATCCATCCCATCTGCCCAGTTCTGGGCATGCGGCATCCCTGGGCTGAGGCAGCCTGGCACCTCCCACTGTGACCAAGCAGGGCCAGTGGTCTGGGGCAGCCCCTCCCTGTAGGACCCACGCTCATGATGTTCGTGTCCCCAGTTTCCTCCTCCCTCCTTCTGCGAGCAGGTGAGAGGGACTGCCGGCAGTTACACTGGCTTTTAGGATAATTTATATGGAATTGCTTTTACCGGAATGGCCCCCGATTAGGAAGTCCTCCAGGGCCGTTGACGATGACGCTGAGCAGCAGCGGAAGCCGCGCCTTTGATAAGAGGTGGCAGCGTGTCTGGGCCCGTGGGCCCTCCCTGGCCTGCTGTTCCCTTTTGACAGCCAGGCCTCGGAGGTGGCCCAGCTGTGTCGGGGGCCAAGCAGGAGGCCTGCTCGCGAGGGACCCCCGAGTTGCCTGCTGGGTCTGCTGTCTGTCCTGTGCAGCCTGGTCGGGGGGCTCTGGGCCAGTGCCCTCTGCCTGGGAGCTTCCACTTGAGCTGCTGGTGGCAGGGTTCCTGGGAAAGCTGCCCTGCGCAGGGTGGCTTTAGGGCATGGTCTGGGCGAGGGCATGGTGATGACACACCAGCCCTGCCCCTGGGCCCCAGCCACTGCACCTGCCCGCAGGCCGCCCACTGACTTTTTGCTTCCTGATGCCCGGTGGAACCGGGAGGTGGAGTGAGGGACGGCGCTCAGGCAGGGTGGGGGCACAGGGGCTCTCGGGCACGCAGCAGCACGAGAAGCCAGGGCTGGAGGAAGGGCGTGGGATTGCTGAACCCGAGACCTCTTGTGCAGCCAGTTCCAGGCCCTGGCGCACGGGGAGGAGTCCCTGGGACAGGCTTGGACTCGGCAGGATGCAGGCCAGGTCTGGCAGGCTGTGACCCTCCCCTCCTGTCCGCTTTTCAGGAGCCCCAGGAGGCTGGCCCTGGGACCAGCCTGGGGCAGGCCTTGGCTGAGAGGCTGGGGTGGGCAGTCTGCCCTGGCGGGGACCGCAGACCCTCCAGAGTTGTCCCTGAGGCTGCACCTTTGCCCTCCCACCCTCCTGGCACAGCAGCCGGAAGGGCTGGCAGAATCACTTCAGCTGTAATGATCTGTAAAGCAAGGTTCCCATGGCGACTGGCTTTGGGGACGCAGCCTCTTCCTGTTTAGATCGGGCAGCCCAGGAAGCCAGCCGTGCTCCCACCAAGCTGGCCCAGCCCGCGGGGGGCTGCGTCTGACCTCGCCCTGCATGGTGGGGAAGGGTGAGTGGCCATGTGACCCTGGCCTCCGCTGCTGCCTCGCCTTCGCCTGGACCCGAGCCCCGGGTGTCTGGCTGCCATGGCTTCCCAGCTGAGCAGGTACTTCTGGTCACAGCCCACCAGGCTGTGTGGGGACCACTGCGGGGAGATTGTGTGTCTGGGAGACCCTGGGGTGGAAGGGATGTGACCCCTGTGTCTGGCAGGCTGTCTGGCTTCATGTGGCCAGGGGCGCAGCAGCGCACTCACCCGGCCCTGTGCTTGTGGATCCTGGACATACAGGTGGTCACCCAAAGCAGGGACAGGAAGCCTAGCCCCTGGGGCCTGGTGAGCTCATGTCCCTGGATGTGGTGGCTGCCTGTCCTTGCAGCCTCTCTGGGCTCGGAGGCCTGCAGAGCCTTGCCGTGCTTTCCCCCTGTGGCCCCTGTCCCCGAGAGCTCTGGTCCTGGGGTTGGCGGGTGCTGGTCCCTCCCCTGCCCTGACCAAAGTATGAGGCTGGAAAAAAAATAGTGGTGAGGGCTGGGGCTGAGGCTCAGTGGCAGAGTGCTTGCCTAGCCCGTGTGGGGCCCTGGGTTCAATCCTCAGCACTGCATAAAAAAAGATAAATGAAGTAAAGGCATTGTGTCCATCTGCAACTAGGGAGAAAAAGAAAAGTGGTGAGTTATCCACCCCTTTCCCGTTCTGCTCTGGGCCCTGGAGCGCCCTGCTGTTCCTCTTGCCCTCCTGTTCTGGGGCATGGAGTGGGTCTCTGAGGGTTGGAGGAACATTGCTGGAACCTCTCAGGCAGCCTGGTGAAGAACACGAACAGTCACTTGGGCTCCCGTGTGGCAGAGTTGCTATAGGAGACGAGGTGTGCACGTGTGTTGGCACTGGCCTCGAGGCCCACGTGCTGCTTGGTCCCTCCTGTGGTGAAGCCCCCGCCCTTCTCTCTGCCCTTCCTTACCCTGGGCCAGGGCAGCTGCCTTGGAGCCACAGGTTCTGCAGTCCCCAGGGCACGGGCACGGCCTTTGCTGCCATTACCCTGACTGCCACCTGCAGCTACACGAGGAAGGACAGTTGTCCAAGATTGTTCAGAAGCCTCCGCCGTGACCTTCTGCTCTGGCAGGTGCTTGTGCTCTGGCCCCGGCCAGGATGGGCGGCAGCCAGAGTCCTGCCTGTCTGGGCCACGGAAACCTCAGGCGATGCTGTCTGCCGCACTCAGCCCCTCCTGCGCTGCTGGCTGCTCCTTCTACTTGGACAGGCATTCCAGCCCGCGCTGCGGAGCAGAGGAAGCCGGGCCCTTCCGCCCTGGTTGCCATGGTTTTCAGGCACAGAGTTGTAATTTTAGCACTGACATTTTGGAGGCAGAGTCAGAGACCCTGGCCGCACTCCCAGCATGCTGTGGGAGGGCTGGACAGGGGTCAGCCACCTCGGGGCTGCTGCCAAGATGGCTGAGCAGGCCTCGGCTGCAGGGGCTGAACTGGCTCCGCTGCTGTGGCCACCCCGTGTGTGGGCCCACCGTGCCACTCGTTGCTGCCTCTGTAGGAGGAGCAGGGACCTCTGGGCAGGGGCTGCTGTGAGAAATGACCACAAAGCAGGTGGCTTTAAACAGTGGGGCCTTCCTTCTGTCTGCTAGGAGTCAGGTCTGGCGCCGGAGTCTGAAGTCCAGGCATCTGCAGCGCCGTGTCTTTCTGGGGGACTTAGGGGAGGTGTCTCTCAGCTTCTGGTGACTCTGGGCTGTCCCTGGCGGTCCTTGGCTGGTGACTGTGCCACTTGAGTCTCTCCTCTGTCTCTGCACAGCCTCCTCCCTGTGTCTCGGTCGGTTTCCCTGTAGGGACGTCAGTCACTGCACAGGGTCACCCTGGTGCAGAGTGGCCTCCTCTTACCTGAGCCAC
Organism: Tamias sibiricus; assembly: GCA_025594165.1. NCBI lineage: Eukaryota > Metazoa > Chordata > Mammalia > Rodentia > Sciuridae > Tamias > Tamias sibiricus. The sequence continues at coordinate 4,597,798 of CM046658.1, read as the reverse complement.
ATCTGCAAGGATGATTCAAAACGAGATCATTTGTAGTCGCAGGGTTTAGGCTTTTCACCCCAGGCCACGGGCTCCAGGTGGAGCTGAGACTGGGCTCCACTGGGGGGTGGAGGGAGAGCAGGGCTGCGGCCACCTCCAGGGCCGCCCCTCACAGTGCTCCAGGGTCACCTTGCTTGTTCTGGCACCTGCCCTTTCTGTCTAGGGTGCCATCCCTCTTCCTGGGCTTCCGGGCCGGTGTAGGGAGGGAGTGCAGGGTTGGCATGGGCGGGGATCACAGTCAGGCTGGGTCCCAGCAGGCATGCAAGAGCCACTGCTGCAGGGCACTCCTGGCACGGGTCCTGGTCAGTCTGTACGACGAGGTGGCCGAGGCCTTGCGAAGGGTGCGTGTCCTGCGCTGTGCCTTGAACACTCTCAGGTTGAGGTGGTTGAGATGCGAAAGCCCCGAGCCCCTGTCCAGTCGCCCTCCTCGTCCCCAGGAGCAGCGAGCGCTGCCAGAGGTGCTCCCAGGTCACCTTGTCCCCACTGGTCTGTGCCTGGCCATGTTCTGCCTGACGGTGCCTCTCAGAACTTCCTCTCGCTCCAGCTGAGCGCGACTCCGTGGTGTGAGGACTGCTGAGGTTCTCGGTGCTGCGGTGGGGACAGCGGCAGCTGGCCAGCCTCCGCGTCACAGCGGCTTTGCACAAGCAGCTGGGCCCACGCTTGGTTTGGGGGGCGGAGGTGCCTGAGGGGCAGCTGCCTGCAGGGAGAACTGCTAGCCTGGGCGCTGAGCACACAGGACTTTGATGGCTGCTGCCCATCTCCCTCCATGAGGCTGCAACGGAACTGCCCCATTCTCCGGTGGCCCTTTCTCCTCAGACAGCTGGGCACAGGCGGACAGTGGGGAAGGCCAGGTGTGCCTGGTCGTGGCGGTTTTGGCAGGTGTGGCTTGGAAGCCCCCCAGGCAGGTGGAGGTGAGATGAGGGAAGTCCTGGAGTCTCAGGGCTTCGGGAGCCTGGAGGGGCTCGGCGGGCCTCACAAGTCTCCCTGGGGGCAGCCAGGTGAGGGGAGAGTCCGGCCCAGGCTGGCGTCTCCCTGAACACCCACGGAGCGTGATTCCCCTGCTCAAGTGTCCCCTGAGGCCCCTCCTTCCAGAGTGGAATCCAGGCTGTCCCCAGCCTCGCGTGGCAAGCAGGGGTCTCTGATGGCTCCCATCTTTTGCTCACCCCCGTGTGGGCCTCAGGCCAGCTTCCTGGGGTTGCATTGTTTCTGAAACTCACTGCTGGTCTTGGGGTGGGACCCCCTTTGAAGCCCTCCTCCCTGGAATGTTTCCTAACCCCTGTCCCTGGCTCACCCTCCAGGACATGGCCAAAGTGTCACTTCCTTTAGGAAGTTTTCCTGGAGCCTGGAGTGGCTCCTTGACCTGTGTTTGCTCAGCTTCCTGAGGGCCCTTGTCGTTTCATCGCCTGCTGCCCACGTCAGAGGGGAGGCCCCTGAGCGAGGTGGCCATGGGGGTAGCCTTGGGCCCCTGTCGGTCTGTTCACCCCACGCTGATTGGACAGATGCTCTGACCTGGCCGTGAGCAGCTGGGCAGAGGCGGGGGTGGGAGTGAGTCAGCAGCTCCAGCTCTGCTGGCTTCCAGGGCTGCGGGTGAGGACCGAGCGGCCATTCCTGCCAAGGGGAAGCTGCTGTGCAGGAGCCTGTCGCTGGGCTGACCAGTGGCCTGTCGCTGGGCTTCTGGGCTCGGTGTAGGGCAGGGAGTGCAGGGTTGGCATGGCGGGGATCACAGTCAGGCTGGGTCCCAGCAGCCTCCCAGGACTGGAGGTCAGGCATGTCGGTCAGGTGGCGAGCTTGGGACCTCGGGCCTCTGTGGAGCCCCTAGGAGCTTTGCCTGCTGGACATTCCTGCGGCCGTCCCACCCTGTGTGCAGCCGATGCCCTCCCAGCTGGCCCTGTCTGCCAGGACTTCTCCTCTTTGTTAAGGGTGGAGGAACAGGAGACCCTTTTCACGCCCCTGTTGTCATTAAAACTGAGGAACCGTGAGCTGGGTCCTCGTGCTCTTCTGTGCCCCTGCACCTGCCCGCTGGAGGGTACTCCTGGGCCAGTCAGGGTGGGTGGCTCAGGAGGAAAGGGAGGCAGGTGCCAGGCAGGCCTGGAGTGGGTGGAGGAAGGCTAGGAATCCAGGTGGGGCTGTCAGCGCAGCATCCTGTTGTGTGGCAGGCCATGAGCTGGGGTTTGGGCCTTGTGCGGGGGTGACAGCAGAGTCCTCAGTTAGGAACGAGGTCCTTTGTGCCTGGATTTACCGAGGCCCTGTGCCTGGGGCCGGCTGGTCTGGAGAGTTAGGACAGCCTTGGTGCGGGACCCAGGGCCAGAGGGAAGGCGGCCAGGCGGGGAGTGGGGCATCCGTGACATGGCATCCCTGGTGCTCATTCCCATGGGGTGGCACCGAGGGCCAGAGTCTCTGGGGTTGGCAGCAGGGTGGTGGTGGCTCAGCGTCCCTCACTTTGAACCTCTGGTTCTTTGGAGTGGCCCCAGGCCCTTCCTCAGCCCCGGCGCTGTCCCTGGTCGCCTATCTCCAAGGCCCCTGGCTGCTTCCTTCCTGGGTACTGGCTAGATTCCTTTTCTCCTTGGCTCTGCGGCCCTCGGTCTGTCCTTCCCGTCTCTGGCCTGCAGCATCGCGCTTGGTCAGCCCGCCGTCGCCCCACTATACAGACAGGCCAGCCTGGCTTGCGGAGGTGGGCCAGGTTGCTCCGTGCACACGCCCTGATGCTCCTGTGGGAAGCTGGGCCGCGTTTCCTCTCTGCCCTGGGGCTCGGTAGGGCTCTGTCTCCCCAGCAAGCCGCAGCTTGTCCTGTGCCCAGAGCAGGGCAGGCTGGCATGTGGAAAGGGACTCCCTGCTCAGTGCAGCCAGATGCAGGAGGCCTCTCCTGCTGACTTGGAAACAGAATCAAAGGACACCGGTTGCTTCTTAACTCAGACTTTAAAAATTCAAAAAACTGGGGCTGGGGTCGTGGCTCAGTGGTAGAGCGCTTGCCTAGCATGTGAGGCCCTGGGTTTGATTCTCAGCATGGCATACAAATAAACAAATAAAGGTCCATCAACAACTAAAATATATACATATGTTAAAAAAAGATGTTTAAGGGGCTGGGGCTGTGGCTCAGTGGTAGAGCGCTTGCCTAGCACGTGCGCGGCCCGGGTTTGATCCTCAGCACCACGTAAAAATAAACGCATTGTGTACAACTAAAGCAAATAAATAAATATTAAAAAAAAAAAGATGTTTAAAAAACCCTCAAAAACCCTTACTAGCAGAAGCCCAACTTTTTAAAAAAAATTTTTAAAAAATATTTATTTATTTGCTTTAGTTGTACACAATACTTTTATTTTTACGTGGTGCTGAGGATTGAACTCGGGCCGCGCACGTGCTAGCTGAGCGCTCTACCGCTGAGCCACAATCCAGCCCCAGAAGCCAAGGTCGCGGGTTCGATCCCCGTACGGGCCACCACCTGTAGTCGCCTGACGCGATGGCCGCTTGGAGCAAAGAAGCCGCGGGAAGAAGTTTAGAGGGAGAAGTTTAGACGAACTGGAAACAAACAGCTCTTTATTCTGATAACTTTTCTCTCTGGCTCTAACTACACCCCGACACGCCGTCCACGCTCCTCTAACCTCCAAAAATGGCGCAGACCTCATCCGCAATCTCGCTCAAGTCCCTCGAGATCTCCGGCAAGTCTCGCAAGATCCCCGGGCCAAGTCCCGTGAGACTACGGAAGGCGCCAATGCCCAAACATGTCCAAAGCCAAAGCCCGTAGTCCACCGCAATTTAAGCCATCTCCCCAAACAGGGCTCCTACAAACTTTTAAAAATACTGAAATACTTTCAGATAACTTTAGAAGCAGGTGAAATTTCTCTGTTCTCTGGGGTTCCCTGGTGCTCCTGGTCACCATGTACTGCCCTGGCCCCCAGGGGCCCCTGGGTCCTACCTGGTGCCAAGGCCAGAAGCCACCGAGTGGGCCCTGGTTCCGACAGCCACATCTCACTCAGGGTGAAGGGTGACTTTATGCACGCAGCTGTCAGTCACTTGGGGATCTGTGTTCACTTGCTCTAGAAAGTGGCGCCTGCTGGCTCTTGGAGTCCCAGCGGGTTGGCTGGGGGCTTGCAGAGGGGCAGTGTGCTGACAGGCCCTGTTTACAGGGAGCTTCCTGTGTGCAGGTCGTCGCCGAGGGTGTGGTTTGCTGCCCACGGCCAGGTGAGGCCAAACTGTGACGATGCCCGGTTCACAGTGAGGAAACGGAGGGATGTGCTTTGGCAGCTGGCCCAGGCCACCCAGCTGGCCGGAGCCGGAGCCAGGCCTGCTGTCTGGAGTCAGACTTGCTTGGCCTCTTGGTCAGCGTCCCAGCGGCTGTGGAGGGGCTGGGAGTTGCTCGGGGTGTGCTGGACCCGCAGGCACGTGCCCGTGCCCTCTGCCCGTCACCTGACTCCAGGCTCTGGAGTGGATTTCATTAGCCCTGCAGTTGTCTGGGAACGCGCCAGGCTCTGCTGGGGCTGCCCGTGGTAGGCCGTCAAGCTGGCTTGTTGGGATTCTAGACATTTAGTGGCACTTCCATGCTGCGGGTGTCCCCAGTGAGGACAGTCTCTCCTGACCTTGGGAAGCTGCAGCTGTCTGCTGGCCTGGACCCCACCTCGGGCTCCCTCAGGAGTTTCCCACCCCGTGGACAGGGGAGGGCCAGCAGTCCCCTGCTGATGGGTCCCAGGGGACTTGAAGCTGTGACCTGTGCCCAGTTCTCAGATTAGTCACGACTACCCAGAGGCTCTGGGACTCCTGACTGAGGTGGTGGTCCCTGAATTAGCTTTTGGGGTCACCTGGACGCCTGGCACGAGCTCTCTGGGGACGCCAGCGGTTGAGCTGCCACCTGCTTCCTGGCTTTGCTGAAGGTCTTGCTGATGTGTGCCCGCTGTGTGCGTGCCCTGCTCCGCCTGGCGCTGCCCGCAATAAACGAACTAACACACACGCCAAAAAACAAACCATCACTACGCTAAAATGGGCGCTGGGACTCGAATCGAGCAATTTATCGGGGGGGGGGGGGCCATGTCACGCGAGATCCACGCAACAATCCTCCCGTGAGACTACGGGTGGCGACAAAGGCCAAAATCACTCACTGCTCATAGTCAAAACCGCAATTCAAGCCATTCCCCAATACAGGGCTCACATGCATTTCCCATTTTTGTTTTTATGAGGAGGTAAATGCTTCTAGGACGTCTATGTGCAACCATCATTCTTACACCCGTTCATCGGCATAATCACAAGGCTGTGCCCCTTGACTAGAGCAGAGGCCCTGTGCGACACTGTTGGTCTTAACCCCGAATTGGTTGTTTGATGTCTTGAGCTAACAGCCGTCCAAATTTGCTGAGCTTTAAGGCAACAAGCCTTTTGGTGATGAGCCGAAATTGCATAAGACATATCAAATTGTTTAAAACAAATCAGCTGCCCTAAGTTCCTCTCTAGACAAATACCACCCGCAAGGCATTGTAAAGCCCAAACAATGAAAGATCAAAATGTCCATTTGTTTATACACATGTTGATGTAGACAATGCCACTGGGTGAGGTTGTTTTGATGTTTTGAGAGCAACGGTCTTCATGGGACCCACCCTGGCAAAAATCTTTCCAGGGCCCGCCCGCTACCTAGAAACTCAAGCATCAATTATTAAAGGAAAGGCAGTGCTATTGCAGCACTGAGTCAAGAGGCGAGTTGTCAAACTACAAAATAGAATAATTAGATTAGAAAATTAAAGTTGATTTTTGTTCACATACATCGCTGGTTGAGCTTCTACAAACATAAGTTGGAAAAATGTCATATTTAGAACAAAACAAAGAAAGACTGAGGGTAATTACTGCATTAAAGATAGATTAAAGAAAAGGTAAAGGCACTTGAGAGAAATAATTTGTTAGCTGGAACCCTTGAGTCTCTGTATACAGAGCAATTTTTTTACCTGTTGAGATAATTGAAATTAATGAGCTATTAAACAAATGAAGTTAATAACAAATAAACAATCTTAAGTCAAAACACCAAAATATCAGGTTATATAGCACTAGTCATATTGTTTGCTAAAGAGAAGTCCCAGGGACACCTATAAATCAAAATTGAAAGTACCTTCATTTATAAAATTATTTACCTAAAATGAATACTCTTAACCTAAAATGAATTAAAGTTATTTGGATCCATATATATATATATATATTTTCTTTTTCATAAGCGCTTTGTTCTTTGTGACGTCACACTGGACAGACGAACAAGCATACAAACATATATTTGTGACGTCACATTAACATGAAATGTAGACAAATGTACAGACATAAAGACATGTATAAAAAGAAAAAAAAAAAAACAATTGTGTGCACACTAAAGAGAGATCTCCTTGTCCCGGCCGGGAGAAATGACACTTAAGTTGTGAAATATTTTGAAGGACTCTTTTGAGGGAATCATTCTGTACCTTCATCTTGGTCCTCTTGATTTTGTACCTTTTTTATTAATCTTGATTCTTCAATAACTTCATCTTGATCATTTTGATGTGGTACCTGTTTTATTAATCTAGATGGTATCCATATTGGAGAGGATTCGTCTTTTGGAAAAACACAAACAGATCCTCTTCCCCAAATTAATACTGGATCTGGACCCTTCCATGTACCTGAAAGAACATCCTTCCAGTAAACCAAAGGTTTATGTTGTTGGTGTGGATTCCAATGTCTGTCTCCAGCAGAATAACCATTAGAGTCTAAAGTTAAAAAATTTAAGGTAAACAGGGCAACTGCCAATCTGTCCTTAGGACTTTTCCAATTTCCTTCTTTTTGTTTTAATAACATAATTTTCAGTGTTCGGTTTGCTCTTTCAATAATGCCCTGACCCTGAGGATTGTATGGGATGCCTGTTTTATGGGATATATTGAATTTTGCGCAAAACTGTTTGAAAGATGAGGACGTATATGCGGGGCCATTATCTGTTTTAAGCATTTTGGGGATGCCCAATGCAGCAAAAGCTTGCAAACAATGAGATGTAACATCTTTAACTTTTTCTCCAGAATGTAAGGAAGCAAAAAAAAATCATGCCTGAGCATGTATCTATAGTCACATGAATAAATCGCAATTTTCCAAAACTTGGCTCATGAGTAACATCCATCTGCCACAAATGATTGGGCATTAATCCTCTAGGGTTAACTCCGAAATGAGGATTGGGCAAATGTGTCATACAAGATTTACAATCTTTTACAATTGTTCTGGCTTGCTCCTTTGTGATTTTAAACCTACGTTGCAAGGTGGTGCTGTTGACATGAAACTGGGAATGAAATAAAGTAGCTTGTTGTAGCGCTGAAAGTATAAATACTGTTTTTGTAAGTTCATCAGCCTTTTGATTACCTTCATGGAGGGGACCAGGCAAATTAGTATGTGCTCTAATATGGCCTACGAATAGAGGTTCTTTTCTTGCCCACAAAAGTTTTTGTATTTGATAAAACAATTTAAAGGCTGGAGTATGAGGTGCTATTGGTCCTGCTAACTCTAATTTTGGGACGGCTTGTACAATATAGTGGCTATCTGAAAAAATGTTTACGGGCTGGTCCCTAAAATTTTCCAGAGCTCTTACCACAGCTTCCAGTTCCACTAGTTGAGCTGATTTGTGTGCAGTTATGTAAGTCATATTTTCTTTTTTAGTGACTACTGTAGCAGTACCATTTGAGGACCCATCTGTAAATACATTAAATGCCTTAGGAATAGGTTGATTTTTTATTACCTGTGGAAATATAATAGGATGATTAATACAAAAAGATAATATAGGGGACTTAGGAAGATGATTATCAAAATTTGCAGAAGTAGAGCATTTAGCTATAGCCCAATCATTATCATTGAAGCATAAGTATTCAATCTGTGATGATGAATAGGGAGTAATAATAGTAGCAGGGTGAATGCCAAATATTTTAGTAGAAGTCTTAAGTCCTTGAAGAATAAGTTTAGCCACCATGGAGGTATAAGATTCAATTATACTTTTTAGGAGAGACGGGCAAATGTATCCATAATAAAGGCCCTTGTTGCCAAAATACTCCTGTGGGTGTATATTGTGAAGAAATAATAATCAACATCAGCGGTTGAGTTAAATCAAATCTATCACAATGAGCTCCTTCGATGGCTTTTTCTACTAATTTTAAAGCTTTCCTAGCATCAGGAGTCAATGTTCGTGGTGAAGATGGATCAGGATCTCCACGAAGGATGTCAAATAAAGGTTTTAGTTGGCCAGTAGTGAGATTTAGTGTAGGGCGAAGCCAATTAATGTCTCCCAGTAGTTTTTGGAAATCATTGAGGGTGGTCACTAATGTTCTTTATTTATTAAAATTTTTTGGGGTCTAACAAAAGTATCCATGATTTTAAATCCTAAATATAATATGGGAGATCTGGTTTGAACTTTTTCTTCTGCTATATATAAATCCATATTTTTTTTTAAATTTTCTACCACATCACTGAATATATTAAAATAAGATTTTTTGATTAGGGTGGGCCAATAAAATATCATCCATGTAATGTAGACACATGAGGTTTGGATATTTATTTTTAATGGGTTGGATATAGCCTTGTCCACATATATTTGGCATATGGTGGGGCTATTAGCCATTCCCTGTGGTAAAACCTTCATTGATATCTCTGATCAGGGCCATTATTGTTCATAGAAGGAACGGAAAAAGCAAACCTGGGGGCATCCAGAGGATGTAGGGGAATAGAAAAGAAGCAATCCTTTATATCAAGAGTAATAAGATGGAAATTTTTTGGAATAGCTTGAACGGGACTAGGAAGTCCAGGTTGAGTAGGCCCCATAACTTGCATGGTTTTATTGATTTGTCTAAGATCATGTAATCAATCGCCATTTTCCTGACTTTTTCTTGATCACAATATGGGGGAATTCCAGGGAGAGGTGGAAGGTTCTATATGACCTGCTTCTAATAGTTCCTGAACTAATTGGTGGGCCGCTTGTCAATTTCATCTTTAGATAGGGGCCACTGAGGGACCCACACTGGCTTATCAGAAAGCCATGGTATTTTCAAAATTTATTTTCTCAGTGGCCCCGAAAAAAAATATCTTTTTCCTTTATGACAATGATTACTGTTTCAGGGTTAAGATTACTCTGTACAAATTTGATAATGTGTTTCTTTATGGTTAAGATTACCCTGGTAGGTTTTTCACGATTTAACATACTGCAGGTGCTTGGTTGCAAGGTGTACTCGCCATTTGTTGCAGAAAATATCTCTTCCCCATAACGTTGACCGGTAGATTAGGTAAAACATAAGGCTGAAATGTTTTGCCTTGTGTGGTTATCTTCCACAGCGGGCACCAGGGCTTTTGTGGTGCCCAGATTGCAGGGCGGGGTTCTCCTCCCAGGCAGGCTGGTGCCGTGACTCTAGGAGGGACGAGGACTGTGGGAGCCCTTCCATGGCCTGTCAGGTTGGCACTCGCTCTGGTGAGCACAGCACGGGGGACCCAGGCCTGCGGAGAGCCCCCTCTCTCCTCGGGAGCCTCGAGCCCAGCGGGGCTGCTCCACTCACCCCGTGTCTCTGCCGTCCTAGGATCATGCGGCCAGATGATGCCAACGTGGCCGGCAACGTCCACGGAGGAACCATCCTGAAGATGATTGAGGAGGCGGGCGCCATCATCAGCACCCGGCACTGCAACAGCCAGAACGGGGTAGGTGCGGGCAGGCCGGGCACGTGGTCCTGCATCCCCACAGCCACGCCTGAGGGTCTGGGGAGGGGTTTGCGTGGCACCCGTCCTTGCCCAGCAGTCTTGGGAACTTCTGGGGGCTCCAGCCCAGTCCGCCCTGGCTGGGGTCCTTGGAATCATGCTTGGTTTTGGAAACGCTGGAGACAGCTGGTGGCAGCCGATGGGCTGTTTCTAGCAGCTTTTTCGTCACTATGAGCGACGTACCTGATAAGAGCAGCTTTGAGGAGGAAACGCACTTGGGGCCCCGTGTTTCTGAGGTCTCAGTCCGCAGACGCTGGCTGCATTGCCCTGGGCCCAAGTGAGGCTGCACATCGTGGCAGCAGGACCCACCAGAGGGAAGCTGCTTCCCCTCCTGGCAGCAAAAGCAAGAGAGAGAGAGAGAGAGACAGAGAGAGAGAGAGAGAGACAGACACACACACGAGGGAGGGAGAGGAGTGGGGCAAGGGGCTGCAGGGAAGAGCGACCGTCCAGGGCGGCCCCAGTGACCCTCCTCCCCTAGCCACGCCCCACCTGCCTACGGTGAGCCCCAGCCAGTCAGTTCTAACTGGGGCGGACTGATGGGGTCCATCGCAGTCTGTCATTTCACCTCCGACCATGCCTGCACCAGTGGAGGAGCTCTGGGGGGCGTAAGGCCTCTCTCCGCCTTGTCCCTCTGTTTCGGGTTTCCCAGGAGCCATGTCTTAAGTCCCAGGGGTTCAGTTCTGGTCTGCAGCAGAGCAGCCTCTGTGGGGTGGTAGTTTGTCCTGACAGCCGTCACAGACAGCCCTGAGCCTGGGGCCCACCTCAGCTGGTGACCCGTGCTGTGGCTCTGTGGGCCTCTGCCACTTCCCTTTGCCCTGAAGCACAGCAGGTCTACATAGCTGTGCCCTGGTGGGGTGGGCAGGGTCTGTAGCTGTCATCTGCCACACCTGTGGGACTGACATTCTCTTTGAAGACCGGCCGGGAGAGAGACGGGGAGCGAGGGAGGCACACCGTCCTGCTGCAGCTGCTGCATCTGGGGCCAGGCAGAGAGGGCCCCGTGGGGGGCCCACGGCTGTGCGCTCTGGGCCTTGCCAGCACCTCTGCTGGGCTCCTGGGCAGCGGGGGAGAGACCACAGCACCCCTCCGTGGGCTGGCATGGGCATGCGATCAATCTGCTCCACCAAGGGGCTAAGTGGAAGTGAGGTCGGAGGCCAGAGGACCCATGGGGTGCCACTAGTTCTGTGGGAACAGGTGGGCACGGTGGGAGGGACACGGTGGGAGGGACACATAGGCTGAGCCATCAGCGCTATGCAGAGCTGGCCTCGCAACGCCCTCTACAGGTGCCATGCTGTACGAGTTGGCTGGTGGCGCCTTTGTTTGGACGGAATGTACATGCTTTGTGTCACACTGTGGGGATTCTTGAATATTTCAGTTTTCATTATTTTATCTGCTGTGGTGATCTGTGGCCAGTGATCAGTGGTCTGTTTTGAGAGGGGGTGGTGCTGGGGATGGAACCCTAGGCTCACACATGCCAGGCAGGTGCTCCACCACTGAGCCACACCTGAGCCCTGATAGTGATCTTTTTTTTTTTTTTTTTTTTTTTTTTTTTGGTACTGGGGATTGAACCCACGGATGCTTAACTACTAGGCCACATCCCCAGCCCTTTTTATAGGCACCCCCCCACCTTTTTTTTTTTTTTTTTTTTTTTTTGGTACTGGGGATTGAACTCGGGCACTCGACCACTGGGCCACATCCCAGCCCTTTTTTGTATTTTATTAGAGACAGGGTCTCACTGAGTTGCTAAGCGCCTGGCCATTGCTGAGGCTGGCTTTGAACTCGCAATCCTCCTGCCTCAGCCTCCCAAGTGCTGGGATTACAGGCGTGAGCCACCATACCTGGCTTCTTCTTTTTTTTTTTTTTTAAATATTTATTTATTTACTTTAGTTGTACAACAGTGCAATGCATTTATGTTTACATGGTGCTGAGGATCGAACCTGGGGCGCGCACGTGCGAGGCAAGCGCTCTGCCACTGAGCCATAACCCCAGCCCACCTGGCTTCTTTTTATTTTTTATTATTTTTTTTAATAGGCCTTTCATATATTTTATATCCCTTGGTGAGACAGGCTATCTCCAAGTTACTCAGGGCCCCATTAAGTTGCTGAGGCTGGCCTTGAATTTGCAATCCTCCTGCCTCAGCCTCCCAAGCCACTGAGATTACAGGCAGGCACAACCATGCCTGGCCTGATAAGTGATCTTTTTTTTTTTTTTTTTTTTTTGGTACAGGGATTGTGAACCCAGGGGCGCTTAACCACTGAACCACTGAGCTACATCTTCAACCCTTTTTTGTATTTTATTTATTTAGAGACAGGGTCTTGCTGAGTTCTTTAGGGCCTCGCTAAGTTGCTGAGGCTGGCTTTGAACTTGCCATCCTCCTGTCTCAGCCTCCTGAGCCGCTGGGATTACAGGTGTGTGCCACTGTGCCTGGCCTGATAGTGCACTTTGGTGTCACTGTTGCAGTTGTTTTGGGGTGCCACAAGCTGCACCTTTGTAAGTGGGTGAACTTAACCCATAAATGGTGTATGTGCTGCCAGTTCCACCGGCTCCGTCTCCCTGCCCTTGGGCTTTCCTGCTCCCTGATACTAATGACAATGAGATCAGAACAGCTGATAACTCTGCAGTGGCTTCCACAAGTTCACCTGAAAGGAAGACTCACACGTCTCACTTTAAATCAAGCTAGAAACGGCTAAGCTTGGTGCGGACCGGGTGACGAGCCCCCGAGACAGCGGGAGCTGAGCAGGCGGTGCAGGCGGAGGACGAGTCTGGAAGGGGATGCCAAGCACTGCCCCGGAGAGCTCCCCATCGAGGGGGTGACGTGGCAGACACCTGGGAGGACATCTGAGAGGAGGACGGGGCTAGCTTGGTCACAGTTTCAGAGGGTCCAGCCGAGCTCGGCTGGCCAGTTGCTTTGGGCCTGGGGTGAGGCAGACCATCCTGGCGCCCGGAGGGCGTGGCAAGGCAGGCTGCTCAGGAAGCAGAGGGGGCAGAGAGGATCCAGGGACAGTGTACCCCTGAGGCATGCCCCACCTCTTCCAACCAGGCTCCCCCGCGGCCCCCTCCTCCCAATGTTTCTGTCACCTCCCAGCAGCAGAACAGACTGCAGGCCAAGCTGTTAACACATGGCCTCTGGCAACCACCCCAAGCCTGACTGCTGATCTGGGGAACGTCTCAGTGGTCTGGACAGAATATCACACCTGCCCAGCCGTCCCTTCAGCCAGGTGTAATCCAGAGCCAGGCCCTCACCTCCCTCCCAGGAGGGCCTAGAGGTGAGGCAGCTGCAGGAGACAAGGCCGAGGCCTGCAGCGGTCACTCAAGAGGTTGAAGTCTCCGTGCAGGTGAGGCAGCAAGGCGGTGTAGAAGCAGCAGAGTCGGCCCTGAGGTCCTGCTGGGACGGCTGATGAGGCCGCTGCACTCGGCAGCAGATTTCCAGTGTCGACAGAACGGCCTTCTGTGGGCGCAGACGCCGTCCAGGACTTTGATGGCTCTGGAGAAGCCGACGCCTGACCAGTTGTCAAGGACAGGCTGATCCCTTGTTGGGCGCGAAGGCAGCGGGTGACTTCAAGTCGAAGGTGCAGCCCATTGGACTTCCTGAAAACACCGGGGCCTTCAGAACGACACGAACTCTGCAGCCTGTGCCCAGTGAAGGGACTAGCAAAGGCTGGTGACACCACGTGTTGTCACGTGGCTCACTGAGTGCGCCACTGTGGAGACTGCGGCTCTGAGAGGAGACTCCTTTCGAAGCTTACTGCTCGCTGACAGTGCGCCCGGGGTCCCAGGAGCTCTGGGGAGACGCACGGCGAGATTCGTGTCGCTCTCAGGCCTGCCACCAGCCTCCACTCCGCAGCCTCCGGGTCGGGAGGGAGGTAGACTCCTAGGTCCTATTACTGCAGAAACACGTGTCTTAAGGCTGTGGCTGCCATGGTAGTGTGGAGCCCTTGTCCAGCGGGCACGAGGCCCCAGCACTGCAAACAGCAAAATCCATTAAACAGCGGTCCCTGCGATGGACCTGGGCCAGGTAAGCAGAACAGCTTCTGCAAAGGGTCCGCCATTCAAGACGACGCTAAGAACGCTGGGGCTTCACTGGAGGAGGCCAGAACACCAGCACCTCAGCAGGAGTTTGGACGGAGGTGACCCCGCGTGCGCTCGTGGCCCACCGTGAGGGGTTCAGGATTTCAATGGAGGAGGAGCTGCAGGTGTGGTGGGACTGGCAGGGGGACTGGCAGTGGGGACAAGGAGCTGCCTCTTACAGATGAGCAAAGAAGGCGGTGTCTGGAATGTGCCACGGATGCTGTTGAAGTGACGACAGAGGCTTTAGAATGTCACGTAAACTAAGTTGAGGAGTGGCCGCGGGGATTCAGAGGACGGACTGCGACTGGGTGCGGTGCTGTCAGCAGCGTCCTGTGCTGCAGAGACCTTGGAGGGAAGTCAGCTGACTTGGTGAACTTGTTTTAAGAAGTCGGTGGGCTGGGGCTGCGGCTCAGTGGGAGAGCGTGCGCATAGTACGTGCGTGCGGGACTATGGAACCCCAGGACCACCCAAAAACAAAGAAAAAGAAATTGCTGCAGCCTCTCCAGCCACCGACCAGTCTGCAGTCAGAATCGGCAGGCAAGAGCCTCACCAGCAAAGAGCTTCTGGCTTGCACAGGGCCCAGAGGATCATTAGCACTTTTGAGCAATAAAGTTTGTGGGGCTGGAGACGGAACCCTGGGCCTCGTGCATGCTGGGCAGGTGCTGTACCCTGAGCTGCAGCCCCAGCCCCACGATAAAGTAGCTTTTTTTTTTTTTTTTTTTGGGGGGGTATTATGGATTGAACTCAGGGGCACTCGTCCACTGGGTCACTTCCCCAGCCCTTTTTTTTTTGTACTTCATTAGAGACAGGGTCTCACTGAGTTGCTAAGTGCCATCACCGCCTCTCAAGGTTCTGGGATTAACAGGCATAGCGGGCCACTGCGCCTCACTGTCTAAGTGCCTCGGGGTCCCTTTTGACTCAGGGCACTAACCTCATTCATGAGGGCTATACCTCATTCATGACCTCTTTCCCCAAAGCCCCACTTCCTAAAACACAAGTTTCAACATGTGAATTTTGGGGGACACAGACATCGTGACCATAGTGCACACGTTCAGCCCCTTGATAGTGAGCCGTTTCCCAGTGGAGAAGCCAGAGCCCATGTGCACAGGACGTGCTGGGCCAGGGCGCTGTGGATGGGTGAACGTGGGGGGCCTGGCACGGTGGAGGAGGTTGGCCCACTTGGCCAGTTGGCTTTGTTCTATCCAGGGGGTCAGGAGAAGCTGGGCTGCCACCCGGCCACGTCAGAGCGCCCTCTGGTGGCTGCAGGAGGCCAGGAGTGGAGTGGGGCCGAGGTCCTGGTACACCTTCAAGAGAAAGACGGGGTCCCACGGGCCTGGCAAGAGGGGAGGGCATGGGGAAGGAAAAGCCCCCAGGACTGGGGCCTGGCAGACTCAGGAAGCCAAGGGGCACCCATGCAGCTGGGGACTGTGCAGACCACGTGGTCAGCAGTGTCGGCAGAGCTCGGAGGAGCTTCAGCTCGGTGACTCTCAGGACCCCGGAGATGTGGGGCATTGCGCTTCTTGTCATCCCTGTTGCACAGGTGAGGAGACTGAGCCCCAGGGAGAGGTGGAGGCCACTCAGGGCCGGGGGTGGGTGTGGGCCAGGAGTCCAGGCCTGGAACTCTGCTGGGAGTCCCTGTTCCTGTGGGCCTGCAGTGTGAAGGGGCAGTGCAGGCGCCTCAGCTGGGCGAAGCCTCTGGGCAGGTGGACCCCAGGATAGCGGTCTAGCGGGTCCAGGCTCAGGAGGGGTCTCGCTTCCAGGCAGCCCCAGCGCCTGGTGTGACAGCCCTCTAGTTGCACGTGGCTGAATGCTGACCGCTGCGGAACTTCACTAGGCCCCAGTGGTGGCGTCCAGCCTGCGACCAATGCCACAGTGCCAGTCCCTCCGTGCCCCACTCCGTGCTTCATTGGCTTCTGGGCCTCGATGCGCCCTAGGCTCACCTCTCTTGCATGTCCTCTCCTGGTAAACGACTTCTGCAAAACCTCCTTACTCAGGTCAAAACAGGGTGTCTCCCTGCACCCCTCTCTTCTCCTCTCTCTCATGACACTCTGGCAGCACATCTTGGTGGCCCACCTTCCAGGCGCCACCTGATTGGAGCACTGGCCAGCTCCAGGTCACCACCTCTCTGAGCCTCCTGATGGGTCACTCCAGCCGTCCCTGCCCACCTCCCACCTCATCTGTGCTCCAGTGGTAGCCAGAGTCCCTTTACATGTGGAATCAGAGGACACCACTGCAGGGTGGCTCCCTTCTCTCCGAGTTGAGCCCAAGTCCCCGTCTCGCCCCAGCTCTGGGACCTCGTCTCCTGCGGCTCTCCCTGCCTCAGGGCCTTTGCTCGGCTCTTTCTCCCTGCCTGAGGTCCTCTTCCCCAGGTACTCCCAGGGCCCTTCCTTCCGCTGTCGCCAGTCTCTGTGGCCACCAGCACTCAGCCTTGCCTCTCCAGGACCTGGCACCCTGCGAGGGCGGGGGTGCGTCTCCTGGTTCCCACTGGATGCTGGCCCAGAGGGCGAGGCTGGCGCTGGATGCCGTGGGCTCCTGGGCGGTGTCTGCAGAACCCTCGGGTGTGCCTCTGCCCACCTGTGCCTGCCCTTCCTCACCCTGCATGAGTGTTCCTGCTGTCAGCTGAGAGAGGCTTCGCTCTTGATTCCGTTTTACTGGTGCAGACACCAAGGCCTAGAAAAGTCCCACGGCTTTCCAGAGAGCACACAGAGCCACCCCTTCTGAGCTGCTGTCAGCCGCAGGGGCAGGTAAATGGCATTGGTGACAGGAGCCAGCCCTTCTGGGTGTAGCCCTGGTGCCGTGCAGCCAGTGCCCACACGTCTGCAGCAGCCGTCCCCTCCTGGGCCTTTCATGAGCCCTGCGTCCTCCCCACTCAGGGCCCACCGGAACCCGTGCAGCAGCCCACTGGCACCATTTATTAACTGCATCTGTGGAGAGGCTGAGACTACCCGGGTGTCCCAGGGCTGGTAGGCAGCAGAGCTGGGATTTGAACCCAGGACCCTGGGCTGTTCTTTTGGGCTGTGTCTCTGAAGCTGCTGTCCTACTGCAGCCCTGGGACAGATGGGAGCCTTGTCCATAGCTCCCCAGTAGACAGTATGACACTGAATGGCTTCTGGGGTGCGGCGGAGGGCCCTTCTGGGGCAGATGCTGATCAGGGTGCTCGTGGCTCCTTCCTGGGTGCACCCGCCCTTGCCCACAGGTCCTGAGCAGGAAGGCGGGGCACGTGTGCTCCAGGCCACACGGTGACTTCTAGGCCTGCTGGTCTGTGGAGGTCTGGATGGGGCCCAGTGCCCTGCTAGGTCCTGGGAGACGGCCACTCAGTCATGTCAGAGCTGTCCTGGGTCCTACTTCTGCCACGTGCACCCATCAGATGCGGCATCGTAGCCCGACTGCTGAATAGGCAGCTGCCCTCTCCCAGGGTCTCGTCAGGAACGAGGCCGGGGCAGGGCTCCTGCGTGGCTGTGGGGTAACTCCTGCTGTTCTTCAGTATTTTAAGTCCAGAGAGCAAAGCTCAAGGTTCATAGGTGGCCTCCCAACCTGGGAGGGCGGGTGCCAGGCGTCCCCACACTGGGCCTGGTGGTAGCTGTGTGGAGGCTCATGGGGGTCCGTCCCTGGGGACAGCGCAGAGGAGCTCTGGATTTTCCTCCTGCCACTAGTCACTCCATGCGCACCCTGGGGTTCTGGAAGTGGCCTGAATGTCCTTGCAGCACTGCCTGGGGACTAACCAGAGGCAGCCTTTGCTCCTCCTCCGCCCCTCCTGGTGGGGTCCCACCTCCGAGCCCAGGTGCTCTGACTCGCCCCGAGGCCTGCAGCCGCAGTGGCTGGCTCTGTACCCACTGCCGATGGGGAGTAGGTCAACCACAAGTGCAGAGTGGGAGGTGCCAGGCCACCGTCACCAAGATGCGCATGTGTGTGATCCGTGTGAGCAAGTCTGTACCTTGATTTAACTTTACCGCTCCCGGTAACGGACGCTTGCTTCGTCCAGCTTTCTGGTTTGCCAGCAGGGCTCGGGTGGGTTGTTAGTGGCGCTCCCAGACCCAGAGGCGGTGCCGCTCAGTGCAGCCTTTGCCTTTTCAGCTCTTGCCAGAGGGTGGCGCCATAGCCACGCGCATGTTCCAGGCCAAGCCTGATTCCTGCCGTTGCACAAGCTTGCGGGGCTGTGGGTGGGGCAGGCCTCCTGCAGTCAGAGTGGGCAGGCTGCTCTCCCGGGCCAGCTTGGCTCTAGGACTTCATCCAGTTGCCCCCATTTTCTGCACTGCCCCAGTTGCCTGCTGAGAGCTGTCTTGCAATGTTTGTAGCGTGTACCGCAACAGATGCTCACAGACGTCCCCACCCGAGCGTGTGGAGGCGGCCAGGAGAGGTTACATTCAGGGTTCCTTGGCTACTTCCAAGGAGGCACGTTCTGGCTTGTGGTGGGCCCAGGAACCGCTGGTTCTCAGCTGCGCGTCATGCCGTGGGTGGTGGCAGGCAGCTGGTGACCAGGTTGTGGCCCACACAGCAGGGCTCAGACTGCCTGCCCCTGCTCACCTGTGAGTGAGCAGCTTGCCTGAGGTCTCAGCCATGGAAAAGGGTGCTGTGGTGATCACCCTACCTTGTCCCACCTCCTCCTGCCAACACAGTCCTGAGGAAGGTGGTGGTTTCCAGCAGGAAGTGCTGCAGTGCTGAGTCAGGAAAGTGAAGACCCCGTTGCCACAGCTCAGGCGCAGACCCTCTGTCGCTGCACGAGCCACGGTGAACACACAGCGATGCTCAGTGCCAGTGAGGAGGCGCCGTGCGGATTGCTGCTGGCCTTTTTTTTTTTTTTTTTTTTTTTTTTTTTGTGGTACCGGGGATTGAACTCAGGGGCACTTGACCACTGGGCCATATCCCCAGCCCTTTTTTGTATTTTATTTGGAGACAGGGTCTCACTGAGTTGCTAAGTGCCTCGCCATTGCTGAGGCTGGCTTTGAACTCGCGATCCTCCTGCCTCAGCCTCCCAAAGTGCTGGGATTACAGGCGTGCGCCACCGTGCCCAGCTTGCTGCTGGCCTTTTGGAAAGACTTCGGGAATGTCTATCCAAATCTTGGTCCGCTGGACCCAGAAGATAATCGCAGCACAGAAAATGCTGTAGGTGAAAGGAATCCACCACGGTGCCATTCACAGCGGGTGGTGGCTCAGGCCATCCCTGATCTCACAAAAGGGGTCCCACTCTGTGTGGTCACCAGCTAGCTCTGCAGTGGGATGCCACAGGCTTGATCAGGAAGACTGTCGGGTTCCGCTGTGGGCTGAAGGTTTGTGTCCCCCAGAGCTCTTGTGAGAGAGATCCGTGTCCTTGGAATAAGACTGCCTGAGTAGGCCGTGACGGGTACCCAAGGGACCACCCTCGAAGCAGATGAAGAAAGAGGCGCAGGGGCTCGGGGCCCACCACGTGGTGTAGAGGTGCCTCTGTTCAGACACACGAGATCTGGCAGCGGAGGCTCCTTGGGGCTCCCAGGTGGCTGGGAACAGGTGGCAATGGGTACCCTTTCGTTCCTTCTGAATTTGAATTGTGAGAATGGGCTGCCTATTCGAAAAACAAAATCTAAATGAGATAAGAGTAGTGATTGCAAAAAGCTGCCACGACAGGGACAGACCCTCCATCCCATGTTGAGCGAGAAAGCCCCGAGTGTGAACGTGGACAGTTAGGTTCCTACAGACGCTTGGGCGGAAGGCGTGGGACAGGAGCCCGGCACAGCCAGCGAGGCCCTGTTCTTGGGAAGATTCCAACCCTCCCAGGAGCAGGTCTGCTCTGCGTTACCAAGCGATGCGCATTCATGTTGGGAAGTCTAGACGTCGCTGGTGGTGGCCTGCTCTGAGAGGTGGCCAGCCGCTGCTCTGGGTGTCCTGGTGGCTTTCCCGTGGCCCTGTGCCTCTGCGTTGAGGGCTGTGTGCTCCAACACCTTGAGCTGCTTTCACAGGCAGGCCGGCTGTGGGGCGCATCTCCAGGGTGGCCTGGCTGACAGCCGTCTCCGTCTCTGTCCCTGCAGGAGCGCTGTGTGGCCGCCCTGGCCCGCGTGGAGCGCACCGACTTCCTGTCCCCCATGTGTATCGGGGAGGTGGCGCACGTCAGCGCGGAGATCACCTACACCTCCAAGCACTCTGTGGAGGTCCAGGTCCACGTGATGTCCGAGAACATCCTCACAGGTAAGGCGGCGGCGGGGACGCCTCAGCAAGGGCCACGATGGCTCAGGAGGCCGGCTGCTTTCCCTGATGGCCCCCAAGTTCCAAGTCCCAGCAAACACACACTTTTTTTTTTTTTAAATATTTATTTATTTACTTTAGTTGTACACAATGCAATACATTTATGTTTACGTGGTGCGGAGGATCGAACCCGGGCCGTGCACGTGCGAGGCGAGCGCTCTGCCGCTGAGCCACAACCCCAGCCCCAGCACGCACTTTTCTTACCCCTATTTTGCAGATGGGGGCCCAGACCACGAAGCCAGAGCAGGATGCGAACCCCAGTCCCCACCTTCCCACGGCCAGCTTGTCTGGGCTGGGCACAGGAGGGCCTTTGCCTGCCCTGTGTCCTACTTGCCCTTCTGGAACGCGGAGGATGGGCTCCGTGGAGGAGCTGCCTGCCCCTGGGAGGTCAGGCCAGCCTGGGTGGAAATGGGGCCTAGCGAGGAGCTCGTGGGGGACCTTGCCTCAGGTTCAGCAGAGCCTTCTCCTTGGCCTTGGTAACCATGGCAACCCCTTTCCTCTTCCTCTTAGCCCTAGGAGAGCGAGGCTCCTCACTCACTCTCACACTTCTTTTTATGACTGGGTAGTGATGGGGAGGGCAGCCTCTTCCCCTCGAGCCTGCGTGGCGGCACTGCACGGTCTGCGGCCTCCTTGAGGCCCCTGAGGATTAGAGGCCCTACCCCTGCTCCTTGGCAGCGGAGGCCTGCAGAATGCTGGCGCAGGGTCGTCTTGGGCTTGGGTCTCCTTCCTTTAAGGTCCAGCAGTGCCACCTGCCTGTAAGCCCAGTGGCTCGGGAGGCTGAGGCAGGAGTTGGCGAGTTCAAAGCCAGCCTCTACAAGTCTCTAAGTAAAATACAGAATAGGGCTGGGGATATGGCTCGGTGGTCGAGTGCTCCTGAGTTCAATCCCCAGTACCAAAAAAAAAAAGAAAAGGTCCAGGAGCGACGACCTCAGCAGGGCCGGCGATCAGAACAGGTTGCGTCAGCCCAGCGATGGCGCGCTGAAGGGCTCAGCAGAGTGAGGCCTGGGGAGGAGGAGTGTCCTCCTGCTGTCCCACACCTGGGCTGGAGCCTGGCACGTAGTGGGCACCTCTGGCCTCAGAGGGGCCCTTGGGTGCTGGTCTCAGGCTGTGGCACAGGAAGTCCTGTGCTCCACGAGGCCAGGCCGGGTGCAGGGGGGAGCCCCGCCTCCCCTGTGGGCGGCCAGCCCTTTCTCTCCTGGGCCCATCCTGCAGAGGGACAGACGGCCGCCCTCACCTGTGCCTTCCCGACCCTCATACTCCCTGTGGGTGGCTGTGGCAACCTCTGGCTTCAGAAGTGGAGGGCATGGCACAGGGCTGTCTCAGGAGCATCAGAAGCGTGGCCCTGGGCCTGGGAACAGGACAGCACCTATTTGGGATGGGGGAGAGGCAGGTTAGGACTGTCCCCAGCCAGGTCAGTGGTGCTGTGGCCGAGGCTCTGCCCTGGGCGACAGCTCCTGGCAACTCTGCTGGCTCAGGGCACAGAGCACTGACCTGATGTGTTCTTGAGGATCCCTCGTGCCTAGGGGCGAGAGTGGACAGAGGGCAGGAGGCGCCTGCCAAGAGCCCACGGTGCTGTGTCCAGCCCCGCCCTCTGCCCCCAGCCCTGTAGGGATACTTCTCCATGGGGTCCCTTCCCCAGGGTCCCCAGCATCCTGTCCCTGAGCTTCTCCTGCCCTGAGGCATGGGCACAGAGAGCCAGGGCTGGCCTTGGGGAACAGAGGGCTGCTGGCACTGCTGAAGAGCTCGCCCTCCTAGGACGTGCAGACAAGAAACGAGGCTTGGAGGAGGCTGGCCACACCCGGCAGCTCTTCTGCGTGGGGGCCCCCTGGCCTCGGCTTCTCCCTCCTACACTCACCTCTTCCCTGTGCCACACGACCGGGGCAGTGTGGCCTTGGAGCCCAGAGGGGCTTGGCTTCCCTCCACGTCTTGGTCATGCTGCCCAGGGCCCCCTCTCATCGTGTGACCACGGAGCCCCTCTCGGTCTCCAGGTCTCTCCACCTCGGGGCCCCACGTGGTCTCTGTGTCCCTCCAGGCCTTTCTCTCTGTCCTCATGCGTCTCTTTCTGTCCGTGTGTCCCCTGGAAGGTGAGCCTGTGAGGACGCTGTACCCCCAACACCCCCAACACCACCACCACGGTGGCACTCCTGGCTGAATGGGCGCGTGACCCTGAGGGATGGGGACGTGCAGGCCAGGGGACAGGGGATGCGTGTGGGGTGCCCAGGAGGCAGGACCCTGTGCTCCACCCCCTCGCAGGCCCGGCCCAGCCCCCAGACCTCTGCCTTGAGAGGCCCGCCCATTCCTCCCCTGCACCTGTCAGAAATATTAAGCCAGCGGGGACTTGATGGCTGCAGATTGCTCCAGAGAGTGGCTGGGGGCTCCTCAGGACCGGAGAGAGATGTTTTCACGGCTGTGGCTCTGGCCGTGGTGCCGTTACACTGTGGCAGACGTACAATTAGTGGATTTGCCTCGTTTTGCTTGGTGATGCTCATTTAGATACTGGGCCGCTCAGGTTTCCATGGCAACCAGCTCAGCAGGCTGGCTCTGGCGAGTCCAACAGGAAATCTTGATTCCCAGAAGCAGGTTGTCAGATCCACTCAGTCAAAGCGTGGTGGAAATATTTTCCCACAGCATTGGCTGTGGTTCCCAGGCCCGGGAAGCGGCTGTCCCCGCGGTGTGGGCGTGCAGGGTGGCTGAGTTTGGAGCAGGGCTGGCCTCTTTCATTGAGTGCCCTGGGGCTTGGCTTGGAGCCTTGGGGCCCCAGGTTCCTTCTGGGGAGGCGGCCCGAGGGCAGGGCAGGCTGAACTCCCCTCCTGGCCCTGCCCGCCCACCCTCTCTCTGGCTTTCTACAGTTTCCCTGTCCTGCTCTGCACCGGGAATCTTCCAGTCTTCCATGTAGGTTACAACCTACTCTTTACTTTTTTGTTTTGTGGTGCTGGGGATTGGACCCAGGGCCACACACGTGCCAGGCACCCACCTCCAGCCAGGACCTATCCCCCCCTTTTTTTTTTAAAGTTTTTTTTTAAAATATTTATTTATTTGCTTTAGTTGTACACAATGCGTTCATTTACGTGGTGCTGAGGATCAAACCCAGGCCGCACACGTGCTAGGCGAGTGCTCCACCGCTAAGCCACAACCCCAGCCCCTTTTTAAAAAGTTTTTAATATGTAATTT
This sequence comes from Tamias sibiricus, assembly GCA_025594165.1. NCBI lineage: Eukaryota > Metazoa > Chordata > Mammalia > Rodentia > Sciuridae > Tamias > Tamias sibiricus. The sequence continues at coordinate 4,574,599 of CM046658.1, read as the reverse complement.
TAGTTGTAGATGGATGCAATATTTTTATTTTATTTCTTCATTTTACCTGGTGCTGAGGACCGAACCCAGTGCCTCACACGTGCTACCAAGCGCTGCACCATTGGGCCACAGCCCCCACCCCAGGAGCTACTTTTTAAAGGCGTCTTTACAAATCCTGTGACATAACTGGGACCTGGAAGGCCTGGGTTTGCACCCAGACACCAAGTTGCCATGGACCCTGGCTAAACCACTTACAGCTCTGGGTTGGTCGTACGTGAATGAGGGATGTGGGCCAGTGGTCTGAACTCTTGGCACCAGCAGGCCACGAGCCGGGGTTCTCGGCTCAGCCAGGCTGCCTGACCTGGGGCTTGTTGTGCCCCAGGGCTGGCCTCTGTGCCCCAAGGGAGCCCACAGCCATGTCTGGGCACTGGGAGCTCCGGATTGGAGCTTCGAGTTGCCCAGCAGCGAGTGCCAAGGTCTGTGTGCAGGAGAGGGTTGAGGGAGTCCTGGGGGCAGCGTCAGGGTGAGCCGCCTGCGGGCCTCTGGGGCGCTGGGCCTGGGGGCAGCGTGTCTTCCCAAGCCTTGCCGCACATCTGCCCGGGCCGCCTGTCTTTCTGGGTCCCCGGCGGGCAGGAGGCCTCCGCGTGCTGGGACAGAAGATGCGGCTCATTTGGGCGTTGGGGTGGTGAGCTCCTCAGTGGGCCTCGACGTGTCACATCAGCAGTGTCCCCTGGTGGGGACGAGAGCCAGCGAGCCCGTTGGCCAGCCTGGCTTCTGTGCTACCCTTCTGGGAGGGAGGAGCCCATTGCCCCCAGCCGGTCCTTTCCTTTGCCTGGGAGGTTCCTGGATTCTTCTGACCAGCGTGTCATCAGACCGCCTTGCTGTCCAAACACCATGTGACCCTGTGTTAGAAAGCTGACCAGCCAGCCCTGGAACCGCCCAGGTTTAAGGCTCGTGGGCTGAAGTCTGCCAGCAGCCTCTGCAGAGGGAGGCTCCCGTGGTGGGCAGCGTGGGGAGGGGCTGAGGTCCTGGGCTTCTAGCAGCAGTGCTGGGCCCTGCATGGCCTCTGTGCCTGGCCACGGATCTCTGGTCCGTGCTGTACGGTGGCATGACCCAGGCCAGGAGGCTGAGGAGGACCTTGGGGACTGGGGCCAGAGGAGAGGGCACTGTGGCTCTAGGGCGTCACTCACGTGATTTTCTTCTCTTAAGGTACCAAAAAGCTGACCAATAAGGCCACCCTGTGGTACGTGCCCCTGTCGCTGAAGAATGTGGACAAGGTCCTGGAGGTGCCTCCTGTCGTGGTAGGTGGCCTCTCACTTGTCTCCGGAGCCATGCAGATGCGAGGTCCTCGTGTGACGGTGGGAAGCCCCTTCGGCCGTGAGGCGTCCCGGGAGCAGCGCCCAGGCCCTGGGCCCGGGGGACGCCAGGCTCTTACTCTGAGGCAGTGGCGGTGGGAAGAGGCCAGGATGTGGGTGTTGGTGTGTTTCCCTCACCCTGGGCACATGGGTGCCAGCTGCCCAGAACCCGTGGACGGGCGTCCTCCCTGTAGGACCTTTGTGCCTGCCACACTTGCTACCAGAGAAGAGGCTGATGACAGGACAGGAGGGCTGTGTGTCCTGCCCTCCGGGACCCCAAGAGCTGGTTGCCCGCTCGGCTCCTAGTGCAGCGGGCGCCACGACTCCGCTCCCTTTCGGGAGCCCTGCCTTCTCCCCTCAGCCGCTGCTGGTGTCGGCCTCCCCCGTGGTTCTGCTGGGTGGGGAAGCTCCGGAGAGGACGGCCCTCGGTGCGCATTCCTGGGCCCACGCAGGAGGGCCTGGTGGGCAGGCCGTGGACACCGCCATGCAGAACCACGCGGGCCGGCGCCTGGGAAGGGGTTTCACCCACTCCCTCACTGTCTCCGTCACCACCTCCTGGACTCTGAATCTGTTAGACTGGAGGCCACCTGTGACCAGCACCTCTGAGGCCCTGTCTGCTGCCCTTGGGCTCAGCAGCTTCTGCTCAGCCGTGAACTTTTTCCTACAGTGGAGATTTATGTGGAACCCACTTTAGAAATGAGTTGGGTGTGGTGGCACATACCTGTAATCCCAGTAACCCAGGAGGCCGAGGCAGGGGGATGTCAAATTGGAGGTCAGCCTTGACAACTTAGCAAGACCCTATCGCGGGATCTTTTTTTTTTTTTTTTTTTTTTTTTTTTTGGTACCAGGGATTGAACTTGGGGCACTCGACCACTGGGCCACATCCCCAGCCCTTTTTTTGTATTTTATTAGAGACAGGGTCTCACTGAGTTGCTAAGTGCCTTGCCATGGCTGAGGCTGGCTTTGAACTCGCGATCCTCCTGCCTCAGCCTCCCAAGTGCTGGGATTACAGGCGTGCGCCACCGCGCCCGGCTCTATCTCGGGATCTTGTAAGGAGGGCTGGCGGCGTAGCTCAGTGGCGGGGCTCTTGCCCGGCACACATGAGGCCCTGGGCCTCCCTGCTGCTGCAAACCCAAACGGAACACCCAGCTGAGAGTCGGCTTATCTGGAGTCCGCGCCTGCTCCTTTTGCTCACAGACCCTCCGGAGAAGCCAGATGCTCCTAACGTCACTGCCCTGTGTCTTTCTCAGTCCCCTCTGTTCTGTGGGGTCCCACAGGTGGGGCCTTCCCCATGGGAGAGGCCAAACGTTCAGTCTTCTGTCTGCTGGCCTTTTCCCTGGTCCTGGGTCACCAGGGCTAAGAGGGATAGCTTGCTATGGCCACTGTGGAGGAAAGGCCATGGGGCACCCTGAACCTGGCGTCCTGACACCTCTTGCTGCCCCACTCTGTCCGACTGGGCCCCTTGTGAAGCTCGTCAAGGCCCAGGTATGGCATTTTTCAGAAGACCCCATTTCCTGGGGCGGGCAGGTAGGCCTTGCCTGGGTCCATTGGCACTTAGATGGTGAGGACAGAGGACTGCACCTCCAGCCTCTGGCTGCGGTGACCACCCCCTGCCAAATACCATCCACACCCCTTTTATTATTTCAGTTTGAGAAAGGATCTTGCCGTGTTGCCCAGGGTGGCCTGGCTAGTGGTCCTCCTGCCTCAATCCCCTGCATTGCTGGGACCGCAGGCCCGGCCGTCATGTTCTGCAGTACTCACACTTAGATTTTGACTTTTTGGGTCAGAACCCCGGTTCATTAAGAACCTCGGGTGCCCTGCAGAGGTGCGGGCTGTCGGTTGACTGAGTCAGGGAGGAGCTGCCCAGGGTCAGGACGCACAGGGCGCTGAAGTTCCAGGAATGCAGCGGGTGCAGACAGATGAGGGGTGATGAGGGTGCTTGGCGTGATGTTATCCCAGTCGTGAAAGATGGGGAAGAGCGGGGGGGCCAGACACGGTAGACCAGTTACAAAACAATGTCATAGTCATGAAAAATGGCGAACAAGCTAGGTGGACACAGTAGACAGAATTACGAAACCCCGTCGCGGCGGAGTGATGTTTAGCTTCCTCATGTAGCGTGACGGCTTTGAAATATTCAGGGTGATTCCAGGAAGGACCTAAGCACACATGCGGCCCAGCTTCTCTCTGAGATTGGGACTGCAGAAGATTTTTACCTGCTCTGTATTTGTTCCTTACCAAATATGTGTTATCAGAAAATAGAACAGATGCAGGTACAGGAAGCCAGGTAACCCTCCAGCCCCTAGCCCTGAGACTCAAGGAAGACCATTGTCCCCGCCCACGGCCTGACCTTCCACCTTGTTTCCCCCAGTATTCCCGGCAAGAACAGGAGGAGGAAGGCCGGAAGCGGTATGAAGCCCAGAAACTGGAGCGCATGGAGACCAAGTGGAGGAATGGGGACATTGTCCAGCCTGTCCTCAACCCAGGTAGCAGTGGGGGAGGGGCGATGTCTTTAGAAATTTAAGCATGATGGACAGTGAGTCTCTCCGTAGCAGCGATACCCAAGACAGGCCTGGCCGTCTGGTCACTTGTGGGTGTCAGACCCCTGTTACTCTCAAGGCCCTGGGGAGACCGGCAGGCTGATCAGACAGGCCCTGAGGCAGCCTTGTGTACAGGATGTTCCTGGGGGCGGGAGCTCGCAAGGCTTGGATGGGGTCCCCAGAAGATGTGAGCACACACGGACCCCTCCCCTGGATCCTGGGAAAGGGCCTTGGCCGGGGGGCTGAGTTACCGTGGAGATGAGAACATCCTGAGTTACCCAGGCGGGCCCTAAATCTCACCATAGGAGAGGAGATATGGTGGGCCTTGGTGGCACAGGCCTGTAGTTATGGCCACTTGGGAGGCTGAGGCAGGATTGCAAGTTTGAGGCCAGCCTCAGCAGTTCAGCAAGACCGCGTCTCAAATTACAAACAAAACAGGGCTGGGGGTGCAGCTCCCTGGTAGAGTGCCCCTGGGTTCAGTCCCCAGCACCGAAAAAAGAAGAGGATACGGTGTCTGGCCTGACAGCAGGCAGAGAGGGGAGGGGAGGAGAGGGGCTGCGTGAGGCTGCGTGGCAGTGGGGAGCTGGACGGCCTCTCCCTGGGCGGTTTCTGGGGAGAGCTTGGCGTGGGAGCCAGACCCCAGGGGCGGAGCGGGCAGCAGGACAGCCTGTCTCTGGCCGTGAGAGCCCTGAGGTTAGACCCTGGCTTGCTCCGTTCCCTGACCATCTGGGCAGCCACAATTTAGGGTTTTCAGTGAATTTCAACTTTTTTTTTTTTTTTTTTTTTTTGGTACCAGGGATTGAACTCAGGGGCACTCGACCCCTGGGCCACACCCCCAGCCCTTTTTTGTATTTTATTAGAGACAGGGTCTCACTGAGTTGCTAAGTGCCTCGCCATTGCTGAGGCTGGCTTTGAACTCGCGATCCTCCTGCCTCAGCCTCCCAAGTGCTGGGATTACAGGCGTGCGCCACCACACCCAGCCTTAACTTTTTTACTCAGTATTTTCCACTCACTGTCCCCTGATTGTAAACCTCATGTGACATTTTTCGAATCCATTCTTCTCCCGCTGTATTAGTCAAAGGCGGCATTCTGAGTCTCAGGATTTCTTGGTAGGTTTTTACCCCACACTGGATGGAGGAGGCTTGTCTCTGCCAGAGGTCATCCGGGGTCTGTGTTGGTTTTCTCTACCCCTCCCGAGGAAAGAGCGTGGAGGCATGACGTCTACCTTGATGGGAGTTTGTTTTGACTATTTTTTTTTTTAAACTATGGCTTTATGGCTTACATAGTAGCTGGGTTCATCCCAGAATCTCATACATGCTTGTAAACTGATCAGTGCATGCTCCCCTTTTCTCTCCCCCTTCTGACTTTTTTTTTTTTTTTTCTTTTTCCGTTTTTCTTTTCCCAAATGTAGCCCTTTACAGATATTTTGGTAGCAACACTGAGTGTAGCTCCGCCCAGGCATTAGCCCCTCTTGGAGGAGTTTTGGTGACAGAGCCGTGCATGGTGGAGGGCAGGAGGGTGGGAGGGCTGGCCTGACAAACGGGACTGCACCTTCCTGGGCCAGTCCAGGGACTGGGGCTTGCAAAGCAGATTACAGATAAAACTGTTGGTGCTTTTTATAAAATTAGAAATGAAGTATGACTACATCCGGTGGAGGGCCACATGCAACCCAGGGACCTTATAGCCAAGAGGCGTTGGGTGGCTGTCCATGGGCATGGCCATGTGGGGGTTGGCATCCCCAGAGAATGTCTTGTGAACCGCTGACAGGGTGGCAGCTCCATCCTGGAGAGCCTTCCCTCCAGCAGATGTGGCTTGCTGGGGACCACAGTTCCCCGTGGAGAAATCCTGTCTAGGTTGACGCAGTTGGATGCCTTCAGTGGCACGCAGATGTTGTTGGGCAGCTGCAGAATTGCCATCCTTGGGCAGTGGGGGTCAGTCCCCCCTACAGTCAATCTCCTGTCTTTGCTGTTCCAGAGCCGAACACCGTGAGCTACAGCCAGTCCAGCCTGATCCACCTGGTGGGGCCTTCGGATTGCACCCTGCATGGCTTCGTGCATGGAGGTAGGGTGAGGTCACTCTGGTTGACCCCTCTTCCCCGTCATGCCCCTGTGAGTCCCCTGGGCAGCCAGGCTGCTGTCTGACCCAGTTGAGGCTCTCGTGTTTAGTGAAGTATGAGTTGAGTTTACACTTCTAGGAGGTTGCATAAGAAATCACTGAAATACTGTGGGTGCCCGTGTTAAAACTGGCAGTAAAGGGTGGTTGATCGGAGCCTATGGTCCAGTCACATGCAACCCTGCGGCCTCAGAGTTGCGAGGTGATTTTTAATAATGGCCTGTGGGCCAGGGGTAGGGCCTTGCAGGGGTGCAGTGTCCCCAGAGAAGAGCGCTGTGACAGAGCAGGTGATTGAAAATGCTTTTCCTCTCACGTTTACATTTGCTTCAAGTAAGCGCAGCTTCCACCTCCAGCAATGCAGGACTGAAGCCCCTGCCCAGGTCCCCAGGGGCGGGAAACGCTGCTGGAACCCAGGCAGGCTGGGCTCCGGGTCATGGAGGGGCAATCTTTAAAATTAACGGTGGGTAATATTTTTGTGTGTGTGCTTTAAAGCAAATGTAAGTAACGCATCAACTCAGAAATGGTTGTTGTCGTTTTGGCTGGGACTAAAGTGAACTTTAAAAAGCAAGTTGAGGGGCTGGGGTTGTGGCCCAGCGGCGGAGCGCTCGCCTTGCACGTGTGCTGCCCGGGTTCGATCCTCAGCACCACGTAAACATAAATGCATTGCATTGTGTACAACTAAAGTAAATAAATAAACATAAAAAAAAAAAAAAAAGCAAGTTGACCTGGAAAACTCAGGGAGAAAGTAGTCAGCGGCGCAGGCGTCGGCAGCAGTGGGAGGAGAGGGGCGTGATCCAGCCGGCGCAGTGTCCTGGGTGTGCCAGGCCCTCGTTCCTCCTCTTCCGCAGGCCCAGCGGGCAGGCTCTCAGTGCTGTTCGTTTGGTTTCTCATTCCTTGGTGCCTGGAACACCAGGTTCTCCTTTCTTTGCTCAGAACTCTGGTTCATCCTTCAAACCCAGCCCCGTGGCCCTGCTCGGTGCAGGTTCACATTGATGTTTGTGCCAGGAATTCCCAGGAGCAGGCGTAGGCCTGGGCTCTGTGTTCGCTCCGGTGCCCCACTCTGAGGCTAGGGGGCACTTGGCGGGTCCTCATTCTGTGCACAAGTGGCACGGGTTCCTTTCAGGTTGAGGAATGATGGGCCTAGGCCTGTGGGAGGGAGGGCCTGGATTCAAGAGAGATTTATCAAGTGTCTTGCTTTCTCTCTCTTTTTTAAACTGATCTGACTCTTTTGTGTTTCCTTTTCTCAATTTCATGATGCTTTCCTCGTTCCACACCTGGGTCTGCTGTCCTTGGAGCTGACTGGCTGGTCTTGCCCAGGGAGCTGTTTTAGCAGGGGAGAAGCGCCGTGGCCTCTAAGCATTCCCAGCCTCGCCTCCCGCGCCCCACCCTCCCCTGCCCCTTCTGCTCCAGGTGGGCAGCAGTCCCGTCTTCCAGGCCAGCCGCCCCAGGCCCCAGCTGCTGGAACTGGCAAGAGTTGTCTTCGACTTCCTGTACCTGAGGTCCGGGAGCCTCGGGCCAGGACGTGGGCTTGCCACGTGTGGTGTTGGCGCTCCGTGTCGTGTGGCTTCCACAGTTTCTGCTGGGAAGTCCAGGGACTAGGTCCTGCCCGGAGCTCTCTGGCCACACCTCTGCCCGTCTGCCCTTCTGGGCTTCCCTCACCTGCGCCTTTCACCCCAGCCTGGCCCTGGCCTCCCAGCCAGCGCTCTGCTGCTCTGTGTGATGATGGTGCCCGGCACCCTGCTGCAGCCTGAGCTGCTCCCGCTGGAGAGCCACAGCTGTTCACCGGGCCTCACCAGTGGTCCCCAGGCCGAGGCCCCCGGAACCGTGCAGAGCTTCTGCTGCTGTCTGGAGACTCTCTGGGGACCGCTGCCCTGGAGGGCAGTCCCCTAGTGCCGTGGCGAGTCTCTGAAGTTCTGCAGGTCTCTGTGACCGGGCTCACCTGTTCATTGTGAGGAGGTTCTTGTCCTGTCCACAGTCAGCTTTCTGAGACGGCCCCCCTCTACTCTGTGTGGAGCTGGCCCTTCCTCCTCCTCGGACCCCCTGGCCCCTCAGATCTGGTCACATCTCTGTTAGACACGAGTGGAGGCTCTGGTCTCTCCCTGGAGGTCGGGGGTCTGCGGCCTCATCCCCACCACCCTCCAGGCCCAGGCCCAGGCCCGCTGGGGAAGGGTCCAGGCCTGGAGCACGTGGTCCGGATGCACCCTAGAGACATCAGCCCTGGAGAGGAGGGAGCGGCAGGGCTAGGGGCTCCTTCTGCTGGTCAGAGCTGTCCCTGATTCTGGGTGCTCCCCCTGTGACACCTGAAGGAAGCAGCGTGCACCCCTCTCCTGTGACTGTTTGGAAAGGGCTGGAAGGAAGGGAACCTTTTCCCTACAGTCCCCCATTGTGGCCTTCCCTCAAAGACACTAGGAAGGGCCCTTGAAGCTAGGACGGGAGAGGAGTTATAGTTTAGTTGGGAATGAACTGGGCACAGCGGCTCTGTGCCTGATGGCGGGTGCTGCTGCCCCCGGGACCACCCTGGTGAGGGCCTGGGACCAGCCACTGTGCGCCTGTGGGGGCTTCTGTCATTCCAGCCAGGTCGAGGACAAAACTGGTCCTATCCCAGGGACAGCCTGGCTCTGGTACTGGGTCTTGGAGTGGGAGAGCAGTGGAGGGCCGTCCTCTCTGGTCTCGGGAAGGAGCCTCGGTGTCACCCGTCACGTTGGATCCCGGGTAAAACTGGCTCCACTCAGAGAGGCACGTCCACCCGGAGCCTCCAGGGAGGGGTCTGCTCCACCCCTGTGGTGCTGGGGCCCATGGGGGGTCTTGGGCAGTTTCCAGCCCTTCTCAGACCCTCAGGAATCATCCCCTGCTTTGAGAGGACAGGCTCCCAGCCCTTCTCCTGGAGGGCCGGCGTCTGCGGGGCCAGGACCTGCGCTCTTGCTGGTCCTGATGACTCGGGCCTCGGAGCCCACGGCTAGACAGTGCTGGTCTTGGACCCAGCCTCTCAAGAGTGCTGGACGCCCACCGGGAAGTCCGCCCCGTGGTTTCCCACCACCACATTGCAGATCCACTGCCCCCCACCGTGGGCATCAGGCAGCCCGGCTGGTGTCCTGGTAGTCCCCTCCACGAGAAGGGTGAAGGCTGGGGTCTGCCCAGTGTGGCTCCCCCAAGCCTGTCCTCAGCCCTCTTCACCCCACTCCAGCCCAGAGCCTCGGTCACCTCCTCTCAGTGGCAGCTGATGGTGTGCTCCAGCTGGGACGGAGTCAGAGGGACCTGTGAAGCCCACAGAAAGCAGTCCCTGGAAGTGAGAGGCCCTCTTCAGGCCGCTGGTCCAGGAGGCGGTGGGAGCTGGACTTAGTGTGCTGGGAACAAGGACGTCTGGGAAGATGGCCGAGATGCTCCCAGAGGAAGAGGGGGAGGCTTGGAGCCTGTGTCACTTAAAAGGGAAAATTAAAAATACCCAAGTGTTGGAACTGGGAAAAGATAAAAAAAAAATCCACCCACAGAAGGGACGAGGGAGGATGGGGCCCGAGAGGCCGCCTTTCCACCTCTGTCTGCCACTCCAGGTTCCCGCTGTCCCAGCGCCCTGGCCTATGCTGGTTTGCCTCCACGCTGTGTGTCACCCCCCCAAGCCATGACGCCACCTCCCTGCAGCAGCCCTGCTGGCCCCCAGTGCAGAAGGTGGGGTGAGGCCCCGGCACCATAAAGGGGGTGACTCTGCCTGCATGACTGAGCTCAGGACCCAGTCCCTTTAGATCACGCCTGTGTCTCCAGCTGAGAACCACCCGGAGGGCCCTGGGTCAGGAGCGTAGACAAGGACACTCAGAGTGTGAGAGGAATCTCCGGCCAGCTCCTGGGTCATTGCAGATGGGGTTGTGGCTTGAGGCCACAGCATTTATGGGCAGAGGACACCCCAGCTCTGCTGGAAGGCAGTGCCCACTACCTGGGATCCTGCATTCCCAGGTGGCCCTGCTGACCCACGGGGCTCCTGGCTCTGCAGCTAACTTGCTTTTACAAGAGTGACCAGGATAGTGATTGTCACAAAGCTTTTCATCAACCAGGACCGTGGAGCTCCGTTTATGGAACTGTCCTTGATCTGCACTGACTAGCACCGCCCCTGCCCAGGTAGGCACGGCCCCTGAAGGGCTGCAGTGGGAGGTCAGTCTGCTTTTCCCTGGTAGGATGGGTCAAACGCTTCCTTAGGGTCACCTCTGACCCCCTCCAACAGCCAAAGCCAGGGGCAGGTGCAGAGGCTGTGTTCACAGTCCTCGCCTCAGAACCTCCCCGCCTCCCCCTTTTCCCACCGTGGCCCTTCGGTTCCTCGCCCACGGGGCTGCCCCGCCCTCCCCTGCCCCGCTTCTCCCTGAGGGCATGCTCCACCCCCAGCCTCTCCCCGGACTCCAGAGACCTCCTCAGGGCCTCCCTGTTGTGAAGATGACAGAGCTCCTAGTCCCCCACTCCTTGCCCCAGTGGTGGTGGTGGCCATCCTCGTTGGCGTTGACAGTGCTCCTGCAGGGTCCCTGGCTCCGAGACCTGAGACCCTCCTCCTCGCCTGTCCATCTGCTTTGGCTGCACTTCAGCACGGGTTGGAATCTGGGCTCCTACCTCCCGCCCCGCTGCCTCCTGGTCCAGACCACGACCCTGCCCTGTGCTCTTGCTGGACACACACACACACACACACACACACACACACACACACCCCGTTCACAAGTCTCGACAGGGTGGCCTGCACCACCTTTCACATGGAAGGAGCCACGCTCAGCTCCAGACCCTGCAGCAGTCAGAGGCCTTCGTTTGGGCCGTTTTTGCTCTCAGGCCCTCGGGAGCCTGTCTGGGGTAACCTCTCTCTGTTCTCAGGTTCAATGCCGTGGCCATGCCTGGGGCACAGAGACTCTGGACTGTTCCATCTTCCCTCTGCCCCGGGGCAGCCCCGACCTCTGCACAACAGTCTCGTTTCCTTCAGTCTGAAGCTGCCTGGCGCTCTAAAATAGACTGACCCTCCCGCCACCCGGCCCTCCTACTTCTGTTCCAGGGTGCGCAGCACAGAAAGGGCGCCCACGTGGGTGGGGCTTCTGTCTGTTCACTGCCGTGTCCCACTTAGAGCAGGGCCTGGTGTGGAGCAGGGGCCGAATGGCTGAACTAGGACAGAAGAGGACTGTAGCCCGTGACAGCCCTGCCTGTCGACCCCCCAGAGGAGCGTGCCAGCTGTGCCCAGCCTGGTGCAGCCCAGAGTCTCAGTGGAGAAGGCGCAGGCAGCCCAGTGCGTCAGGAGGCTTTCCCTCAGCAAACCTCCAGCTAGTGTCCAGAGACAGAAGGTGCCTGGGGGCCTGAGGCAGGGGTGCCCAGCCCCGGAACCTGAAGCAAGGGGCAGCCCGGCCCCCAGGAAGAGGGCAGCTGGTAGTACCAGGGCAGGGGAGCCTGGTGGCCCAGGCAGAGACGGCAGAGGCGTGCGGGAGGAGGCCTCCTGCTGAGGAGCTGCTGTGCCGAGGACTCGGACTCGGGCAGTTGTGTGGGCAGGAAGTGCCTTTCCCGGAAATGAGGCCTGGCACTTGCAGTTCTGTGCCCTCCTGGACCTGGAGCTCCTGCGTGGAAGAGATGTGCGGGCCTCGCGGGGAGAAGGAAGGAGGCGACCGGCGTGAGCGTTGTCTGCTCTGTGTCGTCTGGTCTGGGGCGTCCAGTGGCGACTGGCGGACACTGGCCTGGGCATCACGTTCCTTGTGGTGCAGCCAGAGCCACGGCGGCAAGAGCAGCGCTGCTTGGGTTCCCACAGAGCGAAGCTTCTGGAGTCCTCCTCCTCTGCGCTGAGCTCCAGGGGGCGCTTCTGGGCCATCCAGACGACGGGGGTGTGACCGCCCGACCTGGGTCCTCCACCCCCACCTGGGTGTGGGCCTCGGGCACCCCTCACGCTCTGAGGTCCCCTCCCAGCAGGTCCCGCAGGCCAGCAGGCGTGTCCTCTGCAGTCGTGGCACAGACCCTCCTCCCGAGAGGCCCAGCGCGCCAAGGCCCCAGGCCAGGCCTGCAGCCCCCGCGACCCTCCAGTGCTGTTCATAGGCCAGCGTCCACTCCTTGGCTGTGTTCCTTGGGGACTGTGGCAAGTGTCCTCTAGTAACGCGACCCATCTGGTGTGGCCAACTCGTTATGCTGAACCGTTAGCTTGGCCCCACCCTCCAGGCTTCTGGAAGGGAATGGCACGGCACCCACCCAGGCGGTTCCTGGCCTTTGGAGATGTGCCAGGCTGAGCAGGACCTCCTGCTGGCAGGTCCTTCCCGGGGCTGGGCGTGCGGCCGAGGCATGACCGCCGCCACCCCTCACCCAGGCCTCCGGCTGTGGGGAGTAAACCCGGCCAGCTGCTCTCTGCTGCCGGGTGTGGCCTCCTTGGGCTTCCCGGCGCAGCACATGTGGAAGGCCAGGGGTACGGAGCACCTGGCAGCCCTTGGCCCCGGCTCCCTGGGCCTGCCATGCCCCTGGGCGTGCGGGGACGCAGTTCACCTCCACTGAGGACTTTGCCAGTGTTCCCACCCTTGACGTTTTGGTGCACTTCATCTTTACTATGCTGTGCATTAATTGCCAAAAGTGATTTTTATTAATGGCCTTAATTAAGATTCCTGTGCTGGGACTTGCTTGGTCCCAGTTTCAGACACGCTGGTGGCAGGACCCAGAGGGAAGCAGGCTGTGTGGGAGCGCTCACTCACCTGGGTCTTTTAATAACCCTTGTCATCGCCACAGGGTGGGACGTGTCAGTAAGATGAAGTTACTATCGTTTCTTAATATAGAAGGCCGGCCCCACGCTCCGCCAGTCGGGATTAAATATAGAAATGGGGGCATCTCAATCCCCGCCCACCAGCAGGCGCCAGCTCCAGGCCGAGCTGCTGGCTGCTGCTGGGGTTGTAGGCAGGCCTGGCCCCGGCAGCCAGCAGGCCTCGGGGAAATGAAGTGGAACCTCTATTTTTAAGCCAGTCGGCATGTTGTCAATACTTAAAACAAAACAAAAACCTGTAAGCAGTTAAATGTGGGATTCAAAAATATCTCTGGTGCCCCGCGTTTATCTGCACGTGGCGGCCAAGAAGTCTGGTTTGTTCCCTTCCCGGAGTTCCTGAAACGACGGTCTCCAAGGAGAGCAGGTCTACAATTTTGTTGTCGTCTTTTAAATTACAAATCGTGGGAAATAAGGACAGCCACCACAGACTGTGATTTGCAAAGTTACTTCTCAGTGTTGAAAGCAGTCACGCCTGAGTGGGAGCAAAGTGACAGGCCCTCAGCGGGCCCTGGAAGGGGCTCTGTGGGGAGACGGCACTCGTCACTTGTGATAGTGGGGTGGGGCCTCAGCTGGGAGACAGCGCCCCGCTGGGCAGTGCTGGCAGGACCCACAGCTGAGGCTTTTCTGTCTCGGGGGGTCGTGCCCTAATGTGTCCTGTGGGTCACTGTAGGAGCCCTGTTTGGGGAGATGACTAAGATTGCGGTTGACTAAGGGCCAAGGAGATGTTTGGCTGTTGCCGCCTTTTGTAGTCTCACGGGACTTGGCCCGAGATCTCGCAGGACTTAAGCGAGATTGCTGATCGGGTCTGCGCCATTTTGGTGGTGTGTGTGGTGCGTGTTAAAGTCATTGTTAGAGCCAGAGAGAAAAGTTATCAGAATAAAAAGGCTGTTTGTTTCCAGTTCGCCTCTGAACTTCTTCCCGCGGCTTCGTTGCTCCAAGCGGCCATCGCTTCAGGCGGCAACAGGTCACATCATGTAAGGAGTGTTCCCTCACAGACATGTCCTGAGGGGACGAGACTGTGGCTTTGTGAGGCCCTCCTTCCTGCATGGCCACTTGACCTCACCTTTCTTTAAGCAACGGGTGGCAGCCAGTCAGACCCATGCAGCAGCGTGCCAGGGCTGTTGGGAAGAGAGGGGCTTGTGTGATTGTCTTCTCGACTGCTGGAAACCAGCTTCCTTCTGTCCATGGCTACCAGAGCTCAGCTGCTGCCCGGGACCCAGAGCACCACGCCTGTCCTGGGTGTTTCTCACAGACTCGGGGGCTGGGGGAGCCCAGGCAGTCCCTGGCGAGGTGTCTCTGTTAGAATTTAGGCGTCTCTGCTCGGCAGGTTCTGCTCTTGGCTCTGATCTCGCTACCTGTGCAGAGCCCTGCAGGCCGGGACCCCCCTGTAAAGACGAGTGTGTTTCTTGGATGGTCTCCTCCTCCCCAGAAGGTGTTTCTACCTAGTGAGCCCTAGAATTGGGCTGCCATCACTTCTTCCCATTGATCCTACCCTTGCCTCCTGGGGAGTGCCCGTTAACTCAAGTGGACAGATTTCGTCCAGCCGAGAGCCCCTGGAAGCCCGGAGCTCTCTGCCAGCTGCCCAGGCTGTTGCCTGGCAGGCAGACCCATTTTGAAGACTCCTCATCTGGCAGAATGGGGACATCTCACTGTCCTGGTCACCCACCTGATTCTTAGAATCGAGCCCCAGGTTTGGGGCGTAACCTAATGACAGGCACACACAGCAGGAGTGTGCCCAGGGCCCCAGCGTGGGGTGGTAGAATCCCATGGCCTCAGCCGCCCATCTCGGCCTTTTCCATCCTCACTGCAACGGTTTGTCTCACATTTTCCACTGATCTCAGTCCTCCCCACCGGAGTCCCCGCTCAGACCTGTGGCTGGCTGTTCGTGCTGGAAGGGGGCTCTCTCTAAATGTCACTGTCCAACACAGCAGGGCGTTCTCTTGGTCTCTCTGATACCCACCTAACCCCACTGCTTCAGGTTTCTGCGGATTGGATGGGTGCCCTCTTGGCCCACCCATCACTACTCGTTGGACCAAGCTGGTGCCAGGTTCGGAGCCCACACCTGGCTCCCGGAGCTGCTGGCCGGCCGGGCTGGCTGAGCGGCAGTCTCTGTGTCCTTTCTTTTTTTTTTTTTTTTTTTTTTTTGTGGTACCGGGGATTGAACTCAGGGGCACTCGACCACTGGGCCACATCCCCAGCTCTTTTCTATTTTATTTAGAGACAGGGTCTCACTGAGTTGCTAAGTGCCTCGCCATTGCTGAGTGGAAAGTGAAAGCTTTATTGAAAGGATAGCAAAAGACTTCCCCCAGAGGGAGAAGGGGACCCGGAAACCAGGAATGCAAAGGGAGGAGAGGCTTTCTCCCTTTTATATCTGAAATCTTTCTTTTGTTCTTTTCATGTTCCCTATCTCTGTCCTTCATGGGACAGGAATGTCAAAAAGATGTGACTCGTGGAGGGCCCATGGTGGGTGTGAGATTCACAGGAAGGGCTTAGGGCTAGTTGATTAGCATCTCCATTTGCTGGGAGCTGTTTCATTAGCATTCCTTAAGATGGGCCCTAACTTGGGAACCTTAACCGTCTTATCTCCCTTAGAGTTGTTCTGTCTTTCCAGGGCTCAGACTGACTCCATTTTCCTTATGGGCTCCATGCTCTTTATGAAACTCCATGTTAGACCCGATTTGCCTGACGACACTCACTACCTAGCTTTAAATCTGGCTTCAATAGTGGAGCCTTGTGGGACCTGTACCAGCAAGGTGGCGTTTGGACAGTGGGTAAAACCCCATGGGAAGGAGCAGATGTCGGCACTTTGCCTTTTATCCTTCCATTCTGCTTTCCCAGACGTACAAGCAAGGGGCAGCTGTAGGTGCGCCCTGAACGTGATCCCAGCACGCACGCGCGCACGCACGCACACACACACACACACACACACACACACACACACACACGCTTCCTTTCCCTTCTTGTTTCTCAACTAAACCACCCTGGGTAGGTGACCCCACCCGGTGGCCAGCAGGGGTGCCGTGGGCCATGACCCACCACCCAAGTACACGTCCTGATCTTGCCGTCTGCCCACCTCTCGCCATGATCTTGTGTTCTCTTTTCCATACTTTTATGAAAATTTCACTCTGAATTGAGTCTTACGGCCCAGGCTGAGAGGCAGTGCAGCTATTCCTCCTGTGCCCTTGGCACTTGCTTGGTGTGGCTGATGAGCCTTCTGCTCGTCTGCTCGGGGAACCGGGGCTGCCAGTGACCTTGCCCGTGGTTCGGTGTCTGCAGGAATGCGAATGCGTCTGCTCCCCGCCCTGTCCCCAGCCCCTGCAGCAGGGCCGCTCCTCAGCTGCTGTCACCACTCAGTTTTCAATGAGGAGAATCAACCTGGAAGACCTCGTCCTGTGGGCTCCCCACCCCGAACTGTGTAAATGAGTGTGTGAGCACACGTGTGTGTACACTCAAGCCACAGCCCAGTCAGAGGTGGCAGTGTGGTCCAGGGGCTCCTCATGCCCTGTGTGGCAGCTGGCCAGTGAGGCAGCAGACCTGTGGGCCCCCTGGCCCATGTGAGCCCAGGGCATGGGTTTGTCTTGGATTCTTGCAAGTCCTGGGGCAGGGTCTTGGCTGGACGGGCCTTCTCGGGTTCCTTGCCAGGGGGAGAAAAACCAGGAAAGTCTCCCCGTGGGTCAGACAGGGCGACAAATGTGTGTTCCCATGACAACAACCCAGAGCCACTCCTCACAGGCTGGGTGAGGGGCCTGCAGTCCTCAGACCTGAACTGCCCATGGCCTTGGGTCCTGCCAGTGGACACAGGGCCTCTCTGTTGGATTGAGAAGTGGGGCTCCTGCCCCTGCAGGGGAGCAGAGCATCACTGTCCACCTGAAGCGGTGTGCTGGCCTGCTCCACCCGCCGCCGCCTCGCTCGTCCCTTGGCTTCAACGAGGAGGCCCATTCCCTCTGGAGCATCCCAAGGCCACCCACAGTGTCCTCATCACACCCTCCAAAGAAGTTCCCAAGTCCCTAGTATCCAGTGGCCCCTCAGTGTTCTGGCTTTCCTGTTGCTCATGAGTATCCATCTACCAACCATACCCGTGTGTGTGTGTGTGTGTGTGTGTGTGTGTGTGTGTGTACACATGTGTGTGTGTGTTTGTTTATTTTTGGCTTATTAGGGACCACACCAGATGAGGCCCTACATTTGACTGCTATGTCTCCTAAGAAAGAGGGGACCCTCCTTATGTCACAGGGGAACAGTAGGCAGGAGCCAAGCACCAGGGAGCCTTGGCCAGCCTCTTGCCCACTTTGCAGCATCACCTGCTGGCCCTGCAGGCATCTGAGTCTGCAGCTTATACCTTAAACGGGAGCCTGGCTTTCACAGGTGGGATGGAGCCTGGCTTTTTGTTTATGGATTTTTAGAAATCATTCTGTATCCTAAGGCATATGTGCATATGGCTTTCTAAAATTCCTGATAGCTCCTGGATTGATCAGTGTCACTTTGATGCTTTTCTAGGTCAGAATGGTTGAATACAGGCGATTTCACCTTGTTCAGCTGAAAGGCATGGTTTAATTTTTAAAAGTGAAATGCACGTGGTATGCATGTCGTACTGAGGAATAAGAACTGGGTGGAGGGGCTGGTATGTAGTGACCTGTCAAATAAAGGGGGTGCACCCCAAGCCAGCATCTGCAGCCTGAGGCTCAAGGGCACTGTGCCCTCACTGTGTCCTGCCCATGAGCCTGCCTCATTTTACACAGCAGCTTTATTGAGATAGAACTTGATCCCATACAGTTCACCCGCTCAAAGTATGCACGCTGTTGGTTTCTCGGGTGTTCCCAGAGGTGTGCGTCTGCAACCGCGGCTGTCCAAAGTGCTCGTGGTGGACGTTTCAGACTGGGTTTTCTGGGTTTGGGGATATTGGTCTATGCGTAACGAGGCATCTTGGGGGTAGGACCCAAGTCTCTAGAGGAAATTCACTTGTTTCCTACACAAGCAGGGCCGGGAGGTGACTTCATACAGGGTTTTGTCAAGAAGTGTCTTTGTATTGACATGAAGCAATTGTATAGCTCTATGCGGTATGGTGCGATGAGTTGATACACGTGTACCATGTTAAAAAAAAACAAAAACAAAAAAAACCTCCTAACTCCTCCCAAGTTCTGCATGGAATATGCAGTAAGTTGTCGTGGACTCTGGTCACTGCTGTGCTGGGCAGCCCAGGACTGCCTCCCTGGGAGCCAGGCTGTGGCACCGACCCCCCTGCCCCCACCCCTCCCAGCCTCTCATGACAGCTTCTCTGTTCTCTGCCGCTACAAGACCAGTGGTCTCAGCCCTCGCGGTGAGAGCGGGTGCTGTTGGTCTTTGTGCCTGGCTTGTTTCACTCAGCACCTTGTCCTCCAAGTTGTTGCAAATGGCAGGATTTCGTTCTTTGTGGCTGGATACTGTTCTGTTGCGGGGATGCCGCGTCCTCTGTCTGCGTGTCCCTTGGTGGACGTCTCACTTGATTCCCCCTCATGGCTCTTCGATAGCGCTGCATTAAGCACGGGGATGCAGGGTCTGGTGGACTGACCGGCTCCTTTGGATCTCCACCCAGGGTGGGGTGCTGAGTCCCAGGGTGGTGGTTTCACAGGTGGTGGTTTGGTTTGGTTTGGTTTCCATACCGTGTTCCACAGTGGAGGGAACTAATT
The DNA here is from genome assembly GCA_025594165.1 of Tamias sibiricus. Classification (NCBI taxonomy): domain Eukaryota; kingdom Metazoa; phylum Chordata; class Mammalia; order Rodentia; family Sciuridae; genus Tamias; species Tamias sibiricus. Next base: position 4,556,214 of record CM046658.1, on the reverse strand, counting down.
GACTAATTGACATCTCCTCATGTAACGTGTTTAGTAATTTTGTGCATGAAACAAAAGTTTCATGGTGTGAAATTTTCCGCTTGTCAGTGCTTCAAGTTTTGGGTTTTGGAGCGAATCAGATTTTAGGTGTTTGGATTAGGAAACCTGCTCAGCCTTTGAAACATTTTCATGACCCCAGAAAAGAAACCCTGTACCCTCAGCATGCACCCCACCTCCCCGACCCCTCCTGGGGACCCACCTGTCTGCCCGCCTCTCCACGTTCACCTCTTCTGGGGAGTTCACACGGATGTTCACCAGTGCCTGGCGCTCTCACGGGGTGATGTTGGACAGCGTGTCCACCTTGTGGCGTGGACCTCTCGGGTGGATGACGAGCCGCCCTGTTCACGCAGTCATCACGCGGTGAACGTGCACACGCGGTGGTTTCCAGATTTTGGCTGTTGTGCGAAATGCTGCTGTGAAGTCCATTCAGGTTTCTTTCTTTTTTTTTTTTAATATTCACTTGCTTTAGTTGTACACAATGCGTTTTATTTGTACGTGGTGCTGAGGATCGAACCCGGGCCGCGCACGCGCTAGGCGAGCGCTCTACCGCTGAGCCACAATCCCAGCCTCTTTCTTTTTTTTAATACTTATTTATTTACTTTAGTTGTACACAATGCAATGAATTTATGTTTACGTGGTGCTGAGGATCGAACCCGGGCCGCGCACGTGCAAGGCGAGCGCTCTGCCGCTGAGCCACAACCCCAGCCCCCCATTCAGGTTTCTGTTCTCACGGGTGCTTCTGCACCTTGGTGGGAAGTTGCCAGGTCACGTGTTTCCTTTAAAGAAACTCCAACGGCCTCACTTGACTTCCCACTGGGGGGCATGAGGGTCTGAGGTCTCTCTGTCTTTGCCAGCTTGTTCTAACCTGCCTTTGGATGTTGTAACGAAGCTTTCCTGGCAGGGTGAGACGTCTCTGGAGGAGAGGAAAAGGGCTGTCATTCTGTCAGTGGCCTGGGACGGCAGCTGGGGTCACTTTCAAAAGCTCTTGAAAGCCAACCATGGTGGTACATGCCTGTGATCCCAGTGACTCAGAAGGCTGAGGTAGAGGGATTGCAAGTTCAAGTCCAGCCTCAGCAACGTAGCAAGGCCCTGTTTCAAAATTAAAAAAAAAGAAAAGGAGCCGGGCGCGGTGGCGCATGCCTGTAATCCCAGCACTTTGGGAGGCTGAGGCAGGAGGATCGCGAGTTCAAAGCCAGCCTCAGCAATGGCGAGGCACTTAGCAACTCAGTGAGACCCTGTCTCTAAATAAAATAAAATACAAAAAAGGGCTGGGGATGTGACCCAGTGGTCGAGTGCCCCTGAGTTCAATCCCCGGTACCACAAAAAAAAAAAAAAAAAAAAAAGAAAAGGGGGGGCTGGGGTTGTGGCTCAGCAGTAGAGCGCTTGCCTAGCACGTGGGCGGCCTGGGTTCGATCCTCAGCACCACGTAAAAATAAACGCATTTTGTACAACTAAAAGCAAATAAATAAATATTAAAAAAAAAAATACAAACGAGGACTGAAGATGCAGCTCAGTGGCAGAGTTCTCCTGGGATGAATCACCAGTATTAAAAATCAATAAATAAGGGCTGGGGTTGTAGCTCAGCAGTGGAGTGCTCGCCTAGCACGTGCACAACCTGGGTTCGATCCTCAGCACCACGTAAAAATATAAAGGTATTATGTATAATTAAAACAATTTTTTTTTTTTTTTTTTTTTTTTTTTTGTACCGGGGATTGAACTCAGGGGCACTCGTCCACTGGGCCACATCCCCAGCCCTTTTTTGTATTTTATTAGAGACAGGGTCTCACTGAGTTGCTGAGTGCCTCGCCATTGCTGAGGCTGGCTTTGAACTCGCGATCCTCCTGCCTCAGCCTCCAAAAGAGCTGGGATTACAGGCGTGCGCCACCACGCCCAGCTAAAACAAATATTTTTTAAAAAATAAATACATAAATAAAAGAAGCAGCACCTGGGGAAGCCAAGTTTAAAATAGAGTGATGGCAGGCCACCTTTGCATGTCCCTGCATCTCCTGCTGGCTGCAGTGGGTGGCGGGAGGGGTCAGGCCAGGATGTGCAGTGGGCCCCTCTTCGTGTTCCATCTGCCATGTGCCCCTTCTCCCGCAGGAGTCACCATGAAGCTCATGGACGAGGTGGCTGGGATCGTAGCTGCACGCCACTGCAAGACCAACATAGTCACTGCCTCCGTGGACGCCATCAATTTTCATGACAAGATCCGGAAAGGTAACAGAGCTCTTCCGATGGAGCTGAGGGGGAGCAGCCCTGGGGGGCTCCTTGAGTCCCCGGTCCCCGTTTGCTTAGTGTTTACACCTGATGTCTGCCCACGGGCCACCAGAGACAGGAGGGCCGTGCTCCGTGCTTGGCCCTGGGGATGCATCTGTGAGGCTAGTGTGGACCGATGTGCTATTTCAACCTGGTGAAGTCTAAGATTCAGATGTGGAAGAGGCCTTCATCCCCCTGGAGACCAACACAAATACATCTTCTCTCCATGGCCCTGACTGTTGCCACCAGACCCTGTGGCAAGTGTGTGGCATTGTGGGAGGGGAGTCATCTGTGATCAAGTCAGTGGCAGGGTCACTTCAGGGGCCCACAGGTGTCACTGCCTCCACCGGGGGGTTTTCCCATGTTGGGGTTTTTCCCACGACAGGAGTCCAGTCCCAGGGATGTGGCTCCCACCAGAAGTGTGGCCTTGCAGCCTGTGCAGGAGGCCAGGCCTCTGCAGCTGTGGAGCACAGAGCCTGCCCCGGGTGGACACAGCATGACCCCCCCAGCACAGGCCCGGGATGAGCTGCAGCCCGAAAGCAGCCCCGCCGAGCAGCTGCGGGGCCAGGCCCGTCTCTGGAGCCTGGCGTTGGTCCTGGAGACGCCATGCCGCTAAAGCAACTCACTGGAGGACCAGAAGGAGGCCTGGCCCTTGCCACGGGAGGTGACAACAAGGGAGAAATGCAGCTTACCCTCCCTCACCGTGCCCCTGATGCTGCGTGGGGGCCACAAAGGCAGGGGCAGACCCTGCCAGGCGGAGCAGCCTGCCCTGAGGCTTCCATCTGCTGCCACCAAACCCAGCTGCCTCGTGTTGTCAGGAGCACCCTGAGATTGGAAGGGTGCAGGCCTGCCCCCTGCCTTAATCATGAGCACGGAGGACAGACGGTCTGTGGCATAGCGCCCTGCGCCTGGTAGATCCTCTTGAGATCTGATAGGTATTTGCCACGAGTGTAGACTCCAGTGTCATTTTTAGAATTTGCCCCAAATAAGTGGGTCTTGTCTGCTTTAGCTCGTCCTCAGGGCCTGTGCGTGGCTCGTGCTGGGCATGTTGTGCCCCGCGGTGGCATGAACCAAAGGAAAGCAAGACTCCCACTGCCGCGTGACATCACGCCGCCCTCTTCCCAGAACTCCTGCCTGGGGAACTTGTATGGTGAGGGCCACGTTGTTACAGCAGCCTCAGAGTCCACAGAGGAGATGTGTGACATCCTGTGGCGCGTGCTCTGATCGCTGGTCCCTGAGGGTTTTGGAGAGCCACCAGGATTCTCTGGGCCAGCAGCCCGTTTCGTGAGCGCCTGCCCAATGGACAGGTGAGCCATGCAGCTCCGGCCCCCAGAGTGGACACTCAGCCTCGCGGGGGGCAAGGGGCGAGGGAGCCCTTGGAGAGGCCCAGGCTGCTGCTCAACTGCTCACAGCCAGGAGGGTGCGGGGGCTGTGTGGGGTTCCTGGTCAGGGGGACTCGCCCTGCAGCTGGAGTCGGCCACCTTGGGAGTCACTTCTGCCAAATGTCGGGCAGCCTGGACAGACCCCTTTCTAAACGTTGCCTTTAGCTGGAATGCGGACAAGCTGCAGGGGCGCGGGGGGCAATGGTGGCTGGCCTGGTGGCATTGGAGAGGAGCCACGCCCACTGACTGGCACAGTGCTGGCTCCCTGCCCGGCCTGTTCTGTGTGCTGCCTCAGCCTTGGACCTGGGCCATGTGGCCTCCTGGCCTGGGGACCCCTGAGAGAATCACCGGGCTCCTGGGGGTGGCAAAGCTGCTGCTTCTTGGGTGACGTCCTGTTTTGGATGTGGAGGGGTTGGGGCCAGACTGAAACGGCAGTCATGGAGTCTGGCCTACTTCCCAGCCGGTGTCCTCAAGGCCATTAGACGCTGTCACATCGAGTCTGTCGTGTTCCACAGGAGTGTCACCTGTGAGGTTGTGGGCGCGCTTCCTTCTGCGAGGAAGGAAGGACCCCGGCGTTTCTGGGGAGCCGAGGCTGTTGTCCAGGCAGCACTGAGCCTGCAGGCCAGCGTCTCCCTCCTCGTTCTGCTCCTTTGCAGGGTGATGTGGAGTGGGCCTGGACTGCCTGCTGGCTCTGGGTTCCTGAGGACACAGTCACGGTGTGCTAGACAGTGGGGGGAGGGAGGGGTGACGGCCCATCCTGTTTTTCTCTGATGTAGCTCTGCCCAGGCCACCTTAAGCCCTGGAGACGTCAGTGCCTCCCAGGAGCTGCTGTCCCTGCCCAGGGCCTTCCACTTGCCTTGGCTTTGGCTCTAACATAGAGGGGACCCAGGGCCACCTCCCTGGCGGAGGTGACACGCATGTCACTGCACAGATGAAGCAGTATCTGCAGCCCCTGCTGGCTCTAGAACCTGCCTGGGAGATGCGTGGGGTGCCTGGTGGGTTTTGCACCACAGAGTGGCTTGGTTTCCTGGGACCACGGCTGCAGATGACCACAAACCCAGGGCCTTGAAACAGAATGCCAAACCGGGGAGATGTCGGCCACGGGGAGGGTTCCCCCACGTCTTCCAGCTCCTGGGGCTCCGGGGCTCCCTGGTGTTACGTGGCCTGTGGCCGCATCATCTCAACCCCTGCCTTCCCGGTCATGGCTGTCTTTTCACACAGGGCGTGTCTCTTGTAAGGACACTCATGGGATGTGGGGCCCCCTGGAGAACCCAGGAGGGCCTTGTCTGGACACAGTAAGGCTCTTGAGTTCTGGGTGGACGTGGGGCTGCTCACCCGCTGCGGTGCCTTCTCCCGTCAGGTTCCCTCCTGGCAGACCTCAGCTCCCTCAGCTTCGTAAAGTCACCATGCAGGTAGAACCTCTCTGCCCGAGCGCCTCTCCCACACCCTCTGTCCACGAGAGGTAGATGTCCAGCCTGGAGAGGGGCTGCTCTGAGGGGCTCCCGTTTCGAGAAGTGTGGTCATCAGTGCTGTGGGGGACCAGCCCTGGCGACTGGCCCCACTGAGGCCTCACACCTTTGGGCCTGAGGTGCTGGTGGTCAGTCACTCTTGAGAGTAAATTTTAATAGCAAAGGGATTTTTTTTCGCGGGAAGGAGGGTGGGGACCATCCAGGCATGTTGCTGTCTGAAGCGATGGCCGCTTGGAGCAACGAAGACGCGGGAAGAAGTTCAGAGGCAAACTGGAAACAAACAGGCCTTTTATTCTGGTAACTTCTCTCTCCAGCTCTTAACAACGACTCAACATGCACCACACCACCGAACAACCCACAAACAAAATGGCACCAACTCTATCCAATCTCGGCTCAAGTCTCGCGAGATCTCGGGCGAAGTCCCGTGAGACCACGGAAGGCGGCAATGCCCGAACATCTCTATGGCCCTCAGCCAACCGCAGTCTCGGCCATCTCCCCAATCAGGGCTCCTACACAGGCAGATGGAGCCTGCGGTGCCACAGGACTATGGCCGCTGTCCATGGGCAGTGCCTGCCGCGGTGGGTGGTGTGTGTGCCGCCCTGAATGTGACCCAGCCGTATCCTACCCCTCAGACCCAGCTGGGAAGGGAACCCCCCGCCCAGGCTGACCTGCTGCAGGGGAGCCCGTGACTCAGGACGCATGGCAGCCACACAGGCCGCCTGCCTCGCCTCAGAGGACGGATTCGTCCTCTTTCCTTTGCTGGGGCCAGGGTCTAGTAGGTCCATGGGGCTGGTTCTCCCTGGAGGCCCCCTGCCTTTGCCAGCTTCTGGAGGTCGCCCTGTGCCTCGGCCTGTGGCTGTGTCCATTCTCCGTCTTCAAAGCACAGCCCCTTCCTCCAGCCTCTCTTCCGTCATCCCAGCTCCTCACTCTGCCCCTCCTGTGTCCATCTTACAAGGACGCTTGTGAGGACATCGTGACCCCCCATGATCCAGGGCACTCCCACCTCTAGGTCCTTTGTTCCATCCCACCCTCAAAAAGTCCCTTTTGCAATGTGAGGTCACACATGCACAGGGTCCAGGGTCCAGGGAATAGACGATGGGGCATCTCCTGGGGGTCATTATTCTGCCTTAGCAGATGGTGAGGGGCTCTCTGCCCTTGCCCGGTTTGGCCTTCGAAAAACAGCTGGAATAGGGAGCCGGGCTCAGGTGACCCCTCTTCCAGATCCAAGAAGGAAGGGCCCCATTTGTTAGCACCCAGCTTCATAGGTACTGCAGAGGAGCAGGCCCAGGTGCGGCCGTGGCCTCATGCCAGGTCTAGGAGCACTCTCACGTGCTGGGCTGTCCATCAGAGAGTCACATCCTCACACCATCCGAGCTGCCCCAGAAGGTCTGAAGTCCTGGAGTTCTGGCTGGAAGGGGCGTGTGCAGAGCAAGGGCTCTCTGCACCCACACTCACCCACACGGGCCAGGACGGCCCTTCCACGGCCACTGCCTCTGCTGTTCAGCCTGGCTCTCTAGCAGAGACTCACGGTTACCGTCTGCCAACACCCCTCACCCTTGCCTAGACCACAGAGGGCCACCTCTGTTACACCTTCCACCTGCCAGCCCATCCCAGCACCATGACCATGGCCACTGGACGCCAATGACCTGCTTCTTGGCTCACAGCCTCTGTGGCCACCTGTGACACCCCACATTCAGCCTGAGCCCCTTGGCCTGGCCTTGCAGGCCCACTGGGGCAGGCTGCCACCTGGCCTGCAGTGGGGGCACCTCCGCCAAGGCTCGTGGTGCAGCACAGGAGGCCTGGGAGCTGCCGTCCGGGATCTCCACACCCCAAAGCCCCGTGAGCTTACTCTCTCCTGGTCACTTGCTCCGTTGTTTCCCTCAGTTGGGACATTGAAATGCCCTGTGACTGTGAAGGCAAAGGGGATAAAGGGTCACCTTGAGTGGTGGTTTTGGAAACATTAGGCAGGAAAGCCTCAAGTTTTCTGGTGGAGGAGAGATCTCCCAGACATCAGGATAGAAACAGGAATCAGGAATCTGCCGGAGAGCTCGCAGGTGGTGTGGAAGAAATACCGAAGTGGGGCTGGGATTGTGGCTCAGAGGTAGAGCCCTTGCCTAGCACGTGCGTGGCCCGGCTTCAATCCTCAGCACCACGTAAAGAATAAATACATTGTGTACAACTAAAACAAACAGATATATATTTGAAGAAAAAAAAGAAATACCGAAGTTCGTTCACCATTTTCATTGCTCGTCTTGCAAAAGCCTGTGGCCGTGGCTCTTCAGGGTGCAAATGCTGAGCTACTCGTGAACTTTGAAACACTTGGCAACCTCTCGGGCTTGCTGATGGCTCTTTTTCATTATTTTGTTTTCTTTTCCAAATCCTGGCATCTGCTGAAATCTGGCTGCTACTATCCTGGGAGAGACACCGTCTGTGGGGGAGTCAGGCTGGGGCACTGCCAGCCTCAGGGGCTGTGCCACCCCAGGCGCTAGCAGTCATTTCAAACAGGAGCAAGCTGCATTTCACAGTTGGCCTTAGGACACGCCCACCTCTGCCTGGGGTACTCACTGTCGAGTGCTGGCACCTCCTACCACTCAGCGACATGTTTTTCTCAAGGGGTCAAAGAAGCCACCCTGGCCACAGAGCTTCCTGGTGCTCGGTGTCACCTGAGACCTGGCCACCCCCAGGCATCAGGGCTGCACAGGTGATGAGACACCCCGTCCCCGGTGTCTGTGCAGCACGTGCCTATAGTCCCAGTCACTGGGCCACTGAGGCAGCAGGATCCCTTGAGCCCTGGAGTTTGAGGCCAGCCTGGGCAGCTGGCAAGACGCCGTTCTCAGAACACAACAGCAGGTAGTATTCCAGGAGTGTCATGAGATCATAGTTAGAATTAAGTGGGAAAACAATGGACTAGGTTGGGCACGCCCCTGACTTCCACACAGGTGTCTGTGTGTGTCCCCTGTGGCTGCTGTAACAGGCCAAAATCTCAGTGGCTTGAAACAGCAAAAATTTACTACGGTTTTGGAGGTCAGAAGTCCAATGTGTGTCCCACGGGCTGGAGTCAGGTGTGGCAGGCAGGTCCCTCTGTGGGCTCCAGGAGAATCTGTTCCCCTGACGTTTCCAGTTTCTGGAGGCACCAGTGTCCCTTGGCTTGTGGCCCATGCGGCAACTCTCCAGTGTCCTTCCCTCTCCCCTGTCCCTCACTGTCCTCTCCCTCCCCCTTCTGCTTGCACAGCCCTTCCTGCCACGTCAGGGTGGCCTGGAGAATCCGGGTTCCTCTCCCATCTAGGGGTGTGTTGCTGCTGAGTCCCTTTTGCCACGTAAAGCCACTTTTCCTGGGATGTGGACGTCTTTGGGGGCCGTTGTTCTGCTCAGTCGTCAGTTCCCCCCTCCAGACCCGGCAGCTGCCCACACACGAACTCTGCTTTTTCCTAGCTTTCCCTCTCCAGCGAGCCTTGTCCACCAGGTGCTGGCAGAAAGCCCAGGAAAGAGAATGGCTCCTTAGGCCTTGGTGGCTTCCCTGCTCTGCTTAGGCCTCTTGAGCTGTGGGTTTAGGTCCCGTGAGGTCTGGGGGATTGGCGACACTGGAATGGCAGCCACAAGCCCTCCTGGCTTGCCCCAGCCTCCCCCTAGTGCTTGCTGGGACTTGGGGCTGGAGGGTGCCGTAGGGATCCGGGTTCCTGTGCACATAGCCAAACCCCCGTTGGTCCAGGCTCATGTGTCCAGCATGCTGAGCTGTGGCCCAGCTGGAGATGTCCCCTGGGGGCTCACACACATGCAGTCATGCCCCAGTGTCACATCTGGTGTAGCTGCTGATCTCCTGGGGCCCAGGGAGAAAGACGGGGCTTTTTGTGTCTGTTATCTCCCGTTCTTCACAAAGTCGGGGTGTAAACGCCCTTGCAGATGCCACAGCCTCTGTTCCTTTGGAGGGTGCTAGGAGCCTCTTCCTGCCAGAGTGTCTCTGCTGCAGAAAGAAGAACTGGGGAGGGAGTGTTAGTGCCACTTGGTGCCACCTCACTTCTGGCTTTGTACCTGTGGGCCCCGCGCAGGTTTCTGGGGCCCTCTCCCCAGAGGCACTGCTGTGCAGAGGGGCTCTTGGGCCCCACCCAAAAGTCACTGTACTGGACCTGTATAGCGTCAGGGTGGTCTCAGAGCAAGGATGGAACCACGTGGGGTTGACAGCGTCTCCTTTAAAACTGTGGAGGAAGTTACCCCCACCATGCTAGGGACGACTGGGGAGCCCTTGGTGAAGATTGTTGTCACTCAGGTCCCTTGCACATGAGAGGCAGATGTGGCCTCCCCTCCAAGGATGCCACCCTTGTGCCCATTTGCATGTAGGAAGCAGGGGCACAGTCCCCTGACCAGCGGACAAACTTGGATTGGAACTGAGGGCTTCCTGCAGGGCCGTGCAGCCTGAGGGAGTCTGGGCCTCGGGGCGTGTGTGCTGGAGCCCAGGAGCCCGCCCGCCTGCCTCTGGTGGCGGTTTCTTTGTTCTAGTCCCACTTTAGAGGCTCAGAGAGCACCTGGCACCCCTCTTCAGCCCCCTTCCCTGGGAAATGCTGCATGCCAGCTTCAAAGAGCGCACCCCATCCCTGCACCCATCTCTAGTGGGCCCCGTGCCCAGCGCAGTGGGGGTCGGTGTTCCCTGTGGCGCTGTCTCCCACCACCATTCCTGCCACGTCGGCGGCTGCTTGCTTTCTTTTTTCTTTGGTACCGGGGATTGAACTCAGGGGCACTCGACCACTGGGCCACATCCCCAGCTCTTTTTCGTATTTTATTAGAGACAGGGTCTCACTGAGTTGCTGAGTGCCTCGCCATTGCTGAGGCTGGCTTTGAACTTGAGATCCTCCTGCCTCAGCCTCCCAAGTGCTGGGATTACAGTCGTGCGCCACCGCGCCCGGCTCCTACCATGTCTTCTAAATAAACGGGTGCTCATCCTTGGATGCGTTGTGACGGTGGCCTGGTGGAAACGTCCTGGCAGTGCCTCTGCTCTGGGCATGAGGACCTGGTGCCCATCTGCTACCACGGGGCCTGTGATGCTCTTGGCCGTCTCGTCCCAGCAGCTCCTGGCTTCGTCTGGGGTCCTGCTTTGCTCTTTCTGAGATCTGAGACAGGCACATTGAAATGGTCTCCGGTTCTTGCTTTCTCAGAGGGGCCTCCTGATACCAAGGTCACAGCAAGATGGGGACAGCACTGGGGCTGAAAGTGGCACATGAACTGCCCTTGCTCCTGCCTGGGCCTTGATGGGGGCAGGCTGGCCCCTCTGGGGGAGTCTTGCACATCCCAGCCTTCTTGCGAGGTGACCAGGTCTGTAGGCTGTGCTTCCTGGACTGTGCCCTGGCCCTCGGGGTGGGCCAGCACACAAGCCACGTGGACACGGTAGCCTTCAGCGTGCAGTGACTCCTGGCTGGTCTCCCTGGCCTCCACACACTGGTGATGGGGTCTGGGGACACCTGGTCATGATACAGCTGGCAGGCTGGACAGTCAAGGCCCTGGCCCCCAAGAGGAATGATGGCCTGTGGCGGAGCAGTGGGGATGGCCGGGGTGGAGCTGTCCAGGCAGCACTGTGGTGGGTGTTCGCCACCATCCAGACACCCTTCACGTGGTGGCCACAGAGCTCGGTGGCCCCTCGGGCAGAGCAGAGAGCCTGGAGAGTCCTCCTGGGCAGGTGGGTGTGGGGGCTGGCCTTTGACTCCATGGCCCTCTTGCTGAGCCTGCTGTCCCCAGCCCAGGCCCAGGCAGCACCCCTCAACCTGAGCCGAGCTCTTCCTTTTCCCTCCCCTGGCTCATTGTGACACTGCAGGACCTGAGGTCCCTCCGCACGGAGCAGCTGGCCTGAGGCCCTGGGAGGATGTGGCGTGGTCAGGCAGCCACGGTGGGGCCGCGCAGCTTCTACCACTGTCAACACTGGGGCCGGCCTGGCGCCCCCTCTTCAAGACGTCCCCTCGCTGTTGCCAGAAACCTTTTCCTGTGAATGCCAGCCTCCCACAGCAATGTGGGCCACTCTGAACCCGGGCTCACCCACTCCCTGTTCACCCTTTCTGGGCACTTGGTCATGGTGTGGAGAAAGGAAGGCCCCGTTCTGATGCCCTTTCCTTCTCCTGGGAGAGGCAGGGGGGTGGACAGGTGAGGGGTGGCAGAGCCCCAGGGCAGCCCAGCATTTAAGTTGAGCCTGGAAGGAAGCGACGGCTAGCGAGGCTTTGACGGAGTCACTGCCTGTGCTCCGAGTGGGCCCGGCCCAGGGACTTGGGAGGCCCAGGAGAGCCAGCAGGTTGCCAGGTTCCTGTGGACTGGGGTGTCCACACGCGAGCTGCCTCCTCTCCCTAGCCCTGGTGGGCCGTGTGTTGGTTCAGCACCTGTGGGCACCTGCACTGCCCTCGTGGGGCTCCTAGGCTGGGAGGGACATGGACATCAGGCAGCCAGACAGGCCGGCCAACATGTGGGCACAGGCAGAACAGAAAGAATGTTCTAGAAGGGATGCTGTGCTGAGGCGCAAAGGGCAAGCCAGGCTCGGGTGGGGTGGGGACGTCCAGGGCCACAGGGAGGCCAAGTGGCCAGGGTTAGGAAACGGGGCCGGGGTGGGGGCATCTGGAGTTGAGCCCCATGCTGGGTGACCCTGCCCACTGTGATGTGCCGGGGTCCCCAGGGGGGTCTTGACGCTGCGGGGCCTGAAGCCCCGCATACTCCGCTGGCAACTGGGGCTCAGCGTTCATCTGTCAACCCCGGTTTCACGTTTTCCCATCCTGTTGGTGGCCAGATCAGGTCTAGCTCCAAAGTCCTGCCGTGTCCGGCCTGCCAGAGTCAGGCCTGGGCCTGTGCGGCATGGTGACGCTGCCCTTGCCAGGCGGCCGGAGGAGCCGGCGGTCCAGTGCACGTGCTCCCTGCCTTTCCTGGTCCGTCCAGTGCAGGCAGAGGCAGCCACTGCCCCTTCTGGACTTGTCGATTGATACTGGAGCGGCAGGACTTGGCTGCGGCGGGGGCTGGTGGGGAGGGGTTTCACGGGCCGAGTCCACGGCCAGCGCTGAGGCCCCAGGAAGTGGCCCTCGCCGCAGGGGCCTGTTGCAAGATCCGGGGGCTTTTGACGAAGTCCGTGCTGGTTTCAGGGGTGTCCCTGCTTCGTGGCCCCACCCTCTCATCTTACCTGTGGTCATCAGCATGAGGGATGTTGGCTGGGCACTTGGGGAGGTGGCAGAGAGGCCACCCGGACTCCAGGATTACCCGCTTAACTTTGCAGCCCCTTCTCTGAGAAGCAGGCAGGGCCATCCCCCTGGGCTGTGTGCTTGGTCACTGCTGTGTGGGGTGCTTGCCGGGGACCGTGCACCTTACAGCCACATCCTGCTCCCGTTGCTGGCCTCGCGGCTCTTTCCCTCTCTCCCAGCACTGGCCACACCCAGCATGAAGCACCCCCTGTAAGTATGGCGCTGAACGTGGCATGAGTGGCCTGGATCTTCTAACATAGAGTAGCCCGTGCTGCCCCCGCTGTCTCTCTCGGTGTCTAAACATTGCTCGTGGGCCTGTCTCAGTGAAGCCAGGACACTGGGGGTGCGTGGCGGGGCTCCAGGGCCAGTGCTAGTTCCTGTGGAGCAAGACCCAGCGCTCCACGTGGTCAGGGACTTCCTGGAGCCTGGCCCAGCAGGAGCCCGTGCTGGGCGCGTGCGCTGTGGCCACACCAGTGAGAAGCAGCAGCAGCCAGCTGCGGACCCCTCCCCTTGGAGCCCCCACAGGCCAGCGCATCCTATGGCCAGAATGACCGTGGGCCAGGCCCCAGGCCCAGCACTGGGCTTCTTTCCTTTCCTCCCACAGGTGCCCGACAGACGGGCTCTCTCATCAGAATGTGGAGAGCTGGGCTCTGGGAGACCGAGGGGTCAGGTGGTGGGCTGTGCCCAAGAGAGCAGGGGACAGAAGAGAAACTGCCAGGGTGGACACCATGAGCCCGAGGAATGGGAAATCCAGAGAGGCTGGCCCAGGGTCAGCCAGGTAGGGGACCCAAGGATGATGTCACAGGAATGGCGACTCTGGACTTTGTCCTGGTCACAGACACTGCTGGTGTGGGGAAGCGGACCCTTGCAGGCAGCGTGGAGGACAGCCCCGCAGGGTCAAGGAGGAAGGCCGCCTGCAGTCACAGTGGTGGGGGCTGGCCTAGGCGGCGGGGGCTCGAGGACAGAGGGCTCAAGAGGGACCTAGGACCACAGTGACCCGAGTCCATCCATCATAAAGAAACAAGGCTCCGGAGGTTCTCCTGGTTCCCAGAGCAGGATGGTGGGGCAGCTGTGTGGCCCATGGGCACTAACAAGGCCTCAGCGTGTGGGCACGCGCAGGGTTGGCTGGTCTCACCGAGAGTGGCGCCCGGGCAGCCTGGCCCAGGGGCGTTCAGGTAGCTCTTGCGCTCCTGCTGGGGGCAGATCTGGGGGCCACCGAGACCCCCGAGCACAGCAGCGAAGCCGGCTCGAGAGACAGATGACAAGCATGGGCTACTAGTGGCGTATCCTAATAGTTTGTCACTTTACTCTCTCGTAGTTGTTGCTACCCCTGTTGCCTAACCCCGTCTTAACTGTTCTTAGTAACATGGTTTCTCCTGCCCTTGCCCCGCTGGCCTCTGCCACCTCCACCAGAGGAGGCCACACCCCTGACTCTGTCGCACCCCACAGGCTGTGTCATCACCATCTCCGGGCGCATGACCTTCACGAGCAATAAGTCCATGGAGATCGAGGTGTTGGTGGACGCCGACCCCGTGGTGGACAACTCCCAGAAGCGCTACCGGGCAGCCAGTGCCTTCTTCACCTACGTGTCCCTGAGCCAGGAGGGCAAGTCGCTGCCTGTACCGCAACTCGTGGTGAGTGTGTGTCCCTGGGCTGCCCTGTCACACATCAGGTGGGAAGGAAGGCCTTCAGGCTCTGCCCCGCGGGCTGTGGGATGGGCCTGGGCAGACAGGACAGATCCCTTGAGCAAGTCAGCAGCCTGGGGGTGCAGGTCACCTGGGAGTGCTGAGCCCAAGGGTCCCTGGTGTTGTGTCACCTGTGTTGGAGTGGGGGTGAGGACGGCGCCCCAAGTCTGGTGGGACCCAGAGGGGACGGCTCTCCAGGGTGGCTCTGCCTGCATGTCCTGCCTGACACACATCAAACCCGACTCCTGGACTGAGAGTCGGGTCCAGGCACCCGGGCCTTTCCCCGCCTCTGGCCCTCAGGCTTGGCTCTGCCATTGTCGTGCAGAGGTGGGTGCAGGGCCAGCGGGGTTTATGCGCACCTATGCACGCCCTCCGTCTCACCTGCAGCCCAGCCCTCTGAGCTCTTCCCACCTTCTGAGCCACGGGTCTCAGCCCAGACCCATGGCCCGGAGGTCACAAGCACAGCAGGTTTAGCGTGGCCCAGAGGCTGCTTCTGCTGTCGTGGGAGTGGAGGTGCCCGGCCTGCACCCAGGGCAGCCTTCAGGCTGGTCCTGAGTCCTCTGTGAATCACGTCTCGGGCCTGTCACTAAGTGGACTGATCTGCGACCATAGAAAACCCGTTGGTGTTTCCTGCCCCCCGCAGGGCAGGGGGTTGGGAAGACCTGGGCAGGGCAGGCCTCCAGGCAGCGTGGCTCTGCTAGCCTGAGCCCTGCTTTCCGAAGTGCTGGCAAGCCCCCCTGCACCCCACGCCTGCTCCCATCTGTCCTGCAGGCGCTTGCTGCTCCTCCTGGAGCAGAGTGCGGGCTGGGTCAGCACGGTGCACTTGGGAGCCCACTCCCTCCCAGAGGCCATGAGGAGGCTGGTTGCTTCTCTGACAGGAGGGGGTCTAGGCTGGCAGGCCCTGCCCTGGGACAGCTCATGTCTTGGTTGAGGCTGAGTTCCCTCCACCCACCTTTTTCCTGAATGCTCAGGCCACCGTGGTAACGAGTGGTGGCCAGGGCCTCAACTGCCCACAGGTCCCCACCTTTCCCCCTTCTCCTCTGCTGAGGTTGGGTCTTGGGTGCTCTGGAGAGTCAAGCAGGCTACTCTGAGCAGTGTGGCCTCCACGAGGGGCTGTGGGCAGAGGAGGGGTTGGGTGGGTGGTGATGGTGAACCTGAACGTGAAGCATGAGGACTCGGTCCGCTTGAAAGAAAGGGAAGCAGGAGGTAGGCCAGAGCCTCCCGAGGCAGGAGGCCTCCGTGCAGCAGTCCTGACCAAGTGCCTGTCACCTCCTGGTGGAGCCCTCAAGGCCTGGGGCTTGTGAGGCATCTCTCCTGCCGGGCTGGGAAGCCCTCAGTCCCTCCCTGGTAAACAGCCTGCCCCTCTCCAGGTGGCACCCCCACCCCACCCCCGCCCCATGGCACTCTGCAGAGGCTGCGTCTCCCCAGGGCCACCTTGCCAGAGCTGCCCCTCTGCTGGCAGTACCAAGATGGGGAGGGGCATCCCTGCCCCTCTACCCAGGAGCCCGGCCTCTGGAGCCCATGTCTGGTACCTTCCCCACCCCCACCCCAGCCCCCCCATACTGGGGTGGACCCCAGGGTTCTCTACCACTGAGCTACACCCCCAGCTCCTTTTGAGACAGGGTCTCACTAATTTGCTGAGGGTCTGAATTCCTGAGTGTGGCTGTGAACTTGTGATCCTCCTGCCTCAGCCTCCCATGTTGGGGCTCGCGGGGGTGGGGAGCAGTGCCCGCCACCTGGAGCCTAGTCAGGGCTCTAAAACTGACCAGGTGCATGACCTCGAGCATGCGCTTCCTGTCTGCCTCAGTTTCTCCATCTGTAGCGTGGCTGCCATTGTACAGGCCGGGAAAGGTGGGGGAGGACCCCACCAGACCTTGATTGCCTGCTGCTGCCCACCTGCTCCTCCAGGGAGCCCTCCTCACCAGCACTCACCCACTCGAAGGGCTTTTGCCTTGGAATGTCTGGGCCTGATGGTGGTGGGGTTCTGCAGAACTTACCTAAATGGGCATGTGACCCGGGGGCACCAGTGTGGCATGACAGTTTGCATCTGGAAAAGGCTTTGGTGCAGGTTGGCAGGGTGCTCTGGCCAGGCCTGCTGTGCCCACCAGGCACCTGCAGGCGGTAGGGGACCCACCTGCTGTGGGCATGGGTGGTGCCTACCCCTGAGGCAGGCACCCTCCCTCCCAGCTGCCAGTCAGGTGCACCCCCATGGCCCCTCTACTCTGGTTCTTGTAGAGACCAGCACTGTGGCCCGGAGGGTCTCTGGGGAGGACCTTGGTGCCCCAGGTCCCCCACCCCTGTGGAGTCCAACCCTGAGGGGGGTCTCACATGGAGCCTGGTCTGCAGTTTAGGAAGCCTTTGGGGCTGAACCCGTGACCTTCACAAGCAAGCCTGGGTGTCCTTTTCTAGAAACCCGTATGCGGGTCACGGCGCGAGAGGAGGCGAATCCCAGGAGAGGAGGCGCTGGCTGGCGAGGGCTGCAGGGGCCGAGGGAGGACCCTGCCTGAGTGGCAGGCGCGGCGACCCTAACTTTGGGGGCTGCACGTGGCTGGTGTCGTGTGGACCTGCACCGTGGCCTCTGCTCTCCAGCAAGGCTTCTGGTAGTGGTGATGGAGACATCTAGAGGGGGTGCGGGGCAGACTTCCCAGAGGGGGACCTTGCGCTCCTGCCAGGCCTCCATGGTGCTCACTTGGGGACCTCCGACGTGGGTGTGAGTCCTGGGCCTCAGCACTCCCGTGTGCTGCCCGCGGCCCCAGGCCTGGGCATGTGCTGGCGCCCGCTGCCCCGCCCCCACTGCTGGCGCTTCCTCCTCCTCCTGTCTATTTTTAGCTCCCTTCCCCAGGGCCCTGCTGACACAGGCGCAGCCTCTGTTCACAGCTGTTTTCTGGATGGATGTTTGATGTGCGGGGCCTGCACGCTGTGCCCCAGCAGCTGTCACACTCGTGCTGGGAATCGGGCTGTTGGTCTGGATGCCAGGCCTCCCAGTGGCAGTGCCCTCTGACCTGGGGGGTGGGGACAAGCCCCAGACCATGGACCAGAAGTGGGAAAATGGCCTGTGGGAAGGGACAACCGGGAAACCTCCTCCTGCACCATCCCTTGCTTCCGGGCACCCAGCACTAAGGTGGCCTGGTGCCTCCGATGGGTGGGCTTTTTCTGGGCAGGGTGTAAGAAGCATATTCAGTCACCAGGAGAGAGGACCAAATTCTGGGCTGGGGCCAGAGGAGGCTCCTGATTTCTTGTGTGTGGACAGCACTTGCCACCAGCTCTTTGTCCCTGAGTGTCAAGTCTGCCAGAGAACTTGAGCCTCCCAGCCTCCGAGGAGGCAGAGTCCTTGCAAAGCAGATTTGGTGTGCTTGTTCCCAGAAAGCCCAGAGCAGGAGGCTCTCAGCCAGCGCTGGTGGACACTCATCTCCTGCCTCATACGCCCGTGGACTGGGGGCAGAGGCAGGCAGGCCCAGGCTCTGCCTTGAGTTGACAGGAACGTGTCTTGCAGGTTGAGATGGGGTTGGGGGGCTGGGGTCGGCCGCCCTCCTCCCTGGAGCAGGGCTCTGGGCCAGCTCTGCCACGCGTGCAGCCGGCCGTGCCTGCGCCTCTTCTCCCGTCTCGTGCCCCACCCCGCAGCACCTCGGTGTCCTGGGGCAGCGTTGAGGGCAGCGATGGGTGTCGTGGAGCTTCCTCCACGAGTCTGGGGAGTCCGTTCTTAGCGGGTGGCTGCCTGCTTAGGGAGACGGTGCCCACTAGGCCAGCGTCATGTGTGGTCCTTCCCTGCCTCTGGGGAAGTGGGAATGGAGGAGGCGGGGCTGGGAGAGCTAGGGCCTGCACAAGGGCCAGCCGCTTCACGGCTTCACATGTGCCCGTGCAGCAGCACATCTGGAGTTAGGGCAGGTCTTCCCTCGTGACAGGAGGACCCTGAGGAAGGGGGGTGACTGCCCTGGCACTGCCAGGGCCCCTGCTGACGTGGCTCTGGGAGTGGCCCTTCTCAGCAGGGCCTGTGAGGAGGGCTGAGATGTGGCCTTGTGCTGCGCCACACCTGCTCAGTGCGTCATCCCCGGAGACTCGGGAAACCGCCTCAGCATTCAGGAGACGTTGCTGTCTCAGGCAGCCTGCCGGCCTGGCCAGGGCGCTTGCTGGCCAGCTGTCTGCCCCGTGGGCCTCCGTGACTCTCCACAGAGATGGGGTGCTTTTCTGCCCCATAGTCGAGTCTTTGCGGGGGCCTCCCCTCTGTCACTGCCCATGGCGCACCTGCCCCTTCACCTCCCAGCCTCAGTGGACTCACCTGCGCAGCCGCTGTAGCACCCTGCAGCCTCTCGGTCCACCACAGCTGGTCAGGAAGATGGCGCAGTGGGTGCAGGATTGTCCGGCCCTGGGCACCGTCTGGCCTGCTGCCCCAGCCTGAGCGCAGGATGCCGGCCTGGTGGTCATGGCTGCGGCTGCCCCTCCATGGAGCCTTGCTTCCTGGCTTAAGCCTCCCCAGGCCAGCCATTGCCCCATGAGGTGCCTCAGAAGGCCCTTGTGCTTCCGCACTGAGGAGGTGGCACGGGAGCCTTCCCTGCTCCCGTGGGCCCTTCCCTTGGAGGGCATGGCCGCAGCACAGAAGCCACCACCTTTCCTGGCTGCCATGAAGAGGGAAACTGCCCTCTGTGGCCTGGCGTGGCAGGAGGGATGCCCCCAGAATGCAGGAAGGCGGGGGCCCAGGGGCTGCAGCTTGGTGAGATACTTGGGTGTCGTGGACACCGCAGGGCCACAGGGGCCTGCATGCTGAGGGACCACACCCAGTGCTAGGGAGTCTCTCAACCAGAAGAGCCCTCCAGCACTCTGGCCCCCTGTCTGTCTGTCCCTTTGATCCTGCCGGGGACAAGATGGTTCCACACTGGTCACTGGGCTGTCCTAGTCCCTCCCGTCCTCCTCTCCTGTTTAGCCAGGCGTAAGCTCAGGGGCCTTTGGTGTTGGCCAGGCAGTGGGTGTCCGTCTCAGCAAGCACAGGCGCAAGTCACAGACTGGAGCCCACAAAGTCCTCGGTGCTGTGACGTGCTCACCAGCTTCCTGTTGGGTATCAGGGAGGTGTCAGGTCATGAAGCCACCCCCGATGCCTGACTGGCCAGTGCTCCGGAACTTGGTGCCGCTGGGAGCCCCTCCCCAGATCCAGCCCTGGGGCCACACACACGGTCGGCAGGGGAGAGGGCGCCACGTCCCCAGCCCCGCCTCGGGCCTGGCTCTTCTCTGCCACCCTGGATTCTGCACTCTGAGTCTTGTCCGTGCCCGCGTGTCCTGGCAGCTGTGTTCCTGCCTCTTGGCCAGCAGCACTGGCCACAGGCCTGGGGGCACATAGCAGTGCGAGGGTGTCTGTCCGCCTGCTGCACCCAACAGTCCACAAGAGGCACTGGCCACCGGGACGGTGGCACAAGGATGCCGTGCTGTGACAGGGTGTGGGCTAGGAGGCCCATCCGGGGTTCCACGGGGCACAGCGGTGGCCAGTGTGTCCCAGACTCCGCCAAGGCTGCCGGGGAAGGCGGGAGGGCTCGCTGGGCTCAGGTGAGGCAGTTTCCTAGCAGTCTCACTCCTGGTGTGTCCTGGCAGGGCAAGGAGCCGCCCGCCCCAAGTGTGGAGAGCCATGCCGTTCCCTGACAGCCTGCTGCTGTGTCCTCAAGGGGCACAGAGGGCCCTGGCACCCCTCCGTGGAGAGGAAGACTGAGAAGGTCCCCTGCCCGCGTGCACGTGCAGACACGTATGTGCCCAAGCCCACGCAGCATGAGCGAAGCTCCCCCTGCTGCGGGCAGAGTTGGTGCTGGGGGCAGGTCGTGGAAGCCTGCATCATCGGGCAGGCCTGCCAGTCACGTCTCGTGACCATTGCCAGCCCTGCTGAGCTGAGCCCTCAGGCCTGAGTCTTCTGGAGGTGGCTGGAGTGGTGCAGTGTTTGTTGAGCAAAACCACCAGTTTTGAATCTTTGGCATGTAGAATTGAGACTTCCTTGCTTTGATCATTGGGTCATTCACTCAACAAATGAGTCCTCTGTGTCCCAGGCCCTGTGCTGCAGGGCATGGAGCGTGCAGCAGGACAGTGGCTGCAGGGGCAGACGGCAGCTGCGGTCTGTTGCTGTTGTGAGGGCAGCGTCTCACAAGCCCAGCTGCAGGGCTGGCGGACCTCCACGTGGGGACAAGGCCCATCTCTGCCTACGACCTCCCATCAGCCTCTGCGAGGGGCTGTCTCAGGCACATGCAGGAGCCGTTATTTCGGAGGTGAGGGCACCCTAGCAAGGGGCTGTGACTCTCCTTAGTGGTCCCATTGTTGTTTGCTGCTGCAGGCCACCACCAGAGACCCCAGCTAGGCACAGTGGCAAAGGGGTCAGCCCAGGTGTGCAGGGGCACCCAGTGTGTCCTGCCACCCAGTGCCTGGCTCCGCCCTGCCCAGGTGGGATCCTCCCAGGGAGCTGGACACTGGGGAGGCCTGTGGGGTGCCGGTGCTGAGCTTGCCTTGGCCTGGCCTAACAGGCCTCCTCCTCAGACAGTGGCCCTCGGCAGGCCATGCTGAGTGTCCCCAATGGTCAGAAGACGTTTTAGTTGTTTTTGTGACTGTCCCAAGACCCTCTTCCTTTGTTAGATCATGGGAGAGGGCGTGCCACGTGGCTGCCCAGTCGAGGAGGTCCGTGTCCCTCGGGCTTGCAGGAAGCTCTCCTGTCGCCACTGGAGCCCTCGCCGCACCAGACGCTCACTAATTACAGAAAGGACAAGCTATCGATTGTGCTGAGGGTGGAACTTAGTCACTCGACCTCTGTGCCACGTTCCAAATGTGTGTTCTTGAAGCACAGAAAATGCAAAGTGGAACACATTTGGTTTGCAACACCAGGCTGGAAAGCCACAGGCTTCCCCTCTGGTGGAAGAGAGCCCAGAAGGCGGCACTTGGCAGGAGGCACAGAGGAGAGGGAAGAGACGCGTTCCCGCGCCCAGGAGACACCAGGCAGGCACAGCTGGGGCTTGGCACTGGTGCCGGGCAGAGCCCTGAGCACGGAGGAGGCGGGGTGCCTTTGGCCTGCTGCAGAGGGACCCTCCCTCAGTCTCCTGTTCCCATGGGTGGGCACAGTGCCCTGCAGGCCCTGCTGCTGTGAGATGTCCCCCAGGGCCATCTGGCTGTCCTCCCAGGCCAGTGCCTCCAGTAGGCAGATGCACAGCAGCAGGGCATGCCCTTGGAGCTGCTGCCAGCCTCCTCACAAAATGGTCTCTAAGGTCCTGTGCCTGGCACCCCCGTAGGCACATCTCCAAGTCACCTCCTGGAGCCCGTCCCTGCTCCACAGGAGAGCGAACCTGGCCCTAGGAAGGTGAACAGTGCACCTGGTGCCTCCAGCCAGGTCCACGTGACCCGGAGTCCTGCCCTCTGTCCCTTCCACCAGCCAGGCACCCTTGGTTCGTGGGGTCACCAGGTTCCAAGTTGCCCACAGTCCCCTCTGCTGCCACCTGTTCTCTGTGGCATGTGCACAGAGGCCTGGAAGGTTGCAAGTAGGTGCAGTGGCCCGAGGTCACGAACCCCTGTCCCTGCTGACAGCCTCAGACTCAGGAAGGAGACCTCTGATTTCAAGCCTCCCCCCACCCCCTCCCGAGGGAGGGCAAGGCTCTGTGTGTTTATTTGCTTTGTTTGTGGAAAGGGCCCGCTGTGAGGAGGTGGTAGCTGTGTCGGTGGGGGGTGTGCTCCGGGAGCCATCTGTCTCTTTATGCCAGCCCCGCACCTAGCGGGGACATGGTGGCCCCTTAGTCACTTGTGTGGGAAGCTGTTGATCAGGCTCGTGGCCTGGGAAGCTGAATGCCTTCAGCTGAGGCCAGGGACCTGCTCCCACATGGAGCAGGTGCCGGGTGGGTGCCTGGGACCTCACTGCCTTTGACTGCAGCCCTCTGTCCTGTCAGGACACCCCTCCAGGGACCTAGGTTGTCCGTGTGGCAGTGCTCACAGGGGGCTGCTCGGTGCAGACAGGTTGAGGCTTGCGAGGCAGAGGTAGGCCCCTAGGCCTGCCCCGGGACTTGCAGAACTGGGAACATCCAGCACTTGCCACTGTCCCTGGAGACAGGATGGTGCTGGGGCTGTCCTTCGGCCTCTTTGTCCCAGGCTCTTGTGAAGTCTTGGCCACATCCCCTGGCAGCCTCCTGCACGTCCGTCATCAGATAGCCTCAATTTTTTTTTTTTTTTTTTTTTTTTTTTTTTTTTTTTTTTTTTTTTTTGGTACGGGGATTGAACTCAGGGGCACTGGACCACTGGGCCACATCCCCAGCCCTTTTTTGTATTTATTAGAGACAGGGTCTCACTGAGTTGCTACGTGCCTCTCCATGGCTGAGGCTGGCTTTGAACTCGCGATCCTCCTGCCTCAGCCTCCCAAGTGCTGGGATGACAGGCGTGCGCCACGGCACCCGGCTGAGATAGCGTCAGTTTTGACTGAGAGCAGACCTGGCTGCTGAGCGCACTGTGAGAATCCGACATGAAGGGACACTGGGGCAGCCGGAGGCTGGCGCTGGGTGCTGCTGGAGTCCCTGCACCTCAGCTCGCGCCTCAGGACCCGCCCTGAAGGACCCAGTGAGCTAAGCGTCCAGAGCTGTGGACGCATGCCTTCTGGCTCACCTAACGAGCTGATGGTTGCCGAGGTCGTAAGTGTCCAACAGTTTGGAGTAATATGGTGGAGGGTGTCCCTAGGTCTGACGGAGGACAAGCTCAGGAAAGCCCCACCAGCTGCACTGTCACGGCTGCAGGTGAGGTGGGGAGGGACAGGGTAAGGTGAGCAAGACCTGTCCCACATGGCCCTGTTATGTTCCTTAGGGTGCGCCTCGGGGTACCTTGCTAACCTCCCCATTGCCCTGGTAAGGACCCAGCCTGGTGCTGCCACATGCTGGTTCCAGGTACAGGCAGTGCTCCCCTGTGGGTGCTCCTCCTCTAAATCCCAGACCAGAGCATCGAGACCCAGGTCTCCCGGGTTGACCCCTCTGGCAGGCCCTGCACTTGACCCGTGCCTTGCGTCTGCACCAGGTGGGGGGACAGGCTGCTCCCCACTGGACAGATGTGGGTGGTGAGGAGCTTGCCTGAGGATCTACCGCCTGGCTCTCTCTGGCAGACCCAGCCGCGGTCCATTGCCTGGTACGCCACAGGCCGCTGGGGATGACCGTCCCGTGTCAAGGCCTGCCTCTGCCATTTGGTAGGTCTGCCCCGCTGGTGGCGAGCAGCAACTACTGGAAGATGGTCTGTGCACCGTGTGGGTTGGGAGGGTCTACGCCAGGCCTCCTTCCGCCACGGCTGGCCTCCCTGAAGCCTCTGCCCCTGCCCAGTGTCACTTGGCTGCTCTTGCCCCGTGAGGCCTGCTTTTTCTCCAGGGGGCAGCCTGCCCCTCCCGGGACCCAGCCGTGCCCTCCCCCTGCTCTGCCATTCTCTTGCCGTGCAGTTGTCACTAGTCTGCGCACTACGTTATTTTTCTGTGTATTATTGGTCCCTGAGGATGGGGTCCTCGGCTCCCAGCACAGAACAGCACTTGGGGACTGAATGGAGACTTGTCACTTGCAGAGAAGGTGTTTAGTTTTAATTTAGCAAGAGTTTCCTCCACCCACCGCCCCTTATGTGCTGGGGTTTGGGTTGGGGTGCCCGCCACACTGACCTGTGACCCCTGTGCTGGCCTGGGGTGTAAGGGCTTCACTGAGGTGTGATCACACGCAGCACAGTCCACTCATGCGTAGTGGGTAGCTCATGGTTTCCAGGCACCCAGCTCGCACCTCGTCACCACAGGCCACATTAGGACACTCCCCAGCCCTTGGTCTCCCAGCCCCTCTGTTGTCCCAGCTCCAGCAGCCACCGATCACTTGTCTCTGTGCTTGCTCGCTGTGAGTGCTGCACGCGAATGGTCTCCGTCGATACATGGCCCCTCGTGGTGGGCCTCTCTCTGTTGGTTTTGCACGGTGGTGTTGAACGTGGACTGTGAGGGCCTCGAGCTTGGCCCACATCATGGCAGAGCAGTGTAGGGAGGGTCATAGGGCTGGTGAGCTCCGAGGCTGGGATTAGGGCAGGCCAGCTGCTCCCCCTGCCCTGGACGGGAGGTGGTGCTGGCTTCTGGGCGGAGTGGGGGGCCTCCCGGGAAAGGGTGTGCAGCAAGGTGGGGCCCTGAGGTGGCAGGCCTGTGTCCTCGCAGGGACCGCTTGGACTTAGGGCTGTCAAGGCCAGCTTTGAGGGTACATGGCAGCAGAGTGGGGACCAGCTACCACTCAGCCATACACAGGTTGCAAGGGGCCTGGCCAAACGAGCTGGGCAAAAAACGAACCAATCTTTTTTTTTTCTTTTCTTTCTTTTTTTTTTTTTTAAGTTTAGACCTTTATTTATTATTTTTATGCAGTGCTGAGGATTGAACCCAGTGCCTCCCAGGTGCTAGGCACGCACTGTACCACTGAGCCCCAGCCCCAGCCTAACAAACTGGTCTTACTTTGAGATTTCCGACCCTTGGTGCCAGTGCAGCTTGTTCACCGTGAGCAGCCACCGAGTGCGCAGGCTCCCAGATCCATCTGGCCCCAGGCCAAATAGAGCAGGAACAAGCATCATCAGAGAGAGGCCCACGGTGCCCAGTGTGCCCAGCCCAGAGGAATCCACAGAGAGGCATCTCCTGGGCCAGCAGCCTCCCTATCCACCACAGGGTCCTGGCCTTGGGTGGGCCATTCCTGGTGGCTTCAGGGCACCCATGGTGGCTCCTCGGCTCATGCTCTTCATTCTGCAGAGCCATTTGCTCCTTCCTGGCTCCCTTGAGCTCTGAGAGCACTTGGCTGGGGACCACTTGGGGCCCAGGTACCTGGCCAGTATCCCACGCTGCATGTCCCCAGCAGTGCCAGGGAAGAAGCAAGAAGTCTCTTCCCACATCAGTCAGGCCTGGGCCCAGCAGAAGGCCCAGGCAAACGTCTCCTTGGTCCAGCTGCCTTTCATAGACCCAGCACACGCTCTTTGGAGGGCTTCCTCACGTCCAAGCCCCTTGCCTCCTTTGCTCTCTCTGGGGGACAGGTGCTCCCCCAGGTAGAGGGAGGGCCGCCAGCAAAGGGCGGGCTTTTATGCCAGAAGGAGTTTGTGTGTGTGGTCCAGTGCACCTAGCCTCTCCAGTGCTCCCCACAACCCAGCCTGCACCCCCGTGTCTGCCAAAGCCAGCAAATCCCAGTGCCTGTGGGGTCGGGGCCATGGCTCAGTGGTAGAGCACTCAGCTCGCAAGTGTGAGGCCCTGGATTCGATCCTCAGCACCACATAAATAAAATAAATTGGTACTGTGTCTGCCTACAACTAAAAATATATATATTTTTTTAAAAAATCCCAGTGCCAGCTGGGCATGGTGGCGCACGCCTGTAATCCCAGCACTTTGGGAGGCTGAGGCAGGAGGATCACGAGTTCAAAGCCAGCCTCAGCAATGGTGAGGCACTTAGTAACTCAGTGAGACCCTGTCTCTAATAAAATACAAAAAAGGGCTGGGATGTGGCCCAGTGGTAGAGTGTCCCTGAGTTCAATCCCTAGTACCAAAAAAAAAAAAAAAAAAAAAAAAATCCCAGTGCCCAGCCCATCAGGCCCCAGTTCTGCGTCCAGCTCCCAAAGGCCCACAAGCTCCGTAGGGCTGGCTCTGCCCAAGGTGAGGTCCCCTGAGAGGCAGGCAGGAAGGCCTCAGCCATACCAAGAGACTCCGTGGGGCAGAGGGATGGAAACGCCACCACGCTTCTAGCCTGGTGGCTTTGACCTTGCATTCTTGGCCACTTCGTGTGTCTCCCAGGTGAGCAGGACTGGATGAAGATGGGTGGGACCACACAAAAGGAGGGCCGTGCCTAGCAGCACCACATCACTTGGGAGCTCGTAAAAACTGAGTCTCAACCCCAACCCCAGACTTACTGAATCAGACTCTGCACGGACGAGATCCTCAGATGCACGTGAGAAGCCCTGCCCTGCACATCCTGCTTACCTGTGCGTGGGAGCCCTCTGCGGGGGCCCCATCTGGGGCTCAAGCCCACCAGCCCCCAGAAGGCTCGGGGGGCTTGCCCTCATAGAACTTACGCTAATGCGGAGAAAGAACTTTTCCTTCCCTGGGCTGTTTGAAGTCGCATTGCACAGCCTGGAGTTTTACTTTCCTAAGTCAGCCAGAGGTCAGAGCAGCAGGAGGGATTCCTTCTGTAAAGCATCTTAGAAAAGCCACCATTTCCACGTGTGTGCCCAAGATCTTCCAACAGCACTCACAGCCCCTGTGGGGGCCTGACCCTGTGTCTTTCAATACCCTTGTGTCTGACTGACACCAGCTGGCAAAGGCTGGACAGTGTGCGCCTGGTGACATTTAGGGAGCAATTCTGGAGAAGGCTGAAGGGAGGAAGTATTTGGTGTGACTGTAGTCCTCTCTTCTGCCAGTATACCATTTGTCTGTAGAACACGTTGGCCTAAAAATAGCTGCTGGACTTGGAGTCATAGTGGATGAAGGGCAGCGGCCCCGTTTCCTTGGCTTACAGACACCCTCAAAACGTCGCAATGAAATGGCATCCCAGGGGAATTAGCACAGCTCATTAAGCCTGACTCCTAGCCAGGGCAATGCCAGACAGAACTTGGTGGTGGCACAGATGGGGCCTCAGAAGTGACCACCTAATGCTCCTGCTTTGGCATCTGCCCAGGGTCCATGGCAGGCCACTCCTGAGAGTGAAGGGGCTACTACTGCCCTTCACGATGCCAGCCTGCCAACAGGCGTAAACCAGGACCATCCTGGGCAGAACCCACAGCCTTAACCAAAATGTCCACCAGTCAGCCTGCTGCGGCCACTGAGGATGCGGTGCAGCCTGTCACGTTGTTCAGAGGAAGGAACAGTATCGAGGTGCCTTAGGTCTGAGAGGTCACTTTCTGAGCATCTGTGTGGCCAGAGCAGGTTGACAGGGCCACCTCCCCACAAAGCAGGCCCTGTTGCACCTGAGGCAGGCCAGCGGCCTTCTCAAGGTCACAGCCAGATCAGTATTCCTGCTTTGCCTAGGATCACGTGCCGTGGGCATCTGGCTTCCCCTGGCCTCGGGACAAATGCAAGGCTCCTCTTCCCTTGCTCCCTGCTCATACCCGGCTCTAGCGCCAGCCTTCCCACCTTTCATTATCAAGTGCATTTTCAGCTGAAGTGCATTACCAAAGGGACGCTGGGCTTGGAATTGCACCCACTGTGAAAGGTAAGGTGGGCATGTCCATAGGACTCGGCCGGTCTCTGCCAAGTTGGGAGGAGGCCTGGCACCCAGCAGCCCCAGGAGGCCATCAGAGCCAAGTTGGGTCCAAACCCTCCTGGGACAGTGCAGACACACAAGTGGGGGCACCTGATCCTGGGAAGGACAGGGCCCTGGGACCAGGTCACACAGCCTGCCTCGGGGGTTCTGCCTCCTGTCTAACCTGCACTTCTGTGTGGCCCACAGCCCGAGACCGAGGATGAGAAAAAGCGCTTTGAAGAAGGCAAAGGACGGTACCTGCAGATGAAGGCAAAGCGACAGGGCCATTCAGAGCCACAGCCCTAGACCCTCCTCCGCCACCGGGGCCTGAGCATCTGCGGTGACAGCCCTGGTTTCAGTCACTTAGAAGTTATCCCCTTGGCCAAAACCCCCACTCCCGTTGAGAGCTGGTGCTGTGTGACGTATCCATGTGGCAGTGTTAACCTGCGCCCTGTCCCGAGAGCCTGTGCACCAAAGCTTTATTTATATCCTTCCAGTATAAACGCTGCGCAGTATTGTCCCAATGCTGGAGCCATCCACGGGCACCCAGGGAATGCTCCCGAGCACACTGAGGTATGTGAAGAGCCCAGCGCCCTAATAAAGCTGCTGTTTGGCTGGACCTGTGGAGCCTGGTGGTCTTCTGTCAGGGGTCTGCTCTCCCACCGGACACGGGGTGGGGGGTCCCGCGTGCAGCCTCAGCCTTCCATTCCTGTGCGCTTGCGCCTTCCTCCTGGGCCCCGCCCCTCGGCCCCAACCCCCACGTGGGCCCCAGGGTCTCAGGCATGGACTCAGGGCCTGGTCCTCCACCTTGTTGTGTACGTGTGCGGGGAGAGCATCTGTGTGTGCCTGGGGGGTGTGTACCTCGGGTCCAGCAGCCCCACTCTCCAACCCAGTCCACCAGACACACCCTTGAAGGTGGCGCCTGGGCTTGTCCCTGAAGCCCAAACCCCTCCGTCCCGCTGCCTGGAGAGGAGACTGGCCCCCCAACAGCTGCAGCCTGCACGCGGCTTCTTGGGCCCCTACAGAGAACCAGCTCCAGATGTAGAAACGCCCGCCAAGAGCTTTGGAATCCGTCTTGGGCCCCGTTCCCAGCTGACGGGGTTATTTCCTGCCTGGGAACAAGGGGAGGGAGAACAAGCTCAAACCTCGTGAAGACCCGGCAACTCTGCCCCGCTACCCCTCAGCCCCTGGAGGCTGGCTCAGGCAGCGCTGATCACCCCCAGCGCTGATCACCCCCAGCTCCACCCACAACCTGTGCCACAGGGAGGCCCCGGGCTCAGAGTGATGAGGAAACCACCGAGGGCAAGCAGAAAGCTAGCTGAGGCCAGCTAGGCCGTGCTCCGTGACCCAGAGCCAGCCACACGGTCCCCAGCAGTGCCTGGGCTCACTGAGGGGGGTAGGGACCTAGGCATCCGCATCCTTCATAACAAGGTGGGCCTGGCATCAGACTCCCCGGTTCTGCCCCACCTTGGACACTCACACCTGACCTTGGGGAAGTCCAGTACCTAAAACCCACCACCCAGGTGCATGAAGCACAAAGTACCAGGCCCAAGATAGCATGGAATAAGTAAACCCAGGGCAGCCATTAAGGACCCATCTGCCATATGCCCTAAAGCCAGCTGAGGTTGGAGAGGCATCAATGACCGCAGCAGGCTGGGGCTGGGGCTCCGCGGCAGGGCGCTCGCCTCGCACGTGCGGGGCCCAGGCTCGATCCTCAGCACCACGTAAACATAAATGCATTGTATTGTGTACAACTAAAGTAAATAACTATTAAAAAGATAATAACAGCACCAAGTAAGCCTGGCTGGTGCTGGGAGACCAGGCCTGGGGAAGGCTGCTTTGTCCACAGGCAGAGGCGTGGCTCTTGGTGGCTGAATCTTAGAAATGGCATGCTTGGGGCTGGGAGTGTAGCTCAGCTGTGGAACCCGCCTAGCTGCTCAAGGGCCTGAGTTCAATCCTCACACCAAAAAAGAGAAGAAAAGAGAAAAAAAATGCCGCATTTGATTACAGCTGCCCTATCCCTGCCTCCCATTGCTGGCAATCTATTTATAACCAGGGCCACCTGGATGGGGAACTGGCCTGTCCATGGAGGGCTCACTAGGGATACTGAGGCCCCGAGCACCCAAAAGCCATGGGGAGTGTGGAAGAGGGCATGGCCGGGGCTCCCCTTCCCCAGGGAGCTCTGCATGTTACTGTGGAGTCTCTCTACAAATAACTGCTGTCATGACTAGCCCCAAGGCCCACCTTGGGCCCCCAAAAGATGCTCAGGGACCTGGGTTGTGAGTATGGTCTAAATGGGCACAAAAGCCAGGTTGTCCAGTGCTAGGCAGACCTGCCCGGCCAGGCAAGTGCCAGGCAGCTCTGTGCTGCAGTTGGTTTGGGTCTCATCCTGGCCGGGTGCCGGCCCTGCAGACACAGGGCTACCTGCCAAGGGAGGCTTCCCCTGTGCCCAGAAAGGACAGTGCTGTGCCCAGCAGCCCTGAGCCTGGAACTCACTATGTGTGGCCACGGGTTTCTTAAGACACAGGTGCCATGCTCACCTGCACAGCAGGCTAAGGTACAGCTCTACTCTTTGGAGCAGTCTCCAGAGACCCTCATTGAGGAGCAGGCCGTTTTCTCCTAGATGGGATAAGCTTCAGTTGTCAGTCTGTGGGTGACTGTACCCTACCAGGCTAACAGGAGGAGGTCATCAGAGGGAGGGAATCAGGCTGCTGACCTGGGACTATCCCAGCTGCAAGGTGGGGGACAGGGCTTGAGGGGTCATCTCTGAGCCCACATGGGGAGGGGTGGTCACAGGGCAGCCCCACCTCCATGCACTATTCCTTTAATGGGCCCCCAAGGCCCAGGGATAAATTGGAATCCTCAGCAGGCTTAACCTCGCCTCTTGCTGCTCTGGCTCTGGACCAAGGAACTCGGGGTTCCTAGAAACCGCCAGTCCTCAGGAAAACAGGTCCTGTCCACACCCCGCCACGATTGCTCACCTTAGACGTGGCTTCCTCCGGGAAGGTCTCCCTGAGCCTGCCACTGCCTCCCACCCCAGCCCCGGGTTCTCACTGGCCACTCCTGTCCCAGCTCCCTCTGGCCCGCCAGCCCCGCCAGCCCTGGGCCTGGGTCTTTCCAGGAGGCCGCGGCAGGATGGACTGTCCAAGACCAAGCGCAGGGATGCGTCGCCCGCGGCGCGGGACTGAAGCCCCCGCTGCGGGGGAGGGGCAGACCGCGGACGGACAGACGGACGGTGCTGCGGGCCATGCCTGGGAGCAGGCGGGGCGGGGCGGGCCGAGGGGCGGCGCGGAGGCCCCGGCGGAGGCATGCGCCCTGGTCCGCCCCCCGCCCCCGGGCCCAGCGCAGCCAGGCGAGCGGCGGGAGCACAGCGCGGCCGCGGCGGAGGCGGCGCCGAGGGAGGGAGGGAAGGGCGGCGGGCCGAGCGGAGCGCTCCGGCCATCGGTGTCCGCCGCCAGGATGCCCCGGCCCGCGGGCCGCTCCGCCGCCAGCAGCCCCGGGCGGCCCGCGCTCGGTCCCGGGACGCGGGCACCGCAGCCCGAGCCGGAGGCGGGAACGGCGAGCAGGAGCCCCGAGAGCCCCAAAACAGGGTGAGCGTCGCCGCCCTGGCCCGGGGGCGGCCGGGCGGGAAATTCCCGCGGGAGGATTCGGAGGGGAGGGCACTGTCGGGCGCTCTGTCCGTCGCATGGCCTGTCCGAGGGGCCATGGGCACCCCTTAGGGCTGGAACCTCCCCAACTTGGGAACCTTCAGGGTAACTTCCCCGGAGCCAGCCCCTCCCTCGGTTCCCGCGTCCCCAGGCCTGGCAACTCCACCCGCAGGGGCCCACGGAGGTCTAGGGTGGCCACTATGGGGGTCCTGGGCCCGCCCCTTCCCCCGCACAACCCTGAGAGTGCCTGAGAGCCGCCGTCCCGCCAGCTTCCGACTCCCCGGGCGGTCACTCGGACGCGCCCTCGGGGATGGGCAGGACTAGGGGGACCCACTGGGGACTGGCAGGCGGGGGAGCGTCTGTTGGAGACGTGGAGGGTGATCCGAGCCCCCGGGTCTGGGATCGCAGGGCTCGGGAATTCGGGGGGGTGTGAGCTGCGTGCCCCGCCCCTGAGCGGCTGCAGGGCCGAGCTCTGCAGGACCGTTGGCGCAGCACCCGCGGAAACCCGCGTGGGGGTTAGGAGCCCGGAGAGCAGGCCCGCTCCGGGCGGGCGCAGCCAGAGCCCGGGGAATCCTTTCAAGTTCTGGGTTCTCTTTGTTGCGCAATAGAGCCCTGCGGCCGCGCGGCCTCATTGGCCCGGGTCCGTGACGTCACGGACCCGGCCCCGCCTGCAGACCCTGAGGAGGGAGGCTTCAAGGCCTGGGTGGGTCCCCGGCCAGTACACTGGCACCTGCAGTCTGCCCTGAGTTGGGGAAGGCATGCACACTGGCAGGGAGTGGGGAGCCTCATCCTGCAAATGCTGAGGATACTTTAAGTGCTGGTCGGGAGGAGCTTTGCTAGCCGGGCAGTGACAGGCCCAGGACCTCAGCCTGGGGTTGGGACCCTGGTGGCTGCTGCTCCCTGTGAAGCATGAATTGCAGGTCTGTGCTCAGTGGATCTGCGGTCATCAGCATGCAGGAGAGGGACGTGATGTTCTCGCAGCCAGTCCCCTGTCACTCTTCACCTGAAGACCTGTGTCTACCCCCATCACCACACCAGGACATTACTCCCCCACCCAGACCACGTGTCCAGGAGCTCAGGGTTCCAACCTCTCTGTTGCACTCAGCTTGGAGCAGTGGTGTTCCCAGACAGTAGGATCTGCCCTGCGAGGACAGGAGGCCCAGGACTAACTCAGCCTCTTGCAACAGCAACACAAATGCCTCATTCCCGGACATTTTAGGGTTTGAGAGGTCGAGACTTTGGTGTCAGGCACGTGGAGTTTGGGTCCTGGCTCGGGCACATAGTGGCATGGGCAAATGGTTTTACCTTTCTCTGCCTCTACTGGTCATCTTTAAAATGGGGATGGCAACATTATTCATCACACAAAATTGCTGGGGACACTAAGTGGTAGGAGTGGACCTGTTTGCAGGAGGATGCTTCCTCCCTCACCCAGGGGGCACGTTTCCCTGCCCATAGACCTAGAGCTTTCCCTTCAGCAAGGCACTGTTAGGCTAGACAAGGCAAAGAACTGGCACTGTCAAGTGTTGGGCTGCTGGCAGTCTGGGGCCTTCCTCGCCACTCTACCAGTCATCAACACATGGTCAGGGTGAACCAGACAGGGCCAAAGTGACAAAGGTCAGACAGAGCAGGCTTGGGCATCTACAGCTGAGGCAGCCCGACACAGGTAGAAACAGATCCTGGCCCGCCAGGTTCATGCTGAGTCCTGTTACCTATCTGATGCCGTAGAGGTTGCTGGTGTCTGTCTGTAGCCTCTGGCCCATGGTCGTCATCTACCCTCAAACCAAAGATGGGATGCAGACCTGTGGCCTCCTTACCCCAAGGCTGGTCTGAGGCTCACCTGCACTAACCTCAGGGTCTTGGCCTTGCAAGCAATTTTTTTGTTTGTTTGTTTGTACTGGGGAAACTCAGGGGCACTCGACCACTGGGCCACATCCCCAGCCCTTTTATGTACTTCATTAGAGACAAGGTCTCACTGAGTTGCTAAGTGCCTTGCCATTGCTGTGGCTGGCTTTGAACTCACGATCCTCCTGCCTCAGCCTCCCTAGAGCTGGTATTACAGGTGTGCGCCACCATGCCCGGCCCTTGCAAGCAATTTACTAAGAATTTGCTCCATGACCAGCTACACCCCTGGCACCCCCTGGCATAGCTCATTAGCTACCCCCCCTTAATCCTTCAAGGTTGGCACTGTCGTGTCTGATGATAAAAGGGGGGCACAGAGGCATCAGGTAACAAGCTGGGAGCAGGGGCTGTGTCCAGCAGCCTCTTAAGCCTACTCTTTCTTCCTCACCTTGTGGCCTCTGCACCATGGCCGGAGAGCCTTCCTGGGCACAGGAACAGCTGCTGGACGGTCACCCTACCTCCCAAGGTCTTTGTGTCCACCTTCTACACCCTCACCCTGGCCACCTGCTTCCCACCCTACCTTCCACACTGGCTGTGGGTACTGGAAGGGAGGCTGCTCTGTTTGGGAAGGAATTTCCCGGCCACAGCTGTCCCCTCCCCTGGCCCAGAAGCTGTTAAGGAGCATTCATGTCCAGACTACACTCCTCCCCTGGGCCAAGGGTCTCTCAGTAGGCCTGGGGCAGGGACCCAGAAATGAATGAGGTACATTGCTTGGGCGTCCCTGAGTGTCCCAGGGAGCAGGCAGCGGACGTACCAAAGAGCTCCAGACCACTGCTGAGTGCTGTTGCACACGCCTGTGATCCCAGCAACTCGGGGGCTGAGGCAGGAGGATCACAAGTTTGAGGCTAGCCTGGGTAACCAAGTGTGACCATCTCAAATTTAAAAAATAATAATAAGGACTGGGGATGTAGCTCAGTTGTAGAGTGCCTCTTGGTTCAGTCCCCAGTAGAGGGGAAAAAAAGGCTGGCCAGGACATTGCTTTCCCTGCCTGAGAGCCAGGTAATTTGGCTGAGGCTTCAGTGGCCTCTCCCTCCCCGGCTGGACACACACCATTCCCGGGGGGGTCCTGTGTCTGGTGGTTGGTGCCTAGCCAGTGCTCTGCACAGGGAGGTGGCCCAGGGCTGCCAGGCTGGGAAGGGGGAGGGAGGGACTTGTCACCCAGGCCTCTGGCAGGACGTGCCCAACACCCTGTGTCCCTGGCTCACATCCAAAGGCAGTTGGCAATTCCTCCGCGGAGTCAAGGTGCAGGCGCTGGGCTGCCCTCAAGCCAGTGCTGCCCATGGCATCGTCTCATAATACTGACCGCCACCACAGAGCACCCACTCTATGCAAGACCCAGACCTAGGGCTTCAGAGATGTGGTGGCTGTTCACCCCAGTCCCCATGGAAGAAGCAGGGCAGGGCGGGTCAGAGGAAGACAGGGTACAGGGACCCTTCCCGACCCCACACCAAGGGAGCTGGAGCTTTATCCCTAGCCTGCAGTTGGACTGGGGCCTGTCGGGGGGCCCACCTGTGGAAGGCCAACTGGGGTGTGACTGGCTGAAGCAGGTGGCCCTTCCCAGGGTGGGGCATGAAAGTGGTCCCAGTTCACCCCTGCCTCACAGGTCACTTGGTGGATCAGGAAGGGGAGGGAGTTTCAGGAGTCTTTCCTCCTGGGCACAGCCTCCTTGGGCCAAATGAGGTAGGATGAATTAAGGGAACAGCCCCTGAGCTGTCCGCTGGGGTGGCCTAGGGCGGGCGGTGTGAGGACCTTGGGACATCTGATGGGAAGAGGGCTTGTTCTGGGACAGGACCATGACCCACTTGGGGCTAGAGTGTCCATTGGCCTGTGGATGCAGATGACCTGAAAGAGAGCCCAGATTCTAAGCCTTGATCAGGAGTGGGCAGAAGTGAGGGAACATGCAGTTATTGGGCACCCCTGTATACACTTCCCTGGGTGCCCGGGTCATGGGCAGGAGGCCTGGTGTGAGACAGGACCAGACAGACGGGGACTCCCCGCCTCTCACAGCCCAGAGCTCCCGTGCCGTGGTCAGCGGGGAGTCACCGAGTGCTCCCCCGCCCCCCAGCTGCTCGTGGTTCCTGGCGTCCCCGAGCCACCGCGTGTGAGGGCTGCTGCTCACGCCAAGGTCTGACTCCAAGGAGGATGCCTCGGCCGCGCCCGCTCCCGTGCGCACCATGAGTGATGAGCGGCGCCTGCCTGGCAGCGCGGTGGGCTGGCTGGCGTGTGGAGGCCTCTCCCTGCTGGCCAACGCCTGGGGCATCCTCAGTGTGGGTGCCAAGCAGAAGAAGTGGAAGCCACTGGAGTTCCTGCTGTGCACGCTCGCGGCCACCCACATGCTCAACGTGGCCGTGCCCATCGCCACCTACGCTGTGGTGCAGCTGCGACGGCAGCGCCCTGACTATGAGTGGAATGAGGGCCTCTGCAAGGTCTTCGTGTCCACCTTCTACACCCTCACCCTGGCCACCTGCTTCTCCGTCACCTCCCTCTCCTATCACCGCATGTGGATGGTCCGCTGGCCTGTCAACTACAGGTGAGCGCGTGAGAGTGGGTGTCCTTATGAGGGACCGTGCACGACAGAGCCCAGTGTACCTGTGCGCACCTGCAAGGGCGCTGTGTGATCGTGCCACACCTGGGCTGTGCAGGAGTGGGCAGGGAGGTCAGGAGGATGGCTCTGGGTGCTGGGACACGCACATATGGGTGTGAGTACACACGTGGCTGGTGGAGGAATACCTGGCAAGAGGGGTGTGGGCAGTGTGCACAGGCATCTCCCATGAGGGACAGGCCCCACCACGCTGACTGAGCCATGACTCATGTAGGGGGGACAGCTGGGCACGGTCAGGACCCTCTGCAGGTCCTGCGAGTGACGCTGGTTTCCTCTGCCCCACGCCAGGCTGAGCAATGCCAAGAAGCAAGCAGTGCACACAGTCATGGGCATCTGGATGGTGTCCTTCATCCTGTCCGCTCTGCCTGCTGTCGGCTGGCACGACACAAGTGAGCGCTTCTATACCCACGGCTGCCGCTTCATCGTGGCTGAGATCGGCCTGGGCTTTGGTGTCTGCTTCTTGCTGCTAGTGGGTGGCAGCGTGGCCATGGGGGTGGTCTGCACAGCCATCGCCCTTTTCCAGACGCTGGTGGTGCAGGTGGGACGCCAGGCTGACCGTCACACCTTCACTGTGCCCACCATCGTGGTGCAGGATGCACAGGGCAAGCGCCGCTCTTCCATCGATGGCTCAGAGCCCGCCAGAACCTCGCTGCAGATCACAGGCCTGGTGGCCACCATCGTGGTCATCTATGACTGCCTCATGGGCTTCCCTGTACTGGTGGGTGAGGGTGTTAGGTGGGAGCCTGGCAGGGGCCGTGGGCTTGGGGCAGTTGGGGGCTGGGCATCGGGTGGTCAAGACTCAGACCCCGTCCCTTCAGCTGCACATTATCATGCCCATTTACAGGTTTGAAAAGCAAGGTTCAGAGAAGTGTATGGCTTCTTTCAAAAGTCAGGGCAGCCCGGGTGGGACTTGAACCCACATCGGGTGACTACGGTCTCTTCTGCCACACTGCAAAGGGAATTCCTCCTCTCACCAGAGGCCACTTAGATGCAGAGTGAAGATGAAGTGACATGTCCATAGGCTTCCAGTAGGCCCAGGGCCCCAGATGTGGCAGGTCAGTAGCAAGGAGTCAGAGTGGGACAGGGCAAGGTCAGGGCAGACCTTGAACATTCTAGGAAGTTATGCTTGATCCTAAGGGCTCAGGAAGGTCAAGGTGAGGGCTGGTTATGGAAGGCCTTGATGATGAAGGTCGAGTAGGACTGCCGGGGCCTCTCTGCAGCTGGTACCCAGCTGGCCCAAGAGTGAACTCTGGACCCAGTAGCCAAACCCTCTGGCCATGAGGCTCCAGCCCAAGTGTCTGGAATGGGACAGGGAAGGGAGTCTCAGCCAGGGCCCCTCAGGAGGCTTTGTCCAAGCAGCAGGGAGGGCCATGTCCCTGGAGCCATTGCAGGACACAGCTCCAAAAAGGCCACTAGTGGGGTGGCAGCTTCAGGGTCGGGGGCTCCCTTGGGATGCAGCCCCTGCTTACCTGCTGCCCTGCCCACCAGCTACAGGGTCCTTAGGTGTACAGTGGGGTCCCACATCCTGTCCCTGTGCTGATGGCAGGATGGAGCTGAGAAACTATACAGCAACGTGGAACAGAGCGGGGCCTGGGAGGAGGTAAAGGCTCTGTCCTGGCTTCTCTTCAGAGCAGGGAAGTGCCATTTATGGACACTGTTATAGACAGTATCTGAAATCTATACCTCATCCTCTCTAGTGGGGGTTCTCTTAGCCCGTTTCACTTAGGAAGAAAACAAGCTCCAGAGAGGTTTAGTGGTTTTCTGAGGGTCACACAGCTCATAAATGGCAGAACTCCCATGAAGTCTGCAGTATGCCTACTTCTACTCTGTCGTAGGAATTGTTAAATGCCATTCTTTGCAGATGGGGAGGGCCATGAGGGTTCTCCTTGGACAAGAGAAATGAGGGGTCCCTGGGAACTGACCCAGAAGCCACTGGGGGTGTGAGCCCTGGATGCCTGGCATAGGGGCAGTGCTGA
Source organism: Tamias sibiricus (assembly GCA_025594165.1). Classification (NCBI taxonomy): domain Eukaryota; kingdom Metazoa; phylum Chordata; class Mammalia; order Rodentia; family Sciuridae; genus Tamias; species Tamias sibiricus. Next base: position 4,518,870 of record CM046658.1, on the reverse strand, counting down.
GGAGGTCACTAGCCAAGGAGGAGCAGGGGATAGGGGTTGGCAGAAAAGTGCAGGCTGGAGACCTGGTTCCCAGAACCACTCCTCACCTGCAAAGGGGGCAGTAAGCCGTGCTCACTTCTCCCCAGTGCTGCCAGGCACACTGTGAAGGGCTGGGCACACAGGGTCAGCTGGGCAGTGCTTGGTGGGCATGACACCCTTGCCCTTTCCTCCCCAAGGGTCTAGAATTCTATTTGTGACCACCACCTCCTTCTCTGGCCAGTGGGTTATTGGATCCCCTGTGTGGAGGGGGCAGCGGGGGCTGGGAGGGAAGCTGGGGGTGCTGCCATCAGGCCTAGCCCTGTGCCCACAGGTGGTGAGCTTCAGCAGCCTGCGGGCCGACGCCTCGGCACCCTGGATGGTGCTCTGTGTGCTGTGGTGCTCTGTGGCCCAGGCCCTGCTGCTGCCTGTATTCCTCTGGGCCTGTGACCGCTACCGGGCAGACCTCAAAGCTGTTTGGGAGAAGTGCGTGGCCCTCATGGCCAACGATGCGGACTCAGACGATGGTAAGGATGACCCACAGGTGTGGCCCCTGGGAAGAGTGACATCCGGGTGAGGTCAGTGGGAAAACAGCTGCCTTAAGACTCCCCCTGGCACTTAGGTGACCCCATTCCCAACTGCAGATACTCCCTGTATCTGCCCCAAGCTGAACATCTCACCAACATTGTTCCCATCATGCTTTGCTGCCCTGGGGTTCCAGATAATCCAACACTCTGGTTAACAGAGCAGTTGTGGGTACCAGACTACATGTGTCCCCCTGAGCTCCCAGCCTCACCCCACCCCAGCCTTAGAGTGAACTGCCACAGGGGCCCCTGCAGCAGTCACAGTGTCACCTTAGGCTGAGCCCTGGTTATGTGTAGGCACTCTTATGCCCGTGCATATTCAGTCCTAGGAAGTTCCCAAGGTAGCCTCAGGTCCCACCCCATCTCCCAGATGAGGAAAGTTGCTCAGTATCTGACCTCACAGGTTCAACTACAGGCTGGCACAGCCAGGATTTGGCCCAGGACCTCAGCTTGCTCTTTTCAGCTAACCACCCCCGTGCCTTGTGTGTGTGTATGTGTGAAATGGGGAGTCCCCTGGACTCCCTCCCATAGTCCCCAAAGTTTCTATGGCCCTGTGCCTCTGCCCTGCCCTTGTAGAGAGCAGCAGCCTGGAGGGCAGCGTCCCTCCAGACCTGGTGTTGGAGCGCTCCCTTGACTACAGCTATGGCGGTGACTTTGTGGCCCTGGACAGGATGGCCAAGTATGAGCTCTCTGCCCTGGAGGAGGGTCTGCCCCAGCTCTACCCACTGCGGCCCTTGCAGGAGGACAAGATGCAGTACCTCCAGGTAGGCGGTAGGGGACTTGGGGGGCAGATGTGGAAGGTGGGCCAGTCCGACGCCCCGCCCTTTTCTCTGAGCTCATCTCAGGCTCTTGACACCTTCCGGGGGGAATGGCATCACCCTCTGGGCTGGCCTGAGGTCACAGGTCACAGAGCCTGTGTGCAAGGGCTCAGGAGGGGCCCCCTGCCCCCTGTTTCCTGTGCTCTGGAGGAGTGGTCCCCCTGATGTCTGCTGTTTCCTTCCGGCTCGGCTCAGAAGCTACACACAACGCTGGGGCTCAGAGAGGCTGTCATTCGCTCCAAAGCTCACAGCTCCAAACCAGGCGGCCCGGTCCCCGGCCCATTGGCGTCCCTGCTTGAGTGCGGGGAGGTGTGGGTGCGGTTTTCCAGGAGGGCAATTCCTGGTTAAATCCCGCCCGGTCCTCAGGTACCAGCCACGCGGCGCTTCTCCCACGACGACGCGGACGTGTGGGCCGCCGTCCCGCTGCCCCACTTCCTGCCGCGCTGGGGCTCCGGCGAGGACCTGGCCGCCCTGGCACACCTGGTGCTGCCCTCGGGGCCCGACCGGCGCCGCGGCAGCTTGCTGGCCTTCGCTGAGGACGCGCCCCCGTTCCGCCCGCGCCGCCGCTCCGCAGAGAGCTTGCTGTCGCTGCGCCCCCTGGCCCTGGACGGCGGCCCGCGCCGCGCCCACGACTCTCCCCCCGGCAGCCCGCGCCGCCGGCCTGGGCCTGGCGCCCGCTCTGCCTCGGCCTCACTGTTGCCCGACGCTTTCGCCCTGACCGCCTTCGAGCGCGAGCCGCAGGCCCTGCGCCGCCCACCGGCCCCGGCCCGGCCCTTCCCCGCCTTGCGCGACACCCTCGACGGCTCGGAGCCCGGCGAGGCCCCGACGCCCCCTGGCGGTGCGCGGCGGAGCCCAGGGCCGCGCCGGGCCGCGCGTGCGCACGCCGGGCCCCTGCAGACGGGCCTGAGCGCGTCGTGGGGCGAGCCCGGCGGCCTGCACGCGGCGGGCGGCGGCGGCGGCGGTGGCAGTACCAGCAGCTTCCTGAGTTCGCCCTCTGAGTCCTCGGGCTACGTCACACTGCACTCGGACTCGCTGGGCTCAGCGTCCTAGATAGGGCTCATGGCGCCTCCCAAGAACACCAGGCAGGCAGGACCACCTGCGAGGACCACAGCACCAAAGATGCCACTTGCGTCCCGCGCAGACATGTGTCACCCCTCTCAGGGGTAAAAGAATAGGGGCCACAGCGCCTCTCTTCCGGCTTCTTCCTGACGGTATTACATGGGGGCACGATGGCTGTCCTGGACGCCTGCGCTGAGCACATCTCCTGGGACCAGTGAGGCGGGGCTTGGGTAGTGAGCAGTCTACACATTGGCTGTGCCAGCCCTCCGCAGCTTGACCAAGTGCAGGGACCCCTGAGACAGGGTCACCATCAGAGCAAAGTCCCAGCCTTGGGAAAGCTGGAACCAGAAACCACCCTCCAATCTGCACTGCAACTGCCACACCTCAGGGGCGTGGATTGCAGAGGGTCTCTTTAAGCACAGGGGTCTGCAGAGCCCAAACAAGCTCCCTGAGCAGGTCTCCCAGTCTACGGCCTGTTCTGCCTCAGTTTTCCTATCTGCAATGAACAGGTGACCACGTTCTCTCTCAGGGCTGTTTGAAGTCTGGCCCGCGTGCCCTGGCCACTGAGTGGACCAGGTGTAAAAGGTAATCAGGCCCTCTAGGGGTCCTTTATGAGGGTCAGGCTTCAGCATGTGGCCCCTAGGCCTGAGGCCTCCCTCTCAGTGCCCCTTGCCTCCTTGGAGACTCACACTCCACCCTAGGTAAGCACAACACTTCTGCACCCTCACCACTGGCACCACACCCACCATGACCACCATTAGTGTCCCCGTGCTCACTACTCCATCATAGTTGCCTGTCCCCCACCACATCGGCCACCTCTGTGACTTCTACCATGAAAGATGTGGACTCATGGTTCAAAGGACTAAAGCAAAGGGGGAGTGGGCTTACCCATCCCCAGCCTCACCCTTATCTACCCTGAAGTTTGGGCCCCTGGCAAGGGCCCTCCCCCACCCTGGGACAGGGCTTCTCTTTGCTCTCCCTCTTGCAGGCCTGGGCTCTGCCAGGGCCCATGTCTTCCCAGGTGAAGGAACGACTCAGGAAAAGCTGTGACCTTGTGGAGGGATAGCACTGCCACCATGCAGTGGCTCCTCTAAGTGGAGTCCTGAAGCCTGTTTCAAGGCCAGCACAGAGCCCACCTGTGTCCAGTTCCCTTTGCCTCATTTCCTCACCTTCTGCACAGGGTTCCAGCCTCAGAGGGGCCACTGAGGGTGGGGGCAGATGAGTGCCCAACTTGGCTTCAGAGGCCTCTGGTCCCTAGCTGTAGGATAATGGGGATGGCCACCATAGGAGAGCAAAGGGCAGGGGGGACTGCAGTCCAGCCCCAGCCACAAGAGGGGTCATCTCTGGCCAATGCTGCTGTGCCTTCAAGTACAGATGTGTCACATGGGGGACAGAGGCCACCAGCTAGCCACTGTCCCCCCCCCAAAAAAAAAACCTGTCACCTTGGGTTTTCACTGAATAATTTCATATCCAGTGGCAATACTTGCAGTGGGGACATGGTCCTCCCAAATCACTCCAGACCTGATTGTTTTGAAATTTAAGGGGAGGACCCCAACTGGAAGACCCTAGGGCTCTCTCCCATGCTTTGTCTAGCCTCCAGGCTTGTTTGCTATGTTCATAAAGAGCTTGACCCTGGACTTAGCTGGGGATTGAGCTTTGTCTACATACCAACGTCCATCCCAGAGCCAGGGGTCCAGTTTGTAGTTGTTTTTGTTTTGTTTTGGACAACTGAGCATTTCTCTTCTGTACAGGACCCAATACAAACTTCCTTTTGATTTGCACCTGGCGGTCCAAGTCTGGTTACACCGAAACACCCTTTCAGAACCTAATGGCGGGGCTGGCCAGCAGCCCCCAAATGTCTCTCCCTCTGAAACTTGAATTCCTTTGCCAGTGTGCCATTTCTTGGGGTTGGACTTGTCCCTTTCCTCTAAGAGCGCTCTGGTCCTGCCCATCGAGGGAGAGGGACTTGGAGCAGCAACAGCATGAAGCACTGGGTGGGCACCAAAGCCCACTGGCCAGTCACTGTGAGCGTGATTCAGGAGAGCAAGCAGGACTGGGCCGTCGGAGCCTAGGGAGCCTAGCGTAGGCCTTTTGAGACCTGTTCTGCCTGGTTTCGCTGCGGCCGAACCCCCGCTGAAATTTGGAGGTCGCCCCTTTGGGTCGGTGGTGAGAGGCCGCCGCCTGGTGGCCAATAGAGGGATTTGTCCCGGCCTCTCTCCCACCTAGCTGCTGAAAGCCCGGACTGAAGAGGAGGAGCCTACCTCCGCCCTCGTCCCGGGTCCAGTGAGCTCGCTGGATGCGTAGGGAGAGCCCGGTCGCCCAGGCACCATGAGTCCTTCTCCCTGAGATCGGACCAGGACGGGGCTGGAGCACGGGCAGGGCAGGAGCAGCACCCCGAAGAAATGATCCTATAGAAAGCTGATATTTGCCGTTCAGAAAGCGCACCTAAGTAGGCATCGTGGAAGACGTTGGAATCTTGGCCTCTTTATACCCATTACACAGGTTCTCCCTGTCTTTATTATGAATTACAACCTGGTAGGAGAAGGTGCCAGATCTCTGACCCCACCTCCAGGACGTCCCTCACTAAAAGCCCAGAGGAAGAAAAACTGACTGGGGACCTCTCACCACCCAAGTCCGAGCGCAGCAATAACCTCATTATGGACTAACAAACAGGCGCAGAATGCTCCGAGGGCCGTCGAGGGTCGTGGGTTCCGTGGCGGTCCTAGATGTCGGGAGGCACGAGCTTGGCAGGATCTGGGTCCAGAATACTGCCCAGGATTCTCTGTCCTGTGCAGCGCTCCCATGAGAAGCACTGGACCTAGCTCCTGCCAGCCTTCACGCGGGCGACATCGAGCACTGGGTCCCTCCCAAGACTTGAGTAGGGCGGGGCGTCCGGGTGGGCGGTGCCGGAGTCCGTGTCTGCTGCGGGCGGGGCATTTGGGGGGATTCTGAGATCCGCGGGCCTCGGCCGGCGCGCCTGCCCGGTGGGCAGTGCCATGTGCGGAGGGGGTGGGGATCGGTGATAGTGGAGAGGGTCCCGGGTGGGGGTAGGTCGGGAGCCGCTGGCCGGCGGGGCGGGGCTCGCTGCGCTTTGTGCCGGTGGGAACCTGGCGCCCGCAGCAGGCTGAATGGGCCGGGGCGGGGCAGCGATTCTCCTCGCTGCGAGGGGTCCGCTGTGCGCCGCTGCGGACTGCGACCTTCCCACAGCGGCGCGGCCGTGGAGTGGGGGCGGGGCGGCCTCCCTGTCCGAGGTCCCTGGGAAAGGGGCGCAGCCTCACTAGAGAGTGGGAGGAGACAGCGGGTCCGGTGGAGCTGGTAGCGGGGGCGGATTACGCTTACGTGCGCAGTCCCGGTCCGCACGTGACTTTGCATTTCCCCGCGTTCGCGGGTACACAGCGCCCACTAGGTCACCCCCACCCCAGGACCAGAACGGGCGTCTGAGGTGTCCCTTAAGTCACCAGGGGTGCATCCAAAATATTGTCTCTGCTTCCCCAGGCCAGATGGGGGCCCCCTTGAGTCCAAGGCCTCACCAGGGCCGCCACACGCGCAGCACAGGCCCGGGGCTCTCGGCTCCGCGGCATGACGCTGGCGGAGGCACCGGGACGCTGGTGGAGGAGCCAGGGAGACCTCCGGGGAAGAGGAGCCTGGGTGGTGGGGGACGCGAGCCGCCGGCTGTCGGAGCAGGAGCCCAGATACCAGGACCACTGGGGCGGCCCAGAGCCGGCGCCTCCGGGCCAGTGCTGGTGCTGTCCATGGTGCTGCCACCTGCGAGCTCCCGCACCAGGGGGCAGCGCAGGCCGCCTCCGCCCTCCTCTCCGCGGCGTATGAGTTGGCTCACGCCGGGCAGACAGCCACGGAAGCTCGTCGGGTACTCGGCTCCGCTGCCCACCGGCCAGAGCCCTGAACAGATGGGAGCAAAAGAGGGAAAGATGGAGGGGAGAGGAGAATAGTAAAAGAGAGGAGAGCAGGGGAATGGAGTGGGAGAGAAAGGGAGGGGAGAAGTGTGGAGGAGAAAGAGGAGGGGGAAAGTGAGACGACCCGAACGTCTACCCCTGGGTGCAGACCTCTACCCACACAGATTGGAACCCCACAACCAGCCATATCTTTGTTGCCCGCCCCTCCCCAGCCCCCAAGCCGAACTGGGCCTGTCTTCCCCTAAGCCGCCCACCTACTGCCCACCTTTCCCTGAGCTCTGCTCTCCAACCATCCCTTCTTTTCCCTGGCTTTGTCGTATCCATGGCTTGGATTCCACAAGTCCCCCTCCCAGCTTCCCACTCCAGCCCCTTCAAAGCCTCCCTTCCACCTTGCAAGGAGTTCTGAAGGCTTTTCATGTACTTGACACTCAACTCCAGAATGTCAGCTTTCTCCAGCTTGCGTTTCCGGATCTGCGGACGAGTAGAAAGTGCTCTAAGCCAGGCAGGCCCGGGTGGAGTGGGGAGGGTGGGGAGTGGCCCTTCCTCCTCCCTGTGACTCACCTGGTGCGAGTAGTGTTTCTCCAGCAGCGACTTGAGCTGCTCCAAGGACACGTTGATGCGCGCGCGGCGCTTTTTCTCCATCAGCGGTTTGGATATCTGCGGACCAGCAGTCTTTGGAGGGCAGGGCTTGGCCTTCCCACCCTCTGCTCCCACCGGCTGGGGGAAGGGCCCCCACCCCGCACCCCTCAGAACCCCAGACCTTGCGGAAGCTGCTAGCAGGGACTCCGGTGTTGCCCCGGGTGGTGGGTTCTGTGCCCATGTTGTGGTATCTGCACCAGCAGAGCACTGCTTGGCCTTTATAGGGGACCCTCGTTTACATGTCAATGAGACCCTCGAACTCAAGAAACCCTGAGGGGGAGGGGACAGAAGGGGGATTCAGAAGGGTAGGCCCCCACCTCACTTCCTGGAGCCCCCTCCAATGACCCAGGCTGCCTCTCTCCTTCAGGACACTTCCTCCCTCCCTGGGGATCCCCTCCCTCCCTTCCTCCCTTCCTCCCTTCTTCCTTCCTTCCTTTCCTCCTTCTGTTTTCTCTATCTATCTCTATCTTGATCTTTTTTTTTTTTTTTTTTTTTTTTTTTTTTTTGGTACCAGGGATTGAACTCAGGGGCACTCAACCACTGGGCCACATTCCCAGCCCTTTTTTGTATTTTATTAGAGACAGGGTCTCACTGAGTTGCTAAGTGCCTCACCATTGCTGAGGCTGGCTTTGAACTCACAATCCTCCTGCCTCAGCCTCCCAAGTGCTGGGATTACAGGTGTGCGCCACCATGCCCAGCTTCTATCTCGATCATTTTTTTTTTTTTTTTTTGGTTTTTTTGTGGGTACCGGGGATTGAACTCAGGGGCACTCGACCACTGGGTCACATCCCCAGACCTTTTTTGTATTTTATTTAGAGACAGGGTCTCACTGAGTTGCTAAGTGCCTCGCCATTGCTGAGGCTGGCTTTGAACTCGCGATCCTCCTGCCTCAGCCTCCCAAAGTGCTGGGATTACAGGCGTGCGCCACCGCGCCCGGCTCGATCATTTTTTTTTTTAATTTTATTTATTATTTATTTTAGTTGTACACAATGTATTGCATTTTTTCTTTACGTGGTGCTGAGGATTGAACCCGGGCTGCACACATGCTAGGCGAGTGCCCTACTGCTGAGCCACAATCCCAGTCCTCTATCTCGATCTTGATCTCGATCTCTTTCTTTCTCTTTGCTGAGGATTGAATCCAGGACCTCAGGCATGCTAGTTAGGCAAGTGCTCTACCACTGAAGGACACATCCCCAGCCCTCTTTTTTTTTTTTTTTTTCTTTTTCTTTTTTAAATTTTGAGAGAGGGTCTAGCTAAGTTGCCTAGCCTGGCATCGGATTTTGAAATTTGGAATCCTCCTGCCTCAGCCTTCAGAGTAGCTGGGATTACAGGCATGCAGCGCTGAACCTGGCTTGTCTCTTCTTAATCTCTCCCACCCCTACCACTTCCCAACTCTGGGCAACCCTCCCAGGCCCATTCTGTCCATGCCACATTGGTGCCAGTCACCATAGGTTCTAGACCTCACCACTGGGTCAGTCTGCCAAGTTCTCGCTGCCTTGTATCCCCAAGCATTCTAGGTATTGCTCACAGGGAAGGGAGGTCTGTGGTCTGCAGGCCACCCTATGACTGTAAGAGAGCCCTGGGCTTCCTTGGGCCTGATGAAGACGCTGAGGCATGGAATGCAGGCCACCGATGCCTTTCTGCTCACTTCACGCTCTGGCCCCACAGTGACGCCGCATTAGTCGCCCTCATGTCGGGACAATGCAGCAATTTTCTGCCTGTGGCTGCTCAAAGCCAGTCTCAGGCAGGGCCCGCTGGGGCCATGCAGCAACATGTGTCCCATTAAAGCGTGCAGCCCGCCCGCAGGGCCACAGCAGGCCTCCTCCTTGACGGGGACCAGCACTGTCAGGACCCAACCTCTGTGTTTCCAGCTGGGACACAGGCAGGGTGAGCCAGACTGCCACCCCATCCCCTAGCCCTGGGCTTCCAGGCTGGGCAACTCAGGCGGAGGACCATTCCCCCAACAGGGAGGGACTGGGGTTATACCCAGGTGGGCCTTCTCAAAGTTCCAAGAATGGGCAGAGGGGATGGGAAAGATCACTGATATTCTGGGGAGCGTTCTAGCCTGCACTTTAGAAGGTCCAAGTCCCTGCACCCCTTTCCATTATTCAGGTTGTTGGAGACCCAAGGAGCCCAGAGGCCTCGGATGCAGCTGGCCTGGCTGGTCCCTGGAAGCTGAATTCTTGTAATTGTGTCTGATCCACAGTAAGGCTGATCTCGGGTCCAAACCTAGACACTGCCTTTTATTGGGCTCTTCTGGCCTTAAGAATTGGGGTTTGTTAAGTGGGGTAGGGACAAGACTCCACCATGGCTGTGAGGCCGAGAACAAAGAAATCGCAGCAGTTAAGGGGTTAAGCCCTGTGGCTGGGAAATGGACAAACTTGCCTCTGTGGGGCCTCAGTGTGGGGGAGGGAAGATGGCTGGGTGGGGAGTGCCCCCCCAGCTCCATCAGGCCGGGGCATCTTCCGCTCCAACCGGTCTGCGCCTTGGGTATTGACGGGCCTCGCCGGGGCAGCAGCGTTCCCAGGCGCCAAGCAGCGTGGAGAATCGCGCTCCGCCCTCCCCCTTTCAGGCGGAGGCCGCGGCGACAGCAGTTTTTGGAGCACTCTCCTGCCCGGGCCAGAGCGCCCCGGGCCAGATCCGGGCCCATCTGGGCCCGGGGAGGGCGGCGGGGCCGAGGTCCTGCCGCGGGCGCTGGCACGCGCCGGGCAGCTTTGAAGCGCCTGGGCCAGCCTGGCCCGGACTGCCTTCGTGCGCCTCACTCCGGGTTTGGGGAGATGGCGGCTGGTACAAAGGCGCCGCGGGGCGGGCGGGCTGCGCAGCCGGGCACAAAGGGGGCAGCCGAGTGTTAAGGGCATTGTGAGGGCCCCACAAAGAGGAGTCCGCGCCCGCCCCCCCTCGGGGCCAAACTCCGGGCGCCCCGCCGCGCTCGGGCTTCCAGCGGCGGCACATCTGCACGGAGACCCGGCGCGCGCCTCACCCCGGCCGATCCCAGCCCCCTCGACACGCCCAGTCCTCCAGCCGCGCGGGTAGCGAGGCAATTTGTCTTCTAATTACAATCCTTCTCCATAAACCGCCGCCCCAACCTTTCAATCCGTCGCATTAGCAAACCAATGGCCCTGTGCGCCGCTCTCGCGGCCCGCAGCGGGGCGCCAGGCCGGGCCCCCTCTCCAAAGTTAGGGCAGCCATAAAGCTGCCAGCCCTCCCCTCCCGCACCCCAGCCCCCGCGGTTCTGGGGGCCACCACTCCTCCCAAGCCGGTGCCCAAGGATCCCAGCAGAGCTGGGTGGGACCGTTCACGTGGGCGGCTTAGTGTCTCTGAGGCAGTGGAAAATTGACCGCAAAATGCGCTAATTCGCAATGTTCTGCTTTGGCTGCGGGAGGCCAGGCACGCCGCGGGGGCCGGGCGGGATTTTCAGCGGTCACGCTCCGCCCGAGTCCACTTAATGGGCCTTCACCTCAGCAGCCCCACCTCCACCCCGGCACCTCCCGCTGTGCCCTCTCCCCTGTGGTTCGTCCTTCGTGCAGGGTTTTCCCCCACCTGGGGCAATGTCCTCTACTACCCCGAACCTCCCCCTCACAGTAAGCAACCCCGTTGGCCCCCTCCTCCACTCGAGAGGGCTGGAGGTTGTGCAGGATGGAGGCCAGAAAGGCCCCTCCAAGTAACTTTTATCCTTGCTTTTCCTGATCTCTGAGAGCTTCTTTCCCACCACCCCCACTTTAACCCCAGTTCCAGATCCTCCTCCTGGGTAGCTGCTGCCCCCAATAAGTTAAAGCCAGATTTCTGCATGGGGCAAGGTCACTGGAAAAGCCCCTTTCCAGAGACCCAGTTTGAGGACTCTGGTTCCACCTCCCCACTCTGCCTGCAAGTCCTACTTGTGGGAATCCCGCCTACATCCTACCTACACCCTCAGGCAGGCCCGGCTCCAAGGGCTGTGTAGACAGAGAGGCCTTTTCAGAGATGGGAATGAGGCAGTGGTTCACCCTGTCTTCTCAGAGCAAGCAGGACGACATGCTCTCTCGGGCTGCTGGGAAGGTCATGGACCAACTTAGAAACCAGACTTACGCAAACCAAGATGTAGGCCACTAACTACCTTTCCATCTTTAGCACCCAGTGTCCCCAAGGTTCCCAGAAAAGAGCACAGATTCAGGAGGAGCTTGGGGAAAACCCAGGTCCCCCTGCTCAACCAAGGAGAAAATCTCCTATAACTTCTGATGGTTTTCAGGGACTCAGTAGATTCTAGGGGGCTCCTCTTTTCTCATACTGAGGAGTTTTAGGCAAAAAGTAGCCTGTGCCTTCACACATTTGGGTTTTGTTTGTTTGTTTTGTTTTGGTACCAGGGATTTAACTCAGGAGGTACTTAACCATATCCCCAGCCCTGTTTTGTATTTTATTTAGAGACAGGGTCTCACCAAGTTGCTTAGGGCCTTGCTTTTGCTGAGGCTTGCTTTGAACTCACTGTCCTCCTGCCTCAAGGCCTCCCTAGCCACTGGGATTATAGGCATGCGCCACTGTGCCTGGATTGGGATTTTTTTTTTTTTTTTTTTTTTTTTTTTTTTGAGTTTGGCAAGAATGGAAACCCCAGTGGGAAGGGGGTTTACCGACTATAGGACAAGAGCCCTAGCAGACATTCCACCTCCCAATCAAGCAACAGCAACAGCCGTGTAGCCTCTGAACCTGCGTAGGAACCCCTTTCTTCCTGCACTTGCAGGTATTTAAACCGATATTAACTGGTGAGCCCTGTGCAGGCACCGTGGGTACAGGCAACTCGAGGGGAAAATGTGTTCTCCTCTGCAGATGCATCTCAAAGTAGAATAAAGTGATTGCTCCATATAATTAACTATTGGAACATAGCAAAGCCCTGAAATGATGCAGCCCATTGTCTCCAGATGGGGTTGGAGAGGCTGTGATTGTTTAACTCTCTTTAGCTGTATTGGAACTCGGAATAGCCCAGCAGTCAAAGGCCCTTCAGGAGACAAAGGCTGGGACTCCAGTGAGTACATCAGTGCTGACCGGGCTGGCCCAGCTCAGGAAGAGTGAATTCAGAGAGACCTCCATTGTCCCAGTCTTTTATGTTTTCTCCCAGCTGGCTCTAATCTTTAAATATTTACCCGATCCCTTTGTGCACATATGACTTATGCACTTCAGGCTGATGTGCTCATAAATTACGCATCATTTACCCGTTTCCAGACTAGAGAGAAGGGGTTTTCATTCTTCCTGCTGGGAATGGGAGAGGGGAGAGAAAACTTTTGGAAGACCAGGGCTGTCTCCTAGGGAGGCCTACAGCAACACTGGACAGGCCCCTCCCAGATGCCCTTCTGGCCTCCACGTGGACACTGGACAGACCAGAGGCCTATGAATGACTAGGAGCTGCAGGAGGTCTGCTCTCTAAAAATGACTGTCCAGGGCACCCATCTGCAAGGAGGAAGGAGAGAGCTTCCTGGACACTCCCCTCCCCCTGGACAACCCTTAGGGCAGGAGTGAACTTTCATCTTGGGAAGTTTATGTGTGGGTGAGGCGCTTGTTGTCCACATCTCAGAGGCCAGAATGCTTTGCTCCATCCATGTTCTGTCTCCTGCTTGCTCCGGACCATCCTCCCTTCCTATATTCTCTCTTGCTCAATAAAGCAACCCTGTCGAACAAACACAAGCTGCTCTCTCTCTCCTCTCTCTGTTGCTGCCTGAAGCTGAAACCGCTTGGAGCAACGAACGCCGCAGGAAAATTCGGAGGCAGGATGAAAATGAAAAAAGGTCTTTTATTCTTCTTCTCTCTCCGGCTCCAGCAATCACTCCAAACGCTCTAAACTCCAACCACCACCTTCTTCTTCTTCCCACACACACTAACAAACCTCACCCAGTTATATACATATAGCTTTAACAAGGACACGTGCTTACAGCTCGAGCTTACAGGTGCGTCACACAGTGTTCACGGGCATACAAAGATTCTTTGGATAATGTGTTAATATCAGGTGGAAACTAGAACATCTTTTATGGCTCTCAGCTAACCGCAATCTTTAGCTATCTCCTTGATTATAGGCTCCTTCATCTCTCCTCCCCTCCTTTCTCTCTCTTCTCTTTCTTTCCTTCTCCTCACTCTCTCTTCTCTCTCTCTTTCTCTCTCCTCTTTCTTTCTCTTTCTTTCTGGAAAAAGAAAGACAGGGAGGAAGAAAGAAAGAAAAACAGAAGCTATTTCATCTCAGTCTGTGGTTTAACTTGGAAATGTCAAGGTAGTTCTTAGAGTTGTCTAAATCAAGAGGAATCCCAACTTGGGCCCAGGAAATAAAGCCACTTTAACCTGTGGTGGGATGGCAGGATTGGGGAAAGGTGGGGGTTGCAAAGAGACTCTTCTATTGAATGAGAAAGAACTCCCTTTGTGCTTGCCTAGGGGTAGAACAAAACACATTCAAATGCTTATTTACAAGAAAAAAAAATGCCAGCAATGCATTCCACAGCTGGGTCGCCTTCCCTCTCTTTATTTTTGTGTGTTTGTTAGCATTTATAATCTTATATTTTTGTAGGTTTGTCCTGGAGAACACGGTGCACAGTGGGTTTGATCAGATTGCTTTTGTCTGAAGTAGAAAAGCAGTTGTGTGTGTTTGCATACATCTGTGTAACTGTTTCCCTGTGAGACTGTGTGAATGTTTTTTCTGAGTATATGCTTGCCTAGGTGTTTGTAGATTTGTTTACTTGTGCCCGCCCTCCCTCATCCCTGCCCCAAGAGCTCTGTGTCCTGCCAGATTCAGCAACTTCTAAAAATTCCCTTCCTGCTGGGCATGGTGGTACATGTCTCCAATCGTAGCTACTCAGGAGGCTGAGGCAGGAAGTTCTCAAGTTTGAGGCCAGTCTCAGTAAGTTTCAGCAATTTAGTGAAACTGTCGAGAGAGAGAGAGAGAGAGAGAGAGAGAGAGAGAGAGAGAGAGAGAGAGAGAGAGAGGCTGAGTAGTACAGCACCCCTGGGTTCAAGCTCCAATACTAGGAAAAAAATTCCCCTTCCCTGGTCCCACCTGGAAGGGGACTGCCTCCCTTTCTCTCATCTCCATGATGGGACTGATTGATAAAGATTCAGTCTCAGGGGAGGTGATGGGCAGTGTCGCTGAGACTTTTGAGTTGCAAGTTGCTCTAAGCACCCAGAGTGACAACAGTCAGTCCTTGGGGACAAACCAGCCCCCTAAGACAGAGTGGAGAGCACATGCCCAGAGTCAGAGGAGGCGCTTCCCCAGCCTGAGTGATTTTTCCTCAGGAGACCAAGTTCCCTCCCTGAAGGGAAGGTGCATTGAGCACCCTCTAGTGGCTTCTAGGTGTCCTGGCACAGAGGGGAGGTCCTGAGTCTGGGGGAGACCAGGAGAAATGGTGGCAGGACAATGGTAGCAGTTCCCACTCAGCCCCCAGTAGCTGTAGCCCGCAGGCCTTCTTCCCGCATGACACAGCAACTCCATGGCTTTAGTCTTTAAAACACTGTATCTCTTTCCAATTCCCGTCCACCAGCAAATGTCTCTTGAGCATCATTTCAACATGGCACCACTGAGCTTTAATAGAATCATTATCAATTCCATGACAGTGAAATCAGGATCCCCATTTTACAGGAAATTGAACCCATAGGATTGTCTTGCACAAGGTCAGAGTGTTGGGGCCTGGGATGTTGGCCCAGGCCCTCCCTCCACGTGCCCAGACATCAGTGCTCTTACCAGGATCTGCAGGGACAGAGGAGAGCTGGGGGGCTCAGACGCAGGGTTCACTGCCCACTGACCTTGATGCTGTCTCACCACCCTGGGCTCCGGTCTCCCCCAGGGCCTGTCCCCATCCTGCCTCGGACTATCTACTGCTTCTGCCTTTCAAATCCAGTGCCATTCCTCCCTCCCTCTCTGCCTGGCTGGCTGCTCTCATTTTCAGCAGCAGGCAGGCACTGCCAGTTCCTGAGGGCCCCAAGGCTTAACCCCAGCATCTTTTCCTTGCAGCTTCCCCATCCTGCAGCCCTCCCACCCACAGGCCTCGCCAGGGCTGTCTCCCACCCCGTCCTTACTTTGCTTCTATCTCATGCCCACCTCTGCACTGTTTATCCTAACCATTTACTTGCTTGCCTTTTTCCTCCATTGCCACTCTCTGAGCTCCCCAGGGACAAAAGCATTTAGTCTTTTTAAAAATGAAGTGCAAGCCAGGCCACAATGGTGTCTTTCTGTAATCCCAGCTACCTTGGAGGCTGAGGCATGAGGATGAAAAATTTAAGGCCAGCTAGACAACTCAGTGAGACCTTGTGAAAAATAAAAAGGACTCAGTGGTAGAGTGCTTGCTTAGCACACCTGAGACCCTGGATTCATCCCCACCATACACACACACAAAGGCTAGGGAGGGAGAGAGGCCGATCAATGGGTATTGTTACTGTGGGATGGGAGTAAGTAATTCTTGTGTTCTATGGCATAGCAGGGTGAATGTGCTGAACAATAACATGCTACATAGCTTAAAATAGAAGAGAAGAATTGGAGTTGATAAAAGTTTAGGGAGGGATGGGCTGGGGTTGTGGCTCAGCGGCAGAGCGCTCGCCTTGCACGTGCGCGGCCCGGGTTCGATCCTCAGCACCACGTAAACATAAATGCATTGCATTGTGTACAACTAAAGTAAATAAAAATAAATATTAAAAAAAAAAAGTTTAGGAGCCGGGCGCGGTGGCGCACGCCTGTAATCCCAGCACTTTGGGAGGCTGAGGCAGGAGGATCGTGAGTTCAAAGCCAGCCTCAGCAATGGCGAGGCACTTAGCAACTCAGTGAGACCCTGTCTCTAATAAAATACAAAAAAAGGGCTGGGGATGTGGCCCAGTGGTCGAGTGCCGCTGAGTTCAATCCCCACTACCAAAAAAAAAAAAAAAAAAGTTTAGGGAGGGATATGCTAATCACCTTGAGTTGATCACCACCCAACATAGATATGAACCAAAACATTGCATCAAACCTCAAATATATGCAAGTATGATGTGTCAATCAAGAATAATAAAAGAGCCGGGCGCAGTGGCGCACGCCTGTAATCCCAGCACTTTGGGAGGCTGAGTCAGGAGGATCACGAGTTCAAAGCCAGCCTCAGCAATGGCGAGGCACTTAGCAACTCAGTGAGACCCTGTCTCTAAATAAAATACAAAAAAGGGCTGGGGATGTGGCCCAGAGGTCGAGTGCCCCTGAGTTCAATCCCCGGTACCACAAAAAAAAAAAAAAAAAAAAAAAAAAGAATAATAAAAGAAGGGCAATTTCTGATTACAACAGTAACATATGGTCATCGTCGCCAGGGTGGAAACTACAAAAACCTACAAAGGCAAGAGAAACAGCCCAGAGCGCTGGTGTTTGCTGTTACGTAACGTCAGCTTCCTTTCCAGCATTTCCCCAGGCTCCCGCACGCGCTGCTCTTTCCCCCAGGTGAGTCAGGATCACAGGGTAAAGTTTTGCCTAGTGCTTCTTAAACGCTGCAGCACACCCTGTGCATTCCCACCACCGGAGGGTGGAGGGGGCGGCTCCGCTGGGGGCGCCGGGCTCTTCGCAGGACCTGCTCCCGCGGCGCGCAGCCGAGGGACCCGCGCGGGTCGCCGCGCGCGGGGATGGGTCTGGGGACCACGCGGGGCCGGCCGCGGGCGGGTTCCCTCTAATTTCAAGTCGATTTTGGGGGCGGGCCACTTTCTGACAGACACCGCGGCACTTCCCGACCCTCTCGGCAGCGGTTCGGCGTGGGCCAACTAGTCCTTGAGGGGCCGGTAGGGCGGAGCCGGCGGGGCGGGGCGCTCCCGCCAAATTCGGGCCACCGGCCGCTCGGGGCGGTGTTCTCGCGAGAACTCGCGGGCGGCGCGCAGCTCCGGGCAGTGCCCTTCCCTGGCCGGCGTCGGCGGCTCAGTGCGCAGGCGCGGCCGGCGGGTTTCCCCGGCTACTGTCGGCGCCTCTGCCCGCTCGACCACCGCCGGCTCGTCCGCCGCCCTGCGCCATGGCGGGCTGCGCGGCGCGGGCTCCGCCGGGCTCCGAGGCGCGCCTCAGCCTCGCCACCTTCCTGCTGGGCGCCTCGGTGCTCGCGCTGCCGCTGCTCACGCGCGCCGGCCTGCAGGGCCGCACCGGGCTGGCGCTCTACGTGGCCGGGCTGAACGCGCTGCTGCTGCTGCTCTACCGGCCGCCGCGCTACCAGGTGCGGCCGGCGGGGGCCGGGGCTGCGGGCGGTGGTCTGGGCGGGGCCGGGTCGCGGCGCGCCGCCGGGGCCCGGGCGCCCCCTCCGGGGCCAGGCCTGCCTCCCACGGGCGAGTTCCCCGGCGGCGCGTTCAGGTCACCGAGGGCCCCTCCTCGCCCGGCCGTGGGTGTTCAGCTGCAGCGCCTGCCATTCACACCTGCCGCGGGCGCACGCGGGTGCGGAGGGAGCGAGCCCCCGGGCTCTTTTATGTAATGCGTGGTGTGGAGCCCTCCTGCTGCCGAATCGGAGGGTAAAGGCCCCCGAGGGGGCTAGGCTCAGAGTCGGGGCTGTCCTGACCGAGGGAGACTCGGGAGCATCCGCCGGTAAACTAGGTTTTCAGCTCTTCCCCAGGAGTCCAGAATAATGGTAGCGGTGATAGTGATAATGACGATAGCCAAAATGTGTGTGCCAGTGACTCTTAGGTGCATAATCTCACGGTAGTCCTACGTGGCAGGTCCTAGTGGTCGTCCCTTTGGTGTAAAGGGGAAACTGAGGTCTAGAGACCACATTGGTTGCTCAAGGCCACACAGCCAGGGGGGCAGGTGTAGGATTTGAACCCAGGTGGCCCTGCTGCACCCCCTTAACCTCTGAGTGAGAGGGCGCTCTGTCTCACTGCTGGCCTGCTTATCTCAGGAAGGTCGGCAGCCTGGGTCTGGGCTCTGAGACAGCCAGTGACTGAGCTTCTTTTGGGTCCATTTCAGATAGCCATCCGGGCTTGTTTCCTTGGCTTTGTGTTTGGCTGCGGTGTGCTGCTAAGTTTTAGCCAGTCTTCCTGGAATCACTTTGGCTGGTAAGAAGTACTTGGGAATGATGGTGTTGAGGGTAGACCATACAGGGTCAGTAGTTGCTTTTCCTCAGCCATGTCTCACCTCTGACTGGCTGGAGGCTGTTTAGGGTTCTGTGGAAATGAAGCCTTCTGGCTCCCACCTAGATCCCCAGATTTCAGACCTTGTAAACTTTGAAAAAAAAATTTTTTTTAAATTTAATTTAAACATGTTTTTAATTGTTGATGGACCTTTATTTTATTCATTTATTTATATGCGGTGCTGAGAATCGAGCCCAGTGCCTCACACATGCTAGGCAAGTGCTCTACTACTAGGCCACAACCCAGCCCCAGACCTTGTAAACTTCACCCATTGTTTGATTCTGCTACAGCAGAAACAGGTACCCTGGCACCCTCCCCAGAGCTGCCTTCACCCACGCTTGCCACTGTTGGGACAACATTGAGTAAGGCAACAAGCCCTTCCTGGAAGAGGTGCAGGTCTTTGGGGACTGGAAGGGGTAGGGCTGCAGCTGGACTTTCTAAGCCTTTTACAGCTCCGGGTTCTATCAGGTCACATCTAATGCATCCTGCAGCCAGTGTTGTATCTTTCCCTACACTATCAGTCCCTTGAGCCTTCTAGTCTCTGACCTGGATATGAGCCCTAGCTTCAAGGTAAAAAGCTTTATCTCCTTTTATCACTGAGCTGATCCATCTAATCCTTTGCTGGAACTAATTTAGTTTTGTTGAATTTAATTTCCAACATAAATCACTACTTTTTTTTGCTATTTGCCTTTTTCATTTATAAATGGGTATTGTCATTTTAAAAGAACGGAAGGGCCCATAATGCCTCCTTCACCTATGGATTTCTTGTTTGATAGTCAAAAAACAGCCAGGTGTGGTGGCCAAACTGTAATCCCAGCAATTTGGGAGACTGAGGCAGGCAGAACACAAATTCAAGGCCAGCTTCTGCTACTTAGTGAGGCCCTAAGCAATTTAGTCAGACCCTGTCTCAAAATAAAAAATAAAGAGGGTGGGGGATTTGGCTTGGTGGTAAAGCACTCCTGGTTCAATCCCTAGTACCAAAATAAACAAAAAACAAAACCAGTTAGACTTGGTGGCCACACCTGTAATCCCAGTGAGGCTGGAGGCTGAGGAAGGAGGATCACAAATTGAAGGCCAGCCTCAGCAATTTAGCAAGACCCTGTCCCAACAAATGAAACCAAACAGGGAGGAAGGATGCAGATGTAGCTCAATGGTAGAATTAGGGACAGTTGAGCAGAACCAGATCTGTACTTTTACTTAATGCTAACTTGGTTCTCTTGCCTCAATTTACTCTCTTCTCTCTCTCTCTTTTTTTTTTAAATAGGTACGTGTGCTCACTGTCATTATTCCACTATTCTGAATATTTAGTGACAGCTGTCAATAATCCCAAAAGTCTGTCTTTGGATTCCTTTCTCCTGAATCACAGTCTGGAGTACACAGTGGCTGCTCTTTCTTCTTGGATAGAATTCACACTTGAAAATATCTTTTGGCCAGGTTAGTGTGCCCTACTTTTCCTGCTGGAGGGGAGAAGGATGGCTTCCCTGTGGGCCAAGGACAGTGACATTGGTTCACCTTTCAGGTCTAATCTCCCCTGAGCGATTCTCCCCAGCCCTCTGTCCTCACTAAGCTAATTATAAGGACAAGCTCTGCTCGAGAATTGTGCTTCTGGGTTTTGAATTGGGGTCGTGTTGACCTTTTGCTTTAAACCTTGCATAATGTAGTCACCATCTAAAATGACATCCCCACCTTGATGATTCAGTCCTAAGTTTGCAGTCAGGTGAGATTTGGATCTGTTAATTTTCTGTGGCATGAGAAGTTTCACATGGAGACTGTGTTAGCAAAACCTCCACATCCGGAGCCTCCTCTGAAGGTGAGATCCCATAGCTGATGGAGGAAAGTGCACGTGGCTCTGGAAGTCGGGCTGCGGACTGGACCCTTCTCTGCTTCTCCCAGCTGTGCTTGTCCCTGAGAGAGGACTGAAGCGAATGGCCAGGGGGGTGAGAGCATCTATGACTTAGTAACCTAGGAGGGAGAACTGCCTCACAATTGGTTTCTTGGCCCTTAAGACAGATGAATAGTAGTTTAAGGGAGTGTGGTGTTTTTTTTTTTTTTTTTTTTTTTTTTTTTTTTTATGGTACCAGGGATTGAACTCAGGGGCACTCGACCACTGGGCCACATCCCCAGACCTTTTTTGTATTTTATTTAGAGACAGGGTCTCACTGAGTTGCTAAGTGCCTCACCATTGCTGAGGCTGGCTTTGAACTTGCGATCCTCCTGCCTCAGCCTCCCAAAGTGCTGGGATTACAGGCGTGCACCACCGCGCCCGGCTAAGGGAGTGTGTTTTGTCACTCACTTTTTCATTCATTCATTTTTTGCAGTACTGTGGTTTGAACCCAGGGGTGTGTTACTATTGAGATATACTTATAGCCCCTTTTTAAAATTTTTTTACATTGAGACAGGGTCTTGCTGAGTTGCTGAGGCTGGCCTTGAACTTGTGAGCCTGCTGCCTCAGCCTCCCCAGTAGCTGGACTACAAATGTGTGCCACCGTGCTGGGCCTCATTCACTTTTTCTTTTTTCTTTTTAATATTTATTTTTTTAGTTGCAGTTGGACATAACACCTTTATTTTATGTGTTGCTGAGGATCGAACCCTGGGCCGCACACGTGCTAGGCGAGTGCTCTACCACTGAGCCACAACCCCAGCCCCATGTTTTATTTATTTATTTATTTATTTTTGGTACCAGGGATTGAACTCAGGGTCACTTGACCACTGGGCCACATCCCCAGCCCTTTTTTGTATTTTATTTAGAGACAGGGTCTCACTGAGTTGCTAAGTGCCTCGCCATTGCTGAGGCTGGCTTTGAACTCGCGATCCTCCTGCCTCAACCTCCCAAAGTGCTGGGATTACAGGCGTGCGCCACCGCGCCCGGCATGTTTTTTTTTTTTTATGTGGTACTGAGGATCGAACCCAGTGCTTCACATGTGCTAGGCAAGTGCTCCACCACAACCCCAGCCCGTCATTCACTTTTTTTTTTTTTTTTTAAATATTTATTTATTTACTTTAGTCGTACACAATGCAATGCATTTATGTTTACGTGGTGCTGAGGATCGAACCCGGGCCGCGCACGTGCGAGGCGAGTGCTCTGCCGCTGAGCCACAACCCCGGCCCCACCGTCATTCACTTTTAATGTGATGACAAGTGCTAGTTGCTCAAGGTGTTTTTCCTGTCCCTGTCCTTGGGGAAATGGTTGATTTTAAGCAGTGAAGAGAGAGCTCAGTGGTCCACTGTCCTCACCCCTGTCTGTACCCATGCCTCTCTGCAGAACTGAAGCAGATCACCTGGCTCAGCGCCACAGGTCTGCTGATGGTGGTCTTTGGAGAGTGCCTGAGGAAGGCTGCCATGTTCACAGCTGGCTCCAACTTCAACCACGTGGTGCAGAATGAAAAGTCAGACACCCACACTCTGGTGACAAGTGGGGTGTATGCTTGGTTCCGGCACCCTTCCTATGTGGGGTGGTTTTACTGGAGTATTGGAACTCAGGTAGGTATGGTATCAAATAAGGGACTGATTTCCTTTAATTTACCTTTTTTTTTCCTTTCCGTTTTGGTACTGGGAATTGAACTAAGGGGTACTTTACCACTAAACTACATCTCCAGCCACCAGCACCCCACACACACACTTTTTTTTTTTTTTTTTTTTTTTTTTTTTTGAGACAGGATTTCACCAAGTTTCTTGGGCCTTGCTAAGTTGCTGAGGCTGGCTTTGAACTTGTAATCCTCCTGCCTTGGCCTCCCGAGTTGCTGCAATTACAGGTGTGGGCCAGCACACCCCCCGCTTTTTAATTACTTTTTTACATTTTAAATATTAAAATATAATTTATGTACTATGAAATTCAATGTTTAAAAGCATACAATTCACTCTATTTACTGTATTTGTAAGGTGGTCTGTCTCCTTTAACATGTACTCCCTGACTTATTATAAGTGATAACTAAATAAAAGAGAACTAATTTAGTTATTAGGGTTCTAACCCTGTACTAAAATCTGAGCATTATAAACCCTTCCTGGCTCTCGATCCCCCCACCCTCACCACCACCATAGCCCTTTCTCTCTCTCTCTCTCACCTGGATCTGGAGGCCCCAAGGGTGAGAGGAAGTGGGTTTGTGAAGGGAGTGCACCTGGCCGTTCCTGGCAGCTCGGTGGGTTTCACCAGAAGTAGGTCTTTTTTTTTTTTTTTTTTTTTTTTGTGGTGCTGGCGATTGAACTCAGGGCCTTGTGCATGCGAGGCAAACACTCTACCAACTGAGCTATATCCCCAGTCCCCCAAGAAGTAGGTCTTAATGAGGCCAAGGTCCTGTGTTAGGCTAATGAGAGCCAGGGAGGTTTATTCCATCTCAGGATGCAAACCAAGCCCTTGCCAGGCTTTCTCTTTTTTTATTCTTATTTTTTTAATATTTATTTATTTGCTTTAGTTGTACATAATGCATTTATTTTTACGCGGTGCTGAGGATCGAACCCGGGCTGCGCATGTGCTAGGCGAGCGCTCTACCACTAGGCCACAACCCCGGTCTCCCGGGCTTTCTCTTTTTTAAAAAAAATATATTTATTTATTTGCTTTTAATTGTACACAATGCGTTCATTTTTACGTGGTGTTGAGGATTGAACCCGGGCCACGCACGTGCCAGGCGAGTGCTCTACCACTGAGCCATATCCCCAGCCCCCCCCCCTTTCTCTTGATTCTGCACTCTTGGTTCTAGAAAAACTTGGCCAGATGAAGACAATAGTGCTAGGAACATCATTTTGTCGGGGGAAATGCAATCAGGGCCCCCAGGAATCTTTGTGGCAATGTATGGTCAAAGGGGACTCTGGTGATTCCCAGTGGTATAGTAGTGGCAGGTAGCCTTGTAGCATTTCTTTTAAAAATTTGTATTTCTGGCCGGGTGTGGGATGATGTCCATCGCCTTGGCCTGAGTATCAAAATCCAAGAGGTTTATCTTTCCTTGTAACTTTTAGATTTCTCATCTAAAAAGAGGAATTATAGAAAATTTTATTTTTTTTTTTTTTTTAAATATTTATTTATTTACTTTAGTGTATGCAGAATGCTACAGTGAGGAGTGTGTTGGGTTTATATTGTGTGTTTGTGTGTGGTGTGGGGATAGAACTTGGGGCACTCTACAACTGAGCTACATTCTCAGCCTTTTTATTTTATTTTGAAATAGGGCCTTACTAAGTTGTTCAGGCTGGCCTTAAACTTTCAATCCTCCTTCCTTAGCCTCCTGAGTAGTTGGGATGACAGACACGTGTTATCATGCTCACCTGATGAGTGTCAGTTCTAATGTGAAAGTAGTTTAATTTCTGTTAATGATACCTTCGATCTTTGAGACTGTAATAGTATTTAAAGAGTCTCCTGGGATAAGAGGGGAAAGTTGGGAAGCTGGAACCTGCCCCTACCCAGTCATTCAATAGGTAATGTCACTACTGCAAAAGGGTCTATTTCTTTACCTTTGTGCTGTAACAACAGAGTTTGTTAGCAGGGAGTTAATTAACAAGCCTAGCCAGGAGGTAGCTCCTGTAATTGCAGCTACTCAGGAGTTTGACATAGGAGGATCACAAGCTTAAAGCCAGCCTGAGCAATTTAGACCCTGTCTCAAAAAAATAATAAGGGTGGCCGGCATAGTGGTGCATGCCTATAATCCCTTGGTTTGAGAGGCCAAGGCAGGAGGATCGCGAGTTCAAAGCCAGCCTCAGCCATGGCGAGGTACTTAGCAACTCAGTGAGACCCTGTCTCTAATAAAATACAAAAAAGGGCTGGGGATGTGTCCCAGTTGTCAAGTGCCCCTGAGTTCAATCTCTAGTACCAAAAAAAAGAAAAAAAAAAAACAAAAACAAAAACACTTGCCTAGCGTGTGCCAGGCCCTGGGTTCAATCCTCAGAGAAATTCTTTGGATTTTGTCTATGGTGTGGGACCTCTCTAACCCTGATCACATTGGATTTCCTCTGCCAGGTGATGTTGTGTAACCCCATCTGCGGTGTTGTCTACGCCCTGACGGTGTGGCGATTCTTCCGTGATCGGACAGAGGAAGAAGAAATATCACTGATTCACTTCTTTGGAGAGGAGTACCTGGAATATAAGAAGAGGGTTCCCACAGGTCTGCCTTTCATAAAGGGAGTCAAGGTGGAGCTATGATGGGCGGGGGCCTTGAGAGACCACAGGTTGCTGGCCCCATGTAGCCCAGGACAAAACTGCTTTCAGTTGGCCACTGAGGAATGAATTTTCTTAATCATTTTGTATGTCACTAATTACTCTTCTGGATGTCACCCCAAGACCAAATGGTCAGAAGGCCTTAGGACCAAAGGACCCACTGGAGCAATCTGTTCTTGTGCTGAATCAAGGTAGGACATAGATTAACAATGAACAAGAAACAAACTACAGCAATATTCATCAGTGCCCCTCTGAAGTGCCCTGGTGAGAATCCAGGCCTGAGGCCAGAGTGTATTTGCGTTGTCCCAGGACTCCTCAGGAGAGGTGGATGCTGCTTGTTGCAGAGCTTCTGCCACAGAAACTGGTGGGTGTCGCCGCTTATCAGCATTAAAAAATGTGTTGAAAACCTTTACTTTAACAAAAACAACAGCACAGCTTTAACCTCTTTATTCTGTCCTTAGTGCATGAACATCTATATAATTCTAATGATACGTCCTTATATGTCACTTTGGCTCGTCATACATTTAATCGTATTTACACAGCTATTTTTTATAAATAGCAGCATAAATTCAAAGGAGCTTACTTGGTATATCTAGTTCCAGCTTTGATTTGGCAGCAAGTAAGCACAGCCCTCTCTGGTTTGGCTGTGTAGCATTGTGTGACTGTGGGCACCCCAGGCCAGGGGACTGTGGGCCCTTGGGCTTTCCTGGGGTTTTGGTTCCTGCTCTCCCGCTACCTTGACAGGCAAGTCAAAGATGTGTTTATTTTTCCCTTCTCAAAGAAGTGCTTACTGAAGCCTGCTCCATGCAAGGCATCGTGAAACACTTGAGAAATATTGCTGTCCATTTATTTGGGATTTTATTCTCATTTTAATAGCTTGTATTTTTGTGTTTCAATGTAAATCTATGAAGCTTTTTTTTTTTGTTGTTTGTTTCCTCTCTCAAAATTACGTTCTTCCCTGTGCTGCGTCAGGCAATCTTTTCTAAAAGGGTTGCAGCACATACAACTGCAAATTCAGGCAAAGCAATTCAAAAATCTTCTGCAAAGCAGATCCTCACAACTGAGGTTCAGTCAGTGTTTTTGTTTTGCAAGTCTGGGGAGAGCAGTTGGCTCTCTGAGTCAAGCCTCAAAGCCTTAAGAGGAGAGACCTTTGTCTAGTCCTGGGCTGGACAGGAACTTGGTCTCCTTGTGAAATCCTTCCTGGCAGTTTGTAGTGGCACTAATGAAGCATGAATGTGAAGGTGGCAGTGGCGTGTGCCCAGAGCGCTGCTCGGTCACCACCGTGCCGCATGGCTTTTGAGGAGCCACTGAACCCACGCTCAGACCTCCCCATCTGCAGAATGGGGTCAATACCACCTACCTCACAGGGGTGTTGTGAGGACTTAGAAGAGCAATGTTGAACATTTTTAATACTTAGAGGGATGACATATGAAATCATATGGTGTCAGCTACACAGAGATGGATTAATACTTGATTAGCTGTGCACATACCTAAAGTGTCTATTCAAAAGAGCATTTTCCCAGAAGCTCAGAAATGTTACTTATTTCTAGCTCTCATGGCTTAATTTTGTTGTTGTTATGTATACCAAAGAGGCTTATGGATCTGTCGGTTACCAGCATGGTGCTTGCTGGTCTGAGAAACCGTGGCCCTCCCAGCAGGCTGTGAGGCAGGGCATATGGCAAGTCCATGGCTGCAGCAGCACCGAGTTCCTGTGGTGGGAACCATGTCCGGCAGGGCACAGCGCGCACGCAGTCATTCTGGGACCCTGAGTCAGGCCATCAGCTTTTGCAGACTGCACTTACCAGGACTGCAGACCGACAAAGGGTGTGGCTGGGCTTTGGCAGCCATCCCCAGCTTTTCAAGGGAAAGTTCTTTCTCACTGTATGTAAGCAAGACTGGACCCAGCCTCCATTCCCCTTGGGGGCCATGAAGTTGTTTTTGATGGATGGAGAGCAGCTAATGATGGCCCCTGGTGTATGGGTGGTAGGGCTGGGTGTTGGCATTTGATGTCAGCATCCATCTGCTGGAGGCCAGGAAGCCTACCTCCTTGCCAGGCCCAGCAGCAAAGGATGCTAGGTCTTGAGGTTCCACAGTGATGCCGTCTCACACCACTGGAGGCTGACGTAACCTTCTGTTTTAAAGAGTAATTCCAGTGGCATGGGTAGTGAGAGTGTTCCTACCCTCACTGTAATCCCAGGGCAGGAGACGGTCATTGCTTAGGGATGAAAGGTGAACTGTGGATTGACCTCACTGCTGCTGTGATCTGGAGATTATTTTTAATTTACAAATGTAGCAGTGACGGGCGCATGGCAGAGAATCAGGTCAGTGAGCCAAGGCTTTTCAGGTACTTACTGTAAAGGCCATGTTACCAGTTTCCTCACATTGAGAAACCCTCAGATTTCTTTGCAAGCTTGAAAGTGGATATTCTTAAATGAAGAATGGGTAGTGCACAGAAAGAAAGCTACTTTGAAACAGCATAAAATGAAACATTTCATGAAGATCTGCAGGCTGCTGCTGAGCAAAGGAGTGTTGAAAGTTGGTAAAGAGGTAGAAGGTGAGCCAGGCATGGTGGCGCACGCCTGTAATCCCAACACTTGGGAGGTTGAGGCAGGAGGATCGCGAGTTCAAAGCCAGCCTCAGCCATGGCGAGGCACTTAGCAACTCAGTGAGACCCTGTCCCTAATAAAATACAAAAAAGGGCTGGGGATGTGGTCCAGTGGTCGAGTGCCCCTGAGTTCAATCCCTG
The DNA here is from genome assembly GCA_025594165.1 of Tamias sibiricus. Classification (NCBI taxonomy): domain Eukaryota; kingdom Metazoa; phylum Chordata; class Mammalia; order Rodentia; family Sciuridae; genus Tamias; species Tamias sibiricus. The sequence continues at coordinate 4,491,907 of CM046658.1, read as the reverse complement.
TACCAAAAAAAAAAAAAAGGTACAGGTGAGCCCCTGAGGCAGAACGGTCAGGGCGTGTCCCTGGTGTCCCTCCAGGGCTTGAGCTGCTTCTTAAACCTAGAAAGTCTGCTTTATTGCTCATTCACTTACTCACCAACTGGGGATTGGTGTGACAGGGATTCTTAGACCACTAAGCTGTATCAGTGTCAGACTTGGTGAGGTCTCAGCCAGAGCTCCTTGGTCACACATCCTTCGACAGGCACAGTGAGCCCCTGTTCCCTCTGCACTTTCTCACTGCCTTAGGTAGTTGCACCCACCGTAGTTTGCTTTCCTAGTGGCTCAGCAGGGCTAGAGACCTCAGCCTCTCTGACATGGCGGGACACGCTCACTCTGTGGCTGCTTGTCCTGGGCCCGGAAGATCCCGCCAGCCTGCGGGAGGCAGCCCATCCCGTCACAAGGAGAGGGACTTACAGAGTAATTATTCTACTCTTTTTACATGCAGAAATGTTTATTTAAATATTTTCAATTGGATTTTCTTTCACAGATACTGATTATTCTTTCCAATTCTTAAATAAATAAAACTGTACTTGATTTCACTACAGATGACAGTGTGATTGTGTGGGATTTGGAAGCACTGAGGTGATCACACACCTCTGATGACCTGGTCAAGGAAGGTCTGGAGCTGCTGGCATCAGATCAGGCATGCTGTGCCTCCTTGGCCTGCTCTGAGTTCCTGCCTCTGCCCAGTTCCTGAGGATGGGTTCCTTTTGCCCTAGGCTATCACGCAGGTTTGTGCCGCTGTGGGATGTGGGCTTCACTATTTCTGTATTGATGTGCAGAGGCCTCCCAAAGTACGTAGAGGCCATTTGCTGTTGAGACCGCTGAATCGACTTGGATGTCTGCCTAAAATGTGACTCTCCGGGCTCGAACTTAAATGTTAGGTCTCACAGGTTGTTTTGTTAAGCACTTATTAAGAAGGGTGCTTAATGGAAAAATGGCTGGGAGAGGCTGCTTGGAGAAAGCCTGCTGCGCAGCACTCTCCTTGCAGCGAGGGGAACTGAGGAGAGTGAAGGTAGCTGGGGAAAGCCCCCGGGTGTAAAGTGGAGATCCGTCACGGGGCTGGCCAGAGGCTGTCCCGGCTTCACCACCTCTGCCCTTGCCTTTTTGTGAGTCACTGTCAGATCACTGGGTGGAACTTTCTGGCTGCACCAGGTCCACAGTGAGCTGTATGTCAGGAGAAACTGGATTCCTTGGCAGCAGAGCAGGTGCTGTGCCGTGGTGGAGTATTGTTATCTAAAACTCGGGGCAGCAGGACCTGGCGAGTACCGGGCTCAGCCCACAGGCGCTCTCGGAGCAGTGCTGAGCAAGGTGGGCTGCAGTCAGCATGTTTGCTGGTTGGACGTGTCCCCCCCAAGGAATGGGAAATCATCCCCATGTGGGCTTGTGCCCTGGGAACATGGAAGAGTGCAGCAGCCTGGCTTTACTTTTCTGAGGTGTGCTTTTTAATCAAGTGTCACCTGTGAAAGAGGTCACCCTAATGGGAACTACCTTTCCTTAAGTATCCCAGTCTCAGTGTGCTCGTTGTGAAAGCCCAACTCGTTGTATGCGGCCTGTTTGCTAAGTTGGCTACTCTCTGCATGTTGGGGTGTCATCCCCATTTTTCTGCTTGGATCTGAGATGGTCTCGGCTCTTCAGTGGAGGGTCTTCTGAGGCGCCACTCGGAGCCCTGCTGTTTCCTCTGGACTCTGTCTTCTCTCCCTTCTCCGTGGCACTTCCTGGATCGTTCCTAAAGGAACAGTTGAACATAAGCTCATCCACGCCGCTCCCCTTACTTCACTTGCGTCCAGTCTGACCAAAGATTTCACAATGGAAAAACTTTTTGGAAGTCCCCAGTAGGTGACTGCGTCTTCACACCCAGAAGTGCCTGTGACTTATCAAGGATTCTTAGAGTGAGAGCCACTCCGCAGGAGAGGGGGTTAGCTGCCCAAACATGAGCATACCCAGGTGGTTTCAGGCAGTGAACTCTGAATCAGGTCCCCTGAAGCCTTGCAGGGGAGGGTGGGACTCATCTCTGCACTGGCCCCAAGCACACTGGGATTCTAGACACTTCAGCTAACTGCTAGATTTCCCCTGCCCTATGACTAAGACCAGCCTGTGACATATCTTACGGCACATGCTCTCTGCCTCTGCAGGCATTTAGCCAAACAATTGCTACAAGGACCGTGACACTGGCACACCACAAAATCCTCCTCAGCTACTCCTCAGTTGAGGGAATTTGAGTTGCTTGTAAAGCTTGCAGCCATTGGTGGTGTAGGGAATGCAGGCAGCCACCTAGGCCATTTATAATTGTGACATGTCCGATCAAAGTCCCACATATCATCCAGGAAGTCACTTGTTTAAGCACCCATCCAAGTTAAAAGCCTCCCTGACATATTTTACAAACCGTAACCTGGCCGAGGCCACAGCTGGTGGGTGGCAAGCTGGGCCCATGGAGCAATGAAGCCCATTCACTTTCATTTTCCTTGCATTTGCCTCTGAAATCAAATTGCTTGCCCACCGTTGGGTTGGGAAGACTGGCTTTACCTGGCCAGGATCTCGCTATTCCTGCTGTCATCATGCGTGCTTTGTAGAGTCTCTGACTGTTCACCCACAGGCAGCTGAAACCTGGGTGAGAGAACACAGGCTGCAAGACTGGAAGGCAGCACAGCCAGCCCACTGCATGGCCGTAGGCCTTTGGCACCAAAACCAAGCTGAAGCAAACTCTCCAGGGCCCACCTAACACTTCCCTCTTTTAGCCCTGGAATAGTTACCAAGGCCCAGTGGCTTTCCCAGGGCCCAGTAAGCCACAGGTGGCAGCAGAAGACAGGGGAAGTCAGGCCTGGCCCTTGTGAAGCTACTTGCTGTTCAGGGAGGTACCTCAAGGTGGAACCGGAGCGGAGTGGGGCCAGGCAGTGTAGTGACAATGAGCAAAACCTGCTCTGATCAGGGTGGCTTGGGGAGGCCTCTGCTGATATTCCAGCTGAGCCTGAGTGAGGAGAATCACAAGGCAACCTAAGTAAGAGCCTACTAGCAGGGCCCAGAAGTGACATCCAGTCTAGCTTTGTGGGAGCTGAAAGGCCATTGTGACCAGAGTGTTGTGAGGGGCCAACATGGTCAGAGGTGGACAGCAAAAGGCCCCTGGGAGAGCTGTCAGGCCTTGTGGTGGCAGGAACAACAGACTCAAAAGATCATTGGCTGGGCACAGTGGTGCACCCCTGTAATCCCAGCTACTTGGAAGACTGAGGCGGGAGGATTGCAAGTTTGAGACCAGCTTCAGCAACTTAGCAAGACCCTATCACAAAATAAAAAATTAAAAAGAGCTTGGTGCAGTAGGGTATGCCTGTAATCCCAGTGGCTTGGGAGGCTGAGGCAGGAGGATTGCAAGTTCAAAGCCAGTCTCAGCAACAGCAAGGCGCTAAGCAACTCAGACTCTGTCTCTAAATAAAATACAAAATAGGGCTGGGGATGTGCTCAGTGGTAAAGTGTTCCTGGGTTTAATTCTGAGTACCCACCCCCCAAAAAAAAAAAAAAAAAAAGATCACTGGCTGGATGGCATGCTGAAGGGAAGCCTGGCCGTGGTGGTTTGGACTTGGGCAGAAGAGACCAAAGTGGGTGGATTGCAGTGGAAAGCCTAGTCTGTAAGACTTGGTGATGGGCTGGAAATGGGGTGAGTGAGAAGGAGGCAGGACATCTCCCAGCCTGCTTGCTTGAGTTCCTGCCATCCCTTGTGTTTGCGATACCATTGACCAAGATAAGGGGACAGGTGTGGTGCGTGTGGGGAGGACACTGAGAGCTCTGCTGGCCGCTGTTCTGTACTGAGATGCCTCTTAGACATCCAGGCCAAGACTCCAGGGAGGAGGCAGTGGAGGTGAGTCTGGAGCACAGGAGAGCTGAGTGCTGGGGAGGGGTTGTCGGGGTGGGATGTCATCTGCATGGTGACGGGGCTTTGAAGCCAGGGAACTGGGCCTGGGAGTCTACAGCATGTGCTCAGCTTACTCAAGAGCCTGGGTTCAATCAGGAAAGGACACCAGCATGACAGACCCAGGAGCAGCTGTGCACTGACGGCCCACAACCAGAACCCTCAGGAGGCAGGGAACTGGTAGCCCCAGGACCTCTGCAACAGCAAGGGTGGGACCCAAATAGGACGTGCTGGTGACAGTTGAGCTCTTTCCCACTCTGCAGAAGTCTGAAGAGTTAGTTCTTAGAGGGCATAAGCCACAGCTGAAGTATACAGCAGGCCAGGACTAAATGGCATGTATACAAAACTCCAGGGAGAGGCCTTCCAGGAAGGCAACTGGAAAAGAACCTAAATCTGACATTGGGGCATTCCAAAAACACAAGAACACACCCCCAGGTCCCCTGAGCCCACCCATGCCTATCCGTTCCAGTGAGGCACCAGCTACAGTGTGCTCAGAGCTTCTGGTGCTTTGCCTCCAGCCCCACCCACTCCTGAACTCCACATCAAGGATTATCTGACATCTGAGGAGAGCCTTGACCATGGAAGATAGGAACCCAAACAAACAAAAAGTAACTTGGAGAAGACATGAGGAATAAAGCTTCCTAAAACAAAACAAAAACATAACACAACTACCTATCTGTCTCAGAGGAGTAAGATAGTGTCTCCAGAAAAAAACAGAATACAATGGAGAAAGAACAGAGTAGGAAAAGTCCTCTTAGAATTAAAACCAAGAGCGCCGGGCGTGGTGGTGCACGCCTATAATCCCAGCACTTGGGAGGCTGAGGCAGGAGGATCGTGAGTTCAAAGCCAACCTCAGCAATGGTGAGGCACTTAGCAACTCAGTGAGACCCTGTCTCTAAATAAAATACAAAAAAGGGATGGGGATGTGACCCAGTGGACGAGTGCCCCTGAGTTCAATCCCCGGTACCACAAAAAAAAAGAAAAAGGGCTGGGGATGTGGCCCAGTGGTCGAGTGCCCCCGAGTTCAATCCCCAGTACAAAAAAAAAAAAAAAAAAAAAAAAAAAAAAAGCAATCAGCTTGACAGAAGGACTGGAAGAGGAAATCCCATAGAAAGTATAAGACAGAATGTAAACAGGGCTGATATCCAACAATAGAAATTCCAAAAAGAAAAAGTGGAGAAGTCAATCTAATTAAGAAATATGGCAGGGTGCAGTGGTGCACACCTGTAATCTCTGACTCAGGAGGCTGATATGGGACAATCTCAAGTTTGAGGCCCGCCTCAGCAATTTAATGACACCCTGTCTCAAAAAATGAAAAGGGGCTGGGCGAGGTGGCGCACACCTGTAATCCTAGCACTTGGGAGGCTGAGGCAGGAGGATTGCGAGTTCAAAGCCAGCCTCAGCAATGCTGAGGCACTTAGCAACTCAGTGAGACCCTGTCTCTAATAAAATACAAAAAAGGGCTGGGGATGTGGCCCAGTGGTTGAGTGCCCCTGAGTTCAATCCCCGGTACCAAAAAAAAAGGGCTGAGGATGTAGCTCAGTGATAGAGCACCCCTGGATTCAATCCCCAGTACCACAAGGAAAAAAAAAAAGGACATGAATTTCCAGAATGAGTATCCAAGGACACCAACTACAAAACAAGCACCTGACTCAATGGATGGAAATAGACTCTCATCAATGTGAAATTTCAGGACACAGAAGCAAGAGAATATTCTATGAGCTTCCAAAGAGTATAAGTAGGTCACCCTACAAGGACTAGGAATCAATGCCTTCAGACTTCTCAGAGACATCCTTAGAAACTAAAAGATAATACAGCAATGCCTTCAAAGGAGAATCCTTCCCAGTCTAGAATTTCCAATCTAGAATTCAAGACCCAGTGAAACCATCAGTCATGTGTGAGGTGGAAAAGAGACATGTTAAGATCTGTGCTAGCCAGGTGTGGTGGTGCACACCTGTAATCCCAGCACTTGGGAGGCTGAGGAAGTCACTGGGATCATAGGCATGTGCTATCAAGCCTGGCACACAGTTTTTTTTTTTTTTTAAGTTGTCAATGGACCTTTATTTATTTATTTATTTATTTATATGCAGTGCTGAGAATCTAACCCAGTGCCTCACATTGCTAGGCACGGACTCTACCACTGAGCCACAACCCCAGCCCCCGGCACACATTTTGATGCCTGCCTACAGTGCAGAGAGGGGCCTGCTCCAGACCTGGCTTGACCATATGCTGATGAAGCTCCTGTTCCCTCCTTCATGTCTGCTGCTTGGACAGGACACTCTCAAGATGTTCTGTCTGGGGGCTGGGGTTGTGGCTCAGCGGCAGAGCGCTCGCCTCACACGTGTGCGGCCCGGGTTCGATCCTCAGCACCACGTAAACATAAATGCATTGCATTGTGTACAACTAAAGCAAATAAATAAATATTAAAAAAAAAAAAAAAAAAAAGCCGGGTGTGGTGGCACACGCCTGTAATCCCAGCACTTTGGGAGGCTGAGGCAGGAGGATCGCGAGTTCAAAGCCAGCCTCAGCAATGGCGAGGCACTTAGCAACTCAGTGAGACCCTGTCTCTAAATAAAATACAAAAAAGGGCTGGGGATGTGACCCAGTGGACGAGTGCCCCTGAGTTCAATCCCCAGTACCACAAAAAAAAAAAAAAAAAAAAAAAAAAAAAAAGATGAGCCGGGCGTGGTGGCGCACGCCTATAATCCCAGCACTTTGGGAGGCTGAGGCAGGAGGATCACAAGTTCAAAGCCAGCCTCAGCAATGGTGAGGCACTTAGCAACTCAGTGAGACCCTGTCTCTAAATAAAATACAAAAAAGGGCTGGGGATGTGACCCAGTGGACGAGTACCCCTGAGTTCAATCCCCAGTACCACACACACACACACACACACACACACACAAGTTCTGTCTGCTTTATTATTTTTTATTTTATTTTATTTTTTAGATAGGGTCTCGCTAAGTTGCTGAGGGCCTAAGATGCTGGGAATGGGTTCAAACATGTAATCCTCCGACCTCAGCCTCCCAAGTCACTGGGATCACAGGTATGTGCCACTGCACCTGGCTGTTAATTCTGTTTCCACTTACTTCTGAGGGCTGTAGGGAGCCGTCCTGTGCCTGCTGAGCAGACCACTTCCCGTGACCATATTTTTGCAGCTACCTAACACCTGGTCTGTTTGTCCAGAACCTGATTACCTGCCTGCTGACTTTCCTGAAACGGTCCCTTCCGAGCGTGTTTCACCTTACCCACTCACATGCTGAAGTGCCCTGGCAACACCCTCTGGCCTTACCTGGGCTCCAGCCGCTCCTTCACCTTGGCAATGGAGCGGACGTAGGGTGTGATCTGCTTAGTGATGGTGGTCAGGTAGGCGTTCTCCTGCTTCAGCTGGAGAAGGTCATGGAGCTGGGCTGTGAAGCCCAAGGCCAGAGTGTTGGGTCTTGTTGGCATCAGGCACTAAATCTCAAGCCCAGCACCATCTAAAGATCCCAACTCTTTGATGATCATCTCTAATGAATGGGTGGGGCATTTGGTGGGACATCCTACTCACCACCTCCTGACCTGACATGCACACGTGGGCCAATTAGCAGGTGTGAGGCCAAGCCAAGCTCCAAGGGGAGAGTCATGGGGTGTGAGTCTGGGTAGTGGCTGACTAGCTCCCCGCTAGCATGTGGGTTAGCTGCAGCACAGGGCTTCACTAAGTGGCCAGCCTCCCTGGACCTTCAAAAATCTCCTGCTCATTGGCTACTCGCTGGTAGGATTCCTCCCAAATCTGAAAGAGAAAAGTGAGATGCTGGATGTGGCAGCGAGTAGGAATTTCCATTGGTGGCATTTCTACTTCAGCTCTTCAGAGCCACAAAGTTCCCCCCAGCAGGGCCCATGTCATTCCAGTGGCAAAGATTCGAGGTTCCAGAACCCGCCACGCGGGAGTCTGGAGGAGTAGCAGGCCAGGCACTCTTTCTCCCCTTCCTGTCTGGGGCAGCCCATGTGTCAGGCAGGGCTGGAGTTGCGCTCCCGGGGAGGAGCTACCTCCTGGAAGACTGCTCTCATGCCCTCCGCAGAGCTGTACGCAGAGGCAAGCCGCGCATCCAGCTGCAGGGACCTGCTCAGGATGTCTCCCATGATCTCCGCCTTGATGAGTGAGTGGTGCTTGGTGAGGTCGCGGTGCAGCTCCTGCACCTGGTCCTTCAGGCTCTGCACCTCCACCTGCAGACCCTGCATGCAGAGACCCAGGAGGGTGTAGGGTCACTGCCAGGGGCCCCTCTGGAGGGGTGACTACCAGGCAGGGCCCTGCAATTCCCCAGCCCCCTTACCCGGTAGGAGTCCTCATAGTGGCGACAGTGCTCTGTGAAGGGCGTGTCCTCGCCTTCAGCCAGGAGCACCTTGGTGCTGATGGACCGGTGCAGCGTGGGCTTCTGGACTGGTGACCCTGGCATCTTTCTCACTGGGGAGGGGCAGTTGGGCCCCATCAGCACCTTGGGTCCTGAGCCCCCTGCCAGCCTGGGGGGAGAGCCAGTGTGGATGCAGGATAAGTAGTGCAGGTCTTCCCTTCCCCCAGCCTCCCAGGGTGCCAGTGCTCCACTACCCTGCCAACCCTACCGCAAGGCAGAACCACTCAGAGCTCTGGAAAGACCTTCTGCAAAGCCACACCCAATGACACTGACATCTACAATTCCTCCCCCCCCCCCGCCCCCCCCCCCCCCGCCCCATACCAGGGATTGGACCAGGGGTGCTTATCACTGAGCCACATCCCCAGCCCTTTTTACTTTTATTTTGAGACAGTACCTCGATAAATTGCTTAGGGCCTGCCTCAATTGCTGTGTCTGGCCTGGAACTTGTGATCTGCCTGCCGCAGCCTCCCCAGCTACTGGGATTACAGGTTTGTGCTGATAGCACCACCAGCTTGTTGGTGGTTTTTTTTTTTTTTTTTTTTTTTTTTTTTTTTTTGGTGGTACCGGGGATTGAACTCAGGGGCACTCGTCCACTGGGTCACATCCCCAGCCCTTTTTTGTATATTATTTAGAGACAGGGTCTCACTGAGTTGCTAAGTGCCTCGCCACTGCTGAGGCTGGCTTTGAACTCACGATCCTCCCGCCTCAGCCTCCCAGGTGCTGGGATTGCAGGCGTGCGCCACCGCGCCCGGCTGTTGTGGGTTTTAAAGGTCCTCTCCCAGTTGTTTTAGTGTGGGGGGGGCAAGTCCCACTGCATTCCCAGGCGCATGGGGTACCAGTGTGCTCACTCCCACACTGGACAGAGAAAGATTGAGCCCACACCAGTTTCTCCGGCGCTCTGTGGCTTTTAGGCCACACATGCCAGTCCCAACATTTCTCCTATCTCCTCTTTGGTCTCCAGACTCTTCCTTGGTTTCAAGGCCCCACCCCCACCCCCAGGCAATATCCAGCCCAGCCCCAGCGGCTCCAGTCAGGGTGAGGAGGCTGTCAACTGGACGCAGAGGGGAAGTCCCACCTGTCCCTGGCTTATTCTAATAGCCCTCCTGCGTGGAGGGTCCACAGCACCCAGACACCCAGCAGGGAGCTGAACCAGCCGAGGACTGAGGAGCCAAGGGGGGTGCAAGGCCTTTCACTGACAATCTAGTCCCTGGGCGAGGGTGGCGGGGACGCGGTGCCGGCTCCCTAGGTCGCGCTCACGTGTTGGCGGCGGTCGCAGCCCGGCGTGGCCCCAGCAGCAGCAGCGGCTCTAGGCAGCGCGCGAACTCTGTGCGGAAGTCGCTGGCGATCTGGGTAGCGGAACCCGGTCATGAGGCGACCTGCCATGCCCCACGGGATACCTCCCACCCAGGCCCAGTAGGGCCACGCGCCCACCTTGCTGCTCTGCGCAGGTCTTAGGCGATGCGGCCCTGTGACGATGCCCTGCAGCCTCTCCATCAGCTCCTAGGGCGGGAGCCGTGGGTGGGGCTCAGGCTGAGCCGGTGTGGCGGGGTGGGGCCGCCAGCAGCAGGAAGAGGGGAGGTGGAGGTAGGGACTGTCTTTAGCAAATTACCTGATATCCTAAGAGACCCCAACCCTGTTCTGGGACTGGCCCAGACAACTCTTCCACCAAATTCACAGGATAGGAGGTAGCAGGGCTCTAGCAGATATTTATTTATTTAATGGGGATGCTAGGGATTGAACCCAGGGGTGCTCATGGAGCTACACCTCCAGTCTATTATTATTATTATTATTATTAATAATATTTTAGAGAGAGTGGGTTTCATTAAATTGCACAGGATGGCCTGGAATTTGCAATTCTCCTGCCTCAGCCTCCGAAGTTGCTGGGATTACAAGTGTGCACCACTGCGCCCAGCATCACTGTCCTTTTTGGTACCGGGTATTGAACTCAGGGGCATTGGACCACTGGGCCACATCCCCAGCCCCCCCCCCTTTTTTTGTATTTTATTAGAGACAGGGTCTCACTGAGTTGTTAAGTGCCTCGCCATTGCTGAGGCTGGCTTTGAACTCTTGATCCTCCTGCTTCAGCCTCCCAAGTGCTGGGATTACAGGCGTGTGCCACCGCGCCCGGCTCAGCATCACTGTCTTTTTTTTTTTTTTAATTAATTTATTTGTTTTAGTTGTACACAATGCCTTTATTTTTATGTGGTGCTTAGGATCGAACCCAGGCAGTGCACTTGCTAGGCGAGCACTCTACCGCTGAGCCACAACCCCAGCCCCATCACCTGGCCCCTAAAGGGTTGGTGGATGATGGAGTGGAGGAGGGAAAGGCAAGCCCAGCCTGCAGGTGGCAGTCTCCAAGTTCTGAGGTGGCAGCCTCTGACTGCAGGACTGGCTCTGGTGGGGAAAGGGAGACTGGGGGAGCTGGGAAGACTCACATAGCCCAGGTCCAGGAACTCAGCCTTGTTGGCCAAGCTGAGGAAGGAAGAGCAGATGACCAGGTGAACCTGCCAAAGGGGAAGATGCCTGGTGGCTGGCCAAGGGAGGAGGGGCCCTCTATGCCCCGGTGCTTGACCCTGCAGCCCCCTTCCCTTACCTGTAGAGTGGGCAGCAGGGCAGCCAAGTGGGACAGCTGCTCCTTGAAGGCCTTGTCTTTCTCATCGTATTGGCTGGGGAAGGGCACACTTCCTGGTCTCCAAGGGGACAGCTGACCACCCAACCTCAAAGGTCCTCAGAACTCACAGTGTCATCACCCCTCCAGCTTTGTAGGTCCTTCCCTGTTCCCTGAGCCACCCACTCTCCTTTGCTGGTGGACACCTGGATGTTTTGCTCCCCAGTTGGGGTAAAGCCTGCCTAGGCCCAGGCTTGGAGCTGGTATATGGAGCCCGGGGGGTGAGGGGACCACCACCACTCACCTCTGCACAGCCTGTAGCAGCAGTGCTTTCCTCTCTGCCAGTTTGTCCTGGGGGAGACAGCCCACCACTGTCCTGGCATACCTGGCTGGTCCACCACCTCCCAACACACTGCCCTGTGGCCTGGGTACTGAAGGCTGGTTATCTCTCCAACCTGCTGGCTGAGAGCCTGAGTACCCTCACCTTAAATGTCACCGCCTGGGTGCAATCTTCCTAGACCACCCCCCACCACTACCACCAGCCTAGGGCAGACCCTGGTGACCCTCTGGAATTTTCCAGGCAACTGTGGCTCCTAGAAAAGAAGTTCAAGCCGGGCGCGGTGGCGCACGCCTGTAGTCCCAGCACTTGGGAGGCTGAGGCAGGAGGATCGTGAGGTCAAAGCCAGCCTCAGCAATGGCGAGGCACTTAGCAACTCAGTGAGACCCTGTCTCTAATAAAAAAATAAAGAAAGAAAGAAAGAAAGGAAAAGGAAAAAAAAAAAAAAAAAAGGAAAAGAAGTTCGAGTTCCGCTGCCCTGCTTCGCTGACAACTCTACAAGGAAATCCAGGACCTCTCAGTGTTGTGGGCAACTACTTGGGGCTGGTGAGGCTCCACAGCGGGTGGCTGCCAGGTCCTGCTCCATCCCGCACCTGCATGCTGCCGAAGAGGGCGTGGATGGCCGCATCTTCCTCAGCTGCGCTGCGCCGCACCTCCTCCACCATGACCTGCAGCAGCGCAATGGCTTCCCGGGTCGCCGTCTGCAGGGCCTTCACGGCCTGGGGAGAAGCGGCCTCGGCCTCGTAACACACCCCCACGTTCGCGCGCTCCCACCCTCGCACGGGCCACTGAGCCCCGCTCACCAGCACGGCCTGCTCCAGCCGCTCGCAGCCCTGCACGTAAGCGGACTCCAGGTCCACGCAGTGGGCTCGACTCTCCCTACGGGAGGCAGCGAATGACACCTGCTCTGGCCACCCTCGGCCCAGGAGGAGAGCCCTCCGGCTCCCGCTACCCACCCCTGCATATCCCGGAAACAGCGGATGCACAACAGCGACTTCTTGTCGGTGGAGAACATGATGTAGGGCTCCGCGTGCAGCGCTGCGGGGGTGGGGAGAGGCGTGAGCGCTCTGGGCGGTGCCGACTCCCGTCCCGCCCCTGGCCAGGGTCCCCAGGCCGGGCCTCACTCACTGCACTTCTGGATCACGTCGCGGCTGCGCTGGCCTAGGGCCACAATGTCGTGGCGCGCGAACATGCGTGCCTGGTGCGTCTCGTCGCGGCAGCGCGCACACAGGGGTTGCTCGCAAGTGTTGCAGAAGTACGTGGTCTCGGCGTCCTGGGGACAGAGCGCTGGTTCAGACCGAGCGCTCTAGCCGACTGCGGACTGCGGCCAGCGAGGGAACCACAGCCGCAGTGTGACACTGATAGCGTCTGTCCAGCCTGGGGCAGGTGCGTGGCTAAATGCAGCTCTTTCCTGTGATTCCCGCACAGCAGTCTACCTAATGCACTCAGGTTCCAGATGAGGACACTGAGACTAGGTAAGCAGGTGGATGCAAGAAGGAGCAGGTTGAAGAGGCTTCCAGAGGCAGTTCTGTGGTAGGGTGGGTGTGGGGGAGGGCAGAAACTTCATTGCAAAACCTTTCACAAGGAAGGGGTGTGGCGGGGGAGACGTTGACCTTTCAAGCCCTCCTTGACTCCCTCAGTAGTGGCAAAGTGGTGCAGCACACCCCGAGCCATCTGGAGTTACAGTCAGTGGGGGAGAGAATGGCAGGGACCTCACCCCCACCCCAGGGCCACATCCAGGGTTTGGGTTGCAGCCCTGGCAGTGGACTCAGGGAGGGCTATGACAGAACAACCCTCCCCTCCCCACTCCTTACCTTGCCATCCAGGTGCTGCCTGTCCCCATTCCTTCACCTCCCTCCCATCACCTGCACTTCTAGGTCACACAGGTCGCAGCACTTGCCCAGCATGCCCTGGGATTTCACTCCTGAAAGGCTGAGCTTGCTCCCCTTCAGGGCTGTCCAGCCTCCACAGGCCAGACTCTCAGGACCCTTTGCAGCCTTGCCTCCAGCTCTGGGGGCGGGGGTGGGGCAGAAACCTCCCCCCCCCCAACTCTCCCTTCCAAATTGCTTACTGTCCTCACTTCCCCTGCAGCTTTAGCTGCCTACAAGCGCTTAGGTAGCAGAGGGTCCTCAGGGTACCACAGGCCGGTGAACTGGACCACCCTTCTGTGCCAGTTCCCAACTCCATTGAGTTGGGGACCAGTAAGCTCTCCCCAAACTGAATGACCTCAACCTTTGTCATTATCTGGCTATTCATGCAGTTCACTTGCTCTGGACCTCAGTCTCCCTATTGTAAATGGACCCATATTCCAGGTCCAAGGTACCCAGGGGAGGTGTTGGAGCACCTACTGGTGGTCTGTCCTCTGAGGATGTGCAGGGTGTATGCTTCAAGGATCATGCACCCTGGTACCCACTGATCCCCCACCACCCACCCCTGTGGCCCCTGCCTGCTTGCTGCACTCCAGGTCGCAGTTGGCGCAATGCACGGCCTCCACGCCATCCCCGGAGCTGTCCACCAGGAACTGCAGAAGCCGGTCCACCGGTGGGAGCCAATTGGGACCCTTCACCACGGTCTGGTGTCTGTGGAGAGGCTGCAGCCAAGACCCAGACACCCCTTCCAGGATGCTTTCCACCCTCACCCCTCACATTCCAGGCTGGAGCTAAAAACAGCAACAGGAGGGAGGTGGGGTAGACTGCAGGCCTGAGGTCTGCTATAAATACAGCAGGTAGCACTTACCCTAACCCAGCCCTTACCCTTGGGGCCATCCTGCAAATACCATGGGGTCCCCACCACCACCACCACCTTGAAAAGCCACTTCAGGCCATGAGGACCCTCTGAAGGTACTGGGCAAATTTAGGGCACAGCCCTGTAACTTGAGCCAACTTAAGGGTTATGTTGGCCTAAGACTTTTGGGACCACGAAGATAGTTATGGAAGTGTCCTGACCCCTCTTCCAGCCCTGACCTTGCTTCCTGACTTTCTGTGGAAACTCTGGGGTCAGAAATGATTCTTTTCCTGCCTCAATTATCCTGATTTCTAAAATTTGGAGAGGGGGAGCCTGCAAGTTCTGGCCTGAAAGTGGCCAGGGCAGGGTGCAACCTCTCCCAGCCATTTCTACCCTTGCCCTCCTTCACCTGGGTTTCCCCTCCAGGAAGAGCCAACCTCTCCCTCCGAGGGTGATTTGGGGCACTCACTGACACAGCGGGCAGGCCAGGCGGCCGTCCACAGCCCGTCCACGCAGGCAGCCGGCGCAGAAGTCGTGGAAGCATTCCAGCAGGCACGGGCGCTCGTACTGTGCGTGGCACAGAGGGCACACGAGCGGGTGGCCGCTCGCGGTGTCCAAGGCGCCTGGGCCTTCTAGGGGCGCGAAGATAGCTCCCGACATCTGCAGGGACAGCGCAGGTCCGCGGCTGCGGCGCTCAAGGTTGCGGGACAGGTCCTCAGAGTCCCGAGAGAGCCCTTGAGGCGTGGCCACCCTCCTACCTCGGACCCTACCAGACGTCTAGTTGTTTCGGAACGGGGAACTGCTAGGGCCCGGGGATGGGCTTGAGTGCCCAGGGAGGGCAGAACCAACAGGGAGGGCTGGCGTGGGGGTCCAGCTACGTGCCGGCAGCCGGGAGCCTCCCCCCTGCTGCCCAGCACTTGGAGCGCGGCTCCGAGCCCCGCTGTGGCCCTCCCTAGGAGTCGCTGGCCCTGGAAGTTCAGGCAGCCGGACGGGGTTTTGCGTCCTACGCAGTCTCCCCTGTCGCCTCTCTCCACTTCTCCCACACCCCTCACTCCCACCCCTGGAATTCCACGCTCCGGTGTCCTTCTAGTGACCTGCTGGCGACACCCCTTCGGCGTAGCGTGGAGCGTCGCTCCTGCGCGGTGCTCCGGTCCACCTCCCCCAGGGTGGCGGTGCCTCCCGGCGCAGCAAGAGCCTAAACCTCCCGGGCTGGTACGCAGCTCTGACCCCGGGGCCATCCGCCTGGAGGAGAGGGGAGGACGCAGAGGCTGGAAAGGACGGTGACCGGCAAGGGTCCGAGACTCGACTAGACCCGGCCTGAAATGACAAAATTAATCCGACAGGAGCGTGCAGAGCCGGCGCGAGGACACCTTGGCGGGGTCTTCAGGGGTGCAGGGGCCCCCTGCCTAGGTGCCAGTAGAGTGGGTCCTTGCAGGCCCATTTCCTCGATGGCCAACTGGGGGCGCCAGAGAGCAGCAAACGCCTCTCCATAGGCATTCCAGCGCGTGGAAGGCGGAGCAAGAGCCCCACCTTGGTCAAGTTAGTGGCCTCGTAGAGCTGCACAAAATGGGGCCTGTCCTGTCACCTCTGCGTGGTGAGGCACGCCTGTAATCCCAGAGACTGGGGAGGCTAAGGCAGGAGGAGCCTAAGTTCCAGGCCAGTCTCAGCAATTTAGACCCTCAGTAATTTAGGAAGAACTTGTCTCAAAACAGAAAGGGCTGGATATGTAGCTCAGTGTTAAAGCTCCCTTGGATTTAATCCCTAGTTAAAAAAAAGAAAAAAGAGGCTGTCCCCCATATCAAGGGGAATGATACCTGCGAAATGCACCTACGGGGCTTCCAAATGATTAAGGCCCTATCCCCATTGTCAGTCAAGTTCCCAGAAGATGGGTGGGTTCATTTGGGTGGGAGGCTGGGAAGGGAACTTCCAGCCTTTTCGGTAGAGCGCCCTCTGCTGTGCTGGCGAGGCCCATGCTGGTTCACCCCATTACCTCCCTTCCACATTCTCAGTTATCTTTTGTTATTCTGAAAGCAGTCCCTGTTTCTGCACCTCTTGCAATCAGCCTGACCACAGAAGGTGCTCAATAAAGGTTTACTAAAGAGTTAAGGGGAAAAAATATGAGATAATATTCCAGCTGAGTTTTGAAGAATGAGTTTGCCAGCAGATGAAAGTAAATGCTAGATTGAAGGTGCTTCCCTAACCCTGGCTCAATTTGTACTTGCAGTCATAACAATAGTAACAATGGCTAATGTTTGCTGGCCAAGGTACTTTCAATTGTATTAGCTGGTTTAATCCTGATAACTTTAAAGAGTAGAAAATGTTAACCCTAGTAGGTGGTGGAGCTGGTATACAAACTAGGTAGTGCTTTGCAAATAAATGACACATCAGTTTCCCAGTAGGAAGTGGTGTTCTTTTTCTTTGGCGGGGTGGTGGTGGTGGGTTGGTTTACTGGGGATTGAACCCAGGGGTGCTTAACCACTGAGCTACCTCCCTGCTGTTTTTATTTTATTTTTAAATTTTTAAAAAATATTTATTTATTTACTTTTAGTTGTACACAATGCAACGCATTTATGTTTACGTGGTGCTGAGGATCGAACCCAGGCCGCGCACGTGCGAGGCGAGCGCTCTGCCGCTGAGCCACAACCCCCAGCCCCTATTTTTAAATTTTTATTTAATTTTTTTGTAGTTGTAGATGGACAGCAGGCCTTTACTTTGTTTTTTTTTTTTAATATTTATTTATTTACTTTAATTGTACACAATGCAATGCATTTATGTTTACATGGTGCTGAGGATTGAACCCCGGGCTGCACACGTGCGAGGCGAGCACTCTGCCGCTGAGCCACAACCCCAGCCACATATTTGTTTGTTTTTATGTGGTGCTAAGGATCTAATCCAGTGCCTCACACCTGCTAGGCAAACACTCTGCCACTGAGCTACAACCCCAGCCCTTTATTTTTTTTTAATTAATTTATTTTTTTGGTACCGGGGATTGAACTCAGGAGCACTTGACCACTGGGCCACATCCCCAGCCCTTTTTTGTATTTTATTAGAGACAGGGTCTCACTGAGTTGCTGAGTGCCTTGCCATTGCTGAGGCTGGCTTTGAACTCACAATCCTCCTGCCTCAGCCTCCCAAGTGCTGGGATTACAGGTGTGTGCCACCGCGCCCAGCTAGCCCTTTATTTTTTTATTTTGAGACAAGGGCTTGATAAATTGCAGAGGTGGGCCTTGAACTTGTGATCCTCCTGCCTTAGCTTCTTTTTTTTAAAAATATTTATTTAGGGGCTGGAGTTGTGGCTCAGTGGTAAGAACACTTGCCTAGCATGTGTGAGGCCCTGGGTTCAATTCTCAGCACCACATATAAATAAATGAATAAAATAAAGGTCCATCAACATCTAAAAAATATTAAAAAAATAAAAATGGTAAACTTGTTTTTTTTTAAAAATATTTATTTATTTGCTTTGGTTGTACACAATGCGTTTTTATTTTTACGTGGTGCTAAGGATCGAACCCATGCTAGGCGAGTGCTCTACCGCTGAGCCACAACCCCAGCCCCTGGCTTATTTTTTATTTTGATGTAGAGACTCACTGAATTGCAGAGGTGGGCCTTGAACATGCAATCCTCCTGCCTCAGCCTCCTGACCCGCTGGAATCACAAGCTTTTACCACTGCACACAGCCCCTAGGCCCTTTTGCCCTTTTTTTTTTTTTTTTTTTTTTTTTTTTTTTTTGGTACTGGGGATTGAACTCAGCGGCACTAGACCACTGGGCCACATCCCCAGCCCTTTTTTGTATTTTATTAGAGACAGGGTCTCACTGAGCTGCTAAGTGCCTTGCCATTGCTGAGGCTGGCTTTGAACTCACGATCCTCCTGCCTCAGCCTCCCAAAGTGCTGGGATTACAGGCGTGCGCCACCACGCCCGGCCCCCCTAGGCCCTTTTATTATTAACTTTGAGACAGGGTCTCACTAAGTTGTGATTCTCCTGCCTCAGCTTCCTGAGTCTCTGGGATTACAGGTGTGTGCAACCATGCCTGGCTGCATCAGACTTTCAAGTCCGCATGGCAAAGGTCCAGAGCAGCTCAGGTCACTTTGGCCCATGCTGATGGATTCTAATTGGAACCTGTTCTTACAGATTTTATGACTAGGGGGAATTATCCTTATCTCCCTGAGTTCTGGGAACTGGATTGTGTGAGGGTCACAAAAGTCTCCCCTGCTCCCAGGGTAACTTGTGTTCTTATCAGCATCTGAGGCCTGAGTTTCCTCTGCAGATAACAGGTCGCTGAGGAATGTAACGTGTCCTATTGACTTCAGCCAGGCAGGGCTACAGGCAAACTGCTTTTTCTTTTTTTTCTTTTTTTTTTTTTTTTTGGTACTGGGGATTGAACTCAGTGGCACTCGACCACTGGGTCACATCCCCAGCCCTTTTTTTGTATATTTTATTAGAGACAGGGTCTCACTGAGTTGCTAAGTGCCTCGCCATTGCTGAGGCTGGCTTTGAATTCGTGATCCTCCTGCCTCAGCCTCCCAAAGTGCTGGGATTACAGGCGTGCGCCACCGCGCCCGGCTGCTTTTTCTTTTGATACTGTGTCTTGAACTCAGAGGGGCTTAACCACTGAGCCATATTCCAGCCCTTTTTATTTTTTTATTTTGAAGCAGGGTCTCACTAAGTTGCTTAGGGCCTTGCTAAATTACTGAGACTGTCAGCGGCAAAGTGCTTTTTTAAAAGAAATCATAGATCTGGGCACGGTGGCGCACGCCTGTAATCCCAGCACTTTGGGAGGCTGAGGCAGGATGATCGCGAGTTCAAAGCCAGCCTCAGCAATGGCGAGGCACTTAGCAACTCAGTGAGACCCTGTCTCTAAATAAAATACAAAAAAAGGGCTGGGGATGTGACCCAGTGGACTAGTGCCCCTGAGTTCAATCCCCGGTACCACAAAAAAAAAAAAAATAAATAAAAAAAAATAAAAGAAGTCATGCGGGGGTCAGTGCAGCAGACCCAGTTTATACAGTTATCCCCTTGACCCCAAGTTCCCACTGCTCATGTTGGTTACCTGTCACCTCTCCCAAGAAGCTTTGTGTAGAGGGAGAGAGAAGGGGTGATAAAAGCAGGGGAAGGTTGAGGTGCGGGGATTGCTTTTGTTTTTTTAAGGTGAGAGATATTGAAGACTGGTTAGATGGTGATAGAAATGATCCAAAAGGAAGGATAAAGGAATGATTCCTTGGGAGAGGTGAGAGGTGTTGGAGTGGTACCCTCTTATAGGCAGTAGTGTTGAGATGATGCCCAAGGGTAGGGGTTGGCACCAGATGAGAGGAAGAACATTAAAAAAATTATTATTATTATTTTTTTTGCTGCTGATGGTGACCTTTATTTTATTTATTTATATGTGGTGCTGAGAATCAAACCCAGTGCCTCAAAAATGCTGGCAAGGCTCCACTACCGAGCCCCAGCCCCAGCCCCAGTAAGAGCACTTTTTTGGAAGTAGCAGGAGAGACAGTATGGGGGGTGTAGCTGTTGCTGGATAGTCAGATGTGACATAGGAGTGTCTGTTGTCAGAGAAAGAACAATGGAGTCAATAGTTTTGAGGGAGGCTTGGGGAGGAGGGGCTGGCACTCTGACTAGAGGTGTTAAATAGTTACTTAGGAGAGTGTTTTAGGCTCATAAGCATATCAGTCAAGGTTTAATCAGGAGACACTATACTACCAATGCTCCCCGACTTGCAGTGGGGTCAGGTCCCAATAAATCTATAAGCTGAAAATATCATAAGTCTAAAATGCATGGAATACATCTAACCTACTGAAGATCCTAGCTTGCAACACAGTGTAGAGTATTGGTTACCCACCCTTCCAATCCATGGCTGACTGAGATCTGCGCCTCACTGACGCCACCCAGCATTGCTGGAGATGGTATCTCACTAGCCCAGGGAGCTATGGAAAAATCAAAAGTAGTGTCTACTGGGCTGGGGTTGTGGCTCAGCGGTAGAGCGCTCGCCCTAGCACATGCGCGGCCCGGGTTCGATCCTCAGCACCACGTAAACATAAATGCACTGCATTGTGTACAACAAAAGCAAATAAATAAATATTAAAAAAAGTAGTGTCTACTGAATGCATATTGCTTTCCCACCATCTATAAAGACAAAAAGTCAGAAGTAGAACCATCCTAATTTGGTTTGTCTGTAGTTTTTTTTTTTTTTAAACATTTATTTATTTACTTTAGTTGTACACAGTGCAATGCACTTATGTTTACATGGTGCTGAGGATCGAACCCGGGCCGCGCACATGAGAGGCGAGTGCTCTGCCGCTGAGCCACAATCCCAGCCCTGTCTGTAGTTTTAAACATAATTTAATATAAAGACTTGCTTTTTTCTTTTTGGTAATGCTGGGGATGGAACCTAGGACCTTAAGGATGGTAGGTGAGCACTCTACCACTGGGCTACACTCCAACCCAAGGACTGTTAACTAGGTCTGAAGACTTACCGCCTAGGTAATTATTGAAAGAGTAAAATAAGAAAAGTAGCAACAATAGAAAGCTGCTACAGCTCCTTCCTGGTGTGATGTTGCAGCTCTGGGGAGCTGAACTTCAGACATCTGAAAAGCAGGTGCTACCCTGCTGGGGCTCTGAGGCAAAAACGAGGCTGGTTCTCCAAGTGTTGGAATAATTGCAAATTGTATTCCACTGATGCTTCTGGAATGTCCCAAACCACCACTGCCAAGAGACAAGAGTGGGAGACACCAATAGAAGAAGCAGGAAGCAAATCCCCTATTATAGAGCTTACCCAGGGACTGCTGCCAAAACAAGTGTTTGCAGAACCCCGTCTCAGCACTGCAAAGTCAAGAATAGCTGGTGGCTTTGGAGCCCCTTCTACGGGCACCAGCGGCCAGTTGACCTAGACCAGTCAGCATGGTGTGTGTGTCTTCCAATAAGCCAGGATTGGGGTTTTGAAGGGTGGATACACAAGCCAGGTGATGGGAGTGGACAGGGTATGCAACTGAGTGATCACAATTCAGGAGCCTGGTATGGAACTCTATAAGGACACAAGGGCGTCAGGGTGGGTGAAAAGTGCATGAAGGCCCTGCTTTTCCACGTGTGGCCAGTGGACCGGCAGCACCAGCATCCTCTGGGTTCTCCAGATATGCAGATCTCAGGCCACGAAACCCACTGAACTGGAACTTCATGTTGAACAGACCCCTCGGTGGTCGTTTGGGAAGTACTGGCAGAAGATTGAAACTGGGAAACTAAAAGGCTAGCAGTGGTGACTGGAGGATGCAGAGTTGAATTTGAGACTATGGAGGGATCAGACTGCAGACATACCTGGCTTCAGCAAGGTGGGCCAGCGCGGGAGGGAGGGACACTGGCACGAGCTTCCAAGATGGGCTTTTTAGACCGAATGAAGAAATAGTATCCCGGGCTTTAGGATTTCTGATCCCGTTTTCCCATGGCCAGAAGGGATTTCCTTACATTCCCAAGTTGGTGGGTTCGATTCCCATCCCACTAGCTGGCTATTTTCGGTTTAGTGAATTTCCTTATTGTTTTTCTTTCCAAGATTTTCAAAAGCAGAGCCAGCCCCCTTGTTTCTCTTTGGGCTCGTCCAGTCAGGCTCCCCTCCGATCCTTCGCAGTGGGACAGACCGCCCGGCCCCCTTCCTCTCCCTGCAACCCTGCGTGAGCCCAAACTTTGCATTCAGGGAGAACCAATCGCTCCCCGATCG
Source organism: Tamias sibiricus (assembly GCA_025594165.1). NCBI lineage: Eukaryota > Metazoa > Chordata > Mammalia > Rodentia > Sciuridae > Tamias > Tamias sibiricus. Next base: position 4,470,208 of record CM046658.1, on the reverse strand, counting down.
TGCGCAGCCGGGCGAGCCGCGGCGATCGGGGGGCGGGACGGAGCGATGCATGCCGCCTGTGTCCTGCGTGCCTTGCGCGCCGCGGGCTCTTTGCGTCTGCGTAGTGCGCCCACCTCCCTTTCTGCCTCCGCAGCCGCCATGGCACCCGTGGTTAGTATGGCTCCGCGTGAGGCCTCGGCTCCAGGCGCGGCACGTGGGCCCTGCCGGGTTGGCTTCCGCCCAAGCTCGCGGGGGACGGCGCTCTGCAGCGTCCGGCCCGGGCGGCCCGGCAGCCGGTCGGAGCGGGCCGGGGCAGCCGCTGGGCCCGGCACGTTGTGGGCGGAGGAGGCCGCGGCCCGAGGCCGTGCGGGAGAGCCGGGAGCTTCGGGGCGGCGGCTCGTCCAGGGACTCTGTGTGGAGCTGGCGGCGGCTGGGGACTGGAGGTCGCGGGCTGGCGGGCCCGGGTCTTGGGCCTGGCTGCCTGGGCAGGGGGCGGGGGCGGGGGCTGGGGCCTGCTGCCCTGCCGCCCTGCGGCCCTGCGGCCCTGCGGAGCTGGGCGTTCGCAGCCCCGGTTCGAGACCCGTGGACGTGGTCCGCGGAGGGCCGGCCCGGCTTCAGAGAGGACGTGCTTGTCAGGGCGCAGCTGTGCGGACCCTTGTGGCGCAGGGCGAAGGCCGCAGGTCCAGTCCTGTAGCCAGGCCCGGGTTGGCTGTGCGGCGTCTCGGTGCCGTTCAGCCGGTCGCTCGCCCTCCTCCTGGGTTACTCGTGGAAAGGTGTTTTTCCCTGGTTCTCACTGCCGGTTCCCTAGGTCTTTCTGCCTGGGTGGGCTTGTAAATGCTCCTGTGCATTTGTATGCGTTTGGTTTAAAACCTGGATGGGCGCGCTGAGGCCCATTGTGGGTAGGTGTGCCTCCTGATCAGTGTGTTTCCGGGGCTGCATTTTTAAGTATCCCATCCCCCTCGCTTGTTACTGGGAAGAGAGATTTTAAGAGTGAGTTTTGTAGTAACTGTTGAAAAGTTGGCCCAATTCAAGTTTTAGACGTTAAAGCATAAAGGGAGGAACGTTGGATGTGTTCTTGGAACGGTGAGTTTAGATTCTGCAAAGTTTTTTTAAAGTAGAAATACAGGTAATTTAGTGGCATCAGGAGATTGTAGAGGGAAAAGATGAAGCTTCTTTTTAAGAAACTGGAACCTCAGAGGATGTCCTTTGCCTCATGACTTGGAAGTACTAATTCATAGTTTAAACCAATCAAAGACCTGCACTTGTTGACAGTACTTTTGTACTAAGATCCTAAGTTTTAGCTTTAACCGGTTGTTCAAGCTGGAGTGCACCAGTGGTCAGGATTCTGTGCCATTCCCTTTGCTGTCCTGAGAGTGCAGGGGAGACAAGTTTAAGGGAGAAGAGCTGAAGTGAGAGAGGGCTATGTGTGGAACATGGAGCAAGGGTTGATTTCTCATTAACATTGTTTTGGGTATGCAAGAGATTTGCCGCTTGTGCTCTGATCCTGGAGTAAAATAAAGGAGGTCTTGAAATTGTATTTGGAAATTTTTATAGCAAGAAAAAGGAAATGTTTAATTGTAGGCTTCCTGCTTGTAAAGGGGAGACTGGAAAGGTTAAATGGGTCAAGACTTGATTTCCTCATTCCAAATATCATCACCTCCCCACCCCCGCCCCGCTTGTAGAGCAGCACCTTCTGTTATCCCTCTGCTGCTCTTGGGTAAATAAAGCATGACTCTTGGTGCTCTTGCAAGGGAACCCATCTTCATGGATTTTAACTGGTTGGGGCTTCATCTGTGTTATTTGTATACTTTCTCAGAAAAAGCTTTTGGCGAAGGGGGGCAAAAAAAAGAAGCAAGTTCTGAAATTCACCCTTGATTGCACCCACCCTGTAGAAGATGGAATCATGGACGCTGCCAATTTCGTAAGTTCCATCCTGCTTGCCACTGTGGACATGGGAAGTAATGAGCCTTTTGAGATGCTGTTGAGAAAGCCTACTGGGGTACATTTCTGTGTTCAGGCCTATAGGTACTCCACACTTAACCTCTGAGCAGCATAGGCAAATCGTCCTTTCTAAGTTCCGCTTTCTCTGTGCATCAGTTATGAGGAATTAATGAGACGGGCTTAACAATAAATAAGATGGTTCTAGCTCACAGGTGGAGTATGATCTTATGTCCCTCCTCCCTGTTATCAAAGATGCTTTTACTTAAAAGTTACCACTGGAGCTCCATTAGGACCAGCACTGCCCTTGCACTTTGGTAAGTTGAAGCATGAGTGTTGGGCCCTGAACCTCATTATGGGCAGCCTCATCCTGCATCTCACTGTGGTCGTGGATCCTCAGACAGATGGCAGCAGCTTCTGAGCTTCAGTGTTAACTTTAAAATGTCCTGCTTACTGAATTGTCATTGACATTTTTTCAAGCCTTGTACGGATTTTTGTCTCTATATTTGTTGCCATTCCCCAACCTTCTTGTATTCCACTTCAATCTAGAATTATGAAATAATCTCACTGGTGCATTTTTTTTTTTTTTGTACTGGGGATTGAACTCAGGGGCACTCGACCACTGGGCCACATCTCCAGCCCTTTTTTGTATTTTATTTAGAGACAGGGTCTCACTGAGTTGCTAAGTACCTCGCCATTGCCGAGGCTGGCTTTGAACTCGCAATCCTCCTGCCTCAGCCTCCCAAAGTGCTGGGATTACAGGCGTGCGCCACCGCGCCCGGCTCACTGGTGCATTTTTTTTTAAAAAAAAAATATTTATTTATTTTCTTTAGTTGTACACAAATGTAATGATTTATGTTTACGTGGTGCTGAGGATCGAACCCGGGCCAAGCACGTGCGAAGCGAGCGCTCTGCCGCTGAGCCACAACCCCAGCCCTCACTGGTGCATTTTTTTTTTTTTTTTTTTTGGTACTGGGGATTGAACTCAGGGGCACTTGACCACTGGGCCACATCCCCAGCCCTTTTTTGTATTTTATTAGAGACAGGGTCTCACTGAGTTACTAAGTGCCTCGCCATTGCTGAGGCTGGCTTTGAACTTGCGATCCTCCTGCCTCAGCCTCCCAAAGTGCTGGGATTACAGGCGTGCGCCACCGCACCCGGCTCACTGGTGCATTTTTAAAAAATATTTTTTAGTTGTTGTTGGGCACAGTACCTTTATTTTATTTATTTATTTTTAACGTGGTGCTGAGGATTGAACCCAGGGCTGTGCATGTGCTAGGCCAGGGCTCCACCGCTGAGCCACGGCTCCACCGCTGAGCCACAGCCCCAGCTCTCACTTGTGCATTGTTTAAAAAAATATTTTATTTATTTGCTTTAGTTGTACACAATTTGTTTATTTTTACGTGGTGCTGAGGATTGAACCCGGGCCGCGCACGTGCTAGGCGAGCACTCTACCGCTGAGCCACAATCCCAGCCCCTCTCACTTGTGCATTTTGACGGTCACTTGGTCTTGGCTCTCACAAGCCCTCTTGGGAAATTTGGGCTTATTATTTATGTGAAGAAGTCTCCTGAATTTACATTTGCTCCTCAAACTCTGGCACCTTTGTTGCCAAGATTATTACAAAAATAATTTTCAAATTAAAAAAAGTTAAAAACTTGGCTTACAATCACTAATATCACAGGATGGAATTCTGTTGACACCTCATAGCCTATTCCCTTAACAAGGGTGCCCGATGTGTCCTTCTTCAAGAAGTCCCTCAGTTGACTTATTAGTTCTTCTGTCTCATGACTTCTTGCTTTTCACTGTGGCCTTTCCCCCTCCTAACTCTGGTGTTTTCCTGTTGGGTATCCCAGGCCTCCCCTGCCTCTTCTCTGCAAGCCACTGCAGTTCAGTTCGGCTGATTACTTAGCACACCCAGCTGTGTATGAATGAATGTCTTTCCTTCTAGAATCCTCAGGATGGAAAACTTAAGTCATTTATGAATCTTAGGATGCAAAAGGCAAAATTTCTGACCTAACCAGTTGGCCCCATCTGCAGTTACCATTTTTTGTTGGAGTTTTTAAAAAGAGAATGTATAAGCCGGGCGCGGTGGCGCACGCCTGTAATCCCAGCACTTTGGGAGGCTGAGGCAGGAGGATAACGAGTTGAAAGCCAGCCTCAGCAATGGCGAGGCACTTAGCAACTCGGTGAGACCCTGTCTGTAAACAAAATACAAAAAAGGGCTGGGGATGTGGCCCAGTGGTCCAGTGCCCCTGAGTTCAATCCCTGGCACCACACACAAAAATAAATAAATAAATAAATAAATAAATAAATAAATAAATAAAATAAAAAGAGAACATACAGACTTTAAAAAGAATAGGCTTTAAAAAGAGAATTTGCAGCCTTTTTTCCCCTAATTAGTTAATTAATTTTTTTGTATTTTATTAGAGACAGGGTCTCACTGAGTTGCTGAGTGCCTCGCCATTGCTGAGGCTGGCTTTGAACTTGCGATCCTCCTGCCTCAGCCTGCCAAGTGCTGGGATTACAGGCATGAGCCACCACGCCTGGCTTTTTTTTTTTTTTTTTTTTTTTTATGTGCTGGGGATTGAACCCTGGCCTCACAGATGCTCAGCAAGCATTCTGTCCTTGAGTCCTTGAGCTATGTCCCCAGCCCCTTTGCCCCCCTTTTAAAATCATGGTCCTGGGGAGACTCAGGGCCTCTGTTATTGCTAGGCAAGCACTCTACTACTGACCTACATCTTTTTTTTTTAATATTTAGTTTTTAGTTGTAGTTGGACATAATACCTTTGTTTTATTTATTTTATGTGGTGCTGAGGATTGAACCCAGAGCTGCGCACGTGCTAGGCGAGTGCTCTACTGCTGAGCCACAACCCCAGCCCCTGACCTACATCTTTAGTCCTGAAAATTTTGAAGTTTTAGGCTGAAAGGGACTTTATCTTATTGCTATAGCCAAAAAAGTCCTTTTTGGATCAAGATCCCTAAAGCCAGAGGTTGGTGGCTTGCCCTTGCTTGTAGTAGGTGGTTTGCAGAGTATACCCCTGGGCCTACTGCCCCTTCTGTACCATGCACACGGCCCCAGGCAGGTCTGGAATGGTGATGCCTGTGTATGTCTGTGCTCATCTTCTGGTAGTGTTGAGAGTGGTGCTACGGGCTCCTTGGATTCTGAAGAACTTGCAGCATTGCTGTTGTGTTCCTTGTAAAAGTTTGACCTTGAGTTTCCCCTCTTACTTTTTATAATGTGACCTGAGAGGGAGTTGTTGGCCAAGACTTCCATGTGGAGACATAGTTGATCTTTTGTGGAGGCAGTCACATAAATTCATGAGGGGACGATATGCTCACAGTGCATGTAAATAAAGCTGAATAGTTCAGACTCCTTATGAGTAGCTGAAGATTTGCTGTCATTCAAATTAATTTAAAAAGTAACTGAGAGGGCTGGGGTTGTGGCTCAGCGGTAGAGCGTTCGCCTAGCACGTGTGCGGCCCGGGTTCGATCCTCAGCACCACGTAAGCATAAATGCATTGCATTGTGTACAACTAAAGCAAATAAATAAATATTTTTTTAAAAAAAGTAACTGAAAGTATAGCTCAATGGGAGAGCACTTGCCTAGCTTAACCAAGGTCCTAGGTTCAATCTCCAGAACTGCAAAAAAAAAAAAAAAAAAAAAAAAAATAGAGGCAAGGCAATTGTAGTTTAGTATTGGGAGAACAAACAAAATATTCTGTTGACACAGGTGAACCTATTACTTAATTGGTCAATTTGATATTTCATTTCTACAGGAGCAGTTTCTCCAAGAGAGAATCAAAGTGAATGGAAAAGCTGGGAATCTTGGTGGAGGGGTTGTGACCATCGAAAGGAGCAAAAGCAAGATCACTGTAACATCTGAGGTGCCTTTTTCCAAAAGGTATGGGAGCCGGGTATCCCACTGCTCTGGCCTGCCCCACTGCATGGGAACGAGGCCACCTGGGGTTTGTTTTGTGGTTGCATCTGCTAATCACTGGAACAGCCTTAGTGCAAGAAGACACCATGTGTCCACACAGCAGTTAACATCAACTTTGGTCATTTTAAAGTTTGTCTTTCGCAGGCTACAGTATTTCAGATAGTAAAGGGGCTCAGACTTGCTTAGACTATATTAAAAATGAAGATCTTGCTTCTTCTGCTTTTAGATTACAGTGAGCGACTTTCATTTTTGATTCTATCTTTATTTCCTGTGTTACTGTGGCATTAGATGAGGAATCTGGAGCTCACTTGGGACTGAAGCCATTCCAGTTCATTCCTGCGGGCCTTTTCAAGAGGGTGGGAGGTATTCTTTTGTCCCTGCTACCTTACTTACATGAGGATGAGGTTAAGAGACTACACGTCATTTTACAAGAGTTGGCTTGTTTATACCCACCTCTTAGCAAAGGCCTGGCATATTCTCAGGAGCTTTCCTCATATTGCATCAGGTAGAGGGAAATTTCAGGGTGTACCAGCATACACTGGTTGTAGTTAAGCCTTTCAGTGAGGTATGGAGGCCTTCCTGGCTGAGTTCCTGTATTTTCTGGAAAGGAGATTTGATAGAGGAAGAGACAGGGCAGCCTGTGGGGCCTGCATGGTGCACAAAACATTCAACCTGTGGGGCTCTGGCAGCCTTGGGGAAGATTCCACTATCTTCTGGAGATTTGGGCCCCCCCCCCCCCCATTTTTCAAGTATTTTTTTTTAAGTTGTGATGAAAACAATATCTTTATTTATTTATTTATTTATTTATTTAAATTTTTAGAAATATTTATTTATTTGCTTTAGTTGTACACAATGCGTTTATTTGTACGTGGTGCTGAGGATCGAACCCGGGCCGCGCATGTGCTAGGCGAGCGCTCTACCGCTGAGCTACAACCCCAGCCCCCTTTTTTAAAATTTTTAATATTTATTTGCTTTAGTTGTACATAATGCCTTTATTTTTACGTGGTACTGAGGATTGAACCGGGCTGCGCATGTGCTAGGTGAGCGCTCTACCGCTGAGCCACAACCCCAGCTCCCAGACCTTTTTATTTTTCATTTTTTGAAATTTTGAGACAGGGTCTTGTCATGTTGCTTATAAACTCAGTGTCTGGAGTTGCTAGGATTATAGGGATTACAGATGTGGGCCACTGTGCTGCCTTCTAGAGAGTTTTTTTTTTTTTAACTACTTGGAATTTTAAACATCTCATTTGAATACAGTATGGTACAAATAATAAATGATAAAAGAATCCTTCTTAAGTGGAATGGCCCAATTGATTCTTTTTATGCAGGACAGAGTGGGTGGGTGTGAGCTGAGTCTTCAACCTTGAAGGTTGCTTTTGGCTGCTAACCAGTGCTCCTTTATTGGTTCATTTCTTGGGTTGTTAGCATTTGGGTCCTTGCTAACAGGGCAGGATTTACCTGTGCATTTCATGTAGTCCTTGTGATAGTCTGAAGAGCTGGTAAGTATTTTGAGGTCAAATTTGTAGTAGGAGAAGCTGAGGCACAGAGAGGGTAATTTGCCTGGGAGGTGGTTTGTGGTTTTTTTTTTTTTTTTTTTTTTTTGGTACCAGGGATTGAACTCAGGGGCACTTGACCACTGGGCCACATCCCCAGCCCTTTTTTGTGTTTTATTTGGAGACAGGGTCTCACTGAGTTGCTAAGTGCCTCACCATTGCTGAGGCTGGCTTTGAACTCGAGATCCTCCTGCCTCAGCCTCCCAAAGTGCTGGGATTACAGGCGTGCGCCACCGCGCCTGGCTGCTGGGAGGTGGTTTGTGCTGCATATGGTCCCTCTTCCCTGCGTGACTTTGTGAGGACGTGGAACCTCAGGGCTTCACAAGCAAACAGATAAGGGAAGAAACACTTGGAGGCTCGGGCCATCTTCATGTCACGAGGATTTGGCCACAGAAGCTGGCCACTGCCTTTATATAGAGAGCACATTTTCTAGTGACTGAGAAGCTCCCACCAGGCTCACGCTTCAGTTGGGTAGATGAATTGAAAAACACTGGAGCACTAGGGTGCAGCTGAGCGCTACAGTGCTTGCCTGGCCTATGCGAGGGCCTGGGTTTATCCCCAGGACTGCGCGCATGCACACACAAAGCACTCCCAAAACCATACTTTTATACCATGTGCTATGCCACACACCCATAGTCCCACTACTCAGGAGGCTGAGATAGGAGGATTCATTAGCCCAAGAGTTCAAGGCCAGCCTGGGCAACACAGCAAGACCTGTCTCAAAAACATCTGAGCACTCTGCTGGAGGGAGGACAGTGGCGGGGTGCACTCTGACCCTTGCATTGGGCAGTGATCATTGTATCATAGAAGTGAGCAACCTGCCTAGCTGCCAGCCTACACCACGGGGAGTTCTGATCTGTGAGGGGTGTGGAGTCCTTGGAGTTTCTGGGAAGCCCAGTGTTTCTCAGTACGGGTGTTAAGGTTTTTTTTTTTTTTTTTTTTTTTTTTTTTTTTTTAATATTTATTTATTTGTTTTAGTTGTGTACAATGCATTTGTTTTTACTTGGTGCTGAGGATCGAACCCGGGCCGTGCACATGCTAGGCGAGTGCTCTACCGCTGAGCCACAATCCCAGCCCAGGTGTTAAGGTTTTATGCTTAACTGTCTGTTTACTCCGGCATCTCTTTGTCCGGTGGTCACTTACAAACCATTTGGCAGTTGTTTGCTGCTGTTTAACAGACAACTTTTTTTTTTTTTTTTTTTCGTACTGGGGATTGAACTCAGGGGCATTTGACCACTGGGCCACATCCCCAGTCCTTTTTTGTGTTTTATTAGAGACAGGGTCTCACTGAGTTGTTAAGTGCCTCGCCATTGCTGAGGCTGGATTTGAACTGGCAATCTTCCTGCCTCAGCCACCCAAGTGCTGGGATTACAGGTGTGCGCCACCACGCCTGGCTAAACAGACAACTATTATATTTGTTTATCTGTTCTCATTTTACTGTCAAGTTAGGTGACGTGTCTGACATTCTTGTTAGAGCATTGGCTGGGTATATTTGCTTTATCCTTGTTTTGGGAGGTTGGGAAAACATCTTTAGTGCAATGGTTTTGAATGTATGGTTTGTGTAAAAGTTTCAGAATGCAAGAAGGCCATCTGTCTAGTGTAGTTCTTAAGTGTCCTTTCTCTGCAGGTATTTGAAATATCTCACCAAAAAGTATTTGAAGAAGAATAATCTACGTGACTGGTTGCGCGTAGTCGCTAACAGCAAAGAAAGTTATGAATTACGTTACTTCCAGATTAACCAGGATGAAGAGGAGGAAGAAGATGAGGATTAAAACTCTTTTATCTGGAATATTTTGTATGAGTTCTTGAATAAAACTTGGGAACCAAAATGGTGGTTTATCCTTGTATCTCTGCAGTGTGACTCGAACAGAGAATGGGAACCATGGCAGATGGGCTTCACGGGCTTCCACTTGCTTATTTGTAATTACCTTTTCTGCTTGGAAATTTCATTTCTCACAGTAGTAACCAAAGTAGGAGGAGAAGGCTGTTGGAAGGGCACTGAGGAGTGTCCAGCACAGAGAGGGTGTGGAGATGTAAGCTTCACCTAGTCTCTATTTTATTTTTAAAAGTATGATAATTGTATTTGGTTCTTTTCTCAAAGGAAGATTGAGGGACTCAATATGAGGTTCCTTGTGCATTAAAAGCAAAACCAGTGATATTGTTCTAAGATTGCCTTGTGGGAAATGGCAGTGTCAATGACATGCGAGTTTCTAGGCTTTTGTCTCCATTTTAAATTACAAATTTACTTTTAATGCTCACAACTATGTACGCCAATCCTTTTTCTTCCTTTGCCAATAAAATGTGATCCTTTAGCTTTGCTATGTTCTACCCTTCACAATAGGGTTTGGAGAGCAATTGTATAAAAATGAATTTGTAAATAATTATTTCAAGTCTTTGCAACAGACTGTCACGCTAGCCTCCAGCAGAGGGAGCTGGAGACATCCTAGAGCTTCCAGATGGGGCAAGCTGTGAGTTACCATGGGGGGACCCCTTTGATGCCCAGGGCTCTGGAGGCTTGCCTGGAGTGGGGCTTGGGAAGCCATCGGGGAATAGTTCTTGCTGAGGACTTGGGAATTGCCTAGGAAATAGTTGCTTTTGCACCATGTAAGGTCACGACTGGACTTAGGTCAAAAGTCCTCAGTGGTAGAACACTTTAAATAAAGCCCTGGGTTCCATCCCCAGTACCACACAAAAACTCCTGTGAAATGGTGTGTCTGCAGGGTCCTGGTGCAGAGACCCAGGCCTCAGCTTGGGATTTTGTGTTGATGTGTGCAGAGGCTCTAGTCAGTGGGAGGGTTTGAGTGGCCACATCATTGTCCACAGTGACTTTGAAAGAGCCCCTGATAACAGTGCAACCTTCTGAAATCCAAACAATTCTGCAGAAGTGTCTGCCTTGTTCTATAATTATGCTGTATAAAAATTCATGTTTTAAAGAGCTGGCCTCCGCCTGATTTCCGTACCTGAGATGACGACTGTGAGCTGCACAGCTGGAAATTAAATGTCCAGGTCCCACCAAGGCTCCAATTTAACATTTGGTGCTTCTTGGATTGAGCTTAACGTGTTGAGGTTTTGCAATTTCACCTGTGGCAAGGGCTCGAGCATTTTCTATTTCTATGCAAATTTCTTGAGGCAGAATTGTTTGCACATTTCTCCTCTGCCCTCACAGAAGGCAGGATTTCTTTCAAACCTAACCGAGGCATCAGTTGCTCTTTGGCTGTGTCCCTTACCATGATTATTAACGTTATAAGTGTGTGACTTGGGTTTGCAAATTTGTTTGTTGCATAGATGTTTCTATGTAGTGATTCTTAGTTTGGCTGTAAAAAAATTAACCCTGGACTAAAATTAGCGAATTTAAAAAAAAAAATGGTCCTCTGCAATTTTAAAAAGTGTAATAAAATTGAATCTCACTGGTTTTTCTATGCCTTTTTGAACTCTTGTAATTGAGTTTGATCGCATTTTTTATTAAAGAGGCTAAACACATGGCTACTATTATTGTGCAAGCCTTTTTTTTTTTTTTTTTTTTTTTTAAAGGACTGATCTGTTAACCTGTTAACCTTTATTCTCACTGAGTGCTGACGAGGTGTAGGTATGATGAGGTGTAAAACATGTCCTTTATCTCCAGTTTCTTTACTCTGCTGTTTGCTTCCATGAGACTTTGGAGTTGGCGGTGCCTTCGTAGCCTGGAGAAGAGCTTTGCAAACAAATGCCTTTTTCTGATGGGGAATATATAGTGCAGGCTTGAATCATATTACTCCTGTCACAGCGGCTTTGCCTAGGGCACCTCTTAGTCCAGTTTCCTCTGTGTCCATCTGGTCCTGCACCTCACCTGCCTGATCTGAAATGCCAGGGCTCAGAAACATTGGGATCGCTAAGTTTTAAGCTGTGATGTAAATTCATGTAAGTCACAAAATAGAATGTTGGCAACTCTGGTTGCCACAAATGCCCTCCTCCCAAGTGCCGCTGAGGGAGTGTGGTGTCCCCATGTGCCAGGTCTCAGCATTTCTGAAGGTTCAAGGTGTTCTCTTTTCAGAAGCGTTGTAGCCCCCATCTCCCATGACTTTCACTGAATAGTGTCATGGTCCTCAGGAATAGCCAGGTGTTGGGGCACAAGAGTCCCAAGCTTGCTTGTTGGTAACTTGAGCAGTGTTGAGCCACTTGGGGTGAGGGGAGTTTGATCGTGCCAGGTGCATTTAAGGCAGTTGCTATCTGGGGATGTTTAACCTCATCCTTTTTAGGGGACACTTGGTTTGTTGGAAGGTGAAAAGGACCCCTGTGAAGGGGCAGTGGTCCCTCTTGGTGACTTCAGGAGATCCTAGAAGCTGCTTTCTTGTGCTAGGACCTGTCCCCCAAACTCATCAAGTGTGAGTGGGGAGGAGAGAGGAACCTAGGATGTGGACCATTTACAAGAAGCAGCTGCAGGACTGGCAACACCAAGGGGACACTCTTGAGTACCCTTGGATGAGGCTGCTGGGGCCCGAAGCCCTGCATAGCCACTGGAAGGAAGTCCTTTGGCTGAGTCCTGTTAACATGCTTGTACTTGGGGGAATAAACTCTTGAGGGGGCTTCTCTGAGGAGAGGAAGGTAGGAGGCTCTCTGTTCCAGCAAGAAGGTGGTGCTGAAGGAAGCCGGTACTGTAATGGGGCTTATTTCTGGGAACAAAACCCAGTAATTTCTAATCCAGCCATTTTCCTGCTCTGGGGATGGATTTGAGAATCACGTTGGTTTTCTCCAGGCTCTTTTAGGCCAAGCAGGAGCTTTGCATTCCAAGGCTGGGCTGCTTTGCTGAGGGAGTTCGCCCCTGAGCTTAGCTGGATTCCAGGCTGCACCATCCTGTGCCTTAGGCTTAAGCCTGCTGTTAGGTTCAGGGCTGTGGCCCCAGGCTCCCTTTCTGAGAAGCTCCTGCCTCCCCCACGGTCTCAAGTGGTTTGTACAAGGTCCATATGTGGAGAAAAAGGCCTCAGGTAGAAGCCAGGTCTTGGTGCTGCAGAGGGACACTGGTCCCTCCATCCAGAGGACACTTCGAAATTCTAGCTGATGTAGTTCCCCACTGCTGAGTAGCAGGTGCCCAGCAGAGGCTTGATCTTTGTCGGTATAAGCACTTCACTGTCCTCAAGAAGCCTGCTGTCAGCGAAGTATCCATCAAGGTGGTCTTGTGGGGAGATGGATTTTTTTTTTTTTTTTTTTTTTTTTTTTTTTTGTGGTACCGGGGATTGAACTCAGGGGCACTCGACCACTGGGCCACATCCCCAGCCCTTTTTTGTATTTTATTAGAGACAGGGTCTCACTGAGTTGCTAAGTGCCTCGCCATTGCTGAGGCTGGCTTTGAACTCGCGATCCTCCTGCCTCAGCCTCCCAAAGTGCTGGGATTACAGGTGTGCGCCACCGCGCCCGGCGGGGAGATGGATTTTGAAGGAACTGTCTCCAGGTAGGACTTGGGTTGTCCATATGAGAAATTCAGGTGGATGAGTATTGTTAGGTACAGAAGGTGATTATCTCTTTTGACTCCAGGGGAAAAAAATTTCCTTGATGCTTTTTTTTTTTTTTTTTTTTTTTTTTTTTGTGGTACCGCGGATTGAACTCAGGGGCACTCGACCACTGGGTCATATCCCCAGACCTTTTTTGTATTTTATTTAGAGACAGGGGTCTCACTGAGTTGCTAAGTGCCTCGCCATTGCTGAGGCTGGCTTTGAACTCGCGATCCTCCTGCCTCAGCCTCCCAAAGTGCTGGGATTACAGGCGTGCGCCACCGCGCCCGGCATCCTTGATGCTTTTATAACTAATATATTTTAAAATATTTTGATTTTTGAACTGTCACTGAGGTGTAATTACAAGCTCTGTGATCAGCAAACATGAGTGTCTTGTCTACTGAAACTATAACCTTAATGATAGGCTTGTTCTTGTGACTGCAGTTTATTGAATGTTCACCTTTTTTAGGGATTGCTTTTAACATCAGGCATTTTGGGTCCATTGTCATGAAAATGCACATTTAATAGTTTAACAATAATAAGAGCTCTCCTTTTAAAATTACTGAAGATTTGTAGTAAAAAAACCCATTTATTTCCACTATCCCAGTTTTTGTCTTGCTTTGCCTTTGGGTATTAGCTAATGTTACCTAGCAGCAGTCACGGGGAAGAGCAGGGTGGGGAGCAGCATCCTGAGTGATGAGCATCTTGGCTCTAATTTGTTGCAAATTAAGCAGTTGGAGATTTTCCATGGTGAATGATATCTTGACTTTCTCAGCCTTGCTTTGGGAATTGGAGCCAAGGTTAATGGTGTGTGTGTATGCACACACATGTGGTGGGGCTTTCTGGTATTAAGAAATATTGTAAGCCGAAGTTCCCTGCAGTGGGTTGGGGGTCACCGTTAGCTATAGGGAGAGTGCTGGTGATGGAGGGTGGGTGTGCTTGGTGAAGTTAGGGTTTTTTCCTGGGAAGTTATGAATCAGGGAAACAGGTGCACTGGAAAGAGCCAGGAAGCCTTCTAGGGAACATGCAGGCCTGGCTCCAGCCTCAGTGATCTGGGGCTCCCCTTGGCTAGCTGCTCAGTGGTGAGGACAGCTTTGCAGAGGGCCTGCACTATGCTGATCCAGCATCTCAATGTACAGTGTGCTTTAAAACTGAAGAGTTAGGCATGATGGCACACACCTGTAATCCCAGTGACTTGGGAGGCTGAGGTAGGAGGATCACAAGTTCGTGGCCAGCCTCAGCAATTTAGTAAGCTTCTGTCTCAATAAAGGACTGGGGATGTAGTAAAGCACTTATGGGTTCAATCCCCAGTGTAAAAGGTGCGGTGGGGTGGCGGGGGGGGGGGGGGGGGGGTAGGGGGAGAAAAGAAAGACCTGAGAGATGAAGTGGGTTCTCAGCACCCAGCACTTTGATCCTGGAAGGCTGAACAGACCTGCCTTTGCCCAGGAATGAAAGAAGAGATTTTTGGGGCTTGCTTGCAATTAACTTGGGTTACCCAGGAGAAAGCTTTGCTAAAGACCTTTACAACCCTCCCTGGGCCATAGATATAGCTTCTTGTCCAGCAGCTTGGGTTGTAGCAACCTCCCCAAGAGGTCTTGCTCTGGGGTCCTTTGGCCAAGTGGACACAATTTTCATGATTCTCCAGAAGTGTCAGGGCAGGGAAAACCCTCCTGGTGATGGCTGCCTGGGTGGGACAGGTGCTCAGCCAAGTCCTGAGGGTTTGCGTATATTCCTCTTCCACCGCCTTGAGCTTCCCAAGTCAGACAGAGCCTGGCTTCTGTGGCTGCAGCGGGTTTCCAGTGGACCTCCCACGTGTCTGGGGGCAGGCAATGAGATGAAGTTGCCCTCCCTTACTGGTCCTTCTGGGATAAGAGTTGGTGATCCTGCCGGTCACCGAAACTTCTGTGCGTTTTAAAAGTAGCTTTAAGACTTGCTGCAGCGAGACTGAATGCACTCAAAATTTCAGTCTTGCTCCCCAGGGCTTAGGCCTCCTTCCTCACCTTTACCAACCGAGGGTTGGCAGCGGAGGCTCCTTCGCGTTTCGCGACAGGTGTTGCCTCTGAGTGGGAGTTCGGGGTGCAGACCACGCAGAGCCACACCACCCCCAGGGGTTCTGGATGTGTTGGAATTGGAGTCAGACCGGAGGGGTGTTTTGGAAAAGACACTTGGGGGGTGGGCGCAGACACCCTTACAGATTTTTGTGGCGGAATCAGCCCCACTGTCTCCAGAACTTCCCTTCCTCAAGTGCGGACCACATTTTTCTTCTAGTCTTCATTCGAAATGGGTTGAGAGAGGGGATTAGAAGCACGTCGAGGCCGGCACCGGGTGCGGGGCGGGTCCTGGCGCGTGTCAGCCTAGGGGGGGCTTCCTCCTCGCTGCCCTGGAGACCCCGCCTCCGCGTCCTCCGGGACCCGGGCCCGGCGCCTCCGTGGGCGGGGCGGCTGTGGCTGCCCCTGCCCTGGGCGCGCGGGGGCGGCGTTTCCCCGCCTGCTCCAGCGCCAGGGCCGCTGAGTCCCCGCATCCCACTCGGCCGTCGGGTCCCCGGGCGCGCCGGCGCCTCGACGGCTCCCCCTGTCGGAGCGCCCCTGTCCCCCACGCTCACCCGGCGGCGCAGGACTAGTCCCCCCAACTTGTTCCGTGCTGTTAACTAGTCCCGCTGCCGGAACGATGGGATGGGGTTGCCACAGCAACCAGACTGGACGTCACAATCCGGGCATGTGTGCCGCCCCCCCGCCTGCCGCCGTGCCGCCGGCGCTGCCGCCGCCACCCTCGGCCGGCTGCGGGACTGGGGGTGCCGGGCGCGGTGGGCGGAGCGGCCCGGGCTGTGCGGGTGCGGGCTAAGGCGGCCGGAGGAAGGGGGGTCGAGACGGGGGGGTGGAGGTTTGGGGGGTGGGGGGGCCGGCGGCCGCCATCTTCTCGCCGAGGCCGCGTCGCCCGCCGCGCGCGCCCGTCCGGCAGCGCACGGGTTAAGGCTGGCACCGCGCCCGGCGGGAGGGGGGCGCGCCCACCTCCCCTCCCCCCCGCGCCGGGCATGCGGGGCCCGCTGGGCACCGAGGAGGAGCTGCCGCGGCTGTTCGCCGAGGAGATGGAGAACGAGGACGAGATGTCAGGTGAGGGGGCGCGGGGGCGCCCCGGGGCCGGGGCGATGGGGGCGCGCCGGGACCCGCGGGCCCCGGGCCGGAGCGGGCGGCGGGGGCGGCGCGGCGGGGCTGGTGTGGCGCGGGAGGAGCGCCCGGGCTGCGGGCTGTGCTCCCGCCCTGCTGGCGCCGCGCGGCCAAGGGCGCGGGGCAGGGCGAGCGCCGGAGCGCAGCGCGCGGGCGACCCGGGGCGGGGTGCGACCCGGACCCCCGGCTGCGGCGCGGGCGGGAGGGCGGCGGGCAGGGCCCTGCGCTGGGCGTCCGGGCGGGGAGGGGGCGCGGCGCCGCCAGGGTCAGCCCGCGTGCCCTTGAAGGGGGCGGGAATCGCGCTCGCTGCCGGCGCGGCGCACCCGCCTCTCGCCCCGCCGCCGCGCGCCCCTGGCCTCGCCGGGGGCAGGCGGGACCCGGCGCCCCGCGCGTCTCGGCCCCAGGGCGGCCTGGGTGGGGCCGGCACTGGGGCGAGGACGGGCTGTGCTTGGGGATCCGCAGGCGCCCGGGCAGGGGAGGCTTCCTTCGGGCCCGCGAGGGCTGCGAGCTGGGGCGCGCGGGATGGGACTCCCGCTCCCTTTTCCCGGCCGCTGGGCGCTGCGACCGCCGCTCCCAGCACTTTGCCAGGGCCGCCGGCGTCTTCCTGGCGCGCCCTAGCGCCCGCGCCGTCTCCAGCCCCCTGTCGCCCAGCGCAGTGGCGTTCCAGCCCACTCTGCTGCTGTGGCTCGGGGCCTGACGCCCCAGGGCCGCCGCCCCTGCCCTTGCCATCTCTCTCCTTTTCTCTCTCAGAATTCAGGATTTCAGCGTGAATGGATTTGGTGCTGAGGGGTTACCTTACAGGATAACCAGTTAGCTGCCCGCCATTTGTTCCGACGTTTTCCCACCTGGCCCGGCTGGGCAGGGCCCGGCCCGCGCCCTCCTCAGCTGCTCAGCGCCCCTCCTGGACTCCTCAGCTGCGAGGCCCGAGGGCCCTCCCGGACCCCGAATGTGCATCTGGCCCCCGGGGATCTTTTATGTCTTCCCCAGGCGTGAGAACGTGCCACAGTGGCACCTTCTCACTCTTGTTGGGGTGCAGCAGCCCCCAGGCTGCTTGGCACCTTCTCACTGTTGTGGGGAGCCCCCTAGGTGGTCATGCCTCCGCCCCAATCCACCTTTCTGTTTGCTTAGTGGCTTCTGACTCTGACTGGGGCCTCTGCAGGAGTCTGTCCCTCGCCTTGCAGTAAGGCCAAGTTAGCAAAGAGGCTGCCGGGGTGTCCCCACATGGGGTGGGGTTGTCTGGACAGTAGCTGTTACCTTCCCAGGGTGGTGGAATCAGACCCATTCCTGGGAGGGGAATACAGAGGCCCAGCACATGGGAGGTACCTGTGTCTGTTTTCTAGCTTGGAGGCTGGCTTCTCAGCAGCTAGTTCACTGTTTTCCTCAGTGAGACTCCCTATAGTGTTTGGGGTGTGGCCCTTTGTGGCACTGATGGGATGGTGGACAGCTGAGCAGGTATGGACAGCCCCATTTCTGGGACTGCAGACCTCTTGATGGAGTCCCTTGTCCTTTCCTGCCTTACTCTGGCTCTCTCTGGTTGTATTGGGGTACTGAATTTGGGGAGGAGGTGGGGGGAGGGGCATAGTGCCAGGCTGGTGGCCACCCAACTCATTCTTGGGGCCAGAGAGTTAGGTCTTGGTCATCATCTCCCCTCTGCCCCTCATTCTCCCTTTTTCTCCAGGGCAGGGGGATGTTGTCCCAAGGGCCTCCGGGAGTGGTCCCCAAAACCTGGCAGAGAAGATGCCCTGCTCTTGCCCCTCTGGCCTGGGGCAAGATTCCAGCCCCATCCACCTACCAGATGATCTGCTCTGCTTCCAAGGCTGGAGCTCTCCTTTCCGTGTCCCTGATCCTTTCAGAACCTCCAAGCCCGTTCTCACTGACCACCCCCACTCGGAGCTGGGGTCACCTCTGAACACAAATCAGAGTTTAGAACCTGGGTCCATTTTCTACTCCATGCCCCTTCATCCTCAGGCTCCGTCTTGTCCTTGGGCTCTGACCGTGACCTCTGCTTGACTTCCTCTTTCCTCTGCTCAGAGGTTTCTCTTGGCCGTTTGGGTCCCAGCTCCAGTGTTACCATGGAAGACCCTCTTTAATCCTCTGGCTCAAGTGTGGTCCCATTGCAGACTTATTTTAATGCTTTATTGTCTGGGCAGCACTTTTTGCTCTCTGGAGTGTTATTGTCCAACATCTGCTGGGCCAGCGGGTTCCCCTTCAAGTGGACTTCCCTTGACCACCTTCTGTGCTCAGCACCCAGAACCAAGGGTGCCAAGAGACCATTTTGGTCTCAGTGTCTGAGGGTGGAGGGAGCCTAGATCACTCTTGGGTCCCTGGGTGTGATGTTGGCCTCAGCTCCAGCCTTATGTCCCTCCTGCAGTGCTGACTGGCCTGCCCACTAGCCCTCTGTTGTGGTCCCTCTGCAGCCTGGGGCCCAGGTCCATGGCAGTGACCTAGAGTCAGCTGGCTCTGAAACATTGCACTTAGAGGCTGGAGGAGGTAGCTTTCAAACTAAAATTTTTTTTAATCCAAGCAATTGCACTCTTTGTCATTTTTTTTTTTTTTTTTTGACTCAGCTCCACCTTTCACCCTTCCACCCCCCATCAGAGTGGCCCCTGCTAACTACCAACCCTGGCCAACTCTCTGATGTTGTGGCAGGTGGGTGAGTCTGTTCCAGGAGGAAGGTGGGGTGGGTGCCCACCTTTTTTTGGCTCAGGGACCAGCAGCTGCCAAATGCTCCTGAGAGTTGGGAGGACTGGTGTAAGTGCTTGAGAGTTGGATGGAGGAGGCCTCCAATCTCAGCTCTGCTTTTGTTAGCTGAGTGGCCTTGGGCAAGCTCAGTGTCCCCACTTCTAGAATGGGATATAGCACTCGCTACCTCATAGAAGGTTATTGTGAGGCCTAGTGAGATGGTGCACGTGGAACATGTAGGTCATAGTGCCCGGCATATAATGGGTACCCAGTAAACCATGGCTGGCATAATTAGCACCATCCAAGCGGGGAAGCTATCCTGCCTCTCCAAGGAAATGCTTTTGAGATTTGCACTTTCATCCAGTAAGCTGGAGGGACTCGGAGCCTGGGCAGAAGGAGGGCTAGGAGTGAGAGGCCCAAGGTGGGGCTGGAGGGAGGGAAGACAGGGACCTGGCACCTCAAATCTTTTCCTCAGATATGGCACTAATTCCTCTTGGGGCCACTGGTGGGCTGGCACATTCCCTGCCTGGTGGCCTTGCCCTTTCTTAACCACAGCCAAGCTGGTGAGCCCAGGTTTTTCCCTGGCCAGGCAGTGTGACCACTCCAGCCCAAGGGACACAGGACTGACCTGTGCTCTCCATGTCTACAGGACTGGCTCATCTGCGTGAGCATCTCTGGCTTTCTGAGTCTCAGGGGCCACCTGAGTGGCTGTCATGACTTCTAAAGGCCCATGCTTTCTTAGCTTGTTCGCATTCTTGAGAGATGTGTGGGGTGGGGTTCCAGGCATCCTGATTATATCATCGTATTTAATATTCTTTCTGGGAGGAGGGAGGCAAGGGGATCACAGTTTTCCCAGTGACTTGGCCAGTGGGATATTCATCCTCATAACAAGTTGATGAGGGACTAAGACTCATGTGTCCTTCCATCAGTTATCCACCCAGCTCTTCATCCATCCATGTATCCACTTGCCCACCCAGACATCTACCTATTCACCCATAAATCCAACCATCCATCCATTTGTCTACCATTCGTACGTTTATTATCCATCCAGCACTCCTCCATCAATTATCTTTTCATCTACCATCCACCCATTCATATATCCATACATACACCCACCAGCTGTCTACCCACCATTCGTCCATCCACCCATCTACTCACCATTCATCTGTCCATATATTCACTATGCATTCATCCACCATTTATCCATTTATCTACCATCTATACATTTACTATCCACTGTCCATCTAAAATCCATCCATCAATCATCCACTCATCTATACACATACATCCATCTATCCATCCAGAATCTTATCCACCCATCCATCTAGCCATAGTGACCACCCACCTGCCCATTCTCCATCATCCATCCATCTACCATCATCTCTCTGTTCGTGTGCCTACCTGCCTGCCTCCATCCATCCATCTATCCACCATCTATCCATTTGCCTATCCACACAACTCAGGTTTCTTGAATATCTTCTCTGAGCCAGGTTTTGAACACAGGCATGATGTCTTTCTGGGCTCTTGCAGTGAGCTCTGAGATTTTCTGCCTCATCTCTGTGTCTCTGAGTCTATCTCCCGTCCCTGGCTCTCTCCCTCTGTCCCCCTTCTGTCTCTGTGTCCATCAGTCTTGCCTCTGCTTCTCCCTTTCTGTCTTTTCTCCCTGTCTCTCCCTTTGCCTCCGGGGTCATCTCCGCATGCCTTCCTCTCCTCTCCTGTCCCTGCTTCCATCTTCCTTGGGCCTGGAGGCCTCTTCCTGCCTGCCTTGTGCCCCTCAGTCTCCTCAGACCTGTCACTCCTTGGTAAAAGCCTTGCCATCTCCCCTTGGGTCCCCTCCCTCTCAGGCCTGGCGCTTTCTTTTGATGAGACGCCAATGAGGTGATGTCTGGGTTTTGTTAAGTGTCATAAATAAATAAATTATTAATCACTTCTTGGGCGGGAGTACTGCCCCCCACATCAGCAAAGGTTCTGTGTCATGTGGGGTGTCCAAGGACTAATGGGAATTTTCATCTGGGCTCCTCCTTGGCCAGAACTCCTGGCCCCTTAGCACTCAGAATGGACCCGCCAGCCCTTACCCTGTCACCACCCTGTCGCCACCCTCCCAGGCTCTGCCTGCATTGCTGGGCGTCCCATCCCCACTTTTCACTCATAGTCTCTAATTCCTTGGTCCCCTGGAGGAAGGGTGCTGGGACAGGCCAATTTACAGAAAAAGCTAGACCCAGCCAGGCAGGGACTTGGGCCACCCCCAAGAGGGGTGTTGGTTTGAAGCCAGTGCGCTGTCCTGTCCCTCCCTCCTCCTGACCACCAGGTGGCCTTGTTCCCTGCTTGGACTTGGGTCACAGGGCTGGGGAATAGAAGGAGCCCTGTCTCCAGACCCTGGGAAGGATGGTGGATGCTGAGTTGGGTCCCTGTCATTTCCCAATTTGGTGGCCTGGACCTTGGCATTGAAGGTCTTGTCCCAGCTCCTGACTGTTCTTCCCACCCTTCGACCACCCAGAATCTGGTGGCCTAAGTGTCCTCTGCAGTCACGTGCTTTCCTTTACTCTGAGCAGCTTCTATTTCCAAAGCTCCCTGCAGCCCCCTCCTGGCTCTGCCACTGCTTCTCCCAGAAGGGGGGGGGGGGGGGGCTTGCCCTTGGTGTGTGCCTGGACCAGCCCTGACCTCCCCGAGGGACCCCTGTGACCTTCCAGACCTGCCTGCCTTGGCCTCAGTCACCTCATGGTCCCCAGGGTGCAGACTCCATTTGGCACACCCGACGTGCTGTTGAAATGCTGAATTCTGGGAGGATCTGACACCTGGAGGCCGGGGGAGGGGCCACACGTGGTGGCTGGACCTGCCTGCCAGTTCCCTACTGGCTGTGGAACCTAGATGTGGGCAGCTGATGGGACCCTCTGAGCCTGAGTTCCCGCATCTGCAGTGAGATTGGTGGTTCTCTTCTCCCAGGGTTGCGATGTGGCGTCCCAATGGATATGAAACTGTCAGGTGCTCTGAGCCTAGGACAGGTGGTGTGTAGGTATTAGCCACCACAGTGCTGTGGCCTGGGATGGGCTACCCAGCTGTGCCAACTGGGGGTCCCTTGGGGCTGAGCCAGAGTATGCACGGGGAGCTCATCAGGGGCTGGGCTGAGCTCAGGAAAAAGCTGCAGAAGGTCCTTCTCTTCACCCTACCAGGCTCTGTCCCTCCCTGTCCATCCATCGGTCCATCCGCTCCTTGTCTCTGAAGCAGCCTCCCCACTCCCCGGGCCTGCCCGCCTGGGTGGCTCAGGAGGTGAGCGATAACCAGGCTAATGGTCCTAATTATAGCTGGCTTGGATCGATGGAACCTCAGGCTCTGGAGGGGCGGGGCTGGTGTGGGAGGGCACAGCCAGCGGGCCAGAGGTGTGGGCAGCACGATGGGCCAAGAGATGGCAGGACAAGGAGTCCTGGAGCCCCTCACCCCCGGGCCATGGGATCCCGCCACCACTGGCTGCATGCCCTGCACTTGAGCATCCTCCACACCCCCGCTCTGTCCTTGCCAGATGGGGCTCAGGGAGACGGGCCTGGGTCCCTGGGCGCAGGGCTAGGGGCTCAGGGAATGGCTGATGGTGGGGTTGCTTGGATGGTGACTCTTAGGCCTGAGGGCCCGAGAAGACCCACGGCCTGTTGCAGAAGAGGGAGAAGGGGGTATGTGAGAGGAGGGGATGGCTCTAGTGAAGACAGGGTGCATGGGACTTGAGGTGTCCCCAGGGCTACCAGAAGCCTTGTGGGAACAGGAAGGGCCTGTCAGAGATGGGGTGGGCAGGGCTGGGTCCCCATCTCCCATGCCAACTCCAGAGCTTCCTGGAGGAGGATTTTATTAGGCAGATGGCCCTGGGCTGTGAGGTCTTCTGGGAGGGCAGAAGGGGTCTGTGATGGACAGGGTCCAGGACCGATTCTCCGAGGTGCATTCTGGGTGTGGTCACGGTTACCTGTGGGGCGCCTCTTGCCTTCCTTCCCACTGCAGGCAGACCACAGGCTTCCTTCCAGAACTCCCAGACACCTGTTCGTCCCTGGTCCAGTCTGTCAGTCATGGACCGTGTGCTGGTCCACCTTCCTAAATCTGGGGACTGCCCTGCTGGAAAGGGACAGGGGACAGCCCAGAGCAGGGAGAGCCCCCACCCCTGAGATTGCGTCAGCCTCGAGTGGGTTACATAACCATGTTCAGCACTGCTCGGGGGTGGGGTGGCTCTGCCTAGGCTGTCTCCATGGGGCCATGGGAGTGGGCACGTTAGGAGTGGGCATTCTGTTGGCCAACTTCGCCCAGCTCTGTGCCAACCCAGATACTGCTGGCCAATCTCCTCCACTCCAGGGTGACTCTGGGGGTCCCCAGGCATGTTTTCAGCTGGTTTGAAAAATCTCTGCCCTGCCAAGTTGGGACTTAGGGACAGTTGGGGTCAGCTCTGGCAGCCCCTGGCCTTCTCCTGGCTATACCCAGGGCCTGGCCCCCACTGTCCATGCCACTGTGAGCTGGAGCTCATCCAAGGCCACCGCATCTGCACTCCACCTGGTGTGTCCTCAGCAGTGCCCCTGCGTGGGTCAGGACACACTGGGCTGGTCCCTCGGGAATGGCCTGCACTCGGGACATACTCAGGCCACCCCTGCTAAGACCAGCTCCTGTGGCAGCTTCCTGGAGCTGCTGCTCCTCTGGGTTCCCACCCCCTCAGCACGGGGAAGGGGCTGGACTCAGGCCTGCCCTGCCCCTGCCCGTGGCCTCCTGGGGCTGTGTGGGCAGAGCAGGACTTGCTCCCCAGTGGGGACCCTGGTGCAGAGGGGGCCAGGCAGTGGTGCAGCCCCACCTGGTACAGTCTAGCCCTGCAGGGTGAATGGTAGGAAGGGTGTCCGCTCAGCCACCAGAGCCACCAGGGCCCTCTGAGGGCCGGTGTGTGTGGTGCAAGCCTGCCCCCATCCCTCGGGACAGGGGATGGGCAGGGGTCCCAGGCTGGGGGCGGGACCTGTGTGGAGCACGGGAGGGGACGTTGGTTGAGTCCTGCTGTGTGCACGTGTGTCCATGCACACGCGTGTCTGTCGTGTGTGCTGCCTGTGGCCTGCACACAGCTGGCTGGCAGGTTGGACATACGTGATGGGAACGAGGTCTTCTGAGGACACCCTCTCCTGGGTGACCTTCTCCTGGGCAACCTCACCCTCCCCGGCGGGGGGGGGGGGTCCTGCAAGGTGGCCGTTGGACTCTGAGCTGTTCGCCCTGCTGTGTCTCGCACCTGGAGGCCCAGCCGGCTCTGTTCTTTGCTCCCCCGGCCACTCACGGCACATGGGGGGCGGGGCAGGACGAGCTGGCCAGGGGCGCGTGGGCCACGGGCTGGCAAGGGGACCTGGCCCGGATGGGCCCTTCCCGGGCCTCTCGGAGGTTTTCTTTCTGGATGGCCCTTTGCCCATGTGTGGGCCTGCTTCTACTCTGGGTGACTGATTTCTTGGTGCTGTGTCTCCCGGGGGACCCTCCTCCCTTCCCCTTCATGGCCCATGCCTAGAGTTTTGGAACCCTGGGCTCACGAATGGTTTCTTGGGTGGGAGTCAGGCCCCAGCCCGCCGTGTCCCCACGGCAAGGTCATGTATCGTGCCCCCAGTACATGTGGGAGCCCCTCCTCTAGGTTGGAGGTGGGGGAGGGGCAGTCCCACCCTCTGCCCTTCAAGGGGGCAGTGTGGAGCTCAGAGCCAGCGTCTTAATTTTTTAACCTAGGGCCCTGGGCATGCTGGCACACACACTACCACTGACCACACCCTCAGCCCTTTTTATTTTATTTATTATTATTATTTTTTAAATATTTATTTTTTAGTTGTAGCTGGACACAATATCTTTACTTTTTTATTTTTTATTTATTTTTTAATATTTATTTATTTGGTTTTAGTTGTACACAATGCATTTATCTTTACGTGGTGCTGAGGATCGAACCCGGGCCGCGCACGCGCTAGGCGAGCGCTCTACCGCTGAGCCACATCCCCAGCCCAATATCTTTATTTTATTTATTTATATGTGGTGCTGAGGATCAAACCCAGGGCCGCGCATGTGCTAGGCAAGCGCTCTACCACTAAGCCACAACACCCCCCCTTTTTTAATATTTATTTGCTTTAGTTGTACACAATGCCTTTGTTTCTACGTGGTGCTGAGGATCGAACCCGGGCCGAACCCGGGCCGTGCACGTGCTAGGCGAGCGCTCTACCGCTGAGCCACAACCCACGCCCCCAGCCCTCTTTTTATTTTTTTATTTGAAGACAGGGTCTAAGTTCCCCAGGGCGGCCTTGGAACTGTGATCCTCCTGCCTCAGTCTCTCTAGGCTGAGGATTATAGGTGTGGCCACCATGCCCAGCTGTAGCCAGTTTCTTCTTCAAAGATTCTCCACCCCACAGCCCACTTTGCTCCCCTGAGAGCCTGTTAAGGTGTTGAAACAAGCGAGGGGTTCAGGATTCTGGCGGCTTCCGGGAAGCCCAGGCATGGTGAATGTGGCAATTCTCTGTGGGGTGCCACATCTTTCTGGGTGCCCAGCTGGCGTGGGCTTGGCATACTGTCTGGTGAGCATGTGTGTAGGGCAAGGAGCGTGCACCTGTGTGCGTGGCTGTAGGGTTGGGGCAGGGGGTGCAGTGCCATCTTGGATGCCCCTGGGGGGTCCTGTCAAACCCACGAGTGTCCTTTCTCCTCCTGGGTGGGTCCCTTCTCCAGCATCCTGGCTCTTGCTGTGCTAGTTTCATGTGGTCCTCCGGTGATGGGACCCGAGTGCCCCATTGTCCTGTATTCACAAGATGGGCCTCACTCAGGTTGGCGCCTGTCTGGCCCTGGCCCTCCCTGGGTTGATTCTTTGGGGCTGCTTCCTCCCTGGGCACCATCCATAGTGCCCGCTGATTAATTGCTCACTTTTGTTCCTGGAGATGGGCTTCCACGTCCCTGTCTTACCAGGGGTTGGTGGTTATTGTCCCATTTTAGAGGAGGGAAGGAAAGGCCCAGAGAAGGGGACCTGACACGGTCCACCATAGTTGGCATTCCTGCCCTGCCCTGGTTGGGTCTGGGGAGGACTTGGGGCGGACGCCTGGCATGGCGGGTGGGTTCCTGGGGCTCTGGCTAGGGGAACAGAGGGTAATCCCTCCTCACTTTGCCTCTTCCAGAAGAAGAAGATGGTGGCCTTGAAGGCTTCCACGGCTTCTTCCCTGCGGAACCCGTGAGCCTTCCCAAGAAGAAGAAATCCAAGAAGCTCAAGGAGAGCAAGTCCAAAGGGAAGCGGAAGAAGAAAGAGGTGAGCAGGCGAGGGCGGGACGGGTGGCTGCTGAGAGAGACCTGGGCCTGCGCGGAGGAGTCCCAGCCTCCAGAGACCAGAGTTTGCCTGGGAAACACCAACGTCAGTTTGCACTGGAAGGATGGCACGCACCGGCCTTGCTGGGGCGTTAGTGACATCCTGTTTCCTGAGAGACCGTGGAGGACGTCCTTCCTTGCTCCCGTCCTGGCTGCCCTGTGTGACGACAGTAGAATGCCCACATTCACCCTCCCTCCCTCACAGCCGGTGGTCGCTGCCCCCTGGCTCTTGGCTCTCTTCCCTGGCTGCTCGGTAGCAGGCCTCTGTCCCTCTAAGCGGACCTACTGAGAAGGCAGAGAGGCAGAGAGGCGGGTGGGCCCTGGCGAGTGCCCCGGGCGAGTGCCCTGCCTGCACTGGGACCTGGGCTCTCATCTCTTTCATCCTGTTCCCAGCAGTTCTGGGAAGGAGAGGGTGGTGAGGCTGGGTGGAGCGCACGCGCTCAGGATGCTTCCGCGTGCTTCATGGACTCGCTTTATCCCCAGGATCCGTCTTGGAAATCGGTGGGACGGGGCTGTCTCTCCCTCGGGAGAGATGGCGGTGTGTTCCCTCGAATCCATGTGCTGTCTTGACCAAACCCCTGCAAAGAAACAAAGAAGGAAGTGGGTGGGGGTGGGGATGGTGATTCCTCCTTGTCAGATGGGAAACTGAGGCAGATCTGCAGCTGAAGGTCCCTCGACTTGGAGCAGGACCCGTGGTGCCCCTGTTATCTTACTGCATGCCAATGGTGAGGCTTTTGGGCATCGTCTGCAGTCCTCCAGGCAGCCCCGTGGAGAGGGTGGTAGCATGCATCCGGCTTCACAGGCAGGGGAGTAGTGGCTCAGGGGTAGCCATGCCCGTGGCCACGTGGTCGTGCTGAGGTCTGAACCCAGGACTGACGGCAGCGTCCAGCTTTCCCCCTGCCAGGCATGGTCCTCTCCTAGCCTGCCTGTTCTGAGGGAGACACGTGGCCAGCACTTTCCCTTTTTTTGGTCCAGAGTTGCAGGCGAGAGGCCAGGAAGGTGGCTAGTGAGGAGCCCTGGGAAGAGCCTGGTACAGGGAGGGCTGCAGAAGACCCAGACAAGGGCCCGCGTGCCTGCTGAGTGCTTGGGTCCACCCAAGGCAGTGGTGCTCTGGGGCCACGGTGGGGTCCGTGGAGGGCTTCGAGCGTCCTGGTATAGGATGTGACGCAGCCCTGGCTGGCTCCTCTGGAGGCACCAGGGTGAGGGCCAGAGGCAGAGGCCAGGAGGCCCCAGCAGAGGGAGAGAGGATGGTGGTGGGCATGAAGAGTTGCTGCCTGTGCCTCTCAGAGCCTTGATTCCACCTCTGACAGGAGGCTTCACCCCCTTCATGACCCCTCAGGAGAAGCCAGCCTCAGAGCATAGTCTACATGTCTCAGGAGCCTCGGTAACCCACCTACCCCCAGGGGGTGAAGCTTCCTGTTCCCCATATCCAAATGGAGATGTGTGCCTGGAGGCTCCCCACTGAAGGAGAAGCTGTGAACCAGCCCTTTTGATGGGGAAGGTCCCTAAATTCCTTGCTCTAGTTCCCTCTCCTCCATTGCTGGTCCCCACCCAGCCCTGCAGGTCTGTCCTTGTGCTGGGCAGTGGGTAGTCTGGACTGCAAGGCCCTCAGGTGACTTACTGGTTGAGGCTGTGGAAACCTGTTATGCTGCCCCGTTGCCTTCCCCTGAGCCCCAGGCTCTGTGGGTCTCCTATCCTGGGCCTCAGGCCAAGGGCAGGGACTTCTGGCATGTGACCCCTGCCCAGTGCCCCTGTTTCCTCTCTAACAGATTTCTGGGGAGGGGTAGGAGGCTAGAACCAGAGGCCGTACCACCTGGCCCTGGGTCTGAGCCTTGGGCTAAGTCTGCCCAGGCCCCATTCGGGTCCCAGCAGGGGAGCAGCAGGTGCCTGTGGGAGCTACCACCCCAGGCAGGGCTGGGCTTTTTCTCCCTCCCTCCTGGGCATGGTGGCCCTGGCCAGGAAGGAGGCAGTGTCTGGACAGAGGCCAGGAGTCGGGGGTGCTGGCGGCCCTGCAGCCTGTGAAGCCCGGAAGGGCTGGTCTCTGCCTCTCTCCTCAGGGCCCTGGTCTCCGCGCCTCCCGTTTCGAGCTGATGGGCTCCCTTCCTCTCCGAGGCATGGTTTGGTTTGTCTCCAGCACTGCTCCCTGGCTCTTGTCTGCCATCTCACTGGGTGCCCCGGAGTCTCCCTCTGGCCCGTGCTTGGTCTCTGCCTTATGCATCACTTGCTGGTTTTCCTCTGCCCCGTTAGCCCTCTCGCTCTTGTCTCTCCATTTCTT
This sequence comes from Tamias sibiricus, assembly GCA_025594165.1. Taxonomy (NCBI): domain Eukaryota; kingdom Metazoa; phylum Chordata; class Mammalia; order Rodentia; family Sciuridae; genus Tamias; species Tamias sibiricus. The sequence continues at coordinate 4,441,903 of CM046658.1, read as the reverse complement.
CCTCCCCCTCCTGCCTCCTTTCCCTCCCTGCCCTCCCTCATTCTCCCCCTGCCTCTCTACTGAGATGCTGTGGTGCTTCCTGGAAAGGGCGGAGGGCTGGGGTGGACTGGAGGAGCCAGGGGACAGGTCCCTCAAGGTGACCTTTGGGCCAGGGCTGCCTCCTTCCCTGCATTCCTAAGAGCCTGGCTCTGACCTGCTGTGGATCATAGGGGCTCTGGAGCATGCTGTGTCCAGAGAGGAGGGTCCCAGCTGCCCGTCTGCCCAGCACACCCTGGGCCTGGATCACAGGCAGGGGGATTGTATCCCTTTGCCCCTCTCTGTCTCCAGCCAGGTGACCCCAAGAGGAAGTGCCAGGGCTGGTGGGCCCCAAACAGCAGTTTGGGTGGGGGCAGGCAGCAAGTCATGGATTCTGATTTACATAAAATAACCAGGCTGCAGCCGGAACCTGAGCATATGTAGATGAAGCGCCTTGTCAGACCGGAGCGCAGGAGGGAGAAATGATTTCAACCTGTACTGCAGCGGTTACCATAGCAACCAATTATTCAGTGCTAAATTATAACTGTTTATAACAGTCGTGAATGGGAAGGCTCATATTTCATTCTTTCTTTTTCCCTCTCAATCTTGAAGGACCCCAAATTGAGAATGACCAACTCTCTCAGTCCTTCCTTTTGAGTTTAAAATGCATCCTTTCTGGGGAGATGCGGTGTGTGCGCGGGGTGCACGGAGGGGGTGGGGGAGACGAGAGGCCTCGGTCCAGAAACAGCTGCGGAGCTGGGAAGGAGGAGGGTGGTGGGGACTGCCCACTTGGGGTCCCCAGAGCCGAGGTTGGCGCACTGTGCCCTCCACGGGGAATGGGGTGCAGAGCAGAGGCTCTTCCACCCCCCGACAGGCACAGCTGGGGCACAGTGTCCAAGGTGCTCTGCAGGTGGCTTCCGAGTCCTCAGACTGTTCTTCCAGCCAGTGGAGCGTCTCCCACAGTCACGTCCGGGGCTGCTGCAGCAAAAGGACAGTGCCAAGGTCAAAGTCCCGACTGTCATCCCGATTTTCACATCCCACTGTTGTGTTTCGGTTGCTCACAGAGCTCAGGGTGGAGCTCTGGGAGGGAATTGCTGGTCTGTGCCTGGGTCCCCTCCCCTGAGCAGGGTGTGGCCCACAGCCCCCTTGTGGGGTTCAAGGTATTGACTGGTCTCCCCTCTGCTTTTTGGTCTTCCTTTTGCCACTGGGGCTCTTCCAATTCCTGGGTCTCTTCTCTGCAAGTTGTTTCAGAACCACTTCAGCCTCCCGGCCCCCTTTCTCTGCAAGTCAAGATTTTTTGGGGGTCAGGGGAGAAAAAGGAGGCCCAGTTGTAGAAGTGTCGGAACAGCTGGTGCTGAGTTCTGCTGGGGCAGACTTGTTCTGTCACTCGTCCTGGGTTAGGAGCGGAGCTCCCGTGAGATCCGGGTGCAGGTGGGGGTGCTCCAGGCTGTGTGGGCTCCCTTTGGTGGAGGCCCAGGGAAAGAGGTGGGCTGGGGGCCTCTGGGCCTCAGCGCCTTCTCTTTGGTGGCCTCCTCCTCCTCTGTGAAATGAGAGGTTGACATCTTGCCTGAGCCTCAGGTGGCTGGCTGCAGGGAAGGGGTCACTGTGGCTGTGACTCATTCCTCTGCCCTCCCGCTCGGCTCTGGGGTGGACTCTGGCCCAGCCTGTCAGGGCCTGGCTTTGGCCTTCTGCCAGGCCTGCTCCCCCTGAGCTGTGCACATGCTGCGGCCGCTGCCAGACAGCACAGTCTGCGGGCGGCGCCTCCCCACTCCCTGCTGCCCTCCCTCCCTCTTCCGCTCCCCCTGGGCCCCGCATGCCGAGCCGTGCTGGCCACTCCTTTCTTCTCTCTCACCCGATGCTTCCCGGCCGGTGCCCTGGGCCGGCTCCTCTGGAGCTGTTGCCACACAGCCCCTTCTCGTCCCAGTCATGTCGTCATCCACACTACTGCTGCCTAGCTGCAGGCTCGCCCTGTGCGGTGGCTCCACGGACAGACGAGAGAGATGAGGCGGGTTTGTTTCCTCACCCTGCCTTCCAAGTAGAGTTGGGGTGGTCTTGGATCATCTGGGCATCTCTGGGCATGACCAGGGGAGGAGCGGTCCCAGTGCCTGGGTGTGGTCTGGCTGTCAGAGTACAGGGTGTGGATGGCGTTGAATGCACCACTCTGCCTGCGGGACCTGGGCCTTCCCTGCCTCTCTCCTCCGAGCATGGCTTCTCTGCCTGGCTGGCCTCTTGTCACAAACCTCCAAGGGCTTGCTGCCAGCTCCCCTTGGTTCCTCCCACCATCCTTTGTGGCATCGCCTTTGCCCAGATGAGGAGGCTGAGGTCAGCTCTGCTGTACTGACTTGCCCAAGGCCCTGGCTAGCAAGGGGCAGAGCCCCCCAGGGAGCCCTAGGACCCACCGGCAGGACCCTCGGTCCTCTAGCCTCATCCATGGCCAGTTTGTGGGGTCCGCCCCCCAGGGCAGCTGAGGGCTGCTTGGATTTCCTCCCTCGGGCTGGCCTGGAGCTGCTGTCCATGGTGCTGAAGCTCGCAGAGGCCCCTGTTCCCCTTCCTTACCGTTGCTGGGGTGGAACCTATATATATATATATATGTGTATATATATATATATATATATATATATATATATATATATGTGTGTGTGTGTGTGTGTGTGTGTGTGTGTATATATAATGTTTATTTAGTTTAGTTGTACACAATGCCTTTATTTTTACGTGTGCTAAGGATCGAACCCGGGTCGCACACGTGCTAGGCGAGCGCTCTACCACTGGTGGAAACTATATCTTAAGTCTCTTGACTGTGGCTGAACTCTGGCCCCATGGGGAAAATGGACATTCCTGTCTGACGCCCAGCTCTTCCAAGGACTGTAGCAGAGCCTGAGAGCTGTGGCCAGACTCAGGCAGCAGCCGGGGCTGGGAGCTGCCCCTGCTCCGCGTGTGGTCAAGTCAGTGTTCCGAGAACCACGGCAGTTCCAGAAAAGCAAGGAGGCCCTGTTTCTGCCAGCTGCTGGTGTTGTTGGCTTGGGGACTAATGGACGTAAGAGGTTTGCAAGCAGGGAGCCTGGTGGAGAGTTGGGAAGTACGGGGAGCTCATGGGCGGGGTCCTTCCCCGCCTGATTTCCGGGAGAGCCCCTTCAGTGGCCTTTTCCATTCTCACCTAGCCAATGGGACATGACTGTTCAGAGCCTCTCTCCTGGGAAAAGGTTAGGTCATAACCCCTTTTTAAAAAAATATATATGTGTATATTTTTTAGTTGCTGATGGACCTTTATTTAGCTTATATATAGTGTTGAGAATCCAACCCAGTGACTCACACATGCCAGGCAAGCGCTCTACCACTGAGCCACAACCGCAGCCCCCTAGGTCCTAACTCTTTATAGCGTGACCTGAAAGGGCAGAGTTGTGCTGGGGCCTTTAGGCGGAGCCCACTGCCTCTCCCGCCCTCCTCCGTCTCCCTACTCTCCTCCCTGCTCCATTCTCTGATGCCTCCCTCTTTCCTGTTGCCATTTCCTGAGCTCATGTTTCATCTTTTCAACTCTCTGTCTCTTTCTATGCTGCCACCCCCTTGTTTTTTGGGACCGGGGATTGGACCCAGGGGTGCTTAACCACTGACCCACATCCCCAGCCCTTTTTATTTTGTGACAGAGTCTTGCTAAGTTGCTTAGGGCCTCACTAAGTTGCTGAAGCTGGCTTTGAACTTGCCGTCCTCCTGTCTCAGCCTCCCGAGCCTCTGGGATTACAGGCATGCACCACGCCCGGCCCCATGCCTCTCTTTGCTCACCTTGAAAACATGAGACATTATAATCATGAGAGTGACCAGCTGTGTGCTATAATTTAGCCACAGTGCCAGTCTCTCCCCACGGACCCCAGCCCAAGAGGACTGGGAAGGGCTCTGCCTGACTTGCTTTCTTCAAGGCCAGGAGGAAACTGCTTTCTGCTGGGGCAGTACCTTTCTGGTGGGGATGCTCTGGCTATAAACACCCTTATCTCCATATAAATGGGCCATTTTCTGCCTGTTCAGACAGGAAACTAAATCAAGGAAGCCAGGCTTAAGAGCTGCCTAAATTACCTTGTCTCATATTGAGAGAAGTGGCCAGTGTAGGGTGGTGGGGAAGGTGGGCTTGTGCCCTGGCAGCCTCTGGAGAGTTGGCTGCGGAGAGATGTGCTCCAGGTTAATTGTGGTTTTGCTTGATAGGCGTGGCTTTGCTTAATAGGCGTGGTTTCGCTTGAGAGGTGTGGCTTTGCTTGATAGGCGTGGTTTCACTTGAGAGGCGTGGTTTTGCTTGAGAGGCGTGGTTTCACTTGAGAGGCGTGGCTTTGCTTGAGAGGCGTGGTTTCGCTTGAGAGGCGTGGCTTTGCTTGATAGGCGTGGTTTTACTTGAGAGGTGTGGTTTTGCTTGATAGGCCTGGTTTCACTTGAGAGGCGTGGTTTTGCTTGAGAGGCGTGGTTCCGTGGCCGCAGTAGCAGGACTTCCAGGCTGGAGTCTGGGTGGGTGCCAGTAGGGACATTGTTTCCTGCTTGGGGCTTTCCTTGTGCGCCTTGGTATTTGACTCTGGGTGTGGTGTCCTCCACCATCAGCTCCCGGGTTCCAGTACCATTGTGCAAAACTAGTTGCAATCTCAGAGTCCACAGAAGCCTAGCTCTGCTCGAGGGTGGGCCAGGCAGGCTCCGTGTAGCTTGGGAGAGGGTCTGGTTTTGTGGGAGGCCTTGCCTCACTGGCACTGGGGGGTATAAGATCCTTGACTGGCGCTGGCTCAGGGCGGCCCCTCTGGCCAGGCTTTGGGGCTGAGCTATGAGCCATGGACATGGATGAGGGATGGGTGGGCTGACCAACTTGGCCAGGCTGCTCTCAGCGCCACACTTCTGCCCAGGACCCTCTATTCTCTTGGGACCTCTGATGCCCTCACTGTCCCCCTTCCTTTCCAGGGGAGCAACGATGAGCTTTCAGAAAACGAGGAGGATCTGGAAGAGAAGTCGGAGAGCGAAGGTAGTGACTACTCCCCTAACAAGAAGAAGAAGAAGAAGCTCAAGGACAAGAAGGAGAAAAAAGCCAAGCGGAAGAAGAAGGACGAGGATGAGGATGACAATGATGATGGGTGCTTAAAGGTGACCACTGTGGCCTGGGCTGGAGGGGCCCCAGTTCTTTGCCTTCTAACCTGAGAGTCCAACCCCCGTGCACACGTGGACGCTGGGCACAGTGTATGAGAAGGATGGTGGCCAGGCATCCTGGAGACGGGTTTGCAATAACGACAGGCAACATTTAGGAGCTGGTGGAGGGAGCTGCGAGTTTTGCTGGTGTGTTGGCTGCCCTTGGCAGTGGCCTGCTTGCCGGCCGCCCTTGGCAGTGGCCTGCTTGCCGGCCCCTGCTGCTGTTTCTGGGGAGATTGACAGTGTGAGCTCGGGTTGAGTGTCAGGAACCTTTTGCTTGGAGCAGTTTGGGGAAACTAAAAGGACAGATGGAATCTTCGCTGCCAGCAGTAGCTGGTCAGCCCTGCTTAGGCTGGGATGGGAACCTGGCTCCTAGCTGGCTCTGCAAGTCTGCCCAAGCCAGTGGGCGTTCCCCAAGTCTCCTGCTGAACTTGGAGCAGAGCAGCCGCAGAGATGGGTCTGGCTCTCCTGAGGACGAGTGGCTTCGCATGAATGTGCAGAATGGTGGGAAACAAGCCACGGCTTTAGGCTCAGCCTCACCCCTGGGACTCAGGTGTGCTCTGGGGGCTCTGGACCTCTACTCTCAGTGGTGGCAGATGACCCTGTGTCACCAGGAGGGCTTTGCTCCTGGAGCCCCATGGCATAAAGATGAACGCTCCATAGTTATTAGTATAGCTGCTGTTGGGTGGAAATATGGTGGGAATGACAGAAGCCAGGAGGCACCAAGGGAGCTGCTCTCCCGGGGGCGTCCCGACGCCGGGTGCTGTCACTAGTTGGTGGGTGTGTTGTGAGTCGTCTGCGACTGGTGATAGCTGAGGGGCTGACAGTTCTGACTTCAGGGAGCAGTTTCAGGGTCCCCCGACGGTGTCATCCACTGCCTGGCTCCGTGCCTGCTCTGCTCTCTTGTGGGTGGGCTGCAGGGCCCAGGAGCCATCAGGGATGGTAGGGGCAGGTTGGTGATGGGAAGGGCGTCCAGCTCTCTTGGAGCCAGGTGCCCAAGCTGCCCTGCAGTGCTGGTCAGGCAGGCCTGGTCCTCGGCTCCAGGGGGCCAGGGAGACCGTGTACCACCTGGGCGGCTTTCCATTGCAGGAACAGAAAGCCCAGTTCCCAGGGTGAGGCAGCACAGGGGTGTGCAGTCAGGGCCCTGAGACTGCGAGGAGGGGGGCTCTGGGGTGTGGGCCCCAGTGGTGGCTGTTCCTGTGTACCCCTCTCTGCCTCTGCGGGGTCAGCAGAGCTCGGGCTAGGCGTCCTCATGGCTGAGGGTGGGTGCAGAGCAGGTTAGGGCTCCTCAGCCCCATTCTGCAGGACGGAGAGCAGGACTCCTTTGTCCAGATGTCAAGCAAGACACCTGGCGTTCCTGATGGGACTAACTTATGTCACACGATCACCCGACTAGGGACTGCTGCCTGGGAGTGTGTGCTGATTGACTTGATGGGCCAGGGGCTGGGGCTGGGGCAGCTCAGAGGTACCTGGAGGAAGCAAGCGAGGTGTAGGAGAGGAGGAAGGCAGGCTGGGCTGGGTGCTAACAGTTGCTGACACGTTTGACTCATCCTCGTCCCAGGCGGCTGTGCTAATTCCTGTTGCCTGTGAAGCAGGTGCTGCTGTTACCCCTTTACAGATGGGGAGACCAAGGCAGAGAGGTGAAGTAATGTGTCCACCTCCCACTGCCGATGTGAGTCAGAGCCAGGATTAGAGCCAGCTCCAGCCCACAGCCAGCACTCGCCGTCCAATCCCAGCTTGCATGGAACTGCGTGGCGTCTGGTCATCTGACCCCTGGGATGGGTGCCCCATATGTCACACAGCTCCCTGGCCTCAGTGCCCCATCTAGAAAGTGAAGCACTGGCTAAAGGACCCTCTCCACTCTGCCCTGGACAGGCAGTTGACCTGGGCCCTACCCTGGCCAGGACATGCCTTCCTGTCCTCAGAACCTGACCTGTCCTTTCAGGGGCCAAACAGGACTGCACTGGGAGAACCTGGGGGGTTCGCTGGGAGAGCCTGGGGGGCGGGTCCCTGTCCTCTCCATGCCTCACACAGCCCCTCAGCCCTGCTTCCTCCAGGGACATCTTCCCTCCCCAAACCCGTCTCCAGGCCTCTGTGCCGTCCCGTGGCCCACGTTTCCCAGAGCTCAGTGCTCCCTGGAGGGAGTCCTGTACCTGCCCCAGGGTCGGAAGGCTGTCGTGGGGCCTTGTGCCAGCAGAGCCTGGGCTCCACCAGCTTCGTCTCCCACAGCTGCCTTCCCTTCCCGGAGGCTCCGGGCATGTGTGGCCTGTGAGCCTGCATCCAGGTCACCCCACTGGTCAGGGGCTGGTGGAGTGCTGAGGGCGTCCCAGTGGTGGGTGAGAACTGCTCTTGTTAAGTTGTAGACCCTCTCTTCCCATCTCGTGGCTGCCTCGGCAGGGGCCCTGGGGGATGGGCTGCAGGTGAGAGGGCCCCCACCTCACCTCTGATTCCACTTTTGGCCCATGTCTCCCCAGGAGCCCAAGTCCTCGGGGCAGCTCATGGCTGAGTGGGGCCTGGACGATGTGGACTACCTGTTCTCAGAGGAGGACTACCACACGCTAACCAACTACAAGGCCTTCAGCCAGTTCCTCCGGTGGGTTGGGGTCCAGGCTGCTCCAGCCGGGCATCTGTGGGGTCTGCCCTCAGGGCCTGGGGGGCACTAAGTCAGAGGTTGGGACAGAGAGGCAGGATGAGGGCTGTCAGGCCAACCACTAACCTGCCGGGCTGGGAGGGGGGGAGTGTCCTGTCCCTCCCCTTCATTTTAAGCCCTAGGTCCTCAGGTCTCGTCCTCTTGGGTGCGGCCTGCTGCAGCTCCCTTTGTCCTCTCAGACCTCGCGGTGTCTGCGTACCAGCTAGAAACTCGCAAGCTGTGCAGAGAGAACGGGGGTGTCTGGGGTAGACTCTGGTCTCAGCTCTGCCTTTCCCAGCCCTCCTTTCTACCTGGTTTCTCTAACCAGGACTGTGGGGCTGGTGCTGGAGGCCCTGGGGCTGGGAGAAGGGACGGCTCTGCCCTCACTGTCCTGCCGTTTCTCCCCACCACAGGCCGCTCATTGCCAAGAGGAACCCGAAGATCCCCATGTCCAAAATGATGACGGTCCTAGGGGCCAAGTGGCGGGAATTCAGCGCCAACAACCCTTTCAAGGGCAGCTCTGCGGCAGCAGCTGCGGCGGCTGTGGCCGCAGCCGTAGAGACGGTTACCATCGCCCCACCACTGGCCATCAGCCCCCAGCAGGTGCCCCAGCCGGTGCCCATCCGCAAAGCCAAGACCAAAGAGGGCAAGGGTAAGGCAGCAGGTGGGGAGGCACCATGCCCTGCTGGGCACTCCTTATCAGGGAGTTTGGGCTGACCTGCCTTTTCTTTCTTTCTCTTTCTTTCTTTCTTTTTTTTTTTTTTTAATGTTTATTTACTTTAGTTGTACACAATACAATGCATTTATGTTTATGTGGTGCTGAGGATCGAACCCGGGCCGCGCACGTGCGAGGCGAGCGCTCTGCCACTGAGCCACAACCCCAGCCTCTTGCCCTTTCTCTATGATGTGGCATCATAGTTGGTCCTGTCTGCCTGTGGGGTAGTGGAGGAGCGGGAATGATGGGGACAGAGCCTTGGAAGTTGTGCCCTGGCCGTCCAGCAGGCCAGTCTACCTAGGATGGCGGGCAGGAGGGAGGCCTGAGGGTCCTGGGCTTCTGGGAGTCGGCAGGCTGGAGTTGGAAGTGGCCCAGGGTTGACCTCTCATCTGGGCGCCCACTGTGGACAGTCCTCCAGGCCTGTGGGGTAGCTGGAGGATCATGTCCCTGTCCCCTCTGACTTTAGGATCCAGGGAGGAGCAGGAGTTGGGAGTAGGGGCTGGTATGGGAGAGGGGTCCAGGTCCAGGGCTGGGGGTTGTGGACAGGAGAAGAGGGCAGCAGGGCCCTGTGGGACTTGAAGTGTCCCAGGGAGGGAGCATTCTGAGTGGAGGTTTCTGGGTTTGGGGACTTTGATCTCCCAGGGTGATCCCTGGTGTGATCTCCAGCAACTCAGCCTTCCTGATGCGGTTTTTGATGGGGTGGGGATTGAGGAGATCTGGGGACCCTGTTTTTCAGCCCCAAGGAGCATTGGTAGCTAGGTGAGGTGGTATACTCCTGTAATCTCAGTGACTTGAAAGACTGAGACAGGAGGATCACAAGTTTGAGGTCAGCCTCAGCAAGTCAGCAACTTAGACTTTGTCTCAAAATTTAAACAAACAAACAAACAAACAAACAAATAAATAAATAAATAAATGAAAAGGGATGGAGACATAGCTTAGTGGTAGAGCACCCCTGGGTTAAATCCGCAGTATGAAAACAAAACAAAACAAAACCAAAAAGCAGCATTGGTTTTCTGGGACAAGGCCATGGTGCTATGCCTGGCACCCCTTTGCCAGGTCTTGGAGGGGACCTGGTAGGCAAGTGACATGGGTCTGACGCTGCATCTTGTCCTGCCTGACCCTCGACCCTCATCACCAGGACCTCCGGAAAGGCCTGGCCTATCCCCACCTGTTGTTTCCCTGAGCTACCTCTTCACAGCTTGAAATGTTGAAATAGATTTTTTGTAGCACCACCGGGGGAGCAGCTGGACGCTCAGCTCCCTGTCCCCAAGTGTGGTGTGGCCAGAGGAAGGCCTCGGCCAAGGCCACCTGGGTGTGAATCCTGTCACTGGACCGCTTTTCCCCTGCTTATCCTGACAGTGGGTTAGGCTGCTGGGGGTGTCTAATGATTCCCCAGGAGGCTGATTGCTCGTGGCTAGCTCCGTACACCCAGCTTCAGCTTGCTGCCCTTTCCCTTGGGGGCAGCTGTGGGAGGTGCCTGCCCTGCCCTGGCCTGGGGAGGCTGGAAGCCAGAGAAAGGGCTTTTGGCCTCAGGATGTCACTCTCAGGGGCCCAAGCATGGACCACAAGCTGGTGGGTGTGCCTTTGTTGGCTCTGCCGGAGGGGACAGGGGCTTCCTTGGGGGACAGCTCTTTATGGGGTGGGGGACAGGGTAGGGGCAGATGGGCCAGCGTGTTGGCCTGGCAGACAAACGAGGGTCAGGTAGGTCTCTGGCTTTCCCTTTCCCGTTGTGTGACACAAGCGGGGATTCCCTCTGTCCCTAGCCCTCATTCCTCATCTGGAAAAGGTGATGGTAAAAGGTACCTGTTCCTCATTGGGTCACTGCATGAGTGGCAGTTGGTCATCCTGACCCTTGTTCTCAGGGCCTGGAGTGAGGAAGAAGATTAAAGGCTCCAAAGACGGGAAGAAGAAGGGCAAGGGGAAGAAAGTGGCTGGGCTCAAGTTCCGCTTTGGAGGGATTGGTGGCAAGAGGAAGAGGGGCTCTTCGGTGAGTGTGTATGTGGGCATGCCTATCTACGTGTGTGCGTGTGTGTGTGTGTGCATGCAGATGTGTGAATGTGTGTATGTGCATGTGTGCTGGGGAGAGCCAGAGGGACCGGGACAGTGGCCTTTCCTTTCATTCTCTTAAGCCAGCTGGGGGCGGGGCCCCCTCCCCTCCATTCTACCTGCGAGTCTGCTGGGCTTTCCCGGTGGGTCTGGTGGGGTGTACACTGGGTCTTTCCAAGGGCCCCTCCAGCTTGGGCTCTGGGCAGGAACTTTCCCCAGCCCACATTCCCTGGTTCCTGCTGCCCACAGCTGCGGCTCCACGCGGGCAGCAGGGGGCACAGGGAGGTGGCGTGTAGGACCAGGCTGGCTGGAGCCCTGGTTATCCCTGCACCCCCAAGGGTCAGAGCCTAGGCCAGTGTCTCAGCTTGCCCACTCCCTTTTCTGTGTGGGGGGGCTTTCTCCCCTCACCTCAGCCTGCAAGGTGAGAGGAAGTTGGAAGCGGTTTCTCTGCCCCTTGGTGGAGACGAGAGCCACATCTTGAGTTTGGCTGCTCTGAAGGGGAATATGGAGCAGAGGGATGGCTCCCCCCAGACCTGGTGGGCCAGGTCAGCTTAGCAAGCACTTGCTGAGCACCTGCTGTGTGCAGGGCCCTGCTCCTAAGGTGCACTCAGTCCAGCAGGCACACCTAGGCAGGGAGTGTGCAGACGGCCAGGCCACACCTGGGACAGCACTGGCCTGTGGGTCCAGCTAAGGAGAGGTCTGGGGAGAGTTCTTGGGTGGGGGCTCCTCAGGTCTGCCCCTTGCAAGGAGTTTGGCAGGATGGAGGGCAGAGCCTGGGGAGTGGTATGGAGGTGGAAATGAGGAAGTGCCCGGGGACTGGAGAGCAGGGCCCGGTGGGTGGGGGACGTCAGGCTGGGCCAGTGGGCTGGGCTATGGCATGGGCTTCTCTCTGGATGAGGCGGGGAAGTGAAACCCAGGAAGCTGTCTCCAAAGCCTCCTCTGGCCCTGCATCGCCCCACCACACCCATCCAGGCCAGCAGAGTCCTTGGATGAGCCCCGGGGTGGGTATCCCTGGCTCAGAGGCCTCCTCCCTTCCTCTGCAGAGCGAGGAAGATGAGCGGGAGGAGTCGGATTTGGACAGTGCCAGCATCCACAGCTCGTCCGTGCGCTCAGAGTGTTCCGCAGCCTTGGGCAAGAAGAGCAAGAGGAGACGCAAGAAGAGGAGGAGTAAGTGGGGCTCCTGTTGCAGGGCTGCCAGGCCTTCCTGGTAGACGTGGGGGGATTGCAGAGCCTCCCCTTGGGAAGTGGGGGGGGGGGCATCCTCAGGCCTCAGCCTCCCCTGGTCTTGGCCAGGCAGGTGCTCTGTCCTTTCTTAACTGCCGTGGTCTCTACAAGAGAGGGGTGTCCTGAGGAAGAAATAGGACCCTTGGGTGTGAGCCGCCAGGAGTCTGCACTGGCAGGGTGGGGCTGTAGCCGCTCACCCACCGGCCACCCTGCCACCCACCCCTTTCCCCACCCCCCTGGTTTCATCCCTCTGCCCCATCTTTCCTCCCTCCCTTCCTTTTCTTTCTATCCATCCATTTTTCTGCTGCCTCCATCCGCCTTTCCCTCCTTTTCCTTATATCTATCTTCCATCCATCTCTTCACTTTTACTACCTAAGCCATCCCCATAGGTGCACCCACCTACTCACCCATCCACCCATCCATCCATCCCCCCCACCCGTTCACCCCATCCTGTCCACACACTCACCAATCCATCCACCCAGCATCTATTAAGCACCTACTGAATACCTGTCAGGCAAGGGTGATGGAGATGGTTGTACATCACTGGGCGGGGGGGGGAGACCCTCCACTACTGCCTTTTCCCCTCCCCAGTTGACGATGGTGATGGCTACGAGACGGACCACCAGGACTACTGTGAGGTGTGCCAGCAGGGAGGGGAGATCATCCTGTGTGACACCTGCCCGCGGGCCTACCACCTGGTCTGCCTCGACCCGGAGCTGGAGAAGGCTCCCGAGGGCAAGTGGAGCTGCCCGCACTGCGTAAGCCCTGCAGAGGCGCCCACAGGGGAGGACAGGGGACCCCGCGCCGTCACCTGTGGGAGGGGAGTCGGGCTGGTGTCGGAGGACCCGGCTCAAGGCGCCTCCCCCTGCAGGAGAAGGAGGGCATCCAGTGGGAGCCGAAGGATGACGACGAGGAAGAGGAGGAGGGCGGCTGTGAGGAGGAGGAGGACGACCACATGGAGTTCTGCCGAGTGTGCAAGGACGGCGGCGAGCTGCTGTGCTGCGACGCCTGCCCCTCCTCCTACCACCTGCACTGCCTCAACCCGCCGCTGCCCGAGATCCCAAACGGTGAATGGCTCTGCCCGCGCTGTACTGTGAGTGTTACGCCGCCCCGCCCCGCCCCGCGCCGACGCCCCGCCCCTCACGCCCGCAGGCCCCGCCCCTCCCACTCGAGGCCCCGCCCCCGGGCCTGTGCGGCTTCTAAGTGCCCTTTCTTCGCAGCTACTGTTCAGCCAGCGTTTACTCCGCCTCAAGTGTTTGGCACTGACCTCATTCCTTTAGCCCTACTGAGCGTTCAAGAGCCAGGCTTTTGTTATTCCCATTCTTAGATGAGAAAATTGAGGCTCAGGAAAGGAAGTAAAGTAAAGTGACTTAGGGCCACACAGCTACAGAACTGTCCACTCAAGCCCAGGTCTCTAGAGCCACCCTTGTCCTGGCTCTGTCCCAAGACTGGGGTAGTGGGAAGCTTGAACCTTGCAGGGAGGTGGGAGTGCTTCCCCCCACTCCTACTTCTTGCCCCTCAGTAACTGTAGGCTTGTCAAGTTGAGTTGGCCACCACTACCCTGCCACCCCAAGTGAGGGGCTCCCCTGCCCTGTGGTCCTGCCTGTGCTGTGGCTAGCCCTAGCTCTTGTGTACCCGGCTCGTGTTCTGTGTGCCTGTGCATGTGTGTCTGTTGCATAGGGGCCGGGAGGCCTGTTTGACAGTGCAGCCTTCTTAGCTTTTCTGCAAAAACCTCGTGAAGAGTGGTGGCAGGAGGTTAGTTCTGCCCAGGTGGGGATGAAGGGGGGGGCAGGGTTGGGTCCCATGACCTGGCAAGGAAGTGTCCTGTCTACCTGCCGGAGCCGGTGGGGAAGACTGGTCCTACCTGACCTCCCCATCTCTCCTCTTCTCCTCTGCCCCTGGGCCTTTGCTGTCACGGGGCCAAAGTGAGGCTGGCTCTGGGGCTTTATGGCATGCAGTGTATCTCCTGAAAGCCTTCCTATGTGGTTTGGCACCACAGCAGTCCTAGAATGGAGGAAGGTGAGGCCCTGTGTTGAAGATGAGAAAACAGACTCAGGACTGTGCCTAACCCCAGGTGGCTTGTACAAAGATCCACGGACAGGTGGTGGCAGGAGCGGGACCTGTCCTCTCCAGCAGAGCTGTCTCCTGACATGCATAGTCTCTGACCCAGCCCAGCTGAGGCTCAGAACTGCCTCCTGCAAGGGCCGGGGCTGCTCAGAGCCCTTTCAGTGCAGCGCGCTCAGCGCTCAGCGCACAGGTGGTGGATCCGAGGCCACTGCATTGCCCACCTCTGCCAGCCAGCAATCCCCTGGAGCCCGGCATCCCTCGAGGTCCCAGTGTGTTTCTGGGCTGGTGGAGACTGGGTTTCTGACCCAGCCAGCTCAGATACACAGTGCCTGGGTTAATGCAGCCCCTGGGGTGAGGCAGGGGGACAGTGGCCCCCAGGTGCTTGTGGTCGGGATACGATGAGCGTATTTTCAGGGGGGTTTAAGCAGGGGGATGGACAGTGGGAGGACCCATAAATGGGGGAACTCTGCAGTCCTGGGCTCTGCTCCCTGCTCTGCTGTACCTTGCCAAGTGGGCCGCGTTTTCTCCATCTGTCCTGTGTGTATTGCAGTCTCCACACCTGGCTCAGGTTTGCCAGGTGTGAGGAAGCTCGCAGTCAGGTGCAGAGGGCCCATGTGGACTCACTGTTGGCCATCTCCTGCATGCACAGCACCTGCTGGCTCCCGTGGACGGGGGTGGGTTCCGTGGAGTCACTGTGGTACTCCCCTGACTTGGGGACTGTGCATCTGGTTGGAGGGAGCCTGTGTGACAGCCTGCTGTCATGGGAGCCCTGGGGTGCAGACATGTGCCTAAGCCCTGAACTTGGGGACCCTCCTGTGTCCACAGTGTCCTCCACTGAAGGGCAAAGTCCAGCGGATCCTACACTGGAGGTGGACAGAGCCCCCAGCTCCCTTCATGGTGGGCCTGCCAGGACCAGATGTGGAGCCCGGAATGCCCCCGCCCAAGCCCCTGGAGGGCATCCCAGAGAGAGAGTTCTTTGTCAAGTGGGCTGGGCTCTCCTACTGGCACTGCTCCTGGGTGAAGGAGCTACAGGTGAGGCACCTGGGCAGGTGTGACTGTGCTGGGCATGTCCTGGGTGAGCCTCTTGGCCCTCCTGGATTATCAGGAAGGGGCAGACACACAGTGCCCATCCCACTGGGGAAGGGCATTGCCGGGAGTGGGGCAGCCGAGGGGGAGGACCGTCCTGCCTGGATCAGGGCTGCCGCTGGGGAGCCTTGTCGAGGGACACAGGGACACAGCCCACCTGCCTCTCGTGACTTCTGGGCTCTGTGAGCAGCTGGAGCTATACCACACGGTGATGTATCGCAACTACCAAAGAAAGAATGACATGGACGAGCCGCCACCCTTTGACTATGGCTCTGGTGATGAGGACGGCAAGAGCGAGAAGAGGAAGAACAAGGACCCTCTGTATGCCAAGATGGAGGAACGCTTTTACCGCTACGGCATCAAGCCCGAGTGGATGATGATCCACCGCATCCTGAACCACAGGTGCGTGCCCCGGGCAGTGGCAGCCCGGAGCCTCGCTGGAGGCGGACACCTGTGGGGCCGGGACCTGTGGTCCATTCACTCTAAGATGGGCACAGGGCTGGGCGCCTGGACCTGTTGGCGCTGCCGCCCAGTGTCACATATGGGTGCAGGGTGCAGGAGGAAGAGGCCACGGGCTCCCCCAGCTGGAAGGGCTCTCTGCCCGAGACACACTTGTACACACTTGTAGAGGACAGTGGCAGAGTCATAGGGAGACAAGAGGAACTTGACAACCCGCCTGTGAACCCTGCACAGAGCGGAAACTGGGTTGGAGAGCCTCCACTGCCCGGTTCCTGCTGAGCCGGCTGGCCGCCTGCAGGAGGGTTTTGAGGACCCGAAAGGCTGGGGTGCAGGGGTTTTGCCTTCTCCGTGTTTATCACAGCACCCGACCTTGGGCAGTGTGGGGGCCCAGCAAGGTTAAGTCTGTTTCCCAAAGCCACACAACAGGAGGCAGAGCAGAGGGAACAGGTGCTTCTGGGGGCAGGGTTCCTCTCTTAGCCACTGCGCTAGCCTCCATGCCCCTGGGGCAGCTTAGCTGAGCAGTCTGGGAATTCTCCAGGTGACTTAGTGACTGCAGGCTGCAGGAGGCCAGGACGAGGAGGCCGGGGCTTCCCAGAGAGCAGCTGTCTTCCACGGGGTGGGCGGTGGCAGCACTGCTGATTGTCCAGCTCAGGTGCCAGGAAGCAAGTGGTGGCCATCAGGGCCTAGGAGGGGGACCCAGGGTGCCTGCTGCCTGGCGGCAGCTTAGAACCCTATATTCCCCATTTGCACCCTGAGTTCGTGGCTCTGCCCTTGGGAGGTTCAGGATCTGGAGACTGTTCCTGCCCTGCGTGCCTTGGCTAGCTAGCGCCTTGTTAGTCAGTGGCTGGGTGTGCCACATGTTCCGCTTTCTACCCAGCTCCCCATTTTCTGGGCTTCATGGTTGTGGGCTTCCCGTGCCTGTCTCTGTCTTGTAAAGTGGGCTGCTGTCAGGCCGAGGGAGCTTGCTGAGGCCTTTCTGGGGTGGCCTTCAGGGAGGAGAGGCTGTGGAACTTGAAAATACTCCTCCCTTTGACTGTGAAGTGCCCCCTGCCTATCCCCAGACCTCACTGAGAGTGGCCCTTACTGAGGGGCAGTACCTAGGGAAGCCTGAGCCCCACAGCTTCTACCTTTGTTAAACTGTATGTTAAAAGCAGTTTTTCTCTGTGTTTCCAAGGTGGGACAGGTAACTCTCCCCAGGACTCAGCCCCTGGAGTCCATGTACCAACCAATTATTTGCTGAAAAAGAATCCACTGGTTGCCATGGTGACTGGGGATTGGTCTTGCTTCTTGATGGTGTCCAGGCCAGCTGCAGCACTGCTTGCCCACCTGTTGGCCTGGCCACTGCCCTTTAGGGGTGCATGGCTCCCCAGCCTGACTGTGTTCCCTTGGCTTGGTCACCTGCTCCACTCAGGTGGGAGTTCCTGGGGATCCTCCGTCCTGTTGGCCGGCATCAAGCTGTGTGCTGCTGGGCCTGTGTGTCAGGTCCAGTGCCCTGGGGCTCTTTGGAAGAGGCCATCCCACCTGTGGGAATCGCATCTTTGCCTGCTTTTTAGAGAAAGGCCCCTCGCCTGGGATGGACACTGCTCCAGTCCTTTGAGTTTTTTATTTGTTTTTAATATTTTTTAGATGTTGATGGACTTTGATTTTATTCATTTATTTATATGTGGTGCTGAGAATTGAACCCAGGGCCTCACACATGCTAAGCAAGCGCTCTACTGCTGAGCCACAACCCCAGCCCCTCCAGTCCCTCGAGTGTTTAAAGTTAGAAAACAAAGGCAAGACAGGAGAGGACCTTCTAGACAGAGAGTCCCAGTTCTTGTGTCCAGCCTGTGACAGAATGGGACTCATCCCTGCAGCAGAGGCTAGGAAGGGTTCTGGATGCTGGCTCTGACCCCTCGGTGTCCCCTTCTCCTCCAGTCTGCCACTTCTCAGAGAGCCTTCTCCTGCTGTGGGTCCTGGTCAAGCTGCTGTACCCCTCTGGAGCCACTGCCCTGGCACCCTCCTCCTGGGTGGGCCCAGAATCCCAGGGGACCCGCTGGCTCGAGTGGTTGTGTGCCCTGTGAGGTGGCCTGTGTCATCAGGCCCACACTGTGGCCCTGCCTGGAGTGGCCGCCCCTCCCCCACCAGCTGTTTGCTGTGTTGCAGCTTTGACAAAAAGGGGGATGTCCACTACCTGATCAAGTGGAAGGACCTGCCCTATGACCAGTGCACCTGGGAGATTGACGACATCGACATCCCTTACTATGACAACCTGAAGCAGGCCTACTGGGGCCACAGGTGGGCTGTGGGGTCCAGCCACCAGGCATGGGCCACTGGGTCCCTCTCCTGGCTCAAACTCAGCTCGCCTGTGTCCTATGCCCTCACCCAGGGAGCTGATGCTGGGAGAGGACGCCAGGCTGCCCAAGCGGCTGGTCAAGAAGGGCAAGAAGCTGAAGGACGATCAGCAGGAGAAGCCTCCAGACACGCCCATCGTGGACGTGAGTGGAGAGGGCGGCGGGCAGCGGCCTAGGTCGGCTGGGACTCCCTGGCCGTGGCTTGGCTGCAGAGGAGGGCGCGCTGTCAAGGACCCTCGTGTGTTCGGAGTCACACGCACACTCACAGCAGGGCAGCTGGCATGCCAGTTACACACCATTCCCACGGGCAAGGCGCTGGACGGTGCATTCCGCAGAGCTCCCTGGGGTGTGTGACGGTGCCTGGCCCTTAGGTGGCACTGGGGTGTTAAGAGCCCAGGGCCCTGCTCCAGAAACATCTTCTCCTGGGGCCCTGGGCAGGGACACAGAACAGCATGTCAGCTGCTGGGGAGAGGCAGGGGTCTAGTCCCTCAGGAGAACTTTCATCCAAGAGGCGCCTGGAACCACACAGCACAGAGGGCCCAGGTGACGTTCTGGGCTGAGTGGAGATGGTGGTTCTGAGATCCGCATTCATTCTGTCACTCGCCCAACAGTATGGATAAGGGACCCAGCGTCCGAGGCACTGTGTAGGGCGTTGGGGAAGCAGGCAGCAGGACTGGGGTGGTCATGGCAGCCTGGTCACAGGCCGAGAATGCAGCAATCAGACGTCTCTGGAAGGAGATGGACAGGGCCAGCTGGGGAGGACCTGTGGCAGCAGCTAGGCCAGGCCGGGAGTCGGGCCTTCCAGCTGAGGCCTGAGGAAGGGTTGGGGAGGCAGGGAAGAGCAGGAGAGTTCCAGGCAGAAGGAGCTGCCCGTGCAGAGGTGGAGGGTAGACCCTGTGGCCCAGGATTCAGCGTGTCTGCACCTCTGCCTTCCCCACAGCCCACGGTCAAGTTCGACAAGCAGCCGTGGTACATCGACTCCACAGGTGGCACGCTGCACCCCTACCAGCTGGAGGGCCTCAACTGGCTGCGCTTCTCCTGGGCACAGGGCACTGACACCATCCTGGCCGATGAGATGGGTCTGGGCAAGACAGTGCAAACCATCGTGTTCCTGTACTCCCTGTACAAGGAGGTGGGCGTGCTGGCAGCTGGGTGGGCAGGGGCCAGCGCCGGCTCTGGGCAGACAGGCTCACCGCCTCAGTCTCTCTTGGCAGGGCCACTCCAAGGGGCCCTACCTGGTCAGCGCGCCCCTGTCTACCATCATCAACTGGGAACGTGAGTTCGAGATGTGGGCACCCGACTTCTACGTGGTCACCTACACAGGGGACAAGGAGAGCCGCTCTGTCATCCGTGAGAATGAGTTTTCCTTTGAGGATAACGCCATCCGGAGCGGGAAGAAAGTGTTCCGCATGAAGGTGAGCGCCCTTGTCCCCGGAGGGTGCCTGGTCTGCCACAGGCCTGGAAGCCCTGCAGTGTGCAGTGTCCCCTCCCTGTCCCATGGAGGTGAGGGGCAGGCTGGCACAGGGCTTCTGCAGAGGAGACTTCCGTCTGGTACCAGCATCTTGAATGGAGGTGCCGGAAGGGCCAAGCTCCCTGCAAGGACTCCAGGGGCGGACCCAGCCTCCCGCTGCTTCCTGCTTCTGGTCTGGTGGCGTTCCCTGGCTTAGGGCCGCGTCCCGTGTCTTGGTCTGGTCACCTGGTTTTCTCCCCTTTGTGCCTGACTTCTGTGTTCTTTACAAAGACACCAGTTACAGTGCTCACAGACCCACCTAATCCAGCATGACCTCAACTAACTGTGTCTGCAAAGACCTGTTTGCAAGAAAGCTTCTAGGTGGACAGGAGTTCAGGGCAGACGTTGTTCAACCCAGTACACCATCGGTCGGTGTACCTCCGGCAAGTCACTGGGTCTCTCAGGGCCTTAGAGTCTTCTCTGAAAAATGGGGCTAACAGACCCACTTTACAGAGCTGTTGGGGAGGGTCATGGTTAGGAAAGCCGGGCAGGGCCTCCTGACTTCATTGTACTGCTAACCCGCTGGGGTCTTGCCAGCAGCTCCTGGGAGGAGGGAGCCGAGATTCTGCATTTGATTTACTAGGACTTTATTTATTTATTTATTCATTCTGCAGTGCTGGGGTTGTTCTTGCCAGGCAAGTGCTATACCACTGAGCAAAACCCCCAGCGACATTCTGCATTTGAAACAAAGTCACAGCTGACGGGGACACATGGACACTTCAGGTGCCTTGGCCACACATTTAGCAGGCCCTTGCTAGACATTGGCCCTCATGTTAGCTCCTGCACTGGGGCTGGCAGTGTCTCCCAGACCCTCCAGAGCGTGTTGTCTTGGCTTCGTTGATGGTCTCGGAGCAGCTGTGGTTCCTAGGAGAGGCTTAGAAACTGTCTGCTGAAGGAACAACTGGAGCAGTGATCCCAAGGTGGCTTTTTAGACAGGTGGGCATATGGGCCAGGCAGGGGGTCACAAAGAATCCCCCCTTAGCTCACACTGGGCTCTTGCTATGGCTAGGCACTTGACAGACTTCCCTCCCTTATTTATTATTTTATTTTTATTTGGTAGCAGGGATTGAACCCCAGGGGTGCTTAACCACTGAGCCACATCTCCAGCCTGTTTTATCTTTTTTTTTTTTTTTTAGATATTTATTTATTTACTTTAGTTGTACATAATGCAATGCATTTATGTTTACGTGGTGCTGAGGATCGAACCCGGGCCATGTACGTGCGAGGCGAGCGCTTTGCTGCTGAGCCACAGCCCCAGCCCCAGCCTGTTTTATTTTTTATTTTGAGACAGGTTCTCAATAAGTTGTTTAGGGCCTTACTAAGTTATTGAGGCTGGCCTTGAACTTGTAGTTCTCCTGCCTCAGCCTCCTGAGCGCTGGGATTGCAGGCAGCTCCTCCCTTACTTCTTTTAAAAAAATTGTGGTAAAATGCACATGAATTTACCATTTTGACCATTTAAGAGCATATAGTGGAGTTCAGTAGTGCTTAAGGACATTCACATTATCATGCAACCAGTCTCTAGAACCCTCTTCCCCTGGCGGAATGGAAACTGTCCCCATTAAGTACTGACTCCCCATCCCACACCTGCCGGCCCCTGGCAACCACCTCCCACGTTCTGTGTCTGTGACTGACTCTGACTCCTCCGGGAACGTCAGGTCAGTGGAATTGGACAGCGTGACTCTCTCAGCAGAAGGCCTTCAGAGTTCATGCACTTTGAGGCCCGGGTCAGAGTGTCCATCTGTTTTAAAGCTGAGCATTTTCCACCATATGGATGGACCGTGTTTTATTTCCTCTGCGGATGGACCCTGGGGCTGCTGCTCTGTCTGGCTGTCGGGAACAGTGCCGAGGAAGCTGGCTTGCTGCTGTCTCTTTCGCGTCTCCACCCACGCCTCCGTTGGGAGTACACTCAGGGCAGGGGCTGTGGGACCACGGGGTCATGCTGGTTTTGACTTGTGAGGAACAGAATCAGCTCTTCCGGTCCTCCCGGCAGCCCTCACTGACCTGGGTGAGGAGACTGGGGCTGGGGCTGGGAATAAGCTTGATCAAGGTCCCAGCTCAAGAGGCTGAAACTGGCACAAAGCCTCTACCAGCTTTCCCTGTGCCCCTCTCTGATCCCCTCACACGGGCACTTGTCACTGGGAGAGGGCAGGCGTGGGCTGGCCAGGATGGACTCTGTCATTCGTGGGGCCCAGTGCAGGGTTTAAGTGCAGGAGAGCTGCTGCTTCCTTTCTTCATGGTCTTGTCTTGACCCGCTGTCTGTGTTTTAGGTATTAATGTCTCCTTCTCTTGGTGTGGAGATACTGGGTGAATGCAGACCCTCAAAGTGCTGGGGGCCCACCCTGTAACTTGGTGCAGAGTGTGTGCACCTGGCCCTTCTCCCCACCAGCATTCAGGCCCAGGCACAGTGCGACAGCGGTCACTGAGCAGAGCAGCGGAGCAGAGACCTGTCCCACGGATGTGGGACCTCGAATGAGTGGAGGCTCCAGCTCCAGCCCATGTCCCATCATCCCAAGGGACTTTTTTTAAAAAAAATATTTATTTATTTGTTTTAGTTGTACACAATGCCTTTATTTTTATGTGGTGCTGAGGATCGAACCCAGGCCGCGCCCATGCTAGGTGAGCACTCTACTGCTGAGCCACAACCCCAGCCCCGGGGACTTTTTTTTTTTTTTTTACAAGTTACAAATTCAATATTAAAATGACTTAGAATGCCGGGCACGGTGGCACATGCCTGTAATCCCAGCACTTTGGGAGGCTGAGGCAGGAGGATTGTGAGTTCAAAGCCAGCCTCAGCAACGGCGAGGCACTTAGCAACTCAGTGAGACCCTGTCTCTAAATAAAATACAAAAAAGGGCTGGGGCTGTGGCCCAGTGGTCAAGTGCCCCTGAGTTCAATCCCCGGTACCACAAAAAAAAAAAAAAAAAAAAAAAAACTTAGAATTTCACATCAGCAAATACAAGGCATGAAACCCCCAGTGTAGAGTCCCTTTCTTCTGTTTGAGCCCTGACTCTGCCATTTGTTAGCTGGGAGAATTCTCCAGCCTGAGGTCCCATGAACTTTAAATTGGGACAATGACATTTCAGCTCATAGAGTTCCTGAGGATGAGGTGAGAGTCTAAGGAAGTAGCACGGGGCTGGCCCCACACACCACCTGATCAGCAAGCACCAGCTGCTCCTGTTATTAGTAACAGCCATCCCTGCACCGCCATCCACAGTATCCCGGGACTGGTTCTAGGACCCACAGGATACCAGACTCCTCAGATGCTCAAGTCCCTTGTATAAAAATATGACGTATGCCCATATACACCGTCACCTCTGGTTACTTACACTGCTAACTACCAGAATGCTTGTGAATTTTGCCTGCTGACGTGAGCGGTGTTAACGCTGCATCGTTCAGGGGATAATGACAGGGGCAGGATCTCTCCTAAATACTTTGCACCCAAGGTTGGCTGCGTCTGTGGATGTGGAAACCATGGTACAGAGGGGGACCTGGCGTGAGTTCCCCTCATGCAGCACTACGTACGCTCTTCAGGGTCCTGTCCTCTGGGCCTCAGTTCCTCCCTCTGCCTCCCCTCCTGTCCCGGGCTGGCCAGGCTCCGGGTTCCCACCCTCCTTGACTCTGCCTCCCAGAAGGGTCTGCGCAGCCCCCAGCTGCCTCCTCCCAGTGTTCCTCTTCCCTGCAGAAAGAAGTGCAGATCAAGTTCCACGTCCTGCTCACCTCCTACGAGCTCATCACCATCGACCAGGCCATCCTGGGCTCCATCGAGTGGGCCTGCCTCGTGGTGGACGAGGCCCACCGGCTCAAGAACAACCAGTCCAAGGTGGGCAGTGCTGGCCATGGGGCTGGGGGCCACTCTTGATTGGGGTCGCCTTGTGCCCCTGATGGCCGCTTCTCTGCTGCTCGCAGTTCTTTAGGGTCCTGAACAGCTACAAGATCGATTACAAGCTGCTGCTGACGGGAACGCCCCTTCAGAACAACTTGGAGGAGCTCTTCCATCTCCTCAACTTCCTGACTCCAGAGAGGTTCAAGTGCGTCCCCCGCGGCTGGTGGGTGGGGTGGAGGTGCTTGGGGCACAGTGAAGGGGAGCGTGAGCGGTGCTCCCCTCAGATATCCCGGTGCAGGAGGGGCGTGGCATGGGCCCCGCCATGCCTGGTGCATCCCAACTGCTGCCAATCCTGCGATTTCCCCTCAGCCCTGCCCTGGAAGGCCCTCCCCAAGCCACCTCCTGGGCTCCTGTCTGTGTCCCCGGCCCTCATCCCTTCCCTCAGAGACCCCAGAGACCCATGTGAGCGACAGCGATGGGAGGCAGAGGCCAGGGCCTGGGGAGGGTGGAGACGGAACCTGCTTCCTCAGCCCCCTTGTCGTCACCCACACCATATTCCTGCTCAGGTTGAGGGCTCAGGGTGAAGAGGCTGATTTTGGAATCAGGAGGTGTTGAGCTGGGAGCAGGCTTTGCTGGGCTGCATGACCCTGGGGACCTGTTGGCCTCAGAACCTTGTTTGTAATCTGGTTGATAGTCCTGGAGAGCTCCCACCAGGATGCCTTCAAGGATGGAAAGATCCGGGCTGGGGTTGTGGCTCAGTGGCAGAGCGCTCGCCTCGCATGTGCGCGGCCCGGGTTCGATCCTCAGCACCACGTAAACATAAATGCGTTGCATTGTGTACAACTAAAGTAAATAAATAAATATTTTAAAAAAAGGATGGAAAGATCCTATGTGGCAGAAAGAGAGGGCAGAAAGAGAGGGGGGTGACACAGGCTTCAGCAGAGACTGATAGCTACTCAGGGCAGTGCCTGGGCTCCCTGTCCTACCAGCCTGTGCTGACTGAGCTCCCTGCACCTGTCCCCTCTACTCTAGTCCGGATCCCCCTGCAGGGGCCTGTGTGCCCTGGGCCTCTGCTGCTGGCCCTCATCCCTGCCTTTGTTGCAGCAACCTGGAGGGTTTCCTGGAGGAGTTTGCTGACATCTCCAAGGAGGACCAGATCAAGAAGCTGCATGACCTGCTGGGGCCCCACATGCTCCGGCGGGCTCAAGGCTGACGTTTTTAAGAACATGCCGGCCAAGACGGAGCTGATCGTCCGCGTGGAGCTGAGCCAGATGCAGAAGTGAGTGGTCAGGCTCAGCCACCTTGGAGTCGCCTGCCTCCGCCCACTGCCCTGTCTCCTCTGACCCTGCCCGTAGGCCCCAAGCTGGCCTTCCTGGCCCCTTCCTGCGGTGGTGGGAGGCCTGGGCTCACCTTTGCCTCCCCTTCCTTCTTGGGGCTCTCCTCGGATCAGAGTGGCCAGGGTCTGGGGCTGCCTGAATTCTGTCTCCCAATCATTTGCTGGGTGATTTCCCCCTGGTGGCTCCATCTCTGGGGCTCCACGGGGTCTCTCTGCAAAAGCTACCTGGCGGGGGCCCCAGCTTCCCTGAAGGGTGGAGTGAGCCGGAGGCAGAGGCCAGGTATACAACAGGCCTCATCCGTGCCTGTTGCAGGAAGTACTACAAGTTCATCCTCACGCGGAACTTCGAGGCGCTGAACTCCAAGGGGGGTGGGAACCAGGTGTCGCTACTCAACATCATGATGGACCTGAAGAAGTGCTGCAACCACCCCCTACCTCTTCCCCGTGGCCGCTGTGGTAGGTGCCTGCGGCCAGGCTTTCAGGCCCTTGGCTCTCCCCCTGCCCTTCATCCTCCTAAGACTGAGGATCTGGAGGTGACCTGGGTCCCCATCAGGCCAGAAGTTTCTGAAACCTGCCTTTGTCCACTGCTTGGCCAGGTCTTCTTCCCTCGGGCCATCGCCGTGATCTATAGAGTAAAGGGGCCACTGAGTCACCCCAAAGACCCCTCCATTCCTAGTGCCAGGACTCCAGGGCACTGGGCTGTGCCCAGTCCCTCAGGGAGTTTGACACCAGCTCCCAGGGGAAGTCCCAGCAGCCATGGGTGAGATGCTAGACCCTGGAATCATATGCCCCCAGCCCCAGCACTGTGTCCTCAGGAAAATTAATGCTGCTCTCTGAGCCTTGGCATCTTCCTCTGTAAAATAGGGACAGTAGCAGCGTCTGCCTGGAAGGGTCTGCTGAGGGTCAGAGGAGCATGTGCATGCGCATGTGGCGCGCCCTTGCAGAGAGCTTGGTTCCTGCAGTCCTCAGGGAATGTCAGCCTTCACCACCCAGTATCACGGGCCTGGGTTCTAGTTGGAGCCCTCTGCAGCTCCTTGTCCAACTCTGCAGAGTGGGACAGGGATGTCTGTCCTGGGGGTGTCCCAGCTTTGGGCAACCCAGGATCCTTGTTGTGAGACTCACGTGGCAGAGCCTTTTGCTGGGACTTAACCTTCTGATCTAACCTGCCCAGCTGGGGTCAGAGGGCTCCTCTGCTGGGTGTGCCCGTGAACCCAGGAACAAGGCCAAGCTCCTGCTGGGAAGGCTGGCTTGGCTTCACCATTTCTTGGCGTCCTGACCTGTCAGGTCTCAGGTCTCAGAGGCTAGCTAGGGAACAAGACCAAGGACAGGGCTGGCAGGTCTGCGCCCCACCTGGGAACGTGGTGCCTGGAGCCAGCGCCCATGTGACCCACAGCCTGTCCCACGCTGTGGATACAGCTCTGGTTTGGGCTTTGTGCTCAGCAGGGCAGACAGGGAGTTGGCCCGTGGCTAGACCCTTATCTGTCCCCTGCAGCCTCCTTGGTGCCAAACCAGAGAGAGATGCTTACCATGTCCCTCTTCTGCTGTGTCCCCAGGAGGCCCCTGTCTTGCCCAATGGCTCCTATGATGGCAGCTCCCTGGTGAAGTCCTCAGGGAAGCTCATGCTGCTGCAGAAGATGCTCAAGAAGTTGCGTGACGAAGGTCACCGTGTGCTGATCTTTTCTCAGGTGGGCCACCCAGGAGCCCCCGCTGATACTCTGCAGGGAGGCCCCTGCCTCGATGGCTGAGTGTGCCCCCAGGCACTGATGCCAGTCCATGTGGTTGGGTGTCGAGGATCATTCCCCTGTGCTCTGGCAGGAAGCAGCCAAGTGGCCGGCTGAGGGCAAAGTTCAAGGACCCCAGGGCACGTCTGCTGCCAAGATCAGCCCTGCCCTCTGCCCTGCATGCCTAGGCTGGCATGACAGTTGCGCCTCCTCTGCTCCTCTGGCACCCCTGCAGCCAGGCCTCTCATTAGGGGGCCCTGGGGTTGGTTTGGGAGAACAGTGGGGCAGCTCCCCAGCCCCTCTCTCCACCGTGATCCTGAGGTTCACTGGCAGTTTTCCTGTTAGCGCAGTCAGAGAGGCAGGGCTGTCCATCCTCAGGTTTACTCACTTCCTCCTCCATTCCTTCATTTGCATCCACCATCTATCAGGTTCTGTACTAGGCCCATGGTTACAGAGAAAAATGACCTGGTTCCTTCTGTCAATCTGCCTCGTTTAGAGAGGAAGAGCTTATGAGACAGTTGCCTGAGTCCAGTCAGCTCTGTGTTGGAGGCCATAGTGATGGGTCTGCAGGACCGTAAGGTTAAAATGCTCTAGAGAGGTCAGACCCAGCCAGGCCACTGCTCACAATCGGAGAGTGGAGTCCAGCTCCTCTGCACAAAAGTCAGGCAAAACCAACTGCTGGTGTCTGCAGCCCTGGTCACACCCCAGGAGGGCAGTGGGCTGGAGTCCCAAGGAAGCAGGCAACCTGTGCCTGGGCATGAACCAGGCAGCAACAGGAAAATGGATCCACATTCCCCCAACACCACTGCCCATGAGACCTGAGTCTGGCAGAGTCAGCCTGGGACTGTCAGAGTGCTGGAAATGTGTGCAAAGGGAACACGACAGAGGCAGCCGCCTCCTGTCCAAATGAGCCCTCAAACCCAGACTCCCAGACTCACAATGGAACTGGCTGCTCAGACATCCCACAAAACCATAATTAGTATCCACATCAAAACAACAATAAAATTGCCTGACAAGGACTTTAAATTAACATGTTTAGTGTCCTCAAAAAATATAATGGATTAACCAACACCCATAAATAAAGAAGAAATTATTTAGGTAAAAGCAGGAGGTAATAAAACAAGAGCAAACAGATAATTCTGCAGAGGAATTTAGTCACTGAAATAAAACACTTCACCAGGCTGGATAACTTTTTACATCAGTGAAGAGAACACTGATGAATGAGAACCTGGAACTGAGGAATTTCCTAGGATGTAGCATAGACAAGGACACGGATGAGAAGGAGCATGGTGGTGCTTATGAGGCCCCAACAATCATCTGATAGGAGTTGGAGAAGAAAAACCAGGAAACCATGGAAAGCAAGATTTGATGAGTTCGTGGACTTGGAGAAAGACATGAGGTCTCAGATCTAAAGTGTACTCTAGAGCTCTAAGCGAGATCAGTATCAGTAAACCAACCCCTAGGCACCTGGTAGGGAAACTGGCACTTCAAATCTGAAGCTTACAAAGGAGAGGGGACCAGACTGTCCATCAGTAACAGGTGACAGAGAGGATGGCAAAAATTTCCATGCACTGAGGGAGTGCCTGATGATTGTTTTATATCCAGCTAAACTGTCTCTGACTGCTGGGCAATCAACAGGGTTATGGGTGTTCAGCAGAAACTGCCTTTCTTCTGGGGAAGAGTGACATCAGGAAAGATATCACAGGAGGCTATATTCGAGTTCCCTGGCAGTAAGGGGTTGGGTGGGTATTGTGGGAAGAGTCTGGTTGGGAACATCTGTGGGGGGAGTGAGTATTGGGCCTCAGAGCCTTGACTGCTGGCTTAGGAGCTGGGACTGCATTCTGAGAGGCATGAGCAGGGGAGGCTGCTGCTCAGGGTCATGTTTGGGGGCTGGTGTGGAGGACAGATTGGCTGCTGGATGATTGGAGGCCATGTTCTCCAGAGTCTTGTCTTAGGCCTGCCTGGGTCCCACTTGTCTCCCTGCTCAGTGGGCTTCCCTCTCCTCCCCATCCATGGCCCTGTGGGCTCCTGGCCCCATAGTCACTCCTCACGCACCCCTCTCCCTGTAGATGACCAAGATGCTGGACCTTCTGGAGGATTTCCTGGAATACGAGGGCTACAAATACGAGCGGATTGATGGTGGCATCACTGGGGGCCTCCGGCAAGAAGCAATCGACAGATTCAATGGTACCCACCCCACCCGAGGGTTCTGACTAGGACCCCACTTCAGCCTCCTCTCCTGGCCGGGTTCTTAGCTGGAACCCAACTAATGTTCCTTGAATCCCACAAGTGACTGAAGAAGGCTGACTGTCCTAAGGTCATGACAGTGTCCTCTTAGGGCCACTGGGGATTGAACCCCATGCTAGCACATGATAGGCAAGAGTTCTACACTGAGCTACACCCCAACCTTTTTACTTTTTTTTTGAGAATGGGGTCTTGATAAGTTGCCCAGGCTGACTCTGAACTTGTGATCCTCTTAGCCTCCCGAGTAGCTGGGATTACAGGTGTGCACCACCATGCCTGGCTTCTTAGTTTTAAATGCTAAAAGGATTTGTCCAAACGGGCCTTCTGGGATCTGTTGGGGTTCTAGGAATCCACTTGATAATACTTACTTCGAACAGAGTTAGGAAAGGACAAGAAGAAAGGCAGAGGGGGGAGGGAAATTTCACCTTTGTCATCATGTGAAGCTGGTGCTGAGGGTCTCACTGGCACCCTGGGCCTCTACTGTTGACACCAGATAAAGCCCAGTCACTAGCAGTGCTGGGCAGAGCCCGCCACTGATGCACATGGGGGTCTAACTTTCTAGGGCCTTGCTGCTGGCCTCACTAGGGCTCTGCCTGTACTTGCTGGCTGCTGGTTTGGGTTTTGCCCATCTGGGCTTAAGGAATGGGCTTCCTTCTCATTCTGGCTTCCTCCCCTTAGACCAGGCTCAAGAGCACTTATTGTCTGGGCCTAAGTGGCCCCAGGTGGGCTCCTCCCGCCTCCCCGAGTGCAGGTATGGCTGCCTGTCTGTGATGGGGTCACTGTCTTGTCCTGCTGCTTTGCCAGGGACCTGTTGCTGCAGTTTCTGCCCATGATATCTCCTCCCACCCTCCTGCCTGCCATCCTTCTGTGCCCTGTGCACCATTAACCCACCCTCGCCTGTTGGCCTCTCTTTCTCAGCCCCTGGGGCCCAGCAGTTCTGCTTTCTCCTCTCGACCCGGGCGGGTGGCCTGGGCATCAACTTGGCCACGGCAGACACCGTCATCATCTACGATTCAGACTGGAACCCGCACAACGACATCCAGGTCTATGGCCCCCCTGCCACCTCTGTCCTTTGTAGCCTCCTGACCCTCCTCCCTAGTGCCCTAGGCCTCCCCCTGCTGTGGAGGCTTTGCCCCCATTCCTCCTTCATTGCACAGAGGAGGAAACAGACCCAGAGAAGGCTGGGGGGCTGTGCACGGCACAGAGCAAGCTGGCCGCTAACCCTGGTCTGGCCCATCACCCTCAGGACCAGGCCCTGCTGCCCTTGAAAGGTGGCTGTTTGTTTCTCCTGAGTGCTGTGTGGTCCCGTTTGTAACTGCCTTAGGGAGGTGCAGCCCTGGCTTCCCATGGCCCGCCATTAAAGCCCTGTGCAGCTCCCTTTCCATACAGCACACAGACCACGCCCCCTTGCACGCGCCCTGCCCACCTGCACGCACATCTAGTTCCACCTGCTCAGGCACATTTTCATCCAATCCCAGCCTGGCTGCCAGATACACACAAGGCTGGGCATTCGGGTGACCCTTCCATGGTCATGACCTCCTGGGCAAGCTCCCCAGCCCATGGCACCCCACCCGGTACCCAGCGTCCTCGGTCAGGTCCTGGTACTGAGCTCCAGGTCTCCCCAGGCCTTCAGCCGTGCCCACCGCATTGGGCAGAACAAGAAGGTGATGATCTACCGCTTCGTGACCCGAGCCTCTGTGGAGGAGCGCATCACGCAAGTGGCCAAGCGCAAGATGATGCTCACCCACCTGGTGGTGCGGCCGGGCCTGGGCTCCAAGTCGGGGGGTCCATGACCAAGCAGGAGCTGGACGACATCCTCAAGTTCGGCACTGAGGAGCTCTTCAAGGACGACGTGGAGGGTGGGCCTCCCTTCCATGGGAGTCTGGTGGGGGTTCCAGGGTGACCCTGCACGAGACACCCCGTCCAGGATCCCTGCCAGTCCCACCATGCACTGCTGCCCTCTCCTCGGCTCCGGCCTGTGTCTCCTTCCTCAGCGGGCCAGGGTGGCATCTGTCCATTGCCCACCAACCCTGCAGCCCCTCTGTGCCACCACACCAGCGCCCCTCCTCCTCTGCCCTCCAGGCATGATGTCGCAGGGCCAGAGGCCTGTAACGCCCATCCCTGATGTGCAGCCCTCCAAGGGGGGAGCCCTGGCTGCCAGCGCAAAGAAAAAACACGGCAGCACCCCGCCAGGTAGGCCCACCTGAGCCCAGCCTGGAGTTGCTCCTGGGTCTGGGTGGCTGCTCCTGGCGGGGAAGGGGTTCCCCTGCTGCTCCCTCGGTCCCTCCCTGGAGTGTCCTGGGGCCAGGGGTGGCAAGGAGTGGGGCTGTCGCACCTGTGCAGGTTACAGGAAGGTTTTCTCCCAGCGGGTTGCTCTACTCCTTGGCCCAGCCTGGAAGAGACCAGAGGTTGGGCTGAACACTGTCTGTGTCCCCATACTGCACCCTGCCTGCTCCTCAGGTGACAACAAGGATGTGGAGGACAGCAGTGTGATCCACTATGATGATGCGGCCATCTCCAAGCTGCTGGACCGGAACCAGGATGCCACAGACGACACGGAGCTACAGAACATGAACGAGTACCTCAGCTCCTTCAAGGTGGCGCAGTACGTGGTGCGCGAAGAGGATGGCGTGGTAAGGTCCCTGGACTGCCTCTGCGGTCCTGTCTGGGGTCCTCCACCTTGGCCCTGCCCCATCAGGCTCCGCCCCTGCCAGGCCCCGCCCTGCAGCCTTGCCCCACCTGCCAGGCCCCGCCCTCTGGCTTGTGCTCTGCCTCAGACTTCTCCCTTCAGCCATGTGCCCTCCATCAGGCCCCGCCCTGCAGCCATAGCTGGGAGTCATGGTGCAGAGCCAAGAGCCATATTGCCCGACGCCCCATCCTTGCGGATGTCTTCATCCGCCTCCCAGCACCGACATTTCGTCTTCTCTGTTCTCCACCCTGCAAACCCCCTTCTCCCCAAGAACTACTCCTGGGTCTCTTTCTGTGGTACCTTCACTTCTTCCTGAGCTCCCCAGGCACCGTGTGCTAATTAATTATCCTTCCCCTCAAAACCAGGAGTCTTGGGGAAAGGAGGGGGCAAAAAGGGTAAAAAAAAAAATGATGGTAGAATGAGATGGATATCATTATGCTAAGTACACGTATGAAGACATGAACAGTGTGACTCCACTTTGTGTACAGCCAGAGATATGTAAAAATGTGCTCTACGTGTGTAATATGAATTGTAATGCATTCTGCTGTCAACCATAACAACTTAGAGTAAAAGGAAAGAGAAAACAA
The DNA here is from genome assembly GCA_025594165.1 of Tamias sibiricus. Taxonomy (NCBI): domain Eukaryota; kingdom Metazoa; phylum Chordata; class Mammalia; order Rodentia; family Sciuridae; genus Tamias; species Tamias sibiricus. The sequence goes on along the minus strand of CM046658.1, from coordinate 4,410,274 downwards.
AAAAGCCAGGAGCCTCCTGAGGGCAGGGACTGGGCCTTGTTCAACCCTGTAACCCAGGGCTTGCACAGGACCAGGAAATACTGTGTAGTGATTGAATGAGTGACTGCAGGGAGGGCAGGGAGAGGAAGGCCCTGTGGGGCTGGGCTGGCTGGGAAGGCTTCCTGGAACAGGCAGGATTTCAGTTGCTCCTTGAGCACCAAGATGGTGGTGAGGGAAGGCTGAGGCCGGGTGAAGCTTCCCAGAGAGGCCAGGGGTGCCTGTCCAGCCAGCTGTCCTGCGAGCCCCTGTGCCTGTGTTCCCAGGAGGAGGTGGAGCGGGAGGTGATCAAGCAGGAGGAGAACGTGGACCCTGACTACTGGGAGAAGCTTCTGCGGCACCATTACGAGCAGCAGCAGGAGGACCTGGCCCGCAACCTGGGCAAGGGCAAGCGCATCCGCAAGCAGGTCAACTACAACGACGCATCCCAGGAGGACCAGGGTGCGTGCTGCGGCCGGGAGGCCCAGGGGGTTCTGGGAGGTCAGAGGGGCCATGTCTTCAGGAGCCCCTGGTCTGGTGAAGCACTGCCTGGCAGGGAGAAGGTCGGGAGGAAGGGAGCTGGGTTGGGTGGGGGGTGTTAGGAGGGAGACAAGCCGGTGTCCGTCCGTGGCTTCTTTGCAAGTGGTGTGAGGGTGGGCCAGACTCCTTAAGTCTCAGTGTCCCTGTCTGTAAAATGGGATGGGAGTGGCATCCTTCTTAGTGTTTTCCATGGTGTAATTCTAAGTTGGGATATTAAGTGAGCTCACAGTAGCACCTGGTGGCCGCTGTCAGTGTCACTGTCTGTACTGGGCTGGGGTGTAGGGCTTGGGCTGGCCGTACGTGTGCAAGGGTTGGAGGTGGGCTTTTGCCTGCGCTCATGCTCTCTGCCCGGCCTCCTGCAGAGTGGCAGGATGAGCTGTCAGACAACCAGTCGGAATATTCCATCGGCTCCGAGGATGAGGATGAGGACTTTGAGGAAAGACCAGAAGGGCAGAGTGAGTGTCAGTGCTGGGGACCTGGTCTGCTGTGGGCCCCTGGTGTGCCGCAGGCTCCTGGTCTGCCGTGGGGTGTGGCTGGAGTCCTACTGGGGGGTAGCTGCAAGAGGATTCCTGAGGCAGGCTGGTAAGTGGGGTGGGGAGCCCCTAGGCTCCTACCTGAGGGTTTGTGGTGGCCTCTCCTCAGGTGGACGGCGGCAGTCCAGGAGACAGCTGAAGAGTGACAGGGACAAGCCCCTGCCCCCTCTTCTTGCTCGAGTTGGCGGCAACATTGAGGTGGGGCCTGCCTGCTCCCCATCACCCCGTTCCCCCTTCCTGTCCCCCCTGGGGTATGAAGGAGGGGCTGGGGGCTTGTCCAGGGTCACATGCCAGGTAGCGCTGAGGCAGGCTGGACCCTCTGGGTCCTGCCCCAGCTGCAGCACCCCCCACCTTCTTTCCCCCCTCTCTGAGGTCTCTGCACGCACCGTCTCTGACCTGACCCACATCTGCTCTCGGCCCTGCCCAGGTCCTGGGCTTCAATGCCCGACAGCGGAAAGCCTTCCTGAATGCCATCATGCGCTGGGGCATGCCGCCCCAGGACGCCTTCAACTCCCACTGGCTTGTGCGAGACCTCCGTGGGAAGAGCGAGAAGGAGTTTAGGTAAAGGGACCAAGATGGTGGCCCCGGGTGTGCCCTCCCAGTGTGTGGTGTCTGCTCCTGCCAGGCTGAAGGTGTCGGGAGAGTCCACAGTCGTGTGGTCTTGGGTGGAGGGGTGCCTCTCGGCCCAGCCCAGCTGGCAACACTACGGTGGGGAACATCTGGGTCTTCCAGGGTGGGGGCCCTCCTAGGGGGGTCCCCTGCCAGGAGGGCTCCCTCCATCCTCTCCAGAGCCTGGCCCAGCAGCCTGGTTGGGAGGCGAGCTGTGGTTGGTATTTCCAGCCAAGCGGTCCCCTGGGGTCTTGCCAGCCCCCTCAGAGGGTCCTTGCTGGCCCCCCACTCCCTGAGCCCCAGTCCCCCCACCACCCCAGAGCCTATGTGTCCCTCTTCATGCGGCACCTGTGTGAGCCGGGCGCGGACGGCGCGGAGACCTTCGCGGACGGCGTGCCCCGGGAGGGCCTCTCCAGGCAGCACGTGCTCACGCGCATCGGGGTCATGTCACTGGTTAGGAAGAAGGTGGGTGAGTAAGCTCTACGGGGCCCTTCCTGGTGGCTTCCTGGGTTCCTGGCATTGTCCCTGGGGGTCAGCAGTCAGAGGGCAAGGCAAGTGCCTGGCACAGGGTCTGAGCCAGCCCAGAGGAATCCCAGAGGCCTTTCTGGGTGAGGGTCCCGGATGGTGGAGGCCAGGATGGCAGGTCACAGGGTAGAGGACACACAGGGTGACAGAGTGCAGGGGGCATTGGCGGGGGGTCTGTGCTTAGCAGTGGTCTTGGCCAGCCTCAGGCAGAGGCAGCACCCGCCCGAGCCTGTGACAGTCCATCCTGTGACTGCCCCTGGGCTCCAGGGCTGAGCTGCGACCACCACCCTCCCTGCTTCTCTCCTGTGGCCCCAGGTTCAGGAGTTCGAGCACGTCAATGGGAAGTACAGCACCCCGGACTTGGTCCCTGAGGGACCCGAGGGCAAGAAGCCCGGCGAGGTCATCTCGTCGGACCCCAACACGCCCGTGCCTGCCAGCCCTGCCCATCTCCCGCCAGCGCCACTGGGCCTGCCAGGTCTGGGGTCTGGGCGAGCAGGGGAGGGCATCTGGGTCACAGGAAGTGGCACGTCCACAGAGGCCTTGAGTCCTTTGCATATTCCCTGAAGGACGGCCTCCCTGCCTGGTAGCACGCACCTGCGGAAGTCTCTCCAGGAGTGGGGGGGGGGGGTCTTCTTTTCTTCTCGTTTTCCTGTGGCACTGGGAGTTGAACCCAGGGGCACTCTTACCACTGAGCTGTACCCCCAGCCCTTTTCATTTTTGGAGACACAGTAGCTGGGATTACAGGCCTGAGGCACCACACCCAGCCGAGGGCTTTTCTTTTTCTTTAAATATTTATGTATTTGCTTTAGTTGCACACAAGGCCTTTATATTTACGTGCTGCTGAGGATCGAACCCGGGCCACGCACGTGCTGGGCGAGCGCTCTACCACTGAGCCACAACCCCAGCCCCCGAGGGTCTTTCCTTTTAATAATGGCTTCAAGATTTGATTTGCCTGTGTACTACACAGCTCACTCTGAAGCGTGCTGGCCGGTGGCCTCTGCTGTACTTTAGGTTCTGCAGTGGCCACTGCTTCCAGTGCCAGGACACTTCCATCAACCCCAAAGAAGCCCTGAATTCACCAGCAGCCCCTGCCCGTCTCCCCTCCCAGCCCCGGGCCGCTGCTGCTGTGCCTTCTTCTGTCTGTGGCCTTGCCTGTCCTGGACGGCTCACATCAACAGTCTCCCACTCTGTGGCCTTTGCTGTCTGGCTCCTTTCGGGGAGCGTGGCGTGACAAGGGCCGTCCCCACCACGGCACGGGTAGGCTCTTCGTAGGCATAGCATCCCCCGTAGGGATCCACCACCCCCGTGTCCGTGCGTCCACCGATGGGCAGTGGGTGCCTTCTGCTCTTGGGCTGTGGGAACAGTGCTCCGCGTCTTTGTGTGGCCGCTGTTTCTCACGTCTCTCCTTTCTTTTCATTCACTCTTGGGTGGACACCTAGGAGTGGACCTCTGGGTCACGTGGTAACTGTCCCCTGGGGAGCTGCCAGCCTGTTTCCAGACTGGCCACACGATTTTACATTCCTGCCAGCCATGCGTGAGGGTCCCCATTTCTCCGTGTTCTCACCAAAACAGGGAATTGGTTGTCTGACATGACCCCAGCTCCCTGGGGGTGAAGCGCTGGCTCGCTGTGGTTTGATTCGCATTTTCCTGATGGCTGAGAGAGTTGTGAGCATCTTTTCGTGTGCTTATTGGCTATTTTTTAACTATTTTGAAGAAATGCCTTTTGAAGCTGAACTCAGTGGTGCACACCTATGATCTCAGGAACTCAGGAGGCTGAGGCAGGAGGATTTTGAAAGTTGAAGACCAGCCTCAGCAGCTTAGCAAGACCTTGCCTCAAAATAAAAGTCGAGGGCTGGGGTTGTGGCTCAGCGGTAGAGCGCTCGCCTAGCATGCGCTCACCCCGGGTTCGATCCTCAGCACCACATACAAATAAACGCATTGTGTACAACTAAAGCAAATAAATAAAATATTAAAAAAAAATAAAAATTGAAAAGGACTGGGATGTAGCTCAGTGGTAAAGTGCCCCTGGGTTCAATCCCTAATACCAGGGGTAAAATTATTTTCAGATTCTTCACCCATTTTTAATTGGGCTGTTTGTCTCCAGATGTCCTTTTGGTGATCTGTGTGCTTATTCGGACAACGTGTCTTCCTCAGTTGGGCCTGACAGGCCTGGGGCAGACACTTGTCCCCAGGTGATAGGTGAGGACAGGCTCCTGGACACAGGCATGCCCTTTGGAGGTGGACGTACTGGGGCTTCCCTCTGGCTGTGCCCTGAATTCTGAGTGGCCTAGGGCAGGTCACCCGACCCTCTGAGCCTCAGTTTTCCCGTGTGTGATGGGGGTGAGACAGTGCTCCCCTCCTCCTGGAGTCCCTGGCCATGTGGGGACCTGACAGTGGGGAGGGGACTCACTTGTTCCAAGGCACACGGCTGGCTGGCCTGGACGCTGGACTAACCCATGCCTCCTGACTCCCGGTTGGGAGGCTGAACAGTTACCATGTGGCCCGGCACCTCACGCCTAGTCGTGTACCCAAGAGGAATGGAGACCTACTCCACCCGCTTCCTGCCTCCTTCCAGAGGGCAGCCTCTACTACAGGCAGCCCTGTCCTGACAGCCCCTGACTGTGGCCTCACTGGGCCCAACGTCCTACATGGGTCTCTGAGTTAGAGGCCAGGCCTGCACTCTCTGCTGTACCTGGGAATCCCGCCCACCCCTCCTGAGAGTTCTGGTCCTCATGGAGCCCCCCTGAGGGCCAGCTGCGTCTGTCTGGTCTGGCCTCCCACTCCCTGCCCTTCTTCTGCCTTTTCACCTGAGCCCATCTGTCTCATGCCTTTTCTCTCTTTTTCTTTTTTAATATTTATTTATTTACTTTAGTTGTACACAATGCAATGCATTTTATGTTTACGTGGTGCTGAGGATCGAACCTGGGCCGCGCACGTGCAAGGCGAGCGCTCTGCCGCTGAGCCACAACCCCAGCCCCTCTCTTTTTTTCTTGAAACACTGGGGATTGAACCCAGGGGTGCTTTGCTACTGAGCTACATCCTCAGCCCTTTTCATTTCTTGAGATGGGGACTCACTAAGTTCCTGAGGTTGGTCTTGAACTTGTGATCCTCCTGCCTCAGCCTCCTGAGTGGCTGGGATTGTAGGCGTGCGCCACCGCGCCCTGCTCACTTCTTTCCTTTAATCGATCAGACAAAATGGAAACGCAGCTGGGCTATATGGAGGAGAAGGAGCCAGTGGCACAGAAGCCAAAGAAGCCCTTGGATGTCCAGGTATAGAGGCTGCTGGTGTCTGGGCCTGAAGTGAGCGTTGGATGGAGGTGGGGTTCCCCGGGCCCTCGTGGGCCTTGCCCAGCCACGTAGAACCCAGGCGCCCTCGTTGTGGGTCAGAGGGGAGCAGGCTGGGAGCAAGGGATGGGAGGCAGGATCGTGGGCCCCAGCCCAGCACCTCCCCGCCCTCCTTTCCCACTGAGACCCCTAGCCTGTCCTCTCTAGGCCCTGCCAACTACCATGGACAGAGGGGAGAGTGAGGACAAGCACGAGAGCTCAGACAGCAAGGAGAGAGCCCGAGAGGAGCGGCCAGAGGAGGTGGAGAAGGCCCAGCCCTCCCCGGAGCAGCTGCCCAAAGGTAGGGCCTTCCCAGGCACCCGCCCAGTGGTCTCTGGCCTCAGCAAACCTGCGTGGAGAAGGGCGGGTGGGTGGACTGCGCTGCGCTCCCTTTCTCTGAGCTGAGGATAGACCTGGCAGGCCTCGTGAGGACAGGGCAGGGGCTCAGGTCTGCATGTGGACTTGCACCTTTCCTACCATGCAGGGGTGTTGGGATTGGTGACTTCTAACTCGGGTGTGTTTCTGGCTTGGAAACGTGAGTCTGTTGGATACTGTTGAAACCTGCTTTCTGGCTTGGCGTGGTCAGCCTTTGGTGAATGTTTTGTGTGTGCTTGAAAAGTGTATCCATTTCTAACGGCTGGGGTAAGGTTCTGAGTACGGCATGAGCATTAGATAAGGCTTGCCCAAGACACTGCGGAGGTTTTCTTGTCCTTACTGGGATGCAGTTGACTGGTTGCTTCCTGAGAGACTTTGTTGGCCCTGCCCTTGGGATGAGGGGTCCACCTCTGTCCTTGCAGTGCCTGGTTCTGGGTTCTGCTTCTTATGACTTGAGGCTGGGTGTCAGGTCTACATCTGTTTGTGTGTTTCCTATTTTTCTGGTGACACAGGTGTCTAATTCTCCTGTAGTAGTGATCACCCCTCCTGACACATTCTGCTTTGAAGTTTTTTATGGCCGATCTGTATTGATCTTCTGCTGAAATATATAAATATATGTATATATTATATATATAATATATATATAATAACAATATTTACATATGTATACATATATATATATATATATATTTTTTTTGTACCAGGGATTGAACTCAGGGGCACTCGACCAGTGGGCTACATCCCCATCCCTTTTTGGTATTTCATTAGAGACAGGGTCTCACTGAGTTGCTAAGTACCTCGCCATTGCTGAGGCTGGCTTTGAACTCTTGATCCTCCTGCCTCAGCCCCCAAGTTCTGGGATTACAGGCGTGCGCCACCGCGCCCGGCTTCCTGAATATATATTTACATGCCTTTTTTTATCTCTGTTTTTAAAAAAACAAAGCAGCCTTCTTGGGACGTGATTCACCTGCCAGGAGCTCACGCATTTCAAGCGGGCCTCCCGTCCACGGGTCTTGAGCACGTTCACAGACCTGTGCGACCACCACGGTTGTCTAATTCCACACATTTTCATCACGCTGGAGAGAAGCTGCTTACCCATTCCCGGTCCCTCCCCATTTCTTCCTCTCCCCAGTTCCTGGCAGTCGCTACTCTATTTTCCGTCTCCGTGGATTTGCCTGCTCCGGACGATTTGTGTAAACAGAACCATGAAATATGTTGGCCTTTTGTGTCTGGCTTCTTTTGTTTTAGCACGGTGTTTTTAAGCTTCTCCATGTCATGGGACATAGTGACGCTGATTTCCTTTCTGTAGCCGAGTGATTTTCCATTGACTGGGTTGCTGGGTTTTGTTCATCCATTCATAACTGATGGGTTTGGGGTCATGCCTACCTTCAGCTTTTGTGAACGATGCTAGTGTGAACGCGGGTGCCCACATTTTTGCATGAACGTGGGTTTTCCTTTCTCTTGGGGGTCCGTCCACCCAGGAGAAGCATAGCTGGATCGTGTGCAACAGTTTCGTATTTTGAGGAATGGTGAATTGTTCTCACACGTGCTGACCAGTTTACACTCCCACCAGCAAGGTGTGAGGGTTGTCCCATGAGCTAGTCAATGCTTGTTCTTATCTGTCTTGGATGATAGCCATCCTGGGGTGAGAATTGTTTTTTTTTTTTTTTTTTGGTACGGGGATTGAACTCAGGGCACTTGACCACTGGGCCACATCCCCAGCCCTTTTTTGTATTTTATTAGAGACAGGGTCTCACTGAGTTGCTAAGTGCCTCACCATGGCTGAGGCTGGCTTTGAACTCACCATCCTCCTGCCTCAGCCTCCCAAGTGCTGGGATTACAGGCATGCGCCACCGCGCCTGGCTTAGAATTGGTCTCTTATTGTGGTTTTGGCTTGTGCCTAAAGATGGTAAGTATTTTTTTCAGGTGCTTATGTCCCATGGGTATAGATGTTGGAGAAACGTCTTTTCAGATCCTTTGCCCATTCTAAAATTTTGTGATTTGTCTTTTTGTTATTGATTCATAAGAGTTCTTCCCCGCATCCCACCCCTGGTGCTGGGGATTTAACCCAGGGGTGCTCTGCCATTGAGAGCACCCCAAGCCCTTTTTATGTTTTTATTTTGAGACAGGGCCTTGCTCTGTAGCTGAGGTTGGCCTTGAACTTGCGATCCTCCTGCCTCAGCCTCCTGAGTTGCTGGAATGATAGGTCTGCACCACTGTGTCCAGCAGGAGATTTTCTTAGATTTGTGTTTCCTTATCAGCTATATGATTTGCAGATATTTCCTTCTGTTGCTTTGCTTTTAATGTCTCTCTGTGTTTGTGTTTTAGGCATCTCTTACAAACCACGTAGAGGATTCTCTAGTTTAAATTTCTGTCTTTTGGCTAGGAAGTTTAATTTCTTTACCTTTATTGTAAGAATTAGATGTTTGGACAAATTTCTATCTTGTTTTTATATGACTCTTGCCTTTTCTTCTTTTTTCTCCTCTCGCCGTCTCTTGAGATGATCACATTTTCTTAATAGTTCCTTTCCTCCCAACTCATCTGGAAAGTGTATGGTGAATTCTGTTCTGTAGTGTTAATTTTTACCACACGGCCCTCCTTGAATCACATCGAGTTGTGGACCATTAGCTGGAGTTCACTTCCCTCCCATCTGCTCTGTTGCTTTTGCCCAGAATTTTAGTTTCAACTAAAATTGCTTTGACTTCCCCATGTTTGTCATTGTGTCTCTGTTTAATCCTTGTTTAGGTCTTCACAGTCTCGCTGCTTTTGTGTTTGCTTACCTGTCTGTCACTGCTTCACTGAAGTCCTCTTTCTAACACACCCCTTAATGGTGCTTCTAGCAAATTCCTGTGGATTGCTTTTCCTTTCCTCTTGAATGATGGTAAGGCTGAGTTGGGCTGGGATTCCCCCTTAGCCCTTTGAAGATACTTCCTTTTTATTCTAGCTTTCCTTGTGCTGCTGAGAGTGTGCTACCAGCCTAATTGTGGATCCTTTGTAGGAAATCTGTCTTTACTCTTATTTTCTACTATTAAAAGACTTTTTTTGTGTGGTACTGGGGGTTGAACCAGGGGCCTTGTGCATACTACGCAAGCACTATACCACTGAGCCACATCCCCAGCCTCGAAAGACTGCTTTTAAGATTTTTCTCTTTGTCTCTGGTGGTTTCAATACAGTGAAATTCCTGCCCTTCTTGAGATTCCCTGATTCTGAAAGCAAAGCTTATATGTCCTGGATCAAGTGTGGGAAATTTCCGGTCAATTCCCTCTTTGCAAACTGTCTTTGCTCCATCACAGTTATTTCCTCCTAGAATTCCTGTTACTCACGGATCCATTCACTTATCCAACAAAGATACACGAGGAGAGAGCTGACTGTCAGTCACTGTCCCAGGTGCTGGACACGACCAGTTGTTTAGGGCCTCACTAAGTTGCTGAGGCTGGCCTTGAACTTGCAATCCTCCTGCCTCAATCAGAGCAGCTCCTGCTCATCTCTTGCCGTTTGTGCCCTGGTATGAAACATGGGCAACACCAATAAGCAGAACAGACTTGGGATGCTCTGAAGAAAGCATTGGACCAGGACGGGAGGCAGCGGAAGAGGGTGCGAGCAGTCCTTCACCGCTCACTGCCTTCTTCTCTCGGCAGGGTTTTTGTGTAATCCCGAGTCCTAGCTTCAGTTATCCCGTCTTTACCTGGCTTTTCTCTAGCTTCCCATTAGCACCGCTCTGTGTGGCTGTGTAGCACGTGACTGCATCCTTGCGGGTTCAGGACAGTGTTTGTCAGTTCACCCGTTCTCTGGGTAAGAAGTCAGGCAAGGGTGCGGCCGAGCCCTCTTCTCGGGAGGTCTTGGAGGTGGAGATCAAAGTTTTGGCTGGGCCAAGTTCCCACCTGAAGGTTCTGGGGAGAAAGCACGTCCAAACTCATTCTTGTCTGCTGACGTTGGTCTCTTGAGGTCGGAGGACTGAGGTTCCATTTCCTTGATGGCACCACCTGGGGGCCACATGCAGCCAGAAGCCACCTGCATTCCTTGAAGTGTCAGGCCAGCTCCACCCTCAAGCCAGCAAGGTGCCGCAGGCCCTCTTTTGCGTCCAGCCTCTGCCTGCCTTTCCTGTGGCCAGCCTGAGAGAGCTCCCTGCTTTTAAAGAGCTTTGTGATGGGGTCGGGCTCACTCAGGTAACTTCCTGTTTTTAAGGTCACTGTGCCACGTGGCATGCCCTACTCATGGGAGTAGAATCCATCATATTCCGTCCTGGGGACTTTGAGGGCGTCTTAGAGTTCGGCAGCTAAAATGTTAACAAGTGTGAATTTCATCTATAGAAGTTGTCTGGCTTTTCCCAGCTTGTTTTGTTTGTTTTTGGTACCAGGGAATTGAACCCAGGGGTGTTTAACCACTGAGCCACATCCCCAGCCCTTTTTATTTTTTATTTTGAGACATGGTCTTGCTTAGTTGTTTAGGGCCTCACTAAGTTGCTAAGGCTGGCCTTGAACTTGCAATCCTCCTGCCTCAGTCTCCTGAGCTGCTGGGATCGCTGGAGTGCGCCACCGCACCTGGCTCCCAGCTTGGTTTTGGTCTTATTCTTTCCCTGTGGGTTCTGTTCCTTCTGTTGACTTCCATTCCAGACTCTTGCTCGGTGCCTCTCTACCTGGTCTCACCACCTCAGACACGGCTGCTCGCTACTTCCTGCCGGGTTGCCCCGGGTGGACGGGTGGTGGTTTTCCAGGTTCTGGTTGGCTGCCTCTTCACCAGCAGTGGCTTTATCCACGGGAGTCCCCTGTCACCTGGGCAGTGTCATGTCTCTCCCCCTTTATTTCCAGATGCTCAGGGTCTAGTGGTCACTAGATTTGCTGGCCTGGGGCCAGTTTATTTGATGCTGTCTTTGCTGGGACTTGATGGTTCTGATCCAGGAGCCTGTGGGTCCTAGGCTTTGGGTTTGGACTCCTTACTGAGGCCCTTCTTCCCCTGGGTCTGTGGGGAGATGGGCTTCCTCTGCTTGGCTGTGGCCGGCAGATGCGACTTTCACTCACAGGACAGACTGGTCGGAGGGCGCTGGCTTAGCTCCGGTGCTCTGCATCCTTTGGGCTGACACATCTGCCCTGCTGGAGTGTTGAGACCCAGCCAGCACCCCCATTCCTGGTGGTTAATAACCCCCTGCTGGGGCCACCAAAGGCCAGCTTATGTGTCCCTGGCTTTACTTTCTTTTTTTTTTTTTTAATATTTATTTGTTTGCTTTTAGATGTACACAATGCGTTTATTTGTACGTGGTGCTGAGGATCGAACCCGGGCCGCGCACGTGCTAGGCGAGCGCTCTACCGCTGAGCCACAATCCCAGCCCCCCCCTTTTTTTTTAAATATTTCTTTATTTGCTTTAGTTGTACACAATGGAATGCATTTACGTTTACGTGGTGCTGAGGATCAAACCTGGGCCGCGCTCGTGCTAGGCGAGTGCTCTACCGCTGAGCCACACAACCCCAGCCCTTACTTTCTTCTTTATTTCTGGCACCTGATGACTTTCTTTTCTTTTACTGAACTCATTTTTTTTTTTTTTTTTTTTCCGAGGAGACAGGGTCTCGCTGTATTGTCCAGGCTGGCCTTGAATTCCTCCCTGGGACCACCCAACTCAGTTCTCCTGCACTGATTGCTTTTTTAGTCATCATATATTATCTGTATGTGTGTGTGTGTGTGTGTGTGTGTGTGTGTGTATGTGTGTATCTCGTCTGTCTGTGGTGCTGGGGGTCTGAGCCATGGCCCTGCACATGCTAGGCAAGCTCTCTGCTGCCGAGCTGCCCCCAGCCCCACTAAGGCCAACTATTCTGCTTGGGACGTGTGGGTGTTTTAAGAGGAGTTCCGCAGCACTGTGGCCTGCCCGGTTGCTGGACTTCACATCCTTCTGTTGCCAGCGCAGGAGGGTGATCCCAGACTATGGCTTGCAGATGGGGGGCAGGGCAAGCCTCTGGAGTGGGTGTCCAGGCCCTGGCCCGGACTCCCAGAGCCCGTGGACGCGCCTGTTGGACTTCAGGTGGTGGTGTTGCTGCGTGGGGTCCTTTGGCCTCCCGAGCCTCCCCCTGTGAGCCCTCTTTGTCTTGCAGAGGAGGCGCCTCCTGAGAAGGAGAGAGCTCTGGACAAGCGGGAGCTAAGCTTGAGTCACAGCAGAGGGGACGGCAGCGACTGCAGGCCAGGTGTGGGGCTTCCCTCGTTCTGCCTGTGTCTTTTGGTCCCTGATAGTCCTCCTGGGCCCTGGTCAGTCATCCGAGTGGAGCTGGGTATGGGAGCCTGGACTCGTCAGTCCCGGGTGGCACGGTGGTCTGCTCCTTGGAAATGGACTCCCTGCTCTCTCCTGGTCTCTCCATGGCCTCTAGGGAGGGAGGAGACCTGGTCATCGAGCTTGGTCTGGAGGGTTTGGGGTTTAGCGTTACATGTGTAGGTGCTGGCAATCCTAGAACAGTCTTCCTCCGGACCCCCTCGGGCCACTGTGTTGTACTTGAACTTGAACTGGACCTTCACAGTGCTCTCCTGCACTGTTTGGGCTGGTCTTGATGTCGGGGACACAGGGCCTGGAGCCAGCCTGCCTGCATGGGCTCCTTCTCTGTGCACAGGGACGTGTCCTGCTTGCCTTTGGGCCCTGGCTAGCGCCTTGGATGGAGAGTAAACGTGACCTTTTTTTTTTTTTTTTTTTTTTTTCCCTTTTTTAAATATTTGTTTTAGTTGTAGGTGGACACAGTCACCTTTATTTTTATCTTATGTGGTGCTGAGGATCGAACCCAGTGCCTCATGCATGCTAGGTAAACGCTCTAATCCAGCCGCTGAGCCACACCCCCAGCCCAATTAATGTGACCTTCTGTCCACAGATGACCCCAAAGCTGAGGAGAAGGAGCCAGTTGAGACACAGCAAAATGGTGACAGAGAGGAGGATGACGAGGGGAAGAAGGAGGAGAAGAACGGGAAGTTCAAGTTCATGTTCAACATTGCCGATGGGGGCTTCACAGGTATGGGTGGGGGTGGGCGGAGAGCTGGGCTGTTGGTGTCCCTGACGCTGGGTCCCAAGGAGTGTGGGCAGGTGGTTACTTTATGCGAGAGTGTGAACGGTTGACGAAAGTCTGTCTCATGTCCTGCCATAGTGACACTAGAGCTTTGAGGGGCTCAGCGGTAGAGCACTCGCCGAGCAGAGTGCGCGGCCCGGGTTCGATCCTCAGCACCACGTAAAAATAAAGGAATCGTGCACAACTAAAGCAAATAAATAAATATTAAAAAAAAAAAATGGGAGCCTTGAACCTCTGGGTGGTTCGAGGGCCAGTGTTGGGGAGAGACTTCCCCAGCCCACGGCAGAGACAGCAGGGCGGGGCCCCCTCATTCTGTCCGTTGGCTGTCTTCCCAGAGCTGCACACGCTGTGGCAGAATGAGGAGCGTGCGGCCGTGTCCTCGGGGAAGATCTATGACATCTGGCACCGGCGTCATGACTACTGGTTGCTGGCGGGCATCGTGACGTATCCTTGGGCCGACCAGGCCGGCGGGCTCTGGCCCTAGCTCTGGGACCTCAGCAGGAGCCCTCCGAAGGCTCTGTGGGGATCCTCTAGCGCCTTCTCCTAGCTCCAGGGATGGCCTGGCACTCCTGGGCCCGCGGCGCCTCACACGGTGGCTCTGTGCTCTGGTCCCGACTTCCCCTTCTTATGGGCGTGGTCTGTTGGCCCCCCTCGATCACGTCTCTGAGACTGTTTCCAGCGCGGGCCCCATGCACAGGCCCTGGGTTGGCACTTGGGTCCACCCACCCTGGTTCACTGGGGTGGAGGAGGTGGCCCATGGTGGCCTCTGCACCGTGTCTGGCACTCCGAAGGGCCCCTGTCACTGCCTGGCGGGATTGTCCCCCATTGCCCATCAACATGCTCATCTTCAGCTGAGACTGTGACGTGCCTGAGGGCAAGAGCGGGATGCCAAGCCCCCGGCTGGTCCCTCCACCCCAGCTGCCAGCCCCAGCTCCCCCTGTGGCCAGCTTTGTCCTTAACGGTGCCTGCAGGCACGGCTATGCCCGCTGGCAGGACATCCAGAATGACCCAAGGTACATGATCCTCAACGAGCCCTTCAAGTCTGAGATCCACAAGGGCAACTACCTGGAGATGAAGAACAAGTTCCTGGCCCGCAGGTTCAAGGTCCGTCCTCAGCAGGGCCAGAGGTTGGGGAGGACGGGCCACGGACAGGGCCCTGAGGCGGAAGCCTTAGGTGGTGACAGTCCCCTCCTGGTATACCTGCACCTGGGCTGCCTTCAGAGGGGCCACGCAGCCCATCAGTGATCAGAGCAACCCCTCCTTGCTCTGGGCAGCCCCCGCTGTGCAGAACCCAGCCTGGCAGGGGCAGCCGGTGGGGTGGCCAGCAGGTCCCGGATGTCGTCACCCTCTCTGCCTGGGCCTGGGCTGGTGCTGGTGGGGAGTGGGCGTGGCCATCAGGAGGCGGGGCCGAGCCAGCTGTCGTCCCCAGCTGCTGGAGCAGGCGCTGGTCATCGAGGAGCAGCTCCGGAGGGCCGCGTACCTCAACATGACCCAGGACCCCAGCCACCCAGCCATGGCCCTCAACGCCCGGCTGGCCGAGGTGGAGTGCCTTGCCGAGAGCCATCAGCACCTGTCCAAGGAGTCGCTTGCGGGGAACAAGCCTGCCAATGCTGTTCTGCACAAGGGTGAGCTGGCCTGCCTCCTCTGGCGCCACCTGGGCAGGGGCACCCCGGGGGAGGCCTGGGGGCGGAGGGTCAGTTCAGAGGGCTGGCCGCCCGGGGCCGCACAGGGCAACCCCTCACCTGAGCGGAAACCGAGGCGCCTTTCTCGGGTCTGTGGGCAGGTCCTGGGCTGGAGCTGGGGACCAGGACCGCAGGATTGTAGAGCCTCAGGTCTGTGGAGCCCGACGCACCCCCTTCAGTTCTCATGAACCCAGGGGGGTGACGCCGTGTGTCCGGGGTCTCCTGGGAGCCAGACCTCTGACCCTCGCTGCAGAGCTCTGTGCTCCTCGGGAGCCTCTGCCTTCAGGGAGCTCCCAGGCTGAGGGGAGCCCTTGAGAGGGGAGGGATGTGGCCCAGGCCTCACCACTGGTGAGAGTCCTGGACTCCGACCCACCCTCTGTGTGCTAGTGAGCCTGGCCTCGAACTTGCAATCCTCCTGCCTCAGCCTCCCAAGTAGCTTGGATTCTAGTCATGGCTACCACATGCTCTGTGAGCCCTGCGTCCTGTCCCTGGCGGTGGGCCAGGGCTGTGGCCTCCTGGGGAGGCTCTTTGGAGGGAAAACCCAGTGTTTCTGCTTATTCTCTGCCAGAGCAGGGGCCCCTGGGGTTATTTGGAAAGCCTGCTGTTCCCCCAGTTGGCCACAGGGCCTTGGAGGGCCTGGTGAGGGCACTCCCTGGTATCCGCCGCGACACACCCTTGTAAAAAGGCCTGGCTGCTGCATGGGCTGCACCCGGCAGGCAAACCCCTCCATCCCCCGGGCCCTCCTGCCCTGCAGTCTTGAACCAGCTGGAGGAGCTGCTGAGTGACATGAAGGCAGATGTGACGCGCCTGCCCTCCATGTTGTCCCGCATCCCCCCGGTGGCCGCCCGCCTGCAGATGTCGGAGCGCAGCATCTTGAGCCGCCTGACCAACCGTGCCGGGGACCCCACCATCCAGCAGGTCAGGTTCCGACTGTGCCCTGGGGCCAGCCCCTCGTGCTCCGGGTGCCCCAGCTGGGCCGGGTGGGTGCTGAGCGGCACCTGTAAAGCTGAACCCTTGCCTCCAGGGCGCTTTCGGCTCCTCCCAGATGTACAACAACAACTTTGGGCCCAACTTCCGGGGCCCTGGACCGGGAGGGATTGTCAACTACAACCAGATGCCCCTGGGGCCCTATGTGACCGGTAGGTGCCCCTCCGCTTCCGGGCAGCATGCACACGGGTGCCCTGCCAGGGCCCCAGCCTGCCGCCTGCTGAGGATGCCAGGCAAGCCGCGGTGTTCTCTCTCTCTGGCAGATATCTAGCTGTCCCTGTGACTTCCCCCTGTTGCAGCGCTCATTTCCAGCTGAGGTGAGGCCCCCGCTGGCTGCTCCCCGTCCTGTGCCCACCTGGCCAGCTTGGCAAGTCAGCCCTGGCTAGAGCTGGCCCGTCCATGTGCTCGATTCTAAGGCCCCTAAGCCTCGGGTCTTTGCTGCCTCTGGGGCTTTGAGAGTCACCCACTGGCCTGGAGCCCTCCGCCCAGCCCCCCTTTGCCCCGGAACCACCTGGGGCCAGGCTGTCTGCCATGGGAGGCCGGATGGCAGGACACACAGGCCCAGTGGGCTCGGGCAGGCCCCTGTGTGCTTCCACATCTGTGTGCACCTGTGTTCTTGGTCGTGAATTGGCACAGCTGCCCTGGCCCAGCGCCCCGTCCTGCCTCTACTGCCCTGCTCAGTGGGTACTCCAGGAAGCTATCTCTGGCTTCACAGCCCCACAGAGGGTGTGAGGAGTGTTACTGGGAAGGAGAAGGGGCCTGTTACAGACCAACCGCCAGCTCTCGCCACCTCCTTCACTGGGACCACCAGCTTCCCCTGAGTTCTGTCTGTCCCCACAAGAACAGACAGGACAGTTTGAGGGTGAAGGTGATGGACTTCCAGGCTGGTTGCCCCACTGGAAACTGGAGAGCTGTCTAGCACTCTGGCTGCAACTCATGGCCTGACCATTGTCCTGTGCTGGGGGGGACTTGGGTGGGAGCCCCCTCTGACCACAGTTTGTCTGTGATCAGCTGCAGGCTCTGGGGTATCTCTGGCCACCTGGCCACCCAGCCACATAACCCACTGACCTGCTTTTTGCAGCCACGCTTACCGGGCCACCTGCCTGACCCCCACGGGAGAGAAAAGCTGCTGCCTTTTTAGAACCAGTGCCACCTTGGGACAAAAAGGGAAATGGAGTAGTGCCATCATCTCATGAAGAACGAGGCCCAGCCTGGCTGGGCCAGAGCCCAGAAGTGCCACCTTGTCGTAATTCAGTGTTCTTCCACACAGCGTCACACCCACCACCAATCTGGACATGCCCTGTGGCCACCTTTTACAGACGACTGCCTAGGGAGATTCCATTTATCTGTACATCCTTTGCACTTTCCTATTGAAGATTCAGATGCGTTTGTCTTGATAAAAGTTGGATGACGTATGGAAGATTCTGACCACAGCACTCACGTCTCTCTCTGTCACCGGGCTCCAGACCTAAGGAGAAGCTCCCTGGAGGCCCTGGCGCCACCCTGCAACCTCAGCCCAGCTGGGGAGAACTCGAGTGTCCTGTGCCCGGGGAGCACTCAGTGTGTCCCCTGCCCTGTCCTGCCTGCACTGGTGTGCCTGCCCTCCTGCTCCAGCCCCTGCCCACCTGGTATCCCCAGAACCAGGTGGGCCAGGTGGGAGAGGGGCCGCCTGGCTCCGATGGAGGAGATGCTGCCGATGCCTGGGTCAGCCAGGGTTTTCCTGTCTCCTTCCTGCCAGGGCTGCAGACCACCAGGTAGAGGCTGTCTTCTGGGGGGTACGTGTCTGTCCCTGGCCCAGCACGTCCTGAAGGTTGGGCTCTTGCTACCCGCAGAGAGGCCTCAGAAGTGCATGGCAGGCTTCAGCGTGTGTGGCCGGGAGGAGAAGGGGGCATGACTCTGTCAGAGCCACTGTGGGGAAGGATGGGGGGTTTGCCATCTGCCGGGTATGGTTATGGGCAGGTGATAGCTAGTGTCTTGGTAAGGAGGGACCTGGTCATTGGATGGCCCAGGAGACCCTGCCTTGTCCTGTGTCCTGAGAGGCCTATCCCACCCACCTTTGGGTATAGACTTTTCTGTGCGCAGTCTTCTGGGCCACGGATCCGGAGGAATCAGGCTGACCCCTGAGGCCTGGACTCATCCCATCTCCTGTCCTCCGTTTGGGCTCTTGCTGCATGAGGCAGGGGCTACAGCTGCCCTTGCTGAGTTCTTGGAGGGTGTGGGGAGAGCTTGGCAGGGAGGCAGGGGACTGGACCGGCGGCCTCTGTGGACCCCTCCCAGCAGGAGCCTCCCTGCTTCTGCCTTCTCTGCAGGACTGCCGCGGAGCCCCGCCTTCTTCCCCACTGCCATCGTTGGGGTCCACCCCCACCCTCGCTCCTTCCCAGGCCTCAAGATCTTGTAATGCCCCAACATGGAATGGGGGTCAGTGGGAGCTGGCCAGGCCTTGTGCCTGGTGTCTGATCCTCCCCGGGCCCCGGCTTAGCCTGGAGGGGGTCTGCAGCCTTGAGCTGGAGCCTCCCAGGCAAGTGTCAGGCGGGGAGTCCTGAGTGCAGAAGGAAATGCAGTGAGGAACTGGCTGGGCTTGGGGTGGGCGCCAGGAGGGGCTCAGACTCCACTCCCTGGGAGAGACGCGAGGGACACGGTGTCTCTGGGCCTGCCTGGGGTGGAAGGGAGGCCAGGAGCAGTAGCAAGTCTCAGGCTCCTCTCGTGGACACCGGGGCAAACGCCTGGCCCTCCTTGAGCTCCGAGTGAGCTCATCTGTGACGTGGCTGCTCTCCGAACCCCCGGAGGGCCAGACCCCGGAGGCCCTTCCATCTTGGCGTTCCCTTACCTCCAGTCTTGATCCAGATCTCCAAGTCTGGCCCGACTCTGGCAGTGGGGTTGGGCAGGGTGAGGGAGCCCGGAGGTGGAGGGATTGGGTCGTCAGCAGCTTTGAGCACCGCGGACTTGCAGGTGCGGTTGACCCTGCCTCCCAGGAGGCTTGCGCTTGCAGCGGGGTGGGGTCCTCAGCAAGCCTCTGGTCCATCTGGCACCACCATCCTCTGCTCAGTGACCCTCAAGCCTCCTGGCTCAGGCCAGGTGAGAAGACCTGCCGCGAGCTTACTCCCCAACCCTGGCTACTGTGCTGGCATCCCCAGTGGGTGGGCAGTCAGCCCCTGGGTGGCGTCTGTGGGACAGTCCCGGCCCTGCCCCAGGGCAGGGTCCTGAGTGTTAGGCCTGGAGGCACCTCAGGCGGGCAAGGATCCTCTCCCTTGCCCCACCAAGGGCTGGTGGCCTCCCAGGTCGTGCCTCCTCCCTGGAGACCTTGCTCCGTCTCTCTGCTTTTTCCAGGCCTGCCCTGGCCCCTTCTCCCTTCACTGCTAGGCTGGAGGTGGCACCCACGGCCAGCCTGACCCTGGGAAGAGCTGTGTTCTTCAGACCAGCACCCAGAACCCGGGAGGGTGGGCCGCCGAGAGTGGGGGCAGGTTTCTGGTTGGCCAGTTTGGGAGAGGGAAAGGAAAGGTTTTCCAGAATGTTCTCACCCTGGTTCCTCAGTTACTTCCTGCCAAAGCTGGTGGGGAGCGGGGAGCTGGGGTGAGGCCGCCGTGGCACCTTTGGGCTGCTTGGATTTGCCGCTGGCAGATTCCAGCCCTTGAGCCCCAGCGAGCAGCCCGCGTGCCCAGGCCTTTGTCTTGTCCAGTGTAGGGTTTGTCGAACTGCCTTTGGGCCAGAGGGCTCGGCAGGCTGCCAGGTGACGCGGGCCTTTGGTTGGAGTGTCCACACCTGAGGGCGCCCCTCACACACACCTGCCACAAGGCTGCTCGCCTCCCTGAGGCCGGATGTGAGGAGCCTCCCTGAGGGGCAGCTGGAGGCTCCTGTCTCCCGCAGATTTGGTGACTCCCTTGTCCCACCTGTCAGGTCCTCCTGCGTGCTGGGGCTTCCTTCCCAGAGCCCTCTGGGTGCTCTCCGCCCTGGTCCAGGGTTGACCAGGACTTGGCCTGCAGCCCTCACTTCTCTCTCGGGTCCCAGGGCCACTGAGGGGAGGTGGGCTTGGGGACCTGCGGCCTCTAGTGTGCATGGGGCCGGGGAGCGGCGAGGCCGACCCAGCTCTCTGCCCTCCATGTCCTGGTGGCCTGGTCGCAGCTTCGGGTGGAAGGTGGCCCCAGGCCCTTCTGTACAGCCTCGACACCTGTGTGGGGAGCCGCTGCCACCTGCTGGTCCCCGGAGTTGACAGGTTGTGGCCATCAGCCCAAGGTGTGGGGGTGGTTGTGTCTATGGATTTTTTTCCCTTAATTTTCAAATTTTTTTTTTTTTAAACAAAGTATTTTTTTAGGTGCGATACCCAGAAGGGGCCCGTTGGGTGTGTGTGTGTGTGTCCCGACTCCTCGCGGAGGTTGGCGCCCCGCCTTGCAGCTCCTGCTGGCTTGGCCTGGAGAGGAGGGAGGCCCGCCTGAGGGCTGAGGAGGGACCTTGCTGCCCAGGCCCCTTGCCCAGGCACAGCCTCAGGCTGGCCAAGGGAAGCCTGGCGCTCTGGGCCAGTTGAGTGAGAGGGTCTCAGCTGCAGGGTCCCCGGCGGGGCAGGGGTTGAACCTTGGACACCGAGTTCCCCGGGGGTTGTGGCTCACCGTCGCCCGCAGGAGGCTGGCCGAGACCACAGCCAACACGGTCACCTTTACTTTGTACTCTGTGTGTATGTTTTGGTTTCTGTGTTTTAATAAACCCTTTGGGAAGGGACTGAGTCAGATTCTCACTGATTGACAAAAGGGCTGGGGGTGGGGGGCCTGCGACTGCTCCGAGCCACGTCTCACCTGAGAAGTCGCACTTCAGGGCTGGGTGGCACTGGGAAGGGTGGGCAGTGAGCAGCAGTGTGCTGGGGGGCTCCCCTTCTACGTGCACCTCAATCCCGAGGGCTTCCCCAGACCCCAACCCCTCATCCTGAGAACTCAATGGCAGCCTCCCAGCAACCAGCCGCGGGCTGGGCCGTGGGGGTGGCAACAGACCATGTGTGTGTTGGGGTGCGGGGGAGGCACCCTGGTCTTTGTCTCCTGCAAGGTCCTTCCTCCCAGCCTACCCTTGGCCCTAGCATCAGATTTTGGAGCCCCAGCCCTTGGGTCCCTGCAGTTGGCAGCCCCTGGCCCAGCCCAGGCCCTAAGGAAATGAGGACAAAAGGCAAGAGACCCTCAGGCTTGGGTTTTATTTGTCATTCCATAAATATGCGGCTGTGTCCTGGTCTGAGTCTGGTTGGGAAGCTCGAGGCGCGGCAGTCTGCCGTTGGGGACGCAGTAGCCGGGGAACCACGGTCGGTCGTTTAGAAAAGGGGGGGAGGGCGAGTGATCTACAGGAATGGCTGAGAACAGGGTGGCTGGGCGCCCTGCCCTTCCTGGGGACCTCAGGTCTGACCATGTGCTTGGGATGAGCAGTAGTGGGGCTCTGCTGCCCCCACGCAGGCTGATCCCCCCACTGGGCCCTCTTCCTATGTCCAGCATGTCCTGTGGGGCCCCTGCCTGGGCAAACTGCTTCCAGGAGAGGGTGGGGGTGCTGGAGGCTGGCCAGGCGGGGCCGGCAGGCAGCTGGGGCCCAGGGGGTAGGCCTGGCACCCGGGGTCAGAGCTGCTGGTCCTGGGCCTGTGCTGGTGCCCATGAGGCCGGGCCATCTCCCCTTCCAGGCTGAGTCTGCCCTTGGTCCTCTGCTCCTTCTCCTGAGGTCCCGCCCACTCCCCTCCCTCGCTCCAACCTCCTCCCTACTGGGGACCACCCCCAGGAAGCACAGCCCCGTCCTCCCTGCAGGTGGATGCCAGAGGAAAAGATGCTTCAGAGCCATGTTGCTGGAGTGCAGCCGGGGCTGCGGCGCTCTGGGCAGTGTGCTCACGTGGCCTTTGGCCACCCCTGCCCCAGGACCCTTGCCTGCCCCGCTTTGGCAGCACGGCCAGCGGGCTCAGTTTCTCCAGGCACCACTGCACACTGCAGCCCGCCTTCCGACAGGGCACTCCCTGCCAGAGAGGTGGGCCCCTGGCCTTGCAGTGCCACCCTCTGCCCACTGCAGACCCTGTCCTTGGAGCAGCACGGAGGGGGGTGGCCTCAGCCTAGTGGCCTCCACTGGGAAGGACAGTTCCCTCTCCCGAACCCACAGGCTGCTTCTGGTGAAGCAGGTCTTGGTGGAGGAGCCCCCAGGGCCTGTCTCTGGGCAGGGGTGAAGGCTCTAGACTCCAGGGCCATCAGGGGGGCGGGTGGGGAATAGAGGACACCGTGTGCCCTGCCCTCCTCTCTCCTGCCCTCCTCTCTCCTGCCCGCCGCCTCCCCCTCTTCCTTGTGGTTTTCCTACAGCTGGTTTCCCAGGCCTTCAGTCAGCCAGGCCCGGACAGCAGGCCCCTGGAGGGGGCAGGGAGGGGCCTTCTCGGAATAGCAGCTTCTCTGAAGGGCAAAGCAGGAACAGATGTGCCTGCTCTGGGAGGGCGAGGGGCCAGCCACCGCCTGCCCGGGCCTCTGTGGAGCCAGCTGGCGTAGACGGGGCCGGGGGCAGGTTTCCTAGAGCCCCACTCCCACAGAGCCAGCAAAGGCCGGGTGCCTCTAGGCCCGTGGGACCACAGGCCTGGGCCTCTAGGCGGCATAGCCCCTCGGGCCTGTAGGCTTCCTGGCCGTCGCCTCCTGCCTCCCCCTGCAAAGGGGCTGTTGCTCTGCCTGTCCTTCCTCCATTTCCTCAGCCTGTCCTAGACCTGGGTGGGGATGCATCTCTCCAGGGAGAGGGTCCCTGGGGCCTTTTCCTATATTGTGGGGACTGTTGCTGTGGCACAGCCCTTGGCCCTGGGGCCTGCAGCGTGGAAACCCCAAAGGCTGTCCCTCACTGAGTGGAAGCAGGTGCTCTGCAGGACCCGGGCCCACTGCCCTGCTCCAGGGCGGAGGAGGTACAGAAGGGTCTCGGGGCCTAGAGGGATCAGCCTCGTGCACGTGGGCCCTGCCTAGTACTGCCTGGCCCGGGGGGGGGGGGGGGGGGCGCAGCCACAGTGTGGCTCACTGTGCCCCACCTCAGGGCCTTCTGTGGCATGGCCAGAGGGCCCACTCCACTGGGACCCTTCCCACGCACTCTGGGCCTCTGTGGCGTGGGGCTTATCAATGTGGGCAGAGTTGAAGACGGTGGGACAATTAGAAGTCACACCCCCAAACCACAGAGCCGATCCCCCTGGGGTCCCTGCCCCTGCCAGCAAGGGTGGGGTGGGGGCCAAGGGCCAGCTGGGTAGGCATGGCCCTGCCAAGGCCTGTGGGCCTGCAGGGCAGGGTGGGGTCGAGAAGGGTGGTGGCAGGGATCTGAGGTTGGGCCCAGCACAAAGTACCTGGAGCCCGCGGAAAGGGAGGCTGAAGAAGCCTCCAGTCGGGAGCCCCTACCCCAGCTACCCGGGCCCTGGCAGAGGGGGTTCCAGGAAGTGCTGGAGCCCTCTTCCCAGGTCGGGGTTCTTGGCAGAGGAGAGGCCAACTCTGCCTGCCCCGAGGACCCAACCAAGTCTCTGCCTGGCTGTGACTTTGGGAACCGCCACAGAGGGTCACGGCTGGGAGAAGCTTGGCTTGGGTGGGACTGCTTGAACATCCTTCCCAACCGATGCCATCTCCCTGGCTCATGTCGGACATCGTCTGGGGAAGCAGCGGGTGGCATCTGGCAGCGACTGGAGGTCATTTCCCGATGACGTCTGGGCATGGTGTTTTCTCTTGGATACAAACCCCACTCTGAACTTGGCGTCGAGACAGCATAAGCGAGCGAACAGACAGGAGGGGACCGGAAACTGTCCGAGCAGGTGGTGGGCGGCTTAGGATCTGTAGTCCTTTTTGCTGTAGGGTTTATTGCCCAAAATGCTATCGATCTCATGGATGATGGACGACGACAGTTTTGGAAGGACCTGTGTGTGGGGACGAGAGCTAGTCAGAACTCCACCCACGAGTCTGACCTGGCCTGTGGAGGAGGCCGGCGACCCTTCCATGTTCTGTGGTGGTGGCAGGGTAGAAGCCCCAAGTGCCTGCCTTCCGTGCCCCCTGACTGCTCTCCCAGCTGCCCCTGCCTCAGGTGACAGCAATACCAGCCTTCCAGGTGACAAAATTCCCTAGGACGGACTGCTCCCCCCCCATGTGCAGTTTCTCAACCACTCCCACCAGCCCACCTCCCCAAGCATCCCAGATCTAACCACAGCTCCCCCGCCGGCCTCAGAGCCTGCTCCTACCTCCCACCAGCAACCTCAGCCTTGGCCTAGGCCTCGAAGTCCCCCCGTGAGCTGCCAGAGAGCAGGCCCCCGTGAGCAGCTCACTGGAGCAGGCCCCGCTCCGCTCCCGGCTCAGCCCAGTCCTTGGAGGCATGTGACGCCCTCGCGACCTCGGCTCTGTCGGGACTGCTCCTCCCCCGAGGCTTCCCTGTCTCTGCATGAGTCGCCGGCACTTCTCCAAGACTTGCTGCAAAGCCCCTTTCTCCTCTAGCCCACCTGACCGCAGACGCCTGGGACTGTGGCACCACCTCCCTGCCCAGGCTCTCCTGCCCTGCCTGCCCTGCTTCCTAGGGCCTGTCACCTCTTGCATTCGTGTCCGTGTTCACATCCGCTCGTTAGCAGGACGCGGCTCAGGGCAGGCTCACGCCAGATGCATCCCCCGCACTTTTCCGGGCACCCCACGCTGCGGGTGCTCAGGGCCCTGCGCTTGGGCAGAGGTTGGCTGGGCCGTGAGCCCGCCTGAGCCCCTCACCTGTATTGCTCCGATGTTCTCCATGAGCTGCTCTGCGCTGGACGCACCCAGGAGCACGGAGCTGACTCCCTCGTTCCTCAGGCACCAGGCTGGGGAGCGAGGAAGGAGGTGAGGGAGGCGCCTCCTCCACC
The DNA here is from genome assembly GCA_025594165.1 of Tamias sibiricus. Lineage (NCBI taxonomy): Eukaryota > Metazoa > Chordata > Mammalia > Rodentia > Sciuridae > Tamias > Tamias sibiricus. The sequence goes on along the minus strand of CM046658.1, from coordinate 4,385,832 downwards.
GCGGGCCTCGGCTCTGCCTTGCCCCTGACCGGGCCAGCGGGACCCTGCCTCTTGGTCTGAGGGCTGAGGGTGCCGGGAAGCTCCGCAGTGCCAGAGGGGGACTTTGGTGGAGGAGGTGCGGGGGAACTCTGGCCCCACGGCCCCGGTGGAGATAGGTCCAGGGGCCCAGGGATCCCCCTGTTCCCCATCCTCATGGCTGGTGGATGGAGGGGGCGGCCCAGGCGCTCAACCTGCCATCAAGGACCCATGCCATCTCCCCAGGGACGTGGATCCTAACCCTACCCCTTGCAGCCCTGATAGCTATGGCTGTGTTATACAGGAGATCCTCCCCCTCCCCCCGGGGATACTGTCCCACTGTGGCTCTGAGCCCCGTTACCTATGGCCAGCTGCGAGACGCCACAGTCTAGGCCCTCAGGGGCCCCGTCATAGCCCGAGGGCCTGAGCCCATCCCTGTGCCCAGAGCCCCGTTACCTATGGCCAGCTGGGGGAGGGTGCAGCCCAGGCGCTCGGCGATGGCCTGGAGCTCCTTCAGCTTGGCCTGCTGGCGCCGGCCCTCCTCACTCAGGATCTTGTCTTTCAGCCACTGGTAGCCCTGGGGGTGGACACAGCTGCAAGTGAGGGGTCACCTGGAGCTCCCAGGACAGATGCCTAATGACCTGTGCCCCTTCCAGTCTTCTCCCACACAGCAGCCTCACCCGCGGCCCCAGGCCCTCCAGCATCACTGGCTGTGGGCCAGGACCTGTCTGCACCCTGGAGGCCTGGGTGAGGGGGCCAACTGACCCCAGCAAAAGGAAGGAGGCCAGGGATGACCTTCCCTTCCCCAAGGACACCCGGTGGCCAGGGGCGGGGGACCAGAGAGGTGGGGGAGGACTCAAGTGCCAGCCCCAGCCCTGCTCTTAACCCCAAAGGTCTCAGTGGCGGTGGAGAGTGGGGCATTCTGGAAGGGAGGCTGCCACAAAGGGCCTACGCGGGCCCTGCCCACATTGCGAGTGTCGGGCAAAGGGGCCTCCTCACCTGGGGCCTGCGTCACGGGGTGGGTGGCCCCGCTACACATGGCGTCAGGAGGAAGGGGCGCTGTCCAGTTTCTCACGCCAGGAAACCCATCCTGGTGGTGGTGGCTGGGACAGCTGTGCCCCTGGGGCCCGCCCCAGGCCTCACCTCCCCACAGCGCCCCTCCCCACCCCGGGCCACTCCTTCACCTTCAAGGAGGCTCTTGAGTAGGGTGGGATGCCACTGTCGTACTTTCCGGAAACGATGCCGCAGGCCAGAGGGGACCAGGTCATGGCGCCCACTCCTGAGAGAGGAAAAACGGGTGAGATGGAGCCAGGGGTCTGCGGGCTGGTGGGTGGAGGGGTGGGCGCCCACCTATCTTGTGGAACAGCTCCGGCAGCTGCACCTCCACCTTCTCGCGCTGGAACATGTGGTACTCGGCCTGCTCGCAGATGGGCGGGATCAGGTTGAACTGCCGGGCCACGGAGTAGGCCTCCTGCGGATACAAGAGGGGCCCGGGCAGCCCCCGCGTCAGAGGCCCGGGGACGGCAGGGAGAGGGCTCACGGCGTCCCTGGGAAAGGCCTGGCCCCGCCTGCTCCCCTCACCCCACGCCCCTCAGCCTTCCCGGGAGTCTGTGAGGACCCCGTGAGCCAGGAAGAGGGGGTGAGCGGTGGGATCCCCACCCAGGCTGAAAGTGTTTGGGGGACAGCACAATGCCAGCTGGGACTGGGCTTCTGCCTCAGTTTCCCCATCTGTCCTGAGGTCCTGAGAGCCCAGGGTGTCTGTGGCCCTCAGTGTGCATGGCTTGTGGCGGGCATCAGAGGCTGCTGGTACACTGACTGTTGTCACCATGGTTGCCCTGGGGCCTGGACCTGGGGCGACAGTGGTGGCAGCAAACACACCTCCAAGAGGGGCAGCAGCCACGCGAGCCCACTTCCAGGCCAGGATTCCAGGCCTGTCCCTGCAGGCCCTCCTCCCCACCCAACAGGGTGAGCCCCGGCCAGCGCCTCTAGACAGATGGCAAGGAGGCCTGTCTCATCAAGCCGGCTCGTCTGCAGGGTGGGCTGGTGATGCACCTCCCGCACCCAGTGCTGGCTGCAGGAAGAGTCTGGAAAAAGTCCAGTGCATGCTTGTCCGTGTCACAGCAGCAAAGGCTGAGCTGTGTTCCGCTTGGAATGGGTTTGTTCCATGAGGCAGGCCTGGACCCTGGGACTCGAGAGTGAGAGGCTAGATGCTGGGAGTCCTGGGAGGCCAGCCCAGACGGGCTGAGGTTGGAAGCGGGGCTGGGGGCTGAGGCCAAGTCAGCCCCAGGAAGACGCAGACCCCAGCGCCTCTGCACTCACTCTCCTTCTTTGGGCCTCTTCCCTGCAAGCTTTGAGAACAGGGTACCCTGCTGACCTTTCTGGGAGGCTCCGGAAATACCAAGAAACCTCTGCCGCCCTCCGCCTCTAATGGCTCCCGTGGAGGGAAATGACAGTTAGTGAGATGGTTTCCAGAAAATGTGGGTGAGGGGGAAACATCATGGATCAAGAGATGGAAGCCCAGGGTCCTGGCAGCCAAATCACATTCCAAGGCAGCCCAGGCTCTGAGAGATGGCCTGTGCACCCATCTCAGCCTGCGCTGTGTGGCCGTGAGCATGTCGCTTATCTTCACATTTGAGAGATGGGATGACAGCAGCACTTACTCCATATGGTCTTATAAGGATTAAAGGGGACATAGTTCCCAGGAAATCCTTAAATCTAACAGCACCCAGAACAGTTTCAGAGCCCAAGGCAAGTGGCTAGTGATGCCATCATTGAGGACTTGCTGGGATCTAAGACCTCTGCTAAGAGTATCACACAGGTTTTCTCGGAGTCCTCAGAACAGGTGCGTGAGGGACAGGCCATGCTACCAGGCTTGTTCAACAGGTGGGGACCGAGGTCAGGAGGCCAGCCATCCGTAATCACATAATGCTGTGATTCAAGCTGAGGCCCTTCCGAGAAGGGCTGTGGGCATAACCCCACGCTCCTCCATACTGTCCCCCTCCTCAGGGACCAAAGGCACCAAACGTGTCAGAGCCTCCCGATCCTCTCCTGTAGCACAGGAGGGGCCCCACCCCGTGGACACCCCCGAGTGTCACGTACCATGATCTCCATGGAGCTCCAGCGCGACGTGCCCCAGTACATGGCCATCCCCTGGTTGATGACGTGGGTCATGGCCCGCACGGTCTCTGTCACGAGAGAGGGAGAACAGAGGTGGGGGCGGCTGGGGGCTCAGCCCTGCCTGGGGACATTCTGCAAATGCAGGCAGGGAGCTGGGGGGCGGGCTGCGGAGACGTCTTGCAAGCAGTGTACTTCCTGGCTCCGAGGCTGGGGTTGGGGGTCCAGGAGGAATAAAAAGTGAGTCACCATCCAAGAAGCTGAGAGCAAGTTCTCCAGCTAGTCACAGGCCTTCGGGTTTCTTGAAACATGGGTAATGGGTGGCATGTGATGTGTCTATGGCAGAGGAGCAGGGTGAGGGGAGAGGAGGACAAAGCGTGGGGCTTCAGACCCTAGAATGGGGGTCTCCGGTCTGGGGGGGAGCTGGAGACCTTCGCTGCTCAGGAAGGGCCAGGTGAATGGCTGAGTCAATGATCGGATTGGCAAAGGCCCAGGACGTAAGCGTGTCCTGCCTGTTTATGGCCTCCTGCGGAGCACTGAGGTCTTCCGGGAATCTAGAGGGTTCCATGGAGAGGGAATGATGGCGTCTACAGGGACAAGGACAGAGTTTGGAACCCTGCATGGTCCCACGTGGTGGGGTGCAGGGTTGAACTCCTCCTGTGCTTTGGGGAACCAGGGCAGGTGCAGAGCCTTGCCTGGACCAGCCCCGGGCTCCCAACCAGCGCAGTACTGGCTGAGGCCCACCCTCCACCGGATGGTGCCAGGGCGACAGGGGTCTGGGTGCCCCTCCTGTGAGGGTCCCAGGCCTGGAGCGGGACAGTTAGGAAGCTCCAGGAGCTCTGGGGACCGCTGAATCCTGGAGAGCCAAGACTCAGTGTCCTAAGGAGTGAGTTGCTGAGGCACCAGGCCACCCTTCTAAATGAGAGGGATGGGAAGGGTTCCCCGACAGCGTAAGACTCTGCCCACAATTCAAAAAGGTCTCTGAGATGTAAGAACCTGCCGATCACAGGCCCCCTCTGCATTTTGGCCTCCTGGGGATGTTGCGGTCTTTACAACAGAACGAGGCCTCAAGTGTCCAGACGCCCCTGCCCGGGCCCCTCCCGGGCTTCTCACAGGTCCCATACAGTGCTTGCAAGTTCGACGGCCAAAGGCAGCATGGGGAGTGGGGGGACAAGTGTTTCTAAACACACAGCCACAACACCTCCCCGAGTGGCTTGCTCCTCAGCGGCCACTGCGAGGGGAAAGCCCAGGTCCCTGGGAATGGCCAGAGGCATGAGAGGTGGAAGGGAAGGAGGGCGGGAGGGAGGGAAGGAGGGAGGACAGCGGACTCCAGGCGGCTCACACAGCTCCACCTCAGGGTGGACACAGGCCCATGGGCATCGTCCCTGGCGCAGGTGGCAGTGGGGCTTCCTGCCTGTCCTGAGTTGGGCATCACTTCCCGTCCGCCCTGGGTCCCTGAGCACGCCTTTGGCTGAGGTCTACTGCAAGTGGAACCCAGGGCATCCTCAGTGCTGGTGCTGAAGTAGCTGTGGCTCCTGGGCTGGGGTCCCAGCAGGGTCACCTCTAGCCAGGCAGGCCCAGCCCTGCCCTCTCTTTCCTCCCAAGGTCAGGGACTGTGGCTCCTGGGAACCCTCTCGGCCCCATCCTGGGGGGTGGAAGCTGGGAGGGGAGTCTGAGCCTCCCTGGGGCCTTCCTGGGACACTCCTTGGGGCCCTCCTGGGGCCACCTGCACGTCAGACCCAGGAGGGTGGTGCCTGGTTGGAGAGCTCGGAGGAGGTCCAGACAGTCTGAGGGGGCCTTTCCATCTGGCCCCGGCCCCGGCCTGGCTGTCCTGTTCAGTCTCTTAGAACCCTCCTGGGGCACCTGTGACCACGCAGCAGCCCTCCTGACTCTTTAGCCACGGCTGGGGCCACATGCCAGAGGGAGGGAAGCAGAAGGACCCCTACGGCCAGCCTCGCCCCTCACCTGCCCTACCCCACAGCTGCCTCTGATCACGGAGATCCCAGCCAGCGAGGCCGCGTCGCGCCCAGTGAGGCCCCTTCTATGCCGATTTGCCCAGGGGGGAGTCTGTGTGACACTGGCTGTCCTCAGAGGCAGGGGTCCTGGGCACAGGCCCCTGGGCTCCCCAGTGGATCTGGGCAGAAGCAGGCTGATGTGGAACCCACACTCAGGAGCACGGGCACACTGTGTGTCTGCTCGGGCGCAATGTCAGTGGCCCAGAAATGGACAGTTGGGGGTGACTTCCTTTGCCTCAATATTTAATGCTATCAGACGGAGCAGGCTCCAGACCCTTCCAGCTGCTGCCAGAACCCAGCGCACCGCTGCTGTGTCACAAATAATACATGGGAAGGTCAGGTGGCACGCCAGGTGGCAGGCAGAAGCCTTCCAGGCCAGAACACTGCCCAGTCCCAGGGGAGGCCAAGGCCTGCGCTCAGGTCCGGGCCCGGGGCCCTTAGCTGAGGTGGGGCAAGGCCAGCATGCTGGAGGCTGCCCTGGGCCTCAGAACCCCACAGGCTCACGTAGGTGTTCTTCAAGGAAGAAAATGGCCCCACCTCCATGGAGAGGTCCAGCCAGAAGGTGAGGGGCACCGGCTCAGTCTGCCAAGGGCCTCCAGTGGCCACAGGCACCAGCATGCTCGCAAGGAGCCAGTGTGCTGCAGACAGGGCCGCGGCGGGGCTTAGCAAGTGCGAGCTCTGCGACAGGACTTCTGGGGGCCTCACGTTCTGGGGTCTCTGACGGATTTGCTCCTGTGGAAGCCTGGTGTCCCCAACCCTCCCCCACATCACCTCCCACAGTCAGGTTTCCAGGTGGGGAACACGCATCCTCAGCTCAGGAGGAGGCCCCGGCAAAAAGACAGCCGGCCACCGGCCACTGGCCACCGCAGACCACAGCAGTGCAAGCAGGGGCTGGGGGGTGGGGACATGCACAGAGGGAAGGGTGACGTGACAGGGGGTGGGGGGCGAGGGGCTCCAACGCCGCTTTGCTTTTCCTTCACTTGCGAGATGTCCTCACGGGGCACTCCCCCTCCCCCTGATGCATTTTATGGAGAAGTTTGTCATCCGGGGACAGAGAGCTGTGTAGATAAAAACACTGTCTCATAAAATGCAGCTTGGACTCAGGAGTCAATGGCCGGCTGAGGGCACTGTGTACCTTCTATGATGAATGTCCTTGACTTGGAGGAACTAAATGGGTCCCCTGGTGATAAAAGAAAGATTTAAAGAGACCAAGTTTATAGCTGTGGGAACACTGGAGGCGTGGCGTGACAAAGGGCACAAGGAGGGGACCACAAATCACTTTGTGCAGAATCCTTCTGTTAAAAGAAAAAAATTATACACGGACACACGCGCATGCCGTACACACACAAATGAAGAGGAAGAATCCCAGCACAGCTTGATTTTCCGAGTCCCCGAAGCGGCAGAGCGCAAATGACAAGATGCCCGTAGCAGAGGTGGGAGCGGGGGGCCAAGGTGCGGGGGGGCCGGGAGTGGATCAGCGCAGAGAAACCAGGCTGCTTCCCCAAACACCGAATGCACTTTCTCCTCTGGGCAAGAATCGCTCCCCAGAGCAGAAGACCCTGACACCGCCCAGCGGGACCAGACTGAAAGGAGGCGGTCGTGGCCAGGACCTCATGCTGCCGCTTCCCTCCGCGACAAAATGCCCACAGCAGACAGGAGAGAACATTCCACGCGGTTCTAATGCAGCCAGGCAGGGGTCGGCACGGACCCAGCACAGGGGTGGACTCAGCCTGGAGGTCCCAGTGTGCACCTGGTGGCTGGAAGGCCTGTCCCTCCCCGACCACGGGCCTGGCTGGGAGCCCCGTGGGGCCGTGGGGGTGGCCCGCAGAGCCTCGCCCAGACCCTCAGGCAGTGCAGCTCTGTGGTCCGGGCCCAGGTGGCCGGTGCCCGCCGGGAGCACGTACCTTCCATGGGCGTGTTGGGGTCGGGGCGGTTGGCGAACACCACGTCCACGTACTCCAGCTGCAGCCGCTCCAGGGAGGCCTTCAGACCTGGGGGAGGACGGGCGGGTGGTCACTGCTGCCACCATGGAAGTGGTGGTACCTCCCAAAGGGAGCGGGGTCCTGCCACTCAGGAGATGCGACGGGTGGGGGGACCACAGGCCCAACATCCCATGGCTGAACGAAGGCCTGCCCCTCGGGCCCCGCTCCTCGGCCTGTGGGGATCCTGGGGAGGACAGGCCGAGCTGAGGGGGGAGAGCATCTGTCATCTTCCCCACAAAAGGCCTGCGGAGTCCGACTTGCGTGGAGGCTGAGCTGGGGATGCCCAGGCCGCTCGGGAGGGCTCGGCACAGGGTCCCGACGGGGTTGTTAAGGGAGGGGGACGTTGGCTGGTGGACAGAGAGGACTGGGAACGGCAGGAAGACCCTGGAGTGCAGGCCGAGCCCTGCCCTGTTCCGCGCTCTGCGAGCTGAGCCCTGGCTGCGGCTCTCTGTGCACCCTTGGGTCCCCAAGGGTGCCGAGCCCTCCCAGCGGCACTCTCACTGGCCCTGCTTTGCAGACCTGTGACGGGGGCTTGGGGAAGCGGTGGCCCCTGCTTGAGGCCACTGGATTGAAACCCTGGCCTGTCTATGCCCAGCCTTGGGACTGCCACCAGTTCATGGGAGGCCCACCAGCGCCTGCCTGGGGTGGAAGGAGAGGGTCAGACCAGAGCTCTGGGCGCCCTGGGCTGGGCCTGCGCGGGACAGACCACTGGGGCCAAGGCACTGGGTGTCTTTGCTCTTCCTCCAGGAGTGGGTCCCACGGGCTTGGGGGCCCTTGGCAGAGCCCCTCCTCACCTTCTATGATGTGCTTCCTGGAAAGGCCCCTCTCAGTCTCTGCTCTGAAACACAGGCAATAGCAGAAGGTGTGAGGCCACAGCCGTTTGGGGAGGAAGTTCAGAGTGCAGCATCAGACAGGGAAAGCAGGTCAGCAGATGCTGCCAGCCTGGGTCCCCTGGGGCAGCCCGAGGCACAGGGCGGAGTTCCCATGGGGCTGGAGCTTGGGGGGAGGTGGTGTGGCCTCGAGAGCTTTGATGTTCAATTTTACCTGTGTTTGGCTTCGATTTTTAAAAATTAAGAATGAGTTACTCCGGGCGCGGTGGCGCACGCCTGTAATCCCAGCACTTGGGAGGCTGAGGCAGGAGGATCTCGAGTTCAAAGCCAGCCTCAGCAATGGTGAGGCACTTAGCAACTCAGTGAGACCCTGTCACTAATAAAATACAAAAAAAGGGCTGGGGATGTGGCCCAGTGGTTGAGTGCCCCTGAGTTCAATCCCTGGTACCAAAAAAAAAAAAAAAAAAAAAAAAAAAAAAAGAATGAGTTACATTCCTAATTCCTATGAGATGGAATTTGTCCACCTCAGAGAGAATACAGAGCCAGACGCCCAGGGAAAGGACGGTGGCCCAGGCAATTTGGGGTTGACAGGACACTTCACAAATTTTCTGTTCTCCAGAATTTTTATGACGTTATCTTTGTAATCAGAAGGAATAAAAACAAAAACAAAACCCCATGGAAGTATAAATAGAAATTAAAGAAGATCTGAGCAGAAGACAAATAGCCAAAGCTGCTTTTCTGGGCTTGATGTCTCGAGGCAGGTGGGGCGCCCGTTGCATGGGGCTGTGTGGGACACAGGGCATGGGACACTGCACTGGGCCCACACATCCTCCCTCCTCAAGGTGGACTGTCTGTCCCCAGCCCCCGGAGCCGCCCAAGTCGGGGTTTCTGTAGGAGGCGGGGCTGCGGCTGCAGGGCCCCACGGGAGGCCTCCTGCCCGGGCCACCTACTTTCCGCCCCAGAAGATCTTGGTGGTGATGACGAGGCTGGACCGCCTGCAGACAGGAGAGGAGACGGTGTTACTGGACCAGGCCCCTGAGAGTCCTCCCTCACCCCTGCCCTCTCAGCCACCTCAGGGGGTCCTCAAAGCCTCCCACCTGGGTGCCTGGTGTGAAATGGGCATTTCTCCATGGCTGGCTTGGGGCTCTCAGGGCCCCCCTGAGCCAGGAGGCAGCCCCTGCTGCAAATAACCACCCAGAACTGTATGTGGGCAGCGGAGGCCAGGCAGGGGGTTCCCAGTGTGACCAGGCCCCCAGGTGGAGGCTGAGAAGTGAACCCCTCCCTTCCCTCTCTCAGGGGACACAGGACCGCGAGGCTTTGTCAGGGTGTGGCCCGTGCCCCTCTCCTGGGAGGGGCCACGAGGCAGGCAGCTGCTGCAGGCCATGGCAGGACATCTCCTCCGCAGCCAAAGCATTGGCAGCCGCGGGCCCTGGCACGCAGCCAGGGGTCATGACCTGCCGTCCCCTCTGTGCCTTTCCCTGGGACACTGCTGGACTGCGGCACGTGTGGGATTTTCTTGAATTACTGGGCCAGGGGGATTCATTTGGGATCAGTCAGTGCCGATCGAAGCAGCTGGACGGGTGAGAGGCGGTGTCAGACGCGCACGTGAGGCGGGTGGGGTGGGGCTGCCCACGCAGGGCACTGACGTTCTGCGTGGCAGGTGGGAAGGGGGGGTGGGGGTGGGGGAGGCCCAGGTTTTAAAAACGCTCAAGTTTCTAAAAACAAAAACAGGCCCAGAGTGTGTGTGGGGGGTCACTCCTGAAAAGGGTCTCAGCTCCGACCTGCCACCTCCTGGCTCAGGCTTGGGCTCTGCCACCCCTCAGGGACCAGCCCCCAGGGCAGTGACACACAGGCTGGGTCTGTGATCTACAGACTCAGGACAGCCTGCCGGGAGGTCAGACCTGGTCCCATTACAGATGGGGACAGTGAGCACCAGAGGGGTGGGGACACTGGCTGTCCTGGGGGGGCAGACAGGGTGGGGCCACGCTCCCCTCGGGGCTCCTCTGAAGCCTAGAACTCCAGCCAACAGGAGGGAGACTTTGCCCCCGGATCCTCCGGACCCTCCGCAGCTGCCCCCTTGTGGCACCCTGGCCACCAGGACAGCTCTCATAGCTTTGATTGGTCAAAGGTTTTGCATTTGGGGCCCCCCAGTCCCTGTGGGGGGAGGACTAATGTGGAGGCGGGGCTGGGGCAGGTGGCCAACACCGCCCGCCTCGACTCGAGCATTCTCCAGCAGCGTCCCCTCAGAGAACTGCATGTCACACTCTCCTAGCGACCCGCCCTGCCCTGGCCCTGCCCTGGCCCTGGCCCTGGCCCTGGCCCTGGCCGTTCTGCGTATGGATACTTGCTCCCTGTGGAGGAGCCTGGGCTGCTCCCTTCTGGGCCATCCTTCCCTTCCCAGCAAGAGAACCTGGGGGACCTCCAGATGGCACAGGGCTGAGGACCCGGCCCTGGGGCACTCCATTGGTCAACAGGAAAGAACGACCCCCTCTACTCTCCTCCTCACTGCAATGCAGTGGCCTGTCCACCAGCCAGGACCCCCGGAGCACATCTGCTTCTCCCAGGCCACTGCCCCTCCTGCCCCTCCTTCCCTGTGTGTGCCCTGAGGACAGACGCAGAGAGCGATTACCTCCATCCCTTCTTCTTGATGATGTTTCCTAACACCACTTCCGCCCTGCAAAGCAAGAGACAGACCAGGGGATTTCATCGCTGCAGAATGGGGAAACCAAGCCCAGCCCTGCTGGGATAATAGGCACTGTCCCCTCTGTGAAACTGCCACAAGGGCTATGAAAGCAGCCTTGGCTGGGCAGCTCCTTCCAGACACGGCAGGGCCTGGGGCTGCCCGGGGCTGGCGCAGCAGCTCTGCTCTCCCCGCAGGCCTGTGCTCCTGCAGGCGTGCGTCCAAGTAGCAAGCAGTAACCACAGATCTTGCAGAGAAGGAAGGAGCCGATGTCCAGATCAGCAAAGCCAGCACCCCATTTTCCTGGCTGGCTGGAATTCACTGGGCAAAACACCTGGCCACATTACACGGGTGTGCAGACGGATATATTCTTAAAGGGTGAACTTTTCATCAGATGCATCCTCTAATTTCAGAGACAACCAACGTGTCTTTGGTGGTGGTGGGATTGCTAACAGATTGTGGGCGTGCGAGTGTGAACACGTGTGTGTGTGTGTGTGTGTGTGTGTGTGTTTGCGTGTGTCTCTCTTGCTTTTTGATTTTGAACAACAGAGAAATGGCACGGCAAGCACTCTGTTCTGCTTGGTTGGCGTCACTCCTGGTCCTGCACCAAACTCGGGCCAGCTGGGGTCAGGAGCGGGCTGTTCCAGCCTCACTTGGCACAGCAGTGCTGGATTAACTTTCAAGAACTTTCCGCTTGTAGCAAAATGTTTCTGAGCAAAAGCAACAGACGGAGAATGATCCATACCCCGCGCTACATTCCAATTATCAAAGCGCCTGAGTCATCCACTCAGAAACAATGGGCCCTAATTTGCAAGCTGTTTAGGATACATTCTGGATGCGCTGCATTTATGGTCAGGACGCTGGGAAAATTCACTCATCCCTGGGCCTCTTCTTTTTCTTCCTCCGTCCCTGATTGTCGGACAAAGAACTAGGAAAGGCGGACGTGGTTGCATGTGCTGTAGACAGTGGGCTGACCGAGGCTTGTTGTTTGGGTCCTGCCTGCAAGCTGCCAATCTGGTGACACTTGAATCTGTCAGCGGGGAGGGCAGTGGGAGAAGAGGGGGAGAGGCGGCGGAGTGGTGGGGCAGAAATCCTGCAGCTCTCAGGGAAATGCCCAAATTAGTGCCAGCAGGAGAAGCAGGATAGGTGCAAGTGCACCCTTGACTGCAGGAGGGGCAGCTCTGGCCCACCACCTGCTGGAGCTGTCCCTAACTGTCCCTGGAGCACAGTGCTCATCTTCCCGTTGGGGGTGGCTGCTCACACTGGGGCATTGCTGGGGGCAAGACAGAGAAGGAGCTGCAGTGCTGGCAGAGGAAGGGGGGCTCCAGGAGCAACGGCACCCTGAGAGGAAGGTGCTCCTGGAGTCCTCGGGGATGCAAAGGGCTTCCAAGAGGCACCGGGCTGCCCGGGCCCCTGCGTGCTTGCCCCAGCGTTCTACCCCCGGGTGTCCAGTGAACAGCGACTGAAGACAGCCGCAGCAGCGTGGCTGCTGGGAAGTGGGGCGAGCTGGGCCGTGCACAGGCCCAGACCAGGCCGTCCGGAGCCAGAGGAGGCTGCACGGAGCTTCTGCCTCCCACACACTCTTGTGGGCAGAAACTCAGGCAGAAGCTGGGCCAAAGAAGAGGCTCAGGACTGGACGCCCCAGGGCTGGGCATCTGCACCTGGCTCTCTGACCCGCGGCTTAGCTCATCTTCTATCTGGAAAGCATTTCATTTTGATAGGAGCTGCTGCTGGCTCATGGTGGGGGCTGTGGCACAGGGGGAGAGGGGGCTGCTGACGGGGGCTGGAGGAGGCTTGGGGGTCCCAGCTGTTAGCTCCCCAGTCCTGGGTCAGGACTTGAGCAAAGGCCCAGCTGGGTTCCCTGAAGCTTGGTGCGGGGGCCCCAGTGCAGGTAGCATGGAGCAGTCAGAGCCGTGTGAGGCAGGTGCTGGCCCCCTGGCCAGGGCACAGAAGGCCAGGCGGCAGCCAGCACAGCCAACGGCCCCAGGCAGGAGGAGCCACAGGGAAGGCGACCAGGGAGCAGAGAGCCAACAAATGACTTCACAAACAAAGGTTGACTTTTGGAAACCCGATGCAGGGGAATGGATGATTTGATTACAGCCAGTCTTTAAAATTGAAGCCAACAGCTCTGGCTGAAGAGGGCTGAGCTTTTACATAATTGAGTAGGAAAGTTCTCTGCCAAGACGGGCAGCGCTTCCCACAGCACGGGCCAGCCCTGCTCTCTCCCGCTCCGGAGAGGCCTGCGCCCTAATCGCATCATTAAGACATGAAAATGTCAGGCATGTGGGGCTGGCTGCAGGTCACCAGCACATCAAGAGCCCAGGACAACAACTCAATCTCAGCTCTGGCCCAGCACAGCATCTTTGGCACCAGAAGGACTTCGGTCACCTCGGTGCTCACGCACCAGGGAGCTCAGCACGCGAACAGTGCCCAAGTGCTCTGCGATTCTGGGTCCCTAAAAGTAGCCCCCAAGGCCACTGGGAGTTTAAAAAGGAAGCGAGGGTGGACAGGGATACCCGAGCGCTGGCCCCTCCCGGACATCCTGGGCCACCTTGCTCAGAAGAGAAGACACGTACTTGCCGGCTGCGTAGACTTCGGCGGTATCAAAGAGGTTGATGCCGTTGTCATAGGCCAAGGTCATCAGCTGCTCTGCCATCTGAAAAGAGGAAACCGAGTCGCTCACGTCCAGCACTGTCCTGCCAGCCCAGGAGAGCTCAGAGGCTCCAGAGCAGGACCCCTGTGGCCTGGGAGGCCGCCTCCATGGTGCCCAGGCCCTTGTGCCTGGGATCCGGACTGGCTCCTCCCCCACCTCCCATCCCCACTCTCCCCGTCCCCCCATCCCCCCCCCACCCATCCCCACTCTCCCCATCCTCCCCATCCCCCCCACCTCCCATCCCCACTCTCCCCATCCCCCCCACCTCCCATCCCCACTCTCCCCATCCCCCCACCTCCCATCCCCACTCTCCCCATCCCCCCAACCTCCCATCCCCACTCTCCCCATCCCCCATCCCCACTCTCCCCATCCCCCCCACCTCCCATCCCCACTCTCCCCATCCTCCCCACTCTCCCCATCCTCCCCACCTCCCATCCCCCCACCTCCCATCCCCACTCTCCCCGTCCCCCCACCTCCCATCCCCACTCTCCCCATCCCCCCACCTCCCATCCCCCCACCTCCCATCCCCACTCTCCCCGTCCCCCCACCTCCCATCCCCACTCTCCCCGTTCCCCCCCGCCACAGGATGGGGAGGCAGCTGTCAGTTACAAACCCTTCAAGATGAAGGCAAAGTGGATGAAGAAGCAGCCTATGGACCATGAATTTCCTAGTGGCCCTCGACCTCTGTAGGATGGGGAGCCAGCCAAGGGTGGGGACACAGGGCTTCTCTTGATACTGGGCTCAGAGTCACAGCAGCCAGGCAGGACTGGGGAGCCAAGACAGAGGGCTGGCGGGACTGCTGGGTGGGACGCCACTGGAAGGAGCCTAGGGGCAGATCCACGGCTAGTGCTGCCCTTGGGGAGGTGGGCCTGGCACTACCAGGTGCCTTGATTTTTCAAGGGACGCCAAAGATCCAGGGTATTTGGAGGGTGGGGTCAAATCTACTGTTTTTCAAATGTTGGCACTGAGCCCAAAACATTTCAGATGGTGGCAGCCCAAAGCTGAGCTGTCAGCCAGCTTCTGGGGGTCAGGAAACCCACGGGCCATGTGGCCCTTGGTGGAGTAATCGATGGAGCTGTCCCGCCTGCTGGGCTGATTTTCTCTCTCCTGTGCTGTAGCTCAAGGGCATCCTGTATCAAATGCTGCGTGGATACAGTCTCCCGGGCCATGCCAGGGTCTTGGACTAAAGCGCATCCCCAGGGCACTTGAGTGCACGTTACAACTTGAGAAGTCCTGCCTGCTAGCCGCTTCCCGGGCAGCAGCCAGAGTGGGCTTTCAGACCCAGGTCAGGTCACGTTTCCTTGCTGCCAAAACCCTCCAGTGGCTTCTGTCTCACAGATGATCAGAGCCAAGGTCCCTGCACCTACCTGCCTGCACCGCCCTCAAGGCCGCCCTCCGGGCTCCCCCTCGCTGCCCACCATCCTCTGGACTGCTCTTTTGGCCACCCTAGAAGAGTGGGCTCTTGCTTCCCGCAGGCGCCCCCACCCAGCCCTCCTGTGTGTCTCCCCTCCTTCGGGGTCTGCCACACAGTGGCTCCCCAGAGGTGTCAGGTCCAGCAACCTGTTAGTTCAGGTGGAAAAGGGGACTTCTCAAGGGGATTACATTAGATTTTGAGACGGGGTGTTTGTCTGGATTATCTCAGGGTACTCACGGCCATTACAGGTGCCCTGTGTGAGGGAGGAGAGGGGATCTGACGTGCACCAGGAGGAGGCAAGGTGGCCATGGGGGCAGAAGCGGGAGTGATGTGGCTGCAAGCCAAGGAACACCTGTGGCTGCAGAAGCTGGCGGTGGGAGTGGGCTCTCCCCCGAGGGAATCCCCAGGGGGAGCACAGCTCTGCTGAGCCCTGGTTTCAGCTCAGCAACACTGATTTTGCACTCTGACCCCTAGAACTGTGAGAGAATCAATTTCTGTTGCTTTAAGCTGCCCAGCTGGGGGTCATTCATTACAGCAGCCGTCAGAGACTCATACATTCTCCATAGACAGCACCTTTCACCATCAGGGACTATGATGTGCTTATTTCCTTATGCTGTCTGTCCCCTTTGCTAGAGAGCCACCTGAGGGTGGCACCTGACTCTTGGCAGGTGCTCAGTGAACGTGAGCTGTGGGGCACCTTTCTCCAGCTGCCTCGGGTGGCTTCCAGAGTGGTGGCTCCCACCACCTCCTCACTGCCCTGGCTGCTCCTGGCTCTGCTCTGCCCAGCGCAGCACGGCCTCCTCCTCTCCCTCCTGGATCAAGAACAGAGGCCCGACGGTCCAGACTCCAGAAAGCTAACCATGAACACGCCTGGGCCCCTCCACAGAGGAGTAACCCTTTCCACCTGCTGCCACTGGGTGAGGGCTCCAAGCAGTGGGCATTGCACTGGGCAAAGGGGCACCAATCCTAACTTCACCCTTCCCAGCAAAAGGAGAGACGTAAGTCTGATCCTAATGGCCCCCAGGATGGCCCCTTGGGTGACTGCCCAGAGGAAGAGGATGAGGAACCAGGGCTCTTTAGGGCCGGGCTGTGACTGGGCGCTCCTCCTCCCCCGGTGGGCGCCGTGGCTGCCCTCCTACAGGTCTGGCGGGTCCTGCCCTCAGCTGTACTAAACAGAGCCTCTGCCTTGTGACTTTTTAGTTCTTTCCAGGGTCAAAGTCCAAGAAGCTGAAGTCAGGATGACATATATGCCACCTCCCTGCCACCGTCCTCCAGGGGGGGACAGGGAGTCATCCCAGCCCCAGTATAGTCATACCAGGGCCGAGACTGGGCACAGGCTGAGGGTGACGTGTGACTTCTGGCGCTGGCACACACCAGGCTTCCGCAAGACGGGAGCGCTGACGCCACTCCCTGGGCCACCTGGCTGCGAGAGGGGCCCTAACGTGAAGTCCCCAGCCACGGCGCTCCTGAGGTGCTGGCTCCCCAGCCTGTCTGGAGCACATGCTCCTCACGGCATGCCGTGGCCCCCGAGGAGGAGAGCAGGGTTGCAGAAAGGGCACTGAGTGGAGGACGGGAAGCCTGGCGCCACCCTCCTGGCTTCACATGTGACACGTGATGTCAGATTGCTAATGCCGGCTGCTTCCTTTGCTGGCTTCTGGTGAGAATCAGAGAGCAGCTGGTGTCCTGTACACTGTGGGCTCCGCAGTGTGCGGTGTGAGGGTTGTTGTCACTCCTCCTTGGCGGGGAAGGAAGAGTTTGCACTCCTCCCTGGCGGGGCATGGAACAGGCCTGAGCTTCCGTCTGCACAACAGCCCCGCAGATGCTGGCAGACAGCTGCTGTGACCTCACCAAACAAGGGACATCAAGCGTGCTCTACGAAGGGCCAGACTGTCTCTGTGGCAGGTCCTCAGCTCCGCTCTTGTGGTAAGGAGTAGGCCAACTTGTAAACAAATGCTCCTGGCTAAGTGCCAATAAATCTTTATTTAAAAAATAGGCTGAGGGGCCGGGGATGTGGCTCAGCAGTAGAGCGCTTGCCTAGCATGTGCAAGACCTTGGCTTCCATCCTCAACATTGGAAGAAAAAAAAAAAGGTTGAGGCTCCAGAGACAGGAAGTAGATCAAGAGGTTGACAGGGTCTGGGTATAGCAGCTTAAAGGTACAGAGCTTCTGTTTGGGGTGATGGAAAAAAATTTTGGAAATAGTGGTGAGGTTTGCACAGCAATGTGAATGTACTTAGAGACACTGACCTCTATCCTCAGAAAGGGCTAAAATGGTAAACTTCATGCTTCATCTATTTAATTAAAAATCACACATACAAACAAAAACAATCCTCAGTCCATAATGGTCTCTACCTCCTGGATGGCTCTGACTGAGCAGGCAGCAGCCTAAAGAATAAAGACCTGGTCTTTGGGGTTGGGGTCCATAGCTCAGTGGTAGAGCACTCGTCTCACTTGTGTGAGGCCCTCGGTTTGATCCTCAGCACCACATAAATAAAATAAAGGTATTGTGTCCACCTACAAATAAGGGAAAAAAAAAAAAAAGACCTGGCCTTCCTCATCAGGACCATGGCCAGGGGACCGCTCACACTTGACATGTTGATTTTCTTTGGACTCTAACTGTAGGACCCTTCTTGTTCTTTACTCTGTCATTTTTTTTGTACTGGGGATTGAACTCACGGGCACTCGACCACTGGGCCACAATCCCCAGCCCTTTTTTGTATTTTATTAGAGACAGGGTCTCACTGAGTTGCTAAGTGCCTCGCCATTGCTGAGGCTGGCTTTGAACTCATGATCCTCCTGCCTCAGCCTCCCAAGTGCTGGGATTATAGGCGTGCGCCACCACACCCGGCTACTCTGTCATTTTTACCATCACAACCTTCCAGGTTCCTGATTCCATCATCTATCTATTATACCCCCTGTCTTCCCAGTGTGGTCATCAAAGGATGACCTCCAATATCTTCATCCATGTCGCTATGTCCCTCACAGAGCCAGCTGGCTTTGAACTCATGATCCTCACAGAGCCAGCTGGGGCTGCCATCAGATTATCCATCAATGTTCCTCAGTGCAATTGATTGTTTGGTAAGAAGTCACCCAGTGGGTGGTGCATGTCTGTCCACAGGGAAGCCGCATGCAGGTAGCTAGCACTGTCTGGGAACGAATCACACCCCTCTGCAGAACTCTTCCATCCACTGTTTCAGTAACCACGTCAAAAGAGACCCAGGGATGAATCAGGCAGGACTTATTTCAAGTGGACCACACAGGGCTCCAATTTTTGCTGAATCTGACAAGCTCAGGCCGGGCCCTTCGCCTTGGAAACTCCTGACCTGGCCCCGAGGGCCTGTACCCATCAATCTCAGAGCACAGGCAAATGGTTTCATAACCAGCTACTGTCACAAAAATAATCACGAACAAAACAAACTACGCACATGGATTTGATGGAAGCAAAGCTTTTCCTTTGACATCACGGTGAACGGGGTCTCAAATCAGCTAGTTTTAAAATGTGGCCTTCACACTGGTAAGAGGGTGAAGGGGACAAAGGCATTTGGTGCAGACGCCCAGAGCCCCCTGAGCAAGCGCCACTGTCATTTCCAGGTATCCTGACCCCCCCACCCGAAGTGCACCCCCCAGGAGTACATCCTTCTCCTTCCGAGGGGCCTCAGGATGCTCTTGGGGAGCTCTTCCTTAGCATCCCCCTGGGTCCCAGAGGTGGAGACACAATTCCCAGCAGGTGGGTTTGAGTGTGACAAGCAGCTACGGGAAATGTGTGTTGGGATCTCAGCAAAGGGACGATGAGATTGCTACGAACACGTCCACACGTTTCAGACTCAGCAGGCGCATCTGAGGGGCAGCTCGGATCTGCACCCAACTCTGTGCTTCGGAAGACGTGTTCTCTCTGGACTCTCAGGGTTGACCCTGGGGAGTGGGTCATGCGTGTGAGCACCCTGAGTTTCTGGGGGCTGAGGGCTTGCTGAAGGCCCCCAGGCTCCTGGCTGCCAGGTGGCAGCACCAGATGTGGCATCTTCCCTGGCTACTGCCACATGTCTCAGCTTTTCACTGTCCCACGAGGTCGGGCCTCCCTACCACAGACCCAGGGAGGCTGCGGGGCGGCTCCAGGACATGCTCATGTTCATGCAGGCCCGGGGCCAGGCCCTGCTGGGCACTGGGGGCCAGGCGAGTCATTCTTACCTCATCAGTGATCTGGCCTCCAAAGGTCACCCATGTTCCTAGAAGGGAACACACAGGCTCAGGTTAGACAACCCGCCAGGGAGCCGGACGCCATCGGGGGTTGCTCAGACTTCAGGGCCGGGGCGGGGGCAGCACAGGCAGCCCCGCAGCTCTGTGTGAGCCTGTCCCCTGTGTGTGTGGACACCTGGTCTTCAGGGCAGGCATTCAAACCGTGGGACAACAGTCTCCAGGTTGGACAGAAGCGCGAGCCCAGGAGACCTGGGCCTTTGGAGCAGTCCCCTGCCAGGGTCGCGCTGCTGCGGAGCTGAATGCAGGCTCTCTGACAACAGGTGGGAAGGCGGGGCCAGGGCAGAAGGGGGCGTGCCGTGTGCGCCTGGAGGTGAAGGACCGCCATTCTGAGGACAGGGCCCCTCCGGGGGGGCCTCAGTGAGCGGGTCCGGAGGGACGCCTGGGGCCAGGAGCGGCCCTGGTCTTCTGGTCCAGGGTGCAGCGTGGGTGCAAAGGGTGCCGGTTCCCCCGGCCTCCTGTGCTACGGCTCTGCCCCCTTCCTCCTGGTTGGTGGGGCAACTGAGCCCTACCTCCCAGTCCTGGTCCTGAGGGGCAGGGCCAGCCCTCCCGCAGCCCTGTCCCTTGGTGGTAAGGGGTCCCCCATACTCACCGAGCCCCAGGCAGGAGACCCGCAGGCCGGACTTGCCAAGGTTCCTAAAAAACAAGCAGTGTGTGAGTCCTGGGTGCAGGGCAGGGTGCCCCCAGCCATGCCCACCCACCGACGCCCGCCCCGTGCACTCCCAGCTCAGCTGACACGGGTCCTGAGGCCCTGGAAGGTATGGGGTGGGGGGCGCTCAGAGGGAGGCCTCTGCTTACCCGTCCCAGGGCGGGGGAGCGCCCGCTGTCCCTGGCCCACAGTGGGCTCTGCCATGCTGCTGGTGTGGCAACGCTGGGGGCCAGGGGACAGGCCGCAGTGCCTTCCCAGGAGCAGATGATGACGTCGTGTTGTGCTTGGTTTCATGTGACGGGACCTGGACACCCACAGGGTCCCCATGGGATCCGGTTCATCCTTGGGGTTCCCTGCTGAGAAGCTGGCCACATCTGTGGCTTTGTGGGCCCTTGCTTCCTTTCTCCAGGGACAGGGTAAGAGAGGTCAGTCCCCCCTCACCTGGGCCACATGGCTGGGCTCTGGCCCTCTGTTTCCTAGCGGCAGGTGGTTTGGGGGAGTGTGGCTCCCTGGCAAGGCAAGTTCCAGCCTTGGTTCCCATCACTGCCAGGTCCCGGCTGCCCCTGCCGCACACGTCCTACCCAGGCACGGACCCCAGGCTCAGCCACGGGCCCACTAAGGCACCTGCCTGACGGAGTCCACCCAGAACCCACAGGAGTGGGCCTCGGGCTGTCACCGATGTCCGTAGGAGGCTGTGGAGGTGGCAGCCCTCTGCTGAGGATGGGCACGAGTCTGCCCTGGCTGTCAGGAGCCCCAGGGGTAGCAGCAGGCTGGGTGGCCCTCAAGCGACCTGTCACCAGGTCCTCTTGGCAGCTCTGCGTTGGCAGTTGCCTTGCTCGTGAGGCCCTAGGAGCCCCTCAGCACAGATCACACCCAGACCTGGCCACCCGCGCCCGGTCTGTGGGAGACCCTGGTAGGGAGCAGGAGCTCAGAGCCCCTCCCCGCTCCCCGGCCAGGTGACAGCCAGCGCCTGGTGTTACACATGCAACCTGGGCGCAGACGCTGCCGAGAGGATGAAACGAGGCCCTGTGTGTGCCTGGGGTGGGGGTCACAGGACACCGACCCACATGTCTCCTTTCCCAAAGGGCAGATACCCAGGAGGAGAGATGGCACGGCACGCGGGAGGCGGGCGGCCTTTTCCCTGTACAAAACCCATAGAGGAAAAGCCAAATAGGATTAGTGGTCTAGTGTTCAACCATGTTGCAAAGGGAGGTGGGGTTTTCGGGTTCCCCTTATGACTCCGTCACATCGTCTAACGGTGCCCTCCATGTCGGGCGCCTGAGCTAACCCAGTGCGATGTGTCTGGGCCAGCTGCAAAGAGGCATGACTGTGTCACACATTCTGCAGGAGCCAGGCCTACAGAGTCACAGCTGTTCCAACCCCACAGTGGTGGGCACGGTGAGGTTGCTAGGAGGGGCATGATGACCAGGTGAAAGGGTTCCTCACTGTTTTGAGATCACAGACCCCTGCAGAAATGGACAAAGGCTACAGACACCTTCCCTGGGACCAGGCCCAGGTACTCGCAGCGACGGGGCGTTCCCGGAGCTCTAGACGCCCCTGGGTGCCTGGCCTTCATCAATCCAGGCATATGGAAGGAGGTGGGGGTGCCACCTTGCAAAACCTCCTGCCCAGGTGACGATGGGGAGCACTTCCTAACTGGGCTGGGTTGAGAGCCAGGTTTTTGGCCCATTCTCTGGCAAACTGCCCCCTCACCAGCACAGCGCTGGGGTCGGAATCCAGGTCTGCGAATGCTGGAACATGCCGTGTGTTCAGGAGGACGGAGTAGCTTAGCAGCAGACAGGTGGGCACATGGGTCACGAGGCTGACCCACCTGGCCCTGTGGCTGGAGAGCCAAGGCACTGCGGCCCCCACTTGGGGTGGTGTGCCCCTACCCCCGAGTCTCATCAGTCCCTGGTTTGTTTGGCATGAAAGGGCCCAGCTCCCCTGAAAGGGCAGGAGTTTCCTCCTGTGCCCCGTGGGGCCCCGGGGGTGTGCTCTTCAGTGGCCTCTCCACCCACGGGAACAACTGAACAAAACTAGGACATCGTGGAATGCCACTGTCCCTGCTCAGCTCGTTTCCCGTTAACGTGATGGTATTAGTTCTGCCATCCGCTGCCGGGCCTCCAGAGAGGGGACGGGAAGGGATGGCACCTCCGGGCGGAAGGCTTCGTGTGCCGCTGCTGGGGGGGGGGGTGGTGGAGCCTGGCCGGGGCTGCTGCCGCGCCGCCACTCCAAACTGGGGACACGCACGGCATTTGCTACAGGTTCTTTCCCTAATCAAAGCTTCACATAATGGTAAAGCAGTCGGTCACAACCTCGGGACACAACACTATTGGTTTTCATCCATTTGGCTCACGTCTCTCCCAAGGCCTGGAAAAGCGGCCGATGGGGACATCGCCAGGGAAAGCGCCAGCGTCTCTCCTGGCCTGTCGCCCTGACACCCTGAAGGGCCAGAGCTGGGATGACCAGGGAGTCACAGACCTGCCACTGCAGTGTCTGTGTGGGGGACAGAACGGGATCGGGGGAAGGTGGGCCACGGGCTCGCTCGGCCAGCTGGCTCGAGGAGGCGGGCAGCGGGTGTTGCCCGTTGGTGTCTGGTTCACCAGCAGGTGTGCCTGGAGTAGCCAGGAGGGAGGCCCAGCCTCCCAGGGAGGTGATGAGGGGCACTGGGGCCAGGCCCGCTGTAGTCCCTGCAGCCCCCACCCGCACCCAAGCTGTAACCTGGTGGGGTAGCTCACGAGGCTGCAGAGGCTGCATAGAAAAGGGGCTCAGCAGAGGCCGTGGGGCATGCTTTGGGTTCCTACTCCCATCTCGGCTGCTAGGAAGTCATGTCACCCTACAGGCCTGAATCCACCTCCCTCCACCAATGCCCCAAGCAAAGCTCGCCAGGCTCCGCCGTGTGGAAGTCTGTTTGCTCCCCCACTGGAGACGCGGGGTCTAGAAGCTAGGAAAGGCTGGGGCTGGGATTTGAGGCCAGATCCCCAGGCTGCAAACCCTTCCTGGCCCGGTCTCCCCCTCCCTGCTTCCGGCACGTATGTACATATAGGGACGCACATGCACACAGACACACACGCAGTGTCACACAGACACGCGTGGCCCCTCAGGCTCTTGGAGGTCTGCTCTCCAACGAGTCTGAGAAGGGAATCGCAAGGAGCCGCACCTGGCCTTCACACCTGTGGAAACAGTCGTCACCGAGTCGACTCCTGCTGACCCTCCGATCAGGTCAGAGGCATTTTCACCAACTGTATTCCATTTACTCCTAGCTTTGGACCCCACTCAACGGAAGATACAAGCCCCAGAGCTTCTAGCATAGAGAATTCCATTCTGGATTGTCCTTGATTACCCATCAGGTCCACTAAAGAACCCTCACCTTCCCAGGACCCGAGAAGGCAGGGACAAGAGCACAGGCTCTGTCACTCCGGACTCACCCTGGGGGCCTCGGGCTCAGACGACACTGTTCCTGAACGCCCACCCTCCAGGCGTGGGTTCTGGGGAGGGCTGAGCTGCACCTCTCAGCTCTTGGGAGGGACCCTCAGTACTTTCCAAGTTGTCACCAATACCAGCTACAAGCCCAGAGAATTGTCCTTGGGACAGCTAGACTGGTCTGAGTCAGACTCTGGTCACTGAGAACCAGACTTGAGCCTGGTTCCTGTTTGGGAAAACCTTCCCCAGGAAGCCCAGGCATCAAGCCCTTGCTCGGCCTCTCTAGTCGCTGCGGGCTGCGTGCCGCAGACCCCTTGCCTGGAGCAGCTTCTCCAGGCACTGAGGACCCGGGGCTCAGAGTCTCACGGAGGAAGTGAAGAGCCAGACCTCAGTGGGTGCCCCGGCCCCCACCCCAGGGGCTCTTCGCACACAGCCGGAAACCTTTCTCTCTATCCTAGAGCAAGGGGGGGTTCAGGGAAGGGGAGGGGGGCCCTGTCCTGGACACGTGGGCCCTCTCCACGTACAAGTCACAGGCCTGGAGGCCAGGTGGGGGACTGAGTCCCCATGGAGGGAAACAAGGCAGCCTGGGCTGACCATCATGGGCAAGCCTGGGAGCTGCCTGGCTGCCCTGTCCCCTGCAGCCAGAGTCCCCACTAGAGGAAGCCAGCCGAGTCTGGCTCGAGCCAGGGAGGGGTGAGTCCTCCCCTGAGGGTTCCCCCGGGGGGAGCCCCCTTCCTCAGACTCCGGCTTGCCATGGCGGCCTGCTGCAGAGGCCCAGACCACCCGGCCTGTGTGCCAGGAAAGCGCAGGAGGGTGCAGGGGGCTGCGGCCAACGCCTGAGGTCCCTGGCAGGAGCAGGTGGCACGGCTATCCTAAGTGACCTCCAGGAAGGAAACACAGGCGGGAGGAAGGAGAGGGGTGACCGCGGGCCATCTCTGCAGCCTTGAAGAGGAGCCGTGGGGCCGAGTGGGACCTCGGCGTCACCCCGACCAAGTCCACCAGCCCCTGGCCTCCGCGCACGGCCCAAGACTGACCACGAGAGTTTTTTGCTGATTTCACGGCTCATGCGGGGGAGGCCGGGAGGGGAGCCCCCAGCCTGCAGAGCCACCCGTCCCTCGTACCTATAGCTCATCCCGGGCTGCTTCACACTGCTGTCACCAGCGCTCGGCACGCTCTGCACCGACAGCTGTCCCAGGCTCCGGGCCACCATGGCCACGGCGCGGAATCTTCCATGGGTGCCTGGGCTGGGGCTGCCAGCCGGCGGCCGGGCCAGCCGCTCCTCGGGGCCCCGGGACTTGAGGCTGTGCTCGGAGCACACGAAGGACACCTGCATGTCGAGGCCGCGCTCAGCTCCTGGCTGCCTGTCCCTTCCTGCTGGGCTCAGGGGGCATCTGTCCTTAGGAGTCCTCCTCTGCCTGGGACAGGACAGTGTCCGGAAGGTGAGGGAGTGGCGAGGTGCTCCGTCGGGAGCGAGGGCTTCTGAGGGCGGCGAGGGGTGGAGGCGACGGCCACGCAGGCTCCAGGGAGGGCATCCGACCTCCAGACGGCGGCGGCGGCGCTAGAAGGGACCTCTGCCAGGAGCAGGGGACGACGGCGGGGGAGGGGCCGTCCCCGCCTCTCCCGTCTCCCCTCCCCGCCAGGTTCTCCTGTCCCTGTGCTCTGGCTCTCCTGCCTGGTGCCGGTGCGCTGGGCTGGGGAACTCTGGCTGGTGCGAGCCCTCACCTGCCTCTGACGGGGAGGAAGGCCCCTCTCTGCGTCCTCGTCCTCGATGCCAACTGAGTGGCGGCCACAGGGCTGAGCCGCCGCTGTGACTGCCCACTGTGACTGCGCGGGGGCAGCGGCTCAGGGGGTCTCGGGAGCAGCTGCTTCCCGGCTTCCCTGGCTCGCGGCGCTGGCTCTGCGCACGGGGCTGCCGAGGCTCTCCCGTGTCAGTGAGGCGGCCAGCGAGGGGCGCGGGAGCCGCTGGAGATTCATCATTAATGACGCGGGAGGCACAGCCGCCTGCCCTGCCGGTCCCCGGAGGCCAGCACTGGCTGAGCCGCCAGCCCAGGCTGGGGCAGGAGACGCCGGCTTGCGGGGGAGCCTCCTAGGTGGAGCACCCCGGCCTGCTCCAGGCTGTGGCCTGGGGAGGGCAGGGGGGGGCGTCCCCCAGGCCGAGTGCGGGGAGAAGCCAAATCACCAGAACCCTGAAGACAATGACGCAGATGACCGAGGAAGGAAACCGGGGACGAGAAGTTCCAGCACGCGGACAGTGCTCATCTTACCGCAGACATCCGCGAGTGCTTCCAGAAGGAGCAAGGGATTAAACGAGTGAGCCCCCCACGCCGCGCCCGTCCGCCTCGGCTTCAGGAGGGGCTGGCCTTGCCCGCTGGCCCCGAGCAACCCCTCCCGCCTGGCTGGGTGGGCCCTAGCCAAAGCTGCCTTTATGGTCCCCTCTTGCCCTGCCAGGAGTGGCTAAGAAAGAGCACGGGCACGGAAGTGCCCAGACAGGAGTCTGGCCTTGCGTAAGTGCCCACCAGCTAAAGCCAGCCGACCAACCCCCATGCACCCCAATGACCCGCACCACCAAGGAACGGCCTCTGACTGGAGGTGTCAGCAACCGCCCAGGAGTGAGGCTCTCCCCTCCCCTGTCCCTCCCCCAGGGGTCAGCGCAGCCCTTGGGTCCTCCCATGAGCAAGCAGCAGCCAGCCCGAGGGGGGCCTGGACCGGGGACAGGGGTCTGGGAGGGAGAAGCTTGCAACTTTGTCAAGGATGCCCTGGCAGGTCATGGATGCTACCTATGGAGGCCAGCAGTGGCCTCTTGGGACAACCTGCAGGCCCAGCCCTGCCTTCCTCCTGCTGGTTGCCACAGGACTAGGCTGGCCTGGGTCCCTGTGCTCTGGGTGGGCTGGAGCCCTCTCCAAGCCCCTTGGGTAGGGAGGCAGTGGGTGGGGGGGAGAAGGGCAGTGCTGACCCCAGGTGCAGGCTGGACCCCAGGACGCAGAGACAATGGGCCCTGGCCGTTCGGGGGCTCACAGGCCTGCCCAGGAGGCCACACGTGGAAAGGGTCCCGCCTGTGGTCCCTGTCCAGGACTCAGGCAGCCCCTCCTGGGACTCTTAGTGCTGGGTGAACAGTGGCAGATCCCAGCTTCCCCGAATTATGCAAAACCTAGGCCCAAATGCGACTTGCTCTGGCTGATATCTCATGGCTCTTCCAACATCTGCCCGGGCCCTTTTATAGAAGGAATCACAGGTGTTCACTCACAGGGCACCTGAGCACCTGCCTGTACCCGTGCCCCGTGGCGCTCACCCTCCAGGGCCGGGTTGCGCCCCGCCCCCTGAGGGCACTAGGAGCGCAGCGTCCAGGCCCCTCCCAGGCCTCCCACAGCGGCAGCTCCGGGTCTGGGCCTGCGGGCCGGGATCTCACCAAGAGCGCCGAGTGCCGCCGCGCACGCTGGCCTGTGAGATGTGGACACCCCTCTCCTCTCCTTGCACGGCTCTCCGAGCATGGCAAACTGTGGGATCTCATGGGGGCTGGGGGTCTCTGTCCTGGAGGGCTGCTCTGAATCAGATGGTGTGCGGTCAGCAGCATGCAGTGAAGTGTGGTCATGAGAATCCACCCTCCATCTGCCTCACCACACAGGCAGCTGGGTACGCACCAGAGAACTGACAACAGAGGCCCACGCAGAATCGCAAACACCAACATCCATAACAGCATTGTTGTCAATAGCCCCCATGCAGAAATAGCCCCCATGCCCAACAGCTGACAGATGGATAAAAAAGGGTATGGTCTATCCAATGGAATATTACTCAGTCATAAAAAGGAACGAAGCTCTGACACATGCCCCAACATGGAGGGACCTGGAAAACACGCCGAGCAAAAGAAGCTACAAGTGGCCACAGCGCACGGCCCCGTGTACCCAGAATGCCAAGGATAGGTAGATCCAGAGTCAGAAGGCAGATGGATGGTTGCTGGGTGAAGGTGGGGGCACAGGATCACTTTTTTTTGGGGGGGTGACAAAAAAGTTCTCAAATTGTGAATTTTGCACAGGTTAGACTGCAGAGACCACTGAACTGTACACTTTGAGTGGACCGCGTGGTGTGGGAAGGACATCTCAATGAAGCTGTGACCCCCATGTGACCACAACAGCCTCTGGGCTTTGTTCCTGATGTTCCCTGTGGGGGTGCCCTTCCTGCCTCTCTGCCTGTGAGCTCCAGTCACCTTGGGCACCAGCTCAGAGCCTGTGAGCTCCAGTCACCTTGGGCACCAGCTCAGAGCCTGTGAGCTCCAGTCACCTTGGGCACCAGCTCAGAGCCTGTGAGCTCCAGTCACCTTGGGCACCAGCTCAGAGCGTTCGGGGTGCAGCACGGTAACCCCTCCCTTCTCTGAGAGCCACCAACCCCCGTCTCCCCCGGGGCATCAGGAGGTTGGGAGTCATTGCTGGCGGTCAGTGTAGTGTCTCTCCTGCGCCACAGACTCATGTGCCCAGAGCCAATGACCCAAGGAAAGACTCAGCGCTGTTCCTGACCACCCAGGGGACATGAGCAGCTGTCGGACAACGGCCTCTCGTGGAGGGAGTGGCTCGCTAGTGCACCCTGGGGTCCTCCTTGAGAGTCCAGACGAGCCATCCCAGGAGCGCTGGGCTCCTCCCGAGTGGCCAGTGGCTTCCCTCTGTGCTGGCACAGAAGCAGACCTGTGGTCCTTGCCAGCCTCTGCCGGGCCTTTCCAGCAGGTGACTTGGCGCACGAGAAACCACCCTGCCCTGCTTCCCACTCGCCATCCCCGGCGTTTGCGATTGGAAAACTCCACCGTAGCAGGTTGGCTAAGGAAGCCACCCACAGTCCTTCTCGGGATTGGGTGGGTGCGGGAAAAGTGATTTTTTAAAAATGATTCAATGTGACTTCCGTGTGCCTAGTGTCAACATCATAGTGTATGACGATCTCTGAAGATCGAAGGCAGTCCGATGGCTGTGCATCAGTGGTGTCACTGGGAGTGGCTTTGTTTCCCAGGGACACTGGGTGACAGTGGAGGTATTTTGGCAGGCCACACTAGGTGGGGTGTGCTATTGAAAACAAGCGGCTAGGGACGCTGCCCCCTAGCAGAAAACTAGCCCGCCAGTCGGCAGGGCTGAAAGCCTGGACTAGCCAGCCCTGTGCTGCCTCCCAGTGGCCGCGTCATTCTGGATGAAGGACGCTGGGGATGTCCATGTGCAGGGGACAGGTGCTGGGAGGCAAGACAAGAGACAAAAGCCCAGAAAGCGGATCTCGGGCCTGTGGAGCCTTCCCTGTGCAGGACACAGGCAAGGGAAAGCCCCTGGCAGGGGTGGTGGGAGATTTCTATTTCTTTGCACTTTTCTCAATTTTCAAGCCCAAATCAAGGCCAAAACAAGGCAAGGAAGGAAGGGATGGTGCCTGCGTGTTAAAGTCGTTGTTAGAGCCAGAGAGAAAAGTTATCAGAATAAAAAGCTGTTTGTTTCCAGTTCGCCTCTGAACTTCTTCCCGCGGCTTCGTTGCTCCAAGCGGCCATCGCTTCAGGCGGCAACAGGTGCCCCCGTGTGTGCCCAGCCTCCAGGCCGCGCCCCACCAGGGCAGGCGAGGGGACACTGCACCAGCCCACGCTCAGATCTTGCTTGGCGGGGGGCTGCCTGCGGGCACCAGCACAGAGCTCCCTGTCGGGCCCGGTCCCAACACATCCCTCAGGGTTCTGGGGACAACTTCACCCGGAGAGGGGCTCTCCCCCCACGAGCAGGACCCCAGGTGCCAGCCTCCTGCTCACGCCGGCTTCCTGAGGCTTGCTCCCAACAAGGAAGATTCTGGAAGGTCCAGATCTCCTACTTGGAGGAGAACCCTGCTCTGAGTTCTGGGCTGGGGTGGCAGGTGAAGCGCCGTGTGGCAGGTCCTCAGGAAAGGGGCACACACTTGGAGCTGCTCAGGTGACGTGCTGGGAGCCACAGCAGGCCGTGTCCACCTGATGGTGCCAGCCCTGTGGGGTGACGCCCTGCACACATAGCGGCTCCCGACAGTCCGCAGGTGGTGCCAGCCGCGGTCCTGTGTGCCTGAACTCTCGTGAGACCCTTGGGTGCCTTTACTCCGGAGGGTCCTGTGTGTCCTGGGCATGGAGCCCGGCAGGGATTCCCAAAGCAGAAGGGACACGCTGCGGGCTGCAGCCACCCGGGCTGGGGTCAGTCCTCAGCTCTTCAGCGCCTGCTGGGGCAGGAGCCCAGGAGTGCAGAGGACCGCAGAGGTCACCACGTCCAGCATGTGTCAGCCCTGTCCCCTGTCCCCAGCTGTCTAAGAAGCGGTCACGGTCCGGAACCCTCCTCAGGAGAGCGGCTTCTCCACGGAGACCCTTTGGAGGCGGCAGTGCCGGCAGCGAGGGCTCCATCCTCAACCCCGGCAGCAGACGTGGACCCTGAGCAGGGGGCAGGGTGGGCTGTCCCTCTAAGGACAGCACCGTGCCCCTGTGGGGCGGAGAACCGCTGAGGAGAAGCTGGCCCGCCCGGCGTCCACGACTTCCGTTTGTCCAAAGCAAGGTCAAGACTCACAGCGCTCTTAGGAAGTCCTGAGGACGAGGCGGGGCGGGGGGCCGAGCGCCTGACCTGGAACCTGAGCTGGCCACAGCTGGGCGCCATCCTGCAAGGACCCCTCCGCTCAGATGTGTCCAGGAGGAGAAGGGGGCGAGTCCCAGGCACATCCTGGTCACCTGTGAACTGGCTTGGCAGAAGGACCGTGCACGGAGGGTTGGCTTGGATCCAGGAGAGGCTGCCCGGCTCTTTCCGCCCCTGTCCTGCGCCACCTGAGTCAAGCAGACAGCTCCGGCTGTGGCCGCCCAGAGGCGCGGCTGCTCTACATAAAAGCTCCGCTCTGTGTCCATGCAAGGCACCCGGACAGCACCCCTGGGTGCCCAGCTGCTGGCTCAGCTGGGGTCCAGGTCCCCACCTCAGGAGGGTCTGGAGAGATGGGAACGTTGGGGCTGGGCCAGGGCCTCCCCCAAGGGACAGACAGGCTCCCAGTGGAAGGGGCTGGCATCCTGCCCCGTGGAGAACGAGGCCTGTGAGGCTCGAGGCCTGGAGCGGACGTTCAGGGACGGCTTCCGAAAGCCCCGACTCCAGCCACTCCTCTGGGCGGGAGCAGGGCTGTGTCCCGAGAGGCTCTCCTGCCTCCCTGCCCTGCTAAGGCCACCGTGTCCCTGCTGAACGAAGCACACTGCACCCACAGTGACTTCCTGCTGGGGAGGGAGGCAGGTGCTGAGGAGCTGGGCCACCCTGTGGAGCAGTTTCTCAGGGCAAAGGACAGCAGGGCTGGTGGCCTTCCCCGGGGAGAGGCCGGGCTCGGCCGAGCCTTCCCCAGGAAAGGGGAGCTGGCAGCACCAGGGGGCAGACGAGCTCTGGGCAGGGAGCGGGCTGGATCTGGGACGTGGGTGTCCTGCTCAGGCCCTGTGCCCGGCCAGCTGGCAGCCCTGCAGGAGCGGAGGACTGTGAAGGCTTGGCGTGGTGGGGAGTGGGGAGACAGAGGGAGCAGGGAGGCGGGAGGAACTGTGGTCAGACGTCGCCCCCGGGGGCTTGACCAGGGCCTGTTTTGTGGCTGGGCTGGGTGGATGGTGCCGGTCACGCTGGTAAGCTGCAGGTGACACTTGGACAGGACCGTCTCCTGGTTGCGTGTGGGTTCCCAGGAGCCCGCTGCCCCTGTCCACCCACTCTCTCTCCTCTGCTCGTCGGGAGCCCGCTACCCCAAGGCTCCCAACTGGGAGCAGCCCCCAAGGAGGCCCGCGGGCTGGTCTTCTCCCTCGTTGCTGCGCTGACCAAGCAACCGTGCAGAGCCCTGGTGGCCCCTTCTGTTCCTCCTCCAGCCTCAGAAGCACCCTCTGAGGTGTACCAAGGCCAGCAGTGACCACATGGTGCCAACACGGGGCTGGCGTTCCCCTCCATGTTCAGGACCTGTGCTGTTCACAGAGAGCCCGGGATCCCCGCGGCTGGGCCAGGTGGGTCGGTCATAAGGCAACGGCCCGAAGTGCACGTCAGGATCTCTGCACTTCCTCCACTTCTGTCACGACAGCCCTGCTGGGGAGGGCAGGGCAGGGAAGCTGGGGCTGGAAAGGTCCAGGGACAGCCATCCCAAGGCTGGGATGGCCACTGAGGCTCCTCTGGTGGTCACTGCCGCAGAAGTGGCCCCACAGACACAGGCGACACAGTGGCCAGCCTTGGTCCTGGGCAGGCCCTCCACTGAGGCCTGAGCCTGCCAGCTGGCCGGCTCCCAGCCCCATCCTGTCTTGGCGGCCCTCCTGGATGGCCTGGCTGGCCTCGCTGCTCCCTTTTCCTCTGGCACCTGCTTCTTGTCCACGTGGCACGGACCTGCATCTTCCAGTGCGACTGCTCGCACCATGAGATTCCAGGCTGGTTCAGATTCCTGGGGTTCAGATACCTGCACGACCCCTGGAGGGCAGAAAGGCCCTTCCCAGGAGGGGACAGGCTCGTCTCTCTCACAGGAGCCAGTCCTGGAGCCGAGCCAGGCCCCTGCCTTACCGAGTTCTCAGGACAATTCCGAGAGGTGGTGACTCTGTTCCCCGCTTTCCAGAGGAGGAAGCTGAGACATGGAGGAGCCAGGTGACTTGTCCGAGGTCACACAGGTAGCTGGGGGAAAGCTGGGCTCCTCCCCGGGCAGTCGGTGATGTCTCCAAGGCTCAAGGTGTCCAGTTGGCCCTTGGGACCTGTGGTTGGTTGAAATGTGTCCCCCAAAAGACACACTTAGGTCCTAAGTCCTGGCACTTGTGACTGCGATCTTATTTGGACATAGGCGCTTTGCAGGTGGAATCAGGCAAAGACGAGACCCTTCTGGATTACAGTGGGCCCTACAGCCAGTGACTGGTGACCTTATACAGAGGGGAAGGTTTGGCCACAGGAAAATGGAGGCAGAGATCAGAGTAACACACCTACAAGCCAGGGATGGCCAGGGACTCCTGGCGGCCACCAGAACCCAGAAGACACCTGGCTTCCTGAACTTGAGAGAAAAAGCTTCTGTTGTTTTAAATCAGGTTGTGTGGCGTCCTTAGGAGAACAAGACAAGACCTTCCTCAAGGTGGCTGCCCCCTACCCAACCCTTGGCCTCTCCTTCCCACCTGTCCTTTAAGACATAGCTGGCTCCCCATCTCCTCCAGGAAGCCCTCCCTGGCTGCCTGGGCTCTGTGCCTAATGGGTCAACTTAGTTCCATTCTGTCAACTCAGCAAACAGCCGGGCACTTCTTGGACAGTCTTCCTGGCTGGTGGTCACTCCCAGGGATCTGGAGTTGGCAAATGCAGGACTCAGGACTCCTGCCCTTCTAGGAAGTCAGGGTCACCGCCCGGGGTCATCTCTGCTGCAGAGAGAGGCTCAGACCCTGCTCCCCGTCCTGCCTGCCCGCCGCAGGAAGCAGCAGGACCCAGATGCTGCTGAGGGCTTTAGCGGGAGATGGATTAGGACCACGGCCACAAGGCTCACAAAGGCTTGGAACGTCCTAGGTGCTGGGAAGAGACAGAGGCTCAGCTCTTGGAGGGGTGCAGACAGGCAAAACCACCGACATGGCGGGAGGAAGACAGCTGCAAGGCAGACCAGCGCGGCCGACAGGAGCGACTTAAGAATGGGCGCTCAAGATGTGGACTGGGGCAGAGGCAGCCATGGACACCTGGGGCTGAACAGTCACTTCAGTGCATTTAGTTTTCTTAAATAAAAGAGTTGAGGATGGTTTTAGGTAAACGGGAAGCTGATAAGCAGCTGCTCGCTCCAGCGGCCGGCTCAGTTCAGCCAACACAACATCCAGGCTGGGCGCTGCCTCCGGGCTGCACCGAGCGGCGCTTGTCTCTGGATGCCATCGTTACTTTGGTAGCACTGGGGACTGAACTTGGGGCACGACCACTGAGCCACGTCCCCAGTCCTGGTTTGTATTTTATTAGAGACAGGGTCTCACTGAGCTGCTTAGCGCCTCGCCTGCTGAGGCTGGCTTTGAAGTCACCATCCTCCGGCTTCAGCCTCCCATGCCGCTGGGATTACAGGTGTAATCATATTAATGTTTGAGACCAAGTTTGACAGAGTCCTGCAGGAGCCCTGTTTGGGGAGATGGCTTAAATTGCGGTTGACTATGGGCCATGGAGTTTTGGGCATTGCTGCCTTCCATAGTCTCACGGGACTTGGTCCGGGATCTCGAGTGACTTGGCCGAGATTGCTGATCGGGTCAGCGCCATTTTTTTTGGTGGTGTGTGTGGTGTGTGTTAGTCGTTGTTAGAGCCAGAGAGAAAAGTTATCAGAATAAAAAGCTGTTTGTTTCCAGTTCGCCTCTGAACTTCTTCCCGCGGCTTCGTTGCTCCAAGCGGCCATCGCTTCAGGCGGCAACAGGTCCTGGTCCAGTCACCACGTGGGAAGGCTTTACCCCAGAACAGCATTTAGCTTTAGGATCTTTAAAAACTGGTGGCACGAGTCAGTCACCCAGTGCAGGGGCAGCAAGATGGAATTCAGCAGACAGAGCTGGGGCCCCAGGGGCGGGACAGCCCTCGACCACCAAGGACTAAAGGTGTGAGTCGCTTTCCAGACTCCTCTGCCCCTTGGGAGGTGGTTTCCCTGGGCATTTTGGCCCCGTGTTTGGCCCAGCAATGCTATGGACTCAGATGTGACATGGACATGTTCCTTGGGACATGGGACAGAAAGATATGTTTCTCCATCCTGTGTTGGTTTCCTGGGTCTGCCAGAGCAAAGCACCACAAAATGGTGGCAGTAATTTTATCTAATTATGTCTGCAAAGACCCTGTGGTCAGGTCCCCCTGGCTCTGCCCCTGAGTCCTTGTCTTGGTCTCTGGCCAGCACCTGGGCCTCCTCCCATCTCCTTCAGGGAGCCCAGAAGGTTCTCCCCACATCCTCACGTCCTCCAGTGGAGCCGCTCTCAGATGGCTCATGTCACTTCCTCAGGGTCTGTCATGTCATCTGCTTTGTAGCCTTGGGACGGCCGGTGCTACCTGAACTTGCTTTTCTCTGACTTCCCACACCAGGGTGCAGTGGCCCCGTGGGTGGGGACCTGGTTGGTCTTGTTCATGCAGTTTCTCCAGGGTCTGGCCCACTGCCTGGTCCCAAATAGCTTCTCGACAAACATTTGCTGAGCAAATGAAAGTATCAGTGGCTATCCAGGATGGAACAGAGCAACGCACAGTCACCCTCCGGAGGAATCCGCCAGAATTGGGAGCTCAGTGGCGGCCAAACCAGTGTCCATTTGCGCTCTCCTTACAGCTGGCTTACAAGGCCTTAAAAATCCTGCCATCTAATGGACTCCCAGAAGAAGTGCTTTGTTTCTTTAAACGACAAACACATGTTCAGACCATGGGCTGAGGGACCAAACACTCTGCCCATAGGAGCACAGGGTAAAGGAAAAGTCCAGGCCTCAGTTTACTCTCCCAAGAGCAGCCAGAAAAACCCCGGGGCTTCTGTTCTATGGGAGCCAAAGCTTTAGGGCTGCTGGATAAGTGTCAGGACGCCCGGTTCAATTGAACGTAAGATAAATAATGAGCCACTTTTCAGTATGAACATGTCCTCAATATTGCATGGGGCATCGCTATACTAAAAAATTATTTGACATTTACCTGAAATTCCAGCTTACTGGGCATCCCGTATTTCATTTGCTACATCTGGCAACCCCGCTGGGCCTGGGGGGGGGTCCTCTCTAGCCAGCTGGCCAGGGCCCTCCCCTGGAGGCACAGCAAGCAGAGCTGCACACCTGTGACCTACAAGGATTGACAAACAAAAACCAGGCAGTTCTCAGGTTCTTTGGCCAGGAGACCTTGTCAGGCTGGAGAGCTGTCCCAGGTGCTGAATTCAAGGACAAATGACAGAATGTCCTTCTGAGTTTCCAAGGAAATTCAGACCTACATGCCTGTCATTCATACAGGTAGGATAGTTGATTCACAGCCTTTCCTATCATAGTTACAGTTTGATGCAACCAATTCCGAGGTCACCTGCTAAAACACCACTTCCCATAAGGATAGCCCTGTTTAAGGACATAAAGGTTTGTCTCCAGAATCCAACCCAGGTCTCTGTTGCCAGAATGGATTTGCCGTTAGAGATGGTGAGTTGCTGTGTTTTCACTAACTCATGTGTACTCAGTCCCTAATGACGAGTTAGTCCTGATGGAGCTGCAAAAGACACTCGAAACAGCGCACCTTCTGCAAAAGCCCACCCTGCGAAACCCCTTTCTTTCCCCCAGAGAACACACCGAGGTCCTAACAGTGCTCATCTTTGGACAGCTAGGACCATGGCAGGCTTTTGGTTTCTTCTTTGAGACATTTCCATGTGGCTTAAAGTGTCCAGGCGGGATCTCTTTACCCCACTACACCACGCAAGTGTTGCTAGCGTTTCCTGGGCTGCGCCCCTTGCTCCCGCAGCACTGGCCCACAGGCCTCCTCTGATGTCCCCAGGGTTCCCTGCCCTTGCCCCCTGCCCGGCCCTTACCGATACTTCATGCCCGTGCGCTGGGCGGTGCAGCTGTCCAGGGACAGGCCGTGCATGCGGAGGAAGCTCTCCATGTTCCTGGCCTGGGCAGCCGCCCGCACCTCCCGCAGCCGCTGCAGCTCCAGGGTGTCCGTCTGGCGGACGGGGTGCAGGGCCCAGTCCGAGTGGTACCTGCTGCTCACGCTCCGCAGACTCTCGCTGTACGTCATGGACAACATGGTGCCGCCTGACCCAGGAGCTGCCACTGTCCAGACGGGAAAGGCCGAGTGGGGAGAGTTAGAGGTGTGCCGACGCCCGTGCCCCAGGCCAGCTGGCCTGCCCCAGGGGAGGGGACAGCCTCAGCGAGACAGCCTCTGATGAGAGGCCTTGGTGCTTGGGCATGATGGGGTCAGGACCCTGGATGACAACACCCTTTGGCAGAGAGTCTCTGTCCTCGAGTTGGGACTCGCTGGGAACTGAGCCGCCCCCTCCGTCCCTGCACCCACGAGACAAGCACAGGCCAAGCTGCATTCCAGGAAGGAGTGCTGCTCTCCAAGTGTTCCGGTGACACAGGCGCAGGAGCATGCAGAGCCCGAGCCCCAGTACTGAGACCAGCGTCCCCACCCCACGGTCACTGGGTGCTGCATCACGGTGCCTTCCTGAAGTGGCTCCCGGGGCAAAACCAGGTGGAGGCTGTCCCTGGGGAAGCAGCACAGGGCACACCTGCCAGTTGGGCGCTCGACTCCACGTGCCAAGGGCCCACCCAGGGAGGCCCTATGTGTCCACGAGCCTCGTGGGGGCACTGCCATCCTCACAGCACATTCTTGCCTATCAAAAGCACCTGTTGCCAGCAGAGCTCTTTGGGCTTCATGCCCCCTGACATTAAGGATGTCACCATCCATAGTTTTGCAATAGAAAGAGGAGGGAGGTTGGTGGCCTGGGGACACAGGTTGGGGTAGGAGGAGTCCAAAGGCTGCATGTTAAGAACCATCGCTAGACTCTCTTCCTGAAGATGAACGCACACCCTCAGAAACCACAAGCAGCATGAGTGTCCATCAGCAGGGGACGGATGGCTACATGATTGGCAGTCCGTCCATAGAGTGAAAGTTTGTCCAGCCACCAAGACTGAGGTGTCCTCACAGGACTGACGTGTGCGAGCCCTGAGAGACGGTGCTGGACTCACACACGGGCAGGGGAAGGTGCGTGTCCAGCCGCGCTGGAGTTCATTCAGGAACCTCAGCGTGAGTGAGCCGAGGGGGGTGGTGTCGGGCTGGGTGTCCACCTCCTGCTGACCTGTGACTGGTGACAAGGAGGCCAGGGCGGGGCAGAGGAGGGTGTGATCCAGCCTTCCCCAACCACCAGACCCGAGCCTGCCCCTGCCCAGCTGCCTGCACAGGGTCTGACACGGTCACCAGAAGGCACCCACAGGGAGTCCTCGTGTGAGCTGGTTCAGCTGCCAGGAGCATCCGGAGCCGGGCCTCGGGCTCAAGGGGAACTAACGCTTCTCGTCTTCTGCTCCTGGAGAGGACAGGTTTGACCACCCCTGGGAAGGAGCTGGGAGGGCCGTCCTGAGAGCAGAGGTAGCTGCAGAGGCTCTGGCGTGGTCCTTGGGGGCAGGTGAAGTTGCCCTGGGCTGGCCTGTCCCTTGGGTGAGCTCAAGGGGTCAGCCTTGTTAGTTTCTCCAGGGCCGGAGGAAAGGGCAGGAATCTGAGATGAGTTTGAGTGCTGGGTCCTTCCAGGAGGGCTGACCAGCCTGGCTGACCTCTATCTACTTGGCCCAAACCTGGGGATGCACACAGGGAGGGGCCGCCTCCTGGGGCCCTGCTGCTGCGCCTTTCACAGACGGTCCCCTGCAAGGGTCTGTCTGCGTCCCACTCTCCCGTGGGCACGGCCATGGCTGCTCTTCTCCCCCACCACGGTCCTGGCTCAATGCAGGTGCCCAGAAACGCTTATTGAATGTGCAGCTGAGCATGGAAGGGGCCCAGAGAGGAGCTGGGGAGATGGATGGGCAAGGGGTTGGGGGGCCCTGCAGGGAGTGAGGGGAGCAGCATCTAAGCAGGTCTGGGACCCCACTGCCCAGGATGGGGTGGGCGGCTGTGTGGCTGCTCGTGGGCAGCCCCTGGCCTGGCCGGGCCTCCTCCTTGCCTGGCACCTCCAGCAGCCCCTCCGTGTACCCGACCCCGTCACCCCGCACTGCCGGGGGCTGCTGCGCAGACTCCTGCCTGCTTCACTCCCACCCCTGGGGGTCGGGTCTAGAGGCAGGGACTCTTCTGTCTGCTTTCACTGCTGCCCCCAGCAGTGCCCTGTCCCCAGCAGTGCCCTTAGGGAGCACCATAGGGACTCTGGGCTGCAAAAGGCCAGCCTGGCCTCCGGCGGGGCTCTAGCTGGGGCACTGTGCCACAGCAGCGGCTGGGGGCTGGGCCCAGGCCCGCAGCTCTTTGCAGTCGCTGTCCTCTCCCCGGCAGGGGCGTTTCCTCTATGCCAGGACTTGCGCTCACCTTGGGCTGCTGTCCTTGGGGGAGGGGCCCGCAGACCTGACGCTAAAGCAGGCAGAGCTGCCTCTGGCATGAAAGCCCCCCTTCCAGAGAATCAGTCTGGAGGCAGGGAGGGGGCCCAGCCTCACGGAGAGGTTGATCCTAGGAAGTGGGGCATGAAAACCCTTAGGCAGCAGCACGGGCCCCTCTTCCTGCCTGCTGCCAGCCTCTCCTTCCCTACGGCACATGTGGGGTGGCATCAGGCAGCTGCTTCTGAGGTGGCCTTGTGGCTGGCTGCCAGCCCTATGAGGGCACTGGGAGGCCACTCCTCACCTCCCTGAGGCCCCGTTCAGAGAGGACCCCAGACGGGCAGGCTGCAGCGACCACCCCTTCCCGAAAAGCAGGGCCTATCTCAGACACGCACATTCCCAGCCAAGCCCAGCCAAGCCCCGATCAATAGCCATTAGCTTTCAAGACATTAGCCACAAAAAGCAACCGCTCTGGCTGGGCCCTGGAAGGAGGCCCAGGCTTATTTGACAGCGTGGCTGGACTACTGGGTCCGGGACTGGGGCCGCCTTGGCTGTCACTCACTCTGCCACCCAGGCAGGCGCCTCGATACCTCCAGGTCCATGTCTGACATGGGAGGAGCAGAGGCCTCTCCAGTCTGCCTCGGGCTGTGTGATGAGAGGCTGGACCACTGGGCCGGAGCTGGGGTGCAGCAGGGGCACACCCGACTGGGAGGGGCTTCACCAGAGGTGTGGGCTCTGGTGACAACAGGCACGGGGGAGATGGGCTCCAATTCAGCTGGCAGGTGGGTGGGTCTCTCTGAGAAGGGGCAGGTGACCAGAGGCTGCAATGAGCCCCCAGACCCGTGCAGACACCAGCCATCACTGGGAGGTGTCAAGAAGCCAATGGGGGCCCTTCTCACAGGCCTGTGTGTCCCTGGGCAGACAGTGCAGGGGGTACGGAGTGGGTGGGAAGGGAGAGAGGGCAGGGGAGGAGAATGAGCATCGGCCATGGCCTTGGCCAGCCACGCGGCCAGGTCCCCCGGGCACCCCTCTGTGGGGTCATGGTCTCCCAACTTGTGATGGTCCCTTGTAGCAAGTCCGGGAAGCAGGCCTGTGGGTGCAGGCCCTGCGACATGGGGGAGCCTGGAGCTTCCTGCCGCAAATGTGGTGCGGGGACTTGTGGGCAGAGAAGTGGGTGAGCCTGGGGCCCTGGTGTGGGGCAGGGGGGCGGTGAGAGCAAGGCCTGCGCCCACGAGGTAGTCCACGCGGGGAGGGGCCCTTGAGAAGGAAGACGACTTTGGGGAGCTGCTGGGGGCTGTCCTGGGGAAGGAAAGACAGCTGTGCACATACGGCACGGCAGGGCTCTGGTGGTCACCACGCTGCCTGGGACTGCGCGTGGAGGGCAGAGGCCGCCTCCCTGGACTCATGCTGGGGCTCTTCTCTGGGCTTTTTCTGAAGGTGATTCTAGCAGAGTAGGGTCCTGTATAAAGGGCCCAGGTGAGGCATTGCCAGGGAGGACAGAGGGGCTTCAGCCTCTGGTCCCCCACATCCTGAGATCAAATGTTCAGCGACCTGGACCCCCGATCCACGTACCCCAGCTGCCTTCCAGGGCTAGGTTCTCCAGGCTCTGATGCTGTCCCTCACCCTGCTGTCCGGAAAAATTAGCCCCCTCCTCAACAGCACTGCTAATTACGCAAGTTCTCTCCTGCCTTCTGCAAATCTATTCTTGTCGGCCGGGGGCCCCGGGGAATTCACGTGAATCAACACCGTGACATGGAAAAATGAACGGCGCTGGTAACCTCGTTAAGTCACCGGAGTCGCCGCCTCCCCGCCAAGCCTCCTCCACCTGGAGCTCTGAACTGGGGTCTGTTTACTGACAGCTACTGCAGCGTGACGCGGGAGACGGGGAGGAGGCCTGGCTGTCCCTGTGCAGTGATGACATCTGTCTGGAAA
This sequence comes from Tamias sibiricus, assembly GCA_025594165.1. Lineage (NCBI taxonomy): Eukaryota > Metazoa > Chordata > Mammalia > Rodentia > Sciuridae > Tamias > Tamias sibiricus. The sequence continues at coordinate 4,345,953 of CM046658.1, read as the reverse complement.
CCAGAGGCACCGCCAGAGGTCTGGAGAGTGGGAACCAGGGAGGGGAGCGCAGCATTCCCGGCACGGCTCCGCAGCGCACGCGCGGGCACCCCATCAGCACAGAAACAAAACCATCTCGCTCAAGAGCCATCAGCAAACAGAGGCCCAGACAAGCAGCCCAGGTCCCTCAGGCACAGGCTCCCCAAACGCCCTTCAGACCAAGCCTCCCGACAGCGTTCACAGCCAAGTGCAAAAGTGCTGACTGCTCCGAGGGCGAGCCCAGCGAGGCAGGCGCTCCCACGGCGCCTCCGGCAGAGGGAAGGCCAGGCAGCGCTGGGCAGGGCGGAGCGAAGCAGGCTCAAGCGCGGGAACGCCCGGGCGGCGGGCACTGCCAGGAGGGCGCCCGGGCACCCTCCGCCATCCAGCGCGTTCATCTCAGTTTACCCTGGGCCAGTCCCTTCCTTGAGGTCGTCTGCTTTGAGAAAATGTCCAGGGTCTAAGTGCAGATCAGCCCACAGCACCCGGAAGCACCCCCCTCTGTCATCTTAGTTCCTGCCCCGGGTGGCAGCCCCCCCAGGAAGGTGGCCGCAGGTCCGCTCCTGGGGCTGAAGGGACGACTCACCTGCCTCCGGGCGGCTGCTTGTTAAAAGGGCCACAGGCTAGTTATTAGGGATCTAAGGATCTGGCGCAGCGGCGTTTCATTAGGGAGTGTCACTGCGGAACGTCAGAAGCACTCGGTGAACGAGGCAGTCCCACAGGGTCGGCTTGGAGGCGGCGAGTGCATTAGTTCTATTAGGGCATTTTCGTCTCGGGGAAGCCGCTGAATTATTCACGATCGCTGCTTCCCCTGAAAGCTCGGGAAGTGAGTTTCTGCGATGCAGCCTGGCACGGCCGGCTCCTGGCAGGCAGGGTCGGGGTGTAGCACAGGTGGGGGTCCTGCCCTCCTCCCCTCCTCCCTGCCCCCACCACTGGTTGCCAGAGGTGCGGGCTCTCGGAGCTGCTGGCGCGGTGGCGGGGCAGGCTGTGCTACTTGTTGTTTCAGTGCGACGCGGCTTGCCACTTGCGCACCACCCGCCTCAGGAGTGTGCTTGCCATCCTCCTGGCATGTGACCACACCCACGGCGGAGGGCGAGTGTGGCGAGGCCTCCCCTTGGCACCCGAGCACGCCCCCAGGCAGGCTGTGCCACACTTGGCATGTCTGACGCCGGGGGTCCTGGGGGTCTGGCATTTGGACACCGCACCCCACGCCTCCAGGCAGGCAGGGCGGGCCCTCTTCACAGCACAGGTCCTGCCCTGGGCCCAGGGTGTGACCCCTAGGGCACCACCAGTTGCCCTCCTGGGGACTCCACAGCTCTGTGGCCTTCGGGACAGTGCTGGAGTTCTGGGGCAGACTGCGTCATTGTCCCCACCCCTGTGGCCCTCAGTATCCGCGACCTTTGCCATGTGACTCCTAGTTCCTCCCACAGGTGGGGGGTGGCATTGTCCTGCCCTTTGACTCTGAGGGGGGTCGTGGTCACGAGGCTGGCCGTGAGCAGGAGTACCAGTGCTCTGGTCCCATGTCTCTAAGGGACAGGGCCCACTCTGTTTCTCCTCTGGCACTCCCACCATGGGGACAACGTGCCTGGCCAGGCCTGGTTAAGGAGGCCGAGAGGATAGGGGACGCCGGGGCCACCTGCAGCCTGGAGACACACCCAGTCCAGCCTAGCCCGGGGCAGCTGACGGCAGTCAACCCACAGACGTGCCAGCAGCAGAGCTGGGCATGGTGACACACTCTGTGATCCTGGCCCAGGAGGCCAAGGCAGGAGGTTGCTTGTTTGAGATCACACTTGCAATTTAGTGAGATCCTGTCTTAAAACCAAACCAAACCAAACAGACAAAAAACCCCCCCAAAACAAGGGCTGGGGTGTGTAGTTCAGCAGTAGAGCATCGTGGGTTTAATCCTAATATGGGTTTAATCCAAATAAAAAATAAAAAAGTCTGATTGGACAGATATACAAGCGAGCGAGAGACGGCAGTTCCTGCCTGGCGCTGTTCTGGGTTGATGCTACGGAGCAGCGGGTGAGTGCTGGCTGCCCCAGGCCACTCCCTTACCAGTCTGGGAGCTGCTCAAGTGCAGGTGCCTCCCTGAACGCTCTGCCCAAGAGAGGGCCGGTCTTAAAGAACTCCAGCAGCTCTCTGATAGTCATGCTTAGTGCCGGGTGACAGGGGGGCCCCACTTGGAGTGGCACTTGTTAAAGATCCCTCCCCTTTGAAGTCATCCTCAGAGGCCCCACCTGAGCATCCGCGTGGGGAACAGCATTGGAGACCCAAAGAACAGGGTGGCGGGGACCTGTGGGCACGGGAATGTGGACCGAGAGGCTGTGAGGGAGTCTTCAGAGCTTTCCCTCGGGGAGGGAAGGCCTCCAGAGGACGGGGGTGCTCCCGGGGTGGGTAACTGGACGAGCCTGTGGCCCTTGCTCTGAGGCCAGCGAGTGGTGGGCAAGATTCTGTTACCGGGCCAATCTCCGTGGCCCCCATCATGGCGGGCCCTCTGGGCTGGCCAGGGTGCAGCTGGGGTTTTTCTGCCTGTTGCTCTGACTCCTGCCCTTGCTCCTGGGCTGAGCTGGCTCCCTGGGGGTGCAGGTCAGGTGTGAGTGGGGTTTCACTGGTCAAACCTTCTGGGACCCACCCCGTACATTCACTAAGGTATTACGCAATACAGACATACGTGACGATAGAAGCATTTGTCCAATAAAAGCATTTACAAGCCCAAATTCAGATACAGTTATTTCAGGCAAAAATCTCATCTAACCAAAATTTCAGTAGATGCAAAGGGTCAGTCATCTCTTTGAAGCTCCCTGTAAGGAATGAGACCTCACAGGAGCACTGTGTGCCCAGGTCCATGGTCAGGTCAGAGGCGCTGAGGCCACTGGGTGGAGGGGGAGGCCGTATGGAAATCCAGCAGAGACCCTGGCACCCACAGCCCAAGACTCCCCCTGCACCAGTAGGGCACCCCCGGCTCCACGCCTGGCGGCTGTGTACAACACTGGGAGCTGGTTCTGGACAGAGAGACTTCCAAGGCCTGCAGGCCAGGCAGTGGCAACACACACAGGGACTGGTCACCAAGACCCCCACCTCCCCACCGTGCTGAGGCTGCAGACCCCGCTGACCCCGGGCTTTAGCACAGCCCTAAGATCTTGCTTCCCAGACTTGGAGACCCTCCAGGAAGTAGCATGAATCTTCTTGCCTGCTTACTGGTGAGGCAGGCAGCCCAGAGGAAGGGACAGACAGGACCCTGCTGGGCCACACGCCTGGACCTCTTGATGCCACATCCCTCTGGGCCCAGTCTCTTGCTGGGCAAACACCTGGTTTCTAATTTGCCAACGGGGAAGCACAACAGGGGATATGACACGGTCCACCCTGACCTGATCCAAGCCACTGCACACCCTAAGAAGGCACCATCTCAATGGACCCAAGAGCTCTGCAGGTATCAGCCCAGGTCCCCAGGCAGAAGGGAGAACGCAAGGGCACGGGCTCTCCAGGGAGCCTGGGGCCTGGTGACCTTGGCTGCGGCAAGGCGGCCATCTGCCACTGGTGAGTGTGGGGCTAACGAGAGGTCTGCTGAGAGCAACGCAGCCCAGAAGTCCATTTGCTCAAACCACAGCAAAACTTCTAGGAGACTCACGCGTCACTAAGGCTACCGCACATTTTGTGTCAGGCATTACATATGTTCTGTGGGCGGGTACTGAGAGAGGCAGAGCCCTGGTGTAACCTGTGTGTGGGCACAGTCCTCCCACCCACTCCCCGGCCTGCAGCTCGCTGTAGTCAAGAGAAAACAAAGAACTCATTACCTGTAAAACTGGAGCTGTCTTTTGGGGCTCCCATACCTAGTACTTCGGACAGCAATGGAGAAAAGAGAAAAAAAGAGAGGAGAGAAGATAGTCCAGAGTTGGCATCAACCACGGACAGGTGCCAGCACAGAATGCATCTCCAACACCCTGCAGGCCTGGCCCGCCCCCTCCGCCTGCTGGGGGATGCGCCCGGGTACCAAACACTCCGCAGCAGCGCCACCCAGTGGCCACAGAGGCAGGGCCGAGCCCCATCTGTCTAGACGCGCAAGGGGCCTGCACCTGCCCTTATTTCCCCCGGTAAATCTCCGGGTGAGAGTCTGCGTGGACTTCAGTGTGCTTTAAAAGAGTGTTAGAAACCCTCTAGTCGAGAGGTCAGCCGGCTCCTTGTGGCTCCTGAGTCCTCTTCAGGACAGACATCACTTTCCCTGGGGCTCCCGCAGATCTGGGCACTGGCTCAGGCCCTAACAGCTGTCTAGGAAGGTCCCACTGCTCAGGTGCCAAGACAGGCTACTGCGGCCACAGGGACACTGCCACTGGGGCTCTCTGCCCAAGTCGGCAGCTCTCGCCCAGCTGCCCCCTACTGTTCAGGGCTGCCTGCTGCGCAGGCCACCCCCAGGACTGGGTTTGGAAGTGGCCTCCGTGGAGGAGGCCAAGTTGCCCTGGGAACATCTGGCTGCCCATAGCCTCTCCAGGGTTGGGGAATAGGCAGATGTGGCTCCTGTTTGTGAGGTCGTGGGCAGGGGGACGTGTGGGGCCACAGGGGCCACAGGAGCCGTGACTTGTGAGACATGGAAGACGGGAAGGGCCTCCGCTCACCACCAGGCCTCTCTGTTATCCTCGAGGGGAGCACTTTGGAAGTCAGGGACCAGAAAGTAATCTGTCCTGGCTTGGTGCCACCTGCAAAACCTTTGCTTTTTCTTTCCCATTTTGGTTTTCAAGAGCCTCCCTTCCCTCCTTGGAGAACGGCAGCACGTGTGCTGCACAGCCCTGCAGGCCCAGCTCAGTCCTTCCCACCTCCTGAGGTAAGGGTCTTGGCCTCAGGGACCCGCGCCCAGGGAGGGGGTGGGGTGGGAGTCACCTGTAGACCATCCCGGGGGAGCCCGTCTGCCGCAAGGAGTGCCGAGCCGGGGAGGAGACTGTGGTCGATTCTGGATACATGGAGCTGGCCTCAGTGGTCCTGACCTGCTTGCCTTTTCACGGAGGGAAAGTTCTGGAAGAAAAGCAAAGTGGGTGGTGGGGGGGGTGGTTACAAAAGATCAACCACATTCGTCCAGGAGCTCCTACGATCCTAGAAGCCCGGAGGCTGCCTGTGCTCGCCGTGCATTTGTGTGGGCTGATGATCAGGGGCCGTGACTCTGAAAGGGCCCCCTCCACCATTCCCACCTGACCTGTCACAGGGACCCGGCTTCTCTGAGATGACAGGTTCTGCCACCCTGCAGGAAAGGAGGGTCTGTGCTTCTCAGCCAGTCTCCCTCCCAGGAAGGGCACTGCTGCCACCTAGAGTCACCCTCACGCTTTCCCTTGGCCCTGCCTCCAGCCCGTGCCAGCCTCTGCACTGCCGTGAGCCTCTAAGAAGACTGCTGGAGGCCCCCAGTGAGCTGGCTCCCGGGCCTCCCTCTCTGTGCAGCCCCCTGCCCTTGAGTGTGGCTGGGTCTGGTGACTTGCTCCCACACAGGAGCTACAGCAATCTGGGGCTGTCACTTCTGTGATTGGGCGGCACAGACTGTGACTTCTATCTTGCTAGTGACTCTCCCTCGATGGCTCTGAAGAGCAAGCAGCCATGTGGGAGAGGCCCATGTGGCAGGAACTGAGGGTGGCCTCTGGCCTGCAGCCAGAGGAGCCGAGGCCTCAGTCCAACAGCCCACGAAGCAGGGAACCCTTCCCCGGCCGAGCCTTCCCATGGCTGTCCAGTGTGAGGTCATCTGTTGCAGCACCAGCAGGCGATGAATGGGCCTTCACCAAAGGCCACGCCCATGCCCCGTCGGGGCCTTTGCACCAGCAGCTCCTTCTGCTTGGTTGTCATGCACTAGGGTCCCCTTACAGCTCCCAGTGCTCTGGCTCTCTCTGGATGGGGGAAGTCTCCCTCACGACTGTGCCTCTGTGTCTACTATAGACCCCGGCTTCTGAAAGGGTGAAGGTCCCTGACCCAAATTCACATGGGCCCTCTCCCACGGGCAAAGGGATCAACACACAGCCCCGTCTACTGCAATAGACCCCTGAAATCGGCAGTGCCAGGCAGCCCATCGGGGGGACTTTGTCCATCCCACGCTTCCTTTCTCAGACAGACACCTCCTGTCCCCAGGAAGTGTCCTCCTTGGAATACTCTCCGAGGCCCGCTGGTCAAAGCAGCTCGGGTTTAGGTCCCGCTTGCAAGTGGGGGCTCTGAGTGAGGGGCGTGAGCCCGAGCGTATGTTCCTGCTCAAAACACGGCGACAGAAGGTGCAAGGAGGACGCGCCATAGACGCCACCGCGGGAGGAGGGACGGGTTGGGGATGGTTCCCTGAGATGGTTTTTAAGGAACCTCATTTGGAACTCAATGATGAAATGAAATAAAAATGCACTAAAATCTTTAAAATCAGAGCAGCGGGTGCTTGGCTGATACTTGCTCCCCCGGGGTGCCACGTGGGATCCTGGCAAGCCTCTCCCCGGCCCCTCTGTGCCCCTTCACACGGCCCTGGTCAGTGGACACACCAGGCCTCCCTGTCACCTCTCCCTTTTAGTCTGAGGGTCCTTCAGGGCCACCAGCACTCAGAGGCACCAGCCAGATGCCCATCTGCCCAGGTCCACGCAAGAAACTGCTCACTGGCGCACGAGCAGGATGTGACGCGGCGCCCAGGGCTCCGAGGTGCCGCTCCGTGGGCCCAGGCTGGCAGAACTTCCTCAGTGCTGCTGCCCCGGCCTGGGGGCAGTCGAGTCCCTGTGGACGGGAGCCACAGGGCCTCCAGGGCAGTCTCTCCTCTGAGCCCATCCGCGGCTCACACATCTCAGCCCCTTAGATGACTCGGAAGCGTGAAATCACACCGTCTTACCATGGTCATTAAAAAGCTGTCGCTAAAACTGATGATGCTGAGCTTTAAGTCAGAGTTCCTCAGTGCATAAAGTGCTGCCCAGCCCTGTTGGGTGCAGGGGCTGGGGGCCGCCAGCTGAGCAACGCTGTCCCAGGCCCTGAAGCACACCCTGTGGGAAACCATGGCCATAGAGCAGAGGGTGCTGCAGAGGGCCAGCCACTGGAGCTGTCCCCAGGGATCACACGGAGGACAACCAAAGGGGAGCACGGGGGCAGGATGGAGGCCTGGACACCTGTGCCTTAACCAGGTGCGTAGCCTGCCCCACACCCATTCTCCCTGGCAGCCCGGGGTGGCACTCAATGTGGGCTAACTTCCAGAATTCTAGAATCACAAACCCAGCTTCACTCGAACTGGTGCTAATTCCACAGATGTGGGTGGGGCCGGGAATTTGCCAATTCTACTGAGTTCCCAGGCAGCATAGATGCCGCTGCCCAGGGACCATGCTTGAGGACCACTGGCTCGGAGACGAGGCCCTCCCCCGGTGCCTGGGGGTCAAGTCCAGCCTGCTGCCTACCTTGGCAGATAAAGTTTTATTGGCACGTCTCTGTGCCCACTTGTTGAAGGACGGTGCCCTTCTGTGCAGGGCTGAGCAGCTGCAGTGGAGACTGTCGCCGGCAGAGCCCGCAGTGCTCACCCTCTAGGCTTTAGAGATGCCACCATGTGGGGAGGCCTGTGCTGGGCTGCTGTGCCCACCCAAGGGGCCCACCATTGATGCACCTAGTCAGCCCCCTCGAGGGTGCCCTGCAGCAGGGTCTTCCTCTCACAGAGTGTAGCCTTCTGCATGGAATGGGTTCCTCCCATCTAAAAGGCAGCTAGGACCCACTTCTTCTCCATCATTGGAGAGAATCTTCTATTCACCGGGGATTTGTTGCCACCTGAAGTGATGGCCGCTTGGAGCAACGAAGCCGTGGGAAGTTCAGAGGCGAACTGGAAACAAACAGCTTCTTATTCTGATAACTTTTGTCTCTGGCTCTAACAACGACTAACATGCACCACACACACCACCAAAAAATGGCACAGACCCGATCAACAATCTCGGCTCAAGTTCCTCGAGATTCCAGGCCAAGTCCCGCGAGATCCCGGGCCAAGTCCCGTGAGACTACGGAAGGCGGCAATGCCCAAATCTCCATGGCCCATAGTCAACCGCAATTTAAGCCATCTCCCCAAACAGGGCTCCTGCAGGGATTTCCTCAAGAACGTATCTCCCCTTGTCTGCAGTTCCACCCCTCCTCCGGCTCCGGCAGACTCCGAGCAGTCCTCGGCCTCCCTCCTCTGCCGCGGGACCCCACACCCTCTGGGGCGTCTCGTGCTCTCCGTCCGCTCCTTCTGTCCCACGCTGCTTCCTGCTCATCTCTGACTTTGGTGGCTGCCCAGGCTCTGGCGGTGAACATGTTTGCAGACCCCTGTCTCTGTCTCCACCCCGTCACCCCCTGCACCCAGGGTTGTTTATGGGCTGCTGAGCATCCTCCGTGAGGATGTGCACTGAGATCCTCAGATTCAGCTCCTGACGGGCCCTACCTGCTGCCCTGCTCTTCCCATGACCGGAAAACCCACGGAGTCGGAGCACCCTCCTCCTGGGAGCTTAGTTCAAGTTCCTGGGGGTCACCCAGATTCCCGCTTCCCCTCACACACCTGCCTCATCCACCCCTAGACCAACCCCCTGGACCAATTCTCCTTGGCAGCCCTCCTCCCCAGCTCAGGCCTCACGCCAGCTTCCTGCCTGGTCTCCTGCGTGCCGCAGGAGCAAGACTGACCCTTTCAGATCACATTCTAGATCAGGGTGCCACTTTGTGCACAACTTCCGATGGCTTTCATTCTATCCAAAGTAAGACCCAAATCTCAGCCCTGGCCTTGGGGCAGCCCCGTCCGCCCCAGTGCCTCTCCAGCTCCACCCCGAGCCGTGGCCTTGCTCCCTCTGCTCAGCCACACTCCCTGGGGATCCTCCAGCCCAGCTGTCTCTTCTCAGCGATCCCCCACTCCTCTTCCTCCCACCTGACTTGGCCTCTGACCCCTGAGGTCTACGTGGTCCCTGCCTTTTCCTCTGTCTACCGAGGTCCCCGTGGACACCATGTCTTCCACGAGCCCTGTCCTCTTGTGCTATTTTCTCCCCTCCAGATTATCACCTGCTCTGTTCCTGAGAGCTCACTCACTCGTCCTGCTCTCGATCGCTGTCCCCACCCAGGTGCCGGCTGGGGCAAAGCAGGGGGTGTTGTCTGTGATGTTTCCGTGGCAGACACTCGAGAGGAGTTTGCTGAGTGGATGAGTGAACGACCACGGCTCAGCCTGCTGGAGGCCCGTGGACAGCGTGCAGGAGGGGGATCTCAGGTGGGGGCCTGTGTTCCTGAAGGTGGCATGCCACTCCTGGGCTCCGGGGTGGGGATGCGCCACATGCCCGGGGATCAGGGCAGCCTCCTCGGGAGGGTGCAATGCCAGCTCTGTCCAGTGGGGCTGCTCAGCGCAGCTGCAGGTGGAGGAAGAACAGCTGCCACTTAGGAAGTTCTCCGGGAGGACACCTGTCCCACCCCAGCCCCTTGCCTGGACTCCCAGAAGTGCTGACCCTGAGGTCAGGCTCCCTCTGAGCCAGGAGCCAACCCCCACCCCCAACCCCCGGTCCACAGCCACAGGGGGTGCTGGACTCACTCTGAAGACTACTGGTCTTGTCCATTTGGAGGTGGGGGCATAGCACAGCCCACCCCCTCTGCCACCTCACAGGGGAAGGGAGGGGCTGATGAGGTTCCCACAGCCTCTGCTTTGCATTCAGGATGCAGGATGCACGGACAGAGCCAATCTGCCCAGAGCCCACCTCCTGGCTCTGCAGCTGCCACGATCCAATCAGGAACGACTGCACCTACCGAGCAGCCAATCCCCACGAAGCCAACATCCTAGTGGGGATGCTGCGAATACCAGCTCGGCACAGCGGCTCCCACACCAGAGGGAGGCAGGCAGAGCTAAGCTGGGTGTCCCTGGGTCCCCTCACCCCTAGGGCTCAAGGCTTTAGAAACTATCTCACAACCTACCCACCCAGGAGTGACGGGGTGGGGTGGGGGGCTGGGTTTGGGATCTTGGCTGGAGGTTGAAGTCTGGGTTCTGCCCATCTCCTACTTGGTCTCTGGTGACCTTGAGCAGCTCTCCCTGGTTTATATTTGGAGGAACCAAGGCTCGGAGCTTTACAAAGCTCTGCTCAAACTTTTTGCACAGAATCAAAGAGAAGCAGCGTGTGAAAATGCTTTGAGCCCAGAAGGAAAGATGTTAAATGAATGCGTGCTCTGTCCTGTGCGGGGTCGACCAGCAGGGACAACAGGTTGGGGAGGAAGGTTGGGGAGGAAGGTCGGGGAGGAAGGTCGGGGAGGAAGGTCGGGGAGGAAGGTCGGGGGCTCCACAAGGCACTTCTCCCTTCTCTCTGTCTTATTTTGAGAACTTTCAAACTTCAGAAAAGTTGAAAACAACCAGAATAGCAATAAACACCCGCGCACTCTTCACCCTAAGCACCAAAGGTTTACATTTTCCTACCTGCACGAGCCCTCTCTTCCCTCTGCTTTCCCTACCTTCCATGTAAACGTGTGCACGCGTACACACACACACACACACACACACACACACACTCTCTCTCAAACCATTTGAAAACAAGCAGCCATATCCAGAGCTTCATCTGTGACCTCAGCAACATCTTCTGAGAACTTTGTCTTACACAACCACAACATCATGATCATACTTAAGATAACAAATTCGTAGCCGGGCGCGGTGGCGTACGCCTGTAATCCCAGCACTTTGGGAGGCTGAGGCAGGAGGATCGCGAGTTCACAGCCAGCCTCAGCAATGGCGAGGCACTTAGTAACTCAGTGAGACCCTGCTTCTAATTAAATACAAAAAAAGGGCTGGGGATGTGGCCCAGTGGTCAAGTGCCCCTGAGTTCAATCCCCGGTACAAAAAAAAAAAAAAAAAAAAGATAACAAATTCACTATCACCCAATGTATGAGTTCTATTCTGATTTCCCAATTATTCCATCTTGTTTTAGACTTAAAAAAATATCCCAGATCCAATCAGGACCCCCACCCCGGCACTGCTACCTCTCCAGCCTCTCCTAACCTACAAACAGCACCCCGCCACTTACCATCTTTTCATTTATATTTTTCATGACACAGAGGTTTTGGAAGGTTCTGCCCATTTATCTTGCAGACTGCCCCTCGGTTTTGATCTGCCTCATTGCTGCCTGGTGATTAGATTCAGCACTCTTGGTAGCATGGTTGTGTCCCACGCATCCAACCGGGAGGCGTGCAGATGAGCTTGCTCCTGTCAGCGAGGCCAGGTCCCATCACTTGTCAGAGGGCATTCACCAGGAACGGCTCGTGCCCTTCTTTGTCATTAACCAGGAATCAAGGAGGGTTGGTTCTCTGAGGGTGTGTGAATATCTGGGTCCTATTTTCTCAACTGCTGCTTTTCCTAAAAGGCCAAATGTGTTGCTGGTTTGGGCCCTGAGTGCAGAGTTAGTGGGAGGACAGGAGGTCTAGTTCAAATGGAAGGAAAACACAAGGTGGGTTCCTGGAGGCCTCAGACTGCCGTCAAAGCCGGCTCCAGGAGGACCTCACTGTTCAGACGCCATGGGGCCTGGCTGAGGGCCCCTGAGCCCTCCCCAGCTGCGTTGCTCTGGGTCCTGGGCCCCGGGGGCAAGCCTGGGATTGGCTGTCAGACTTGGGGCTAGCAGTCTTCTGGGAAAGTTGGACCTGCCACATGATTTTAGGCAAGGACAAGAACCTTACATACACAAGGAGGGAGGGCGGCAGACTGGACAGGACACTGCAAAAGACCCAGGGTCACAGAAGACCCAGGCAAGGAGCCTGAGATGTGTGGGCTTCTCACGCTCTCCAAGCCTCAGTTTCCTCATGTGCAGGACAGGGGCCTGGCCTACAGGACCCCAATTTCTTTAGTGGACTAATGACGCCTCATTATTCTGGGGACAGATGCCAGGTGTTACAGCGGGAGCTGGGAGAGGCTCCCTCTCTGATTCCTTCCACCTCAGCAGTGGAGATGGGATCTGCAGCCTGTTGGGTGACAGGAGCTACTTGGGAAGAATTCAGTGCACCGAGGACAGAGGTCAGTGAACGGACAGTGCAAGCCAGGAAACCACAGGGAAGGCCAGGCCTGTGTCCAGGAATCAAGGCAGAGACTCAAGACAATACCAGATGCTTTCTGGACTGGCCTGGTTGGTGGCTAAGCTGCTCTGATGTCCTGGCTGGCTGAGCTGCGTGAGAGGAAGGTATAAGGTTGAGTCAGTGACCCAGTGCCTCCCTTCTCCTGGGACCCAGGCTCTTTGCCGTGTGACACACACACAGTTGGTGGAGTGCACTCCAGGCCCTGCTTGCTGTGGCACTGTGACTCACTTGGCCAACAGGAGAGCACAAGGCAGTTCACCATTCGGCCTTGTTGGAGACTTGTTCTTGACTCCCTGACATCATCAAGGGACACACGCTGCAGAACGCCTGCCACTTGGCCTGACTGGGTCCCCTGTGACACGGAGCCAGCCCTGCTTCCCTCCCCCTCTAACGTGTGGCGGACAAATGCCCCCTGTGAAGGGATCACTCAGAACAAGTCACAGAGCTTCCCCTGGCCCTCCAGGGAGCCAGTGCTGCCAGGAGGCCACCTGCAGGGCCGTCCTGGCTGACGTGAAACTGGCTATGGAGAGCGGGGACCTGCTCCGGGGGCTGGGGAAGGCCGTGCACCTGCCTCGCTGCGGTGAGCTCTGGAGGAGGAGAGGGTGCGGCCGGCGGGCACCTCCTTTAGCACGGGCTCTTGACCCAGGCTCGGTCCTCTGAGCGCTGGAGGGGACTCTTTCTAACCCAAGACGCTGCCTGAGCTATCACACACTTCCGTCCTCTTCTAGGGCTGGTGACAGGGTCCCATTCTCTTTGGGTGACCCAGGAGGACCACTCCAGGTGCTGGGGAGGGGGCAGGGCCACCAGGGGGTCAGATCTGGGCTCTGGTGCTGGCCCTGGGCTTCAGTCCTGACTCTGCCGCCCGCTGGGCCATAGGAGCTGGGACGGAGGCTCTGCCTGAGGCCTGGGTGCGCCTCCTTCCACAGGCCCCGGCGCTGTCGGCTCCCCAGAAGGGCTTCCTTTTCCTCCTGTACTTGCTCTGGCGACCGCTCTCCTTGCTGCTCTCCACTTCCTGTCGGAAGGCCCGCTCCCTCCCTTTCCCAGAGACAGGCTAATCTTTTGTAAACGTGACCAGCCACCCTGCTCATGGTGTCGCGGTGGCCCCTCTGGGACTTGGCTCTCTGTGGCTGCGTCCCAATTCTGAATCGTCCTGGAGGCTCAAGTCTCCACGCGGCCAACCCCTGGGCCATGGGGGACTTCAGAGCAATGACCTCGTATGCACTGAGGATTGCCACGTGGCAAGGACCCATCGCTGGAAAAAGGCCAGCCCTAGGACCAAGGGAAGGGGCCCTGGGAGGGTGGGCACCCGGAGGCCATCTTGAAGGGCAGCCTCTGCAGCACCAGTGGTGGACTATCCCCCAGGTTGACCTCTGTCTTCACGTTTCCTGTGGCGCGTCTACTCCGCCAGGCAGGGACCTGGTCTCTGTTCGCTGACGTGTGTCCCGGAGCCCAGGGCAGCCCCAGAGCAAGGCAGCGCTCGGTGAACGTGGACTGAGGGACCGAGAGGACGGGGCTCCAGCCTCAGGGCTTGGGCTGGGACTGCCGCCCCTGCGGGTTGAGCTGAGGCCCTCGATGAACCTGGTGCCTCTCAAATGCTGGGAAACCGCCCTGCCAGACCCCTGAAGTGTCTGCCGTGACAGTCGCATGGCCAAAGGCTGCGGAACCACGGTGCTGAGAGTGGGCCTCCTGGAGGGACAGGAAGAGGCGTGACCACTGGAAACCACAAGTCACGGAGGGTGCTTGTGTGACACGCCCTTCCTCCCTGGAGAGTCAGGGGCCCCTCTGACAGGAGCCCACTCCCCTCGTGAGCTGGGCTCTTGCTGAAGCTGGGTGCACTGGGTCGGTTCTGCCCGTGGGTGACAAGCACAGAGTGGCCATAAGGGTGCCCGGAGGGTCTGGAGGTCAACATGGCCCTGTCAGCACCTGCCAGAGCTTGCCCAGATCAGGCTGGGGGTGTGGGGGGAAGAAGAGTGGAGAGGTAACCCGGGGCCAAGGTAAACTCCTGAGGCCTGAGCCCGGGGCTTGCGGCTCTGACAGTAAACAGCGTGGATTTCACGTGATTCGGGCAACAGAAGAAGCCTCCGGACCCAACCACAGAGCTCGACACAAAGACCACTGGAGGGAGCATTTGATAACGCATCTATCTCATCGATGCCTCATGAAAACCATTTAGGAAGATCATAAACTAAAACCCTCGAGCTAACCTTTTCAAAGCAACATCCAAATGCCAGTTTCCTGACAACAACCAACAAAGCAGCCCTGCACAGGACCCCAGGTCTAGCCCCAGGCCCAGCCTCTTGCAGGGACAGTTCACAGTCACATCTCATTAGTGCTGCAGTAACTAAGGCCAACTCCCCCAGCCCCGTGTTTAAATGCCTTTCCCTCACACAGCAGAAGCCCACCGAGACCCATGCCCGACCCACGGCCTGCCCGCTGGAGCGGGAGCCCTGCTGCTCGTGGCCCTGGCTTGCTGGCTGGGTCAGGGCCAAGGCCCCAGGCTCAAGAGCCCCCCCCCACCAGAGGGCACTGAGGCTCAGACCCCAGCCGGCTCAGCATCCTGTCCTGGAGGAAGGGACCAACTGCTCGGCAGCTCCCTGCCCCCACACCTGCCCTCCCAGGATTGTCCTCAGAACCCAGAGCAGGTCCAGACATCCACTGAGGAGCTGGGTCCCAGGTGCAGGGCCTCCCGGCTCCATCTTGCCTCCTGGCCACCACAGGTGGCAGCGTGTGGTGCCGTGCAGGGGTCGCCTGGCACCGGTAGAGGGGACTCCAGCACCGTGTGGCAGTATGTGTGCTGCAGCAACTTGGGATGAGCTGCAGGGTTCTCACCCACGGTCCCCATCTGGGACCCTATAACTGCGCGCTCAGGCCGTGTGGCCCCCCTTCGGCCATTACTCAATGCACACACAGGGTACTGTGGCGCCCCACGTGGATGGCGATGAGCAGCCTGCACCCCGCTTCCCCCACCACACCCACACCCCACACCCATATCCTGCTGGGGGAAGTGGGGGAGAGGGCAGAGGGGGCAGCCATGTTCGCCAGGAGGGCCCTGCCCTCTCCCGTGCACAGCGACCAGGGCCCCGGGGGCCGCAGGCTGTCCCTCAGGGTGGACCTGCAGTGGGGAAGGGTCTGGAGGGCCTCCACCCTTACCCTGCTCCGCGTCAGCCCCAAGGGCAGAGGGGGGCAGGGGACGGGAAACATGTTGTCAAGGGAGGCCCTTGCTCTGGAGGTCCCCGGCCAGGGCTTCCCCGAGAGGACAGATGGGCAGGCCACTCCAGGGGCCACCGGGACGGCTCACAGCTCTCTGCCATCTGCCTGCCACCCTCTCTCCCATGGAGGGACAGGGGCGGCCCTGCAGGGGTCTTGATCACCCTGTGTCTCCCCCTCTTGGCCCAGGGGTGAAAGCAGACACCGTGGAGAACTGTCACGGTCAGACACCTCGCGGTGGAGTGCCACTGTGCCTGCCCTGAGCAGTGGCTGGTGTGTGTGCGTGTCCTAGTAGGTGGGACAGGAAGCCGCACAGGGCCACCAGGGGCCTGGGTCGGGCAGGGCGTCTGCAGGAACAGCTTCCCTCTGGGCTGTGTCCATCCTATGGGGGATGGGCTCTGGTCGGGGACACATGGGGGCACCCGAGCCTTGCTAGGGAGCAGACACAAACCCGTCCTGGGAGGCACGATCCCCGAAGCACCCTGGTACCTGCTCCTGAGCCGGAATGCCAGTCGGGACCATGTTCCGTGCGTCTGTGGCGGAAGGTGAAGTCACTGCTCTCTGCACAGCAAACCGCCCGGGACCACAGGCCCAACAGGAAGTTGGCGCGGCCTGTGCCAGGGCCCCACAGCGCTGCCTCTGCACAGCGGAGGAGCCTGGCAAACCAGGGCCCGTGGGTGCCAGGGTGTGGCCTCTGGTTCCAGCACCCTGACCCAGGTGGGAAGGCCCCGGGCACCACCAACCTTCCTGGCAGTGTAGCAGCAGGGGGAGGGGGAGGAGGGGCAGGGAGCACAGATGGGCAGGATAGGGGCACACCCTGTCGTGTCCCCACCCTCCTGCTCATGGTGACCCCTCCAGGAGGGAGGCAGACCTGCCCGTCAGTCTGGGAGCCCCTTTCTCAGGGCAGGGAGGAAAGGACAGCAAGCAGCCCTGGGAAGGGGCACTGCCGCCACCTTGTGGTGCAGATGACCACCCTGAGAGTCCGGGGACTCAGCTGCACGGCTGGGATTCGAACCCAGGCCTGGCTGACTCCACGGCTCTGCTCTGACCTACGAATGCCTACGCCGTGGGGCAGGGCCACCTGCCCGCTCCCGTCCCCTGCCCTACAGGGTTAGGAGCGGCAGGTGCAGGGCGATTCCTCACCACCCCCCTTACTCAGAGCTGGGCACTGAGCAAGAAAGCAGAGGCCTGGGAGATGAGCAAGAGGAAGAGAGGAGAAAGGGGGAAACTGGGGAGAGAGAGGGAGACACCAGAGGGAGGTGGAGGAAGAAGGGCCCATGTTGAGTCGAGTTGGGGTGCGCCGCCAGCCCTCACTGTGAAATTAAGGTCTTGGGCCGGAATATCGGATAGGCTCCCAGGCCACCCGGCCATGGCAGGCACCAGAGCCGAGGCTGCCCTGCTCCAGACTGGGGCTCTGTCCTCACACACATCAAGCGTCACTGCCCTGGAGCCCCCTGAACCTCTGACCCTGGACAGGTGACCCCAGATTGTCAGGGAGTGGGGCTGCAGTTATATACTCTGGTCCCAGCATAGAACATGTCTGTGAACACAGACTTCAGCCATGCTATCACAGACCACAGCGGCGACTGTGGAATCTCAGGGGCAGGAGAAAGCCCAACATTGCAGAGTGGACGTCTTAGGCTCAGCAGCTGCGATTTCAGACACACGGAACAGGCCCCGAACCTCATCTGCATTTCTGGCCCTTAAAAGTAAATTGTAATTCTTCATACACCTGCCAACTCTTTAATTAAAGTTACTTTGGGCCAGGGAGGCAGGTGACTGTCCAACGCTGGGTGACAAAGTCAGAAATACCTCATTTAAAAGACACTGTCGACAGTAAGAATAGTGCTGGGCATGGTGGTGCCTGGTTGTAATCCCAGAAGCATGGAGGCTGAGCAGGAGGACTGCAAGTTCAAGGCCAGCCTCAGCAACTTAGCCTGGCTCTGAGCAACTTAGTCAGTCCCTGTCCCAAACTAAAAAATAAAAAGGACTGGGGATGTAGCTTAGTGGTGAAATGTCCCTGGGTCAAATCCCTGGTACCAAAATAAATAAATAGATAGATAAATAAATATATAAATTCATAAATAAATACATAAAAAGGGTGGGAGATGTGGCTCAGTGGTTACGTGTCCCTGGATTCAATCCCTGGTATTGAAAAACAAGACAGAAAACAAAACAGTAAGAAAGGAGAAGATACTTAGAAATCCTATGTCTGATAGGGGTTAATATCCAGACTATACAGAGAAGTCCTGAAGCTCAACACAAGAAAAAACTGGGCAACTTGATTAGAAAATGGGCAGAGGACTAGAACAGATTTCTCCCAAAGCCAATGTGATAATAGTAAGCACATGAGAAGACGTTCAATGTCACCGATCACTAGGGAACTGCAAATCCAGCCACGATGAGATACTACCTCACACCCACCAGGCGGTACTGTTGAAAAACCTCCAGAAAATAGAAAGTGTTGGCGAGATGTGGAGAGGTCGGAACCCCTGTGTGCCCATTGGCTGGAATCAAAGATGGCGCAGCTGCTGTGGCAACGGTAGGGGGGGTCCTCAGGAATGTGGAAACAGAGCCACCACGTGGCCCAGAATTCCACCTGTGGCATCTCACCCTGCAGGAGCCCTGTTTGGGGAGATGGCTTAAATTGCGGTTGACTATGGGCCATGGAGATTTGGGCATTGCCGCCTTCCATAGTCTCACGGGACTTGGCCCGGGATCTTGAGGGACTTGAGCCGAGATTGCTGATCGGGTCTGCGCCATTTTTTGGTGGTGTGTGTGGTGCGTGTTAGTTGTTGTTAGAACCAGAGAGAAAAGTTATCAGAATAAAAAGGCTGTTTGTTTCCAGTTCGCCTCTGAACTGCTTCCCGCGGCTTCGTTGCTCCAAGCGGCCATCGCTTCAGGCGGCGACATCACCCTGAACAACTGAAAGCAGCAGCTTAAGGAGGTACCCGGTTCCTGGCAGTGTTATTCAGAAGAGCCCGACGTGACAATCCGAGTGTCCATCAGTGGTGGATAGTCAGTGGCTAGGCTGATGGGGCACGTCCATCCAGAGGAACATGACTCACCCTTCAGAGAGGCAGGGAACGGTGACACAGACCACCAGGTGGAGGGGCCTCGAGGGCATTAGCCAAGGAAGCCACCCCAGAGATGAACGCTGAAGGACTCCACTGATGGGAGGTCCTTAGGGACCCCGTGGAGCAGGGTGGCTGGGGTGGGGTGGGGAGGGGAGGGTGCCGTTCCATGGGACGGAGGTTCAGGTTTACGAGATGAAGAGCGGTCTGGAGGTGGGCGCTGGAGATGTCTGCACATCACGAATGTATTCCATACCATTCAACTGCCCCTTAAAACTGTTAAAATAGCAAATCTGGTGATGTATCTTGTACCACAGTAAAAAAAAAAAAATTGGGAAATAGAGGAAATGCTTCACGGAGCCTGCGGGCAGCTCAGCCTCTGCCCTCGTGGAGATGAGTATTCACTAGACAGCAAACCTGCCATGTATGTTTGTGGCAGGCCCATTTGTCACCTATGACCCCAAATTATCTCCAGGAGGGGTGGCCTGGGACACAGGGTGGATGGGGCTTCCGGAAGGTTCTATGTTCCTGATGTACGGAGACAGTCTGTCCTGGCGTGTTCCTGTTACGGACAGGGCAGGCACCAAGTTCTGCTTCCATTTCTAGCAGGTGGCGGGCAGCTCTGCTGGATTGGGGCCACATACAGGCTGAGGTGACACATGTCACCTCCTGGATCAACCTTGGGTGCTGCAGTATCCTGTCCCCTCAAGCTGACCCCAGAACCAGATTACGTGCCAGGCTGGTCTTGGGACCATCAGAAATCTCCTGCCAAGTGGGGCCTGCACGCAGCTCTTCTGGCTTCTGGGTACCGCTCCTTAAGGACCAGGCACTGAATAAATCCCGTTTGACGTGACTCGCGTTCCTCCGGGCCAGCACTGTGAGTGCGGCACGTCCCCAAGAGTTTTAAGAGAACTCGGTTCCGGGGACAGGCTCGAGCACGTGAAGCGGGAGCCCAGGCGCAGGGCTCAGGAGGACACGCGCTCCCTGGCAAGGCCCCGTGCTGGCGGGTCTTGATGCTGCCAGCCTCGGGAGCTCTGAGCAGCTGGTTCCACTGGGGACAGCCGGGAGGACAACAAGGCCCTTGTGTGTCGATCTGAGACGGGCTTCCCCACTTTCGCCCACTAGGGACAATAACGAATCAAGTCCCTCTGCGGTGTGACAGGACTTCAAGTGTCTGGGGACACCAGGCCTTGCTCTTCCTGCCCCACAGCGGGGCACTGTTCTCAGGGGTCTCTTCATTCTCCCGCCCGAGGGTTCTGCCTGACGCTAGCACAGTTCTCTTTGGCCGGCGCCTTGGATGTGTGGCCGTCACACCCAAGCCTTACGAAACCCTGCAGGCTGGCTTGGTGACTGTGCCCACGGCATGTGGAAGCTGAGAAGGGGTCATTTAGTTAGCTAGTGACTGGGAAGCAGGAATCCAAGGCTCCAGTGAGAGTCCAGAGCCGCACTGGTCAGCCGGCATTCAGTGGCCTCTCTGGTGAACATCAACACCCAGGCCACCCTCTTTCAAGGGTGCTTTCATTTGTCCACATCCTTCCTAAAACGACAGAGGCACCAGGACCCAGGCCCGTTGTCAGGTCAGCGGTGAGTGGACAGGGGAGGCCTCTGTCCTTGTTTGGGCCTGGGCCAGCAAATTGCTGCAGCCCAATGGCCAAATCCAGCTCATCGCTGTGAATGCTCAGCCCCCAGCTAAGAGAGGCTTCTACATTATAAAATTGGTGGAAAAAAAAATGAAGGAAGGTAGCATTTCATGATTCATAAAAAATCATATAGACTTCAACTCTCCGTGTCCACAGAGACATTTTGTTGGCAAACAGCCACTTGTCTTAGCTCAGACTGCTGTGACAAAAGACCAGAGATGAGGTGGCTCACACAGACACACTTCTCACAGTTCCGGAGGCTGGAAATGCAAGATTGAGATGGAGGTGCTGTCAGCTCGGTCCCTGGCGAGGGCCCCAAGGCTGAGAGCAGCTCTAGCCCGCCATGCAGGGCTCCACCTCGTGATCCCATGAATCCTAATCACCTCCCAAAGCCCCGCCCCTTAGAGCCGTCCATGGGGAGTTAGGGCTTCAACGCTGGGCTGCAGGGCACGGGCGCTCAGCACGTAGCACTTACATGCACGGTCCCTGGCTGCTGGCCTCTCACACCACGATGGCAAGGCTGGGTTCACACGCACCTCAGCTGCCGACGGAGTTGCAGTCTGATAAACCCCTCCTAACTCAAAAGTGTCCTATGTCGGAAAGGCCCCCAACACTCTGATAAGCTCATTACAAAGTGGAAATAAAAATCGTATGTTGGACAACCGCGGGGCAGGGGCAGTTTGAAGGGGCACTGAGTCGCAACGCAAGTCCAAGACGTGCACCACCAGGCGTTCTGCAGAGAAGACCTCGGCTCCCAGCCCCGGACAACACTTCTGTTCTCGGCCTGCTGGAAGGCCAGCCGCCGCCCTGCTTCATACACACCCTTCCCACACAAGCCCCTGCTCTGCCGCAGCCCAGGCCCCAGGCCCCAGCCCCACCTACCATCCTTGCTTCCTGGGCCTCGACTCTGGGTCTTCTCCTTGGTCTGTGTGCTGTTTCCATGAAGCAAGACGACCTGCGGGGAGCTCTGTCCTGGGCGTGCTCCTGGTCACTGGTATCTTGTCCACCCGCGTTGTTGACTTCCCAGCCAGCTCCGGGATTCTGTGGAGTTTTTCTTTGACAGCATCATAACCTCCTGCCCCGGGGATTTGACACGCTAATCCACTCTAATAACTGGTTCCCAGAAGGCAGACCCATTCCGGCGGCAGTGTGATTGTGATTGGTAGCATTTGGTCTGTCCCCATTCAAAACCTGGCTCTGGGGGAGGAGTGCGAATGTAGTAGACCCACTGGCCACTGCGTGGCCTCTTCCTGGGGCGAGGGGCATCCCGTGGCAGGGCCTGGTGTGTGCTCGGCAGTGACATCGCTGCTGTGTCCTCCTGCCCCCACCTGAGTGGCGTTGGGTGCGAGCGGTCCACAAAGCCTTCATGCAAATGCAGACCTTTGGTTTCAAAAGCTGCTAGTGTCACTCTGTGGGAGACACGTGCCCAGTGACACATTACATGAAATTTCAAGTGCTCAAGACGGGCCAAGTAGAAAGGCCAAAGCTAATTTTGTGCTTGGCTCTGTGGTCCGTGGAGAGGATCCCCTCCCTCGAGAGCCCTGTCGTCCTGGGGGTAGAGGCGTCACCATGGCCTGAGGTTTGAAATAGCTCTGCATGATTCACGGAAGCCGAGGGACATGGGCACCGTCAGCGCACCCCGGGGAGGAGGACCCCCAGGAGCAAGTGTCTCTCCCGCCCAGCCCAGTGGAGTCGGCCTGCTCTTCCCTGCCAGACGGATGGGGAACAGAACGGTGGGGGTGGCCCAGAGGACCCTGCCTGGTCCGTGTGGCGTATGGGAGGACCCTGCACTGACAGTCCAAGGGCCTGAGGCAGCAGGTGGGTGCTGCTCTGGACTGAAAAGCATGCATTTCCCTGTTGGGTGGGGCTGGAGGCTGATCATGTGACTAAATATTCTAGCCAACACATGTTCGTTACACGAGAGAAACTGAATTATTGCAGAATCTTTTTTTTTTTTTTTTTTTTTAAGCGATGCCTTTAAAGCCCCAAATCAACTTCAGCAAACTAAAACAACACCAAACCCAAGCCCCGCGTTAGTTGCCGTCGTTCCTGGACAGACACTTCCCTAGGATGCTTAAGCATACGAGGAAGAAAACCAGAGACTCTTTTAGGCTTTGCGGCTAGTCAGTCCCTGTTGCAACTATTCAATGGCGGGGAGCAAAGGCAGCCAGAGACAACCTGTAAAGGAAAGGACGTGGCTGTGTTCCAATAAAGCTTTATTTACAAAAACGAGCGGTGGGCTGCAGTTGGTTCTCAGGTGTGGTTTCTTTTTTCTAAAATGTGACGTCCATCCTGATGAAGTGAAGACCCAAGTGCAAATCCTCACAATGCCCTTGGCACCTGCTGCTCTGTTCCTCCAGAAGCTGGCCCCACGCGTGCCCAAACACAGCCCCGTCTTCTGGGGATCATTCCGAGTGTGGGAGGGGAACCCCTGTGGCCAGGCTGGCCGCGGGAGGCCCTTGATGTCTGTTCCTCACCCCTTGGGCACCCTGAGCATCCTTGTTGCTGGCTTTTGTTTTCTTGCAATCCATCTTCAGATGGTGGGCCTGATTAATCTCTTCTGGAGTAAACACTGTAAAGCCGCCTTGCCAGCCCTCTCCGCCATGCTGCCCATCAGCAGAGAGGCAGGGCTGGGGACAGCTGCTGCGTGGCCCAGGCTGCTGCCTCTAACGCAGCACTATTTTTGGAGACTGCTTGTGCCTCGTTTATTTCTGTTTGGAGCTGCTCACGCACTCTGCGCGCTCCCTTTCTCTCTCTCATGCTGAATTAAATGAACGCAGCGTTTAAGCCCCGCCTGGGTGAGCTCTCGTGAGTGCAGATGAGCACCTGGAGAGCCCGGCCGAGGGGCGCTGCCTGGCCTTGCTCCAGCCCCAGCTCTGTGTGGCACTGGCCTGCCCTCTGCAGGATAGGGACGCGGCCTCGCTCTTCTGGGTGGGGTGGTGGGTCCGGTCCTGGGGAAAAGGCTGGGCGTCAGGGACCGCGCCCCATACTGAAGCCAGACTGAATGGCTGGGGTCCAGGGCCTCCAGGAAGGGTCCTCCGAATGAGTGCCACGTGCCTAGTGCCGTGGTGGAGGAGCTAAAGGACAGGCCCTGACACAACCCGGGCAGTGCCACTATGCAGGGATCAGTGTCAGAGCTTTGGTGACCCGGGTGGTCCCAGGGAGGCCTTGGGTAAGGCCCTCATGTGCACTCACGCCTTAAGTCTTGCAAGTCCTGCAAGTCTTCGTCATCATTAGCCACAGAGGACAACTGTGGAAGCTGAGCTTGGAGAGGGCAGTGTGCCTGCCCGGTCACCTGGTGAGTGGCAGTTCTGGGGGTCCATCCTCTAAACTGTCCTGTGCTGTCACCAGCAGAGAAGTCAAGGGACGGACAAAGGAACAGTCCTCATGAGGAGACCAGTGCAACCTGCCTTGAGTTGGGGCGACCTGGGTTGGGTGGAAGAGGTGGAGGTGACAAGGGACTGATGAATTTGAGATGCTGGGGTCTCAGAGGTGGCTGGTGCGTCCATGCAGAGTGTGAGAGAAGACAGGAGTTCAGGGTGGACTCCGGTTGAACTGTCAGTTTCCCAGACAAAGCTGGCAGTGGCGGTATGCAGCCTGAGGTGGCTGTTGGACAGCACCTGGGTGGGTAGGCTGCTGGTGCCCTCGGGATCCTCTTCAGCCCCTGTGCCACAGGGCCTTTGCAGGTGCAGCTCCTTCTGTCTGGATGCTCTTCCTTGGTGACTCTGCTCAACTGTCACCTCTCCAGAGAGGCCACCCTGGAGAGCTCCGTCCATCATGACATTGTGTGTTTCCTGCCAAATGTGTACCTCTGTCTGTGAAGGCTGCTCATGTGACTGTCCCTCACTAGATGGTGAGCCCCAGAGGATGCACCAGGGTCTGTCCCATTTCCTGTTGAGCCCCTTGTGCCCGGGACAGGGTGTGACAGCTTGTCGGTGCCCAGGGTGCCTTTGCTGAAGGCACACAGGTGTGCCAGCCTGCTCTGGACAAGCAGCTTTTGGCTTACACACCACACAGACCCCAGCGAGGCTGAAGCCCAGCAGAGTGGAGGGAAGTGGAGCCTGGGAGGTCGTGTTCTGGCTGCTCCTCCTAGGGAGGCCGAGGGCGTCCTGCAGAACCCTCCAAGGGGTTTCTTGGCAAGGCTGTGGCCACACAGGCCCCTGGGTTCTCAGGCTAAGATTCAACTTGACAGTCTCTGTCAGGTCTGTAGTCCCCCACCCCCTGGGCCCCAGGATGATGCTGGTGCAGGAAGCACGTGTGAAGAGCAGGGAATCTCATGGCTTGTGCATGGGCATACGTACACATGTAAACACACGCAGACGCACCTCTACCGCCACCATCTCCACCTCCACCATCTCCATCTCCACCACCTCCACCATCTCTCACCATCTCCATCCACCATCTCCATCTCCACCATCTCCACCTCCACCATCTCCATCTCCACCACCTCCACCATCTCCACCATCTCCACCTCCACCATCTCCATCTCCACCACCTCCACCATCTCCATCTCCACCTCCACCATCTCCATCTCCACCACCTCCACCATCTCCACCATCTCCATCTCCACCATCTCCACCTCCACCATCTCCATCTCCACCACCTCCACCATCTCCATCTCCACCATCTCCACCTCCACCATCTCCACCTCCACCACCTCCACCATCTCCATCTCCACCATCTCCACCTCCACCATCTCCATCTCCACCACCTCCACCATCTCCACCATCTCCATCTCCACCATCTCCACCTCCACCATCTCCATCTCCACCACCTCCACCACCTCCACCATCTCCATCTCCACCATCTCCACCTCCACCATCTCCACCTCCACCACCTCCACCATCTCCATCTCCACCATCTCCACCTCCACCATCTCCATCTCCACCACCTCCACCATCTCCACCATCTCCATCTCCACCATCTCCACCTCCACCATCTCCATCTCCACCACCTCCACCATCTCCACCATCTCCATCTCCACCATCTCCACCTCCACCATCTCCATCTCCACCACCTCCACCATCTCCACCATCTCCATCTCCACCATCTCCACCTCCACCATCTCCATCACCTCCACCATCTTCACCTCCACCATCTCCATCTCCACCATCCCCATCCCCACCACCTCCACCTCCACCATCTCCATCTCCACCATCTCCATCTCCACCATCTCCATCTCCACCACCTCCACCATCTCCACCTCCACCCTACCACCTCCACCACTTCTACCTCCACCAACCATCTCCACCATCTCTACCTCCACCATATCCACCTCTATTACCTCCACCATCTCTACCTCTACCATCTCCACCTCCAATACCACCATCTCCACACCCCACCTCCTCCTCCACCACCTGCACCTCTACCTCTAACCAGCTCAGAGTCTGCTGCAGTGGCCACGCCCAGGTCTGGATGGGTCACCGCATACTACTCAAAGTGGTCCCTAGGGTGGGCATCAGCAGGGAGGAGCTTTCCACTTCTAACACCTCATCCACCTGCATTTTCTGGAAGACTTGCCCAAAGATAGGCAGCCCTGAGAAAGCAAAGGGCCGGGCAAGTCCTCTGCCCAACTGTAAACCAACTCTCTCAATGAACCACCCACCATTTCCCCTGGACTTGCATGGCGATCTCTGGAGAGCACTCTCTGTGGCTCTTGAGTTTCAATCTTAGACACTAGAATGCTAGCTTAGCCTCTGAGCACCTGGATTCTCAGGAAAACCTCTCCCCAACTAGGGGTGTATGGGGCTAGCCTGAGCTGCCACATCTCTGGCAAGCACCTCTTCCCCAGCTTGCCCTTGTTCTGTACATGACCTTTGACCAGTATTCCACCTGTGCACTAAGGGAACTGGAGGTGATTAGCGGGGGGCCTACAACTGAATTCCTGGAAAATCAGTTGGGACTTGTGGCACTCCCCAGCAGGGGTTCTCCGAGCACGCCTGGTGCACCCCAGGTCCCACTGAGACGGGCCTGGCAGACAATATCACCTACTTTTCCAGTTAACCTTTTTTTTTTTTTTTTTTAAATATTTATTTATTTGCTTTAGGTTGTACACAATGCGTTTATTTACGTGGTGCTGAGGATCGAACCTGGGCCGCGCATGTGCTAGGCGAGCGCTCTACCGCTGAGCCACAACCCCAGCCCCTCCAATTAACCTTTGAAGGATGATGAGTAGTGCTGGGTCTCCCCTCTATTGCAGGGACTGCAAATTTCATTTCAAAATATTGAAATTTCAAAATATTTCAATTTATTTAAATTTCAAAATATTGAAATTGTACCCAGGCATGGTGACACATGCATGTAATCCCCAGGACGCAGGAGCCTGAGGTAAGAGAATTGCAAGTTCAAAGCCAGACTCGGCAACTTAGTGGGGCCCTAAGCAACTTAACAAGAACATGTTTAAAATAAAAAGGGCTGGGGATGTGGCTCGGTGGTTAAGCATCCCTGGGTTAAATCCCTGGTTAGAACAACAACAAAAAGAAGAAGTATAAATGACTTAAAAGGAAAATGTAAACTAAGAAACAGGATTGGTGGTGTGTACCTATGACCCAAATCGCAAGAGGAAAGGCCAGTGATTGAAGTGTGAGAGATACGTGCCAGAGGCAGGTGGAGACAGAGACGTGGAGAAGGAGGATCAGAGACAGAGCGACACAGAGCAGGAGAGCAACCGGGTGCCAAAGAAGTTTCCGTGATCTCCCGTGGCCCTCATGACCCCGTTCCCAGCAATCCCAGGAGGAGGCATGCAGCCTGCCCAGCAGAACCGCGGGGCAGAGAGTGGATTCCAGATCGCACTGCCATTCTTTTTCCCTGAAAACTAAATTTACATCCCCTTTTTGTGAAGGTGTGCCAGGGTTCCTCCATTGCAGGAGTCGACCAAGAGAATCAAGGGAGAGACCAGAACCCGGGCAGGACAGCCTGTTCCGGCACAGCCCTGCCTAGAAGCCTGGTGGGGGTGGGGGTTTCCAAGCTGGGGGCTGCGTCGGATCACAGATGGGCACCTGCACACACATGGACACACGCACGCATACGTGCACAAACGCAGTCCACTCGCCCCCTAGCCAGGCTGGGTGCCTGCTCATCTACTGGAGATGCTGCGGAAGGGCCTCCCCCTGCACACCCAGCACCTCACCTCAGGCCAGGCACCCCCTCTGTGCTTCCTGCCTATGGAAGGGCTGAACCTCGGGGCAGAGTGGGCCCGGGCAGCCACCTGCTGCTCTGAAAGGCAGACGCTCCAAAGGGTAGGTGAAGATCAAGGCCCAGGACTCCATGGAGGTTGGGGTGCCCAGCCTCACAAGGCCATCTGGGTGACCCTCAAGAGTCATCTCGAGACACGAATGTCTAGGCAGGGCCCATTTCCAACATGCTGGCCAGGGCGGAGTACACCAAGATGCTCTAGCTTTTGTCCCCCTAGGCGCGCCTGGTGTCTTGCCTTTATGGCTCTCGCTGTGGCTACTCTCTGAGGAATGAGGCAGGGCTGCCCAGGGCCTCCTTCTGGGACCCAGGCCACAGTCACAGGACACCTTCCCCAGGTGCCCCAGGCCTGACTGTCCTGCAAAAATAGGCTGCCTAGGGGCAGCCCCTCCGCCTGGCTGGGGGGTAGACGAGGGTTCCAGGCTGAGTGAGACCTCTGGGGCTGGGGGGCACAGAGCTCAGGACGGGGAGAGCCGCTCCCCAGGATGCCACTTCCTTGCGCAGCCCTTGCAGTTCTGAGGACGCCAAGAGCAGCTCTCAGCTCCTCTGGGGTGGGGGCAGCAGGTCTTGTCCTGCAAGGTTCTCAGAGAGGATGAGTAGAGGGTCCAGGGTGTCCCGTCCTTGGAAGCAGGCAGGCTCTTAGCAGGGGGAGGGGGACACCCGTGCCAGGGGACTTGGCTCTTCGCCTTTCTGGTGAAATCCAAGCCCTGCCCTTCACCCCATGTAGAAATCACCTGCAGGGTTGGTGGCCACCTCTAGGTTTCCCTTGCCACTGGTGCCACAGTGGGGGCCCCTAGTGAGGCAGCACCCCTGCCCCCCCACTTGCCAGCTCCCTCAGCGGAGGATATGCAAACCCTGAGGACTCTGGGTGGCGCCTGCAGCCTCACTGGATGGCGGGACCCTGCTGCCTCTGCCGCAGCACCTCCTGCCCCCCTCCGCAGTGGTGTCTACCTGGCTGCAGCCTCAGAGAAAGGACCCCCCGTGTCTCGCCAGATAATCAATGAGGGAGGGGAGGGTGTGGGGGCTGGGGGTCCAGAGGACAAGCTGCGCCCCCGTGCGTGGGTGAGAGCAGCAGGCTGCACAGGCAACGGCTGCAGAGCCTGGGTCCTCCCCGAGCTCTCTGGTGCATCCACCGTCAAGGGGATAAAGAAAATGCTGAGCCTCCTCTCCTGGCCAGCTGGAGATCCTGAGCCAAAGCAGGAAAAACCCAGATGGGGGTGGGGAGGAAACCAGAACCCTTCCCAGGCAGTGCTGCGCCCCAGAGCCTGACTCAGCAGGGAGGGGAGGCTGGGGGACGTCCAGCCCCTGCAGACCAAGGGTGGAGGACGGCTGGAGCCGTGGTCAGCTGCTGCCTCGTCTTCCCGGGCAGACAGGGCGGTCTACCTGCTTCCCCCCAGGGTGGGGGCAGCAGGGAGAAACCAGCATCCTGGTATTTCTGAGATGAGCAATTTCGGAGGGAGAGTCACTTTACATGGATGGCCATGTTGGCCTCCTCTTTGCGACCAAGTGAACAAGCAGTCCCCTGAGCCATGTGGCCTTGCCCCATGCGCTTGGGGCCTCTCCCTCTCTGGAGCTCTGGACAAACCCATGCCTGAGGAGAGAGCCCGCATGCAGCGACTGGGCAGGGCGTCCTGTGGGGAGGTGGTGGCTGCTGCACCACACCCAGATGGCGCGAGCTTCTGGCAGCATGGCGGGGGTGTGTGTGTGTGTGTGTGTGTGTGTGTCTGGTCCATCGGCTGTGGTCATGGCGCCTACCTCTGGGTGGCTGCTTGCAGGGACACTGGTCAGTGTGTCCCGGCACTTTGCTGTGCTTAGCACCGTTCTGGTACACAACAGGTCGGCTGCTCACTGCTGACCTGAGTCTCATGCCAGCCTGGGCTCACCCGCGGGCCCTGCTTGCTCAAGAGCTCTCATTATGAGCAGGGGCAGCAGGTGGACCTCAGTCACAGCCTCTGGAAGAAACGGCGGGCGAAGGCCTTGGCTCCATTCACAGAGGGGAGTTGGAAGCCTAGAAGAAAGGAGCTGGCCCAGCAGCTTGTCTGAAGCCTCTGCCTCTTGTGTCTCACGCCACCCTATTTACTAGGAGCTGGCCAGACAGAGGCCTTCCTTGAGTTTAGGGTACAAATCTGTCCCCTCCAGGGGGGAAGCACAGGCTGGCATCAAAGGACCGACCACACAGAACCCCACCTGCTCCTAGTGGGCGGCTCTGCCTATTTCACCCGCGCCTGGGCCTTCCACCTCCCAGTGACCCCAGGGCAGGCCTGGGCTTCTTGTTGCCTCCCTGGGCTGCTGAGCTCTCTCGACCAGGAGGGAGTCCTGCCTTCCAGACCTACAGCCAGAGCAGACAGGAGACCCACCCTGGATCCAACTCCTAGTGCTTAGCCCCAGCTCCAGGCCCCACGGCTGGCTCTGTGTGGGTCATGATCCAACATGACCCTGTTGGATGCCCACAAACTGCTGTTCCACCCTCACCCTTTGGCCAGTGACCCTTGGTATCCAATCCCTGTCAAGGGGGAAGAGCCACCAGACTAGAAAGGGCACCATGGAAGCTTCTGGAGGGAGCACTAGGTGGGGAGGAGCAGATCAGAAACCTGCTGTAGTGGGTTGAAATGTGCCCTTGGACACGTCCAAGCCCTGGTGCCTGTGAAGGTGACCTTATTGGGCAAAAGGGCTTTTGCAGATGTTTAAGGTGAGAATCCTGTGATGAGATCACCCTGCTCTATGGTGGCCCCATGTCCAAAGACAAGGGTCCTCAAAGAGGCAGTGACAGATAAAATGCACTTGACAATGGAGGTTGAGCCTGAGATGGACAAGGGGCACCAAGGGCTGTGGCAGCCTCCAGAAACAGGGCCTGCAGGAGGCTCCCCGAGTCTCCAGAAGGTCCCCGCCCTGCCCACACCCTGATGTCGCACTCTGTCCTGCTGACCTGAGAGGGTGAATTTGGCTGTTTGGAGCCTGGCCATTTGTGGTACCAGGAAACTGAGAGGGCAGTGCCTCCTTGTCCACAGGGCATGTGTTCCAAGACCCTCAGAAGATGCCCAGGAGCCTGGATGGGCCTGAACCTGGGCAAACCATGCTTCCTCCTGTACTCCTGCCTACACTAAGGTTTAATTTACAAATTGGGCACAGGAAGACATTCACCACTGTAACTAATAATAAAATAAAACAGTTACAATATACTGTAATAGAAGTCACTTCAAGCTTATGAATTGTTTATTTCTGGCAACTTCCATTTGATATTTTCAGACCAAGTTTGATTGAGGGTGTCTACAACCTCAGGAAGGGAAACCTCGGGTAATGGAGATGGTGTGGACCCACCTTGCTTGGAAGGAAGGAAGCACAGAAGCCACCTTCTCTGGGGGGAAGTCACCCTGTATGGGGCTCTGCTCCCCGCCCTCCGCTCCCGGCCCTGCCTTGGGGGGAAGGGTAAGAATAAATAACAAAGGGCCTCAAAGAGGATTACTGGCCCATCACCACGTGACAGGACAGAGGCATGAAAGATTAATATCGTGCCCATGCAGCACACCAGCAAATTGAAAGCCAGCTTTACCCCACCACATCCATTAAAGCCACTGCTGAGTAAAAAGATCCGCAAAAGAAACCGCCGGGCCCCGCGCCTTCGCAGTCACTAGCCACGGGGAAGCGCGTTTTTAAATGCTGGTGAGGCCGCACCGAGCTGCCACACGGAGGGGCGGGTTCTGGGGCGCAGGGAACCCGACTTACATAACTTCACCCCACAGGTCGAGCGCGGAAGTAGGTGAGAGGCTCGGGAATGTTCATGGCAGCTTGCTCGGAAGAGTGAAAAGAGCTGGAAAACCAGGATAGGACGCCCCCCCCCCCCCGCCCCCCCATGGCCTCCCTGCTTGGGAAAGTCCTGGGGCCACAACCTAGTGCATGGTGGGTAGGCACCCAGGTGTTTCTAGAGGCTGACACGTGAGGAGGAGGGGCCTCTCCTATGACCTCTGCCTCAATGGCCCATTTATTTTTTTAAAAAATTTGTTCTGATTAGTTATACATGACAGTAGAATGCATTTGACACATTGTACACGAATGGCCATGGCCCCTTTCTTGTGGAGTATCTGTGCGCAAAAGCATGGAAATAAATAAAGATGGCCAGGGCAGGGCTCGCAGCCAACAGCTAGAGCCAGCAGGGCCAGCTGGGGGCCAGGCCGCGCCTTCCTATGCCCCCCCTTGCTTGCTTCCTGGTGACCCTGGCCCAGGAGCACGGTCAAGGGTGAGCACTTGCCTCATTAGTGGGGCGGTCTAGGAGGTGGTGGTTTAGGATGGGCACAGGAGTCCACCGTGGTCCCACTCTAGCTCTGGCCATTGCTAGCTGCGGGACCTCGGGCAAGGCCTAGGACCTGTTCTCGCCTTGAAGCACAGAGGGTGTACCCGCCCTGAGGTAGCTGGAGAATTTGGAGGAAAGGAATGTAAGATATGAAGTGGGTGCCCCACGGAGAGTTAACCCACAACAAGGGCCCACAGTCAGCGCGAGTAATGATGGACAGTGACCATTGCTGCCGTTTTGTCCCATGCACCTCCCAGAGTCAGACGCCTGACTCCCCTTCCCGCAGTAAGGGCAAGTGCTGTCAGTGGTCCAGCACCCCTGTCCCAGGCCTGGAGGCCTGGACTTCTGCTTTTAGGACCTCGGCCTTCTTTGCCCGCTCCTGGGAACCCTGGATCTGGACCCCTTGGGAAGGCTTCTGCAGTTCAAAGGAATCAGCTGCACATAACTAAGTGCCTCAGTTGTAAACCAGGAGCAGTGCCCTCCTCTCTGCTGGGCAGAACCCGGGGCTGAGGCTGCTGTGTGGCAACGCTGAGGGGCTAGGGGAAGGAGCTCATCCGTCCAGACATCAGAGGCAGGCAGCCCGTGGCCCTCAGAGTATGAGGCCAGCTGCAGGACTGTGGCCACCTCAGCACGCAGGCCCCACACCTGGCTTTGGCTAACCCTCAGCCCAGAGGCATGTCCTGCTGCCTGCCATGTCTGGCTGGGTGCCAGGCCCCAGAGGCTGTGCCTACTTCTGTCCTGCCTTGGGCATTGCCTGGTATTCAGGCCCTGGGTGGGGGAGGTACCTTGGGGAGGGTCCCTCAGTGGTGTGGTCAACCTCAGGCAGGCCAGGACCCTGCAGTCCGTCTGAGGGTTCCGAAGCTTCTCCCTGGCCCTGGGAAGCCTGTGCTGGGTCCTGAGGCTTCATGAGGCAGCAGCTGCATCACGAGCCAGCTCCCTGCGGTGGAGCAAACAGAGGGGAGGCCAGAGGGCAGGGGCAGGCTGTGGCTTTCCTTGTTCCCTAAGCAGACTCAGTAGGAGCTGGGGTCTTCTGCTCTCAGCAGCTTGGAGCCCTGGACATCAACACCGGGCACAGACGGCTGGGGCTATCGCTCAGTGGTAGAGTGCTTGCCTAGCAGGCACAAGGCTCTGGGTTCAATCCCAGCACCCCAAAATATAGCTCAGAGGAAGAGCACTTGCCTAGCGTGCATGAGGCCCTGGGTTTGATCCTAGGCACCACAAAATCAACCAACCAACCTACTGATTAAGCAAGCAAACAAGCAACCAACCAACCAACTAACCACACACGGGCACCGGGAGCAGTCCTAGGAGGTGAGTGCACTGGCCCAAAGGGAATCGCCTGGTCCAGTGAGTGCTCGCCTGGCCTGATGGGGGTCGGGGGGTGTGGATTTGCATGCATTCACGGCAGGCTGCCCTTCGCTGATGATTCATCATCACGTATGAGGGTCCCCTGGAGGACTCACCCCCGGCCATCTGGCCTTGAAAGGGGGAGCTGGGGTTGATGGATGCATCTGAGGCATGGAGCAGGGTCTGGGGGGAGCTGGCACAGGACTGGTTTCTGCCCTGATCCGTGGCCTTCGGAGATCCTCAGGAGTGATGGGGACAAGGACAGCCATGACCGGTCCTCACTGGACCCGCTGTCTGGGAGGGGCTGGACACCTGCAGAAATAACTGCTATGGAGAAAGCTTCTTGAGACCTAGGGGGTGGGGGAGAGGGCTGCTTGGCCAGGTTATACAAAGTATGGGTCCTTCCCAGCCTCTGTTTCCCTCTCCCTGAAACGAGGAGGCTGGGTTACAAGCATTGCAGACTTGCAGAGCCTGAAGGGCCTCTTTGGGAGTGCTGGGTGCAGGAGTCCAGGAGCCCAGCCCCACAGCGCCCAACAGAATAAGCTGCATCTTGGCTGCATTAGGGACCAGAGATTCTGAGCCTGGGGACAGGTGCCTTCTTGTCCCTTCCAGGGTCTGGAGGAAGGACCTCTGGCCCAGGGTACCCCCTACTTGCTGCTCCCCAGGGAGCCACGTGACATACCCTGGGGCCCAGCCAGGCCTTGGCACCCACACAGCCCAGCAGGTGGCTGGGCCACTCCAGTGGCTCCCATGGTTGCCATGGTCACCAGCTGCTGAAGGGTGGGGAGAAACCCTCTCCTCAGCATCTTCCCAGCAGCACCCAGTGGGCTTTGCCAGAACCCTCTGGCCATGGGTGAGGCAGGGGGTGAGTGCCCAGTGGGCACAGGGCCCTGTGTGCATGTTTAGGAGATGATGGGCATCATGGGCAGCCTAGAGTTCCCTGAGAGTGGCACAGGGAAACTTGGGGCCTTGAGCAGGGGGACCTGGTCAGCTCCCCCCACCCTACCCCATGCTGGGAGAGTGACCCAGTATAGCCACAGGGGAGGCTGCCCACCTCCCAAAGATGTCCAGGCCCCAAGACCTTTCCTCGTGAGCAAGGCGCCCTCTCCACAGTGCCAACATCCCCCGCTACTTCTCTGCCCCAGTGCCCAGCTCTCCCTGCCTCAAGGCCACCTCCCAGCGCCTGGTTTCAGGCCTGACTCCCTCTCACTCCCCCTTCCCCGACCATGCTGTGTGGACACTGTCCTTTCGTGCCCACCAGACTGCAGACACTTCTGTGGTGGCCCAGGGGCACCACCTCTGTGCTGTGGACCACAGTCCCCTTCTACACTGCCACAGCCTGGAGCAGCAGGCTCATCCACGCCTCCAATCTGCTGTCCACGAGGAGTGGGTGGCTTCCCACCACAGGCCTGAGGAGGGACTGAGAGGTGACAGCCTGCCCGTGTGTCACTGTGGCTCCAGGCAGCATCAGGCTGGTGGCCAGCCTCTGGCCTCATCTGAACAGGCCCTTCTTTGGGAAGCCTCACTGTTATTTTGGGCCTTTCTTTTTTCTTTTTTTTTTTTTAAATATTTATTTGTTTACTTTAGTTGTACACAATGCAATGCATTTATGTTTACGTGGTGCTGAGGATCGAACCCGGGGCCGCGCACGTGCGAG
This sequence comes from Tamias sibiricus, assembly GCA_025594165.1. Taxonomy (NCBI): domain Eukaryota; kingdom Metazoa; phylum Chordata; class Mammalia; order Rodentia; family Sciuridae; genus Tamias; species Tamias sibiricus. The sequence goes on along the minus strand of CM046658.1, from coordinate 4,311,522 downwards.
GCGAGCGCTCTGCCGCTGAGCCACAACCCCAGCCCCATTTCGGGCCTTTCTTGACAACTGTTTTGTGCACCAGCAGGGTGGGGGTCCACGCCCCCCGAGGCTGGCCCACAGGCTCCAAGTGGCTCTTCCCAAACCTAGATTTCAGCATGAGGAGAAAGCACAGCAGCACTCCAAGTCCCCAAGGTGCCCTAACACGGGACAGCCGATGTCCCCTGAGCACTGCTGCTTCGCCAATGAGCGGGATGTAAACAGGGAGGCCGAGGCCTCTGGCGGGGAGCAAGGCGCACCTGTGCTCCCAGGAAAGGGCAGCTGAGTTCGAGCTGGGCTCTGCGCTTCCTGCTCCCGCGCCCAGTGTCCTGTGCAGGCAGAGGGGAAGGGTGGCTCTGGGCCTCCTGTCCATGACACCTGAATACCTCCTGGCCCGGGTGACTAAAAATACCATCTATTCATTGCCAGGGAAAGACAATACCCCCTGGGGGTGAGGAGCAGGACCGGAGGTGGCAGAGCAGGGAGCAGGGAGGGGTGCCACAGGAGGCGTCTTTACAGAGGGGGGTGCAGACGGGGTGCACGCCGTGGGGGCCAAGAGTGCAGACAGGGTGCAGACAGGGTCTGGGTACGTGCACGGGGACAAGGGTCTGCTCCTGCACGCAGCTCTGGCCTCCGACAGCGGCCATGCGTTGGGGTGATCTGCATCCCTGAAGCAACCTCATTGCAAGGGGCCTGGGAAGCTAACAATAGCCTCTCCCGAGCACGCACCAGGATGAACGCACAATTTTAGATTCAAGGCTGACAAAAGCTAGCGGGTCAGTCCAGTGGAACGTGGGCTTCACACGTTCCTCAGAATTAAAGAAAGCCGGAGCTCGTCTTGCCAGAGCTTTCAACCATCAAAGAGCGTTTTCCATGTGCTGCTTTAAGAAGCAGAGGCGGGAAAGTTCACCAACAGACCAACACAGCCAGGAAGTGCTTCCCAAAGTGTAGTCTTGGAACCCCTGAATCTGGGTCACAAGGAACTGTGCACGATGAGCCCGCCCAGCTGCCCAGGACCTCTCGGGGCTCTGCAGGTGCTGGGCCCTGCAGCCCGATGGGTGCGATGACTCGGCCTGTCCTCACTGCTCTGAGGTTGCACTCTGCAGAGCCACTGGAGGCTGAGCTGACAGGTCATGAGTGTCCTCCGAAGTGTCCCCATAAGGCAGGAAACAGAATAAGGCACGAGGAGAGAAGCCACCAGAGGGCAGGCCCGAGGTGGTGCTGGGGGACTGGGGACAGAACAGAGGTTTTCCTGCTCGGCAGCCTGCCCACCCCCGGGGCCGGGGCCTTCCTCACCTCTCCCCTTCACTGTCACATTGCTCAAGGCCATTCGGGCAGCAGAGGGATCTCTGGCTTTGGTCCTGTCTCCCTGAGTACCAGCTCGGAGACCTCAGGAAAGTCATGCTGACTGTCGGGGCCTATCTCTGTATGGGACAGATGGGGGCCGGGACCTTCAGTCGTCGTCACTCCTGGAGGCTGGCTCTGTCCCCGTCAGTGCAGTCTGCCTCCTCCACGCAGCCCCTGCCCCAGCCCCAGGTCTCTCTCCTCCTCGGCTCCAGAAGAAGCCAGTGTGCCTCCTTCTTGACCTTCACCTCCCCTTTCAAATCCAGCACCCACCCCCACTCCCGGGGCTTGGCCTTCCACTCCCTTCCCTCTGGACACTAAGCCCAGGTGACCCTGTCCACTGTCAGGTTGTGACCCAGGGACGACTGGCAGCCACCCCTAGCCTTCCCTTCTCGATGCCTGTGGGCACAACAGGCAGGCACAGGACCCAGCACGGTGCTTGCCATCTGGGGCTCCCTCGTCACTGCCCCCTCCCGTCACCGTCCCGCTCCACGGGGGCCTGGCCTCCACGCCGTCCTTTCCGTTCATCCTTTTCAGCCAGGGTCATGTTCTGCCTTCAGTCACTGTGGGCCTGGCCAGGGCCCAGCTGGGGGCTCCTGCAGGGAACCCTCCCAGCTCTGCCCATCACAGGCTGCCACCCACCTCTCCTTCCCCATTAGCAGGGGTTGCTCGGATCGGGACACGCGGCTACTGCGGGCCTTTCCCGGCTCTTAGCCCCAGAGGCTCGAGCTGGGGCCCGGCTCATCGTCAGCCCCGACTTGTCTGCTGCCAGGGCCTTCACCCGTCACTATGAGCTTCATAGGTTTTAAATTCATTTTCTGATGAATGGATTCATCAGCATCTCCGTGTCCATGCATCCTAGTTATTTCTGACTCTCCTACATCTATAAGGGATGGCACAGATACCACTTCTAGAGAGCCCCTGCTACCGCTGAGACTTCGGAACGGCAGAGCTCCAGGGCAGGGCGCTGGACCCTTCCACCCCGGGCCGTGACTGACAGCTTGTGGACATCAGGGTCTGAAAGACCATGAAGCCGCCAAGGGACAGAAGATGACAACACATCTATGAAAAGAGGAGGGTGGGCTAGGGGCCCCTCGTGCCCTGGGCTGCTGGGATTAGATAGGTGGTGTGCACCCCGGTGCCTGGCAGGCTCATGGGCCTCCAGGCCTGAGGCCAGGGCAAGGCATGACCCTCTGTCCCAGGGGTGGGCTCCTGCCTGCTCTCCTCTCCCCTTCACCCTCCTTCCTACCCTGGGTGCAGGCAGCTGGGCTCTCCCAGTTTCCTCCCAGGACCAGGCAGCCCCTCTGAGAGGTCTGGGGTGGGCTCATGAACCGACTCAGCAGGAAACCCAAGCCCTGTGCTCTGGGCTTCCTGGACTCAGCCGGCCTCCAGGTAGGGCTGTGGCTGGGCTCAGTCTCTTCCTGGAAGTGGAGCAGCTGCCATTTACCGATCCTGCTCTGAGTCAGGGGCCTGCCCTCCAGTGCAGAGAAAGGGAGGCAGGAGGAGGAAGCCAGGTGGCGGAGAGGCACGGTGGTGAGTCTGTGGTAACTCTCCGCCGGGTCAAAGGACCGAGGCTGGTGACAGAGGACTCCACGGACAAGACTCCTGAGTCTATAGGAGCCAGGAAGTGGCTCACGCACTGGGGAGGTCACCTATGTGATGCGTGGCCTGCAGTTTGCCTTGAATCTGGTACAGGGAATTGGTGCTGTGGTTTCAACATGTCCCCCAAGTCTCATGCATTGGAACCCTAATTCCCAAATCCATATGTTGATGGGTTTTGGAGGTGGGGCCTTTGGGAGGTAATTAGGATTAGATGGGGTTGTGAAGGTGGGGCCCTGTAACAGGGCTGGCGGGTCACAAAGCAGAGAGGCCTAAGTTGACCTAGGCTCGTCATCCTGTCATCTGATGCCTGCCACCGTGTTGCAATGCATCAAGAAGGTCCTCGCCAGGTGCTGGCACTGTGCTCTTGGCCTCCTTAGCCTCCAGGACCGTGAGTTTTTAAAATCACCTGGCCTCAGGTATCTTGTTATAGCCACAGAACACAGACTGAGACACCCGGCTTTTAGCTGCTGAGTGACGGGTTTCAACCACTCAGCAAGATTAGTGAGGAAGGTCCTTTTAACTGGTCTGGAGATAAAGTGGGAAGTGTAGGAGGTGGTCCCCACCCTTTCTCCCTATTTTCTCCTTTCTCCCAATTCTACTTGATCTGCGAATAGCATGGCCTCATGACAGCCCACCTGCAGGTGCTGGTGTGTGCAGAGGGACTCAAGGGGGACCAGTGCCAGAGAAGCAGGTGAGGCAGGGAGGGGGGATGGCTCTGTGACATGTGACACACACAACCCTACACTTTGCATTCCCCAGGCCTTGGGGTTAACAACATGGTCACTGGCAGAGCAGGGAACGGCCTTCTGAGACCCTGACCAGCAGGATGGGATGGGGGTTAGGAACCAGGTGACTACTGGTGGCAGGACCCTGGCTGGGGCTGGGCCCCAGCTCATCCCGTGCTGTGTGGGAAGAGGAAGATGAGTGCCGCTTGTCTGAGCTTCCCAAGATACGGTGAAGTGACCCGCAGGTGCTCAGGTCCACCTGGGCAGGGACTCCCATCTGCCAAGCCCTACCACATGGAAAGCCTCAAGCCAACACGGAGTGGCCGGATGAAGACCAGGTGTGAGGCCCCCTTCACGGGTGGTCTCTCCCGAGGGGAGGCCCTGTTTGCTTTTCCTCCTCAGCACTGGCTGAGTCCAGAGAGCCTCTCCCAGTGGCACCAAGGACCCATCTCTTAACAGACACACTCTGAAGATGGGCCAGACGGAGTGTGGTGGGTCACTGAGGGAGAGCATTTTTGGACCTTCCATTTCCCGAGGAAGGCGCTTCCATATCCCTGGAGGCCTGGGACTGAACCTGACTCCTGAGCATCCAAGGAGACTCACCCACACAGAGGTGAGGATTTTTGGCATTTGCTGCAGCGTGGCTGGAAGGCAGAGGGCTCACTGGCCACAGAGTCCTGGCATGGAAGGAACACACCCCAGGCTTTCACTAGCTGGGGTATGACTTGCCGCCACCCTGTGCCTCAGTTGCCCCAGGCAGGGCTACACACCAGGCCCAGAGGGGAAGTGGTGTCAGAAGTACAGTTCCAGTGTGGGGAGTCCCCTTCCCCCACGGCCTCGGCTTCCTGCCTTCTCTCTAACTACATGGCCATCTCTTTGACAGTCATGAACAACAGACAGTGCACTTGTGATGGGGACCTCACAGGTCAGGCAGGACAGGAGTCCCTGAGAACTCCCTGGGGTGAATGGCACCTCCCCTGCTCCTAACAGCCCCTCCAGGGACGTGGACACACCAGAGGACACTGGCTTTTCCATGAATGTAAGCAACATCTTGACAGAGGCCTTCCCAAGGGGCAGCTGGCCATCTCTTGGGGTGTTGGCTTCCTCCGGCTTGGACAGCCATGGAGGTGAACTGGGCCCAAATCAGTGGGAAGCACAGAGTTGAACCCAGCTCCATCATGGCCTCTGTGTGACCTTGGGGAAGCAGCTGCTCTCTGGGCTTCCATTTACTCCTCTGAGACGAGAGCTGATTGACTGTTGGCTGGCCAGGACCCTTGCAGCTTTAAGGTCTTCACCGCTATGGGGTGGGACCTCCTGGCTGCTTAGAGAGGGATTGAAGGAAGGAGGGGGGTCTCTGGCCCTGGACACCTTCAGAGTCAGCCCTTCCCCAGTGCTGCCTGCTGTTCTGCCTCCTCATTCAGGGATTGTGGGGAAAGGATTTTACTTTGGGGCCTTTGGTGATGTGAAGATCACTGAGAATTTAGCCAAGGATCAAACATACACTGCTTCTGGCCAGGGTCCCCAGAAACCAAACACGGTCCCCCAGCTCCTAAGAGTACTCCTTCCTTTGATGCAGACTATGTTTGCCCAGTTGCCATGAAGAGCACCAACAAACACCAAGAGCCCCTCCCTCCATGCCCTCACTGGAAACTGCCAATCAAACTTGGCCACTCATTTCCTCCTGAATCATTTGGTTTAGAAGATGATTGAAAAAGGAAAGGACAGAAAGAGGAGCCAGCCCAGTGTATGGAAGCCCTCCTGAGCTGGCCAGCCCTCAGAGCTCTCCTGCCCTCCTGCTCGCCAGCACCATGCCCATGTCCCACCCGCCCATCTCCTGTGGGCAGCCAGTGTTGCGCATGCTTCCTGCCGTCCAGGCTCTGTATCCAGACCTGCAAGGGTTGGAACACTAGGAACACATGAAAAAGGTTTAAGGCTTTTTCATGACACACCTCTGCCCCATTGCTTGGCACAGTCCCTGGGTCCTGATCAGTGCCCACAAAGCATTTGTTGACTGGTGTAGAAAAGAGAATAGGATGGATCTGTTTTATAAGGAAAGCCTCTCCCAGGCTGCTTTTGAGTCAGCCGTGTGCGGCAGAGCAAGCCCCGTCAGGGCCACTGAGGCCGGTGTGTACCTGGACCATGTTCCTTGGCAAGGCTGCACCTTGGGCCTGATGGACAGGACCTGGGGAGCCAGTGCACTCTGAGGACCCCCACACTGTGGAAGCGCAGGGCCAGGAGCCCAGGAGCTGCACATGAGCCTGGGCTCTGCAGCAGACAAGTCTGCCAAGTGCGAATCAGGTGGACAGATGCGACTTTCCACACACAATTCCCCAAAGCCTGCAAAGCAGGGCCTGACTGCAGCTTCATGAGCGGAGTGGGAGCTGCTCTTGGCATTGGAAGGGGGGCTGGCGTTTTTTGAGGGGGAGGAGAAGTTGCAGAGAAAGAAGAAATCCTGAAGCGACAGACAGTGGGACAGCTGTGGCCTGAACTTGGTGTTCTTGCTCCTGGGATGTGGATGTATTAATTTCCATAAATGCTCACAGCCCATTTCCCCAGGAGCTATTACTTATGTCATCTCCCTTTGGATCCAGTTCAACACACAGGGCAGACAAGTGGAAGGGGAGGAAAAGGCAACCCCCACTGGTGGGTCCCATCTCCAGTCCCTCTCTCAACCAGGCAGCTTGATCTGGTTTCTAAGGTGGCCCTGTAAACCTCAGGGTCCAGACCACCTGCCTTCAACCAGGTCTCTATCATTTCAGGAAGCAAAGAAAGTTACCAATCCCAAAAATGCTGAATCACAAAGTGAGGCTGAGCAGGAAAGTGGGGGTTGGGTGGGGAGAGAGATGGTGGCCAGGAAGACAGGAAAGGGTGCATGGGGACTCCCCACCGGGAGCCCCGCCAGGATGCTTTAGGCAAAGTGTAGCCCCTTGGCAGCAGCCCCCCAAGGCAAATGCCAGGAAGGGCAAGCAGGATGTTGCCTAGATGGGAGGGTGGGCAGGTGGGCAGGTACACAGGCTGCTGATACTGCAGCAGGAAGCAGTGCAGCAGTGGAGGCTCTGCATCCTGCAGGGGCAGCAGCAGGTAGGGAGATGGAAAAGTGCTTGGTGCCTTCTCCTGGAAGGGCCTGGACAGGGGAAAAAGCTGCTAATGGGAGAGGGATCTAAGGATAGGGTGGGGGAGTGCAGGGTGTAAGTAGCCAGAGGAACTGGTGCAGAAAGGGAGTGTCAAGGTCCTGCGGACCAGGGCAAGGTGGAGAGAGAGAGCGTCTGAGAAGAGAGATTGAATGGGCTGGGAGCAGAATAGGTGAAAGGAAGGGGTCAGGGACAGGAGAGACACAGGGGCAGGCAGCCAGGGCGAAGGATGAGCCTTGAAGAGCAGCAAGGAGAGAGATGGGGAGGTTCGGAACTAGGAAGGCTCCCATAGGGCTGCTCAGAGGCCGAGAGAAGGGATAGGAAGGATGGAGCGTAGCGGGAGGTGAGGCTGCGGAACGGGAAGGGGCAGAGACCGGGATGCAGGAGAGGGATGAAGTTTGGGGCTGGGGTCGGGGATGCTAGCTCAAAGGTCAGGTGGATGACAGGGAAGCAAAGAGAGGATGGGATGGGGGAAGGGAGATGATGGGGAAGGAGGTGAGGAGGCTGGAAAGGAGGTGAGAACGGCGCGGGGGCAGGGACGCAGGGCCGGGAAAGAGGAGATGGAGAGGGACCACGGTGCCCGCCGCCACCCTCCTGGCGCAAGTCCTTGAAAAGCTCGGCCGCCTGGGGTCTCCCCCTGCACTCACCTGGGGGCTCCAGCTCCGGATCCCGTGCCCCGCTCCGGATCTTCCTTCCCGCCCTGCCCCTGCGACTTTAGCTCCCCCGAATCCCGCTCGCTTCGGCAGGTTCCGCCCGCAGCATCTTCACCTCGTGGGACGCCCGCAGCCACGCCTCTGGCAGAATTTCATTGGTTGTCCTTCACGCCAGTCACATTCCCATTCGCTGAGGATCGTCGTCCATGCAAATCAGGACGGGCCCATCCCCACGCTGACTGGCTAGTGTCCGCAGAACGGAGCCCTCAACTTGGGCTCTGATTGGCTCCGCGGTCTTGACGACAAAAGTGACGCGGGGCGGGTTCTGAGTGCGCGGCGCGTTGAGGACCTGGGCTCCTCGCGGATGGCAGCGCCCCTCGGCCGGTGCATGGACTTGCGAGGCCTGCGGCTCCGCTGGGCACCGGCCGCCGGACCTCCTGGTCCGGTCCGTGGTGCGGGGACTTCTTGAAAGCGTGGGCCCGGAGGCCCTCGGCGTGGCCGTGGCTGGCCGGTCTCCTAGGTAACGCTGCCGGAGGAGGGCGAAACCAAGTGGGCTGGCGCCGCGGGGGAGGCTGGATGCGGCCTGAAGTCACGGGTGGTCGCAGAGCCGGACAGGCCTCCGCGCCTCGCGGTGAGGTGCTGCGTCCGGCCCCTGCGTGGAGGCCCGGTGTTTGCGGCGCGCGGAGGCGGAGCTCCTGGCGGGGCCGAGCCCGCGTCGGTCGCTCCCTCTCCCCGGCCTTGACAGTTGGTGCGGCCCGGGCGCCGTTGGGCTCCGTGGTCTCCTCCCGGCTCCTCGGGGCTCGCTCTCCGGCCCTGCCCTTTCCCGGCCCGGTGCGCACCACAGCCCGCAGCCGGGGCGGGCTGCCTCTGTGTCCCGCGGCCTAGCCCGCGCGCACCCTTCCCCGGGCCTGGCTCCTGCGGCCGCGAAGTGCCCACCAGGCCCCGGCCCTGCCCGGGCCCCGCCTACCAGTTCAGACTTGCCGCCCGCAGCTGCCGGCCGGTGTCTGCTCGGGGGTGATGCGCGCGAGGCTCACGTGGAAGTCGGCGGAGGAAGTGGGCCTCCCGCCCGTGCAGTGCGGCAGGGGAGGGTCTCCGGCCCAACCCCGGCTCCGACACGGCCGGTCCGGGCGGCTTCTCGGGGCCCTCTCTGTCCTGCGCGCGCTATGGCGACCTGGCTCTCCTCGTTCCACTGCGCGTCCCATGGGGACGTTCCGCAGTGTTGAGGACCTTGTGAGGGGGGCACCGCCAGCAGCCCCCGGTCAGACCTGTCCTCCCCAGAGCTCCCAGGGCGCTTGCACCTCTGGCCTCCAGATCTCCTGTACGGAGCCCGGGCCTTCCACCTGTTGCCCCTCCCTGGCCCTGGGAACTGCTGCTAAGGACCTGGATGGAGCCCAGCCTGCCTCTTCAGCCTGCCTGGTTCTGGTCACTCTCCTGTGCCTCACTCCTGACCGCTTGTCTTTCTCTCCCGCAGGATTTTAGATTCTGGGAGACAGCACCTGTTTTAGTTAGCTTTTTCTCCACTCTGACCAAAAGACCGGACAAGAAAATTTTAGAGAAGGAAGAGTTTATTTGGTACTCGTGTGTTATAGGTCTCAGTCAATAGATGGCCGACTCCATAACTCTGGGTCAGAGGTGAGGCAGAGAGCATCATAACAGAGAGATGTGGAGGAGGAAAGCAGCTCAGGACATGGCAGGAAGGAAGCGAAGAGAGAGCTCTCACTCACCAGGAACAAAACAGACACCCCAAAATCATGTCCCCAGTGACCCACCGCCTCCAGCCACACCCTCCCTGCCTATAGTTTCCACTCAACCCAGTCAATCCATTCACATGGATTAATGCATTCATTAGGTTAAGGCTCTCACAACCAATCCGTTCACCTCTGAACTTTCCTGTAAGCTCTTGGGGACACTGCATATCTAAGCCATAACAAGACCTTTGACTGCTCTTGGTCTGGAACATAGTAGGTGCTTGGTAAATATTCATTGAATAGCCACAGACTTCAGAAGACTCCATGGCCTCTGTTTTGTAGATTGGAAACAGACCAGGTGGGTGAGGGTCTTTCCTGAAGTTGGAAAGACTAGTCTCTGGGCCCTGGACCCCTCCACCAGTTCTCTCCTCTCACCTCTCGCATTTTGGCTTCTCTTGACTTCCTGACGGGCAGGGAGGGGCGGCCTGGCTATAATGACTTTGGGGCGGGCACCACTAGTCGTGTGGTTTTGGACTGGCCATTTAAACTCTATAGAGTCTCAATCTCTTCATTTTTATATCAGGGATAATGACAGTATGTATCTCACAGTTGGAATGATAGATGTGGAAATGTCATGGGGCACTTGGGTTCAGAGGAGGGAACCCTCCCAGATTTCTCTTTCTCGTGCTCATCTGTCCCCGGTGGCCCCTCTGCCTTTTCCCAGGGCATTTCTATCTAATCACTGAAAGATTCTTGCTGGGGACCCAGCGCTGACCTCACAGTCTTGTGCACAGCTCTGGTGTGCGCAGTGACTTTCCTGTAGAGGTCTGTTGGGAGCAGTGGAAGTGAGGACAGGGTGTTCTCTGAGGAGGTGGCCCAGTGGGGGAGGGGAAGTGAGAGCTGCCTGTCCTCCTGTCCTCAGTGGTCCCATGTGTCACATGTCCCTTAGACAGTTGCTCTCCCACCCCGCTTCAGCCATGTGGGCACAAGTCCTCTCAGGGTGGACCCCTCTCCCAGCCTGGGCGTGGGGCAGTAGGGGCAGCGAGGGTAAGGCAGTCTCTGGTGTGGGTGGCTGGCACTTGTATGTTTTTTAACAGTGGCTACCAAGTGTGGCACTGTCCCTGCTGTCACCAGGGAAGGGAGGAGGTGCAAGTGAGGCGACTGGGCCCTCTGGAGCCTGCGGCAGGAGTGCCCTCCTCTCTGTCAGGCATGCACTGTGAACGAGCCCACCTCCATTTCGTGAAAATAGCATTTTTCCACAAGAAGAAAAAAAAAAAGCACAAAGGTCACCTTCCCTGAAGCCGTTTGATTTTGATTGTGAATGTTAACTGTGCCCTGCTGGGGTGCCAAGGACGTGGGAGGAACGGGCTCCCTCCTGCCAGGAGCTGGCCTGGGAGCTCTCACTGCAAGACATGTGACGCGCTGTGACCAACACCGGCGGGGCCTTATGAGCCGAGGGACAGCCAGGGAGCATCCAGGAGCCCCTGGCAAAGCAGGTGCCTCTTGAGCTGGCGTTGGTGGGCCTCTTTTGCTTGTGGGTTGTGAGCTATTGTGTGACTCTCCTGTGGCTGCTGTCACACAGTACCACAGATTCAGAGGCTTGAAACAACACAGATTTATTCTCTTCCGGTTTTGGAAGTTAGTAGTCCAAAATCAGCCTCGCTGGCTACGGTAAGGCCTCCCTAGGGCTGATCCCTTCTGAGGCTCGGGGGTGGGGGAGAGCCTGGCCTCTTCCTTTATCAGCTCCTGAAGGCCACTGCATTCTTGGCTTCTGGCCCTGCCTTCCGTCTTCAGATCTCCCCCATTTCCACCATGATACATCATTTGCTTAGAAGATACTGGCTTGCTGAGTGTCGCAGATCTTTAAAATACCGACACGTTTAACTGTACAGTTTCTGAAGGTCGCATTTGTCCCATCACTCCCTCCTCATCAGGAAAGTCTTGAAGTACGAGGCTGTCAGCCTTGTGGTGCAGGGTGCAAATGTGCACAGTTCTGTTCTGCTTGGAAACTCCATTTCATTGCCCCTGTTCTCCTTGAAGTGTCAGGCTCACGTCCTTCATTGTAGAGGAAGTGTCCGCAGGTGTCCAAGTCTGAATAACCACAGCTCCCTCTCCTTGTTTTTAGTAAAGTGGTGTTGATGAATGGAGAAGGCAAGCGGGCCAGCTGCCCAGCCCAGCGGCCTCCCCTGGGATGACCAGGGCCGTCGTCTGCAGCAGAAGCGCTTCCCGTGTATTTCTGATTTTGTCACAGAATCTTGACGTCTACACCGATTGTCAAGATGTGAAAACATTAGTAACCCCCCCCAGCTTCCGCAGGAATGTTCTCTAGTGAAGCTGATGTTTCCTGTGTGCGGGGACAGATTTGCTGAGGACAGAGTCTGGTGCCATGTGCAGGTGATGCTGGGTCTTGCAGCTGAATCCCGGTTGTCTTTGCTCTGTCAGCACAGATGCCAGCCTGGTGGAGGTGACCAGGGACTTCTGGGTGTTGGGGAGATTCTGTGACCTCGGTGCCCCAGGACCACACTCGGGGAGCTGCTGTCCCTTCTGCTTGACGTTTCAGTGGCAGAATCCAGCCTCTCACCAAGGCTGAGCTCTTCTTATTACTCTTTTTTTTTAGCCTTTTGACTTTTTATTACTCAAAGAAGCTTCATTTTTTTATTTAGCTTTCTGACTCTGCTTGTGCCTTCAACACTTTCACAACGATTTTCTGTTCCTCAATAAGGAAAGCATGCTTGATCCTGTCACGAACACATTTAGCACACATGGAACCACCATAGGCCCTGCTGACGTGTTTTTTTTGTTTTAGGCAATCTCATAAGGACTTTAGGTCTCACAGCACGAACCCCTTGAAGTCTGCCTGGGCACACACCACATGCAGATTTGGGTGCTTTCCCAACCTTCTTTGTATAAAGGTAAACAGTTCTCTATTACCAGGGGTTCAGGACAGTCTGGTTTTGTTAGAGGCTGTGTTGTAGGAAAGCCTACAACAGTGCCGAAGTCCAGCTCTGGCAGGGGGGTGTGGAGACACAAGTGGGGTGTGAGGAGTCGGCGAGCGGTGGTGGAGAAATCAGCACACAGACACGAGAGTCAGAGGCCGAAATCCCCATTTTTACTTTCTCATGCCATGGTTTCTATAGCATAACAAAGCTTTGAGGTTACATCAGAAGAAAGTTAAGAAAAATCACAGTCATAAAATCCAGGAAAGTAGCAACATCTGCTGACTACATTCCAGACATTTTGATCTTTTACCCAACATATTTCAAGGTCTTACTATCTGAATGTTTTGCATCTCTGCCAAACTTTATCTGTAACCAGTTTAGGTCTGATTCATTCTTTATGAGCCATGGACTCTGTGAAGTCATTTCTCTGCACCACCTGTTTATTTGTCTGATTGAAGTTAATTTTTCCTGCCTGGTTTTATAGCACTATTGTGTTTCTGTTTAAATTTATGTTCTATTAACTCTAACTACTAGTCCGAACTTAAGGTCATAACGTCCTTTCTATGCCCAGGAGGGGAGAGAAGGAGGGGTTGGAGTCTTAGGGCCTTGCAACATAGCCATCCTAAGTTTATCAAAGGAAACTCTGTTTGGGACTTTGTACTTTCATATCTGAGCTCACAGAGCCCTCCTCGCTGCAGTTACACATGTGGTCTCATTCCCTAGAAATATTGCCTCAGACTTAGTGGCCATATGAGCTGTAAAGAGAATTTCAGGAACAGAAAAGACAATGACAAATCGTCCCAACACTATCTTTATGCCACATCTCCCTAGAGGATAATTGCCTTGTGTCATCCAGCCTCGGAGAGCCTTGCTCATCCACAGGTCAAGAGAGAGATGTGGCCCGACGGTATGTCCAACGCTGAGCCGTCCCGAGAGCCTCTCGGCACTGTTCCCGGAAGAGCGGCTGAACTCTTGATTTTGGGTCAGCTGAAGATATGTCAGGAGAAGGTGGGAGCCTGCCTGGCTGGAAGGTCCGGGAGCACCTGACGGGCCAGGCCCCTCAGAGGCTGGCAACACTTGAAACCCACCCCAGACTGTTTTGGTAGCCAGGGACTTTGTTCGTGTAGCTGAACCATCCTGGGGTGACTGTTTTTAGGGTGCTGTTAAGCCAGGGCTCTGATGACATTTGATCTTGGCCCCTACTGTGTTCACTCCTTTTGTTTTGGTACTGGGGACTGAACCCAGGGGTGCTTTACCACTGAGCTATATTCCCAGCTCTTTTTTTTTTTTGGTACCAGGGATCAAACTTGGGGGCACTTAACCCCTGAGCCACATCCCCAGCCATATTTTGTATTTTATTTAGAGACTGGGTCTCACTGAGTTGCTTAGTGTCTTGCTTTTGCTGAGGCTGGCTTTGAACTTGCGATCTTCCTGCCTCAGCCTCCCAAGCCACTGGGATTACAGGTGTGCGCCACCATGCCCGGCTCCTATTAATTTTGATTTTCTTTTTTTTGAGACAGGGTGTTTCTACATTGCCCAGCCTGTCCTGGAATGTGCTATCCTCCTGCCTCAGTCTCCTGAGTTGCTGGCATTTCAGGTGTATGCCACTGTGCCCAGCCTTTCCTCCTTTTGACGTGTGTCTTCAGGTAACTGTTCCCGGTTGGGCCCTGGCCACTTGAGACTGACACCCTCTGCTTTAAGGGCTGTATTTTGGCTCTGATTGGATTGTGCTGCCTGGGCTTCCTTTGAGACAGTCCACACTGGGGCAGGACTTGAGCTGCCACTCACCCTGGTGCCCTTGGGCATTGCTCAGCTTCTACAGCTGCCACAGAGCAGCCTTGCATGTGGTGGGCCTGAGTAGTCACCCAGGCCAGGGTGCTTGTGCTTTATGTGTCCATGGTGGGGTAGTGGGCCTCTGGGTCGAGACGGGCACGTTTCCTGGGGGGACAGCCTGTTTGCAAGCCGGCAGCGCAGGCTGCTGATGGGGGCGTGGGGGGCTTCAGGGGAGGTTCCTCTGGGAAACGCAGATTTGCTGTGAGCACTGTGGCCCTGGTGACTTTCTTCTTCATGAATACAGCAGGTCATGCTGGAGGCCCAAGTGAGATCCGGCGGGCAGAATGAATGACTGGCACAGGATCTTTGCCCAGAGCACGCTCGTCCCTCCCCACCCGCAGAGGGCGCGGCAGCTGTTGAAGGAATCGACAGCCTTCCAGTGCGTCCTGAAGTGTCTCGATGGCCCGCTGGTCAAGCAGGTAATGCTGTGCCTCTGTGTTGCTAGGCGTCTTGGCCGAGGTGAGGGTTCCAGGTGACATGTTGATTTTCACTTACCTGCGGCATCTCAGCACCACACCCATGACCCTGGCTGTGGCAGTCTTGGGAGGTGAAGAGGCCCGTCAGCAAAGAGCACATCATCCAGTGACTCGGTGCCTTTGACACTGGGCGAGGGTTTCTTTCTGCCTACAGTGGAAGAGTTGGAAACCCAGGTAGTATGATTTCCTGGGATATTTCTGAGTGAACTTGTTTGCAGTATGTGGCCTTGTGCATGGCTCGGTGTGCCCTGATTTCAGGCTGGCAATCAGGGCACAGGGGGCTAAGCCTGGTATCTGGTAGCTGTGGCCTGTCTGAGCGCAGTGTGTGGCTATGTGGCAGCTGTAAGCACACTCAGGCCCTGTCCTGGGGCTGCACCACCAGTCTGTGGCCCAGCTGCTGGGGATCCCGCTGGGGAAGTCAGTGTTCCTGTGCTGCCACCTGCAGGACCCTCGTGCGGTGGCCGTCTTGGTGAGCCCAAGCCTGGTGACCTGTGGGTGGGTGTGAGAAGGATCCACCTGCAGCCCAAGCTCGCGCTTTCTGAGCCTGGCCTGGCAAGGCCGTTGTCTTCTGCAGCTGGTGGAGTGACGCGCGTACAGAGTATTCAGAGTGCGGGGCCTGTGCCCCGTGGGCCGAGGCACCAATGTCCTCCGTTAGTGGAGCCCTTGGTGGAGCGCCATCTGCTCCGTCCGTACTGTGGTGGCTGCTGTGCTCACACCTTTTTTTTTGCATTTTGCTTGGGCGGATTTGCTCAACCCTCGGCAGCCCTGGGAAGCCAGGGCCAGCGATTGCTTGATCCCAGAGAGGAGCAGAACCCCAGAGCTGCCAGGTCGGCTGCCCTGATGGCAGCTCTGGCTGCCCTTTGGTTCCCCCCGTCTGGCTGCTCCCACTGCCCTGCCTCCCAGGGCCCACAAGGCAGCCGTGGCTTTCTCCTCCTGGTAATGTTTTGAAGGAAATTCTATTTCTTCACTTTATTTTTCAAAAGTTCAACAATTCACAAGGATAGGCAGGGAAAGTAATCACCCATGATGTCCCCACCTGAGAAGATAGCCAGTGTTACCTGTTTTTATACAGCTTTCCAGAAATTCTAAGCAAATACAATAAATAAATATCTTTAAATTTTTTTTTTTTTTTTTTTTTTTAGTTGTAGATGGACACAGTGCCTTTTCTTTTTCTTTTTCTTTTTATGTGGTAGTGAGGATCAAACCCAGGGCCTCACATGTGCTAGGCAAGTCAAGTGCTCTTATTACTGAGCTATAGCCCCAGCCCAAATAAATCTTTTTTTTTTTTTTTGTACCAGGGATTGAACTCAGGGGCACTTGACCACTGGGCCACATCCCCAGCCCTTTTTTTTTTTTTTTTTTTTAATATTACATAAGTGATTTTTAGTATTTATTTACAATAAATATCATCCTTCAATAAACTCACCAAATGTGAATCATTATATGTCAATTATTTAGGAAATAGTTTTAAAATTGAAATTTTGTTTTCTGATTACACAAATAGCATGTACTCATTATAAAAGTTTAGACACTTTGGGGCTGGGAAATGTGGCTCAGTGGGAGAGCACCTGACTAGCATGTGTGAGGCTCTGGGTTTCATCACCAGTACCACGAAAAAAAAAAAAAAAAAAAAAAAGAGGGCAGCCCTTTTTTTGCATTTTTTTAGAGACAGGGTCGTATTGAGTTGCTAAGTGCCTCGCCATTGCTGAGGTTGGCTTTGAACTTGCGATCTTCCTGCCTCAGCCTCCCAAGTATTGGGATTACAGGCGTGTGCCACCTCCCAGCTTCTTCTTCTTCTTTTTTTTAAATATTTATTTGTTTTAGTTGTACTTCAATGCCTTTATTTTATTTTATTTTTTTGGTACCAGGGATTGAACTCAGGGGCACTCGACCACTGGGCCACATCCCCAGCCCTTTTTTGTGTTTTATTAGAGACAGGGTCTCACTGAGTTGCTAAGTGCCTCGCCATTGCTGAGGCTAACTTTGAACTCGCGATCCTCCTGCCTCAGCCTCCCAAAGTGCTGGGATTACAGGCGTGTGCCACTGCACCCAGCCAATGCCTTTATTTTTATGTGGTGCTAAGGATCAAACCCTGGGCTGCACATGTGCTAGGCAAGTGCTCTACCGCTGAGCCACAACCCCAGCACCCCCAAATAAATATCTTTTATAAATATTTTATTCCATAAAATGTATTTGTGGAAATATGTATTTTCCCATTTTTTAAATCTAAATGATAGCTTACTGTATTCTGCTCTGTCCCTTGCTATTTTAAAAAATATTCATGTTTTATAGATCGTTCATGTTATTATGAAAGTTTTCTTATTCTGTTATAAAACTGCATAGTATTTCTTTGATGGATGAACCATGGTTTATATAGCAAGGCTCTAACTTATGAACATCTGAACTTTTCCAGTCATCTGTAACAGATGATGCTTTGATGAATAAGTTTGGTTTTGTCAGTTTTTAGCATATGCATGTCTCTAGAATAATTTCTACAAGTGGAATAAGTGATCCTAAGTCATATGTTGAAAGATGTGATTTGAGACCACATTGTACATTGTTCACAAAGAAGTGTGTTTAAACACCAAGACAGAGACAAGCTGGAAGTAGCAGGTGGAGGAGCCTAAGCCATGCAAACACTGAGAGTGAGGAAACTGCTGACGTGTGACCGCAGATGTCCAGGTGAAGGGCCGCTGCCAGAGGTGAAGAGGCTTTCCCCCCCAGTTCTTGGGTGGAATCCAGGGCCTCATGTACACTAGGCAAGTGCTCCTCTGGTGAGCCATGCTCAACCCACAAAAAGGGGTGTTTCATCACATAATCATGTCAAGAAGATGTAGCAGCCGGGCGCAGTGGCGCACGCCTATAATCCCAACACTTGGGAGGCTGAGGCAGGAGGATCGAGAGTTCAAACCAGCCTCAGCAATGGCGAGGCACTTAGCAACTCAGTGAGACCCTGTCTCTAATAAAATACAAAAAAGGGCTGGGGGTGTGGTCCTGTGGTCGAGTGCCCCTGAGTTCAATCCCCGGTACCAAAAAAAAAAAAAAGAAGAAGAAGATGCAGCAACCCCTAAGTGTGTCCACACTGAGTTGGGGCCCTCAGACCACTCCTTGGGGGGATGATTGTCTAAGAGGACCACAGTCAAGCCTCGTTACAATAGAGGACACAGGAAAACCTATGGCAGGCAGAAGGGCACAGGCTTACAGAGGTGCCCCAGTGACTTCAGCAGGATGCAGTGAGATGTGGCCATAGACGGGAATGTTGCCTGGCACGGACCAGAATGCCGGACTCTGGGGCAGGAAGTGGGTGTTCAGCGTGAACCATGGTTTCAGCACAGAGGCGCAGTGAGCCGCTCATGGGGGGCTGCTGGGAGCCCTCCCTGTCTCACCTCCCTGGGCCCAGCCAGGCTCAGCACTGTAGGCTGGCCTTTCAACAGGTGCTGTTGGGCTCGCTGGGACAGCTCTCCTGCACGGCACCTGCATGGCTTCCATGTGCTGGAGCTGGCGTGGGTAGAAGTAAATGGGCCACGTGTCAGGTACACAGTCGCTCCAGAAGGGCAAAGGCCGTGTGCGCAGTCACATGAGAGGGGAGAGGCTGTGCGTGCAGTCGCACCGGAGGAGTGAAGTGCAGTACAAAAATAAATAAATGAGCACATAAACAAAAAAGGAATTCATAGGGATATTAGAAAATTATTTGAACTGAATAATCAGAGAGTATATAACAACTTGTGAGATATTGCTTATATCAGTCCTTTGAGGGAAATTCATAGCTCTTTACAGCTGTCTTAGAAAAGAAAGGTATAAGATCATGGTTTCCTTTTTAAGAACCTAGATAAAAAGATCAAATTAAAGATAATGTAAATAGACATAAGGAAATAGTAAATATTTGAGCAGAAATCCAGGGACCAATAATAGACAAAATAAGCAGAAGAGGTAGAAGTTGGTCCTTTGAAATGGTTCATAAAATTGATGACTCTGTAGAAAGACTGGTCAAAAAGGGGTTTAGATTCCGTCAGGCAGTAGGAGGAAGTGATGGTAACTGCAGGCAGATTCGCCGAGGGAAAAGGGGATTAAGGGTGCTTCCCCCTCACTTTAAGGGCAGGCAAGTGATGCCCAGATCAGCCAAGAAATTCCCAGAAAAATAGAGAACGATGTGCTCAGGCACAGTGACAAAAGTCCTCACGTGTCGGGACGTCAGACCCAGTGTGTGTGAGTGTGAGTGAGAGCCAGACGGGGCCAGACGTCACGGTCCTGTGGAGTCCACGCAGGAGTGCAAGGCTGGTTCTACGTTAAAGAATCAAGCAGCAGCTACAGTTGGAAGAGATACAGTTGGAGGCAGATGTGATTGAGAGGGTCTCACCGGGTTGTACACTTGCAGTTCTTCTGAGGTCTGGTGGCTTTGGGTGGCAGCAGCCCTCCCTGCGGGTGGAGCTGGGCTGGCCTTGGGCTCAGGGCACTTTGTTGATGATCTCAGTGTGTCTTTCTCACTTTCCCACTTTTCTGTTTATTTTTACCATGACATCGTTTCTTTACTTGGGATGGTGTTTGATTCAGCTTGGTATTTATTGGATACCTGTTTGAAACTGTGCTGGGGACACAGAGATGATGCTCGGGTCCTGAAGTCAAAGCCAGCAGTGGTAGTGAAGATCTTCCCAGAAGGTGGCGGAGGGAGAGGGGAAGGAGAGACTGGAGCCATCCAGCAGGAGGTGCAGGAGCCCAGCCCTGCTCCTGTGGCCTGGTCTGGGCCCTGAGGGCGCCTTCCCGCCATCCTCACAGCTTGCTCTCCACTTGGGGACCACAGTCGGCCAGCTTGTGAGAGCTGGCCAGCCACGGGGGAAATGTAGGGCAGGGCCTGGAGAGGCTAGTGGCCTGGTCAGGGGGCTGGGTGTGGAGGGGAGGAGGGCGGTGCAGGGGCAGCTCTGGGCACGGCAGGATGACATTGAGCTGCAGTCTTCACAGACCTCACCTTGTCGTTCCTGTCCCCGAAATCGAAGCCATTCTCTTCCAGTTGTCCCAGGCAGAGGTGTGCTGTCATTCTTCACTAGGGATGTGGGACTCCAAATTGGACCCGGAATGCGGGCCCGTCCAGTCAGCCGGATCTGCATCCAGCCTGCCCCTGCTCCTTCCGGGCACAGCCCGAGGGCCGCTTCCTGCCAGCCAGCGCACAGCCTGCGGCCTGCTGTCCGCAGCAGGGCTGTGGCCTCTCCCTCTGCCCCATGGCAGCAGCGGCCCTTTTCCTGGAGCCTTGGGTCAGATCGGGCTGTTTCTGCTTGGGATCTTTCTGTGGCTTCTGGCCTCTTTGGGAGGCAAGGCCAGTTTCTCTGTGGGCCTCCCGGCGCCCTGCCTCCTGCCCTGCTCCGTCTGCTGCAGCCTGCAGGCGCTGTTGTAGAATGTACCTGGGCTTTATTTCTCCTCAGGCTTGGTGAGGGAGGTCTGGGATCAGGAGACAGCAGTCACTGCAAGGAGGGCTTGTTAGGGTTCCCAGGAGGGCAGGACGGTGACCGCAGGCACGGGGTCAATCAGAGGTGGAGGGGCTCTGGTTGGCTCGGGCAGAGCCGGTCCTGCGGTTACTGCAGGAAGGCATGTGTGAGGCAGAGTAAGCAGGCCTAGGATTGGCCAGTTTGAGCGATTGCAGTGGCCTTAGACTAGGGACTGCCCCAGCTCCTGAGCCCTGGTCCTGGGACCAGAGGGCAGAGGCGCAGTCTCCTGGGGTGTGAGAGCCAGGCGGGGTGCAGGGCAGGAGGGCTCTACGTGCGGCCTGCCTGTCAGAGAAGTTTTCGTAGGCAGCATGGTTGCCAGCTCTGGGGATCAGCCCTGTGAGGGAGCCCCCGGAAGCCAGAGCAGAATATAGAGGCCAGAAAAATAGAGTTCACAGAGCTAAAAGAGGCCCCCCATTTCTCTGCCGAGGGGCCTTGGCCGTCGCTGGTCCGTCCTCTCCAGCTGCCTCGGGCTTGGCTCAGGTGCATTTTCCTGACAGGCCAGAGAAGTCTGCCCTCCCTGCTTTTCTTCACGTAGACCTGCGAGGACAGCAGGGCTGTCTGCTTTGTTGTCTCCTGTGTCCCCATTGCCTGGAACAGTGCCTGGCCCAGAACAGATGCTTAACTGTCCCAGGTAGGAGCTGAGCCCCTGCTGGTGTCACCAGGAGCAGAAGCGCTGGAGGCCGAGCCAGCACTACGCTCAGTCAAGCTGTGCTGGAGTCTGTTCTTCTAGTTACTTTGTTCCGTTTTGTAACTATGATTGCTCAATCATTGAAGATCTGTTTTTTTCCCACCAATTCCACCCCACAATAATTCTGGCAAGTTGAGGATTAAGAGCTTCTGACTCTGTAAGGAACAAAGATTCATTTGGTTGCAAATGGTAATCCATCTAAAATGTTAAGCTAGAGGTGATTTACTATCTCTCATCACAGACAAATCCACAGTTCAATAAGCTTCAGGTGTGGTTTGATCTAGTCTTCACAGGAAATCATCTGGACTTGTTCTCTCTTGTCTCTTGGCTCCCCCTTGTGGCGGAGTGGTGCCAGCAGCCCTGTGCCTGCATCCTGGCAGACGTGTCTGCATCTGCAGCCCTGGCTCATGTCTTCTTGGCTCTGGAGGCACCTTACGCAGTGTCTGGTGCAGGGACTTCAGTGTCCTAATTGGCTGGATTTACAATCCTGCCGAGACCAGTGGCTGTGGGAGAGAGGCAGCTCCTGAGAGGAAACTGGGCTGCTGTGGCTGAGCTGGCGGGACAGGTGCTGAGCGCGCAGTGCCGTCCAGGGTGTCCCGCAGGGTGGCGTGTGGCACACGGGCTCCTCAGGCCCCTTCTTGCTGTCTCCTAGGGGGTGCTGGAGGTGCCCTCCGAGGCTGAGTGCCACCTGCGAGTGTCTCTCTTTGACATCACCTACCGACACTTCTTTGGGAGGACGTGGAGGACCTCAGCGAGGCCCGCCCAGCAGCACTCGAGGCCGCCATGCAGGATCGTCTTCGATGAGGTGGGCCTGGGCAGGTGGGCGGGCCGCTCCGGGGTCCTGGGACTGCAGCCCAGGGTGGGGCCTCGGCCCAGAAGGGACTGGTGCGTCTCAGACCCAAGGAGGGACACGGGCAGCAGGTTCCGTGGTGAGAAGTGTGTGGCGAGATGGAAGGCAGCTGTCCTAACAAGACGTGCTTGCACCAGGGACCTGGGTCCATCACCTGGAGGAATCTCGGGGTTCTTGGAACAAAGTCAGGAGATGGGTGGTCTCCTCTGCCACTGCCCCCTCCTCCTGTCCTTTAAGGTGGTGAAATTGAGACTTAGTGAAGCGACGTACCTGGGTAGAGGGTGGCACAGTGTGGGCTCGGACCTGTGCTCCTGGCTCCAGACTGGGTGCTGGGATGGACGCTGGTTGAGTGCCCTGGTCCCCAGCTGGCTCTGAGACTGGCCGTCTGCACAGGTCTGTGGTCGTGGCCCCCAGGTTCCTAAGTGAGGGGTACTCGCCTGTCACGCAGTCTGCTGGGGCCATGCCCAGGGCAGGAAGCACAGCGATGGAGCCACGGTGGGTCTTGGTGGGCTCTCGGGAGGAGACCGGCAGCAGCACGGGAGAGCCGCCTCAGCTGGGACCTGCGGGCTGAGACCCACAGGCCCTGGGGCGAGCAGGGCAGGGGAGTGTGGGAGCTAGGATAGGCGGGCCGGGGCAGTGTGGCCGTGGGTGGCCCTGGTTAGGTGACTTCATTGGCAGGGTCCTGCAGGTCCTTCTTGGGGACACCTTTCCCACCGGCTGCTGCTTCACACCTGAGCTGGGGAGTCTGAGGAGCCTGGGTGCTGGGTCGGGATCCCCAGTGGGGAGCACTGTGCAGAGCATGGGGGACGGGAAGGAGGCGGGAACGAGCAGGGAGCCAGTGACGAGGTGGTCCCGGGGAGCCTCGGTGTCCCCGGGGACGGGTCCCTGGAAATGCCACAGGTCAGCGGGGCGGGCGGGGCGTGCTTAGGCAGGAGGGGGGTGCCAGAGCCCCTGACTCGTCCCCAGCTGCTGTGCCCACCGTGGGCAGCGGAGGCCAGCGGTGGCCCAGGAAGCATCCCGCCCGACAGCCGCTTGGCAGCGTCTTCTTGCCGTGCTTTCCTCTGACCTCCTTTTCATGCAGAGCGCAGGGAACAGGCGCTGCTCAAGTTTAGGTAACCAGGAGGACTGGCCTCCGCTGCGTCAGCGTGTGCTGTGCGCATGCCTGGGGCTCTGTGGCCGCTGCCCGCCCTGGCCGGCCGCCCGCCTGGGGTGGAGCTGAGAAAGTCCTGTGGCTTCCTGAGAGGGGGCTCTGAGACTGACCAGGTCTTTTCCTGGTTCCTCCATCTGCAGTGGCCCCGGCGACCTGGTGTGAAGTCAGTGGGCGCCAGTAGGAGGGTGTCGCGTTTCGGGCCACTCTGGCTGTCCAGCCTCCGTGTGGGTGGAAGGCCTACCCTGGCCTGCTGGGTTCACGGAGCCATCACTGCACGCAGCCTGAGGGAAGAGGCCCTCGTGACAACACTGTCCCCCCAGAAAGACTTGGGACAACGGAGTCTGGCCTCGAGCCCGAGGGGGTTCCTGTGAATGACGATGATTGCTCTGTGCCCTGTCCTCCTCCAGGCCCTGCTGGTGGGACCCAGGCGCTCCAGGCTCAGAGCTCTGCTCTCTCCCTGGAGAAGAGTTGCCGTCCCTTCCTCTGAGACACTTGATAACTCGCTCAGCCTCTGAACAAGTGCCTTCAAAGCCAGCCCCAAGCCAGGGCGCCATCGGTTTCCACCTGTGCTGCTTGAGGTGACAGGATCCGCCCTCTGATGCCTGCTGCAGCTGCCTTGGTCCTGCCTCCTGTGGCAGGCTTATTCCCCTGTTTATTTGAGGAGTGTCACAGGGTAGGGCTCTGGGCGTCTCACCTCCAGTGTGCGCTGGCCCAGGGCCCCTTCAGGGCCGGCTGTCCCTGCCTTTGCCATGAGGCTCAGGGAATGGGCAGTCTGTCCTTCCCGTGACAGGTGAGGGAAAGCAGGTCTGGGCGGCTCCCGCCCGTCAGGGTGACGAGAGCCCCTGATGCCCCTTCAGAAGCAGGAGCACACTGAATCCCAGCCGGCCTGGGAGCCTTCCCCAGCTGATGGGCGCTTCTGTCGGGGCCCACCAGTGGGCGCTGCTGCCCTCTCAGGCTTTCTTCCTGCAGCCGGTGGCGGGGCCACATCCTAACCTGAGTGAGTGGTCACGGCACAGCAGCCGTGGCTTCACCTCCGAGCGAGCCAGGGAGCCTGCCCCGCTGCCTGTTGGCTGACGGTGCTGTTCTCCGCAAGGGCCACCGTCTTCTCGGGCTCAGCAGGAGCGCTCCGGGGCTCTGCCCCTCCAGCGGGGCCCGCAGAGGTGGTTCCAGAGGAGGACGTGCTCCCGGTGTTCCGGTGCTGGGCCTGGCTGGATGGGGCTGGCGCTGCCACTTGCTCAGGGACGTGGAACGCTGTGGTGGTGGGTCTTGCCACGTGTGCTCGTGATAGCGGGCTCCCGGCACCTCCTTGCTTGGGGTCTTCTCTGCTTTCCTAAGCAAGCCAAGGAGCTGAGCTCTGCTGGGCGTTGGCTCTGACGCAGCGCACGTGGGCCAGCCCGGCCTTGTCGCTCGCTCGTCCCCTGTGGGGTCCAGGCACACCATTCACACTCCCAGGTCCTGACTCCACTCCTCTGTGGCTGCGGGAGGACAGCGTGTCTCCTGCAGGGGCTGCTTGAGCACGGAGGAGGGCGCGTTTCACACACAGCCCAGGAAGCGGTCAGAGTCCGCAGCGCCCCCCGCGTGCAGGCCGCGTGGAGGAGCAGGGTGTGCAGAGCCAGACGAGGGCCCGCGTGGCGCCTTCAGCAGGGTCAGAGTTCCCGAGTGCGCGGGCCAGGGCTCTCGCTGCGGCGCCCCTGACGTTGAGGTGGGCCCTCTCTGTGTGATGTGTCGTGGGTGGTGAGGCCGGAGCCGTCCCGGGACCCTTTGCTGGGAAGCTTCTGGGTTTTGAACTTGAGATTGTGTGTCCTGGAGGAGGGCTGGTGCAGCTGTGTTGCCGCTTTGGGCGGTCAGCTGTGGGCCTCTGTGATTGGGAGGCAGCCCCGGCGTGAGGCCCAGCTTGGGCGGGAGCCTGGGAGGCGCTGGTGGGTGATTGGTCCTCCTGCAGGTGCTCTGCTCTGGGTGCGTCTTTAAGCGAGCTCGTGGGAAGGTGCTGGTCTGATTTCTTCTCAGTTCTCTCTGGCCTTCAGGGCACAGGTCAGCAGGGGTGGGTCTCCCGGCAGGCAGCTGGAGACGCCTGCCTGGGGCAGGCTCTTCTTGAAGACACATCAGCGAGCCCAATTTCAGTCTTGTCATTGTGGGTGAGAGATGGAGACCTGGCCTGGGGCGGATGGCGTCCATGTTTTTGAAGATGAAGGCATTAGGACAGGAGCATTTAAATGATTTATGAATCTGTTTATCCTGTCAGGGTGGAAGCTTGTCAGTGCAGATGAGTGGGAGGTGATGCAGGGTGAACCGGAGCGTCTCTCCTGTCTCGAGTGGCCTTCTCCCGCGGGTAATTGGACAGGCTTGACTTGAACGCTTAATCATGCAATTTTAGTGGATGCATAGAATTGTCCTCTCAAAACGTATGGCATTGGTGTTAATTAAATTCCCCTAGACTAAAGGGCCCAGGTATGTCTCAGTGGGGGTGCTGTTGGGATTCTAGCTGAGCCTGTTTCTCAGGAAGGCAAGGGCTCTAAAGTACAGGTGACCCAGTCAGCGTGACTTTGTGACTTCGTGGGGATGACGTGGTGGGGGTGGTGGTTCAAGCGTGCTGAGGTTTCTGTCTCAGGAGGCTCCTGCCTGTGTCTCAGAACTGCTGGGTCCTGAGCAGTGTTTGCAGTTGGTAGCTGCTCAGTCCATCATTTATAAAGCAGTGAACCTTGAACTTGGCTAAGGCTGGGTTGTGTTTTCCAGGTTCCTCGTGAGTTCTTCAGTGTGGAGCCATTCCCACACTGGATGGTCAGTAAATGAGTTTTGGAAGGGTATGTGTACTGACAGGACTGTCTGAACTTGACCTGCCGTTCAGCCTGCTGGCTGCCAGGGACGGCTGCCTCTTTTCAGGAAGGACAGGCTCCTAGGTCCCAGGCTGGCCCACTGAGATGAGAGCCTATCCTCCCGGCTGTGCCAGCCTCCCAGTGGTGGTTGCTGGAGGTGAGTAGAGCAATTAATTGCAAGGTGACCTTTAAGCTGGGAGATGATTGTTGCTTCATGCTGGAGTTTAAAATGTTTGTTTTACTGCCAAAAGAGAAACTGTGCACTGTTCATAAAACCGACGTGCACAGGTATAAATATACAGGTGAGATAGTGGCGGACTTGGCTGTGCAGCGGGCCTTCTTAAACCTTGTTGAGTCTTTGAAGCAGAAACATGACTCTCCCAGTCCAACCACCTGTCAGCTGTGAGTGGTCATCATTTCATCGTTTTGCAATAAAAGATAATGGAATGGCGATTTATATCTCATGGTCGATGTTTTAATGTGTCTCTCTGTTATCCTGGGCTGACAGTCTGTGATTACAGTAAACGTTCTCTCAGTGACACCGTGGTAATGACTCGTTAATAGGGGAGTCGGGTGCAGCAGGCCAGCCTCTGCCCTGCCGCTGCAGGGGTGGCTCTGCACCCAGCCTTGCACCCGCTCACTCTGGAAGCCAGCTCAGTGCCACTTGTGAGTGCTGTGCACGCGGATACCCGACGCCCGCCCCGTGGGCTGGCAGACGTGACCAGCAGCTCTGCCTCCACCTTCTGAGCCTGCGCCTCTGTCAGTTTTAGATGGAAGTCACTTCACTCAATAGCCTGAAGCAGGAACGCTGAAGGGAGCGTGTGTGTGGAGCAGGGAGGTGGTTTACCTCACCTCTCTCTCCTCTCCAGGTCCCCTCAGCCCTGGGGACACAGGTGTCAGAGGCCCCACTTGCATGTGGGGATGAAGAGGTTACAAAGGGAACTTCTGATAAGATGCATCCTCCACTTGGCCTAGGCCCCCACGTCGTAAAAGTCCTTGGTCAGGCCCCGAACTGGGGATACTTAGCACCTAGAGAAATCCAGGGTCCTCTGGTGTAGACACGATGAGTTCAGGTGGACGGACAGAAACCTCCACGTGAGACAGGGTCGGGTCGGTCTCACAGTCGGGATGGGAGTTCTGTACTGAGCGTTGGCTGGGCCTGGGGCAGGGGAGGGTCAGCAGACTGCATGTCTGAAGAGGACTTGTTCTGTCCTGGGCTGAGGTGACTGGTCCTGCCTGGAGTCACCTGCCCCTGCCGCAGGTGCACAGCTGGCCAGCCTTTCTCCCCCAGGGTCCATGGCCTCCTGGCATCTGCAAGAGGGCATTCCAGGGGGCTCCCGAGCAGACGCAAAGTGTCTGAGGCCTGGGCGTCAGCCCCTGGAAGGAGGGGCCCAGACCCGTCTGCAGCCTCGGGGGAGTGGCTTCCCGTGCTGCTCTTCCCCCGCAGGGGCGGCGCTGCTCTGAGGGCTCGCGCACAGTCCCGGTGCTTGTGTGTGCGGCTGGAGTGGGCCTGGGACCTGCGCCCCCGCTGCCTCCCCCTGCAGGCTGGGAATACAGCCCACCGTCTGGCTCTGCCTAGCGGCCCTCTGATCTGTTTTGCAGCCTTTCTACTTCCATACGTCCTTAAACCACCCAAATATCGTGGCCGTGGTCGAAGTGGTCACTGAAGGCAGGAAGCAGGATGGGACCCTCCAGTCCCTGTCCTGTGGGTTTGGAATTCTTCGGATCTTCAGCAACAAATCCGAATCTCCGACCTCTGCTTCCCAGGAGAAACGGTATCTGCTTTGTTGCTACTGCTGCGGTCCCCAGCCTCCTGCATTGTGACATGACAGCTTGCTCTGGGTGATCATAGAGCTTTAAGTTTGCTATGTGTTCATGACAGTATACTGTAGGCGATTTTTGCTTGTTTATTGTTATTGTTATTATTTTGGCCATTTCTAAGCAAGCCAAGGAGTTGTGCTTTGGCCTTGAGCGTTGGATCTGATGTAGCCTGCATGTGGGCCAGCCCTGCCCTACCACAGGTCCCCTTTGGGGTCCAGGCATGTTATTTACTCCCAGGTTCTGAGTCCACTCCTCTGTGGCTGAGAGAGGACAGTGTGTCTCTTGCAGAGGCTGCTTGAGCATGGAGGAGGGCGCATTTCACACACAGGCCCCAGGAAGTGGTCAGTGTTCTGCAGCAGACTTTGGTGGAGCACCTTCTGCATGCAGGCCGCGTTTAGGAGCTGGGTGTGCAGAGACGGATGAGGTCACATATAGCGCTTTCAGCAGGGTCAGAGTTCCTGTGTGTGTAGACCTGGGTTTCTCGCCACAGTGCCCCTGGCATCCAGGCGGGTCCTCCTCTGTTCTGTAGTGGGTGGTGAGGGTCAGGGTGAGGGTCAGGGAGCCTCCTGTGCATCCGGCATGCTGGCAGCATCCCTGACCTCCCTCTGCTAGATGCCAGCAGTACCCACACCCAGCTGTGATAGCTTAAAGCCTCTCTAGACACTGCCAGATGTGCCTGGGGTGAAGTCATTCATGGAGGAAACTGCTCTGGTGACAGGCCACAGCAGTCCCTTAAACTCTGTCTTTCTTGGGACGCTTGAGTTTGGTGATTTTCCCTTGTGCTTTCTTGCTCCTTGGGCCTGGGCTGCAGATATGCCTGACATGCTTGGCATGGTGTGGGGCTCTGGGTGTGGGCCACTGACGCTGTCCTCAGCTGCCCTAACCTTGTAGAGGTCATGGCTGGCAGCATTAGAAAGCTCCAGAGGTGTGGGGAGAATTAGAGCTGGCCTTTGGTGACTGGTGCGAGCTGGATGGTTGACGACGTTCCCTGGTCCTCTTTTCCAGGTTGAGGCTGTACCACGGCACCCCCAGAGCGCTCCTGCACCCGTTTCTGCAGGATCCTGTGGAGCGTAAGAACCAGCCTGGCCTTGGCCACATGGGCCGAGCCTGTGACTTTCCCGTGCATGCTCCTGCCTCAGCGTGTGCCGCCATGTGTCTGAGTGTCAGCTGCCTGGGCTTAGCGCAGTTATCTCATAGTTCCTGGAAAATACGCCGTGGGCTTGGCTTTCTGCATAATTTAGAAAACTGAAATCACCCACCCAAAAGGAGGTCATTGCTTTGCCAGGAGAGCTGGGGTGTGGCCTTTGGCAGCCACCTGAAAGGGGGAGGCCTCCTGGCCTCTGATGACACCTTGCCTACAAGATGAAGCAGAGGACAGCCACTGGCTGTGCAGCAAGACCTCTGGCTGTGAAGTCACTGGTTATCACTAACAGAAGGCCTTTCCAGCTGTGCCCAGCCGGTGGGGACGTCTGTGGAGACTACAGGCTCCGCAGGGAGGCCTGCCCCGTAGCAGAGGGGTTTCCTGCTGGGCTTCTGTTGGGAGGTGTGGCCCCTGTGATGCTGCCTCCCTGGAGGCGAGCAGGAGGGGCTTCTGCGGTGGGCACTGTCTGGAAGGGCCTCTTGGAGGTCCAGAGCAGCTGCTGAGGCTGGCCCCAGGGAGTGTGGCCGGGAGAGGGGGGCAGGAGGTGGGTCTGCGGGGAGGGTGACTCGGACATGTGGCCCCGACTCCCTGAAAGCAGTTGTGTGCTCACTGAGGCCTGTGGCAAAATGTCCAGTAGCACTCCCTGCCCCCGAGTTTGGTGAAACTCTTGAGATAGGGGAGCAATCAGTTGGAAAGTTAATTTTATTTATAAAGATTGCTTTTAGGTTATTTTTTAATTGAATTTAATTATTTTTTTGCTAAGATTTTTCTCTCCTGAAGCATCCAGGGCTGCCAGGGTTCTACCTGTACAGTTCCATGTGGAAGCTGTGAGTGGGAGTGGGGGTAGGGGACCAGCCTCCAGCCGGCAGCCCCTCTGTCCGCTCCATTGGCATTTCCCCAAATTTGCTGGTAATGGTGAAGGCTTCACATGGTTCAGAGTCCAAAAGGTTTGAAAAAGTATGGAAATTGAGAGTGAGCTCTCTTCCACCAGCCTGCCCCGTTGCTGTAGCTAGCCTCCCTCTTGGAGCTGGTGGGGATCCTGGTGGCCCTTTTTATGACACTGAGCAAGTTTTTTTTTTTTTTTTTTTTTTCCTGCCCCTGTGCTGGGGATTGAACCCAGGGCCTTGTGCATGGGAGGCAAGCACTCTACCAACTGAGCTATATCCTCAGCCTGCAAATGTTTGTTCTAAGCCTTGCTCTTTTCTTAACATTCATTTGGAGGGTTTTCGTATCAGTACCTAGAAAGCTCCTCCTCCTCTCTCTGGCTGCAAGGCCTTTCCTTGAATTGATGCTCCAAGGTCGAATCCACCTACACGTGGGCACGTGGGCAGCTCTGTGAGTGCGGGTTGGGCCTCGCCACAGGGCAGCCTGGCCGAGCCAGAGGCAGCTGGCCTGAGGCTGAGTGCTTGCCTAGTGCCCGGAGGCCCTGGGGGGGATCCCCAGCACTGCAAAAACAGACGAGTCCACAAAACCCCAAAACAAATACAAGCAGCCAAGCAAAGTGGCTGACGGGCAGAAGGACCCCGTCTCCTCAGACGGGACGCTCTCCCCGAGTGCTGCGCCTCTGAGTCTGTTTCTTGCTGCTTGACGGAAGTGCCTGGGCCTCAGCCCCCCACGTTGTTGCTCTTCCCCCAGAAAACAAGCACATGGCCCTCATCGAGAGCTGCAGCCTGCTGTACACCCTGAGGCCACACCCGCCGCTGGAGGCCGCTTTCCACCTTGTGCCCCAGAACCTCCTGGTGTCGGGGCTGCAGCGGATCCCCGGCCTCCTCCCAGCTCACAGCGAAACAGGTGAGGCTCTCGGGTTCTCTCTGCCCTGTGGGTCTGTGGGTTCAAGGTCGAATCTCAGAGCACCCAGCCTCCTCCAGGGTGGGTGATGGCCACAGGCCCACTCTACCTAGCGCACGGCTTGGGGAGCTGGCGGCAAGGCCATCCATCCGGTTCCTCCCGAGGAGTGAGCTGCCATCCTTTTGTCACCTTGGCCTTCTTTCCTGGGAAATACTTTCATAAAACACGGTGTCCATCTCCCTGTGACCGTGACCAGCAAAGCTACTATTGCTGGGTCTCACCCTTACTGTGCCCTGGTTTTAGGGACTCATTGTCATTATAACTTCTCAGTTGTGGTATGAGGTACGTGACGTGAAGCTTGCCACCTGAGCTGTCTTTCAGGGGACTGTCGGGGGTGAGCACCTCCACACCACTGTGCAGCCACTGCCTCCGCCATCTCCAGAATGTTCTCATCTCCAGCTGCAGCTCTAGCCACTGGCCCCAGCTGCCCATTCCCCACTTCCAGCCCTGTGGGCTGTGGCCCATCTTGCTGCCCTGGGCGTGTCCTGGGCCCTGGCCAGAGGTCCCTGAGCTCCGCTGTGGCACGTTGTCCTGCTCTGTGCTGATGCTGAGGACCTTGTTGCATGTGGATTTTAGGATTACTGTGGCGAGCTTCCTGACCTGTGCTCTTGGGGCCAGCGGGATATCCATCCTGCTGTGACTTGCCCACAGGGGCCTGTGGAATTGCAACCGGGATGGGAAGCCCCTGCAGGTCCCGTGGAGTTGCTGCTTCTTTGTGGGTGGGGTGGTGACACAAGCCCAGGTGCCCGGAAACACCTGTTTTGTTCTCCGTATCTTGTGGGGAGCTGGGTGCAAAGGGGGCCGGTGGCCAGCGGCGGGCTGCTGGAGGAAGAAGGGGGACGTGGCTGAGAAGTCTCCTTAGCACCAGCCTGAAGCACAGGGGTCAGCGGGGGCCCGGCCTGGCTTCGCTCTCCTGTGTGGAGCAGCCAGTCTGGCACCGAGGCACTGGTCACCTGCAGGTGGTACCTGCGGAGCTGCAGAAGCGAAGGACACTCCATGCGTCGTCGTTGTCGTCGTCGAGTCTAACAAGCAGGGACCCTGGAGCAGGAGCCAGCACAGCCTTGGGGTGGGTGGGCACAGAGTGCTGACTCCGTGAAGGTGCTCCCGAGCCCAGCCATGGGACGAGGCTCTCGCTGGCTCCCCGGTGACCGTTTTGGAGAAGCCCAGGGGCGCAGCCTTGGCTGGTATTCAGGGTACCAGGTCAGAAGTGCCTCGCGCACCCGCAGGTGCCGAGTGTGCTCCCTGCAGGTGTCAGCTCTGCCCTGAGTCCCACCCAGGAGCTTCTGGGCCCTCATGACTGTCCCGTGGAAAGGGTTTTCAGCCAGACGATGGTCTGCAGCTGAGGAGGGCCAGGCCTGGCTGGGGCTTTCTTCGTGGTGGTCTTCATTTGCTCACTTTGCAGGGGTTGGGTTTTATTTCGATGCCATGTGGGAGTTGAATAGTTTTCATTTGTGAAAGGCAGCAGTTGTCGCTGCCTGAAGCGATGGCCGCTTGGAGCAGCAAAGCCGCGGGAATAAGTTCAGAGGCAGACTGGAAACAAAACAGGATCTTTATTCTGTCAGTTTCTCTCTCTGGCTTTACCAACTCTAACACGTACCACACACCAGCAAACAACCAACAACCAAAATGGCCCCGACCCGCTCCGCGCTCGACCCAAGTCTCTCGAGATCCCAGGCCAAGTCTCGTGAGACTACGGAAGGCGGCAATGTCCAAAACTCCATGGCCCGAAGTCAAACGCAGTCATAGCCATCTCCCCAAAAGGGCTCCTACAAGCAGTGAGGAGGATTGAGTTGAAATTTTTGTTGTGGTCGTTGTCAGGTCTCACAAGGTCATAATATCCATTGTGGAGAGGTCCTGTGTGTGGTGGTGTCACCGCTGGGTGGCTCAGGCTCGCTGAGGACGCCCACTCACGAAAGTCCAGCTAGGCTTTCCAGCACTGGAGGCCAAGGCTACACAGGTGCCCAGGGAGGGGTGGTCCAGTTCTCATGGTGCCCAGCTATGGAGGGAAGCATGTCCCTTAGCAGGGAGTGGCTTGTGATCCCCAGAGCCACTGAGGACAGCGCCTGGCCACTTCCAGGCGGTGGCCGGAGTGCAAGTGTGCGTGGGTGGAGTTGTGGGAGCTGGGGCTGGCGCCTCGCCTGAGGTGGGGTCGGCTGTGCCGGGCAGGGCTGTGCCTCTCGTTGCGGCTGCTGCTCGGCTGGCTGTTGGGGAGTGGTGGTTTCGGGGGTGGAGGGAGACTCCGTGGCTGGAGACCCAGACCCTCCTGCTCTGCTCCCGGCACTCCCGCCTTCCCGTCCTTCTGTGTCTGTCTTTCGTCTATAAAATGGGGACAGCACTGTTTGGGGGAGAAAATAAGATGGACTGGCAAAGCGCCAGCAAGCGTGATCTGCCACTCCTGCTTTGGGACCTTCTGTCTGAAGTTGAGCTGAAATCCGTGCTTCCCTGGGGCGCGTTCGGGAAGCCTGCCCTTTCCCAGCCCTTCCCGTGCGTGGAGAGAAGGCTCTGCTCCCACGGGCTGCTGTTCTTCCAGTCTTGGCTTCCCGAAGGCCACATAGCAACTGGATGACGGAGCCAGGCTTGGGAGCCAGGCACTTTGCCCCAGAGTCTGTGACGCTCACAGGATGCCCAGCCCTGCCCTGCCCTGGCCGCACCGGGCTTCTACACCTAGAAGGTTTTGCCCAGGGCAGCTGGGGCGCCACTGACTGTGTGTCCTGGAGGAAGCTCATCTTCCTCCCGCGTGGCTTCCTCGCCTCTGTGCAGACCTGGGTTGCAGCTGTGGTCCCGGCCCCTGCGGGTGGCCATGAGAGTTTGCTTCCTGCCCAAGCCTGGGCGACTCTGGCAACACTGGGCCCTGCCACCTTTCAGCTCCACGCCTTCTGCTGCATTGTTGCCCTGTGAGGTTGGGCACTGGGCACCAAGGTGGTTCTCCCTAAAAGGCAGTCCTTGGTCCTTGTCCACCGTTGTTGAGTTTTCTTTGGTGGGAGGGGACCTGCATGAACTGGTGGTAGGTGAGCCTGGTCCATCTGCAGACACCACAGGCCTGTTGTCGGGGGACCACAGCAGTGGAGCTGTGCGCCCGCGGGCTGGGCACACCTGTGCTGGGCCCCGCCCCCACTCGGACGCACAGGCCAGCGTGGCCGGGCGCTCTCCAGGCTCCGCGTCAAGTCTCCATTCCCTGGCTTCTCGGTCCTCCTGGTGGATTCTGTGCTGCGGGCCCTGCTCACCATAACTGGTCTCAGTCCTCAGATCATGACTCAGCTCCTCCCCGCCACTGGTGGGAGTTGACGGAGCCATGGAAGCTAACGAGTCTCTGCGGCACACGTCCCCGCTGGGGTGGGACAAGGGGACACTCAGCAGAGACAGTGACCAGATGGGGACAGTGGCTGTCAGTGGGGTGACTGAGCCCAGGTGTTCTTTTGCGGAGTACGGTGTGGGAGCTACAGCACAGGCTGTTCCAGGATTTAGGTCGTGGTCTCCAGGCCTGTGTGCCTGCACTTCTCCTGGGACCTGAGGCCTGTGTCCTCTGAGTCAGGTTCATAGTGACTGCAGTGACTCCGCGAGTAGTGGTCCCACAGTGAGCTCAGCCCCACGGAGTGGGTGGGCGCTGTCTCCTCCCTTGCTCAGCTGTGGAAACTGAGGTCTGGGGAGTGGCCCTGCCTGGCCCAGGTCCGTGAGCAGAGTTGGCTTCGTGTCAGGCCTGGCTCCCAGGCCCCCACATTCCAGTGACGCCTGCCTCCAGAGAAGCTCCACAGCTCTCCCGAGGAGGCAGTGCCTTGGCGACTCAGCTGGCCGCCCCTGACCTCTTCCTGCTGACGGGTCTTGCTGTGGTGACACCCGGGCAGTCACGGGTGGCCTGCTGTGTGTACCTGCAGAGCAGGAGGGGCAGGGTGGTGCAGGAGCCCTGTTTGGGGAGATGGCTTAAATTGTGGTTGACTATGGGCCATGGAGATTTGGGCATTGTCGCCTTCCGTAGTCTCACAGGACTTGGCCCGGGATCTCGAGTGACTTGAGCCGAGATTGCTGATCGGGTCAGCGCCATTTTTTTGGTGGTGTGTGTGGCGCGTGTTAGTCGTTGTTAGAGCCAGAGAGAAAAGTTATCAGAATAAAAAGCTGTTTGTTTCCAGTTCGCCTCTGAACTTCTTCCCGCGGCTTCGTTGCTCCAAGCGGCCATCGCTTCAGGCGGCAACAGGGTGGCCCCTGGCCTGTTGTGGCTGCAGCATCTCCATGCGACTCTCTCCTGGCTCCAGGCCACTCAGCTCTCTTGCTGTAGCTGGGTCTGTCCCCTGTTCTGTCCCCTGTGCTGCCGCACCTGGGGTGTGGCCGTTGGTGCCCTCTCTCTCCACAGCCCGCCTGTGCTCAGCTTCTGATCTCGCTGTGGCCCTGGAGTGAGGCTCGGTGCTTGACCCCAGGCTTCCCCCTGCGTTGCAGCTGGCACCTTTCACTGTGCCAGGGGTCCCAGGGCCCCAGGGGCCTTGCCCTTGTCTTCCCAGAAGTAGCGCTGGAGCACTGTGGGGCCTCCCGCCTCCTGCCGGGTCGCTCCCTCCCTCTGCTTCCTGCTGCCTGGCTGGGCACAGGGAGAGCCCCAGCTGAGGTCGTGCCTAGGATGCTGGCTCTGCCACCGCGCAGATGGTGGACTTCCGGCCGTCCCACAACACAGAAATGGCCATCCTCCCCATGGCTCAGTGGGCAGCGCAGGGGCGTTAAGCACCTTCACATTGTCATGCAGACTCTCCGCCGTCTGTCCCCAGGTTCTGTGGACACAAAGGCAAAGAAGGACTTGCCTTCTTCCCTGCCCGCCCACCCTCCCTCTGACGGTGTTTTCCTCAGCACCAAGTGTTTATCTAACTTTGGAATTGTCTTTTAAAAACCTAAGACCTGGTGCCTAATATGCAAGTAATCACAGAAACTGAGGAAGAGTTGGAGGTCGGAGGAGGAGGCTGCAGTGGCGGGGAGAGGGTGCTCAGAGGCCTGTGTAGGTTGGGAGGCGGCGGCTTCGTCGGGTCCTGCAGCGTGCCGTGTGCCTGCTCTGCATTGGGTGCTGACCTTGGGGTGCTGAAGGTGGTGCTTCTGGGTCAGAACCAGGGATGGTGTCTTGTGGTGCCAGCCCCGTCTGTGTGTCTGCTTGCTGCGAGACGTTCATGCGTGGCCCGTCTCCAGCTGGTTCAGGTGAATGCAGGGAAGTTGGTGTGGCGGTCACCTGCCTCCTTGCTGGGGAGCAGTGGCGCTGAGGGGACCCAGCTAAAGGGTAGTGGAGGTGCTCTGCCGTCTGGACCTCGTGTTCTCTGAACTGCCCCCTTACACAGTTTGCTCTGGAGGAGGGTTGCTGGCATCTGAGCGGCAAGTGCAGTCCGTGCACCGTGGGCTCAGTGGTGGCCTGCCCCCGTGAGCCTGGCGTGCTCTGTTCAGGTGACTCCCACGCCTCCTCCTTGCTCCGAGGTCCCACCGCCTAGGTCTGAGGCCTGGGGCCTGTTTGCCACCCCGTCCAGCTCACGCGAGCCCTCTCACTGCAGGCGATGCCCTCCGGAAGCCCCGCCTCCAGAAGCCCGTCACGTGGCACTTGGACGACCTGTTCTTCACCCTGTGCCCTTCCCTGGAGACATTCGAGGAGGACCTTGTGCAGCTCCTCGCCTGCGACCACGTCCAGGAGGTACCGTCTCACGTGTGGCGAGGAGGGCGTCCCGAGGGCTGGGCGGCTGCGGCTCTGTTGCGGCTGGGGTGGACAGTGTGCCCAGGTGGTGTGGTCCTGTCTCTCCCAACCCTGTGGCTGAAGAGGGACACTGTTTTTGTCTCTGAGTTGGTTTGAAGCAGGTCTCCTGGGACCCATCTCCTCCAGCAGCCAGGCCCCGGAGGTCTCCAGCCCCCATCCTGGAGGGTGACACTGACTCTCACCTTGGAAGATCACAAAACAGTCCTCACTTAAAGCAAATCATGACCCCAAGTGGATGAGGGCGACCCAGGCACTGTGGCTCATTTTCAGAAGGTGACTGGAGAGTTTGTCGCTCGCCCTCAAGGCAGGCTGTCTGCCGTCCACAGGGACACAGTCCTGGGAGCCATCACCTGGGGAGCCCATGGGAGCACTCCCCGGCCCCTCTGTCACCGCATGCCCTGACAGGGTGCTTCATGCCCCTGGTTGGGGGACCTGCCCACCCATCAGGCAGGGGCGTGCATGTGGCCACAGGGAGACACAACGCGCCGTGCCCAGTGTGCACGACTGCTCATGCGTGCTGCTCAGGCCGCCCCTGCAGCAGGACTCGCCACACTGAGGGCTCCTCTCCCGTCCCACTGATGACAGCTTGCAGGCAGTGAGACCCGAGTGTGAGGACATCTCAAGTTGTGGCCCCTCTCGCGACCAGCCTTCTCTGGGGTATTCTGCACGCAGCTCATTTGTGCACCAGAAGGTCCTCAGAGCCTTTGCAGGTTTGGGGGACTTCTCATTTCTTTGTCTGCCCCGGACGCCTGGCCCTGGCCTCTGTTTCCTTCGGCATGGCCCAGGAATAGGAGATGTGCTGTGCACAGCTTCCGTCCTGCCCGGGCCCGGTGCTGACTGCTCCTCAGCTGAAGCCACCTGCCGGGAGGAGGGGCGCCCTGTCCCGTCTCTCTCAGCTCTAAAGGACGGGAGGAGGGGCAGCAGAACTTGATGGGGAGAACTGCTGCTAACCCTTCTGGGACACAGAGTGTTCACTTTTGACTTTTCCACAAGCAGCTTTGCTGCCGAGGACCAGGCAACTGAGAGGCATCTCCTTCCCTCAGTCAGGCCCACAGCAGGGTGAGGGGCTCGGCAAATGGAGGAGAGGAGAAAGGAGCCCGGGCTGCTCTTGGTGCAGCCTGCCCCTCCCAGGCCTTGTTTGCTCCTTGTCCTGGGCCTGTCGCTCAGGATGCCTTGAAGCTGTGTCCTGTGCTTGTGTCTTGCTGGGCGCTGTGCAGGCTGTTTGTCGGAGCAGCTTGTGCTCGCTGCCTTTGCTGTTGGTGCTCACGTGAGTGCCCTGCCATGTCTGTCCATGAACAGGGTGGCCTTCTCAGCCGCCTCCAGGCTGGGCCGATGGGCTCTGCTGCGCGTGTTCTTGTGCGTGGATCCTGGCTCTTGCGGAATCTTGAGCAGGAAGTAACACAGCCTTGGTTGTCTGCAGGTAGCTGGTGGGTCAGCTGGAGGCTGGCTGCCAGTGTCTCTCTCAGGCCACAGCCTCTGCCCAGAGCCACAGCGATCTTTTAGAATCACAGACGCAGCGCTTTTCCTCCTGCTCAGACCGTCTGCTGGCTGTGGCTTCTCACTGCCCTTGGCCTGACGCTGGGCACCTGGCCCTTGTATGCAGGACCTATGGAGTGTGGTATCTCTCTGCTGGCTGCCTGACCTCACTCTGAGCTGCTCCTTGGACTCACCTGTGGACGCATGCTGGCCACTGGGCCTTTGGAAACGAGGCTCACTCTCCTGGGCATTCTTCCTAGAGACCTCCTGTGGCCTCTTTGCAAACCTGTGGGGTGCCTCCTCCCTCAGCTGGCCCTGCAGGTCTCCAGTGCACCAGGCCTCAGGGAGCACCTGGCTTTCTTCTCTGCCCTGGGTTGCCTTCCCTCCCCTGTAGGGAGCGCGGGCTGTGGGTGCACCATGCTGGGCCAGGGTGCGTGTGGCAGGGCTGGGGTCTCCGCTTGTAAGAACAAGAGGCCCCATCGTTTGGTTCCCATTCTAGTGGTCTACGAAGTCAGTGAGTTATTGGTTACCTGTGAGCAAGCTGGCTTTTCTGCTCCTCCTGTTCTTAAAACCTAGTTCTGCCCAACATGGTCTCACGGGCAGGTGTGGAGCAGAAGCAGGCTGCGCCGCAACCATTTTCTTGGGAGATCCATTGTTTCCTTATTTTTCAGAGTGGTTGTGTGAAGGCAGAGTTGTCATGGTTGGATTTCACCTGTTCCTAAAAAAAAAAACCTTTACTGTGCGTTTTTTAATTTTGTTTATTTTATGTTTGTATTTTTGTTCCTATCCACTGGCAGATACTCAGTTGTCTCTGTAGTTTTATTTTCATTATCCAAAGACTGATAGGCTGAATTTAGGTCCATTCAGCTTGATTAATGGACCCTGGAAAATTCAAGTCACTTTGCAAAGATTGCATAATTTAATAAGTGCAAGTGGCCTGGAGGAGTACCCCTGTTCACTGGTTAGAGCGCCTGCTCATTTTTTAAGATAAAGCATTTTAATATCCAGTGATCACGCTGGGGCAGACTTCATTTCTGCTGGTTCGTGACTTCCTGTCTGAGCGTACACCCTCATCCTGCTCCTTCCTCCCTGAGCCTCAAGTGTCTGGGGGTGCAGGGTTGAAACCTGGTGTGCTCTGCCTGTGGGTGCCTCTCTATCATGTGTCCCCTTGTCTCAGGGGAGTGGGCTCCCAGACCTCTGGGACCTGAGTCTGTGGAGGGAGCTGAGATCTGTGGGTAGGACGCTGTGCATCTTGGGAATTGCCGGCCAAGGCCTGGAAAGCTAGGGCGAGCCTGGCCATCGGGCACCGCAGGGCATGCTGCCTAGAGAAGACGATGCTGTCAGCAAGCCAGACTCCCCGAGGAGACACTGACCAGCAGTCACGGTTGGGTCAGGCACCTGTCCTTTGCTTGGACTCGTCTGACCAGTGTCCCCTTGTCTGGAAACGTCTGTGCCCTCCACTTGGGTTTCTGCCCTCTGCTTGCTGCCTGCTGGGGCTTCTCTGGCCACCCCTCCTGGCTGCGTAGGACTCACTCCATGTCCCTGTGCCTCTTGCAGGGGGGCGGCCTGCTGAAGGGCGGGGCCCTGGAGGTCCTGGAGCGGCGCCTGCACGTGGGTGTGCACAATGGCCTGGGCTTCGTGCGGAGGCCGCAGGTGGTCGTGCTGGTGCCCGAGGTGGATGTGGCCAGGACGCGTTCGGCCAGCTTCAGCAGAAGAGCGAGCTCCTCCTCCAGGACCAGGTGTTCTCCCTGGGGCCCCCAGGTGGCTGGGACGCACGCCGTGGAGCAGGCTGGGCGTAGTCACCACTGGGGCTCTTCCCTGTCACCTTTCCTCCACTGGCTCAGTTATGCCCATTTGAGCACATTTGTGCAGTTGGGAAAAGCCAGCTCTTGTGCCCTGACACTTTAGAGTTTGCATTTTTGACACTTCCTGCTGTGGCTGCTCAGGGTCTGGGGAGCCTTTGGCAGGCGGAATCCAGATGTGTCTGGGATTAGTTTCCCAAATGATAGAGAACCAGAGGTAGCAAGTGCTTCCCAGTCTCCTGTCCCTCTGTCACCACGGGGATCTCCTGATGTAGCAGGGACTGCTGTCCTCCACAGCAGTCAGTCCCGGAGAATGTGACCCTCCTCCTTGTGGTGCTTCTTGGGTACTTGGCTGTGGGCTGCTCGGGCAGTCTGAGAGGTACTGATTGTGGCACTTGGGAGAAGAAAGCACTGGCCGGGCACTGCCCAGGCCGAGCACGTGCAGGGCGGCTCTGCGCAGGTGCCCTGGCCGTGTCAGCAGTGCTCCTGTGTCCCTGGTCCCCGGGATCTCCCCTCGCTCTTGCTCACGGGGGGTAGGGGTGGGCACGGGGTGGGGCATGAGTGACACTCTAATGTGTCCCCGTCTTTTGTTTCTGCCCCAGCTCTGGACACCAGGCCCTGGTCTTGAGGAGCCGCCTGCGGCTGCCCGAGATGGTGCAGCACCCGGCCTTCGCGGTCGTCTTCCAGCTGGAGTACGTGTTCCGCAGCCCCGTGGCCGCGGACGGCAGTGTGAGCATTGCCCCTGGACTCGGGTTCCCACTCGGAGCTGGGTGCGAGCAGCAGCAGGGCAGCAAGGGTGGCGCGTGTCTAAGGCCTCTTCCTGTGCCAGCCGCCGGTCCCTGGCAGGAGCGGGTTCTGTTGGGGACAGTGGTGTGCAGTTCAGTACGCTTCGTGTCTCATGGTAGCATTAATTCATAACCACGGAGTTGATGCTCGTTTTGAAAGATGAGGCCATCTTAGTGTGTTTTTCGTATGATCTTAAGCGTGGTAAAGCTTGAATCTGCCAAGTGATGAGAGGCTTCCTGCAGTGAGATCTGAATGTGTTTGGGTCACGATCAAGAGCAGGCGTTCACAGACGAGATGAAGACCGTGGTGCACAGACATGTTTCCATCATTGGTGGAGAGCTCAGCGTTCTGTTAGAGAAAGCCATTACAGCGAGTAGCTGGGACCGCCGACCACGGCTTGCACACGTGGGGCCGCCGTGTCGCCGGGCGGCTCTCCTGGAGGAGGCCTGGCCATAGCGCCGGCTGAGCCTCGCAGGCAGGGCGTCGTGCACAACGCCCTTCCTTGCAGCAGCGCGCTGGCCTCCGTGTCCACCCCCTTCCCTGATTCAGAGTCCCGATTAGGGAGAAATTTGCCCACCAGGCGGTGGAGCCAATCTGAGGTCACGGTTGCTTTATGAAGCTGTTGTTCCCAGTTCTGCTTTATTAATTATCAGGAATTTCAGCCTTGCGCAGATAACTTGGGGTGGGTGGGCCTCTCGGGGTGGGCCTGGCTCACTGACGGATGGGGCTTCGGGGTTGGGAAGCCAGCTGGGAGACTGGGCTCTGTGGGTGACTTGGGTCCTCTGCCCAGTGTGGGAGTGGGTGTGCCAGCAGGGCCGCAGTGTGGGCCTGGTGCCTTAGTGGGGTGCCCTGTTGCTCTGGACTCTTTCCTCAAGTTAGATTGCCTCCCCTGGGGCGGTCTGTACGCACCGAGGCGTCTCGTGTGACGCCTGGTCTAGTGCTTAGCCAGTGGCAAGTGGCATCGGCACCACTGCTGCCTGCAGAGCTCTCGGGGTATGTTGTCGCTCCTCCCTTCTTTTCCAGCGTCACTCTGTGACTGTGTGTGAGGATGGGAGCACAACTGGCCAGCCAGGTGGTCTGCTCTGCAGGCTTGGCCATGGCCCCAGGAGGGGCATGTCCGCTGCACTCCTTTGTCCCGGGTTCTGCTTGGTCTTCTCCGGCCTTCAGGTGGGCGCTGTCCAATCTCTCCGCGTCTCTCCGCGCTGCCTTCCCCTCTGCCTGGGTTCTCTGTGCTGCTCTTGGGAGGACAGTTGTGACCCAGGCCCTGGGTGATCTGGGATAATGTCTCCTTCTCAAGGGACCTGATCACACCTGGAATGACCTTTGTCCTTAGAAGTGGTGCTTCCCTGCGGCTGTGTCCGCGTCCCCGGAGACCAGCTCTGGTTCTCGTTGGTGTGCTTGCAGCTGCTGGTCACCCTCCTCTGCAGCGTCCTGCCGTCCGCCCTCTGTGAGGGGCTGCTCTCTCTTTTATTTTTAATATTGTAGTCTTTCTCCTTGTAAAAGTTTTCAGAGAATGGTTCTTTTTTTTTTTTTTTTTTTTTTTTTGTACCAGGGATTGCACTCAGGGGCACTCGACCCTGGGCCACATCCCCAGCCCTTTTTGTATTTTATTAGAGACAGGGTCTCACTGAGTTGCTAAGTGCCTCGCCATTGCTGAGGCTGGCTTTGAACTCGTGATCCTCCTGCCTCAGCCTCCCAAGTGCTGGGATCACAGGTGCGCCACCACGCCCGGCCAGAGAATGGTTCTTATTTGGCTTCTCTGATGCTTCCCCACGATGGAGTCAGATACGGCATCCTGGGAGAATGCTCAGAGAGGCCGTCCTTCTCAGGGCCCGTGCCTGTAGGCTCACTGTGTCCATCTGAGGCCATCTGTCCAGTTGCTGTGAGGTCCCACAGGGCACTGTTGCTTTTTCTCCTAAGGAGTGGTCTTGGGGCCCTCTGGGACCACACAGATGCCCGCCTTCCTGTGGGTGTCCCCCAGGTCGTCCTGCATGCCTGGGTGTGTGGGCCTTTGCCTGCAGGGTCCCTGGCCCTGCTGACGCCCGTCCACTAGGTGATGTGGGTGTGGACTGGCAGAGCCCGCTTTACACGTGCTGTGCCTGAGTATCTTGGTGCTCAGGTTGTCCCAGGCTTGGCTGGAGGGAGTCCCTGCGGCTGGCCTGTGTCTGAGTGGCCGCCTCTGGGAGTTGGACTTTCGGGCATCTGCCCTGTTCCTGCCCTCGCCCTCATGGATAGTCAATTATTTTAAAATTGGACCAGCGCTGTACAGAACTCTCATCGTGTGACCCCCGCTTTTTGGATTGACTTTGACTTTTGAGGTTACTAAGCGTGCACGTGCCGTTGTGAGTAACGAGACGGAGCAGGCCCGTGGCCTGTCGCCCAGTGCTAACACCGACCCCGATGAGCCGGTGTTCTGGTCTCGGGTCCAGCTGGTCAGCGCGGTCTTTCTTGGCTGGTGCCTCTTGTGCCTTCCCCAGGAACTCTGCCCGTCCCAGGGCATTCTTCTGCCCTGCCCTGCCTCCGCCAGCCCCTCTGCCTTCTCTGGGCCCCTCTGCTGCTGCCCTGGCTGGGATGGGTGGGGTGTGGCTGTGGACAGCTCTGCTTGCTCAGCTGACCTCTTTCCCAGCTGGTGACCCTAAGAGATAGGGCCATTTCCCCCAAGGTCCTGGGAGGCAGCTCACCAAGAGTCCCTTTCCTGGAGTAGTCACTGGCACAGGGGATGGAGTTCTCTGCTGCCCTACTGTGTGGCCCAGGAGCCAGTGCTGCCCTGAGCCAGGCCCCGTGGGGGGCAGTGCCCCCAGGAGTGGATGCCAGGCCTCAACCTGAGCCCAGCAGCCAGGGGCTTTGTAGGACCTAGTGGGGGTGGGGCGAGGGAGCAGGACCAGGCAGGCGCACTCTGCTGGGCAAGCAGAGACAGGCCCTGTGGTGTCCCTGTGTGGCCTCTGGCAGACTCCGCCCCTCTGGGTGGGAGGCCATGGGCCCGTTCACCTTCCTCAGTGTCAGTGTGGCTTCTTTCAGTCACTGTTGCAAAGAGGCCGAGTTCCGTGAATCCTTGGCTAGTCTGAAGAATCGTGCCAGGTCTAGAGCTTTCTTTCCTTGTGCAAGTTCATGGCGAAAATGAGCCCTTCCCTGCGGAAAGAACTGGGAATGTGGCCTGTTAAGTGATGGCTGTGTTTTCAGGTGACACTGCCAGCACCGTGCCACACAGGAGACCAAACGACATCAGCTCTGTGTGGTAGGGTCTGCATTTTTACCAGGACGGCGTGAAGGACGCTAGCCAGGAGCAGCTGCCGAGGTCACGCACCTCTGACTTGGATGAGGTTTCTGCCTGCCCCATGGCCTCTGCTGGAGGGCCGGCCGGCAAGGAAGCAGAGGCCAGGTGCGGGCGACCACCTCTTTCCCTCTGCACACTTCACCTGGGGTGGGTTTCACCTCAGTGGCCAAGGTCCCTGTGTCCTTTTGGAGCATGCTAGAGGACAAGTTGCCTGAGGAGGTGCTGGAACTCACCCCTGTCTCTGTGTGCTGGGCTTTATGCCCTTTGTGCTCCGGCAGGCCCAGCTCCCTGCAGTGGTGGGCACTGGCGCCCCCTCCTGCCTCTGCTCCTGGTTTGTGTCTCTGGGTGGGTCTCAGCCATTCTCGGGGCGGTTGGTTGCTCTGGGTTACGTGGGCTCGTGGCCGCAGAGGGCGGTGCTGATGGTCAGCCCGGATGCCTTTCCTCTTCTGCCAAGACCAGGGGCCAGCGTTAGCCGGGCTCTGCCGCAGCCTCCACGGCTCTCAGGCCCCGTCTGCTCCCTGGTCTGGGTTAGGGGCGCGTCCGTCGCTCTCTCCTGTGCTGTGGTCCGTGGTGCTGGGAGTGCGCAGAGGTGCTCCATGCGGCAGTTCTCTCCCTAGTCCGCGGTCAGCCAGCGCCCCGTGTGCTCGGCTCGCCAGGCTCTGTCCCAGCCTGGCCTCCGGAAGTGGCCTCAGCGGCTGTTGGTGTGAGCGCTGGGTGGGCAGGCCCTCCCCTCCTGCCCAGGCAGGACGCCATCTCCCTTCTGTGCAATCTCGGTGCCAGCAGCATGGTGCCCAGACTCAGTGGTGTGGACCCCTGGGCAGGAGTAGAAAGCCCTTGCTGGAAATCTAAAGGAAACAAAGCTCATGCAGTGGCCTGAAGTCCTAGCCTGTCACCACAGGGACAAGATCTCCCTGGGGCTGCCTTTACAATACCACTGATGGCTGGCGTGGAACCACAGAGCTTATTCCCTCTCAGTTCTGGAGGCTACAGACCCAACGTCAGTACCCTGGGCCAGAATCGAGGTGCCGTACGTCACTTCCTCCAGAGCTCTGGGGT
Source organism: Tamias sibiricus (assembly GCA_025594165.1). NCBI lineage: Eukaryota > Metazoa > Chordata > Mammalia > Rodentia > Sciuridae > Tamias > Tamias sibiricus. Next base: position 4,267,215 of record CM046658.1, on the reverse strand, counting down.
GGGGCCCTCCTGGCTCTTGCAGGTTGGTGCGTGGCCCGTCGCGTGCCACCCGTCTCCTCACCGTCAGCGCGTGGCTCTCTTCCCCGTGTGCCTCCCTTTGGCTCCGGCTCAGCCTCTCTGGTCTGCTCTTACTGGGACACTTGCCATTGGGTTTAGGGCCAACCTTGGTACTCAGGGATGATTTCATCTCGTGATGACCAATTGCATCTGCGGAGACCCTTGTTCCAAGTCAAGTCACAGGCATAGGTCCTGGGGATTAGGGAGGACACAGATCTTTTGGGGGCCTACTACTCAGCCCACCACAGGGACCCGAAGGCCAGCATCTGTGTCCTGTCTGTGGCTTTGCTGGTATTTCTGCTCCATTGACAAGACCTGGCTCATCACACAAGTGTGTTCCTCTGGCATTTTGTATCATGTTTATTATAGTTAAATGTCTAAATGGGGATGATTCAATGTGTTTTGGGCTTTTTTCTTTTTAGTTTGCATAGATTAAAATCTAAGTTTGGCAGGACAAGAAATGATTCAGTCTGTTGTGGGCTGTGTGGTCAGGCTGGTCCTGAGGTCCTGGGCTCAAATGATTCTCCCGCCTCAGCCTCCTGAGTAGCAGGACCAAGGTGTGTGTCACATGCCCGGCTAGCTGGTCTCATCCTGACCCCCGCGCTCACTGAGAAGAGGAACCTGTCGAGTACCTGCTGTTGCCCGTGGACCTGGTGCCCTGCCCTTCTCTTAGGGCCAGTGGGCTGCAGGGAGGCTCCCGTCTGCAGTGCCGAGGGCCACCTGCAGGCTGATCCTTGGCAGGTGCACTGGCTAATCCAGGCCAGGTATCCCCTTGAGGTCCTAGAGAGTGACAACGGCTCACTAGCCATCTCTTTGTTAAACCTGTTCAAGATAAAAATGAAGAAAAATGGTTGCTTATGTAGCCAACAGATACTGCACACAGAGAGATTTGCATCAGTTGAAAACAAAGAAAAACAAAACTAAACAACCCCAAGAGAACCATGGAATTGTAAAATCAGATCTGAGAATTGCCTGTTTTAGGAAGGGAGACGGGAGGCGGTGACAGGACGGCGCGGGAGACTGGTGCGCGTCTTGTTTTCATGCTGATGTCCACTTCCGTTTTTCAGGTGACTGTTCCCAAGAGCAGCTTGGCCATCATTGAGTCCTGAGTGTTTTAGCGACCAGTTTCCTAGTACGCTTTTAGTACTTTTGTTTTTAAAAGCGAGTCGATTGACACCAGTAGCCTGTGCTTACTCGGGACCTGTGGTCTGCCACTCCACCAGACAGGGCTTTACTTGACAGAGGTTGAGAGAGGCCGAGTTACACACATTGGCTTCTTAGTTTTCTGACTCTCTCTGCTTCCAGGGCGTGGGTTTTAACTCCTCTGATCGCCAGGGACTCAAGTCCCCCTCACCACGCCACAGCGGCCTGCATGTGGCCGTGTCCTGCCTGGCAGTCTAAAACATGGCCCTGGTGAAGCATCAGCCTGGGTTTAGCTGGAGTGGGTGGTTCACGGGCCAGCCACATGGGAAGAAAGAGTAATAAAACAAGATGCTGGTTCTGGATTTTTTTCTTTTTTAAAATATTTATTTATTTGCTTTAGTCGTACACAATGCATTTATATTTACGTGGTGCTGAGGATCGAACCCAGGCCGCGCACGTGCTAGGTGAGCGCTCTACGGTTGAGCCACAACCCCAGCCCCCTCTGGATTTTTTTCTATCATGGATGTAAAGGATTGTTTTAGCTTTTTTGTTGCTGTGACTAAGAGGATCTGACCAGAACAACTGTAGAGGAGGAGAAGTTTATTTAAGGGCTCATGGTTTCAGTGGTCTCAGTTCCATCATGGTGGAAGAGTGTGGCAGAGGGCAGCAGCTCACATGATCAGGAAGCAGACAGACTCCACTCTCCAGATACAAAATCTATACCCCTAGTCCCGCCCCCAGTGAGCCACTTCCTCCAGCCACACCCCACCTGCCTCCAGTGACCACTCAGCTAATCCATCAGGGATCAAGTCACTGGTTAGGTCAAGGATCTAGCCCAGTCATTTCTTCTCCAAACTTTCTTGCATTGTCTCACAGATGAGCTTTTGGGGGACACCTCATATCCAAACCATAGCAAGGACTTCACAGGACGGGATGTCACTTGGCAAGGAACAGTTGGAAGAGCCTGCTGTGGGTGGAGCCAGGACGTCTCCTTGTCTGTGTTCACGCCGGCTGGTTCATGAGCCGGGCAGTGGTTTACCCACAGAGGCCTCTGTCCGTGCTAGGATTGCAGCCACAGGCCTATTGGTGTGAGTGTGGGCTCCTCCGTGGACCCCAGTGCAGCGACTGTGGCTCACATCAGCAGGCCTCCTGCTTCCGCGTACCTTGTGGCTGATGCTCTGCTCACCCCAGGCTTCCCTTCCTCACCGACAGGGGGAGCCCCGTCCCAGGCTGCCCCCCCTGTGTGGTCCTGCCTTGGTTGGGTTCTTGCACTGGCTGTGGTTAAGCTCATCTGAGGACACCCCAGAGCTCTGGGCCAGGGCATCAGGATATGCTCCAGCTACCAAGGGAGCCTGCTGAACCCCCAGTCAGAGCCTCAGTGTCTAGCTGGTGCACCCCAAGGCTCATCGCTGGGGCTGAGCGACGCCCCAGGACCCACTGAAGACCTGGGGCTCAGCTGTATTCTTATTTTTTAAGAAAATAAATGGATAGGGGCTGGGGTTGTGGCTCAGCGGTAGAGCGCTCGCCTAGCCATGTGCGCAGCCCGGGTTTGATCCTCATCATTTTTGATCCTCAGTTGTGCGTTGTGCACAACTAAAGCAAATAAATAAATATTAAAAAAAAAAAAAAAAATGGATAAAAGTGGGAACTTCAAAGCATTTTGCTGAGCCAAGCCCTGAGACTGTATTTGTGAAGGCGACTTTCGGTAAGCGTGGTTGCTGACCCTGGAGTTTCCTCAGGGTCCTCACTTCTTTCATCTGGCCAAGGACAGAGGAAGTAAAAGGAGAGTCAATGCATAAAATCGGACCTGACTGATTTCCCAGTTTCATATCAAGTCACGTCTGTGAAATGTGCCATTTTAAGCCAAGGCTTTGTGAAGAACGTGTGCTGATGATGGTGACTTGAGCACGCACGTGCGTCCTGTAGTATTTTGCGGTTTCTGACCTCTTAGCACCAAGTGCCGTTCTGGAGTGCTGGATTTGAAGAGAGTCTGGCAGAGTACCAAGTGCTTGCACACCCGCGGGAGGGTCTTCACGGGATCTTCAGGAGGGAAGTCGGTGTTGCCTCGAGTCAGAAAAGGAGACTGGCGTGGGCGAGGGTCCTGCTAGGCTGGGGGCCCCTGGGTGGCTGGCACTGTGTGTGCTGCCATCTCCTGTGTCAGTTCCTCCTGTGTAGAATGGAGTGGGGGCCCGCTGCGTGCTGCGCACGGCTCGGGTTAGTCCTGCATGTGGCAGCACTGTGGCCGTCCCCGCCGGGGCTCTGTGCTAACCCTGCCGTGTGCCCTGTTCCCTTCCAGGCAGCCGCGGTCTCTCCCTCTTCCAGCTTGGCATGCATGCGTGCGGTTCGCTGGGCTGTGTGGAGCCCGGAGCCAGACGCCCGCGCGGGAAGGGCGACTTTGCCTCTGCAGGGCGGGATCCTGCCCAACCCCTTGCACTGCCTGGTCTATCGGGTGCCCTCAGCCAGCCGGCGCTCCGAAGAGGTAAGCTTGGAGGGAGTTCTTACGTGTGGTTCTTCCCAGTGAGCTCCAGCAGGCGATCTCACTTTCCACACCAGAAGTTGGCAAGCAACGTTGCAGATGTTTCAGGAGCAGCGTCTTCTCACGTCACAGACGTGCCCTTAGAAGGACAAAGATGAGCTGGGCGCGTGGCGCGCACCTGTGATCCTCGGGGCTCAGGAGGCTGAGGCAGGAGCATTGCGAGTTCAAAGCCAGCCTCAGCAACTTGGTGAGGCCCTTAGTAACGCAGCGAGACCCTGTCTCTAAATAAAATATAAAAGGGCCGGGGATGTGGCCCAGTGGTGCCCTTGGTTCCCCCCCAAAAAAGGCAAAGATGATTGTGAGCCAGAGTCGGGTGTGGACTCGGAGTGGCCAGCTTATGGGTTTCCTGGCATCCCGCTCACGTGTCCACCTCGTGAGGTGCCCGTGGGCCCCCGTGCTTGCTGTGCCTCGTGTGCCTGTGGGAGGGGCTGCACTTCTGCATCTTCCTGACGCCTCTGGCGCTGGTCAGGTCAGATCGGTAGGGACCAAGGTATACCCACCCTGGCCCTGCGCCAGGTGACTCCTCGTCCTCTTCCTTCATTCAGTGGACTTGTGTTGAGCAGCTATGGAGATGCCAGGAAAAATGTCCCTGACCTCATGGAATTTATAGCGGAGTGGGGATGGCAGGTATTAGCAAAGAAAGATGCGAATAGTATAAATATTCCATAATGCCCAGGTGAGTGGATTTGAGGGTTTGTGTCACTAGGGTCACTTTACTGTTGCTTACTATGAAACAAAATGACGTCATGATGGTGTGTCCTTCCTTCAGTAACGCCTGTTTTTCCCCTTTAAGGAGAACAAAAGTAGGGGCTGGGGTTGTGGCTCAGCGGTAGAGCACTCGCTCGCCTAGCGTGTGCGCAGCCCAGGTTCGATCCTCAGCACCACGTATAAATAAACACATTGTGTTACAACTAAAGCAAATAAATAAAACATGAAAAAAAAGAAACAAAAGTATCCTTTGTATCTCCAAAATCTGACACTTTCAGTTCTTAGAGGGGACTGACTTACCTTTGTTTTCTTAATCATGTGGTTCTATTGCTGCTGTTTCCCAGTGTGTCCGTTTTAGACATCAACTTCCAGTCCTGATGGGTGGGGACACTAGCTCTTTGACACCCTCCTGTCCATCTGAGAAACACCGCTCGGCCTTGGGTTCTCATCAGTCTCAGGAAGTGTGCAGCGCCGCGCAGCACAGCACAGCACAGCTCGGCTGGTTGGCGAGTCGGAGGGGCTGGGAACTGGGACTCACTAGGACAGCACAGGGGGGAGCTCGGGAAGCAACTGCGAAGTTGCTGGCCTTGAGCTGCACGAGGGGGTTTGACCCTGAGCATCCTGGGGGGAGTTTGAGAGCTGACCGGTGGGGGGGGGGGGCTGCCATCCAGCCCAGCATTGCCCACTGGCAGGAGCACATGCAGATCCGACGGATGTGGCACAGGCTTTGGGACTTCAGGAGTGGTGCTGATGTGGGAACCATGGCCCACAGGAGGCTGGTCACCAACTGTGGCCTGAACGTGCCAGGTTTGCTTCTGCCAAGCAGAAATCCCAAGAGTCTTTTTTCAAGGGGTGTGGACCAGCCTTAGAGTCTGATGTAAGCTTTTAAATGTCCACGGGACAATCTAAAGTTGATTGGCACACAGAGAGCCTGGAAAAGCTCCACTTGGGGGACAAGACGTTAATAGACATGGTCACGGAGATGACACAGGTGTTGGAGTCATCAGACAGACTTTAAAGGAGCCACTGTGACTGAGTGGAGGCTTACCCAGAAATGGAATCTCTTTATCTGCAAGTCAGTAGAGGTAGTTCACTATAGTAACAGTCTAAAGAAGGAAAACCACGTGATCATTGCAGTTGGTGCAGAAAAAGCACTGGACAGGATTCAGCGCCTGTTTGTTACGAACCCTCCAAGCAGCTGGCGGGGGCAGGCGGCGTCCTCGTGGTGGTGAAAAGCTGTGCGCTGTCCCCAGGGTCGGGAGCGAGGGAAGGACACCCACTCCCTCCTTGAACTCCTCTCCAGCCCTACACAGGAAGTTCCAGCCAGCGCAGGTGTCAAGGAAGAAGGCGTTCACCAGAGGGGAGCAAACAGGCCTCCTGTTTGTGGACGGGACCTGTTTCTGAGACCCCGGGGAGTGTGAACCAGATCTTCCAGAGTGGACCCAGTGAGTGGCTAGTGAGCGTGGAAAGTCGTCCTGGTTCTGGATACCAGCAAGGAGCAGGCAGACAGCAAAGTGTGAAAAGGCTGTTTCTGTGACGTCGACGCAGCAGGAGGTGCTCGCAGCATCGTATGCTGAAAACCCAGGACACGTGCCTTTTGCAGGTGTCATTATTCTCGTTTTGGTTCCGCTTAGGTGAAGTCTGAGAAGACCTGCGTATGAGGGAGACACGGTGCCTTATGCCTGGAAGACTCCGTGTGGCGAGGGCGGCGGCTCCCCCCGCCCAAACCAGCCTGCAGGCGGGGTGCAGCTGTGGTCTGAGTCCCAGCAGGCTATTTTTTTTTGTAGATACTGACAAGCTGATTCTGAAATTTATACGAAAAGCCAGACAAATTAGAAGAGTGACAACAGTTTTGAAGATGGGCGATGTAGTCGGAGGCAGTCGTGCTACTGGAAAGCGGAGCTGGCAGGCGTGGAGCGGCCCCTGTGGTCGGGCTGGTGCGTCCCCAGCAGGCCTCCTGCTGGGCTTCACACAGAGGCCTGTGCAGCCCCAGCCACTGCCAGGTGGGCCCTGGCTCTCCTCGCGCTGCACCACCGTCAGCACAGGGGCAGCGCTGTCGCGGCCAGCTGCGGAGCCTCACCAGTGCCGAGTGGAACGGTGGTCTCAAAGGTGCATGTCGCGTGGTTTTGTTCCCGTGACATTCTCAAGACCGCTGAACCTGGGTGCTGGAGAAACTGGCAGTGGTGGCCAGGGTGAGGCAGGTCCCACGTGACCACAGTGCAGCAGCAGCAGCAGCACGAGGTGGAGTGGTCTGGGTCCCAGTTGTGCTGCAGGCTGTGTGAACCTGTGCAGCTGTCAGACCCCTAGGAGGAAAAAGTAAAAAGCCATTTGTACACGTTATTGAAAAATAAAGAGTATGGTGGTTTATTAAGTATCTTAAACTAACTTCTACTTGCATAAATGCCATTCTGTGATGTGGTCTTCTAGGATTTCAGTGTCACAACTGGTGGTTTTCTGCTGTGAAAGTCACCTGACTGTAGGCTAAGAATTTGTGGCTTCAGCTAACTCTGGTCTCACTGGGGCTTTCTTTTGGGTGGTGTGCTAACCATGGGGGTCATCCCTGCAGGAGCACTGACCAAGGGGCTGGCTGTCCTTCCTCTGTCCACCCTAGGTGAAGCAGGTGGACTCAGGGACAGTCCAGTTCCAGTTCTCACTGAACCGGGAAGAGCCTCTAGACACACCCATGGAGCGAGCCAACGGCCCCAAGGCAGAGCGGTGGTCCTGCAGGAGGCCTCCCTCGTCCCCTTCAGGTGAGCGTGTGTGGAGAGCCGAGTTTTTTTTTTTTGGGATTGAACTCAGGGGCACTGGACCACTGGGCCACATCCCCAGCCCTTTTCTATATTTTATTAGAGACAGGGTCTCACTGAGTTGCTAAGTGCCTCGCTATTGCTGAGGCTGGCTTTGAACTCATGATCCTCCTGCCTCAGTCGCCCAGGTGCTGGGATAACAGGTGTGCGCCATTGCGCCTGGTGAGAGCTGAGTCTTGAAACCCCAGCGTGGCTTCCCCCAGCTCCCAAGCAGGGTCCTTAGTCCCACATAGCTGTGGTCCGTTTGTAGGATAATTGCTAGAGATGGGTGTAATCTGGGTCAGCTGGATTTTGCTTGAGATGATGGTGTAGCAGGGACCACGGGATGAAGTGTGGCCTGTGTGACACCTTCATGTGGCTGTCAGGTAGGCCTGGGGCCACCAGCTCTGTTTTGCACTATTAGTGCAGTTGTCCTTCTGGAAACACTGTCTGGGACTTGGGAATCGGTGCTGTCAGGATATGCGTGAGGAGGGGAGTCACAGCATGAGGAGGGGAGTTACAGCGGGGTGTGAGCAGCAAGGGCCCTCGCGGAGGTCAGTCTTTGTCCCCGGGCTGGAGGAGCCTGTGAGGGCTGTCGGCCCAGCCTTGGTTGGCTCAGCTTCTGTTGGCCGGTGCCCTGTGCTTGGGCCTCTTATTTGGAACTGAGTTCTGCTGAGGATTGGCCTGTGGTGAAGCTCAGTGGCGCTGAGAGGGGCGTCGCAGAGTCCACAGGAGCGGGTGCCCGGCCTCAGCCCCAGGCTTTGGAGCTTTTGCCTGCTGAAGGAGCCCCTCACCACTCTTTTCTTTCTACCTGTTCCGGATGGAAAGACAGCAAAAGAGTGACTTGTGACCCCTGGAGTGGAGTGCCGTGTTCCCCCATCCCCCTGCGGGCTCTCTGTGGGCCAGTAGGGTCCAGGGGCCCAGGAGGACACACCCTGTCTTCTTGGCCAGGACTCCTGTCCTGGCACAGAGGTGCTCTTGATTCTGTCACTTGGGAATGGTTTTCTTTAGGGTGGACACTGTGGTGGGCAGCAGCTGGTCTTGCTGAATCTCATCTTCTGATTGGTGGGCAGCTCAGCTGTTTCCTTGGCCTGGACCTGGATGTACTGGCCTCTGTTTTCATGGTCTTCTGGGTTTTATGAGATACCTATGAATATTCAGGCCCCAAACTTAAGTTGATCACTTTGGGGCCCGGCGCAGGGTGCGCATTTCCCTTCTGTACACAGAAGCAGTGCTTTTGAAGCCTTTGCTTTGTTCTTTTTGTTTTCGAGTTTTGTGCTCTGCAGCTTGCTCGCGGGATTGGGTCGCGGCCTCAGCGCCCGAGCGGTCCCACCTGCCTCAGTGGCGCCCACCGGTGGCGGAGGCCATCGTGTGTTCTATCAGGGTTGCTCAGGATGAGTTGCCATTTCGTTGAGTGATGGCTGTTGGCTAATTGCGAAGTCTCGACAGATCGCTGTGATTTATTTTGATGGGTGCGTGGGCAGCGGCGTGTCTGTGGGGCTCCGTGTGCTGGTGCAACACGCTCACAGCGTCAGTGTTCAGATGGGGCAGAGGGCACGCCCGTCACTGCCAGCTTAGCATTCTTGTGGTTAGAACATGGAGACCCTTCCTTCTCCCTGTTGCGACACGCCACTGTTGACTGAGCCCGCCCTACTGTGCAAGGGAGCTGGCACCCCTGCCTCCTACCCCACCGTGGCTTCCCCCCCATCAACTGACTCCTGCCCCAGCCTCTGTAACCTGGGTCAGTTTGGATTGGTTGGTTTTTGTCCTGATTTGGGTTGTATTGTCCTGCCTCTTTGCACATTTGATAATTTCTGAGTGGAGTCCAGATATTGGAGATTTTCTCTCGTTGGGGTGTTGGATATTTTGTATTTGATGAATATCCTTAAACTTTGGGAAGGGATAGCTCCTTTCTGGTTTTGCTCCTGAAATTTGTAAGGTGGAACCAGATCAGCATTAGTCCAGGGCTGATCATTTCTCCCAAGAAGAAAGGTTTCCCCGCTGGCTGGTGGCCTGGCCCTGCCTGGTCCTGGGGACCCCAGAGCCGCTCCCTGTACTCCTCTATGGCCGTTCTTGTCCCAGCCAGCTCTCTCTGAGCGCCTGCAGGGTGTCTGGAAATCCAGAGCCTTCTATGCACCCATCCGGTGGGCTTCCTTGGTCTCCAGGATTGAGCTCCCCTTCACAGGGACCCCCTGTGCTCTGACTGGGCCCCCGACCCTGACCTGCCAGCCGGCCGGGCCCAGGCAGGGCTAGTTGCGGGGCTCCCTGGTTTCCTGCCCTCCGGATTGCTCTTCCTCTATTGCCTGAGGTCCAGCGTCTACAAGACCATTGTTTTACATATTTTGTCTGTATTTTAAAAAACGTGTTTCAGATAGGGTGAGTCTGGAGCAGAAGTCACAGGCTCTGAGCTTGCACACAGGCCGTGGCCAATGGCTTTGGAACGTTTCAGGCCACGGAGCCACAGCCATGCAGTGTCTCCACGACTCCAGTCCAGGCTTGCGCTTCCTGCCCACGGTGGACTGCCCCCACCGCTATATTTATCTGCTTTTGAGATATATTCTACTTTTTAAGCTAAAGAATCCATGGTGAAGAAGCCGAGGCCGTTTTGAAGAAGGGAGGCCTTGTCTTCCTTGGTTTGCTGATTGACCTTAGAGTGTGAGTGACTAGAACAGTGTAGCATTGGCGCAGAGAGATGGACAGACATCGTGTGTGAGTTTCCTTTGCTGCTGTAACAGATTTCCACAAGGGATTGAAACAGTGCCGCCTTACCATCGTGTGGTTCTAGAGATCAGAGTCCAGAGTGGGTCTCCAGGCTCAGATCCAGGCCTCAGCGGGACGGGCTCCTCCTGGGGGTGGGAGGGGAGGATCCTTACCTCGCCCTCTAGCTTCTAGGCGTGCCTGTGTCCCTCGGCCCCTCCTCCATCTACAGAGGAGCAGCTGGCCTCTTCCGTCCTCCCCTTGACTCTGACCCTCTGGCCTCCATTTAGTTAACAAGGACGGTTGTGGGTGCACTGGGCCCACCCTGACCATCCAGCACAATCTCCCCACTCAAGGTCAGCTGATCAGCAGCCTTACTTCCCTTGACAATGCTGCAGGACATACTGGCAGGTGTGGGGCTTAAGGCGTGGACATCCTGGGCACGGGGAGCACTTAACTCTGCCCACTAAAAGGAGGACAGATGGGACAGCCAATAAATGGTGTGGCGTGATTAGCTGTCCATGTGGAAAACATAAAATTCAATCCTAACTTCATACAGTACAAAAATAAATTCCAGATGGAATAAAAAGCGGAACTTTAGAAATTTCAGGAAAAGTTAGAATTAGAAGATTAGAATTAAAAAAATTAAAAATTAAAATTAGAAGAAAGATTATAAAAAGATTTCCTCTATGTCAAGTGCGGTGGCACATGCCTGTAATCCCAGCGGCTTGGGAGGCTGGGGCAGGAGGATCGCGAGTTCAAAGCCAGCCTCAGCAACTTAGCAAGGCCCTAAGCAACTCAGCAAGACTGTGTCTCTAAATAAAGGGTAAAAAAGGTCTGGGGGATGTGGCTCAGTGGTTAAGCACCCCTGGGTATGATCCCTGGCACAAAAAAAAAAAAAAAAAAAAGATTTCCTCTAAGTAAGATACAGATAAACAAAAGAAAACGGACAGAGACATGAGGAGGGAATCCTTGGAGAAGAAATCAGGGTGACTGATAAATGTATGAAAGTTTTACCAGAGATCAGAGAAGTGCGAGTTCCTCCTCTGGTGGAGAGTCGAGCTGCCTAAGAGCGCAGGCCAGCGGGGTGTGGTTGAGGAGGGCTCTCACCCCCAGGGCAGGAGGCCGCGGGCTGCTTCCTAGAGCAGCTTCTCGAGGTGGCGCCCACACCTCGATGCCTTCCCCGATGCCTTCCCAGGCGGCTGTCAGAACAGCGCATTCACGTGGGGTGGAGCTGGGGGGCGTGGTGGGGGGCCTGGGGTCTGTGACACTCTTTAATAGTCAGGAATTCAGAACATCCCTGCTCCGCAGCTGGGGAGCAGCAGGCCTCGGCCTCGGCCTCCGCACTCCAGGTAGGAAGGGACCTCTTCTCAGCGCCCGGTAAGGCTGTAGCACGCAGTGCTGGACGCAAACAGCAAGTCCTGGGAGGAGAGGCCCGGCCGTCGGGCACGCCCACTGCCTCCTGCCTGATGGCCCACTCTGTCCTAGTGTCCTCAGCTCTGAAATGGGACGGATTAAAGGTAAAAATAAGAAGAATGAAGCTTGAGGTCTCTTAGGACAGAATTGGGAATGCGTTTGTGACTTCCAGGGCGGGAAGGCTTCCGTAAGAAACGGAGAGGATCGAAATGTGAGCGTTAAGGTAGGAAACCCTTCTTTATGAGAGCAGACTCCACAAAGAAAGTGAGAAGGCAGGTCTCAGCCCGGGAGACACTGCAAAATGTACAGCCACTGGGTTAGCCGGGACGCAGCCGCAGGAGACGCTGCTCTAGGCCAGGGCCAGGTGAGCCGCAGGGAGGAGAACTGGACTCGGAGCATGGAGGGCGCTGTGTCGGGCCTGGCGTGGGGTGGCGGCTGTCCTCAGTAACACCCTGCCCTTGCTGTTGGCACCATCGGGGGCAGTGACCACGTGCACAACCAAGGGCTTGCTGAGACCGATCAGGCCTGTTGGAAGCCAGGTAGCAGCAAGCACCTCTCCAGGGAGCTCCGCCTGCCCCAGGACCTGACGCCCTGACTGCCGCCCTCCCTGCCCCGTCTCCGACTCAGCTCTGAGAGCTGTGTGCAATGTAGCCAGCCACCACGTGCCTTAGGCGGTGCAGGGAGTGTGGTCGAGGGGTGCAGGGTGGGGTCAGGGAGTACATGGGGACCTGGCACCTTCTGCCGAGTCTTGCTGCGAACTTAAAACTGCTCAGAAAATAAAGTCTATTAGAAGAACAAAGGACGAGGAAAGATGGAGGGTTAGAGAGTGACTTGTTTGTCATCCTTGATTCGATTAACTTGTATTCAGGATTTCTGCTTCTAGAATTGAGGCTCACCCATGGCAAAGGCCAGCTGAGTAGTAAATACTCCAGGCTTCGTGGGCTGAGCGGCCTCTCTCACAGCTACTGTCTCTGCTGGTGTGCCCCAGAAGCCATCAGAGGACAGAAGACAACGGCGAGGCTGTGTTCCAGCAGAACTTTATTGGCACACGCGGTCTGACCCGGGCCTGCAGATGCCTGGTCTTGGCTGTCCTTTTCCCCTTCCTCACCAGGAGGCAGCTTCCCATCTTTGCCTGCTTCAAAGTACTTCCAACAGCAGGCGGAGCTGCTGCTGAGAGGTCGGGGACACCTCTGGCCCCGGGAACCTGATGCCTTTTGAAGGGGTCTTTGACAACCACTTACCTTTCTTCTTAAGATCATTGGTCTGTTTTGGTTTTTCACCCGTCTCCAGCTAACTTTCAGAACACACATCCTTCGGAGCAACGGCTGACCTCACCTAGTTCATAGAGCTGCTGGGTGAGGGTGCAGCCAGTTCTGGGATTCTGACTCGAGTCTGTGATGAGATTCCTCTCTGGAGTCCTCCTGACACTGAGCTCTTCCTTTTTGGTCAGGTGGCTCCACAGGTGACCACGTCACTAGTCTCTTAGAGAACTAGCACTCAGTTTTACTGATTGGTTCCCTTGTTCTTTATGTTGCTATTTTTATCCTTACTTCTAATCAATTCAGTTTCAATTTTATGTGCCTCTATATTAATTCCATCCTTTCAATTTCTTCAAGGTTTCAGAAAATTGAAAGCTTAATTATTTTCCATCTTTTTTTTTTTTTTTTTTTTTGTGGTTCTGAACCAGGGCCTTGTGCATGCGAGGCAAGCACTCTACCAACTGAGCTATTTCCCCTGTCTATCATGTTTAATAGTAAAATTGCTTAAAGTTCTGTAGTTTTTAGTTTCTTTCCAAGTATAGTTTGGGTCCCCATTTCATAGTTTTTCCTTTTTTGGTGCTCGTGCTCAGCCTGCTATGCATGCAGCAGAGCACGAGGCCCTGGCTCCAACCTGGGCTGCATGCCAGCCTTGTTCCTTTTCACCTAGAATTGGGAAGTGTTTTAAATATCCCCATATTTAAAAAAAAACGTATCTATTGAACCCTCCTTTCCTTTTCTCGTGGAAACTTCTCCTGGACATTAAAGCTCAGCTTGAGGCTTTGTCTGTGACAGAGCTTTCTCGCCAGCAGCCCCTGACCTTTGGAGATACTGCTGTTTATTTTTCATAATAGCGTGTTGTCTGCTATTTTTGGACTATGTTAGTCAGGTTTTGCTCGGTAACAAATAGTCCCCAAATCTGGGGTTTAAAATGCAAGGCTTTATCTTTCACTTACTACGTGCTGGTTGCAGCTGGAGGTGGCTCTGCTTGTCATGCACCCACATGGCCCTCGCCATCTTGAGTATTGCTGTTCACTGGCCAGAGAGGAAGGGAGGCCCTGAGAGGGCCTTGTTCCGTCAGCGAGGGTTCTGGCCCAGGGGCGACACGTGCTCTCCCCCCACCTTGCTGGCTGCAAGTAGCCGAGTGTCCACCCAGGCACAGGGACTGGGAAACCTCTCACGCACAGAGGGGACGAGAGGCGGCTGCTGTGCGGCCCCAGCCTGCTGCGGAGCACCTCCTCGTGGGGCTGTCGTGTCCATGCTGCACTGCCCGGTGGGGTCCTGGCCACTGTGCGGCATTGTGGGAGAAGCGTGCTGCCCAGAACTCTTGTGTGTGCCGGCGTAGTTTAACTCCGAAGAGCTGGGACAGGAGAGGCGTCCCTTGGCCGTCCCTTGACAGGAAGCCCAGAGGCAGCGCAACATCAGGCGTGGCTGGATCTCACACTCGCGTGCTGTCCCTGAGGCGACCTGCCCCTCTGTCCTCCCCTGGCCCTTCAGCTCTCCTGCCTTCAGACTTGGCTTCCCTCTATGTGGTGGCCCCAGGAGCTCTGGGGTCCTCCCTGGGCTTAGGGGTTCCCACAGAGCGCTTGTTTTGTTCAGTTGTTCCGCGAGAGTCCTGAGACGGAGCCCCTCATTCTGCTGTGTCACCTGCCTGCACGCTGTAATGGCTACTGGGGACCGGGCTGGGGACAGTGGGTCCTGGGTCACATGTTGCTTGTGGTGTGGAGGTTGGGCCTGCCCCTTACGTGTGGTCAAGGCTTGAGGGTGATTCCCCTAAGGAAAGCCATCAGGAGAGCACATGGGTTCCGGTGGGAGTGAAGCTGGCAGGGCTGGTGGCCCTGTGGAGTGCGGGCGGAGCCCCAGGTCCCCATCCTGGGCTCTTCCTGACTGCTGCACTGCTGGGCTGCCTTCCGGCTCTGCCTGTCTTCCCCCGAGGCCGGGGAGCAGCGGCCTGTCCTCCGGCAGCCCTCCTGACCCGGCGGGGAGCTGGCCTCAGGGCTCGAGCGGTGTGTGGGGCCAGGGGCAGGGCCCCAGGGTGGCCCCCACGGAGTGGCTTGCAGTTCATCCCCGTGCTGTGGCCATCGGGGCGAGTGGCCCAGGGTTGTTCCCCGGGCACCGGGCAGAGTGAGGCTGCCTGAGGTGCAGAGCTCTTGGGTGCACGCCTGCAGGTCCTTGCCTAGAGACCTGTCATCATGTCCTCTGCAGAGGCGCGTCCACTGTGGTCAGTGGAGGGATCAGGAATGGAGCCGTTGTGCAAATGTCCCACAGCAGCATGATGTGTGCTTCAGCTACTGTGGGACCTGCCAATCCACACGGAGGGAACCTGATTTCATTTGGCTTATTTAATTTGGATTTATCGCTGCATTCGTGTCATGTTAATGTGGTCGCCTCCAGCCCAGGTTCCAGGCGTTTGAAGACGTTGCCTCCCAAAACCCAATCTAAGAGGCTTCAACAGCCACGAGTGCTTAACTGATGATGGAAACTTTTCCTACTTCAATATTTTACCAACTTATACGGCTCCTTAGGAAGTCTTAACGATATGTGGCTGTCACTTTAAGTGAGGTACTTTGGCTTTCTGTTATGAATAATCCTTTTTATTTTTCCTATAAAATTGCTGGGAGCAGAGGTCTATTCATCACCACAGGGAGAGAGTGTGCACAGAGCCACTAGGGGGCACTCTGTCTTTATGTTTTGTAAACTGTGGAATTTCCTTGACCCATATTTTGCTTTTGAATGTTCCAGTGGTACCAGAATTTTGGATCGTTTGCTTAACAGCTTTGAAAACAGCCCTGTAGCAGGGGTCGTTAGACACGTGCAGCCACGGTGTTTCCTGGGGGCACGTGGAGCTGCCCTTGTGCCCCGGCCTGTCTGCCGCGCTGTTACTGGTGGAAGGTCCTCTCTGATGGGCAGTGCTGACCCCGGATCCGGCAGCAGCAGAGGCGAGCTTACAGCCACCCTTTGTCACTGTGGGACGTGAGTGTGCAGGCTGCTGAAGGACCACCAGGGCGTGGTTCAGAGCGTGAGAGCGTGGCGTGGCTTTGACGGGGACAGAGATGCTTTTGACACTGACCCTGAAGGTGGCCCCGGGTGCAGGGCTCTGGCAGGCTGTGGAACCTCCCCTCGTCCACCAAGAGAGGGCATGCTGTCCCCTGGCTCCCTGCGGTCTGTGTGTGCTCAGCATGGAGACCCACGCCATTGCCACTCCTGCTTTATCTCTTCTTAGATTTTGCCCCTTTCCCATTCCTACGGTCAGAGTCTGAGGAAGAACGACTTTTGCCCAAAAGGAGGAGTAGAGGCCCTTCAGTTGGGGTGCTGCTAGAGATGGATTCATCCTTATTTTTACTGCCTGGTGGCCGAAATCTGCCCTTGGGCATCTTTCTCTAGATGCCAGAGACTGCAGCTGGGACAGTGGCGCCCCTGTCCCCACGCCCCTGCTGTGTGGCCACAGGTTCCTCTGCTGCCCAGGTGGCCTTTCCCTGCCTTGGCAGGGGCTGCTGCGAGTTGCTAGACAATGGCCTCCTAGGGCTGCCCCTTCCCTCTGCTCCTTCAGGACCTGCACTGTCCCCTGGGGTACCTGGCCCTTTAGTCACCTGAAGGGTAACTGGGCAGTTGTTCCGAGAGCTGAATGCTTCCTCGGTCAGGTCCCCTGGCCCGCCTGCCTGCGGTTCTTTCCCTTAGACACAGATATCTCAGGAAGGCAGCTTGGATTTGGGGGTAAAGAGCCCAGTGACGCCTCCTACCCAGGCCCTCAGTGGGAAGCTGCCCTGGGGACCACACCCACGTCTCCAGAAAGGGCGCTCCTCCTCCCCGCATTTCCTGCTGTGTCAGGGGCTCTGTGCCCCACCGCCTGGGATGCCGCCTTGGTAGAAGCTGCTGCCCTGTCCTCTTTAGCTGTTGGTCTTTATGTCTTGCTGTGGCTGGCGCAAGGCAGGCAGGTGATAAAACGCCTGTCAAAGTGATCAGTGAACGCAGGAGGTGGAGGTGGGAAAGCATTCTCCTTCCTTTCACCTTATTTCTGTTTTTACTTTTTTTATTTGGTGTTGTAACTTGCATACCAAGAAGGGCCCAGCTGGAGAGGACAAATGGTCACTCAGTGGCTCCCTAGTTCAGGGGGCAGACACCAAGCCCCTCTCCCCTGTAGTGGAGCCACCTGCTGGAGGAGCGGAGCCCTGCACCGGCTTGCCTCCTGAGCGTGGCTGATGGGCATGGCCTGTGGGCGTGGCTGATGGGCGTGACTGCAGAGCACCTCTGGCTGGCTGTTCTGAGCAACAGTGTGCTTTTCTGTTCTCTGTCCAACATGCATCATCAGGACCACCTCTGTTGAGGATGGGCCAGGGCACAGGAAGGGGCTCAGATGCCTCTGGGAGTTCTCACTGCCTGGGACCAAGCTGGATCATGATCTCATGGTGTGGCCTTTGCCGCTCTGTTCATCCACCGTGCTGTCAGAGAACGCCAGCCGAAGGCAGAGGCTACATTGAACCTGGGTCTTCGTGTGACTCGGTGGGACGGGTGCTGGCCTGGCCTGTAGTCGCCTGGCACCCTGAGGCCCAGTGTCCAGTCAAGTGTGGGTGCCTGAGCTTCCAGAGCTAAACCGACAGAGCTGGAGTAGATGCTCGAGATTTCGTTGACAGTGGTGTGCGGCGTGTGGAGACTGATTGGAGAGTAATGGAGTGTCAGGGAAAATTAGCGTCCAGACAGGAGGCAGAGCCTGCTGCGGAGGGACCCAGGGCCTCCCTTGCTCCAGCAGTGAGCAGGGGCTGCTGTGGTCGGCAGTCTACTCCTGTTGTAAGCTGCTGATTCAGTCCCTCTTGCTCCTTCTTGGTGAGGTGTGAACAGCTGAGGGTGCTGGTGGCCCCCAGCTGCTCAGTGTGACTGTGGAGAAGCACGCCTCTGGGTCCCTGTGCTCCCTGAGTGTCCAGCTCACTCACCTGAGCGGAGTCCTGTGCTGGGCCAGACACTGACTCTGCCCCTGGGGAAGGAGCCTGGCCTTCACTGTGCTCTTTGGGGAGAAACAGCTGGTAATTGGTGTCTTTGGTTTAGCCAGGGTATCTCCTGGCTCTGCTAATGACCACTGAACTGAGTCCTACGGCTACTGTATGAAGACAGGCTGACGGATGGGTACAGGGAGAGCCCCTGGCATGCCGTGCAGCCTCAGTGGGTCCAGGGAGCCTGCCACACAGTTCCTCCCTCTCTCTCTTTAATGTAGATGGGGTCACACGCTCCGAGTGGTCAGCCTCTTGCTCTTTTCACTTTACACCTGTCCCGGCTACCCTCACATGTTGGCCTGCCCAGCTGACCTCCTCCACCAGGTGCCTCTGGCCTACATGGGATGTGCCAGCTTTTATTTAGGCGCCTGTTTTCAGGAGCCCTTGGTGCACTTGCCAGGTTTTGCTCTCCGTGCTCTGTCTTGGATGTTTCTGCACGTGTCCCTGGGCACATGCGTCCTGCATGCGCGTCCTTGTGCACACACGTTGCCTTGGGTCCCGTTTGCTGGTGCAGAGGTTCCCAGCACACACCGGCCCCGTGGTGTGCTGGTTGGAGTCGGGCTCCCCGCCAGGCTTGCCGCCGAGCAGGAGGCGCGGGGCCCTGCCCGAGCCCACAGTGTCCTCTGGGCAGGAAGCAGCAGCTTAACCAGTGGCCACTTCGTCAATGTTAAGATGAATTGAAAACGGGTCATTGTGTGGCCTTGGTGTACTCCTCTCAGCCCGTGTTTTCTGGGGGGTGTGGATTTGGACCCTCTTGCCTGGGCCTTGCAGCAGGTGTCTTTTCCAAAGGCTGCCGGAACCTCTTTTAGACTGTTTTGCCCTCTTGGAAGGTACGATTGCATAATAAGTCACGACACACAGGACCACCTGCATACACGTAGCGCACGATGCCTGGGTTTGAGACGGAGGAGGGCACAGGAAGCTTGGCATGCTCTCAGCCCTCAGATCTTCCTCGCCTGCAGGGTGCTTGGAGCCGGCTCCTAAGTGCCGGCTTTCTCTTAGCTGAAGATAATGGAACCATTTCCTGCAATTTTTCCTCGTTACCAAAATCAGCCTGCGGAGTTCTCTGAGTCCCCATTTTGGGTGGAACAAAGCAGAAGTGCTCTGGTGGATGTCCTGGTTCACCCACGGGCTGTCTTAGCAGGTGGGGGTGGGGGCCGAGGCGTGGAGCCAGGTCACCCTCAGCAGATGTCCAGGACCCGTGGAGAGGTGCAGCTGGAGGCTGGTGGGGACGGCGGAGCCCTGCGCTGCCCTTGGTGCGGGAGGCCTCCTGGGAGCCAGGTTCGGGCTGGTCTGCCTGCGCCCTCTGAAGCAGGGGGTGCACGTGGAGGCTGCAGGCTCTGCTGACGGGACTGTTTGGGGGCTGCTGGGAGCCCCGTTCCACTGGCTTGCCAGAGGACGGGCCGGGAGCAGGCACTGCCTCAGCGCGGGCTGGGGGTCAGGTCCCCTGGGCTGCGAGCTCCCTCTGGCCGTCCCCAGCAGCGCGTCCCCCCAGGGCCTCCGGCAGGGCCTCAGCTGCGGTGGGGACCCTGGGAGCCCAGGCAGGGCTCGGTGGCCGTGGGCCAGTGGGCTGGCAGTGCTCCTTCGGGGCCGCCTCTCGCGTCTGGTCCTCCTGACAGACAGTCTCTTCGTTGTCCTGTTGTGATCCAGACTGGGACAGGAGTTGTTGGCCGTCCCTGTGGATGGCAGCTGCGCTGTGACCACGTACCCACCCCGAGCGGGTGCCGTGGCGGTCAGGGTTCCAGGGAGGTCGGAAAGAGCCACTTGCCTGACCTTCATGGCAGATGTGGGCCCTGTGGGCACCTGGGTAGCAGAGGCCACCAGGGAGGGAGGGAGCCAAGAGCCTGGTGGCCGCAGGAGGGCTCTGTGCGGCTGGGCGAGACCCTGGGGCGAGGGCCTGATTTCCCAGGAGGCTCAGGTGATCCTGGAAGGGCAGGGGTGGACAGAGTCCTGTGACTGTAGAGGGTGCAGCGAGCGGGGCGGGGCGCAGCCTGAGACTGACTGACTTCTAGGGTGGCAGGAGGGTCACACTGTAGGCCAGTGCCCAGGGCTCACATCCCATGCTGGCCACAGCCTGGCCTTTGGGGTTGGGGCAGAGGTGCCTCGTCAGGCTGGGCTCCACCGTCAACAGAAGGTGGCGACCACAGTGGGCGGAGGCAGAGGGTGGCATGTGGGAGATGAGCGTGAGACGGTAAATGGCGGTGGGCGGGCTTGCGCGCAAGAACCCAGCTGTGACAGGCAGCAGGCGCGTGGCTCACGGAGGCTGCTGGCTGTTGCGTGGCCCCTCAGGCCCTGGGGAAGCACGGTGGCCTCTCCAGCATCACAGCTGCTTGCTCCAGATGACTGAGTGGCTGGCCTCCACCCTTCTTGGTAGGCCTCCTGAAGTCCAGCTTGCTGCTCCCTGGAATAAACAGGACCCGGGGACCAGGGCACTCATGGGGCCACCCCGTGGGCTGTAGTCTCTGCCACGCTTGCTCAGGAGCGTCTCTTATGTAACAAGGCTACGGCTTGGACCAGGGCCTGGGAGCCCCACTCTCCCAAGTCAGCGACGTGCGTGAACCTTGAATGGCTGATGAGGAGCGGAGCAGACGTGTTCAGAGGGCTCAGGTGTCCAAGAGCTGCCACGTGTCACTGGTCCACACTTAGACTGCACAGCTCGGGAGGGAGGAGGTGGGCAGAGCGAGCGAGGGCAGGGCGGGGCGGCCTTGCTCAAGTCTGGTCTCAGCGGAGCCGCGGCGGCGCTGTCTGCCGTGTCTGTGCAAACTGCTGAGCTCTGCGCTGGCCCTGGAGCTGCCGTGGAGCCCTGGTGTCGACAGGGTGGAGAGAGGCGGCAAGACCCCGCTGCTGGACCCCTCAGAGGCTGATGGCTCCTGTGCTTCTTCCCAGGTCTGCCTGTGCCAGCACCCCAGGGTCTTGCGGCCACCCAGGACTCGCCTGTGGGACCAGGGGTAAGTCCAGGCCCACGGGGCCCACTTCAGAGTCCAGAGGAAGCCCCGTACTGGCTCCTGCAAGCACTCCCTGAGGCGGGGCCCGCTGGCTGGGGCGTCTCTGGTCCCTTCCCACCTGGTCATGTGGCCTGATCCTGCCGCCCTGACTCGGTGTGGGGCTCTCGGGTGGCGGCTTCCTGCTGCCTGTTGATGGCGTCCACTTTGCCACCAGAGGCCTCTGCAGTGCCCCAGGACGTGCTGTGCGCTCCAGGCAGTCCTGTCTGGAGGTGGAGACGGCCTCAGGACTGATGATGGCCTTTTGTTTTTTCTGAGACACTGAGGGGCGGTCCTCCCCCCTCCCTGACCGCTCTGCCAGGAGAGGGTGCCAGGCTGCCAGGAGAGGGTGCCAGGCTGCCAGGAGAGGGTGCCAGGGCTGCCAGGAGAGGGTGCCAGGGCTGCGTTCTGGTGCACTCTGGACCACGGCTGCGGGGGCAGGGGTGGCCCGTGGACACTGTCAGCGCACAGCGGCATGGGCTGGCGCTCCTGTGTGGGGAGAGGCTCCTCCTGGCTTGGCCCGGGCGCTCCGTGGCGGTGCGGCCCGCGTGGCTGGGCTTCTGGAGTGCTGAGCCGCCAGGTGCCCCTGGCCCTGGGTGGCTTTAGCTGCACGATTCTGACTGAGGCCAGAGTTGGCTTGTTCTTCCCGGTGACTTTGTCTTCTGGTGCCACCCTGGAGGTTGACTTCCAGAGAGGTCAAGTGATGCCATGGCCCAGGCTGTCTCCAGGACGCAGCTCTCGTGTGGGGCATGCAGCTTGGGAGCTGGGTCCCCGGGGGCGTCTGTGCTCGGAGATGCCTGCTGTGGACTGCTCCTGGCCCCGCTGGCTTAGTCTGGCATGTTCCCTGCAGCGGTTTCCACGTCACCCTGAGCGTTCAGGGCCACGGGGCAGGGAGGGCTTACTGTGCCTCCTGGTCTCGGGGCCGAACAGACCTGAGCGGTCTTCCTGGCTCCCTGCGGGTGCTGCGGGATGCCCTGCTGTCCCCGCTCTCCCGCCCTCTCCACCTCTTCTCCCACTGACTTCTCTGTGCTGACACCTCCTTTGGGCCTCTGTGCCAGCTGTCCCTGCTGAAAGTGAGCAGCCCGCGGCAGCATGTGCTGGGAATAGCATCTCCAGTAGAGCGTTCCCCATGCCCCCGCCTTTTTACGGGGCATTCATCTTCCAAATATAAACATAAACCTTTATAGAAGGCTGCCACGTGCCAGGTGCCACGCCAAGCCTTTCCACGGATTCCCACTGAGCTCTCACACGCGTCCCGCAGGTCAGGTGCCGTTATCATCCTTTTTTCTTAACAAGTAAAGGGAATGAGGCAAAGAGGCTGGCTGACCTTCGCAAGGTCACATGACAAAGAGGTGGTGGGATGGTCTGTCTCCAGAGCCCGCGGCGACTGCTTGTGCAGCCGCTGTCTTGCAGGAGGCCCACTGGGCAGGGACACAGGTGACCAGATCCGAGGGGGCTTGGAAGTCTCCAGTCCAGGGGTGGCAGTGAAGCCCGAGGGTCTAGCCCAGTCCTCCCTGGAGCGGGCACTCTTGCCTGTGTCCACTTGCTTTTCCTTGTTGGTGTGTCCGGGAGCGACCACGGAGTCACGGCTCTGGGTGCCGATGGGGTTGGGAGAGGCTCTCGGTGGCACGCAGCCGCTGACCAGGAGACTGCGGAGTCACTCTGTTCTGCAGCTGGCCCTGAGTGTCCTGTTCCCTGGGTTGGTGTCACATGTGTGTGCGCATGCTTGTGTGTGTCGGGGGCTTCATTAGTTGATACGAGTCCTCTTGCCTTCCAGTTGTCACTTTCCCAGCTGGTGACGTCCCCGCAGTCCCCCGTTCGGAGCCCATCAGCCAAAGCCGCTCCACGGTCACCGGAGGGCTCCCAGCCCCAGGCAGTAAGTGCCCCGTCCTGCCCCCGCCTCACCTCACACCTGGCTCTCCACACCCGACTGCTGGCAAGCCTGGGACTTTGAGCTGGTCCTCGGTCAGGTGGCCAGGACCTTGGTAGGCTCCGTGACGTGGGCGTGGGATGGGTAGGGTGAGCCCCCGTGTCCCTCTGTGCTTCTCATGGCCACCGTTCTGTCCTGGAGGAGAGGAAAGGCGTGGTCCCCGCTGCAGTGCTTGATGCGGGCTTGGTCTCCCTGAGCCAGCGGCTCTGAGCGGCTGGCGGGGTCCGCATATGGAGGGAGAAGGCAGGAGGCGCCGTGGCGGCGGGGAGCCTGAGGGGGCCTTGTGCACCTGCGACCCTGCTTGCCGCGAGGGAGCGTTCATCTTGAGCTGAAAGAGCCTGTGCTGCCCCGACTGTGGCGGTTCCTGCAGAGCTGGCCCAGCGCTGGCCAGCCGCCTGTGGACTGCCCCTCTGGTCTCACGCGGGTAGCACGGAGGAGAACAGTCCCTCTGGTCACGCACTGGCAGACACTCCCAGGGCTGAGCGTCTTCGCTCCCTGCTCTAGCACATGCCTGCAGCTCACCTGTCTTTTTACTCCTGCCTGAGACGTCGTGTGAGGGCTGTCCCTGCTCAGCAGAAGCTGTGGGTGTGACCCAGTGGAGAGGGTGCTTGGGGTCCCGCCGCCCTCTCCACCCGGATAGCCTGCCTCGGAGGCAGTGACTAGAAGATTGAGGACACGCCGGGGCCAGAGCAACGTCCAGACACGCTGGCCGGCGCTGGCTTTGATGGTAGCTCACCATCTTAGGTGTCAGACGTCCCCAGTGGTGCTGACTTTGTTCGTAAACTTGGCGGTTCCTTCCTCGCAGATTCTTGACTCACAGATTACCACAAGATGTAAAGGAGTCATGGTTAAGGTTCTGGATAAAAAACAAACAATGTTTTTGCATAAGTGTGTCCCAGGTATCAGATGGGACATACTCACACTAAGGGCACTCACTGTTTGCAGTTACAATGTGACTGAGCCTCCTGTGCTGGGCGGTGCAGGCCGACAACCCTGCAGAGGCAGTGCCGTCATCAGCCCCCTTAGAGCTGAGCATCCTTGGAGGCTGCAGGTTGGGTCCCTCTGGCCTCACCTGGAAGCCCATTTTGTTTAGCAGGAGTTCCTGCTGGAGGGCAGGATCTCTCATCTGGAAGCCGACCTGAGTCAGACAGCCTTGGCCCTGGAAACGCCTGTCGCTGAACCCTTACAGGAGCTGCCATTCACGCCTCTGCATGCCCCCATTGTTGTGGGACCCCAGCAAAGGAGGTGAGGCGTGCACCAAGAGGGAGGGGCCCAGCGAGTGCCGCCTGCCACCCCCTGCCTGTGAGCAGCAGCTCTTGGCAGAGGAGCCTCTCGCCGCCCCTCCGCGGCTGGCTGAGGACTGTCTGTTGCAGCTCCGGAAGCCAGCTCTCCAGGGCCACGCTGGCTCTCCTGCAGGCCTCCGGCTTCCCTGAGATTCTGGACGCCAGCAAGCGGCCTGCTGAAGCTGTCAGTCCTACAGATCCCGTGCACTTCAACCCTCAAAAGGAAGAAGCGGATTGTCTACAGAGCAATGAAGTGGTGCTCCAGTTTCTTGCCTTCAGCAGGTAGCTGCTGCGTGTCCTGTCTGTCACACCCCTGCTTCCCTGTGTGGAAGAGCTGCCTTGACGTGGCTCTGACCTGGCAGACGCTGTGTTCAGGTCTTGTTGGATCTAGCAGCGCTGTTTTTCAAATTGATTTATTAATTTGTTCTTTGTTAAGAAATTTTTAATTAGCATATACTTGTGTGTATTATGGGTGCAAGTGTGATGATTTGATATACGTATACAATGTGTAATGATTAAATCAGGTAATTAGCATTTCCATCTCCTTAAAGCTTTATCCTTTTTTTGTGCTGGGAACCTTTGAACTGCCATCTGTTTTTACTTTATTTTGGCTAGGACCCACCCAGAACCACTCTGAATGCCAGGAAGCCTGCTCTGCCCAGGCTTCTCTCCTTAATTAAAATGTGCTTGACGTTTGCCTGATTCTCAGGTGTTAGAGGAGCTCTGGGTGCGCCACCCTCAAGCCTGGAGGCTCACTGTGCCTGGGGTGGCTGAGGCCTCCTGAGGTCACACTGAAGCTGTTCTCAGCAACTCTCCCTGTGCAAGCGTGCGTCCCACCCAGGCGCTCTGCTGTGGCTGCCTGATTAATCAGTGCTGTTGTTGGATGCAGAGTGGCCCAGGACCACCAAGGAGCTCCGTGGCCAAAGGCCGTGTACTTCACGTTCCAGTTCTACCGCTTCCCACCTGCCACGACGCCGCGGCTGCAGCTGGTGGAGCTGGCTGGGATGGGGAAGACGGGCTCTGGCTCTCTGTCCCACGTCCTTGTTCCCATTAATAAAGATGGCTCCTTTGACACTGGTAAGTGCTTGTGCAGTGCGACTGCTGAGCCTGCACCGAGTTTCCTGTGTGCGTGTCATCATTACATAGCCCCCACACGCCGCCAGGGCACACCCATCAACTGCACCCACCGTGGGCTCCCCCCACCCAGACGTTATAAGTCATGTGTAAATATTTCCTCATGTTCCTCCATAAAACTAAAGAGTCTTTTGAAAAACTTATGCTGTCAGAGTGAAAAATAATTCCTCATACCATCAAATATCTCGCTAATGTTAGATTTCCTTGATAACATCATAACTTTAAAAATTAGTTCAAAACTCTTGTCTGTGTGTTGCAGTGGGTGGCCCCTCTGTGCTGCCCTGGGGGTTGTGTCTGCAGTGGCTGCCACCTTCCCGTCTCTGTCTCTTTGCTTTCTTTGTGGAAGAGCTGCTCTGCAGAGCATCCATCCCCCAGTCGGGATTTTGCTGGGGCTCTGCAGTGACGGCCTCTCTGTCCCCTCATTTCCTGAGTCAGGCTCCATGTGTGATCCGTTGTATGGTTTTGTTTTTGTCAAGGATTCTTTGTAGTGGGTGACTTGGACTCTGTCTCTGCAGCACTGTGACACCTGGCTGCTTCCTCCTCTGGTACGGCAGCAGCCACCACGACTGTCGCATGCTGTCAGTCATTGCGCTAGAGGGTGCACAAGGCCACATCCTGCTTTAGGACACTCTGCATGCTGGCTGGGTGCTTCCTGTCAGCCTTCGTCACTGTGACAAAATCCCTGAGAAGAGCAGCTTAGAAGAGGAAAGGGTTATTTGGCTCAGTTTCAGGGATTTCCGAGCATGGCTAACTGCCCCATTGCTTTGGGCCTGAGGTGAGGCAGAACTTGATGGCAGAAGGGTGTGGCAGAGAAGGTCTGCTCACCTCTTGGAAGCCAGGAAGCAGGGAGAGAAGCAGGGAAGGGGCCTGGGAGCAAGAGGTGCCCTTTAAGAGCATGCCCACCCGTGACCCTCCTCCGACGAGGCCCCGCATCCTGCAACTCCCAGTGGTTGGTCCAGTTATGAACTCACGAATGGACTGTCCACTGATGCGGTCAGATCATGACCAGTCCCTTCTCCAGATCCCCACCACTGAAGGTTGCTGCATTGGGGACCAAGCCTTCAACACAGGAGCCTTTGGGGACATTTCAGATCCCAACTGTAGCGCTGCCCCTCATTGGCTGGTCACTTGGAGGTGTGGTACGCACAGGAAGTGCAGCATGTAATAAAGGCACGTTCCCTATGTCCCCAAGGGGGGAGACCAGCGGCTCTTTTCCCTTCTGGTTTCATTGTAGACGAGTGGATTTAAACCATAGTGGGTGGAGCATGCCCGACACGTTCTGTTTGCTGATGCTTGGCTGTCCCATCTTTGGTTGGTGACATGGCTCTTAAGGGACCAAGCTGGGCTCTGACCACCACTGCATCTTGAGGTGGGCAGTACAAGGTGGGGAAAGTCATGTTCAGATCCTGACGCCAGGAAGTAGTTTAATAGCATCAGCATCAACGGGAGGTGAAGGGCGAATGCAGTGCGAGGGCCCAGGAGGCTGCTGCACGGTAACCAGGCGGGCACTTCGCTAGGACAGTGGCGGATCCCCGAGCTGCTCACACGGTCTCCAGGAGAGGCAACGGCCGGCTCTGTGCGGAGGGACCGACAAGCCCACAGTCGTAGGTGATTGGCACAGCTCTCAGTAAAGTGATAGATCAAACGGAAGCACAGTCACGAGTGTGTTGTAAAATGTAGTTTAGAGGATGATCTGAGAGAACTTGCGTGTCCTGTGTAGGGGGTGTGCACTATCTGAAGCAAACCTCGAAACGGCAAACGCCGATACGCATGTTTTAGGCCAAGGAGGCATCACCCCACCCTGAGAGGGTCACTGCCAAATCTCATTTTATGCCATCTTTTGACCATAGTGCCCCAAGGTCAGAACCCCCCCCAATAGTCTGAACTACTAACTACTAACTTTAAGCTTTCGTGCCTTTTATGATGAGTCAACGAAGAAATCAGAGTAGAAGTGACCCAATGAAAAGCTGCTATTGTGAGGTGCAGTGTCCCTTGCTGGAAAGGCACAGTTTGGAGCCTGTGGTGCGGAGACTAAGAGAGCCCTGATGGTTCACCTCTGGAGGTTTTGGGGAGGAAACAAACAAACTCAACATAAGCAGAAGAAAAGAAGTTTGGAAATGAGGTGAATAGGAGGAAAACAAGCAGTAAGAAGGGTCGGCGGGGCTGGGGCTGTGGCTCAGCGGGAGAGCGCTCGCCTAGCACGTGCGCGGCCCAGGTTCGATCCTCAGCACCACATACAAATAAACGCATTGTGTACATCTAAAGCAAATAAATAAATGTTAGAGGGAAAAAAAAAAAAAAAGAAGAAGGGTCAGCCAGATGATTGGCATGGTGGGTGGGGGCGGGAGGGTCGCAGGTGTGACAGTGTGCTCTTCAGGTCCTGTCCAATGTCAGCATCAGCTGAGGGGCATGGGGGAGGTCACACTACACTTTTCTTTATATGGTGTTCATTTGTAATAAAGTGGCTGTGGGAACAGGAGAGCCCACTGCCCCTCCCAGGGCCTGTCCCTGAGTTGGACTGACTCTCACGCTGGTGGAGGCTCACAGCAGACTCCCTGCTGGCCTGAGGGTGCCTCAGACCCCAGCCTGCTGCAGACCAGAAGGCAGGAGGTGGAGGAGGGCCCAGCAGCCCAGGCCCCATCCCTTGCCAGAGAACCTCCCTCATCCCAGCCGGGTGGGCTGTTCCTGCCCTGAACCTGGGCTGGGCTGAGAGAGGGCCCAGCAGGCCCCTGTGTGGAGGCACAGGGCCAGGGGAGGGAGGTTCTCTGGTAACACTTCCTCCGCATTTGGTTCTCAGATCACTGACCTTAGCCGTCAAGTGTGCAGCCATGCCTCTGGTTGGCCGTTATCCTTGGGGCAGAGACCAGTCACCACCAGGGCGATTCCAACCCTCCAGAGATCCCTTCTCCTAAATCAGCCACCTTGCTGGTTGATCTCAGTGACCTGTGGTGCGTGGCGCAGCGCAGGTCCCCAGGAGGCTGGAAGACAGCTCAGAACTGTGCGTGGGCTTCAGGGCTCCTCTGCCCGCTGCTGAAGCCTCGTCCCTGGTCCTTCCCCTCCTGATCTGTCCCACCTCTCGACCCGGCTCATCAGCGGCCCTGCAGTGAGGGTAAACGGCAGCACTGATTCACCCAGTAAAAGGACCAGCCACTTGGAGATGCTGCCAATTGGAATGAATCTCCATGCTGAATTTCCCAGACAGTAATTAAAGTCCCCAAATTAAATGTCTTTCCAAATTGATGTCTAAAGAAATTAAAGTCCAAAATCAAATTTTCAAGTCATCGTGAACTAGAATTCAAAGTGCAAAATTCTGAAGTTTAAGTCCATAGCTGAGTCTCAGCCACAGGCTTCTGCCTGCGCAGGTCTGGACTTCCCTGGGCAGTTATGTGCAGAGGGCACCTACCCCTGGCTGGCAGGTTGGGGTTGGGGCTTTCATGGTCACTCTCAAGCCAGTTCCTGCTGTTGAAATACAACGCGTGCACAGAGAAGCTCTCAGGGCTACAGTCCCACCATGTAAAACAGGGATGAGCTGGTCGCGGTGGCACGTGCCTGTGCTTCCAGCTGCCCAGGAGCTGAGGCAGGAGGATCACAGGTCCGAGGCCGTCCTTGGCAACTCAGACCTTGTCTCAAAATAAAAATAAAGGGCTGGGGATGTCGCTGAGTGGTTAAGCACCCCTGACTTCAATCTCTGGTACCAGAAAGGGACGGGCGGAGAAATGGGGAGGCTTTTATTTTTCAGAGCGGTCTTGGGTTTAATAGAGGTAGAGTAGGTGGTGCAGAGTCCCCTTTGCCCCCAGACCCCTGGTTCCCCTGTTTTAAGGTCTCACATTGGTATGCCATGCTTGTGGAACTCAGGTGGATTAGTTATTGTTGGCTGAAGCTCATGGTCAATGTTGAGGCTCCCTGTGCCTCGTACAGTCTGAATTTTCACGAACACAGAATGATTTCCCTACCCCAGTGTCCCCTGTTTGTGGATCTTTGTCCCTTCCCACTTTCCCCTGGTGACGCCTAGTCTTTTCCTGTCTCTAAGGTTCTGCCCTTTCCAGCATCTTCTACAGATGGCATCGGGCTGGACAAAGCCTCTGCAGACTGGCCTCTGACTTGGCAGTGGGCTTTCACGGTTCCTCTGCATCTTCTCGTGTGTTGATAGCTTTTTTTTTTTTCTTGTTGTTGAAAGCATTCCATTGTGTGGGTCCACCAGTTTGTTTATTCATTCACCTGTTGAAGGACATCTTGGTTGCTTCCAGGTTTTGGCCATGGTGAATCAAGTTGTTGTGAACATTTGCACAGGATTGCGAGAGGATGTGGATCTTTAACTCGTTGGTTGAGTACCAGAGTGTGTGCTGGGGGCTGGTCGTGACGTGTGTGTCTGGCAAGGAGGAGCTTGCCACTTTGCGTTCCCACCAGCCACAGCTCCACGTCCTGTCGGCATTTGGGTTGGCAGTGTTTGGGGCTGAGCCATTCGAGCAGGTGTGTGGTGGTTTCTCGTTTGATTTGCAGTTCCCTAGTGACATGGCGTTGAACATCTTTCCGTGTGCTTATCTGCCACCTTTATATCTTCTTCCGTGAGGCATCTGTTCAGACATCTGAGCAGGTGTACCTTTGCTTTGGATGCCAGTCTTCTATTTGATATGTGTTTGGAGACGTTTTCCCCTTATCTGTGGCTGGCTCTTTTCATCTCTCACTGGCGTGTTTTGCAGAGCAGCAGTTTTTAATTTTGATGCCGTCCAGCTCACCAGTATTTTCTTGGATTGTGCTTGGTGTTGTGTAAAATGTCACTTCCAAGCCCCACCGAGGTCACCTGATTTAGTCCCACGTCGTCTCTAGTTTCGTAGCCCTGTGCTCTGCACTTGGGTTGGGCTGTGATCTGGTTTCTCTCTACAGAAGGCATGGTCCTTACGAAGCAATCAGGTCTGTGCACGGCTCTGTCCATTATACAGAAGCCCCTTGTCCGTCCCTACACCTGGCCCTGAACCTCCCCGAGGAAACGCTGTCCTCAGTTCTGTTTCTGTCCATTAGCATTGTCACTTTGCGTGTGTGGGGGCCTTATTGCAGCTTGTCTCTCCAGAGGCCCCTCAGCGGCTGTCCCTGGCAGTGCTGCTTTCGTGGCTGCACAGGGACCACAGTGTCATCCTTGCAAATGGGAGCTGGCGTCGTTCCCAGCTCCTGGCCCTTGTGGGTGGCGCTGCCTGAGCTTTGCTCTGGCGTGAGGGCATGCGCTCCTGCTGGGGCCGTGCCAGCCGTGCCAGTGCTGGTCCTGGGCTGGGGAGCTTCGCCAGGCGCGTCCAGGGCTCGTCCACCCTGCACATCCCCAGCTGTGATTGACATTCGGAGCCGCTCTCCACCTCGCCAGCTGTGGAGTGGCCGCTGGCCTGCTTCTCTAATGGTCCCGCCGCCCGCTTCCCTGGCCGAGGCTCCACGCCCACGCACACGGGCCTGCGGGTCGCACTGCTCACGCCGTGCCCTCGTCCGCCGTGCTGCCTTGCTGCCCTCACTCCTGGGCGCTCTGCCCGTCTGTGGGATCCGTCTTCAGACGCGCACGTGTCTCCGCCCTCTCGGGGCTGCCTGGCCGTCCAGCCCTGTTGGTGGTGTCCTTTGCTTAACATCAATTTTCCATTAAGATCAAGTGTGTAGCAGCCCTCTGTGCACACGTCCCCCTCGCCAGACACAGAGGAGTCTGTCTCCGCAAGGTGTGGAGGTTTCCCTCTGTGTACTTTTCCACAAGTGTCATTTATCATTCGGACCAGGACTTCTGTGGACCTCGTTTTCTGTGTGGGACCGTCATCTGCAGAGCCCACTGGGCTAATAGGACACACCCAACCAGCGTAGCCCCTGGGCTGTCCCAGACCTCAGTTAGTCGTTCTAAGAAAGTTGGTTCCTGGAATCCAGACTCTGGCATGTGACCGAGTGAGGGTAGACGGGAGAATGCAGGTTTTAGCTTTGCCAGGCCATGCCCCTCTCGATGGCGGGGACCCCTGGGTAGAAAGTGGCCCCTGAGGCGTTGTGTTCTTGGCGCCTTGGTCCAGCGGGGGGTTCCACAGTAGGTCCGCGGTGCTCTGCAGACGGTGGTCTCTGTGTTGCTCAGGGCGAGTGTGTGTGGGCAGCGTCTCGTCTCCTCACCTCCTTCCCTCAGGATGGGAAGTCCCTCTGGCATCTCCTCGGCTGTCACCCTACTCCTTCCAGAAGCTTCCTCAGGGTCCATGTGCTTCTGCCTGCTCACCTGGGCCCCTGTCCTCCCCAGGCATCCTTTGCTTCAGGCCTGGACTCCTGCTTTCCTGATATGCTCCTCGGGTGCGGTCTTCCCAGTGCGAGGGCCCAGGTCTTGGCCTTCTGGGTGGCCAAGGTCATCCTTCTGCCCCTGGCTACAGTGAGGCGCATTCCTCATCTGACCAGCGCTGGCCTGTGGGCATTGAGCCTGCTCCTCGGTCTCCTCCCTGAGCAGGCCTTCCCCAGAGCCCCACCTGTGTCCTCACTACCAGGAACCGCCCATGGCCTGTGGGGACCTGTCAGCTCTGTTGTTCTCCCCCATAGGGCTGTTTTTTTTTAGAAAGATATTTTTAGATGTTGATGGACCTTTATTTTTCATTCATTTATTTATGTGCTGTGTGGAGACTCGAACCCAGTGCCTCATGCATGCGAGGCAAGCACTCTGCCACTGAGCCCCAGCCCCCGCCCCCATGGAGCCATTTGAAAGCAAATTGCAGACAGGAAAACGCTTCACCTCCAAACCTGCAGCATGCATATCTTAAAAACAAGGATGCCCTTTCACACGCCCACCGCTGCATGGTCGCATTTTAGGCAGTCTGTAGCCTTTTGAGGTGAACTTGCCCCAGTGAGTCCTGTGTGTGGCTTTCCATGAGCTTTGGGTCTGTGCTTGTGCTCCTTTTGATCTCTTCAGGCAGGTGTAGCAGCCCTGTCTTTCTCATGAGGGTGGCTTCCGGGGAGACTGAGTGGGTCTGTCCAGCGTCCTGCTGTGTCCGCAGTCTGTTGCTCCACCCCAGAGGGTCTTGCCCGCAGGGGCGGGGCGGTAGGGCTTATGGCTCAGGTGGAGTTTGGATCTTGTTGTGAGCACTTGGCTGTCATGGCTGCGCGCTGCACGTCCCTCCTCGCCAGGAGGCCCGGGTGTCGGGGTGTCCCAGCTGGCCAGGTGGCCCCGTGTCTGCAGTGGACAGAGGGGAGAGCTCTCCAGGCACTGTGGCTGCACGTGGGTATCTGTCCCCATGGCCGTCCCTCCTCGGTCCTGTCTTTGGCTGAGCTGGCCTTGTTGGGCTTCTCTGGTGTCCTCACCTGATCCTTCATCCCCTGCACTCTTCTATTAGAAGAGTGCTGTTCCGGGGCTGGGGTTGTGGCTCAGTGGTAGAGCACTCGTCTAGCGTGTGTGAAGCCCTGGGTTCGCTCCTTAGCACCACGTAAAAAATAAATTAAATAGAGGTGTTGTGTCCAACTACACCTAAAAAATAGATATTTTTAAAAAAGTGCTTTTCCTTAGGAGTAGGGGTTGAACCACACCGAGGCCCCCAAAGAACTCAGAGGTTCAGAACTTCCCCTTTTAATTGTCCACTGTTGGGGTGGGAGGTTGGTGTGGTTGTTACTCCAGGGCAGTGGGGTCTTAGGTGTCTGGTTTCTGTCCATGAGCGTCACTTCATCTCTTGGTGTTTTGCCCACTTCTGCCAGTTCCCATGTGCCCGTCCCCACCCTGGCCAGCGGGAGCCCCTCAGGTGGCCTGGTGGCTCCTTTCCACCGACTCTACTGGCTCGGGGCGCACCTCCCTTCCTGGGCTGTCCAGTGTCCTGGGGTGTCTGTGCCAGCTGTTGCTGGGAGCCTGGTCCCTGCGTGGGAGAGTGTTCCGGAAGCCAGAGCCTGGGTGCTTTGATCTGGGTTTCATCACTTGGAAGCCTTTCACTGGAAAGAGGTGGGAAGCCACTACTCAAGCTCGGGTTTATGTTGGTTTCTAATCCAGACTTAGGGTGTAAACATTCCTCACTTTATTTGTATTTCTCTTACACAGAAAATTGTAGATCTTGGTAAGTTTTACTCACTTGTTTGCCTCACAGGCTACAGTGTGGGCTTTCAGAACCACGCTGTGCTGCTAACTGGGAGCCTGTCCTGGTGGAGTTGAGAGGCCTCGCCCCTCTTCTCTTAGGTTCTGTCCCACTGGGGTGCAGACTTGATGTATGACCTGGAGCCCTGGAAACAGTTCTTTTCTTGGTGGAGTTATGTTACCAATTTGATATTTGGTAGGATTCATTTGATTCAATTTGTTTTATATTTGCAGTTTTATATTTGCTTTCCTTCCTTTTTGATTCAATTTTTAAGAACATTTCCACAGCTGTAATCATGTGTATACTCGAGGCTCTTTGAAGGGCAAAAATCACACCAGAGACAACTGTGCAGCCAAGAGATTTATTTACCAGCCTTTATGGCTGGGCAGAGGTAGAAGAAGAATGGGGAGAGAAGAGTCAGGGAGAGGGGAGTATGCAAGCTCTGGTGGGAGAGAGGAGTCAGGGAGAGGGGAGTGTGCAAGCTCTGGTGGGAGAGAGGAGTCAGGGAGAGGGGAGTGTGCAAGCTCTGAACGGAAGGTGGGTGCCTGGTCGCCCAGGCTATAGTCTCTGGAGCTGTCGGCTAAGGCAGCTGCTGTTGGGCTGGAGCTGGAGCTGTCGGCTGGGGCATCTGCCTTCGGGCTGGAGACAGTGGGTCTAAGGCTGGTGCAGTGGTTGCCTCCTCTCAGCAGGGACGAGCTGTTGTGTCTGAGCTCTGAATGGACAGGAGCTTAAATAAGGATTTCTGGTGAGGGGGTGTTCCAGAGTGACCTTTAATGCTATTGGCTCTTTGCCCAGGAAACCGGGCGAACTTTAAGCCTATTGGCTCCTGTCTGGGGAACAGAGTGACCTTTAAGCCCATTGGCTCCTGCCTGGGAAAATGAAGCATCCTGCCCTGAGAAAATGAAACAAGGTTGCTTCTCAGGACAAGGAAATTTCCATGGGGGAGGTGGCCCAGCCGCCCAAGCGTATCTATTACTCCTGGCCATCCTGTCCCCTTCTGCCTGTCCTGTCTCCTGGAGGATTTTAATTTCTTGTTTATCCTTTTAGTATTTTTGTTTGTTTGTTTTTCAAAAATAAGCATGTGTGTATCTTTGTCATTTCCCCTTTCTCTCTTCAGTCGGTAGCACACCACTCTTCTGCACCCTGTTTTTCAGTGAACATTATATCCTGAGTTCCACTCCTTGTGGGCGTGGTCTGCGTTCCTTTTCATAGCTGTGTGGACCGCAGGGGATGAGTGTTCTGTAGTTTATTCTGCCAGTCTCCTGTTGGTGGACCTTGGGCTATTTCTGGTATTTTGCCACCCCAAGTGACGCAGCCATGAGTAGCCTGTGTGTCTGGTTCTAGGAGTGGGATTCCAGCTGTTCCTTTATGACAGCTCACTGCCCTGATTCAGTCCCAATCAGTCGTTTTCAGAGTGCTGCTCCCTGACCCCTCGCCTTGCACCAGCCCCTCCTCTCAAAGGCTCCAGCACCTCAGCACTACATGTTGGGGACCAGGCATGCGAGCCCTTGGGGACACACTCAACCACATCCACACCGTGGCAGTGACGTTGGCAGGCACTGTGCCAATGTCTGTCAGGCTGCTTCCCCTCTGGAACCTGCCAGTGCCGATGAGGGCCTGTGTCCCCGTGACCTTGCCCTTTTGATAAGTGGTCCAATGCTGGGGGTTTTATAGTCAGGGAGATGTGAAATCAACCGTGTTAGTCAGCTTTTTACCACAGTGACCAAAATTCTCCACCAGAACAACTGAAGAAGAGACATTTATTTGGGCTCATGGTTTTGGAGGTTCTGTCCATGGTACCTGAGTCTGTTGCTCTGGACCTTATGGTGAAAGGGTGTAGTGGAGGAAGGATGTTCAACTCGTGGTAACCAGGAAGCAGAGAGAGAGGAGGAGGAGCTGGGGGAACAAGATAATCCCCAAAGGCACGCCCCCAGTGACCCCCTCCTCCAGCCACACCCACCTGCCTACAGTTGCCACCCAGTACAATAGTCCTTTCAAATTATTAATTAGTCAAATTGATTAATCCACTGGTGAGGTTACAAGTCTCAATCTAATCATTTTACCTCTGAACATTCCTGCATTAATACAGATTTTGGGGAGTACCTCATATCCAAACCATAACATTCTGCCCCTGGCACCCAAAACAACTCATGTCCATTTCACAGTGCAAACTGCATTTAGTCCATCTCTGAGAGTCCCACAGTCTTAACAGTTTCCATTAACCATTAACCATTGCCCAAAAGCTCAAGTCTAAATTCTCCTCGGAGACTTAAGGCGAACTCTTGGTTGCGAGCCCCGTAATGGTGAAAAGCAGGTTACGTGTATCCAGTATATGATGGCGCTGAGTAAACATCTCCATTCCAAATGGAGGAATAGTGCCGCGGAAGGAAGGAATGGGACCACAGTGAGAGAAACCCAGCCGGGCAAACAAGTCCTGTAGTTTACCACCAGGTAAGATGTGATCTCTAAAGGGCTTGGGCAGTACTGCACCTATGGCCTTGCCAGTTGCAGCCAAGGCTGACTTTGTTTGCAAGCAGCATCTTTCCTTGGCAGACTTTCTCTTAGTCCTAAGGGGTCTCCACTACAGCTTTGGCTTCTCCCGTCTTCATACATTGTCCTCTCAGGGACTGTGTGCAGGGATTCTGACCCTGCTACTCTTTGCCTGGCCTCCCAGGCCTTCCTTTGAAATATCTATGGAAGCCTCTGTGACCCCTAAAATTCTGCATTCCTGCAGAACCAGCCAGGATCTTCCACCAGCTTGAGCAGTAGCTGGGCCCCTGAATGGCTGAGCCTGGTTAAACAGAATCCCAGGGAGACACTTTCCTAGCATCCCTGTGTGAGCAGGTGCCCATGGTCTCTTAAAGAAGCTTCCAATTCTACACCCTTGAGCCTGCAGTGGTGTGGTCTTGCTGATTCCTGAGTTGCACCCTTAAGGCATTTTCCTGTTGTTTCTGTGCAAAGTACTTGGTTAGCCTCTCTCTTTATTGGTGATAGTCTCTTCAATAGTCACACCTTCCTCAGCCCCAGTATCATCTGTGCTTCTTCTCTGGCCAAACTGCAGGTTTTAGAAATCTATCCTTTCTGCTTTTTGCTTCTGATTCTTACAAGTAAGCCTGGCTAAAAGCTGCCAGGAACACTGATGTCATTGCCTGTATGCTGTGCTAACTTGAACTTCACTCTGCCATGTTAATTAATTCATCAATTTTAAATTCAGCCCCATAGAAAGTTTCAGAACATGGGGAAAATGTAGACAAGTTTTTTTTTTTTTTTTTTTGGCCAGAATATAGTGTGAATAGCCTCTAGTCCAGTTTCCAAAAGAGCCCTCATTTCTCTCTGAAACCTCATGAACATGGTCTCTACTGTCCACATTTCTGTTGGCACGAAGGTCTTCTAAACCCCAACCAGAATCATCATTAGTCTCTGCTGACACATCCTAAGGCTTCTCCAGCCGACATCTCCAAGCTTTTTCAAATTCCTCCTGCAAACCAGTTCCAGAGGCTTCTGAAACTACACGGCCAGGTTAGTCACAGTAATGATTCTACTCTTAGTTTCAATTTCTGTGTTAGGTGTTTTGGTCAGTGATGAAAAGCTGACAAGGACCAGTTTGAGGAGGAAAAGTTCATTTTGGTTCATGGTTTTGGAGGTCTTAGTCCATGGTAGGCCTACTCCGTTGCTCTGGGCCTGAGTTAAAGCAGAACATCATGACAGAGGGTGTAGCAGAGGGAAGGTGCTCCGCTCAGTTCATGGAGACCAGGCAGGGCAGGGGGGGACAGAGACACGCCCAAAGGGAGTGTGCACTCACAGAGCCAAGGGTGCCAGATGTAATCCCCAAGTGCACACCCCTAGTGACCCACTTCTAGCCATATCCCACCTGCGTACAGTTGACACCAGTACAGTGGTCCTTTCAGATCACTAATCCATCAGATGGATCAATCCACTGATCAGGTCACAGCTCTCACAATCTGATTGTCCACTTGGACATAGGAGCTTTTGGGGACACCCCACATGCAAGCAATGACATCAACCTCAATGAGGTTTCATTGCATTTTATTATCATGTTTTGTACTGGGGATTGAACCCAGGGGTGCTCTTTCACTGAACTACATCCCCAGTCCTTTTTGAGACGGCATCTCGTTAGTTGCAGAGGCTGGCCTTGAATTTGTGATCTTCCTGGCTCAGCCTCCCAAGTCACAGGATGACAGGTGTGTGCCACCACTGCCTGCCTCAGTGAAGTTTTTTTTGAATATTTATTTAATTGCCTTAGTTGTACACAATGTGTTTTATTTGTACGTGGTGCTGAGGATTGAACCCAGGCCACGCCTGTGCTAGGCGAGCGCTCTACCGCTGAGCCACAACCCCAGCCCCTCAGTGAAGTTCAGTGTATTTTATGTCCGTCCTTTCTTGCAAACTTCTGTTCATGTCTGTGCTAGTTTTCTATTAGGCTGCTCGTCTGTTTGGTCCTGTTTTAGGAGCTTTTCATTCGTTGTGGCAATTAGCCTTTGTCTTTGATGTGAATTGCGAGTGGTTTCTGCTGTGTTATTTGTCTTTCTCCTTTGCTGGTGGTGGGTGTTGCTCTCTGGAAGTCCTGCTGCTAGGTGGCCCAGGGTGTGGTCTCCCCTGTCCTCCTTCTGGACACGGGAGTCCTGGCTGGAGGGCTTCTCCTCTCCCGCTGGCGCTCAGGGAGGGTGCAGCGTGTTTCCTCCCACGACTCGCCAGTTCCTTTTTTATATGGATTCTGGCCTGTTTGCACTTTGCCCTGCTGGATGGTGGTGGCTGTGGACCTACGCTGTCATTTTCCAGATGGCTATCTGGTCAACCCAAGGCCATTTATTAAAATGTCCCTATTTTCCCCAGTGTCCTGAGAGCCACCCTTGTCACGTGTCACCCTAAGTACCTGGGTATATTTCTGGACTTTCTATTTCACTCCATTAGTCCAGGAGCTTGGCAGACTGTTTCTGTTATGGTCTGGATAATAAACATCTCAGACTTTCCAAGCTTCATGTGGTCTCTGTCACGTTCTTGTCCCTGTACTGTTTTCAACAACCTGTTAATTTGTGAACGCCATTCTTTAGCCCTCGTCAGCCCGTGCCGCTCCGTCGCTGGCCCAGTGTCCTGGGCTTTACTTGCCTGTGGGCCCAGCTCCCACCCTGCTGCCCTTCCTTGCAGGATGTCCTGGGCATTCTTGTGTGGTCAGTCTCCTGTGGACACTTGGGGTCGGTGTGAAAGTTGTGGGATTTATGGGCTGATTCTGGCGGAGTCCCCTAGTGATGGCCGGTGTCCTCCCCAAGAGCAAGGACACCTTCCGGCCTGCATTTCTACCTTTGTGCCTCTCCAGGGAGTTTCCAGGTCTGCTTCCCGGGGGTTTGCACCTTTCTAATTGATTGGACTTCGTGTTGATTTTTCTGTTTCCTGTGTTCTCTTCTTTTTCTGTGTTCTTTACTGTTATCTCCCCAGTTTTCCTGAGTTGCGAGCTCACTGTCTCAGCCCTTCTGTCTCCGGGTGTGCAGGCGGCAGGGCGGGACTCTTCCTCTGAGGACAGCCGCGTGTCTCTGGCTCTGCCAACAGTGTTCTTATTGCTGCTGTTTCTAGAGGGTCCTCCTTGCTTGTGTGCTCTTCGACGTAGTTTCAAGTTATGAATTTTAAAAAAATCATTACCAATTCTAGTTATCATTGTGATCAGGGAACATTGTCTGTGTTGCTTCTGCTTTACGGAGTGTATCTAGGTGTTCTTTGGGGCCTTTGTGCTGCCAGTTTGCGTTGAAGTTTCAAGTGCACCCGGAAAGGTATGCTCTGTGTTGGGCGCACGCCGCTGCCTGTCTGCAGGTGCCCACGGCTGGCTGTGCTGCCTTCCGTGTCCTTCCTGACTTACTCTCCGCAGGTCTGCCTGCAGGGGACAGTGCTTTGTCTCCGTCGCTGTTGTGTCTCCATCTGCTCTCCGGCATCTCTGGATTTCTGCTCTGCTTGCTGCGTGGAGACTCGTGGCTGCCACGCAGTCGTCGTGTTGGTGGGGCTTGGTGTTAGGGAGTGCCCAGGAGCCGAGGGTGCTGTGCATACTGTGCGGGGAGGTGCTCGTGGATCCGGAAGGGGAGGGGGCTCGAACAGGCCACAGAGCAGCCACCTGGACGGGGGCCTGGTGTGGGCTGGGTTGAGGAGCTGGCAGGGACCCACCTGGGAGCGAGGGAGGCAGGTGTCTTGTGCCTGCTGACGGGTGGGGGTGACACACATGGGTTTCCTGCTGGGGGCTTTGGCAGTGCTGTTGGACGGACTTTGGGCAGCCGGAGCCTCGGGAGTGGCTTCTGAGGAGCTGGACGGGGGCGCAGCAGGGCGGCCCCACGCCTGTGTGCGCATCCCCAGCACGCGCAGCTCAGGGCTCTTCCCAACCCCAGGCCCTGGGCGCCACGTGGGCGGGGACCTGAGTCCTGTTTTCGGTGCCGCCTGTGCAGGGCCTGGCGTGGGAGGGGCGGGCCACCGTTGGCTGCGGCAGTGAGGTGGCGGTGGTTCGGGAGCG
Source organism: Tamias sibiricus (assembly GCA_025594165.1). Taxonomy (NCBI): domain Eukaryota; kingdom Metazoa; phylum Chordata; class Mammalia; order Rodentia; family Sciuridae; genus Tamias; species Tamias sibiricus. The sequence continues at coordinate 4,227,753 of CM046658.1, read as the reverse complement.
CTGGTGGTGGACGGGCCTGTGGTGTGGAGTGGCAGGAAGAGCCGGCTGGGGGGAGGGCGGGTCCCGCTGGGCCTGCTGGGGCCAGGCACACATGGGCCCTGGGTGGGACTCTGCCTGGTGGAGGTGTGCAGAGCCCCGCGCAGGGGTCCCGGGGAGGCCACCCCACAGGTCTGGCCTGAGTGCGGGGAGGGCCCGCGCTGCCCTCTGCAGCTTGGGCCTGTGCTGGGTGGGATAAGTGCCCTTAGTGCCATGAGCCCAGGCTTTGGTGCTTACGGGCCTGTGACACGGGAACCCCACCTGAGCCCGGCGCGTCCTGAGCTCCAGCTGGGTGTCCCAGGCCACTGAGTCCTCAGAGCAGGGCCAGGCGGAGTTTGGGTGAGGGTCTTGCCACCTCCGAGAGACCCTGCTGGCGCATGCCTGCCCACCATGTGGTGTTGGTGACCAGTCCTCCTTGCTCTTTGTCCTGGGTCCCTGCGTGCCTTTTTGCCCTGTGAGATGCCCCTTCAGGCCTGAGCAGCTGGTCCTCACTCTGTGTCCCTGGGACTGGTCCTGGGGCTGAAGCCCAGGGTCTTAGGCAGTGTCCCTCCCTCTAGGGACTGCCACCTGGTCTTGAGGACAGGTGGCCTGAGATGGAGTCACAGCGGGAACTGTGGCCCAACAGTACGTGAACCTCAGCCCAGCGGAAGGCCAAGCAGACCCCTCCCCTTCTTCTCGAGGCCAGAGCTCTGCTCCTTGGGTGCTTCCTAAGTGCTGAGACCATGTGGGTGCCAGGGTGTTGATTTGAACTTGCCAGCGTTGTTGTCCCTGAACCTCATCTAATGGAAGTTTGGTGGCGTTTGTGTCAATTTAGAGTTGATGATTGTGCCCCCTTCAGGACAAAGGCTGGCCACAGTCCCCATAGGCAGGCACTGCCTCCGGGAGGAGCCCAGGAGCCCCCTGTGCTAGGGCAGCCCTGTTCCAGGTCCCGAGTTCCCACACTTGAACAGGCTTGAAGCACCATCTCTGCCTGAGGGGTGTGTGTGTGTGTGTGTGTGTGTGTGTGTGTGTGTGTGTCTCCGCACCATGCTGACGGCAGATGTCGGTCGCGTTTTTCCTTAAAGTCTGCGTGCCCGGAATGATGAGCTCCCTGGCGAGCCTCATCAGGGCGCTCGTGCCATCCATCACAGACGTTCTACAAGGACTTGGTGAGAGCCGTAAATCTTATTTTGGGAGTTTACTGTGTATATTGAAAAGAAGTGTAGTCTTCTGAACATGACTCTTGGCTTTGTTAATTGGGGCATTTTATGATGTTTTTGATTAATGTGTTTATTAACTATCAATATAACGGAAGCAGAAATTAGTAATCATGACCAGAGCAGAGATCTCCTCTAAGAGTAAAGATGATAAATGACTCCAATTACTTCTGGCCTCCCGGGCCTCTTGCACAGGGTCTCCTGGCCTCCAGCTGAGGTACATGGTGGGCCCCGGCTCCCTGAGGCCTGGCGAGCAGCGCTGCTTCCTGCACTACCTGGCCGTGCAGACCCTGCAGATCGACGTCTGGGACGGAGACTCCCTGCTCCTCGTTGGGTCTGCCGCCGTCCAGATGAAGGTAGGCCTTGCTCAGCCAGGCGTGGCTCCCAGGGTGGTCCCCTGGAGTGCCGGTCGCCACCCAGCACTGGACTGTGGCTCGGCTCTCTGCCCACTAAGAACCCGCGCGAGCCTCTGTGCCCCAGCAGAAGGCAAGGTGGTGCTGGCTGAGCGCCGGCCGCGGCCTGCCAGGCCCCTGAGTGTGGTGACGTGAGCTTCCGAGGGCAGGTGCCAGGTGGATGGCCTTGAAGGTGGATTGAACAAGGGACAAGGTGTGAAAGGGTTGCATGGTCACAGCGAACGTGTCCTAGTTAGGGTTCAAATCCCCCTAACCGTGCCTTTCCGTTCTCCCCGTGTCCCGACGCCCAGGTCTGTCCCGTCCTCACTCCCCCCTGGCTTCTCAGGCCTTCTCTGCTGCATGCAGGGGCCACGGGGGGTCAGAGGAAGACCACCATGACAACTGCTGGGTGCAGGACAGGCCTCTTCCACTGCTGCTGAGTGTCCTGGAACTCACTCTCCAGCCTGTGTGGTAGGGGACACTGTAACCATGGCTCCTGGGTCTCTCCTGCCTCAACCCATGTGGCCACATCCTTCTGCACTCTAGCTCACTGCCTGCTGGGCCCCTCTCTTGAGGTGGCCCTCCAGTGGCCACTGAACTTGAGACGCAGACCTGGCCATCACTCTGCCCCTCTGCCCCTCCTCCGCCACGTGCTCGCCTACCCCGTCCTCCCATGTGCAGGACCAGGGGTCCCTGGCAGCACGCGCTGTTCTCCGGGGCTCTGCCTGCCCTCCCTCCTCTGATTCTGGCTCACTGTCCACCCTGTGACTCGGCCCGCCTCAGTGTCTTTAGTGAGGTGGACGTGCTCCCCAGGGGTGCGGTGGAGTTGTGTGGAGGTGCCTGGGGCGGGGTCTGGCAGCGAGGACTCAGTTGCTTTGACCCTTCTGGTCCTGAGTCATGGCGAGGGCCCTAGAGGGTCATTGAGGGCCTTGCTTGTGTCTCCTACCCTGGCCCTGACTGCCCGAGGGCAGGGTGGGCTGCACAGTCCCAGGGCTGGCTCCTCTTGTGCTAGAGGAGGGAAGGGGTGTCCGAGGCTGCGGGGCGCGAGGGAGGCTGCGGGGCGCTCACCTTGGGCCTGGCCCAGCCACGCCCCTGTCCTTGTTTGCCTTCATCCCTAGAGACAGAAGCCATTGATCTCCTCCCAGGAGAGCAGCCCTCCAACCAGTGCTTGGTGTTTACTGACAGAGCTGGACCCACTGAGACTGAGTCTTAGGGCTGGGGTTGTGGCTCAGTGGTGGAGCACGTGGCTAGCATGGGCGAGGCACCACATAACAAACAAACAAACAAACAAACAAACAAAGGTGTCATCTCCATCTACAACTAAAAAACAACCCCTTTTTACTTTAAAAACGTCTTTTAGATCTAGAACTGAAGTGGTGAAGGTGGAACATGAGGCGGGAGAGATGGCCTCCTGGCGTGGTCCTGAAGGGTCAGTCTGTGCTGTCCTTTCTCTTCTGACGCCGGGGTGCAGCCCAGGCCTCGCGTGTGCTCACATGTGCTCCGCCACTGAGCTGCGCCCCAACCCTGCCTGGCCGTCTGGCTTTCTGCCCACCAGGGCTGCCTGTGGCTCGCGGCACCCTGCCTGTGGTGGGCGTGCAGGTGACCTCGCCTCTCGTGTTGTGTGGCACGGGAGGTGATGGCGCGTGCTCTGCTTGGTGTGGCGGAAGCCCAGGGTCGCGCTGATAACCACCAGGGCGGGTTTTCAGCCCAATCCCAACTCAAGATTTTGACACCTGTGCTTGTTGCACCGTCCCCAGGCGACAGGTTCTAGGCGGCAGAATCCCTTGCCGAGTGAGGGCGCAGGTGCGCAGAGCCAGGTGGGTACTGCCCGGAGGCTGGCGAGGCCTGCGGATGAGAGGGCGCTGGGCTGCCGCCGTGTCCTTTGTGAGGGTGTTGACCATTTTAAGTCTTTGTGGCTTGGTGGGCGGGGGTGCTGCGTTGTGTCTGTGCGCGGCTCCTGGTGGGGCTGAACGGCCTGTCCTATGTTTATTGCGCCTTCTCGGGCCCGTCCCCCTAGGGTCCTGGCCTGTGGGTGTGCAAGCTGCTAGTTGGTGGTGGGCACAGGCAGCGCCAGGCAGCAGGTGCTGAGTGACGGGAAGCCAGGGCAGGCTCAGGTCTGCCTCTGCACTCACTCCCGAGACGGGTGCCGCGGCTGCTGCGAGAGCTGGACAGCCGTCCGCAGCTGCTTTAGTCCAGGGAGGCGGAACTCCTCGAGGCCACACGGTGGAGAAGGTGCAGGCGGGCCTGGAGCTGCGATTGCAGCACAGTCCCCAGCAGGCAGCAGGCTCCTGGGCTCGGGCAGAGGCTGCGGGATGGAGTGTGAAGACCCGTGGTGGAGAAGGTCCTGCCGTCCTGGCTCCGGCGCTTCCCTGTGCCCACTCTGCTTGGTCCCCCGACATGCCTCAGCCCAGTGCTCCAGCTGGTCTCCTGTGCCCGGTGGCCCCTACTCTGCCCCCTGGGCTCCTCCAGCCGCACTGAAGCCCAGCCCTCCCGGGGCTGTGCTGTGTACCCCTGGCCCGGCTGCCCTCCCAGCCCTGTGCCCGTGTTTACCAGTTTAGACTTCTGCCCGGACCACTCCCGAGTGCCCAGAGTTGGGCTCAGCAGAGGGCCCCCGTCCTACTCTGCTGCCCACCTCTGGTCTTTCTCCCCATGGAGGGCAGGTGCCAGGCTGCTGTGCACCCCCGGGGGCAGTGTTTTGAGGGGTAAGACTTCTTCCAGAGTCTGTGAAGAAGCCCCTGATGTTGCAGACGCGTGGTTTAAGGAGTTGACGCTGCTGCGTCTCCCCGCAGTGTGTCTGTGGCCAGGGCTCTCGGGTCCCTGCCCTTCCACACGTGCTCCCCCTGCCCAGTGGCCTTGATCCCTGGAGCGGCTCGCCCTGCAGGGATCCTGGAAGGGGACGTGGTGGAACCCCAGCTCCTGAGTGCCTGTCTCTCCTCTGCAGCATCTCCTCCGCCAGGGCGCGGCCGGCCGTGCAGGTGCCCCATGAGCTCGAGGTCGTGGTGACTGAGTATGAGCAGGACACATCGGTGGTGAGTGGAGACGTGACCAGGTTCGGCAGCGTCAAGCCCATTGGCGTCCACACAGTGGTGAGGGGCCTGCTGCACCTGACCTTGGCCAACGTGGGTGAGTCCTGGCTGCTTTGCCTGGGTTTGTGCTGTTTCCAGGGACGGCTGGTCTCCCTGCTGGGCATGGGGGGCAGCGGCAGCGTGGGCGCTGTGCACTTGCTAGGAACCAGCAAGAGGCCGATCAGCTTGGCTTCAGGAATCAACCCCAGCTCCTGAGCCCCTCTTGATGTTCTCGGTTACTGACCAGGACGGAGATAATTGGCCTCCTCAGACTGGCCCGCGGGCTGTCTCTCGGTGCCCTCCGTGGTCATCCCAGCAACTCCATGACAGTCGTCACATGGCTGGATTCTGGGAGGGTTTTCTCTTAGGACACGCACCCCACCTAGCTGCCCGTTGCAGGGGAGGAGAGGCTCCGCACCTCCGCGCGGCTCAGGAGGGCGAGAGGGGGGTCTCTCTCGGGCACTGTGACCTTGAACAGATGGAGTCCCACAGCTGCTGACGGAGACTGAGCAGAGCCCTGTTCTCCTCCTTCCCTGTGTCTGGGCCGGGGTGGGGTGGCTCGGCATGGTTTCTCCCGGGCTTCCCGTTTCCAACAGAGGGCAGGGATGGGGCCCGGCTGCTCAGTGCTGGTGGGTGGTTGCCTGTGGCCACCCCAGAGGGCCAACAGGAACCCTGCTGACCTTCCCTTGGGGGTCCTCTGAAAGCGTTGGGCTTTTCTGGGCAAAATGGGAAGTGCAGTGAGTCAAGCCATCGGAAGGTTTTGGAACACTCGTGAGGCTGGGACACAGGCCCCATCCTCTTATTAGGGAATCTCCATTGCTCAAAACCTGGTCTGACTTGGCGTCCTTGTGCCCCACGTGCAGGCACAGTGCAGGGTGTCGGTGCTGCGGGGGCAGCAGGAGGGCGCACAGCCCATGAGTCCGGGAGGCGCTGCCTGCTTGTTCACAGGTGCAGACTCGAGGCTGCCTGGACTGGAGAGCAGCCAGCACGGGAGCAGGACACCCAGTCAGGTTCTGAGAAGCAGGCGCTGCTGAGCCGAGCGAGCGCCGCCCGGGCGGCTGCAGAGGCCTGTGCCTCGGGCCCTGGCTGAGTTCACGTTGACTCACCAGCCTGCAGCGCGCGCTGACTCCAGGCCTCAAATCTTATCTTCAGAAGAAAGATGGGCTCCATTATATGTTATCTTAAATTGTCATTTTCATAGTTTGCCTGCAAGAGAGAGATAAGCCCAGGGGAAGGAGAGTCGTGGCCTGCAGGAGGGACTCCGAGCACGGAGGGGAGCTGCCGCAGGGACCACGCTCACGCAGCACCGCGCGCCCCCTGCAGCTGCGCTTGGGTTTCCTCTGTGACTTTGTGGGTTTTTTTTTTTTTTGAGACTAAAGTGGCATGGCCTTTATTTATAATACTGGCTATTGTGCGTGGCACAGTGGGCGCAGCCAGCGCATAGGAAGACGGCCGTGGGAGCCCGCTGGGCGGAAGCAGGGCAGAGCCTGCGCTGTGCTGTGCTGCAGTGCCCGTCCCAGGGGAGCCGGTGGAGCCCCACTCAGGTCAGGGCTCCTGGGTCTGGTGGTGGGCGGAGGACCACCCTCCCAGGCCCCTTGGCTCCTCAGCAGCCTCTTACACAGTGTGTTCTGATCGGTGCCTGATCTTGACCTTGAAACAACTTCCTCGGCTGCTGTCCTGCAGGGATTCCAGGACTGTGCTGCTTTCTCCCTGGTGACCTGGCTGTGAAGCAGGCCCGCGGTCGGCTGGGAGATGGGCTCTCACTTCTGCTACCTCCTGGAGGGGCCTCACAGGAGGCAGCTGTCAGGCAGATGGCCCCGTAGGTCCAGTGTCTGTGTCCTCAGGGGACATATGGCAGCAAAATGCATGCTTCAAGGAGAGCCAGGGATGTGGACTTGGACAAGTGACCGAGGTGTAGAGCTGGACAGCTGGTGGTGGTATGCTGTGCTCGGACGCAGGCCGCCGCAGGAGCTCCCCCTCTCTGGGCCTTTGTTCCCTGGTGTCACCCTGTCTCACCAGTGTAAGATGGCACACTGTGCCTGTCCCCACTTGAGGAGGTATGCAGCTGTGAGTTCGGCTCACCTGGTCTATCTCCCCGTCTTCCCAGACAGTCAGCGCTGTAGGCGTGAGTGACCTGGCCGGGTGGGATGCGGCCTGGCTGTGGCCTCCGCTGTGGCTCCGTGTGGTCCTGCTGTTCTCGTGGCTGTGATGTTGTCATCACCTGCCGTCTTGGAGTCCATGCTCCTAGGATGATGTCACCCACCATGAGCTATGTGGACGAGATCCTGACCTTGAAATGACTTCCTGGGTCACTATCTCCCAAGGGCTTGTGCCACCAGGCTTGAAACAGGCTGGTGCTCGTCCCAGTCAGGTGCAGGTGGGCCTGAGGCCTCGTCCCTGATTCAGGGACCTACTAGCCATCAGATGAAAGCAGTTGAGAGAGCTGTGGGGGTTCCGGGCTCTCCCAGGTGTGGGGTGAACCCCTGCAGACCCACAGTGAGTGGAGATGCTGTGCCCACCTGCAGGCCACTGCAAGGTGCTTGGGTCAGGTCCTCAGGATGTGGCAGAGAAACTGCCAAGACCTGTCTGCCCAGGATGCTCTGTCCCCGCAGAGAATTCACGTGGGAAGACACCAGGCACACTGAGAAGCCTGGACCGACTCAACTGGGTTGGAGCTGAAGAACTCGGGGCCAGCGGGGCTGGGGCTCTGGGCCGTGACATGATGCTGGCCCTGAGCCCTGGAGGATGCCGCTGTCCCCAGCCCCGTCTGCCTGCCATGGCTGCCTGCACCCTTGCTTGGCCTGGGAGCTCTGAGGCATGTTTCTCACCTGTTGTGCCTTTGCCCTGGCACCTGGCACCGGGGTGGAGTGACAGTCAAGGGCGGTGGCATGATGGCCAGTCTGGTGCCTCTCATGCCTTGGAAGCTGCGTCAGGTCACGAGCCGTGAGCATCTGGTGACACCAGGCGCCTTTCTTAGTGCAAGCATCAGATCCTGGGTGGCGAGAAAGGCCGGAAGAGCATGCCCAGGGAGGAGAGGGGGTGCTGGGGGAGGCCAGGGCCCCGGGAAGAGTGCAGCAGCAGAGGCTGGTGGTGGTGAGCAGGGTCCTGGCTGTCCTCAGGAGGAAGTAGCCCTTGCTGTAGACGCTGGTTCCCAAGCCAAGGAATCAGCAAGCCTGGCAGAGGGAGGAGCGGAGGCGGTGCCTCTGTGGGGAGGAGGTGGGCTCAAGCAGACGCAGCTGAGGCTGCCCGCCCTCTGCAGCTGGCAAGGAGGTCGGGGAGGAAGAACCGTGGGGTCAGCCTCTGGGACGTTGCCAGAATGGCGTCCCTGGGAAGAAGTGGCTGCTGCAGGGCTGCACCTCACCCTCGGCCGTGACGGCAGCCAGCCCTGACGCAGAGCCTGGCAGTGACCGCGGCTCTCTCAGGCTCTGAGCCTGCCCCACATTTGAGCAGCCCACGAGCTTTAGAGGCTCCTCCAGGGAAGACCTGTGTGGGATTCAGCATCTGACCCCGAGGGCCTCTGGCGCAGCGCCTTAGAGCTGCTTTCTGAGCTCTGGTTTTGAGGAAGCCAAGAAGGAGGCAGCGGGAGGGGCCCGCGGCGGGCTGCGGGAGTGGCGGGGAGGAGCGGGAGGAGCGAGAGTCAGGAAACACTCCAGATGAGGACGAGTGTGGGCTGCCCAAGGGAAGGGCCCTGCAGGCCACCTTGCGGGACAGAGCTTGGCCCCTGTCTGCCTGCAGCTGCCACAGCTGCCCTGCTCCAACCCCACCAGGCTGTGGCCCTCGCCAGCCCCTCTGGGGTTGCCAGTGCAGGTCGGAGCCGGGCCCCTGTGGTCATGTGTGAATGTGCTGGGCGCTGGGCTTGGCCTTGGAAACAGCAGCTCCCGCAGGAGGAGCCCAGGTGGCAGGGGGACCTGAAGGGGGCAGTGGAGGGGCCCAGTGGCTGAAAATGCCCCCTTCCCTGGGACCGAGGAGGCAGGTACTTGGGGACACCCAGTGGAGCAGCTTCTGCTGCCAGCAGCTCCTGGGAGGGTGGCCAGGGTGCCCGGCCTGTGGGTGTTTGATGCTGTCCTGCCAGGTGCTGTGTGCGGCTTGGGTGGCTCATTTGGGAATGGGACTTTGTTAGCTGTGCTTACCTTGCCCCCAGGGGACAGGGTTGTGGGCACTGCCCTCTGGGGCCAGGCCCAGGGAGGCGCTGCTTCCCTCGGGGCTGGGTCCTTGGCAGGCCCCGGGCACTGCGCTGTCTAGCTGCAGGGAGGTGTGGGGCCTTGCAGCACGAGGGCTTGTCTCCAGCAGTGCCCTCTTCCAGAGGCCGAGGTTGAGACACTCCCCTGTGGCGGTCCAGAGACCCAGGGACAAGAACTGTGTTGATTAGCAGGTGTCAGTGCTTGATGGCGCCATGTCCCTGTACTCCCCGTGACTTAGGAGGCTGAGGCAGGAGAATGGAAAAATGGGGACCAGCCTGGGAAACCTAGTGAGACCCTTTATCAAAACCAAACGTGAGCCCACAAGGAGCTGCGGGGCTCCAGCTCCGCAGTGGGAGGCGCACCAGAGACAGAGGGCAAGGGCGGAGGCACCTGGAGGCCGGAGCCCCTCATGGCGAGGGCTGCGTGCCCACACCCCCCACCCCCCCGGCTTCCGTCTCATGCTGGGTCCTTTTTATTCAGGTCACGCATGTGAGCGGCCAGTGAGAGGTTCCAGCTTGCTGCCACCAACCAGGTCTCGGGTCATTTCCAGCGATGGAGCCATTCGCTTCTCTGGGGGCAGCCTCCTCCCAAGGGAAGGCCCAAGACGTGAGTTGAGGCTGTGGGGCTCCCAGGGTGGTGGTGAGTGGCACGTGAGGGGCAGGGCACAACGAGAGGCGAAGGCTGTGGGTGTGTATGTGTCGTGTTTGTGGTGTTGTGGGGGCCCTCTGTGTCTGGGGCAAGTGGTGGCTGTGACCAGCTTCTGGTCCTGATGAGGGTCCTTTAGATCCACTGTCCCCACCACATTCCCCCAGACTGGGTCCTGTGGCCAGCAGTGTGGTCATGGGGGAATGACCCATGGTTAGCTGCTCACTGCAGGGGAGAGAAGACAAGGGAAAAGGTCGGGGTGAACCTCAGCTGGTTTCTAAAAGCAAATTTGAAGCTCCCCATTGGTCTCCTAGCCAACTACAGAGCTTGGGAAAGAAACACCTGGGTCTGGAGGGCAAGGTCTGGGTTTGGTGAAAGTGCTTTTCACGGCAGTGAAGCGCTGGGGCTTGCCTAGCCCCTTAGAATTAAAACCCACAGATCTGACTCTAAATGTGCCATTTGCACTAAAAATGGCAAGTGCTTCTTAAGTAGCCTTTTCCCTACACGTTGCGATGATCTCCTGGGAACCCCAAGCTGCCGTGAGCCCTCTTGTGTGGATAGTCCTCTGACTTCACTGGCATTGAACTGGAGCTCCAGGAGGGGGTCCTGCGGCTGGGCGGGGCTCTGGGTTCCACCTTGCAAGGCCTTGGGGAGGCCACCGTCCAATCCCTGAACCTTGAGGCAGAACTGGACTCTCCAGGGATAGGGGCCTGTGTGCTTGGCAGAAGCTCAGAGGGACCCATGGCACAGCGGAGCCATGAGTCTGTTCTGGGCCCGCTCCTCATTTTAATATGGAATGTGAAGTTTTAGGCAGCTCAGACCTGATTCTGGGCTGGGTTTCCTCCTGTATGCCTGCGCCCTTAGACATGCAAATGCCCTTTTGGGGTGGTAAGACATTAGAACCAACTTGTGGCATCTAAAAAGCATTTATATGGCTTTAAAGTAGAACGGTGGTGAGGGACCTGGCAGCGGCACTTGTGAGGGGAGAGGGGAGCTACTCAGGAGGTGCCCTCCGTGTCTGATGGAAGCTGGGCCTGGCCAGGAGGGTCTCTGCAGGCCTTGGTTTGCCCGAGGAAACTTTCTGGTGGTGCCTGTGTGCCAGGAGTGCCTGGCTCCTAGATTGGGGTGCCCCTTTATCTGGCCTTCCTGGCCTGGCAGCTGGTTGTCAGGGAGTCTCTTGTCAGCTCTTGATGTGGCCTTGTCCCTGAAGGCAGTCCTACCACCTGTAGCCCTGCCTCCGTGGGGGATGGGTGGGTAAGCACGATTGCTTGGGTCACCTGCTAGTGGCTTTCCAGCGTGTGAGTAGCCCACCCTCCAAGGACACAGGCTGCTCTCGGGCTCAGGTGGCCCAGGGGCATTTGGAGCAGCTTTGGAGCCAGGCTGGACCTGCGCTCCGCCTGCCTCTGACACACCGTGAGGCTTCCAGCCAGGGGACGCAGCCCCCGAGCCCCTGCTCCTGCGCTGAGCTGTGCTGGTGAGAGTGCACGTGGGCTGCGGTGAGGATGCCCTGAGAGCGCAGGGTGGTGCCCACCGGAGGACGCTTCCTAGGGGGCCGCCTCTGAGCCAAGGCCACATCCTGGCCGGTGTTGGTGCCCTTTAGGTCCCAAGCACACGACTCTCCCCCTGGAAAGCCACCTAATGGTGTATCCAAGGACCAGGATCCAAATGACTCATTTGAGAGGCTGGTGACAGGAGAGGTGCTGTGGGCTCAGGCTGGGGGCCGCCGTCTGCCAGCACACCTCAGGTTCACTCCTGGAGCTTCCTGTCTGGAGGAGGGGTTCTGGGTGGCCGCCACCGCTGCTTGGAGAGCGGGGACTGCACGCAGCCACCCCTGACTCCTTCTCTGACCCACAGCAGGAAAAAATGTGGTCCAAGCACAGAAGCTGGCTGATGTGGACAGCGAGCTGGCCGCCATGCTGCTGACCCACGTGAGGGGCGGCCAGGGGCTCCAGGGAGCTGGCCGTGAGGCTGATGCCACCCGCAAGCGCAAGCTGGAGAGGATGCGGTCCGTGCGCCTGCAGGAGTCCGGAGGGGAGCCGGGCGGGCCGCAGGAGGAGCATCCTGGTGAGGGCCTGCCGCGCGTCCCACTCTGCCTCCCTCCTTCTGGCCTCTGTCAACGTTCCCCCAAGTCCTGGTTCCAAGAGACCAGAGAATGGGGCTTTTTAGTCACCGGGGGCAATTTTCAGGTTGGATTTTTCTGGAACTCTTTTGAGTAAAGCTAATTCTTGGGCTTCACTCCGGGAAGTTAGCTTGGCCATGCCTTGGAGCCTGGGTTTTAAGAAAGCTGTGGGTGATTCTGAGGTCCCCCAGATTTGAGGGCCAAGAGTTTAAATGCCTGGGATTGTCATTGAGTCATCCTGACCAAAAGAATTTCCTTTTCTGGCTGAATGTCTAAATAGACCTGTAAAGTTGCAGTGAAGAGATGGGGGAGAGAATGGCCGTGCCTCGTGGTGTCTGAGCCAGTGCTGCCACCAGCACCCCTGGGGACCTCCAGGGATCGTGGCACCTGCGCCTGCTCAGCCCCTGCTGGAGCCTGTGCACTGGGGGACGGAGGAGCCTCGGTCCCTGGCAGCAGCCGGTGAAGACAGAGCCCAGCCTGTCCGTCTGTGGGGAAGGAGGCTGGCAGCAAGGGAGGTGCAGCGGGGAGAGGCGGGCATGTGAGCCGGCTCTGGTGGGCTTGGGCCGCCGGGGCTTCTGCCTGGCCTCCATCTCCGTCAGCTGTCAGGTGGGCTCACTGAGGCCCCCCAGGGAGTGGTGGGCCTGGCACACAGCAGGTCCGCGGCGGCAGTGGCTGTGCGGTGGCCCTGTCAGTCTGGTACCGGCTGTCCTGTGGTGTGAGGAGAAGTGGGCCAGCCAGGCGGGGAGGCAGTCGAGCCCCAGGCTCCCTGAAGCTCTGAGCTGCTGGCTGGCAGGATGTTGGTGGAGTGACTCGAGCGATCACATGTCGGAGGTCCCCGTCACTTCCAGAGCCTTCACAAGCCAGAGCCCTGTGCAGCAGCTGGTGCTGGGGCAGAGTCACAGACTGCTCTTGCTGGGCCCCGCCTGGTCCTCCGTGGCGAGTCTGCTGCGTCCCGGGTGGCCTTGGCCCCAAGGGCTGTGCAGGAGGCAAGCGGAGGACGCGGGGTCGTTTCTCTCCCCTCCAGAGTCCCACTGCAGCAGGGGGCAGAGACTCAGGGAGACGGAACCAGGCAGGAGGCCAGGTGTCACAGGGCTTCTTGACCAGAGGGTCCTGTGGCCATGGGCTGGGAGCAAGCACCAGCAACACAATGCCCTGTCCTGCAGTACCAAAGGACACTCTGTCCCTTGTGCCTCATCTTCCTTGTGAGGGTCGCAGCTTAACTGTGTGTCCAGTGCCCGTAGTGACTGCTGTGTGGTCAGTGGTAGCCACTGCACGTGTACAGCCCCAGGCCTGCAGGGAGAGCCTGGGCTGAGAGGGAGGCTGCCACCCTTGTGCAGGGGTGGGGTGCTGTGGGGTTACAGGTGACAGGAGCCCAGCATGCAGTGGACCGTAACACGGGTCCCAGGCCCTCACCCTGCTGCCCTGCTCACTGGCTGTCCCCACACGGGTCCTTCGATGCAGTAACTGTACAGCCCCAGGCGGGGCCAGCTGTGTCTGGTCACCAGGGTCAGGTCCCCCCAGCTGCCCTCTGTGTGGCATCCTCGCCCTCCGCCTCCCTAGGTGGCGTCCCCACAGCCCCGGCATGGCACCTCAGCAGCACGGTGAGGGTGCGCTCCCAAGATTCTCGTTGTCACGACAGGTCGAGTGCCCGAGGGGAAAGCTTGGCTTCCCAGAGGTGCAGGGGCAAACGGCCCGTCGTCTCACCGTGTGACGTGCCTGTGCCTGAGTCAGTGTCTAGGACCACACCGGGCGTGGTGGTGGCCGGGGACGAGGGAGCCAGTGGGTGCCATCGTTGTTTCCTGCCTTGGCTTCGAGTTGATTGAGGCACGAGACAGGCGCGCAGCAGCGGGTCCACACGCACGGCTCTCGCTGATGGCTCTCTTCGCTGGTCACGCCGACCCTGGGGTGCTGGTTCTCGCTGGCCGGCAGGCAGCTTCCTGACACTGAGCCTGGGGTTTCAGGACAGACCCACCTGACTGGGCCTTCTCCACAGGGGGCTCTGCACCCTGCACTGTGCGAGCCGGGGGCAGCGTGAGCTCCCGTGCTGTCTCCAGGCAGTGTCCAGGCAGTGCGCCCGGGGAGGGGCAGAGGCAGGCAGCCCTGTCTGGCCCGATGGCACCTGGGACTTTCTAATCAGGAGTCACCCTGTCTCCCATGGGTGGACAGGGGTGGGTGCAAGAGCCCTGTTTAGAGAGATGGCTTAAATTGCGGTGGACTACGGGCTTTGGCTTTGGACATGTTTGGGCATTGGCGCCTTCTGTAGTCTCACGGGACTTGGCCGGAGATCTCGAGGGACTTAAGCGAGATTGCGGATGAGGTCTGCGCCATTTTAGAGGTTAGAAGAGTGTAGACGGCGTGTCGGGGTGTAGTTAGAGCCAGAGAGAAAAGTTATCAGAATAAAGAGCTGTTTGTTTCCAGTTCGTCTCTAAACTTCTTCCCGCGGCTTCTTTGCTCCAAGCGGCCATCGCTTCAGGCGACTACAGGTGGGGTGTTAGGCTAACAGGGTCCTTTGTGGCATGGAAGGAGACAGGAATGGGCAAGAAGACCCCCCACAAGCCCCCCAATCCCCATCACGTTCACGTTATACCAAGGCATGGTCACCTCCACGCCCTGCCTGGGACAGCTGGTCTAACACAGTCTTACACCTGTCTTCAAGTGGCCACTTCCTAAATCCTGCCACTGTATCGTCCTGGGGACTGCTTCATTGGTGGCAGAGAAGGTGTGGCCCCTCCAAGCAGACATCAGAGGGTGCTCTGTTCAAATCTGAGGGACGGGTGGTCATTCCTGGTCCCTTCCTCATCCTAACTCATGCCCTGCTCTGTGACCCAGCTCCACCAGCCAGAGGCTTTGCTGCTTGGACAGGTCTCATGGCCAGACGCCCATGGGAGGCCTCCCGTGGGAATTGGGCACCCTCCACTTCCAACTCCCACCCCTGCAAGGAAAAGGCCAGGGCTTTGGACATTGGCCAGTTGGTCTCAACGTCACTTCCTTGCTGGGTTCAGTCGCGTCTGCGGAGCTGCAGGCAGCCCCCCACTGCTGTCCTAGTCCTTCAGCCTTGGCAAGAGGCTCTCTGTGCCTGGCCAGACGGACCTTGGAGCAGCTGCAGCCTGGGCACCTGGCGTGGGGAAGGCCCTGTCTAGACCTTGCAGCAGCCTCACTTTCTAACGTAAGGCGCAGAGGTAAGCCAGCTGTGGAAGGTGCTGGGCGCAGCTCTCATCTCGGGGTGCGCGAGCCCATGGACTTGGACCAGCGTGAGGCTGCTGGGAATGCTGGGGTCAGCGTGCAGGCGACGCCTCCTGCAGACTGTGGTCGCAGACAGGGCTCTCGACACCACGTGGGGACCTGTGGGCCAGCCCTGTTGCTGGGCTCAGTTTCGAGGCCATTCTTTCCTTTTTGAAACCGCTGTGTCTAACTCCCCACTGTGCCTAGGTGCCAGCCTTGCAGCTGGGAGGGGGGTCTCTTGGGAGGAGGCAGGGCGTCCCCCGCCATGAGGCAGAGAAGCTGGGGTGCTGTGTGGACCCCCCATGGAGGGAGAGGCATGCCCCTTCTCTGTTCTAGTGTGGCTGAGGCTCTCTGGGCTGGGGTGGGCTAGTCCCCCCGAGCCACAGGCCAAGGCAGGGTCAGTGGTCGTGATTTTCCAGAAGTCTGATGTCCTGGCATGGGGTGGCACACCAGGCCCCACCCAGGAGAGCACAGGCCCGGCCTGTCCAGCCACCTGGCCCATGTTTGACAGGCCCAGCAGAGCGTCCGGGCACAGCACTCACGGGACCTGCAGGTCATTGACGCCTACCGGGAGCGCACCAAGGCCGAGAGCATCGCCAGCGTGCTGAGCCTGGCCATCACCACGCAGCACACACTCTATGCCACCCTGGGCACTGCCGAGTTCTTCGAGTTCGCGCTTAAGAACCCCCACAACACCCAGCACACGGTGACCATCGAGATCGACAACCCTGAGCTCAGGTGACAGCTCCTGCCTGCCCCTCGCTGGGTCTGTGCTATGCTGATTCCTGCCCCTCCGCTGGGCGGCTCGGGGGTGGCCTCTGCCCACAGCCTGGGCCTCACCACGGCCGCCCTCCAGTGTCATCCTGGACAGCCAGGAGTGGAGGTACTTCAAGGACGCTGCCGGCCTGCACACACCCCTGGAGGAGGACATGTTCCACCTGCGCGGCAGCCTGGGCCCCCAGCTCTACCTGCGCCCCCGGGAGACCGCCCACGTCCCCTTCAAGTACCAGAGCTTCTCTGCGGGCCCGCCGGCCCCAGTGCAGGTGCGGCCCCAGGCCGGCAGGGAGTGGCCTCCTCGGCCGCGGAGGGGGCGGGCGCTGTCTGGTTTTGCGTGTGCCCGTGTCCAGCAGGCGGGCTCAGCCTGCACCCGTGTCTGCCCTGCCTGTCCCTGGCGAGCACTCCTGGGTCTGGGCCACGCGGGCAGCCCCGGCTTCCTCTCCTCCTGCCAGGCGGGTGCAGGGTGTGTGTGCAGGCCTGGCCAGAGCAGGTGGCTGCCCCGCCCTTCTCTGCCATCTGCCTTACCCACCAACCTGGAGAACGGTGCCGCGCACGTGTGTGTGTGTGTGTGTGTGTGTGTGTGTGTGTGTGTGTGTGTGACTGACCTCTGGGGGATGCGCCTGGGGGCCCCAGGCTGGCTCTGGATGGCCGTGGGATCGAGCGGGCCTCTGCTCCAGGCACAGTGGGGGACGTGTGGGTCTGCACCTGTGCGTGCGGCTGGTCAGCAGCAGCCGGAGGTGGGCAGGGCTGGCGGGGGCACGCAGGGTGTGCTCAGGAGCTGCCGACTGCACTGCCACCTGTTCCTGCTCCGGGGTTTCTCACAGGCCTCTGCTGAGCTGAGCTCCGAGAGGGGCGCAGACGCTGGGTCACCTTGGAAGTCCAGTGCCACGTCCACCAAACGCGCCAAGGTAGGGCCAGAGATGCCATCTCAGCATCCCACCGTCCTGAGTGGCCACGCGTCCTCCCGTCCTTGGAGGCCGAGGAAGCATTCCGTGTCTTTGTGGTCCACGTTTGCCTGACCCCTCCCACTTTCTCCGCCTTCCCAGAGGGAAGAGGTCTGGGCCAACCTGGGGCGGGGGTCGGGTGGGCAAGGGGTGAGGTGGACTTCCAGCAGGGCAGCTGCCGCTGGGTCCAGACGCTGGCAAAACTGGCGAAAGCCTGCTTTATTCATTTGTTGTGTTTGCCTTTGCGGACGGCACGTGTCTGCTCTGTTGAGGCCCAGCGCCACCTGCTCCCACGACTGCGGCAGGGAGCTCGTCGGGTGCTGCCCCTGCGCGGGCAGCCCTCGGCAGGCAGGGGCGTGGGGTTGGCTTCACGGTGCCGTTGTCACAGCCAGGGCTGGTGGGCTTCAGTGGGAGAGCGCAGAAGGTTCTGTTGGGTTTGGTGCCCAGGAATCGGGCAGAATGACTCCTTCCTAGAATTTTTGAGACCCTCCTTTGAAGGGGGAGGGGTTGATGGCAGCTATATTTGGGACGCATCGGATAAGGGAACTTCAAATAATATTTCAAATATTTTTACTTTAAGATACTCTTTATAGCAAAATGATGATCCTTTTGTATGAACTTGGAGTTTTAAGGGAACCCTCAGAAATGTTAATGAGTTGACTGATAGTCGCCGCAGGGCGGCCAATGACTGCTAAGGACTTTCACCCTGACCGTGTGCCGTGGTCACTGCCCCTGCACTAACAAGGACCCCGAGCCTCGTCTGAGGTTGGGTGCTCACTGGTATTTACAGTTGACCTCTTTGGGTCGGGGCCTGCTATCCTTGGACACCCCATCTCTGAGCCGCTGGGTGTCGGTGACCGTGTCACCTGCAGAGGCCTCTGAGGCTGGCTGTCCTGGGGGTTCAGGTGCTGATGCCCACGGCCACCCAAGGACTCATGGCCACGCCTGCTGTTCCACCTGGGCACAGACGGGTGGCGTCCCAGTTCCGTCACTCTTCTGTGGGTCTCCCGTCAACGGGAGCTTCCGCAGCAGCGCTTTGGCCCCCTGGAGCACGTGTAGTGCTGTGAAGTCGGGGCCCGTGTGAGTTCCTTCTCTTTATTTCTCAAGATTATGAGCTGTGGCCTGGCTGCTCCTCGCACTGAGTGCTCATGGCTCTTACATTTAGATGCCTCACTCCACGGCGGCCTCTGTTCCTTAGAGGCTGATACTGCCCTCTTGGCCTCGGCCATCCTTCTCACGATGACTCCTGTGCCTTAAAAAAAATTATATTAAAATAATTTCAAAGTTAGAGAAAAGTTGCAAAAATACCCAAAAGAACTTTCGTACTGTTCACCCCGACTTCCTGGTTGTTAACACTGACCACATTGCCTTGTCATTCTCCCCACGTGTGTGCATATTTTTTCTTGAAGAGCTGCTTCTTTTTATTTTTTTTAGTACCAGAGATTGAACCCAGGGGTGCTTTACTACTGAGCCACATCCCTAGTCCTTTTTATTTTTTGAGACAGGGTCTCACTAAGTGGCTTAGAGCCTCACCAACTTGGTGAGGCTGGCTTTGAACTTGGAATCCTCCTGCCTCAGCCTCCTGAGTTGCCGGGATTACAGGCGTGTGCCACTGCACCCCCGGCTTCCTGAACAGTTTTGAGAATAAATTATTGACCAAATGCTGCATTGTGCTCTGAAGCTTAGAGCTGGTCTGTCCTGAGAACGTGGGACTGGGAGGACTGTGAATTGGTGTGATCTTGTCACAGGCCCCCTTCACATTCCACAGTGTCCCCTGATGCTCAGTCAGTGTCTGCTCAGGCTCCCGGGGTGCTGGGCCCTCCTCTGTGGCCCTGGTGGTGCCGAGCGTCTGGCTGGCCCTCTCGCCAAGTGCCCTGTGGGGCTTGTCTGCCGTTGGCTGGTGACTGACTCTGCCTGCACCCCTGGGGCCGACGCCACTGCCCAGTGTTTGCTTGTTCTCAGGACACCACGTTGGAAGGAAGGCGACGTTGGCTCATCCGTTAGTGGCGATGTTAACTTTTTCACTTAGGATGACGTCGCCATGCTTTGTCCCTGTAAGAGCACATAAGTATTTTGTGTTTAGTAATTAGAAAGTAATGAGCATTCAGGTAGTTTGTCAGAAGATATTCGGAGGCTGTGGAAACATCCTGTTTTTTATGAAATTTTCTCCATGAAAACAGTTGATCATGTTGCTGATCATCTTGCCTGAGCCGGTGATGGCATGACAGGTGCCTGGGGACGGTCGGTTCCACCCTCCTGCTCCGATGGCTGCATTCTGAGGAGCTTTGCCTTCCTCCCGCCCGTCCATTCATTCATTTTTTCATCTTATGGGCTATTAATTCCTATCTTATTTGGTTTGTCACTACCATTGTTTATTTTGCTGCTGACTTTCCTATTGTCCCTGTCTGACAAGTGGCAGCCCCTTCCAGCTGGCCCCTGTCCTGTTGCCACATCCCTGCCATCCTCCAAGCCCTTCCCCTCGCCTGGCAGAACAAGGAACTACAAGCTCATCTCGTATCTCCCTGCCCTCCTCAGGAGTCAGTGGAGGGTGGTAGTTAGAAACCAAGGTTGGGTCCTGGGTGTGCTCACTGCTGCGGGGGTGTCCCTGCTGCTCAGCAGAGGGGCCCAGGAGGTATATGCCTGTGTGTACAATGCGCACACGGGTGTGTCCTTGTGCACACGTGACACGTAGATATCTGTGTGTGTGTGCACATGCACAGACCTTTGTTCTGAGTGTTTGGGCTGAAGACCATAGACTCACACTGCTGCTGCCAAGACTGGCCACACCACAGGGTTTGTTCCTGATGTCTTTTCCCATGTTTGTAACCCCAGTGTCTGGCAGTGAGGATCCTGGCTCCCATTCTCTTTGACATATTTACTTATCTGCCTAGCTTCCCTATATATAGCCAGTCTGTTGACCACACTGGTCAACCCCTTCGGCCCTGAAGCCACCGGCCGTGCTGGCAGGTGAGTGTCCACCTGTGCATCACAGAGTCCTGGACAAGAGCACTGCAGCTTAAGGTCCTGCGTTTCAGACTCATGGAGGGCTCTCCTCTGTGATCGCACCACCAGCTGGGTTCACGGCAAGCTCTGTCACTTTGTTTTCAGTAATGGAGATTTCCTCTTGATTTAGTTTTAAAAGTTAACCCAGAGTGTCTACAGGAGTTTACAGATGGTCAAACAGGACAGAAAGCTCTTGAATCTGTGCTGCCTGCCACAGCCTCCTGGGTCACGTGGGCATGTGTGGGCATGTGTGTGTATGCCTTTGTGTCCACATATGCGCCTGTGTGTATGATGTGTGTATACACACACTGTCAACTAAGCACCACTCTTGGATGTAAGTTTTCGCCATAACTTTTTCAAGAGGAGGCTTTCTGTTCTGAGCTGCCTTTTTTTTTTGTGCCAGGGATTGAACTCGGGGTCACTCGACCACTGAGCCACATCCCCAGCCCTGTTTTGTGTTTTATTTAGAGACAGGATCTCACTGAGATGCTTAGTGCCTTGCTTTTGCTGAGGCTGGCTTTGAACTTGCGATCCTCCTGCCTCAGTCTCCCGAGCCACTGGGATTACAGATGTGCATGACAGCGTCCGGGCTGTCCTGAGCCTTCTTGGTCTCAGCGCAGCCTGCTTCACTGTCTGGAATCAGAGCTCATGCGAGAGGGCCCAGTCCTGAACACGCTGCCCATTGCCACCATGGCCTGGCGAGGGTGTGGCCCGGCCCTCTGGGGTGACTGCTGCATACCCAGGGCGTGTGGGAAGGTGGGACTGCAGCAGGGACAGCATTTGAGGGGCATGCCTTACTTGAGAGAAGTGGCAGTGGCCGTGGCATGCTCCCCGTGTGCCCGTGCTGGGCGCCGTCACAGGCCCTGGCCTGGGGTCCCCTCGGGTGTGCCCTGTTCTCTGAACCTGTCCCTGCATCTCTGACAATGCCTGTCTTCCCGCCTCTCCTGATGAGGGAGGCAGTGAGATCTCCGTGCTGCCTCGGGAGGGACGTGAAGCTGCCCCGAGGCCGTGCTCCCCTCCTGAGGCCCAGCTGCTGCGTCCTGCAGGTGCTGTTCCGCGCGGGCAGCGGGAAGCTCATCGCCGTGCTCCACCTGACCGTGGAACCCCAGCCCCACGTGGTGGACCAGATCTTCCGCTTCTACCACCCGGAGCTCACCTTCCTGAAGAAGGCCATCCGTCTGCCTCCCTGGCACACGCTTCCAGGCGAGTCCCCTGCTGTCCCTGTGGCCGGCCACTTGGAGGCTCAGCTGATTGGAAGAGGCCTCTGCCCAAGGTGGCAGGTGGCATCATGGTTTCCCCCCATGGTGTGTGGCAAACCCTGCCACCACCCTCCTGCCTCCTCCGACTGATGCCACCCTTCTAACCCTAAGAGCTCCTACGCCCGGGCCTGTCCCCGCAGGACGTGAGGCCGTGGGAGGCGGCTTCCTCCCGAGCTCCCCACGTCTGACAGGTGCCTTCACAGCCAAGTGAAGCCTTCTGTGCTCGATGGGGCTTCTGTTCACCTTCTGGCCACTCCCTTTGGGTGACTCTCCGAGGAAGGGGCCTGGAAGCATGGCACAGGGACCCCAAGACGACAATCAGGCTGCCCTCTACTTCCCTCCGCCAGTTGAACGACCCTGGTCCCTCTACTGTTTGCTCCTGGGTCTGTCTCCCAACCCTGCAGGAACCCTTGGGTCAGGCCGTCAGCACCTGTGCCATGGCCTGCAGCCCGCACTGCCCACAGGCGCGCTAGCCACGCGAGGCAGGTGGCAGCATTGTTCCCTTCCCTGTTGCAGGTGCTCCCGTGGGAATGCCTGGCGAGGACCTCCCCATCCACGTGCGATGCAGCGACCCCAATGTCCTCTGTGAGGCCCAGAGTGTGGTATGTCGTGGGGACGTTGTCCTCACCCACTGTCGTTCTGCTGGGGTTTCAGCTGAGTGGCTTTTTTCAAGGTGGCGAAGGGCCCTGCTGACACCCTGTGAGACTTCACGAGCAGGCTCTGTCTTTTCTGCTAGCAGATCAGTTCTCTGATCATCTGAATTTAAATTTTAAGAAAAGGCATGAAGCAAAGTGAATAAAACGAATGGTAATTAAGGCACTTATTAATTGCCATCGTCAAGGGATGGCGGCAGTAACTGTGCTGTGACTGGCTGGGAGGCTGGTAAAATCTGTGCAGTGTAATTATTGAAATCAATATAGAACCACGGAGCTGCCGACTGCTCCCGCAGCGAACAGGCTGGTGGATGCCGATGCGCGTCAGGAGCATGCGCCTGGGAGGGGCTCCCACCTGCCCCGCTGCACACCTGGCCTGGTGTCACGGGCCCAAGGCAGCATTAGGGGCTGGGCTGTGGTTAGAGGGGGAGGCAGTTGGTGCTGGCACCCACGTCCACGTCTGCCTGGCAGGGCCCTGGGGAGCCCCGGGATGTGTTTCTGAAGGTGGCCAGTGGTCCGAGCCCAGAGGTGAAAGCCTTCTTTGTCCTCATTTATGCGTGAGTACCCGAGACCGCAGATCTGGACAGGCAGGCAGGGCCGGGAGGGGCGGGGCTGTCAGGCAGGACTGCTGGGTTCCAGGGCCGGTGGGCCTGCAGAGGGCATCCTCTGCTGGAGTAGCACGGGTGGCCGGAGAGACTCGGGATGCACCTGTGCCCACCCAGGGACGGGTCCAGCCCAGAAAGCATGGCAGCTCTCTCCTCCCCAGTTCCTGGGCTGAACCCCTGGAGGGATTGGAGCTGGGAGTGGCTGTCACCACCCCAAGACCACGACCAAGTTGCCCAGTTAAACAGCCCCAGTCCCTTCACTGTCTCCTCCTGGGCCCTGTCTCCCAGCCATTTGGGAACCCTTTACAACCGGTGCAGGCTGGGAGATTTCCTGCAGGGCTTCCAAGAACAGGCCAGGTGGGGGGTGAGCTGCATCCAGGTGAGGGGCTGCACCACCCTCCCATGCCATGGGACGTCTCAGCCTGGACTCCTCCTAACAACCCCTGGAGATGGGTCTCCGGCCCTGCTCTGTGACGCAGTCACGAAGGTTTGGACGAGGCGTGGTACAGCCCAGTGTTCAGACCTGTGGCCTCCAGCCCCACCTGCCTGCGTGCAGCCCCCCACCCCTGTGACCTCCAGCCCCACCTGCCTGCGTGCAGCCCCCCACCCCTGTGACCTCCAGCCCCACCTGCCTGCGTGCAGCCCCCCTGCCTGCGTGCACCCCCACAGCTGTTCTGAGGCATTTGGGCAAGCCCAGACTCTCCTTCATCCCATGTGCACTCCCTGGTACCAGTCCTAGGTGCAGGGACAGCGACCTCTCAGCCCCGCCCAGGGGCTCCCGAGGAGGTGGGCAGGTGGAAGCTGGGCAGGAGCAGCTCCTGCCCCCACCCCCACCCCGCCCTCCCTACAGCACCCCCACCTCTCAAGGGCTTTGGCTCTTTCCGAGGACACTTGCAGACAGCCCCGTCCCTTGCAGGGACCGCTGGCTGGCAGTGCCCGTGCAGACGTGGCAGGTCTGCCTCCACTCCCTGCAGCGCGTCGACCTCTCCTGTGTGGCCGGCCAGCTGAGCCGCCTGTCCCTCGTCCTCCGGGGGACCCAGACAGTGAGGAAAGTGAGAGCGTTCACCTCGCACCCCCAGGAGCTGCAGGTGGGCCTCCCACTGCCCCAAGCCGGCTCCGGTAGACAAGCCGGTGAGGGGCAAGGGACAGGTGCGCCCTGAAGGCCGGCTTGGAGTTTGGGAAGGACGCTGGGATTGGAGCCGCCTGGGACGCACTGGATGAGGCCATGCAGGTTCCCCTCGCAGGCCTGTGTTCTGAACCCAGGTTATGTAGGGAAGGGGCACCACGGGGGGCCTTGCCCACTGCAGACCCAAAGCGTGGGAAAGGGGCCAGGCTCCAGATCTGGGCGGCCCCGAGCCTGTTGAGCAGTCACCTGAACAGCCTGGTGACTTTGAGTTGCCCTGGTCAGTGGGGTTGGGTGCCTGGGGGACTCTGTGTTTGCAAGCCCCAGAGGCTGCGACCTGACTCCCCCATTGCTCCTGAAGACGGACCCCACGGGTGTCTTTGTGCTGCCGCCGCACGGGGTACAGGACCTGCACGTGGCTGTGAGGCCCAGGAGGGCCGGCAACCGCTTCATCCACCTCAACCTGGTGGACGTGGACTGCCACCAGCTGGTGGCCTCCTGGCTGCTGTGCCTCTCCTGCCGCCAGCCGCTCGTCTCCAAGGTCTGTGTGAGGCTGCACTTCAGGACTTCTCTGTGCTCTTCAGGCGACAGGGTGTCACCTGGGTGTCCCCTGACCCTGTGCCTTGGGCTGTCCAGATCCGGGCTGTGTGGGGCGGGGTGGGGGTGCTCGCTCCTGCACCATCTGTCCCTCTCATCTACCTGGAGGTCCTGGTGTCTGGGTCTGGGCTCAGGAAGTTCTTGGAGGAGCCCAGGGCCATGACTGGGACCCGGCTCACCCTCCCCAGGCCTTCGAGATCACGATGGCGGTGGGTGAAGGAAAGGGCGCCAATAAGCGGATCACCTACACCAACCCCTACCCCTCCCGGAGGACCTACCGCCTGCACAGCGACCACCCCGACCTGCTGCAGTTCAGGGAGGACACCTTCCAGGTGCCACAGGGGCTGCACAGGAGCCGTGGGGGTGTGGGGGGGCTGCTGCCAGGTGGGTGGTGCTGCGTCAGGAGCAGTGAGTCTGGGATGGTGACGGCCCCGCCCCTGGTGGAGTGCTTCAGGAGGCAGGAGACTGGCTGAGAGCCCTTCCGCCTCTTGCTGGAGACCCTGACTTGGAGCACTGCGGCGAGGAGGGCCGTGGTGGCTGCCCTGCCTGCAGTTCCTCATGGTTTATCCAAATCCGAGGCCTTCTCCCAGCAGGAAGGTTGAGGGCGTGTCCTGCAGTGGTAGCACGTCAGGAGTTCACAGGTGGCCAGCTTCTGAGGGGCGGGCTGGCGGCCGGGGTCCCCACAGCAGTGATGGGGGGCTCAGGAGAGGAGCGGCCTCCAGCCCCAGCTGTGCTGTCCGTGCAGCCCTGGTGCCCGTCCCTCCAGGCACTGGGTCCCAGGCTGGTCTTGGACGTCCCTTGTCAGCTGTGTGTCCCACCCGTCTGTCGGGAGCACACCTCACCCTGCGTCACGGCTCTAGAAGCTGCTGGTGAGGCTGGGTGGAGGTCAGCGTGGAGGCCTGCCTAGCACGCCTGAGCCTGGGGCTCCGTCCCGGGCACCGAGCAGCTGCTAGCAAAGTGGGCGCAGCTCGGGTGGACGCCGGGACCTTAATGCTTCTTCCAGGTGGGAGGAGGCGAGACCTACACCATTGGCCTGCGGTTTGCGCCGGGCGGGAGAGTGGGGCAGGAGGAGATCCTGATCTACATCAACGACCACGAAGACAAGAATGAAGAGACCTTCTGTGTGAAGGTCACCTACCAGTGAGGGGCTGGCGGCACTCGCCCAGCACGCCCGCCCTGCAGACCTCCCTGCCTGTCCTCTCCGCAGCACGTGGCCCTGCCCTGGTGGCCTGGGCGTTGGCTGAGGGAGGACCGCGTGTGCCCCTGGTCACTTCTGACACGCCTGTGTCCAGCCCAGGGCTGTCAGTGCCCACCAAGGCCGCAGGGCGAGTTCTCAGCGTGAACAGGAATCTGGTGGCTGCCACCGTCACCTTTTCTACCTGAGGTGTGCATGAGGCCCCCCGTCCCTCTGTAGCCCACAGAGGGGGTTGTAACTTAGCTTTGATCTTTTTTTAGCAAAATGTATTTTATGAATCATCCTAAATGGTGAAATTATGTTTTTCTTACTGGATTTTATATGAACATAATGAACATTATTTGCTATACAATGTTTTATACTGATATTATTTTGTATTTGTTTTTAAAATCACATTATCTGAAGTGCCCCACTTGTGCGTGTTCTCACCTCCGGCTGTTCCCTCATTTTTCCTGCTGACATGACGTCAGAGGGCTTTTCTGTCTGCAGCATTAGCCTGGGTTGCCCTGGCGGAAGACGTGGCTGGGCCGGCTAGGGCCTGTGAGAGTCCCCCCATGGAGAGTCCCCTCGGGCCTGGCCCCAGGGCAGAGCCGAGGGAGACCACTGAGACCACAGGGCGGCCCCGGAGTGCTGCAGTGGGGGCGTGAGTGCCAGGGGGGCACCCGCTGGGGGCGTGGTCTGCATGCCTGGCAGCGACCTCATGGAGCCACACGTGCTGTGGGGACGTGCAGTGACCAGTGTCCCTAGAGCTGGTCTCAGCTGCCGAGGCGCAGGCCTGTGGTTGTGCCAGCGTGTCTTCCAGGAATTGCTTGGTCTCCGCAGGGGCCTGAGGTGGGAGCTGCGGCTTCTTCCTGCTTCCTCTATAGGGTCCTCGTGCCCAGCACTGCTTCCTGCTGGGCTGGCGGCCTCAGGCCTCTCGAATGCCTGGTGGGCAGCAGTGGGCATGGCTCCTTTGGAGGAGGGTTTGCCTGTGGACAGGCCCACTGTTGAGCCCTGTTGGAGTGGACGCTGGGGCTGTGCAGTCCCCGTGGAAGAGGCTCCTGGAGTCCTAGGAAGCCAGACGCCCGTGCCACAGGGCCCTGGGTGGGGCGCAGTACTGAGCTCCTGCCCCAGCTCATCCGCAGTCCCACGGAAGCCACTGCAGGGCCGTGGGCTGCCGTGGCCTGCCCTCAGCGCTCGGGGAGGTGGGGAAGGCTGTCGGTGGGCCTGGGGGCAGGGCCAGCTACAGCCTCCTGTGAGCACACGCAGCCCTGGGGGTGAGGTGGGCACACAGGGCACGGGAGGGCCTCCCAGACAAAGGAAGCGGGGAGGGCCATGGCCCTGGGGGTGAGGTGTCAAGGTCCCCAAGCTGGGCCATTATGGGAGGCTCAGGCCCACCTGAGGAGCTGACGCTGGGCACAACAAGATCCTTGCAGGCCTGGGTGGGGCTTTTGTCTTTATCAGGAAGTGCCAGGAAGCTTCTCAGAGGCTCAAGCAAGGGGTGGATGAGGGGCAGGGTCCTGCTGGCATTCTGGGAGAAGGTGGGCGGTGGTGTGGAGGGTCACGCGGAGTGGCCCAGACGCAGGCACAGCAGAGGCAGTAGGGAGGTGGCAGGTGGGTAGGGTGCTGTGTCTGGCTGGGCTGTGAATGGCAGAAACCCCGGCACCGCTGCCTTGGGCAAGGTGGACACTGATTCCTCACACCCCCAGCCCGCCGGTGACGGGGCTGACGAGCGCTGGTTGCCCCGTGCCGTGGGGTTCTCTTTCTCCAGCTGCTCCTGGCTCAGGAGGGCGGAGGTGACCCAGGCAGGCTGCCTCCTCCAGCGTGGGCAAGGATGCCCATCCTGTTGGGCCTCTGGGTCCTCGGGGGCACAGGTGGGTCGTTCTTCATAGAGATGGCCCCTGGGTGGTGAGCCGGGTGACTGACGGAGCCACCTCTGCTCCCGAGGGCTGCTGTCACCCTACGGCTGAGTGGCTTTCTGCACCTTGGGCAGAAACAGCCGGGGACTGGCAGCACCTTGGAAGGTCGCTCATGCAGCGAGCACCTTTTAGAGGCGCTGTGGTCCTGCGGCCTGGCTGCTCCCTCCTGGCTGAGCAGAGGCGTGGGGCCTCGCCAGGCTCTTCCCAGGGCTCCGGGCTGGAGGCCACCTGCCCTCAGACGCTTTCTCCCAGGTAGAGAGGCGGCTCTACTGCATCCTCCTTGCCCTTGGAAATGGTGGTGTCTCGGGAGCGCCAGCCCTGTCCAGTCCGTGAAGCGTGGACCGAGATGTGCTGCCACTGGTCTTCGGCTCAGCCATGCCTGAGATGCGGTGCCAGAGAGCTGGGTGCGCAGCACCCGGGAAGACCAGGCTGGAGCAGGCAGCAGGTGCCCCTCCTGGGTGGGTGCGGCTGGCTCCGGACAGCATTGAGCTCCTTTGGGGCCAGAGGATGCCCGACCATCACCTGAGCTCAGAGGCCCACCAGGAGGAAGGGGCCTGGCCACACTGCCTTCCCCCCTGGCGTGCACCTGCTCACGCCCTCGTCCCACCTGCCTAGTGTGCAGAGGGCTCCTCCTGAGACAGACCTGCCCCTGCCCTGAGAGCTGGCCCTCGGTGTGGCCCAGTGGCCAGTGGACATGTGGTGCCGTGTAGGACACTGACCTTGAGACATGGGGCAGGGCTGTGAGTGAGGGGTGTTGGTTTTAGCAAACTGGCAGAGTCCTCTCTGAGCAGGGGGCACTTGGGCAGAGGGGCCGGCTGGCAGAGAGCAGCCAGGAGCAGGCAGAGAGACGCTAGGCCGTGGGTGGGCTCCCGGGCTGGTGGTTAGCCCCTGCCCCGGCGCCTGGCCAACATGGACCCCAGTCCTCACAGAGAGGCCTGCGCTCTCCACAGCCTGCCTCTCCTGGTGGGGCTCCGCTGCCACCACCTGCAGAAGAGTTGTGGTGCCTGAGGTGGGGCGTCCCTTTGCCCTCTCACCTGCTGGGGCGTCCGGGGGACAGGGCTCTGCAGGCACAAACCCCAAGTCAAGGCCACTGTGTGCATCTGGGCATGCAGATGCTCTGAGTGACGTCTGAGGCTTGGTGGCATTGTCACTTACTTCTCCTCACTTACGGGAGAAGGCTGGCCTGCAGCCTCACCCGGCCACGAGGCTCCAGCTGCAGGCCGGCTTCCTCCCGCACGGGCCTCTTTCAAAGCAGTGTCGGGGTGTCCAGGCGTTTCTCCTGGTAGTGGCTTATCTCCGCGCTCTCCCGCCCTGCCGGAAAGCCGTGTTCCACCGAGTGGAGGCAAACAGAGGCCAGGGGAGCTGCTTTGGCTTCCCGTCTGGTGGGATTCCATGTCATTTGTCTTTATGTAGAAAGAAACCAAGGCACTTGAAATCGTTGCTCTGATTCCTGGTGGCTGGGGCCACCACGTTTCCCCAGCGGGGCAGAGGTGGTGAACTGTGACCCTGCCGCAGCCTTAAATATTTTAAAAATCTCTGGCCCTTCCTGACCTCAGCACGACATTGCATCCGGCGTCCCCATTTGAGTTGGGCTCTGGCCCTGGCCGCCGGGTGCTGGTACTTCTGGCCTCTTGGGGGCTGGACGCTGAGGCCACAGCTGGCAACAGGCAACAGTCCTCATGCCTCTTTGGCCAGGGATCACCGGGTGGTCCTTGGGAAGAACGAAGGAGGAGGCCAGAGAGTCCACCATGAGAGAGGCTCTGCTGAACTGGCCTCCCTGAGGCCACCGCAGCCATTGAAGAGGACAGGGCGGATGATCCCAGAGGGAGCCAGGCCTCGCACCCTGTCGCTGCCTCTGATGCTGCCGGTGGGGGCGGCAGGGAGACCTGAGGGGACTGTGTCTGGACAGCCTCCAGTTCTGAGCCTGTGGGCAATTGCCGAGGCTCACCCAAAGGAAGGATTCGTTTGGGTCATGAATCTAAACAAATATTTGGGGTTGGTTTTACTTTCGCGAATAATCCTGTTAGCCGATGGTCTCAGCTAACCCCACACAAGTCAGACCACGGATCAGATTCTTTTAAAGGAAGAAATGAAGTGCTTTTTAAGTGGGTGTTTTTAATCGTGGGGAACACGAGGGTGGCTTGTTGTCCACAGGGTGGGTGGGTGGGGTTTCAGCTTCACATGAGGCAGCATCTGGATTGTGGTGGCCCTGGAGAAACACACCCCCCCCCCCCCCCGGTGCCCCTGCGAGTTCCCAAATGTCACTGAGTGAGCCTCAGTGCACATGTGCGGCCTCTGGACCCTGGGGCCAGGGGTGTGCCCAGCGCTGATTTCATCCTGAGATAGATGAGGGGAGCAGCCGGGGTGCAGTCACTGTCCTGACCCAGTGTGGGGACCCGACTGATCTTGATGCCCCAGGATCACACGTCCATCAGTGAGTTCTGGGTCCGTCTCTCTTTCTGGCCTTGGGCTCTGTGGGGCTGGGCTGAACCAGTGACCCAAGATAAATCTTCCTCCTCCGAATTGTCTTTCTCGGGTACTTTGTGGTACCAAGGAATGGCAGACTAGCACAGGGCCTGGAAGTCAAACCGTGTCCTGGCTGGGCTCCTGCCCTGGCAAAAATTTTGGGGAAAGAGATTCAAGGCAGTCACCTTGGGGTCCTGGAGCCTTCCTACCTCCCTGTGCCGAAGCTGGAGCAGGAGGTGCCCTGCCCGCAGCGTCCAGAGAGCAGCCAGCCTGCCTGGGGAAGAGAGGCCCTGGTCTCCCCGGCTCAGGCTGGCCCCCGAGGTCAAGCCCCTCCGGCCGCTCACTGCCGGCTTTTCGTTCTCCTATCATTTCCTCCACACCCAGGAGGAAAGTCAGAGTCCAGGATGAGCAAACGAGTTTACAGATAAGAAGCGCACCCCTCTCCTCTTTAGGGTGTGGGCTCATGCACCAGCAAGGAGGGCCTGGCTGAGTGGCCTGCTTGATAGACAGGCTTGGGCGGTGGGCCACCTCCCCCATGGAAATTTCCATAAAAAGCAACCTGGTTTCATTTTCCCCAGGCAGGAGCCAATCTGCTTAAAGGTCACCCTGTTCCCTGGGCAAAGAGCCAATAGCGTTAAAGGTCGCTCAGGCACACCCCCCACCAGAAATCCCAACTTAAGTCCCTGCCTGTCCGGAGCTCAGACCCAACAGCTCGTCCCTGCTGAGAGGAGGCAGCCACGCGACAGCTCCAGACTCACCGTCTCCAGCCTGACGGCAGCTGCCCCAGCCAACAGCTCCAGAGACCACAGCCGGCACGAACAAGTACACACCCTCCGTCCAGAGCTTGCACACTCCCCTCTCCCCGACTCCTCTCTCCCACCAGAGCTTGCACACTCCCCTCTCTCCCCGACTCCTCTCTCCCACCAGAGCTTGCACACTCCCCTCTCCCCGACTCCTCTCTCCCTGTACTACTACCTCCGACCAGCCATAAAGGCTGGTGAATAGATCTCTTGGTGGTCTCCGGTGGGATTTTTGCCCTTCACTGCTCCCGTGCCTCTCCCAGGGGCACAACCTGGAGTGTCTCAGAGCCCCGGATGAGCGTCACATTGGCAGTGCCCCTCTGGGCCTCAGTGTCCACCTCCTCCCTCGTCGGGCTGGAGAGCTGTCAGGGGCACACAGCTCCAACTCCACAGGACGTGATGGTGTGTTTGGTTCTTGCTCGCCTCTGAAGAGAATGCTTCTAATTTTATTTTCATTACTCTTTCATTACACAGAAATTTTTAAATGGAAGCTGATGTCTGCTTCCCGTGTGCATGTTGGCTGGCTTTGTCCTGGTCCTGTCCTGGTGTGCACCATACTGGCCAGTGATCAAGTCCGCTAACGAGGCAGAGGTGTGGGCCGGCAACCCAGGAGTCCTCCTGGGCCACCCCCGGGCGGGATGAGTCACCCTTGAACTGATCACTTGTGGATTTCAGGAGTCAATACATTCTTTTTAAGTCAGAAAAACAGTGCAGAATTGCCAGCCAGTGTTTTATTTGCCAAGATAGGTATTAAAAGAATCTCTTCTAGGGCTGGGAATATAGCCCAGTGAGTAGAGTGCTTGCCTCACATGCACAAGGCTGTGGGTTCAATCCCCAGCACCACACACACACAAAAAGAAGGAACAATTAAGGATCAAGCGTGGGAAGGACGCAGGTCAGAGGGGAGCGCGAGGCTGGGCCTGGAGCATGCGGGGGGTGGGGGTGGGGACACTAGCTGCTCTCTACAGCTCCTTCCCCCGTATCTTGGGGGGCTGTGGAGACCTCACTCGTGATGGGCCCTGGTGCTCTCCCCAGGTAATGGACCCCTTCCCTAGGCCTCTGTGTTGTGGTTTGGGCAGGACGTTCCTGGAAGGCTCTAGAAGGAAATCGGGGGACGGAGCCTGAGATGCTGTGGGCCCAGCTGTATTCCTGCTCCCGGCCTCGCGGGGCTCCAGGCTGAGCTGGCCTTGGGTCCTCCACTGCCCTGGCCTTGCTGGTTGAAATGCCCGTGGCAGGATGAGGAGGGCAGAGGGCTGTGTGGTGGGCTTCCCCCAGGACCTGTGCTGGGGTGCAGGGGGGCAGAGCTGTCCGTCTGTAGCTCAGATGCTGTGACGGTTTCAGCCCGTTTTCTGCCATGGCGGAAAGCGCGGGCCCCGCTGGCTTCGTGGCCTAGGAGGGCTGCAATCGCTGGAAGCCTGGAGGGATCGAGCGCCGGCTGGAAGAGGAGCCCGGCCTTCTGGGGCCAAGCCCCTGGCCAGGTGCGCCTGTGCTCAAAGCTCTGTTTCCTCTAAGAGCCGGCTTTGTGAGTGTGCCCATGGCGCTGGGCACTGCCTCGCGGCGGGCCTCCGTGGGCTGTCAGTCTTGCGTCCGCCCAGCAGTCCTGCTCCTCGGCGGCCGGGAGGGCAGGAGGAGGTGGGTAGCGATTCTCTCTTAAGTGTGTGTGGGGGGCCTGGAACAGACCCCTCAGGAAAGCGGCTTCGCAGTAGACTCCAACCTCTCCATGCGCCTCCAGAGCCTCAGAGGTTCTGTACAACCAAAGGAAGGGCTTTGAAGCCAGCTCGCGGGAAGACGCCCTGGCCCCGAAGCATGCTGAAGCTTTGCTGGAAGACGTTTGGGGAGGAGATGTCTGCAGGGTGTGAAGGGGCTGGAGCCCGCTAAGGGCTGGGTGCGGGAGCTGCTGGGCTGGAGTTTAGGGGTTACAGAATGAGGAGGGCCCTCGGGCCCCCTGTTGGGGAGATGCAGGACCTGGGGACCAGCGTGGGTGACCAGCCAGGCCACTCCTCCTTTCCAGCCTTTACCAGACCTTGCCCTGGCCTCCTTCTGTGAGCCAAGGTCAGGCATCAGGCTGTCAGAGAGCCTCAGGGAATGCTTTGGAAGGAGTGGGTGGGCTTGGGCACAGGCCGGGGTCCTCCTGGCTCAGAACTGGGGTCCTCACTTTGCCCAGCTCCCCCTGCTGGGGAAGGTCCCCGAGGGAAGCTCTCTAGCCGTGGGTGCCACCCCTTGGGAACGCTCCTGGGTGACTCTGGTACTGTCACCCCCAGCACTGTCACTGGAATCCACAGTGACCTGATGCCTGCGCGGGCTGCTTCCCCTGGAATCCAGGAAACTTAGCTATGTTTGTGGTGGTAGCAAGAGGCTGCGTGAGGCCTCGTGGGGCTGGCAGCTGCCCTGTGTTGGAGCCAGTTATCCCCCCAGGGCTCTGGACACGGCAGCTGCTGTGTCACGGCAAAGTGCTGGCTGCGAGTTGGGACGAAGGTTGACACCGCCTGAGGAAAAGGCCAGTGGCCACCTTGGTTCCAGCTGGTCTTTAAGGTAACAAGGACCACCAGGTGCCAGAGCCTGCACAGCACGTCCTTCTGGGCTGCTGCCCAGCTCAGGGGGTCCTGCAGGGAGCAGCTGACCAGGCCTCTCACCGCAGGGTCAGTCACGAGGGTCCTGGGCGGGAGCCCAGGCTTCATCTGTCCGGCAGGGAAATCAGGAGCCTGCTGGGTGCTGGGGGACCAGGTCCAGGCCCACCTTGCTCATCATTGCCTGGCACGTGTCCCGGAGCCGGGTGAGAACCACTGTCCTCTAGGGCCAGCCTTGCGCCCTCCCCCAGGGCCTGTGCTCAGGGTGCCGTGGGCAGGGGCCGGAGGGCAGGCGTGCTCTGGTGGCAGGGGCCCTGCGTTCCCCTGGGGTGGCTGCCCCCGCGCTCGGCCCTGTGCAAAGGAAGCCAAGAGGGTGGCCTTGTACTGGCGGGTCAGGGGGACAGGATGCCGGGGAAGGACCGGGATTCTCCTCCTGCTCCGGGGGACATGGTGCCCTTCTCCAGCGCTTGTGGACCCGATTCAACAGCTGAGCGCTCTGGGCTGCGTATCGGAGCCGCTGAGCCCCGGAGGTTCTTGGTCCTGTAGCTGCTGGCAGTTCGCCCTAAGCTAGATTGCTCAAGGTGGGGAGCGAGTCCAGCCCACCCCTGCCCGGCCTGGCTTGCTCTTAGGACTCTGGCTGTCCCCTCCCCTCGCCGCCCGGCCCTGCTCCGCGATCTGGCTCCTCACTCTCTGCAGCAGCGCGGTCAGGACGGCCAGCCCGGCCTCACCTGTCCTGGGTCCGTCCCCCGTCTGGAAAGAGCCACTCTGCTCCCTTTTTCTATTAGCGGGGAGGCCCCCTCCTCCCTCTCAGCTGGGTCAGGGGTGGGACAGCCCCTTCCTGCCTCACCGCTCGCTCTAGGAGGGGTAGGTACGGAACCCGGGACTGGCCAACCTATTCCCCTTTGGGTTCTCCAAGCTGACCGGGGAGCTCCCACCCTGGCACGTCTGCTGGCATTGCCTGGACAGAGAGAGTCTCTTTGGTCCTATCTCCAAGCTGGTGGGACCTGGGTCTGCTGCATGGGCAGCCAGGGCGAGCCTGCCGGAGGACGGGGGAGGAGTAGGCGGAGTGGGACAGCAGGGGAAACCGAGTCACGGTCCTTCGAGGGTGCAGGATTGGCCATGTTAGGCCTGTCCAGGAACAGTCAGTGACATCAGCCAGAGTCCCCGGGAAGCCTGAGCATGTTGGAGCTGTTTCTAGGCAACCAAGGAGAGCGAGCCCTTGATTCGCCCAGGTCCTGCGTCTGAAGCCCTGGCTGTCGGGTGGGGGGAAGGGCCCCGGCACTAGTGTCACCCTTCCATTCCGGAGGGTGTCAGACCTGCTTCTATCTCTGACCAGGAGCGCGGCTAGTCCTCCCACGTCCCTGGGGCTTGGCTCCTGCCCAGCCCTGGTGTTCTCTGGGCAGGACTGGAGAAGCGTGACAATGACTGAGTCTGGTGCAGGGGGCAGGCCTGTGGCCCTGCGGGTGGGGCCAGGAGGGGAGCCGGCGCTGGAGACCCCTTCCCCGTTCACTTCCCAGTAGAACCTTTGGTCTGGCTTGTGAATCCGGTGTCCAAAGAACACATGGTTCAGGGACTTTGGGTTTTTCAATTTTTGTTTTTGGTATGGGGATTGAGCCTGGGTGCTTTACCACTGAGCCACGGACCTTTTTATCCCTAGCCCTTTTTATTTTGAGACAGGGCCTTGCTAAGTTCTGAGGCTGGCCTCCAATTTACAATTCTCCCGAGTCACTGGAATTACAGGTGTGTGCCACCGTGCTAGCCTCTCAGAGACCTTTGTAAATCTCACATTGAAAACACAAAAACAACTGAGGATGTTTGTAGAGAGCCCAGAAAGAACCTGAGTAGGGAATTGGAGCTAAACTGATACTTAAGTCCCTTTCTATTGCCCTGTCATGACCTCTGCGTTGAGTACCGCCCCAAACTGAGCCCAACCCTGAAATTTCCAAGCTGCGAGTGAATTGAGATGGAAAGATCTCAGCAGGTGGGGCAGGCCACTCACAGAGGGCAGAGCTGGCTTTGGGAGTTCCTGAGAAAGGAGCTCAGGCATCGTAGGGCATTGAATGGCTTATCAAACCGTTTGGAGGTGGAAGAAGCAACTCGGATGGGAGCCTTAGGAGGAGCAGGAGGGTGTTCTGTTGATGGAGGGGCCCCCTTTCTGGTTTCTAGAACCAGAAATGACCCTGCTCTGAGCAGAGTAGACGCCCACTGCCTTCCCTCTTCCTTAAGGGTGTGTGGTCCCCTGAGCTAGGCCCTGAGCACAGTGGGGCACTGTGGGGGCCTGGGGACAGGTGTAAACCCCCTAGTAGACTAGGGCGGTGCACCAGGAGGCTGGCGCAGGTGCAGATGCCCCAGTGCTCAGCACCCCACAACCTGCCCTTTGCTCCACAACCCCCGTCCCCAGATGTCCACAGCTCGACAACAGCTTTAGCAGCAAGTGACTCCTGCGTAGTGCAGTACAACCAGCCCACAGGGAGACACAGGCGCCCTCATCCTGCCCTGCAGGGGAAGACCCCAAATCCCATCTGTCGCTGCGGCTCAGATTCTAAAACCAGCCGCCTACTGCGCACCCTGTTTAAACGCAGCAGGAAGGAGGGGGAGGAGACCCACACACAGCCCGCCCCTCCCTGCCTGCCTGCCCCGGGCTGCTGACCATCAGACACCTTCAGGGCAGCTGGCGGCGCTGCGGTCTAGGCCAGCCTGGCCCAGCCTGGCCCATCCTGGCCCATGGCTGGCCTCTCTCATGGTCTGGAGCCTCGGCTGGGCTTTGGGTCTCTGTGCCGTGAGGTCTCATCCTCCTGCAGAGGGTGTGGGCTTGTTCGTAGGGAGGAGTCAGGGTCCCAAAGATCCCTGTACTAATTTGGGATCTTACCTGGTGGACCGACGTGGTCTTTGCTGCTGGTGTGTCTGAGCTCGGCGTGGTCCTTGCGTGGGGCTGCTGTGGGTTCTCATCGACGCTGTCACTAGGTACCACGCGACAGGCAGCAGCCCCCAAGTCCCGCGAGCTCAGGGTGCTCTCCCAGCCCTATTTCCCTTTTTATTCAGGACCAGCTCCCCCGGCCCACACGGTGCCGCCATTGTGTTTTCTCTTGGGCACCAAGACCCCTAGACCAGCAGAGCCTGCTGTCATGGGAGGGGAAGCCTGCTGGTGGTTCCGGGGTGCAGCAGCCTGGCTCTGGGCCTCGAGTGCCTGCCTACGGGAGGACAGGGTGTGAGGCCCGTCCAGCAGACCAGCCCTTGGACTCATGTGCCCCTGACTTCCCTTGGGACCCTAGCCAGTCCGCACTGGCTTTGAGGCTCCACTGCGCTGGAAGGCCAGCTGCCTCTGGGTGAGGGGTGTGAAGGCCACGTGTCACACGTTGCCTCGCTTCTTTGTGCATCGAGTCCCTTTGCCAGAAGCAGCGCGGTGGCAATGCCATGGGGACAGCTGGCAGTGCCATGGGTTGGCAGTAGCCGGGTGAGACCTGTATTTAGAATAAAGCCCCGTTCCTGCACGGCCGGCTGATTTTCTGCTGCCTGGTGGGAAGAGCCTGGTTCTGCCAGGCGTGCGCCCTTGTGGAGCCCAGTTAACGTCCACTGCACACGGCCAGGGTGGGCCCAGACCCGCCCTGGGGGGAGAGCAGGCATGGGTCAGCAGGCATGGAGCCGGCACCCCCAATCTCCACCTCTGCCTCTGCATCACCGTGTCCGTGAACTCAGCACGCTGGGACGGCTGGGGAGAGGATCCCCGTCGACCTCGGAGTGGGGTGGCTTTCCCACCGACCCTCCAGGGCCTCCTCTGCAGTGGGGACCAGAGGGCCTCACCTTCCAGGCCCATCCTGGGAGGCCCAGACCCCAAGCCTCCTGGTTGTCTACCCAAGGGGCACCGCTGGACCCAACCTTCCTGCCTTCTCCTGTTTGCTCTGCATGAGTGTCCCCCTGAACCCCACCGAGGACTCCGTGGAAAATGGGCTGCACTGTTGGAAGCTCTGCCCACGGAGAAATGTCCCTTTCCCACCTGATCTCAGGCCTCCCGGCGCCTGCTGGGGTGGGGCTAGCCTATCACGCAGAGCCCAGAAACCAGGCTCCATCTCCGTCTTCCTCAGCCAGCTGGTCACAGGGACACCCCTGAGATACAGGTGGCCGCAGGGAGAGCTGGCTGAGTGTGAGTCCCTCCTGGCGCAGTTTCCTGGTTTCTGGGGGCTGCTGCTTGGCAGGGCCCTGGGTTGGGCCCAGCAGGCTGGATCCTGTCTGGGTACACCTGATCCCCGAGGGGTCTGTGCCTAGACACGTGGTCTTATGGGGCCTGGGAGCAACTGCTGGACCGTGTCCCTAGAGGAGGAGGCTGTTTGCTTCGGAGCCCAGGACTGCACGGTGGCCCCCGCAGCGCCTCACTTCTCTGTCACCCAGCGGCCATGGACGGTGAGCCCCGCCAGACCCCAAGGATCACGGGTGCCCGGGGCAAAGCTGCGCTTCCTGCAGCCCCACAAGCCAGCAGCCATTCCTGCTTGGCCCAGGGGAGTGGGTGCTCGGGGTGGGGCCAGAGGGGGAGTCTGCCAGCCTCAGAGCTAGGTCTTCCAACCATGTGCCGAGGACTGCAGGAAGAACCACACGAGGTTCGTGAGCTGCAGGGAGATGACTCAGGCTCACAGTCCCCATCGCCTGACCTCCCGAAGTCCTTGCCGCGACTGGGGCCTGCAGTCTCAGGGGTGAGCTTCGGCACAAAGCCACTGCTTTGGGGATACTGCAAAGGTCCGGGAACTTCCTCTCCTGGGGGCAGTGCACTGACCTAGGGGACGGTGAGGAGCAAGTTGACAGCGTGGACCTGCAGTGCTGTAGGAGGTCATTTGCAACAGTAGCCACTGTTATCCCTGTGTCTCCTTCCCAGTGTGGCCTTGCAGCTTCTGCCATCAGGACGCGTCTACGTCCCCCTGAACACGGGGTGGTCTTGTGATTTGCTGGATCGACAGACTGTCGTGTAAGTGACATTGTGCCAGTCCTGAGCCTCAAGCCGTCTTGCCTGCCTCCCCTCTTTCTCTCAGGACCCGGCCTCCTCCAAACATGTGCCTGCATGCTAGGATGACCAGTGCAGCAGAGACCAGCGGCCCAGCGAGGCTCCAGACCATGAGAGAGGCCAGCCAGGATGGGCCAGGCTGGCCTGGTCAGCAGAACCACCAGCTACCCTAAAGAAGTCCCACAACCACACAGGACTGTGATTTGAAGCTACTAAGTTTTGGAGTGGTTTGTTATGCAGTAATGGGTAGTGGATTAGCAGCCCAGGTGGTGGCCAAGGTTGATGTCCAGGAAATAGCCTCCTTTTAAAATCATAGGACTCGGTGTCCATGAACTGACCCAGATCTGGGAGTTATATGAGGGACTGAGACTTTGTTCTGGTGTCTCCAGTCAGGCCTCTGCTCCCCAGGACTAGAGAGTTGGTCTCTCTATCAATCATCTGTCTGTCTGCCTATCTATCTATCTATCTATCTATCTATCTATCTATCTATCTATCTTTCTATCATCATCCACCATCATCCATCCATCTATTATTTATCTATTTGGTTATACAGATCAAATAGGACCACCGAGAACCACACACCTGCTTCAGTCCCAGGCCCCCTGAGCTACTGACCACTACTGAAGATTCCAGGGCGTTGGGCCACCCGGATCGGCACTTAGGACGGGCAGTCCCGCCCAGCCTCGGGCCGGCTGGCTGCTGTGTTCTGGAACCCACCTTGGCGTAAGAATGAACCCTCAGGGCTCTGCCCCTGGACTCCAGGGGACCTTTGCTCCCATTGGACCAGGTCAGAAGGCCAAGCCCAGGTTTCACTGCCCCAGAGTGCTGCCCACAGCCTCTCCTGGTACTGCCAGGTTTTAGTAGAAGAGAATCGAGCCCAAGCTCGCTGGGCTAGGCGTGAGGGGCTTCATCGTTGGGTGCTGGATGGCCTAAGGGGTCATCAGGAAGCCTGAGGAAACAGACTCAAGGCCGAGTTTCCAGGAAAGACTTTGAAGTGACCCTACAGGGCTGGACTAGAGGGGCTGCTGCCCGGGGAAGGTCCGGAGGCTGCCCGGAGCCAGGCGCTCGGGCCTGCTGCCCAGCTCGGTTCCTGCACAAGGGCATCTGCTTGGTGGGTCCCACATTATTCCTTGAAATGCAGCTGCAACAGCTTCTGGGAAATTTAGCTTTTAGCTTTCTAGCTTCCATGATTTAGGACTGAACATTCAGACAGGTGGAACAGAGGGCCAGGAATTCCCCGTGTCCACAAACCAGTGAGTCCCTGGGCAGGGCACTTCCTGTGATTTGCCATGAGTGAACGCTCATGGGAGAAGATTCTTGCTATGAGTATCACGGTGCATGTCTGAGGCCTTTTTTAAAAAAAAAAAAAAACAAGGGAGAGGGTGGCATGCTGCCTGATTTTGAATTCTAGTCTGTCACCCTTTGGCAAGTGACTTCATTTTGGGGCCTTGATCTTTATCTATAAAATTGGCACCATTATGTCACACCCTTCAGAGAGCTGTCATGAGGATTAAAGTACGGAATGCTTGTGAAGCCTCCAGACATTGCCTGGTACAGAAGGCGCATGTCGTAAACGTTGGTTGTTATTAATATCACTATTTATGTAGTTGACCTGAGGGTACCCATCCTACACACAATGCTCTACATCAATGTGTTGCTTAAACCAGAACTCTCACACGAGCAGCGTGTCAGCCAGCTTGGCCTCGCTGTGCTCAAAATACCCGACAAGAACCTGTTAGAGGATGTTGCCGCCTGCAGCGATGGCCGCTTGGAGCAACGAAGCTGCGGGAAGACGTTCAGAGGCGAACTGGAAACAAACAGCTTTTTATTCTGATAACTTTTCTCTCTGGCTCTAACAACGACTAACACGCACCACACACCACCAAAAAATGGCACTGACCCGATCAGTGATCTCGGCTCAAGTCACTCGAGATCCCGGGCCAAGTCCCGTGAGACTACGGAAGGCGGCAATGCCCAAATCTCCATGGCCCATAGTCAACCGCAATTTAAGCCATCTCCCCAAACAGGGCTCCTGCAAGAGGAGGGAAAGTTTACGTGGGGCTCACGGCTCCAGAGGTTGGGAGCAACGCCGCTGCTCTGCGGCACGGTGAGGCAGCACGTCTCGGGGCAGGGCGCGGTGGAGGGAAGCGGCGGTGCTCATGGTGGCTAGGAAGCAGAGGGAGGGAGAGGGGAGGGCTGCAGGGAAGGCGCACCCTCCAGGGCAGCCCCAGGGGCCTTCTCCTGCCATACCCCCGGCCTGCAGCTCCCACCCAGGCAGCTCCTTCTAACAGGTGGACGGTCAGGTCACAGCTCTCATACCCCAATCCCTTCATCTCCGAATGTAAGCTGCCTGGTACCGAAAACCGGGAGGAAAAACTCTCGGAGGCAGAGTTAAAGCTTTTACTACTTTTACTTCTACTTTCTTAGAGCCTAGAGAGGGAAAGAAAGATTTTTAGCTTAGAGAAAGATTTCTTGTAGAGCTTAGAGTTAGAAAGATAGAGCTTCTTAGAGAGAAAGAAAGATAGAGCTTAGCTTAGAGAAAGATTAGAGCTTCTTTCTTCTCTCTTCTTTCTTCTTCTTCTTTCTTCTGTCTTCTGTCTTCCTCAGGAGCCTCGGCCTAACTCTGACCAGTCATTATTTCTTCTGTAACTGCTCTGCCTACGTTCTGGCCGCTCTGATTCTTCTGACCGACCGAGTGGACTGCCCGGCTGACTGAATTCTCCGTTCTCCTAACTCAGACCGCTTTCACCGACCCGGTTATATACCTTCAGCTTTTCGGGTGCCTACAGGTGCGTCACATACTTATCAGGTGGAACTTATGGCTTCCAGCTAGCTGCAACAGCCCTTCCTAATTAGGGCTCCTTCATATTCCTTCCCTTTAGTTTAAAAAAGGTGCTTTCTATTTTCTCTATTTTATTCTTTTATTTTCCCTACCTAGCTTTTCACCTTTTATTTTTGAAAGGGTGGATATTTGAGCCCTTTTTGAGGAGGTGCTGCGGCTTTTAAAAGGAAGCCTACTGCTGAGGAGCAGCTAACGCACTTAGTTAAGCACAATTGCATAAGCGCTTTGACTTTTTTTTTTTTTTTTTTTTTTTTTACCTCTTCTTTATTTTCTTTATGGTTTTCTTGCCAAAGCTCAATGGCTTTTTTTTCTGCATGGTTTTTACCATGCTATTTAATTCTCTATTTTCTTTTAAGCTCATGGCTTTTTCTTTATACTAAAGCTCAAGGCTTTTTCTCTATTTTTCCTCTTCTTTATTTTTCTTTATGGCTTTCTTGCCAAAGCTCAATGGCTTTTTTTCTGCATGGTTTTTACCATGCTATTTAATTCTCTATTTTCTTTTAAGCTCATGGCTTTTTTCTTTATACTAAAGCTCAAGGCTTTTTCTCTATATTTTTTATGGCTTTTCGCTGGCTACTCTGCTTCGGCTTTTCGCTGTCTACTCTGCTTCAGCTTTTGGCCAGCTACTCTGCTTCGGCTTAATTCTTAACTGGCTTCAACTGAGTCAGAGGCTCTGCTCTCTTGTTTCTACTCTTTTTGCTGGTCTCAACTGAGTCTGAGGCTATGCTTTTTCATTGCTCTTATTTCTTAGCTTTTCTTCTCTGACCTGCCGAGCCCCGGACGGACCACCATTTGTAAGCTGCCTGGTAACCGAAAACCGGGAGGAAAAACTCTCGGAGGCAGAGTTAAGCTTTTTACTACTTTTACTTCTACTTTCTTAGAGCCTAGAGAGGGAAAGAAAGATTTTAGCTTAGAGAAAGATTTCTTGT
This sequence comes from Tamias sibiricus, assembly GCA_025594165.1. Classification (NCBI taxonomy): domain Eukaryota; kingdom Metazoa; phylum Chordata; class Mammalia; order Rodentia; family Sciuridae; genus Tamias; species Tamias sibiricus. The sequence continues at coordinate 4,186,249 of CM046658.1, read as the reverse complement.
AGAGCTTAGAGTTAGAAAGATAGAGCTTCTTAGAGAGAAAGAAAGATAGAGCTTAGCTTAGAGAAAGATTAGAGCTTCTTTCTTCTCTCTTCTTTCTTCCTTCTTCTTTCTTCTGTCTTCTGTCTTCCTCAGGAGCCTCGGCCTAAACTCTGACCAGTCATTATTTCTTCTGTAACTGCTCTGCCTACGTTCTGGCCCGCTCTGATTCTTCTGACCGACCGAGTGACTGCCCGGCTGACTGAATTCTCCGTTCTCCTAACTCAGACCGCTTTCACCCGGTTATATACCTTCAGCTTTTCGGGTGCCTACAGGTGCGTCACATACATATCAGGTGGAACTTATGGCTTCCAGCTAGCTGCAACAGCCCTTCCTAATTAGGGCTCCTTCATCCGAACATTCCTGCATTAGCACAGGAGATTTGGGGGGCACCTCACATCCAAACCATAACATGTGAAAATTTAGTTCATTAATGAATGAGTTAATTAACTAGCAGCCAGTGAAAAGCAGCTGGTTTCAAGAGCAAGTCAGGAGCAGGGGCATGAGTTTGCTAAGACGGGAAACTGGTTGATGACCCAAAGGGCGATGAAACCGACCTTTGGGGACACCTTCCCCACAGTAGAAAAGAAATTCCCTTTCCAGTTGCTAAAGGAAAAAGCCCTCACCTTGCTGCCTGCAGAACACCTGAGGCCTTGGCCACTGGGCACCGTGGGGAACTATCTACCTTCGCCAAGGGATGCCGTGCAGAGGTGGGCTTACCTGCAAAGCAGGAGACCCCCGAAGCTTCTCTCTCCAAGCTTGGGACCCATCATTATTAATAAGGTGCGTATATGAAGTTCCCACTTACCATTAGGAAGGAGGGGAGACCCATGAGGTGATGCTGATTTTGCTACCTCCAAGAGAGTCCCATGCCTGAGGCAGCGGGGAGGGGAGGAGAAGTTCCTGGGGAGAACGTTCTGTGCTGGGCGTCCTGGGCTGGTCACCTGGGCAGCGTCAACAGCCTCTGGTTCTTTTGAAGCCCTGGGCTGAGTGGTCAGGGAGCGGGGCAGTGGGAGCGGCTGTGCTGGCCCCACCACAGGCGAGAGCCATCCTGGTAGATGATGGAGGCCTACTGTCCAACTGTCTTCTTCCCTGATGAATTTCCCAACCAAGTGGACCCTTTGCAGCACCCGAGGCCACCTGAACACATTTTGGAGAATTTAGACATGTTTACCTGAGATGTGCACAAAATCATGTAATGCAGGGTGGGTCACACAGTGCGGAAAGTGGGGGTACTTCTCAGATGTGTTGGTCAGGGGACACTGAACATCACCTCTGCTTTGGCCTGGTCCCCTCCTCCCAGCAAAGCCCCCAGGAAGACAGGTAGAAGAAAGCAGAAGTGTGTTATCACAGTCACTGACACCCCTGCTGGTCTCTGGCTAGCTGGGCTGACCTGAGGGCATCTCCCCAAAGCCCCACGCCCCAAAGCCGAGTCACAGGTCCTAGCACTTGTGTGGGATCAAGGCCACATCAGCCCACTCCTGCCAGGGTCAGTGCAGAGGAGCTGGGCTGCATTCCTAGAGGGCTTTTGTACCCAAGGTGTCAAGCCTGGGAGGAGAAGGTCTGCAGGTGTCCAGGTGACCTCCAACTCGATCTGCCCTCCTCATCCAGAGGGCGAAGGGGTGAGCCCGGAGGAGATGCCCTTCCCCCAGGGCAGTCCCATCCGAATCCGTCATTTCTTACCTCTCCAAGCCTTTTGCATTATCCTCTTTTTTATTTTCTTTATGTTTCTATTTTTTGCAATGCTGGAGGTGGATGGACTCCAGGGCCTCTAGCACGCCAGGCCAGCACTCTACCACTGAGCGGCCACCACTGCCCCGCCTTAGGCTCTCAATCCTTGTACACTTATTGTTACTAGTCTTTAAATAGACCCAGGTTTTAGCTAAGTTAATTCATTTAAAAAGGGACACTCGTGTGTGTGTGTGTGTGTGTGTGTGTGTGTTACTGCTATAAGTGAAATAGTAGAAACTTTCCAGAAATAGAAGGTAAGTGTAAAAAGAAACTTAACAAAATAAAACAATGCTTTTTGTATGGAGATTTCTTGGAAAACTGGGAATGGAACCACCCTATGACCCAGCTATCCCACTCCTGGGTCTATTCCCAAAGGACTTAAAAACAGCATATTAGGGCTGGGGTTGTGGCTCAGTGGTAGAGCGCTCGCCTAGCACGTGCGTGGCCCGGGTTCAACCCTCAGCACCACGTACAAATAAACGCATCGTGTACAACTGAAGCAAATAAATAAATATTTAAAACAAACAAACAAACAACAACAACAACAAAAAAAAAAACAGCATATTACAGTGACACAGCCACTTCAACGTTTATAGCAGTACAATTCACAATAGGTAGGTTGTGGAAACAAACTAGATGTCCCCCAGTAGATGAGTGGATAAAGAAAATGTGGTATATATACAAAATGGAATTTTACTCAGCAATAAAAGAGAATAAAATAATGGCATTTGCAGGTAAATGGATAAAGTTGGAGAATATAATGTAAGTGAAATTAGTCAATCTCAAAAATCCAAATACCGAATGTTTTCTCTGATATAAGGAGGCTAGTTCACAGTGTTGTTGGATGGGGGTACATAGGATCAGAGGAACACTAGAATGGTCAAAGGAAAGGGAGGGGAAGGGAGGGAGCAAGGGGGGGGGGAAGAAAAAAAAATGGTGGTTGAATGAGATGGATATCATTATCCTAAATGCATGATTGAAGAACTGAATGGTACTTATATACTTTGTATACAAACAGTTGTATGTAAAAAGATGCTATATATGTGCATTATGAATTGTAATACATACTACTACTATAAATAAAAAGAGAAAAAAAACCACAATGCTTTTCACTGTAGCAAATACTGGCTCTTACCTGAGGCCACGCTTCGTTTCCAAAGGCTGCTTTCTTCCTGCATCTGCGGGTGCTCAGGCTTCTTGAGCTCCGCAGTCGCTGTGGAGGCTCCTCTGTGGTGACCCTGGTCCCATTTCCAGGCTCTGGAGGGGAGGCGGGCATCTACCCTCTGGCAAGCCTCACAGGGGTTCTGACACCATCCCTGGTGTGCTAGCCGCTAACCCACGCTCCTTCCTCCAGGATACCCCTGTGGTGGCCCCTGGGACCTGAGCCAGTCTATCTCCTGGTTAGCTTTCTGAGTAAAATGAGCTCCTGGTCAGGCTGGTTTCTAAATGAAATTCCTCCAAGAAATTGATCGGAACAAAATAACGCATGGTGAACCAACCCTCTCCCTCTTGAAAGAAAGCAAAGTTTCTATCACAATTTTAAGAAAAAACTCCCTATGGGAAACGCGGATGTTAATATTCACAGACCAGAGCTCACCGATCTCACTCATCTTCGTGGATGTTGTGAACCGTGACCTGCAGTCAACGAAGAAAAACTGGACTGTATTCAGAAGCGTTTACTTACTGAAGCTGAAGGAAGATTACATGCAGAAGGAAAGAAGGAAGGAATGGAGGAAGGGAGGGGGGAGGGAAGGAGGGAGGAAAATAAAACTTCTAAAGACAATGGTTGAACAAAAAGGAATTTTCTCCTTGCTCCCCTGTGGCGACCCAGTCAGAGGACCGTCATTTCCACGTCCTCGGCTGGGAGGAAGTCGCATTGCCAGATGCCCCTATGGTTGGATTAGGCCAGTGGGATGTGGGGGGCCAAGCACTGTTTCCCCACTCAGCCACCCGTGCCTGCTCTTCCTCCTGGGTACCTCAAAGTCCAGGCACTGAGCTGATCTTCTCCCCAGATTCCTGGTACAAGGAGACTGGATTCCTGAGCTAAGCTGGAGGGGGACCAAAGGGCCACCTGCCTTTCTCTGGGTGACGACATGAGAGGGGTGTTTACTGTTAACAAGGTGACCACGGAGATGTTGATCATCCTAACTTGTCCACACAGCTCGATGATCCCATTGACCACAGGACACCCCTCCTGGCTGATCATGGTCAGTGAAGACTGGGCGTGGTGGCTGTCGCCGCCTGTAGCAATTGCCGCTTGCAGCAACGACGCCGCGGGAGAAAATTCGGAGGCAGAATGGAAATGAAAAAGTTCTTTTATTCTTCTTTCTTCTAACTTCTCTCTCCCGGCTCCAACAACCTCTCCAACTCCAACTCCAACCACACCTCTAACTCACCCTCACCCGGTTAAATACATTTTGCCTTAACAAGGACACGTGCTAACAGCTCGAGCTCACAGGTGCGTCACGCAGTGTTCACGGGGCATAAAACGATTCTTAGATAAATGCATGAATATCAGGTGGAACTTGAACACCTTTCTGGCTCTCAGCCAGCCGCCATCTCAGCTATCCTCAGTTAGGGCTCTTACAGTGGTGATGCAGGCCCACCAGGCTCTTGACCCGGCATCTCCCAGAAGCATCGCCACGCTAGTCAGTGGAGGGCTCGGCGCTCTGCAGTCGGGGTCCCCTCTCAACCACTCTCATGCTTGGCTTCTCCCAGGGCTGACCCCAGCCCATCCTGAAGGCCGCCCCCTTTCCTTGCTTCCTTTCCAGCTTGTCACAGTGGAGTCAATGCTTCAGGTTGGGGCTGGTCTGGTCCCTACTGCCCCCCCGCCCGCCTCAGTCTAAAGCTGGCTTCCGGGGGAGGGCGTTTGCGGTGGACGCCCTCCTGCTCGGGCCGGGGTTCATCTGTCCAGACCTGCCCCGGGGTGAGGCGTCTGCTCAGAGGTGTGCAGGTCCAGCTTCTCTTCCAGCTTGTCCTGACTTAATCAGCCCCAAACTCAAACAACAGAAGATGTCCTTACTCCTGGGACTCAGCGGAGCCACGTGAATTCAGATTCCTTCACGGGGCATGGGAGGGGCCTGTGGTCCCTCTAGCCCCGCGGCAGTGTGTTGAGCAACTGCAGAGCCCTGGGGGGGGCTGTAAGCAACATTCCCCCTCCCCCGCCTGCTCTCCAGGGGTCCCACGAAGGGAGTCCCACGTGTCCGGGGGAGCCAGGAGGTCTTGCTTTTGGAAAGTGGCCACAGCGCTGATGCGGCTGGCTCTGCTGCGAGCCCCGAGCCCCTGTCCTGCCGTGCTGCTGTGCGCTGGGCCTGCTGGAGGACCAGCCCTGGCTCGAGCCCTGGCCCCAGTCACCTGCTCTAAGTGGCCTGAGTGGCAGCTCTGAGTGGCAGGAGCGAGCTGGGTCTGTCCTTCCCTCCCCAGGGCTGGACGCACCGTAGCTGTGATCCTCAGAATTTCTAGCTGCCCCTGTGCCCCTGTGCCTGCTGGGCCAGAGCCCAGGTTGTGCCACGGGTGGGGGGGATTCTTCGCCAACGTGGCACACTCGGGCAGAAATGCCTTGTGAGCGTGTGTGGGTGGCTCTCCCACCTGGCTGGTGCCTGTGTGCAGAGTGTATGAGAGGGGCTGTCTGGGAGGCCTGGGGGCGTGTGACAGTGTGTGATGGCGTGTGACAGTGTGTGATGGCGTGTGACGGTGAGAGCACGCGTGAGTTGGCGGTGAGCGTGTGGGTGTGTAGATATGGGTGGGCGTGTGAGTGTGCAGTGTAGGAGTGGGCGAGTGTGCACACGTGTGCGTGGAGCAGGGGAGCTGGGAGCGGGCCATTCCACAAGAGCGGCCTGAGGCCGGAACCGGGCTCTGTGGGGAGAGGCTGCGGCGCAGGGCAGGTCCCCCCGGGGGCCACTGAGCAGCGATGGAGGGGTGGTCCCTTGTTCCTGTGTTCCCGTGAGTCTCCCCAGAGCCTGTGACCAAGCTGAGGAAATAGACGGAGGCTCAGAGAGGTTAGGCGAGGTGCCCAAGCCACAGGGCATTTAACTGGGAGGTGCTGTCTGAGGAGGGTCCTGCTGGCGAGTCCGGAGGCCCCTTGGGCCAAGCAGTCGCGCGAGGTCCCAGGAAGGGCTCTCAGCATCGAGCCAGTTTCCTGGTAGCGCCATCCACAGAGCGTTGGGAGCAGAGGAGGTGGCCTTTCTCGGTGGAGGGAAGCTCCCCGCCCGGCCTCAACCCTCCCTGAGCCGCAGGAGGGGCGTCCGGCCCCAACTGCCTGCAGAGTCTGGGAACCCCCTGTCACCTCCAGGTCCCAGGTTGCTTGTGTGAAAAAAGATATCAGTCCCTGCTCACAGCGAAGTACAGGGTTTTGGGTGGGTGTGGGTGTCGTTCTCTGAGCTGACGGGGATGCTGGGACGCGCACCTGGAGCTGCGACCTGGAGCTGTGTGGCGCAGGAGGCTGGCGTGGTGAGACGCTCACTCAGCGTCGGGGACCTGCTGTGCCGACCCCCCCACAAGCTCTTTAACGAATTCCGGCTCCTCACTCTGCTCTGGTCCCCGGCTTGCCACCTGGCCAGCCACCTGGAGAGGACAGTGGTGCTCTCGTAACTGCGGTGGCGCGCACTGTGCTGAGAACCAGCCGCGCAGCTCGGGCCCTGGAACTTCCTTGAGGGGCTCACAGGAAGGAGCCCCCCGGAGCCGGAGTCCTGGCTTCGGCTCTTAGTTCTGCTACTCGGTGAGCTGCGCGGCCCCAGCCCAGGCGGCAGAGTGGGCAGAGCCACCCCGGGAGCTGCTTGGAAACAGTGTTTGGGGGAGGTGCGGGGCAGCCCCGCTTCCTGCCTGGACCCTCGTCTCTGGGCCTGCGCGGGGCCAGAGCACGGCAGGCCTCTCGCCCACCTCTGCTGGTTCACTCACCCGCGTCTTGGCGCAGCGCTCCTTCGCGCCAGGCCTGTTCGGAGTGCTTGGGACACATCTGTGAACAGAAGAGCAAGACTTGCTGACCCGACGCACGCAGCAGGTGGGACTGCCATCGCCACGGGAGGAGCAGAGCCGGGGGCATCAGTGCTGGGGGCCGGGGGTGGCAGCAAAATATAGGGGCCGCCCTGGGCTCCGCGAGGAGATGGCGTCTGAGCCAGTACTTGAAAGTGATGTGGGAACCGCCAGGCAGGCATTCGGGGAAGGACATTCCAGGCAGAGGGAGCAGCTGGGGCCATGACCCAGGTGGGCACCTTCCCGCCAGGCTTGAGGAACAGCAGAAGGCCCATGCAGCTGGAGGGAGGCCAGAGGATCATGGCGGGTAAACAGGGGGGCCTCTGGGATGGAGAAGGGGTGCGGGTTCCCTAAGTTGGGATGGGCATGGTCTGCTGGGCACTGTGAACAGGGCACCCGTGGGTGAGCTGGGGTTTGCTGCCGGGGCCAGGGCACCCCCCCCCCCCCCCCCCCCCTCCCCCCCCGAGCTGGAAGCCCAGGCAGCTCCTGAGTCACGCAGCTGGGAGGGGTGGAGCTGGAATCAGGGGCAGCTGGGTCACCTCAGAGCCACCTCCTTTGCCTGTCTCTGCAGAATGACACCCGCGCCAGGGTGTGTGCGAGGAGCGTGCCACTCAGAGGGGTGCCCCGAAAACCCTGAGCATGGGAGGGCAGGAAGGGCTGGAGTCAGGAGCCCTGGTTGCTTGAGTTTCGGATTCCAGACATGAGAAGGCTGGCCTGTTGTGCAGCACACCCTGAGCACCTCCCTGGGTTGGTCCATGCTGAGTGCTGGTGCCACACAAACAGCCCCTGATAGATGGGCGACCCCTCCCTCCCTCCCCAGAGTTTTCCACATCCTGAGAGAAGCAACCTTGTTTCATTCTCCGGGCAGGATGTTTCTTCCCGGGCAGGATGTTTCTTTTCCCTGGGCAAGAGCCAATAGGCTTAAAGGTCGCCCTGTTCTAGGGGCAAAGAGCCAATGGCGTTGGGGTTGCTCTGGTGCACCTTCCACCAGAAATCCCTATATAGGGCCCTGTTCGAGAGACTCAGAACAGACACACAGACACAGATGCACACATCAGCTCATCGCTGCTGAGAGGAGGAAGCCACTCAGACACATCAGCTCCACCCTGCGGAGAGGAGGAAGCCACTGCGACAGCTCCAGACCCACCACCTTCAGCCCCAGATGGCCGCTCCCAGCCGACAGCTCCAGCCAGCCTCCAGCCAGACAGCAGCTGCTTTAGCTGACAGCTCCAGAGATCCTAGCTGGTGCGACCAAGCACCCACCTTCTGTCCAGAGCTTGCACACTCCCCTCTCCCTGACTCCCCTCTCCCACCAGAGCTTGCACACTCCCTTCTCCCTGACTCCCCTCTCCCACCAGAGCTTGCACACTCCCTTCTCCCTGACTCCCCCTCCCCACCAGAGCTTGCATACTCCCCTCTCCCACCAGAGCTTGCACACTCCCTTCTCCCTGACTCCCCTCTCCCACCAGAGCTTGCACACTCCTCTCTCCCTGACTCCCCTCTCCCACCAGAGCTTGCACACTCCCTTCTCCCTGACTCCCCTCTCCCACCAGAGCTTGCATACTCCCCTCTCCCACCAGAGCTTGCACACTCCCTTCTCCCTGACTCCCCTCTCCCACCAGAGCTTGCACACTCCTCTCTCCCTGACTCCCCTCTCCCCACCAGAGCTTGCACACTCCCTTCTCCCTGACTCCCCTGTCCCAGCACCTCTTCGACCTTCGACCAGAGCACCTCTTCTCCGGTTTTGCTACCAGCCACGAAGGCTGTTGAATAGATCTCTTGGCTGCACGGCTGTCCCCCGTGTGATGGTTTGCCCTTCAGCCCCAGCCTCAGAACACAGGTCTTAGCAGGATGTGCGCAGAGCTGCCACTTCGTGGCTGTTTCCCGATCACCTGGATGCGTCCTTGATGCTGGGCCTGCACCCGGAGGCAGATTTGTCTTCAGCGGAGTGTCCCCTGTGTGTCGTGTGTTGTCATGTAGAGATGTGTATGTGTGGGTTTGAAATGTGTGTTCGCCTGTTCCGTGTGTCTGTGTCGGCCTGTGTGTGCACGCGTGTCTGGGAGGTGTGAGTCTCCTATGGTTTGGAACTGGAATGTTTGTGTGTTGGAAGCGTGGTCCTTAGTACTGCAAGGTTTGGAGTGGGCTTGTAGGCCATGGTTAGGGCTCCGACCTCAGCAGGGCTCAATCGCTCTGCTGGATTAACCCATTGGTTGCTGCAAGGACTACTGGAAGGCAGGACCTAGTTGGAGGAAGCTGGTCACTGTGGGTGTCCTGGAAGGGTTGATCCAGTCTCCAGCCCCTTCCTCTCTCTGCTTCCCTCCACCACACCTTCCACCATGGTGTTCTGCCTCACCTCAGGCCAGAGCAATGAGTTGGCCCACCAGAGATGGAGAACTCCGAAACCATGAGCCAAAATCAACTTTCATCTAAGTTGTTCTTGTTGGGCATTTTGGTCACAGCAGTGAAAAACTGATGACAGGTCCGTAGTGGTGTCTGTGGACCTGTGTGGGCATTTGTGTGTGTGCACCCCTGCCTGTGTTAGCTTTCTGTTACTGTATCAAAATACCCGAGGCAATCAACTTAAGAAGGACACATTTATTTTGGTTCAGGTTTCAGAAGTTTCAGTGCACCGTTACTGGGCCCAGTGGCCGTGGCCTGGGCAGCACAGCACGTCGTGGCGGGAGCGTGTGGTGGAAGAAATGCATCTTGTGGGAGCAAAGAAGGAGGAGAGGCGGGTCCCAATGCAGGAGCCCTGTGTGGGGAGATGGCTTAAATTGTGGTTGACTATGGGCCATGGAGATTTGGGCATTGCCGCCTTCCGTAGTCTCGCGGGACTTGGCCCGGGATCTCGAGTGACTTGAGCCGAGATTGCTGATCAGGTCTGCACCATTTTTTGGTGGTGTGTGTGGCGCGTGTTAGTCGTTGTTAGAGCCAGAGAGAAAAGTTATCAGAATAAAAAGCTGTTTGTTTCCAGTTCGCCTCTGAACTGCTTCCCGCGGCTTCGTTGCTCCAAGCGGCCATCGCTTCAGGCGGCAACGTCCCAAGATCCTCTTCCAGGAATCCACACTGTCTCCCTCCAGTGCTTCTGCCTCTCCTGTTTTCTCTGAGGTCTTCTCTCACATGCCTTATGTGTGTTCTGGAAGCTTCTACCTCGACCTTGCACTTGAATCGGCATCCCCCGATCATTATGGCTTCCTCTCTTTGCTCCTACCAGAGGCCACGGCATCTCCATGGTTGTGTTTCTGCCCAGGTCCCAGGTCCCTCCTCCAGAGCAGAGGCCCAGCGCCAGTCCTGATGTCCTCTTGAGAGGCTTGACCCTGCTCTATTTTGTTGGATTCATGGGGTAGAGGCCCAACCGGTAGAGCCGCGCTCTTCATTTGTCCCAGGGTCCCAGGTGCTAACTAGAGGCGCCGCTAAATCAATCACGCCAGCTTTCATCTTATTAAGGATGGCATTCCTTTTGATTTAGGAATATTTTTACCTCTCTAAGTGCTTTTAAGGAGGGCCACAGCAAGAGAACGTGTGTTCGTCGCTGCAGTATATTTAGTTTCTTTTCACAAATTGTCTAGATTGCATTTTAAGGGAGTGGAAATTGAATCTAGTCTTTTTTAAATTGCCGAAGCCAATTAGCTGCAAAAGTGTTTAATTACGGGAGCAGGACTCAGATCTACAAGCGGGTTGAGCCCTGCTCAAGGAGTTCGGCAGCCAGTCTGCGGCTCTTTCTTGTTCTCCCCCCAGAGAGCCTGTCTCCCCGTGTCTGGCCCTGTGCTGCTTCCCAGGAGAGCGGGACATGGGGGACGTGCACCAGCCCTGGCGGCTCCTGCGGGGCTCCGTGTCTGAGCAGAGTTGGCCTCGCTCTCTCCCGGGGGCTCTCTGCGCATGGCTTGAGAGGGCTGATTGTTGGACCTCAGAAGCTTCCCTTGTCCAGTTCCTGCTTCCAGTCTCTGAGGTGGTGGAGCAAAAAGCTTGAGGGGGTCAAACTCGGGGGGCACTGAGAAGTCATTGTTGACGCCCCCCCCCCCCCGAGTCTTTGCAGAGACAAAGCTGATGCCTTAGTGGACAGGAACTTCCCCGTGGGGCCTTTCTGAGGTCACCCTGGAGCACCCATCTCTCTGACAGCACCCCACCCACGTCTTGGCACTTCTACTATGTCAAGGCAGGGGCTGGTAAACTGCACCTGCACCTGCCTGCTTTTGTGAATAAAGTTTTATTGCAACACAGATCGCACGCTCATTTCCACACAGCTGAGGCTCCTGCCGCAGAGGGGAGCAGCTTTTACAGAATCTGTGGGGTCTGTGAAGTCTAAAATATACACATCTGGCCCTTTAAAAACAGGACTTCCTGTTCCAAAGCCTTGAACGAGAACAAATATCTTATTCAGGCTCAACTCACTCCCCCTCGTTATTTTTAATTTTTTTTTTTTTTTTCTGGAAGAAAATGGACAGACAGTTAAGTTTTCTCCCTTCAGCAGACTTGATGGACGGTGAACCCAGCGCTCTGCGTGAGGCCGGACATGGTTGACTGTCACTCGTTAAAAAAGCCTGGCTCGTTCCAAGAGAGAGAACAGGATTTTGAGGTGGGCGGGGAGCAGCCCACACGGGCTTCATCTTGTAGGAGGACACTCTGCTGTCCCCCACGCTTCTTGGAGTGACACAGAGGAGGTGGCTCTGGACAAGGGAGGGTCCCATATGTCTTTGCTCTTGCACGGAGGAGATGATCCTGCCAGCGTTTGCGCAGCCGGAGGCCACAGCGTCCGTGAGGACAGAGAGTCCAGTCCCGGCCTGTCTGGGAATGAAGCTGCGGTGAAGGTCTGGAGGTCACTCTCCCCGCCCTGCTGTGCAGCGAGGTGTAATATTTAGACAGCACGGCGGCACTGCTGCTCTAAGTGTGGACATAAACTTCGGGTTTTACACAGAAACTGGAATCGATAATGAAGCCAAGAAACATAGCATCCATCAACTCTGGAAGGCTCTGGAAGTCGAGCCAAGCTGCAGAAAGAGAGGTGAAGGGAGCCAGGGTATGTAGGCCAGTTAATTTTGCTGAGTTCGAGAGAGGGTGTGACTCGGGGGTGAGTAAGGCTGTTTGGGGCGGCTGGGCCCCTTCCACAGGACCGCTCCTTCTCTGGGCGGGACTTGGAAGGTGTCCTCTTTGGTGCTCTCCCCCGGAGTCTCAGCCTGTCAAATGTGAAGAGGCCACTTGGGATACCTCTGTCATGTGTTCATTAAAAGCTGCATAAAATTTGGTTACCTGGCTTCAGAATTTAAAAAAAAAAAAAAAAAAAAAGTAGAGAAAAGAATCAGTACAGAGCAACACCTGCTCCCTCTCTCTAACTAGCTTGGATGACCACTGGATCCCGTGACCTGTGTCCTCAACACCACTCAGTGACGGCTGTGCCCCTGTGGGGTGGGACCTGGGAGGTCACAGGTCAGAGGGCCCAGTCTGAAGGAATGACACGGTATGGTCTGCAGCCCAGGCCTTGGCGGGGGTCAGGCATAGAGGGACAGGAAGGGATCCCAGTGAAAATGAGGTCAGCACGTCCACTCCTGGACGCAGGAGAAGGATTTGGAGCAGACCTTGGCATTTGTGTAATAATTTGTCCCCAGGAGATCCGTCTTTTCCTATTATCATACTTTTTTTTTTGGTACCGGGGATTGAACTCAGGGGCTACTCGACCACTGGGCCACATCCCCAGCCCTTTTTTTTTGGTATTTTATTAGAGACAGGGTCTCACTGAACTGCTAAGTGTCTTGCCATGGCTGAGGCTGGCTTTGAACTCGTGATCCTCCTGCCTCAGCCTCCCAAGTGCTGGGATTATAGGTGTGCGCCACCACAAATACCACACTCTTCTAAGAGCTGGGCTGAAGAGAAGCAAGGTGGGGACACGCCCCATGCTGGCATTTGTAAAGTCTCCCTGTTTCCTGAAAACAAAAGAAAATTCAGCACAGGGTCCACTGGTTAAAAGTGCCCCCTGGAGTCACTTTTTTTCCCCTGGGGGTGGAACCCGGGCCTCATGCATGCCAGGCAGGTGCTCACCCGCGCTGAGCCCCACCCCAGACTCTTTGAGACAAAGTTTTCACTAAGTTTCCCAGGTTAGCCCCAAACTCGCTTTCCTTCTGCTTCAGCCTCTCAAGTAACTGGGGTTGCAGGTGTGTGCCACCATGCCCGGCTTCCCTGGAATCATTTATTTGTAGCTTGAGTCCCAAAGTACCCACACCAGGTTCCTATGCCCATGTTTAGGTGATTCTCTTGTCAGGACCAGGGTGTTATGGGAGCTTCTAGACTGTATCCAAAGCCCTCAGGGACAGAATCATTTCTGAGAAAACCAAAGACTGGATGGATGGGTAGGTGGATGAGAGGGAAGGATGGTGTGTGGGTGGCTGTCTGGCTGGAGAGATGGGGAGATGGGTAGGTAGACAAGTGGACCGGAAAGATGGGTGGGTAGATGATTGGGTGGATGGATGGATGGATGGATGGATGGATGGTAGATGAATAAAATGTATGTTAAATGGAATGAATGACTTCTTTCCTGGGAACTTCTTTTCATGGTTCTATAGTAACCACACTAGACCCTCAGGCTCTGGAGAAGGCTCTTGAGGTCCCTGACTCCTGCCTGTCCCCTTGTTTCGCTCTGCTCTGATAAAGTGCTTGGTGGAGGGGGGCTCAGCACTATGTGGCTCGGTGAGCGCTGGCCTCTGTCCGGGAGGATGGCTGTCATTTTCTCTCTCTGCTCACTGGAGGCTCCAGCAGGGAACAGAGGCTCCTGAATGAGACTCTTGGTCTTTCCTAAATCGCTCTGTCGGAGCTGATGGGCTTGACATTTTCAGGAGCATCACGTGATGCTGCAGATGTCTAAATGCACAGCACTGATAGCAGAGGCTTACTGGGAGGGCGGAGACGTAGGTGGCATGTCTGTGGCAGGCGAGAGGGTGAAACGCTAAGGTGGTTTGGAAAGAGTGACTCTCAGGTCATTGCCCTAATTCTTCCTGTATCGCTCCTGGGTGTCATGGCAACAGATGGCACGAGTGTAAGTGTGTGTGTGTGTGTGTGTGTGTGTGTGTGTGTGTGCATGTGCACGTGCACGTGCATGCATGTACGCGTGGATTGACAGGGGCTGGGGGGTGAAGGAGACCAAAAGCTAAGAGTCAGGGGCTTCCTTGGTGCAGTGGACGTGTCCTTCTGGTGGGCTTGGTTCTGGCTGGGTGGGGTCTGGGGCACTGCTGGGTCCTGAGGTCAGCGAGAGCCTAACCCAGAAGGCAGACAGGTGTGACTCCAGGCTGGAGGAGGTGTGAGAACCTCAGCTGAGACCCAAAGAGTGAATTCCCCAGTAACTATGACGCAGGAGCTTGGAACCTGTTGCCTTCCTCCTTCCCCTCCTCCCCCTTCTTCTCCCCCTCCTCCCCCTCCTCCTCCTCCCCCCTTCTCCCCCTCCTCCTCCCCCCTTCTCCCCCTCCTCCTCCTCCCCCTCCTCCTCCCCCTCCTCCCCCTCCCCCCTCACCCTCTTCCCCCTCCTCCCCCTCCTATTCCCCCTCCTCCCCCTCCTCACTCTCCTCCCCCTCCTCCTCCTTCCCCTCCTCCTCCCCCTCCTCCCCCTCCTCCCCTTCTCCTCCTCCTCCTCACCCTCCTCCTCCTCCTCCCCTCCTACCCCTCCTCCCCTCCTCCTCCCCCTCCTCCCCTTCTCCTCCTCCTCCCTCTCCTCCCCCTCCTCCCTCTCCTCCTCCTTCCCCTCCCCCTCCCCCTCCTCCCCCTCCTCCCCTCCTCCTCCTCCTCACCTCCTCCTCCTCCCTCTCCTCCCCCTCCTCCTCCTTCCCCTCCTCCTCCCCCTCCTCCCCCTCCTCCCCTTCTCCCCCCCCTCCTCCTCCCTCCTCCTCCTCCTCCCCCCCTGCCTCCTCCTCTCTCTCCTCCTCCTCCTCCTTCCCCTCCTCCTCCCCCTCCTCCCTCTCCTCCCCTTCTCCTCCTCCTCCTCTCCTCCTCCTCCTCCCTCTCCTCCTCCTCCTTCCTCTCCTCCTCCTCCTCACCCTCCTCCTCCTCCTCCTCCTCCCCCTCTTCCCCCTCCTCCCCCTCCTCCCTCTCCTCCTCCTCCTCCCCCTCCTCCCCTCCTCCTCTTCCTCCTCCCTCTCCTCCCCCCCCTCCTCCCTGTCTTGCCTGTGAGGACACCCAGCCATCGCCCACCAGCCCTGGACCCTGGGATGGTAAGTAACCTGTGACTTGGCAAAGGAGGCCCGGGTAGGAGCACGCGGGCCCCGGCATCTCAGGGACGGGGTGCAAGGAGATCTTGCCTGTGGGGGCCAAGCCTAATTATTCCTGTATCACTCCTGGGTGTCATGGCAAACAGATGGCACGAGTGTAAGTGTGTGTGTGTGTGTGTGTGTGTGTGTGTGCATGTGCACGTGCACGTGCATACATGTATGCGTGGATTGACAGGGGCTGGGGTGAAGGAGACCAAAAGCTAAGAGTCAGGGGCTTCCTTGGTGCGGTGGATGTGTCCTCCTCATCCTCCTCCCCCTCCTCCTCCCCCCTCCTCCTCCCCACCTCCCCCTCCTCCCCCCCTCCTCCTCCCGCCCGTCCTCCTCTCCCTCCCCCCTCCTCCCCATCCTCCCCCTCCTCCCTCTCCTCACCCCCTCCTCCCCGCCTCCCCCTCCTCCCCCTCCTCCTCCTCCCCTACTCCTCTTCCCCCTCCTTCCCCCCCCTCCCCTCCTTCCTTCCCTCCCCCTCCTCCTCCCCCTCCTCCTCCCCCCTCCTCCTCCCCTACTCCTCCTCCTCCCCCTCCTCCCTCTCCTCCCCCTCCTCCCCCTCCTCCTCCCCCCCTCCTCCTCCCCCTCCCTCCCCTCCTTCCCTCCTCCTCCTTCTCCCCCTCCTCCCCCCTCTTCCTCCACCCCTCTACCTCTCCTCCCCCTCCTCCCCCTCCTCCTCCCCCCTCCTCCTCCCCTACTCCTCCTCCTCCCCCTCCTCCCTCTCCTCCCCCTCCTCCCCCTCCTCCTCCCCCCTCCTCCTCCCCCTCCTCCCCCTCCTTCCCCTCCTCCTCCTTCTCCCCCTCCTCCCCCCTCTTCCTCCACCCCCTCTACCTCTCCTCCCCCTCCTCCCCCTCCTCCTCCCCCCTCCTCCCCCCTACTCCACCTCCTCCCCCCTCCTCCCCCTCCTCCCCCTCCTCCTCCCTCCTCCCCCTCTCCCCCCTCCTTCTCCTCCTCCTCCTCTTCGTCCTCCCTCCCCCTCCTCCTCCCCCCTCCTCCCCCCCTTCCCCCCTCCTTCCCCTCCTCCTCCTCCTCCCCTTCCTCCCCCCCCTCCTTCCCCTCCTCCCCCTCCTCCTCTTCCTCCTCCTCCCCCTCTTCCCCTCCTTCCCCTCCTCTTCCTCCCCCCTCCTCCTCCTCCCCCCTCCTCCCTCTCTCCTCCTCTCCCCTCCTCCTCCCCCACTCCTCCTCCTCCCCCTCTTCCCCCTCTTCCCCCTCCTTCCCCTCCTCCTCTCCTCTCCCTCCCCTCCTCCTCCTCCTCCCCCTCCTCCTCCTCCCCCCCTCCTCCCCCTCCTCCCCCTCCTTTTCCTCCCCCTCGTCCTCTTCCTCCTCCTCCCCCTCCTCCTCCTTTCCCTCCTCCCCCCTCCTTCCCCTCCTTCCCCCTCCTCCTCCTTTTCCCCCTCCTCCTCCCCCTCCTTCTCCCCCTCCTTCCCCCTCCTCCTCCTCCTCCCCCTCCTCCTCTTCCTCCTCCCTCTCCTCCCCCCCTCTCCTCCCTCTCCTCCCCCCTCCTCCCTCTCCTCCCCCCTCCTCCTCCCCCACTCCTCCTCCTCCTCCCCCACTCCTCCTCCTCCCCCTCCTCCTTTCCCTCCTCCCCCCTCCTCCCCCCCTCCTCCTCCTCCCCCTCTGCTCGCTGCTCTCTCCTCTGCTCTGAGTCTCCTCTCTCTGTTTTCATAAGGACGCTTGTTACTGGGTCACCTGATAATCCAGGATGATCTCACCTTGAGACCCTTCATATCTGCAAAGGCCTGTTTTCCCAACAAGTAGCATCACACTCTCGGGGTTGGGACGTGCACGGATCCTTAGGAGCCACATCCAGCCCTGGGCGTCCACCTGCTCTCCTGGGCTGGGGACCAGGAGTGTGGTTTCTCTGCTGGGGCTGCTAAAACCTACAGGAAGGCCAGGCGAAGAGCAGGACGCGCGCCGGCCTCCCTTCCCTGGGGAGGGAGGGCGTGTTGTCCAGTGTGGGCGCTGCTGGCCCGAGGCCTCCAGTGCCCGGCCTGTGCCGCTGCTGCAGCCCAGGGTGATTCCTCTCCTGCGGACGCCTGTCTCTGGCTCTCTCCGGGCGGACTTGCGATTCCTCCTGCTGCCTCCAGCGTCTTCCATTGTAAGATGCTGCCATCTCGTTAAGTCTCCCGTCCGGCCCAGGCTGTGATTATTTCTAGGAACTGGATTCAGCCCCAATTAGCACATCTTCAGATGCGGGAGGGCGTGCTGGCCCCTCGCTCCCCAACGCCTCTTGGAAGCGTGTTGGGCTGCAGCCCAGGGAGGGAGATGAACGGGATTCCAGGAGCCCCAGGTCCTCTGCTGCCCTGGGGTGGGGAGTCTTCAGGGCTCCTGGGAGGAGATGGGCAGGGAGGAGGGCGGGGCTTGGCCCCCACAGGCAAGATCTCCTTGCACCCCGCCCCTGAGATGCCGGGGCCCGCGTGCTCCTACCCGGGCCTCCTTTGCCGAGTCACAGGTTACTAACCATCCCAGGGTCCAGGGCCGGCGGGCGATGGCTGGGTGTCCTCACAGGCACCGCAAGCAGCTGCCCCGTCTCCTCATTGCTTCCCACGTAGGACAAGAGTCCCTGGAACTGTGCTTAGCCTCTGGTGCCTGCATCTACCCCCACCTGGCCTGCAGCGTGGGCTTGGGCTTGGACACGGTGGCTTAGCCCCCCAGCACACTCGGCTGCCAGAGCCACCCTTGCGCAGTGGCCCTGGGCAGGTGGCAGGTGACTGTGCTCTGCAGTTTGCCTGGGCAGGCCTGGTGTTATCTCCTGTCAGCACCTGTCACACCTCGGCACACACCTGCTTGGTGAGGTGAAATCTGCGTGCCGTGGCAGTGACCGTTCCACAGCGTGTCATCCAGTGGCTTCAGTACCTTCCACGGCACACGGCCCCGAGTCCTCTAGATCCAGAGGATGTCCCTCACCCCCAAAAGAAGCCCCGCACCCATCGGCCACCCCCGCCCAGACCCTGGTAGCTGCTAATCAGCTCCCTGACCGTGGGTTTCCTGTCCTGGGTATTTCCTATAAACGAATGTAGATGTTTTCTGACTGGCTTGTTTTATTGAGCAGAATGTCTGCAAGTCTCTGCCGTGTTGCAGCAGGTGTTAGGGTTTCCTCCCTCCTTATGGCTGGGGAACGCTCTGTCGTGTGAGTACGCCACACTCTGTTCATTCATTTGTCCACTGATGAGATAGATCTGGGCTGTTCCACTTTTGGGCTGCTCTGAACGTGCGGCTGTGAACACACACAGGTCTGTTTAGACGCTCGCTATCCAGCTCTTCAGTCCTAAGAGCAGTGGTTTGGGTGATCATCACGTGGCCAGCTGTGGCAGAGGCTCCCTTGTCCTTGGGTCCTTTGCCCTCAGGCTGGCTGGACTGTGCCGTTGGTTGATCAGCAGTGGGGGACAGAGCTGTGCTCCTGGGCTGTTCCTTCAGCAGAGGGAGCAGGTGCAGACAGAGCCTGTGGTCAGAGGGACCTCGCGGCTGCCGGCTCTTCTCCCCGGATCCGGGGGCTCAGAGGAGCCAGGATTGCTGGGACCTGCTGGAGGGTGGGCGCCTGCACTTCAGGACTCTGGAGACACAGGATCTCTAACGCTCTGAGGTGACGCAGCCATGGAAGTCCGCATTTCCATGGGTTTCCATGGGCTTGCAGCTGCTGCGTGGCTCAGGGACAAGTGGTCACAGCCGCCAGGGGACATGGCTGGCTGCAAGGAGAGGAGGGTCCTTCCCACGGCATCTCCTGGTGTGCCCCGCTGACACAGCGCCTGCAGAGAGGCCTGGACGCCTCAGGCTCCAGAGAACACAGGGCTTGCGTCCAGTTGCCTGGGAGGCGTGGCTGGGCCCTCACCCGGGCCTGGGTGGCCTCTACTTGCTGAAGGTCAGCCCCAGCTCTGGGATCCCCTGGGGATGCCTGGTTCTCTGTCTGGCCACCGCTGCCCAGCAGTGTTTGTTCTGCGTCTGCAAAAGGGCTGTGGGTCCCTTCTGACCCCATTCTGGACCTGGAGTCCCAGGAACCCCCCCCCCCCATCTGCTGTGCCCCTGCCAGGCTTCTTCCTGAACCCTTGGTTTAGGTTCAGCCCATTTATTGATGGAGAATGAGGAACCTTCCTGCCTCCACCGCTGCTCCTCCTGCTGACCGCACATGGAGATGCCCTGCGGCTGCAGCTGAGCTTTTCAGTAGAAGTCACGCCCTGGCCCTGCATGGGCCACCCAGCTGGGGCAGGAGGATCGGGTGCCGTGGGGGAACTGAGGGGAGCCCCTGGGAGGCAGGAGTTGGGAAACGGAGGCGTGTTTAGCTGACTCGGGGAGCGAGTGCCAACCGCACCTTTCCAGGCTGGCAACGCGCTTCACTTAGCCGGTTCCCGTTTGCCTAGTGCTGCTCCGGAGAGCTCGCCTGGTCCTCCGGGGCTGGCAGCTGCAGGAGCCCTGTTTGGGGAGATGGCTAAGATTGCGGTTGACTACGGGCCATGGACAGGTTTGGGCATCGCCGCCTTCCGTAGTCTCACGGGACTTGGCTGGGATCTCGCGGAACTTGGCCCAGGATCTCGAGAGACTTGAGCCGAGATTGCAGATCGGGTCGGCGCCATTCCTACTCGGGCGCGTGAGATGAGACCTGAGAGAGAATGGACGGGGTTAACACTATCGTGTGTATATATATTGTAGTTTCTTGTAAGAGTAGGTGCCTTGGTTTCTTGTGAGAGTGTGTATGTGGTGTTAGACGTTACAAGAGACAGAGAGAGAAAGAGAAAAGAATTTTTTCGTTTCCATCCTGTCTCCGGGCTCCTTCCCGCGGCGCTGCAGTTCCGGGCTGCAAATCCCTTTCCGGCGGCAACAGGCAGCCACACCAGCTATCTCACCTCATCTTGTGAGACAAAACATCCCCTCTTTTAAAACAAAAGGGGGGAAATGCAGGAGCCCTGTTTGGGGAGATGGCTATGATTGCGGTTGACTTTGGGCCACGGAGTTTTGGACATTGCCGCCTTCCGTAGTCTCACGAGACTTGGCCCGGGATCTCGAGAGACTTGGGCCGAGTGCGGAGCGGGTCGGGGCCATTTTGGTTGTTGGTTGTTTGCTGGTGTGTGGTACGTGTTAGAGTTGTTAGAGCCAGAGAGAGAAACTGACAGAGTAAAGATCCTGTTTGTTTCCAGTCTGCCTCTGAACTCATTCCCGCGGCTTTGCTGCTCCAAGCGGCCATCGCTTCAGGCGGCGACAACCTCATCCATGCCAGGCCCCTGCCTGCACTTCCCGGGGCTCCGTGTGGGCAGTGGCTAATCACTGAAGTAGTCAGTACTCTCCCCGCTGTGCACCGCGTAGGCGTGGCTGCTGGCCCACCCTTGCTGGTGGGGGGCTGAGCCTCAGCCCCACAGGACTCCCTGCCCACCCAGGTAAAGGGGGCGTCTTAAGTCTGCACAGTAGCCCCCACCCCCAGGTCTGGGCATGCTCTGGGCCAGGGCTGGGTCCACTCTGGGAGTGTTAGTCAGCTTTTGTGTTGCTGTAACCAAAGTACCTGACAGGAGCTACTTAGAGGAGGGAGAGTTTATTTGGGGCTCATGGTTTCAGAGGTCTCAGTCCATAGAGGGCAGTTCCACTGCTCTGGGCCCACAGCGAGGCAGCACATCAGGGGGAAGGGGCGAGGGGAGGAAGCTGCTCAGCTCCTGGCAGGGTCAGGGTGAAGGGGGAGAGGGGCTGCAGGAAGGACGCGACCTTCTTCCCCCTCCAGCCAGGTCCCACCTGCCCGTGTTCCCACCCGGCCAGTCCATTTAAACTAAGGTGGACTGATGAGGTCACAGCTCTCACAACCTAATCGCCTCTCCTCTGGACATTCCTGCATTAGCACAGGAGCTTTGGGGGACACCTCGCCTCCAAACCACAACCCTGGGTTTCAGAATGCGGAGCACGCAGACCTGGGGGTGCAGCTTTCAGGACAGCCACCCCTCCCTCGGCACCTGGGGCGGGTGGGGCGGGGCTCTGTGTCATGTTGGGGGAGGCCCCCGGGGCTGGCAGCTCTGCAGCCCTGGTGCTGTGCGGCAGGTGCCCGTGAGGGGAGAGGCAGAGTCCCGAGGGACTGCGGAGACCCCTGGGCAAGCCCTGAAGGGTGAGGGCCTGTGAGGTCACACAGCTACAGAGGGACAGAGAGTGTGGTCCCAGCGCCCCAGGCTGGCTCTGGGCCTCCCTCTGCCCCATGCCGCTGGCAGCTGCCACCGAGACCAAGCAGGTGGGCGTGGGAGTTGACCCCAGCCCCCGGACACCATGGGATAGAAGTGTCTTTGGATCTTGAGGGACAATAGCTGAATGTCGCTCCTGCTCAGCTCGCGTTTCTCCCATGTTTGCAGGAGTGGTGTCAGGAGGCCTGGGTGCTTTGGACGGAGCCCATGGACTGCCAGGGGACCCTTGGCCACTCCTGGGACAGGTGAGGCGGAGGGCAGGAGGGTGGGTGGGTGGGTGGAGAGTTCTGATTACGCGCTAGGATCTCCCTGGAGCCCCCCTGGCCTGGTGGGGCCGCCTTACCTCCCCACCCTGCCCGCCTGCCTTACCCTCCTCCTGGCCTGGGACTCAGGCTGCCCCAGGCCAGTGGATGACCACAAAGCGAAGGGAGCGTGGGCCCAACCCTTGCTGCTCCACGCAGAGCCCTCCAGGGCCCGCGTGACCTGCCTCCCTTCACCCCGACACTCCCGCAGGGCCACACACACCCTCCCCGTCCACCCCTTGGAACGGACCATGGCAATCACGCGAGCCGACTCCGTGGACTGCAGGCAAATTCCATTTATTTCCTCTCTGCCTCGGGGTGAGCTTCAGGCTTGTGCCTTCTCTTTGTTCAATTTCATTTCTCCACTAAAAAGAAAAAATTCTCGATCTTGATGGATTTGATTTTCTTGACACTGGGAAACGAAACTTCTTGAAGGAAGAAATGGGATTCCAGACGCTGCTGCTCTGGGCTGGGAGCAAGGCGCGGGGGCGCAGCTTCCAAAACGCAGCGTGGGGATCCTGAGAGGCCCGGGCGGAGGGCTCCTTGGGTGGACGTGGGACTTCAGGTTCTGCAGGTAGGGAATCAGCATGTCCAGCAAACGGCCCCCGGAGACCGTCAGGCAGGTTTCCGTGGTCAGCGGGCGAGGTGGTCCTGCAAGGTAGACCGAGTGGTGGACAGGCTGCAGTTCAATGAAATCCCTGACTAAGGCAGCTCTGCAGCTCTGCGGGTCCAGCCTGTGTCTTACAGGAAATCGCTGATGCCTGATGACGTCCTTCCTGTCATCCTTTGTCCCACGCCCGTTTCCTGTCAGCCACCTGGCTGCCTCCACAGCTTCCAGTCTCCAGGGACAGGAAGAGGCCTGAAGGGGGCCCCAGGATGGGTGGCTGAGTCAAGCCTTCAGAGGGGCCGGGCTGGAGGGGTGCCAGAAAGGTCCCCTGGTGGTGGCTGTGGCTGTGTCCCCACGGCAGTGTGTCCTTTGGGTGCAGGAGGTCTTGACTCCTAACAGGCAGTGGCTGTCCAGGTGTGGCTGCCCGAGAGAGGGCGCGGAGCCCTGGGGTGTGCGGGGAGATGCTCTCCCTGTTCTTGGTTGACAGGTCGTGCTGGACATCAGCCTTGGGTTCCCTCAGGGTCATTAACCAGCTCTGGACTGTACTGATACCCTTGGGGACCAGCTTGTCACTGTCCTGGGCATGTGGGGCTCTCCTCCCTGGCCAGCCTGATCAGATATGGCCAGAGATTCCTGGCTCCTCCCACCACTCTGGCCTGGGGTGATTTGACAGCCTTGTAAAAGGCTGGGTGCAGAGCCCTGGGGGCTGGCCTCTGGCCTACGGGGAGCAGGACACCTGGGCAGATCCATCCCTCCTCCTCCTCCTGAGCATGGAGGCTGGTTTCTCCTAAGGGCTGGCCAGGACTTGCCTGTGCCGGCCGGCACATCTGCAAGGCATGGTAGAGCTGTGAGCTGTTGGGAGGCCGAGGTGGCCCGCGGGCAGCGGTGGCTTCACGCCTCCCTCACCCCTCTCCTGTGCTCACCCGCTGGCCTGGGTTTGTACCCCCACGTCCGGTCGGGCTGGAGGGGTGTGGCTTTTTTTTTGGTACTGGGGATTGAACTCAGGGGCACTTGACCACTGGGCCACATCCCCAGCCCTTTTTTGCATTTTATTAGAGACAGGGTCTCACTGAGTTGCTAAGTGCCTCGCCATTGCTGAGGCTGGCTTTGAACTCGCGATCCTCCTGCCTAGGCCTCCTGCCTAGGCCTCCCAAAGTGCTGGGATTACAGGCGTGCGCCACCGCACCCGGCTAGGGGTGTGGCTTTGTGCTGGCTTCTCCTGGTGTCCTCTGATACCAAACTCCAGAGTGGCCCGTGCAGAGTGCTCAAGGCACAGAGGGTCAGCAGTCTGCTGTCCTTGTCCTGCTGTCCTTGTCCATCTCTCTGCTGTGGGGGGCAGGTCCCCTAGCGTGCTCATGACCGCTCGGGAGATGGAGGGCTGTATGCCTCCCACGGCCGAGTGAGGAAGAGAGGAGCCCTGGGTGTGTGCAGGACTGTGTGTGCACAGCACCTGTGCACGCACCTGGGCATGTGTGTGCATACAGCTCTGCCTCTGTGTAGGCACAGATGCGTGTGCGCCAGCGTGCATGTGCAGGTGTGCACGTGTATGTGTGTGCACACATGTGGCAGTGTGCTCTTATGTGGGCATAGGTGCATGCATACACGTGTGCACACGTGAGCACGTGTGTCCCTGTGTTCATGCTCACGTGTGCGGGCATGTAGGCTTTTGCACAATTAACCTGCCTCAGGAAGGTGCGCTGGGGCTGGGGAGGGCTCCTGCCGCCTGGTGTCTCTTAGCACGGGCCCTTCCTCCTCCCCCACCTGGCGCCCCACGCAGGTGACACGCCCGGCCCCCTGGCCACCTCCTGGCTGCTCTGCGTCTGCTCTGCCCGCTCAGCTCCTGGTGATACATTCTCCACCACAGATGTGATGACGCTCTCCTCCAGTTCAGCTTTAATTAGGTTCCATAAAACATCTCCTGCTGTGCGTCCTGGTTCAGTAATTACTGTGTCTTTCAGGTTCAAAGAAACCTGGGTCTTTCCTTTTAGTAATTTAACAGAACATTTCGCGCTGTAAGGGCTGAACGCCCTCCAGATTCCTCAGCCTGGGCCAGAGTGGCGCTGCCCCGTGGGTCCCCCCGCTGGGAAAGGGCTTCTCCATGTCTCTCCCGACACCGAGTGGGACGCTGCGTGTGGCCCTGCCCCCCTGTTGTGGAACGAGGTCTCAGTGCTCTGTCCCCAAGCCTGGGACACTATGCCCCGTGAGACAAGCTGGGAGACTTCTGCTCTGGCCCTGCCAGCCTGGAAGAGGCCCCTGTCACTCTCCATGCCACTAGGAGCATTTCTGTCCTCAGTGCCTGTGTCGGGGTGGTGGCCCCCGCGGTGGGATGTGGAGCTGCCCCTGGAGGAAGTGTCCTGGCGGGTTCCAGCCCAGGTGTTTCTCGGGCTCCTCCTTCATCATCTCTGTGGCCACCGCTGTCCTTGCTCGAGGAGAGGTCTCCAAGTGACTCCCCGGCTTCGCCTTGTCCCCGTCCATCCAGCTCTGCACACACGGGCAAGGTGCCGCTTTGGGGACTGTAAGCGGGAGGAGGCTCTCTCTGCCTTAGAGCTGCGGGGACCCCGGGCTCCAGGGAGGACGGGGGCTTTTCCCGCCTCGGCTCCTTCCCAGCTGGTTCTCAGCCCTTCCCTGGGGGGGGGAACTGGGCCTCTCTCACCTGCCCTGGGTGCTGGGAGGTGGGTGTGGCAGCTGCAGCGCTCTGCACCCGCTGTGGCCTTCCCAGCTGGGTGGGCTGTTCACAGAGCAGCGCTGCCCATGGCGCGCGCACGCGCGCGCGCGCGCGCGCGTGTGTGTGTATGTGCTCACACACCTGCGTGCATGCGACCTACCCTGGGGTTTGGAAGGAGAGGTACAGCACCTTCTCCTCCCTCCTTCCTCCCGCCTCTGCTCATGCTCCCCCAGGGCTGCCTTGGCCCCTGGAGGAGGTGACCCTGGTGAGAGTGTTTGGAGCCCCGCCACCTAGCCATGTCCTGGCCTCTACAGGCATGAGGGTGACAGTGCTGTCCCTTCCCACCTGCTCTTTGTCTTGCTTTCGGTTGGTCCAGAACGTCCCCAGGGAAAGGGCAGGTCCTTCTTGGAGACTCCAGCCCTAAAGATTCCTCAGAGTGTCCCTCCTGGGCCACTCCTGTTCCAGCCCAGCTCTCTGCGGCCACAATCTCCGTGTCAGCTCCTCTCAGGACACCGTGCCCCTTCAGGGCTCTGGGTGACGCTGGCAGGGCTCAGTGTGCTCAGTGGTTTTGCTGAACACGACTCCCCCGGGGAGACAGGACGGCAGCTTCCACCGGTCTCTCCTGGACACCCGAGGGCCGCTGCCTGTAATAAGCCGGGACTGTCCGCACACCAGCTCTTCTGACTCCTGTGAGTCCTTGCCGGTCAGTGACCCGAGGATGGTCTTGGGGACCCCTGCAAGCAATAAGCCTCTGGAGGGGACAAAGAGCCTGATTAGATTTTGTGTAACTTCTGACTCAATGTGATTTCAAAACGACACTAAAGTTGCCCGAATAATGCACAGAATTCCTGTAGTCTTTGTTCTCAGCTGTAACCGGTGTCCACGCTTTCCCCAGTTTGATTGATCATCCTCTCCGCGTCTCATCAGATTTCTTCAACTGCCCCGTAGTGTCCTTTATATCTGCACTTGTTCAGATCTGGAATGTCCCCTGAGAGACTCGTGTTTTGAAAGCAGGCTTCCCAACGCAGCAAGTGTCAGGCAGTGACTCGTGCTGTCACCCCTCCAGTAGGTCAATCCATTTGATGGATTGATAATTTGAGCAGACTGTGGGCTGGGAGCTGTGGGGGGTGGGTGTAGCTGGAGGAGGTAGGCCACTGGGGTGCTTTGGGGGACTGTATCCTGTCCCTGGCTTCTTTCTCTCTTTCTCTGCTTCCTGACGGCCATGCGCTGAGCCGCTTTCCTCCACCATGCCCGTCCACCCTGAGCAGTCAAGCTGGCCGACCATGGTCTGAGACCTCTGGAACTGTGAACCCCCGAAAAACGTTTTCCCCTTTGTCGTGTCTTTGGTCACAGTGATGAAAGCTGACACGGTCCTTTTCACTGCCCACGAGTTTTGTTGCTCTGGATACTTCCTCTGGGCATTCTAACCCTGGTGTTTTTATGCCCATTGGCCAGTGGTTTGGTCATGTCCCTTGAGTTTCTGTCATCCCCCACGCATAGCTGCGGGTGGTGCCATTTGGCTGGCAGGTGGCTGAGTGACTCTGTGTCCTCTCGGCACACCACGGTGTTCGTCCCAGTGTTGGGGGCAACCGTGACCACCGGTGGGGTGCTGTCCACTGAGTTTCTCTACCACTCTCACCACCAGTGGCTAAGGTGCAGGGAGACGGCTGGGGGTCTGTGGACCCTCAGAAGCCACAGTGGCCCTTCCACGTTTGTTAACAGCATCTGCCAAAGGGGCAGCTTCTGATCTCTCCGGTTCATTAGGAAATCAACCATATTAGTGTTATCACATTTGTTTACTCCACCGATTAAATTTTATATACTTAATATACTTATAAATGACAATATTTGCATAAGTAACTTACATTACTATAAATAATGTTAATATTGTTATGCGTGCTCATTAAGATTATTAATTATAATTCATATTATACATGTGGATATTCATGGCTTCTGATTTTCTCAGCTGGGCACCGTGCATCACTGTCATTATCTGGTGTTCCCCAGTTGTCCCAGGGTGGCTCCTGGGCCCTCCCGACAGCCCTGCCCCTTCCTCTGCAGGCTGGCCTTGCCTCCGGTGCTGGCTCGCCTCTCTCCCCTGCGTTCCCAGGGACAGGTCCTGCTGCAGGGCCAGGGGGCCACGAGCAGGCCCTTCCTGGGTGGACGCGGTGCCTCCTGACTGGCCCGGGTCTGTGGGACGGAGGAGGGTGACGTCATTGCTTCTAGTGCCTGTGTCCAGGTTTGGGGATGATTGGGTTAAACACTGCATGCCCTCCGATGACAGGGTTTGGTGATGCAGGGGGACGTGTGGGCACACTTGCCGGCCACTGCCCTGATGCTCACTTGGCTCTTGTTCGTGAACAAGGAGCTTCTCAAGTTCCAGCCTGCGGAGAGTGCCCCACGGGGTAGCGCAGGGCACAGCTTCCCTCCTGGCTGCTCTCGTGCCTGGGGCAGGGGCTCTTTGGTTTTCTCCAGGTTCCTGTGTCCCTGCAGAGTCTCCTGCCCAGCGGGGAACTCAGTTGTCAGGTGGGGGTCCCTGCCCCTCGAGACCTGGGGATGGTCTGCTTCTCCCACCTCCTTCGGAGCACCTCAGTGCTGCGGGAGCTTGCAGGACCCTGGCTCTGGCTCCCTGCTTTGCTAAATCCTCCTCCCCCTCTGTGTTTGCAGCCCCCACCCCCAGCTGGTGCCATCCTGAGCATGAAAAGACCCCCCTTTGTCCCCCTCTTGTGCCCCCCTTTCCCCTGCTGGCAGGACGCAGTGCCACTTCCTGAGCACAGCCAGTCCGCTCTGCCTCCCTGGGAGGACCAGGTGTCGTCATCCCTGTTTGTGTTAGGATGGCAACCCCGCCCCCAGGCGGGCTGGAATGTCAAGATAGGAAACCCCGCCTCCAGGCGAGCTAGAAAGTTGAGCCCCGAGACAGGCTGTTTGAATTTCGCACGCGCGGGCTATTTGCTCCAACAAGGACATCGGTAACCCGAGACTTCTCTTAAGACGTCTCTTTGTTCACTTTTGCACGGGCAATGATGTAGGTAAAGACTATATAACCTGAGGTTTCCTTTGTTCGGGGTCTTGCCCTTCCTGCGTGTCTGAGGGAAAGCTTGACCCCAGCTAGCTGGCTCAATAAACTCCGTTTGTATATTACATACTGTCCGGCTCTTTGTGGTTCGTGGGAAAAAGTGTAACTGGTCCCTAACATCTGGGGGCTTGTCCGGGATCGCTTTCCCCTGAATTAACAAACGGCCAACGGTGTTGGAGGTTCAGACTCTGGAAGACCGCGGTGGGAGGGCCGGCCATCCTCCTCTGGTTTGGGGGAACTCTATGTTCTTGTCTGGGAGAGCAGAACAAGGCTCTCGTCTGTTTTTTTTGGGGGGAACTTCAGGTTCTCGTTTGGGGAGTTGAGCTCCCATCTGGTATCGTGGAGGACGTCCCAGATCGCCGGCAGTCCAGGTGGATGCCGTTTGGATTGGTGCCAGGTAAGGATTCAGATCTGGGAGAGAGTGTATGGGAGAGGGTGATTGGAGGACCGGTCCGAGGGAACGTGAGGCTGCTTTGAAAATTTGTGTGGTTGCTAAATGTGTGTGTGTGACTTTTACAGCCTTTCTTTCATTCTTTCTGGTCTGCTTTTTCATTGTGTGTCTTCTCTGATAGAAATATAAGAAAATTGAACGACGAAATGGGTGATGAGACAAGTAAGCCTGATACTCCTTTGAGCTATGTTTTAAAGAACTTTGACAAACTTTACCCCCTTTTACTAAGCAGGATTAGAGAGACAATGTTATCTCTTTCTTCCTAGTTGGCTGCCTTGATCACATCCACTGCAGGAGGGAAATAACTGCTGGGGATCTAAGAAATGAATATCTCCCAAATTAACAAGTGAATCCTAGCAGCCACCTGGGCACCCTGGGAACCCCCGATTGGAATGTAACTCTTAAAAATCCGTCAAAACCCTTTGTCCTTCCTGGCCAAGAGAGTCACAGCCTTTGGGACAGGAAGCCCCTGCGATTCTCCTTTGCTAGCAAAGCAATAAACCTTCTTTTCTTTTTCTCAAGACTATTAAGTGGGAATTGGGAACTTGGAGAAATTTCCCCTAGCTGGTCTGTTTAAAAGGTTTCTGTCTGTTGCCATAGTTTGGGGATTCTCTCTGTTTGTCTGTCATTGTGGGTTTTCTTTGTTTGTTTGTATCTGTTTCTGGCCCCTTATGACATGGGCAATAATATACTTATCTTATAGAATGTTTCTTAGAAATGATCTTGGTTAAATGGGTCACCTATAGATGTAAACGTGTCTAAAAAGATGATGTTTTTACTATAACAATCTCGTCTTTAATGGTTTTCTAAAATATAGTACAATCTTGCAGTTGAAAGTTGATTTGTCAGAAATGAAATAATTAATAAAAATCTTTAACAGTCAAAACTAAGGTATCATAATCTTATCTAGACCTGTCTGGTTACCAGCTTAAAAAAAAAAAAAAAGGCAGTTTCCCCACCCTTCCAGACCTCAGCCAGGACCAGCATTGAAATGCAAATGAGGAAGCAAGCAAGCTTAAGCCCTAGGAAAAAAAAAAAAAAAAAAAAGGTAAAAGTGTCTTTTATCTGGGCTTACATAACGGGCTAGTCATTTTTCTAAAGACTCTTGTTTTTTTTGGAATATATATATATATATATATATACATATATATATATATTTTTTGAGCTCGTGATTTTGATCCTATATACGTAGGTTAATGTTTTTCTGATCAGTCCTATTCAGCTATGGAATTTTTAAACATCTGTACCATTGCAATTGAGATTGCCTAAAAAGCTACAAGGCCTTGGCTATTGTGTTGTGTGCACACGTGTGTTATAAGGATTGGCAAATAGAAAATGAGCGCTCATGGAAATTTTGTGAATGGATCCAAATACCTTTAATTCACTTGATTTAAAAGTGTTCAATTTAAATTGGGTAAATTAAAATAAAGGTGCTTTAAAATGAAATTTAACTCACAAGTCTCTCTAGGTGGTAAAAAAAAAAAAAAAAAAAAAAAAAAAAAAAAAAACTAGTAAAATGTTATCTAATATCCCTTGGTCCTAGAACTTCTCTTTAGCATGGAAGAAATAACTAGTACTGTTCAGTCTGATATTTTGGTAAAGTAGATATGACACGGGATTACTCATTTGCAAGCAACTTTGTTAAACGTCTGATTAATTTACAAGGTTAAAATGCTAACTGTTAAATATGCTATCAAGTAACTAAGCTTCAACAGCTATAATTCTATATACTTAAACATTGTGTTCTCATGAAATGGTTACCAGATGTGTGTAATTTTATATACAAAGGTTTATAAAAGATTGCTGTGTATGCAGAGGCTCAAAGGTTTCTATTGTTCCAATTAAGAGTACTATAAATGGGCTGGGGTTGTGGCTCAGCGGCAGAGCGCTCACCTTGTACGTGCGCGGCCCCGGTTTTGATCCTCAGCACCACGTAAAAAATAAATGCATTGCATTGTGTACAACTAAAGTAAATAAATAAATATTAAAAAAGAACTATAAATAACAAAATATTTTTTTGAGATGAAATGATTTGTCTAAATTCAAATTATTGTGGGGATTGTTTCAAAGGATGAACAGAGAAAGGGGTTAACACATGACAGAAATAAATTAGAAGGTTATAGGCATGGAAACTATACTCAATAGAAGGAAAAGGAAATATTTCAAGATAAGAAGGTCTTTATGTGATGAAGTAAATAAGAGGGTTTATGTAAGTGATGTAAATGGCCTGTGTAAGTTGGTTGAATAAGTGTGTGAAACAATCAGGAAAAGCTATTTAAGGTTTTTTTTCTTCCCTAAGGTTAGGGAAGAAAAGGTTAATATACTGATATAAACCAAGGTTTAATCTATGTGGTAAGAGGACAAGGATTTCTTAAAACATTAATTTACCCATAATATTGTGTTTATTAATTTTTGGTTTCTTTTGAGCAAGTAATCTGAAAAAAATTAAAAATTATACAGCTGTGGTTAAGCAAACAACTATTGTTTTAAGATATTATAATGTTATTTTTTAAGAGCTAAACTTGATTAATATAAAAACATTAATGTAATTGTGGTACTATTATTCTTCTTTGTGTACTAGATGTGTTCATATCTTTCAGGTATACAAGCCTCAAGGTAAAAGCTTCAAAGATCATTGTCTCAAGTTTGTGTTCTCCAAAATGGAGTTGTATGGTAATTTTAGGCTTATAAAGATAATGCATTAGAGATTTATCTATATCATTTAAAATGTGTTCTACAATTAGACCTGTTGTCATTAAGATATAAAGCTTTATGTTATTTATTACACTGGGATACAATTTAAATGTATTTTTTTTAAGTTCATGAAAACCTAATATATATAAAAGTTAATATTGTAAAACACAAGAACATTTTACTACTTTTCCACAAAAGGTTAAATATTCTCAGCATTTCTTTAGTTTTTAAAAAATGTAATATATTGTGTTAGCTAATGTTCATGTGGACTTGAGTAACAACGTATAGAAGCTCTGTGAAATTCTATTTAAGAAGCAAAGATCAGCTTCAGAACTAAAATACGTGACCTAAGGTTTATAAAGAGCCCCACCTCACCTGAAGTAAGGCTCTTCCTTCCACCTTACTACATGACAGAATGGCTCCAAAGTAGGCCAAACTTCAATTTGTTTACTGTTATGGTCAAAGGGGTGATTCTTGTTGTTAAGAAACCGGGGTTATAGTATATAACTCAGTCAAAACTCAAGATGTGTTCACAAACTAAATGTGTTTCTACTCTTATTAATTTTATTTTGTATTTTCCTTGTAAACTGTCTAAAAGTTGCCTGTTAAGGTCTTGCAGAAATATTGCTTCAAGAAAACAACCTGAGTTAGTTTAAGCCATCACCTACAGGACAGATAGGGAGCACAGACCCCAGCTAAATGACTGTAAGTTCAGAAGCATTAAAGTTAAAGCCCAGTGCTCTCAACTTAAGATTGGTGAGACCAATTTGCTAGATGTTTAAGATCAAGACTTTAAGTTAAATTAAAAGGGTCAAGAAAACCAATATTTGGCTCTTTCCCTCAGAGTCAAGTCTGAATCTAGGAGACAGGGAGCTTCTCTAAAAAGCTTTGCAACTCTGGGCCACATAACTTCCCGATCAGAGAGGTTGTGAGACCTATGAAAAAGTGTCGCCACCTGAAGCGATGGCCGCTTGGAGCAGCAAAGCCACGGGAATAAGTTCAGAGGCAGACTGGAAACAAACAGGATCTTTATTCTGTCAGTTTCTCTCTCTGGCTCTAACAACTCTAACACGTACCACACACCAGCAAACAACCCACAACCAAAATGGCCCCGACCCGCTCCACGCTCGGCCCAAGTCTCTCGAGATCCCGGGCCAAGTCTCGTGAGACTACGGAAGGCGGCAATGTCCAAAACTCCATGGCCCGAAGTCAACCGCAATCATAGCCATCTCCCCAAACAGGGCTCCTGCAGAAAAGAGAAAGCCAAACAGTGACCTTGCTATGAAGAGGAGGGTCCTGAAAAAGAGAGACATCCCTGCTGCTTCCAAGAGAAGCCACATGATCAAGCAAGACCTGGATCCATCCTCATGGAAGGCACTAGCAGAATGGAAAAAGCTGCTCTCGAGTTCCCCCAAGAATTACTCCCGTGGGAATTCAGCTGACTCTTAGCAATAGATAAAGGCAAAAGTCAGTTTGACTTGCTTCATTTTAAACACCTAGCAAAAACAGTTAAAACCGAAAATGCAGCCATTCCTGGGCACTTAAGAAATAATAATTAAATGTAACTTAAGATATACACTTATACACTTAAGATATACTACCCCAAAGGTAGTAAGACTGGAGGCTACAAAAGAGGTTCTTACGCAGGAGTGCCTGATAACTATAAAAAGAAACAGTTTAACTATTAAATGACTGCCAAGTCAAAAGTTTTTAGTCAGCTTAAGGCCTACAGAACTGCCTAACCTACACAGGTAGGCTTCATATTCAGTAGTATGATTATCTAGCCCTAAGTAACAGAAATAAAGGGCTCTCTACTAGTAGACACAGAGGTCACACCAGTAAAAAGATTTTATAGGATCAGATGACATTAAGTAGCTTGACTACCATATTATCAAGAGAGACATCTGATCTGTAAGATTAAAAGTTAGATGCTGTGTTTACATTCCTGATAACTCTGTGGATGTTAAAGTTATATCCCAAATGAAGGCCATATCCACTCTGGCCTTATTATGGGGACACTTCTCAGCCCTCACACCTCCTGGTGAGAAATGATCATCTTCGTAGTAAATATTGACATGTTCCGGATGCTGCAACGTTTGTTCAGTACTCATGTTTTTTGTTTCTCTCATAGAAGCGCTGGTCCCTGATGACAACCTGTTCTTCCCCAGGCTTCAATCTGACCTGACTTCTAATAAGGGAACTCCAAACTACTTGCTCCAATCTCATCGCCGCCCCTGTTCAGCTAGAAGAAGCCAGATTCGGTCATCATCCCCTTTCCCTTACAGTAGTAAGGAGTTCCTGAAATTAGAAGAGGAATGAAGCCAGTGTCCATTGGGCAGTCAGTATAGTTGGGTGAATTGAGTCAGGTAGGACCAGGAAAGAGAATTTTGAGTGAGTCCAGGAAAGTTAGAGACTTGTTGGCCTGAAAGATTGAAATATTAATTCCCCCAGAGCCCTTCCTCTACCCTTTCAAAGATTTGAAAAGGACAAATAAGAAAAGGGGGGAATGTTAGGGTGGCAACCCCACCCCCAGGCGGGCTGGAATGTTAAGATAGGAAACCCCGCCTCCAGGCGAGCTAGAAAGTTGAGCCCCGAGACAGGCTGTTTGAATTTCGCACGTGCGGGCTATTTGCTCCCACAAGGACATAGGTAATCTGAGACTTCTCTTAAGACTTCTCTTTGTTCACTTTCGAGCGGGCCATGATGTAGGTAAAGACTATATAACCTGAGGCTTTCCTTTGTTCGGGGTCTTGCCCTTCCTGCGTGTCTGTGGGAAAGCTTGACCCCAGCTAGCTGGCTCAATAAACTCTGTTTGTATATTACATACTGTCTGGCTCTTTGTGGCTCGTGGGAAAAAGCGAAACTGGACCCTAACATCTGCAGGTGAGGACACCGGGGCCCAGAGGTGCCAAGGTCAGCTCGGAGATGGTGGGATGCACGTGTCCACCCCGACTGCTCCAGGGGCTGCGTTTTGTCACCAAGGATGCAGTCATCCACGAGGCCCTCTGCACAGCCCCGACCTCTCCCGGTGGGCTGCAGTGACCTGGCTGCCCCTGTGGCTGGCTCTCCTCCTCCCAGACCTGCTCTTGCCTGTTTCCTGGGCTCTCTCTCTGCCTCCCGGACACTCAGGTCTGCTCAGGTCATTCGAGCACATTAGCTACCCCCCTGCTCTGCCAGGGCCAGGACCGTCCACCCCAGGCCCTGCCCTTGGCAGCCCAGGAGAGCCTGCGTGACACTGGCCACTTCTTTCCAGCCTTGCTGTCAGCATCTATAGAGAGTTTTTTCCTCTCTGATTGCCCTTAGAAGAATTCTGAGGTGCCGTGTGGTGGGCTGAAGAGCGGCTCCCCAGATGATGAGCCCACATGCTGGGAAGGTGACCCGATTTAAAAAAGAGTCCTGGCAAAGGTCAGTAGGATCTTGAGATAAGCTCATCCTGGATTATGCAGGTGGCCCTAGATCCAGCGACAAAGGTCCTCCCAGGAGACTCACAGGGGAGGGAGACAGAGCAGAGGAGAGGCCTCCTGAGCGGGCAGCCACCAGGAAGTGGAAGAGGCTGGAACTTCAGAGAGCAGAGGGCTTCTGGCCTCCAGAACTATGAAAGAATAGAGAATTTGGTGATATTTTAAGCCACCAAATTTCCAAGTTTTTGAAATATATATACATACACACACATATGTGTATATATATATTTAGTTGTAGGTGGACACAATACCTTTATTTTGTTTATATGTGGTCTGAGGATGGAACCCAGGGCCTCACGCGTGCCAGCCGAGTACTCTACCACTGAGCCCCTGCCCAGCCCCAATTTCCCAGTGTGTAGTAATTGGCTCAGGAGCCACAGGGAACAGGCAGGGCTGCTGTACCCATGTCCCGTGGCTGCTGTGGCAGAGGCGATCTTAGTGGGTTTATGATGGCACACGTGTTCTGGGGGCCAGAAATCTGGAAGGGGTCTCCTGGGCTGGAATCAAGGCGGCCCAGGCCTGTTCCTCTGGATGCTGCAGGGAGACCCCATTTCCTCCCGTCCAGCTGCTAGAGGTGCAGAATGTCCTCCAGGTCCCTCCACGTCTGACATGTCAGGACCTCCCTCTCCAAGGCTGAGGGTGCTCCCCGCGTGTGGGAAAGCCTCCTTTGAACTGTGTGAGTGGCCAAGAAGCTGGGTGGTCTCTGGCCTCCGGTGTGACCGGCTGGAGGCACTGGCTCTGACACAGGTGCTCCTGGGCTCCGGCTCTGCGCTCACCCTGGGCAAGCTGTGGTGCTGAGACAGGTGGACGAAGTGGCCCTTGGGGAGAGTAAATGGACACCTCGAAAAACGTGGCCAGTGCCCAAGCTTGCTCCTTTGGTTAAAGGCAAACGGAATGCTCGGCGTGTGCGTACAGGAGATGAGACATCATAAATTAAAATGCCAGCCACCTGAGAAACTTTCACAGTGTGCCCACAAGTGATTAACAGTTGGACTGTTTGACCACAGAGGACCATTCTTTTTTTTTCGGGGGAGGGTACCAGGGATTGAACCAGGGCTCTCAACCACTGAGCCACATCCCCAACCCTATTTTGTATTTTTTTTTTTGGTTTTGTTTTTTTTAAATATTTATTTATTGGTTTTAGTTGTACACAATGCCTTTATTTTTACGTGGTGCTGAGGATCGAACCCGGGTCGCGCACGTGCTAGACGAGCGCTAAACCGCTGAGCCACATCCCCAGCCCCTATTTTGTATTTTATTAAAAGACAGGGTCTCACTGAGTTGCTTGGCGCCTCGCCATTGCTGAGGCTGGCTTTGATCCTCCTGTCTCAGACTCCTGAGCTGCTGGGATTACAGGCGTGCACCACTGTGCCTGGCCAAAGAGGACCATTCTGACCTCTAAGTATAGGGTGGTCACTGTGGACTTGGTCGCCATGTGACTTGATCTCCAAGGGAGTTTGCAAACATCTCCCAAATCAGCAGAATCTGACGATGACTCGCAGCTTAGCCCCCAGCCCTCATGTCTGATCAGAGAGCTCACAGTTGGGCACACCTGCCACTTGTCTTCTTGGGTGAGGGTCCCCCGCGCTCCCTCTGTGTGTGAACTCCTTTGCTGTCCTTAAACACACCTCCCCTGGCCTCACCTGCTGCCTCGTGCTGCTCTCCTTTCTATGTCAAACATTGAGAACCCCGAAGATTCCAAGGGGCGGTCCCCTCTCTTGGGGCCCCTCGGGCCTCCTGTAGTGACACTGCCCTCCGAGCCCGGGAAAATGGAGTGGAGGCCTGCCCTCTGTGTGGGGCCTCTATGAAGCCCCTGCAGGGCTGGCATGGACACACTAACAGGGGCTGTTTCCATATGAGGGGAGGGGGCACCGGGTCCCCAGGCCCATCTGGGCCTTGCTGATCTGGAGTGAAGGTGACAGAACAAACAGGAGCGTGGGCTCCTGTCCCTGCATTGCCAGCTGCAGGGGGACCTGCCTCGGAGCCTGTCTTCCTGGACTCTGGGCTTTCCCTGTGGCTGTGGCCTGGCTCAGCCCGGCCCCTCCAGGAATGCCCGGGCCTGCTGTTCTTTGTCCGTGGCCAGACATGGCAACTCCTAGTGATGGGGCGTGTGGGCTAAATTAAAACCAGTGACCTGCAAATTAAGGGCCCCGAATCCCATTACTGGCTCGGCGGCCGACGCACCCGCATTCTCTTCTCTCCTGTGTAGGCTGGGGCCTGTCAACAGCTGTTACAGCGGCGCAGTTGTGACTCTGTCGCTTGGCTGGAACCTGGCTCCACTTTCAGCAGACTGAATTCATCTTCGCGTTTGTGCAAGTTATTTTTTTTAAGTAATTGCCCGTTTTACCCCCCATTCTTCTTGTCTGTGTTGTGAGTGTTCTTATTTAAAGTGAAGCTGGGGAGCTATTGTTAGCCCAGGGATGGATCAAGGGACCATACAAATGTGTCAAAATGTGCCATGACAAATCTAAGTTATTTTTCTGCAAAGACAGTTTGCAGGCCCGGATTTAAAGCCAAACAGAGCTTCAAAGTGTACAGCGTTTAAAGTGTTTCTGTGGTCTTTGATAAGAGGCCACGCATCTATCCCACCTGACAGGTGGCCTTGGGCAAGTGATGGAGGCTCACACGCAGATGGGCCTCTGTGGAGGAGTCCAGGTGGCTTCCCTGGGGAGGGCAAGGGCCACTTCCAGGGACAGCCCCAACCTGCAGACAAAGTCAGGGTGAGCAGGTGGCCCAGGGCACAGAGGGCCTGGGCTCCAGGCCAGCTCTGTGACCATGGTATTGCAGGAGCCCTGTTTGGGGAGATGGCTTAAATTGCGGTTGACTATGGGCCATGGAGATTTGGGCATTGCCGCCTTCCGTAGTCTCACAGGACTTGGCCCGGGATCTTGCGGGACTTGGCCCGGGATCTCAAGTGACTTGAGCCGAGATTGCTGATCGGGTCAGCGCCATTTTTTTGGTGGTGTGTGGTGCGTGTTAGTCGTTGTTAGAGCCAGAGAGAAAAGTAATCAGAATAAAAAGCTGTTTGTTTTCCCAGTTCGCCTCTGAACTTCTTCCCGTGGCTTCGTTGCTCCAAGCGGCCATCGCTTCAGGTGGCTACATGGTATGACTTTGGGCAAACCCCTTCCCTCGCTGGGTCTTGGTTCCCCTATATGAGATGCGTTCTAGAATCCTGCAGCTGCAGTCCCCTGAGTGGAGGGGGCACCTGCTTCCTAGCGAGGTGCCCTGGGCTGGCGAGATGCAGGTGGGCTCCGAGGCCCATCCTTCTGTGCAGACCTTCACATCAAGTTCGCTTCTTCCTGCCAGGAGAAATGGCTTTCTGCAGAGCCGTGTCCCTCAGAAGGGCTTAGGGACAGGACCGTGTGCCCCAGTGTAGGCCTGAGGAGGGACTGGGGTTCCTGGGCACCTCTCCCACCCTCAGGGCATCCGAGCTTGCAGCTGCAGGCTGGGCCTGTCTCCTGAAGGCGTTTAACACATATTTCTATAGGTGTCCATGTCTGTATCGTGCCTCTGCCTCGCTCCACATATGTAGATATGTCAACACACATATTGAATCATTCTGTGTTCAAAAACATTTCAAATATTTTGCCAGCATTTTAAAAAACCAAGTCAAAATCTCTATTGTTTTTTAAAAATATTTATTTATTTGCTTTAGTTGTACACAATGCAATGCATTTATGTTTACGTGGTGCTGAGGATCGAACCCGGGCCGCGCACGTGCTAGGCGAGTGCTCTGCCGCTGAGCCACAACCCCAGCCCTCTATTGTTTTTTGAAAAGTGAGACGTCCTGGCTACTGGCCCCAATTCCTCTGGGGCTCCGTCCCCTGGAGCTGAGGATCTCCCGAGCCCTCGGAACCTGTCGTGTGCTGTTTGCTACAAGCTGCTGCTCCCCGCGGCCTCCCCAGCAGCCAGTCCACACGTCATCGCTGTTTCTGGGCCAGCCCTGGGCTGGTTATTCACCTTGTGCGCTTGGCTCCATGGGTATTGGGGTTTCCAACCCTGTGTGGTAGAGTGGAGGTCAAGGTCACATCCCCCTCCAGACCTGGATCTAGAGTCTAGGTGACAACAGCCAGCCGCTGGCTGTGCACAAGTTACCTAGTCTCTAGAGTCCCTGGTCTTCATGTGCACAACAGGCTAGCCTCCTGCCCTCCCTGGAGAGTTGCCAGGGGCACTGGGTGAGATGGTGGTGCGCCCCTCCACGTCTCTACCCGCCAGTGCTGAAATCGTGATGCTCAGGGGCCTTACAGGAAATGGCTCAGTATTTGTGTATAAAGTAAGTTCAGCCTCTTGTAGCCTCAAAGCGTCTCTAGACCACTTACAATACTTAACATAAACACCATGAACACAGCTGTCACACCATGTTGTTTAGGGAATAATCACTAGGAAAAAAGTTTGTATATGTTCAGTTCAGATTTTTAAATTTATTTTTTAAATCATAGTTAAAATCATATGTATTTTTGAGGTATGGTATGCTAATTTGATGCACACAGACAATGAATAATGATCAAATTGGGGCACTTAACATTTTCATCTCTTTCAACATTAAAATATTTTTTTGATTGACATGTAATAATGTGCATGCTTTGAGGTACGGTGTGATATTTCCACAGATGTACACAATGTAATAGATGTACCCAAATCAGCTAGTTAGCATTTCCATCTCCTTACCATTTCTTTAAGTTTGGAGGCTACGAGCCCCCGTCTTCTTCATAAAATGGGCAATAGGCTATCATGAACCGTGGTCCCCAGTGTGCTGTAGGAAGTGCTCTTCCTGCCTGGCTGTGTTGGTTATCCATTAGCCAACCTTGTCTAGCCGGTTGAATCTGCAGGTGCAGAACCCATGGCTACTGAGGGCTGACTGTAATTCACGTGGGGACCTTGGTTTGTCACATGGTGCTCATAATATCATCATGTACGGTAACTGAATAATACACCTGGTAGCAATAACATAGACCACTACAGCGGCCCCAGCCGGCGCAGGAGCCCGGGTAGTGCACTTCTGAGGCGGCCCTGCCCCACCTTCTCCATGCACAGTAACCATCTCTCCCAGCAGCCCCCGCGTGGGCCCCCATTATCAACACCACCCCACTTTCCAGAGGATGGAAATGAGGCCCAGAGAGGTGGAGGGGTTGAGGGCCAGCTGGTAGCCAGTGGCAGAGTGGGGCTTGACCAGGGCGGCCGGGCTCCCCAGCTGTGCCCTCTGTGCACCTCACGCCCCTCCCCAGAGGCCCCGGCCCCTGCAGGCTCAGCGGCCCGACTCTGCCCTTGCTGTGAGCTTCATGCTGTCCCTGGGGCTGAGCCCGCTGTCCCGCAGCTCTAGGGGACCCTGGAGCTTGGACAACCTAATGAGCTGGGCAGGGGCGGAGGGGTCGGAAAGCTGGGAGGCTGGAGACGCGGGGCCCCGCGCGCAGACCCTCAGTACCTGCGGTCTTCCGCAGAAGCCCAGCTCTGGTCCCCACGGCCCCCAAGCAGGGCCACTTGGCTTCTGCCTGGGCCGACAGGCTCTGTCTGCAGCGAGAAGCTCTCCTCTGCGGGCTTGGGGGAGGTGCAGGAGCTGGCTTTGCAGCCTCCTATCCAAGCTCCTCTTGCCAGGAACAAAGTGACAGCAGAGTGCTTGCGAGGCGGATTAATCCTGTTAAACAATTCAAAGATCTGAGGCCAGACACGCTTTGTGAAGCCTGCGGGTGCAACTGCAAGTTGAGTGTGAGTCTCACGTCGCTTTAGTGGCTCATCACCCCAGAGCTGAGGAGCTGCGAGGGGAAGGAGCCTGCGGCCGGGCAGAGGTTCCCTGCAACTTCACTGGCCCGTTCCTGCTTCCTGCGAGGACTCCCTCCTGCCACTGATGTGCAGAGAAGAGGCCGCACATGAAAGGGAGAGGTCACCCCTGGCTTCCCACCCTCCACGCCTGGGAGGGCCGCGGGCACTCGCGCCCCTGCTGAGCACCAGGGCAAGCTGGGGAGAAGTGAGGTCCAGGGGCTGGACACCAGCTGGACCAGCTCCCTCCTCCCCACTTAGAGGCCGAGTGGCTTTGCTGACCTCAGTTTCTTCATCTGCCGGATGGGGTGGCGGTTGTGCCGACATCATGGGGAGCCCAGGAGGTTGGCAGAGCGTCAGGAGTTGCCCAGCCAAAGCCGTCAAGCCTCAGGGTGAGCAGGGCCTGAGGGTCCCTGTGCCCGGCAGGACGTGGGGCAGCAGTGGACACCAGGCAGGACTGCTTCTTACCCTGGAGGAACCGGGTCCCCAGCACCTTGGGGTCTCTGTCTTAGAAAGGGGTGCTGGACAGAGACATAAAATTCTGACTAAATTTCCAGGGGTACATGAGCCCCCTTCTGAATGCCCGGGGAGATGGGCCTCACCCTGGCTCCTCAGGACCTGCATGGAGTGGCCCCTTGTCCTCCAGAGAGACCCCCACCCCGCCTGGAACACCTGCTCCCCTCTCTGCACATGCAGCTGCTCAGCCCCAGCCCTGGGGGGTGCCTCGCGGGCTGCCCTGGGAAGTGGGCAGCAAACAGGCCAGAGCAGGGCCAGGGCAGGGGCCCCGGAGCAGAGGGCTTGGGACGGGATTCCAGCGCGGTGCCAGGTGGGACAGGGTCATTCAGCACGGGTCAGATGGGGGCTGGCATCCAAGTGCTCCAGGTGAGTGTGAGCAGGGCTGGCTCTGTGGTGTCGGCAGTCCACCCACTGAGTGTCCCCAAGGGTTTGGGTGCTAGAAGCTTGGTCCCTGGCTGGTGATGCTGGGAGGTGAAGAGGTGGGATCAGTGCAGGTGATCAGGCCCTGGGACACTGCCCTCTGGGGGTGACACAGGCCCTCCCCACCTCTGACTTCTGGCCTTACTAAGCCCCCTCTCCCACGTGTGCCCCACCCTTCTGCTGCCTGGCCGTGAGCCCCCACTGGCGCTGAGCCAAAGCCAAGCCGTGCTCTGGGGCAGCCCGGGGCTGGGTGAACAGGCTCTTCCTATGTTACCCGCAAGGGGCATTTTACTACAGCAGCAGCAACGGACCAAAGCAGCCCCGTGATAGGGAGGCTAAACTGAGGCTCGCAGAGCTTGAGCCTGGGCAGGAATGTCGGGGAGGCGCCCGGCTGGAGGGACCTGAGGCTGCGGCCCCAGGGCTGGCAGCCCCTCTTCCGGTAGACGACTCAGGCGCCTTCTGTGGTGTCTTGCTGGGCTTGGCACGGCTGGGCCTCCCGCTATCCACTACCTGTCCCTCAGGCCAGACCCTCAGCCTAAGCCTTGGACGAGGTTCTTCAGGGGCCTGTGGCCCCCGTGCGTCTGAGCCCAGGCTTCAGTGTCATCTCCAGGCAGTGCTGTCCACAGCAAGCGCCTCCAGAGTCCTTTCTGCCAGTGCTCAGGCACCTCTGCCCCCGGCCTCACCACCCAGCCCCTGTCTTCCCAGCAGCCGAAGCCAGTGCTCAGGGCTGACTGTAAGACCGCTGTCCCCAGCCGTGCCTAGGGCAGGTGGGTGAGGAGCATCCACCAGGGGTCGGGAGGGCAGGTGGCTCTGGGGGTCAGGGGCCATCATGGCAGTTGTTGATAATGCCACAGCACAAGGGGGAGTGAGGTCCCCAGCCTCCCCGTGACCAAGACGGGGTGGAGCATGCACACAACACAAGTCCCCACCCTGCCTCATTTATCTCTGAACAATGACAACAAAACAAAACAAAACAAAAAAACAACTAACATTTGCTGAGCGTCCAGGAGACTCTGCAGAGGAAATGAATTCCTATTGGCTAAGTGTGTATCATGTGACCCAGGCTGGCCAATCATAGAACTCCTTCCCTCAGCTATGGTGGTTGGCTCAGGGGTGGGCACATGACCTGGGCAGGGCCAATTGGATTCACTCCTGGGACTTTTGCTGGAGTCATTGGGACCCAGGTCTTCACCCGCCATGCTCTTGTTCCTTTCCTGGTCTGATGGTGGCCATCGTGGCTGCCATGTGGGGAGAGCCCCACTGAAGATGACGCTGATGCAGGGGAAGGGAGAGTTGAGGAAGGAGGAGGGGGCTGATGGCATCTTGGGGGTCCCCATGGTCCGTCCCACCCTTTGCATGTCCCAAACATGGACTCTGTGTCCCGTGTTAGTCCAGCCCACTTGTGCAGGCTTGGCTCTGGTTCTCAGTCACCGTGCTGAGCACGAGGGTCACGTCATAGAGTGCTGATCTTCATGAAGCCTGTGGACTGTCACGCCTGCTCTCAGACCAGCAGCCCCCCCTGAGAGGTCACAGAGCTGCAGAGGATTCCTGCAGCCAGGGAGGTATCTCACTCAGAGCCCGCCTGCGTGAACACCATTGAACGCTGCCTTCCAAGCTGGCGGGCTGTCACTGGCGCGTCCCAGCCATTGGACGTCCCAGCCTGTTGAGCAGAGCTCGAGCTGTGGGTGGAGCAGAGCTCAGTCCTCTCCATCTTCCGCAAGTTTGTCTCCACATGGAGGGACTGAACCTTTTGCCTCCAACTGCTGGCAGGTGCATAGTGTCACCTGGCTAGAGGCTTGGAGCGTCTCAGTGTGGGCCTGCAAGATGGGCCTGGGCACCTGCGGCCAAGCCCTGGTGCTGAGCACTGTGGCCTCTCTGGTTATTAATCACATTCCCAGAATAATTTCTTGAACCTTTCCAGAGTTTGAAATGGGCTGGACTATCATAAAATTAGTTCAGACAGAAAACATTTTGTACAGAGCCTTGAAGCCTCTCCTTGTCCTTGAGGAGAGAATTCCTTAGTTGAGGGGCACAGGAAGTCCCAGAACACCATGTCTGCCTGTTCCTTGGGAAGCTATAAAGCCTGGAGTCGTGCTCTGAAGGAAATGTCTCGTCTGGATTCCTGACCCCAGGTGGTGGACTCCTAGCCAGCTGGGGAGGACCAGAGGCTGCTGCAGTGGCTCCTCAGCCAGAGACCAAGGCCAAGGTGGGCCAAGGTGACCTCATCTCCAGAACAGTCCTTCAAAAGTCAGGGTGGGGCTGGGCAGCTGTAGGAGGAGGGGAGAGGGCCTGGTGGTGGCTGAGGGGGAACTTCCTCTGCTTCCATCCAACCTGGGGCCCCCTCCTCTTTGTCATGCTCTGGGGCCTGGGCCAGGGAGGCAGAGGTGTGGACAGCGGGGCCTTAGGGGTGTGCTGGATGGAGGTGGTGGCTCTCTAGTGGCTAGTGGCGTGCCCTCCTTCCCTCACCAAGCCTCTGTGTCTGTCCCGGAGGTGGCCAGCTGTCTCAGCGCTGGGGCTGAAGGGAGCTCTGGGGGCCGAGCCCCGTCGCTCGGTCTCTTTCTCTTTCACCCATCATGGCTGTCTGGGAAGCGGGGCGTTCATGGCCTGGTGTTGCTGCCTGAAGCGATGGCCGCCTGCAGCAACAAAGCCGCGGGAAGAAGCTCAGAGGCAAACTGGAAACAAACAGGCTTTTTATTCTGATAACTTCTCCCTAACACGCACCACACACCACCAAAAAAAACCCACCAACAAAATGGCGCCAGCCTGATCTG
Source organism: Tamias sibiricus (assembly GCA_025594165.1). Classification (NCBI taxonomy): domain Eukaryota; kingdom Metazoa; phylum Chordata; class Mammalia; order Rodentia; family Sciuridae; genus Tamias; species Tamias sibiricus. The sequence goes on along the minus strand of CM046658.1, from coordinate 4,142,417 downwards.
ATCTCGGCTCAAGTCCCGCGAGATCCCGGGCCAAGTTCCGCGAGATCCCGGGCCAAGTCCCGTGAGACCACGGGAGGCGGCAATGTCCGAATATCTCTATGGCCCGCAGCCAACCGCAGTCTCAGCCATCTCCCCAGTCAGGGCTCCTGCAGCCTGGGTGGTGCTGCTCTTGGTCAGTGGGCACCAGGGACCATGGATTCTAGAAGGGACCAGGTGCTCTGGACAGACAGGCCAGGGTCCTCCATCCTGTTTCAGGTGACCAAAGAGGAGACGTGAGACGGGGATGGGAGGGTGAGCCCGTGTCGTGGCAGCTGATCCCAGCATGTGGGAACGGGGGCGTGAGACAGGGCCGGGGGGATGATGAAGGCGAGATGAGCTGGGGCCACCGGGGCTCAGCCCCTCGGGAGCTGCCTCGACACCCCCCTGCACCTTGTGGACCACAGGCGCTGGTCCAGCAGGCCCTGGTGGCCAGAGAGCTCTGTGTTTGACAAAGCCCCCAGCCACCAAAGCCTGACCACCCAGGACAGCTGCAGCTCCTAGAAGTTGAAACGTGTCCCCTGAAGATGTGCTGCACCCCCGACACTCTAGCACGGGGAAAGGGACCTCATCTGGAAATCGGGTCTTGGCAGATGTGACCGGGTTAGGATGAGGCAATACTGGGTTGGGGTGTGCCTTGATTCAGTGACTGGTGTCCTCTACGGAGAGGAGCGAGGCACAGGCACAGAGGAGAGGTGGCCTCTGTGAAGAGGAGCAGCGGATGGAGGCAGGGACCAGAGCCCTGCAGCACGAGCCAAGGACCCCTGGAGCGGGAGAAGCTGGAAGAGCCCCGAGGGCCCCCTGTGGCCTGCAGAGGGAGCAGGCTCGGCTGCCCCGGCTTCTGGCCTCCACACCTGTGAGAGAACACCCCTCTTTCTGTTCTGTCTGTGTCCTTCCTTACAGCAGCCCGGACCCTAATGCTCAGCCAGGGCCACAGAGCTGCTGCCTGGGTGTCCAGGTGCTGGCACTTCAGCTGGTGAGTGGCCATGAAGCCCTGGCAGAGGTGGCAGGTGCGGGCGGGTGACAGCTCTGGGTGCTCCTGTCTTGCTGGGGACGGCCCAGGCCCTTTCCCGCAGGGCGAGGGGCTGGGTGCCCTGGGGGCAGCAGCCGAGGGCAGGAGGCCGGGTGGGGGCGGACACAAGGGCAGTGCCCACACCCTGCCCTGCCCGCCAACATGCTGCCCACCTCCCACAGCTGGGGTGGGGCTGGCCTGGGGATGATCTGGGGCAGTGCGGGATCCCAGAAGAGGGAGGGACTTGAAGCAAAAGGCCCCGGTGGCCTGTCTCTGCTGCTAACTCGTGTCTCTGAGCCTCAGTGTCCTCGGCACGGAGCATGATGACCGCCTGCAGGCCGAGGGTGGAGACGGCTCAGCTCCCCTCTGAGGACAGGCCCGGCACGAAGGTGGGGCTCCGTGAGTGGAACTGAAGGTGGCACAGGGAACCTCCCGTGAGCCAGGGTGGGCAGAGCCTCATGCCCAGGGGCCACGGCCCAGCCGTTTGGGGAAGTCCAGCTCCTGGGGGCAGCCCAGCGGTGACAGCCAATGGCATCCTCTATTTCCTGGGACACCTGGGTTCCCTCCCTTCCTTCCTCAGCTTCCGGTTCTCCTGTTGTCTCAGCCCCAGATTCCTGGAAGCGCTTCCGGGAGGCAGATGTTCGGAGTTGCTGGCCCTGTGGGTCCCACCTCGGCCCGCCTTGCCTTTCCTGTGATTAATATTTGATGGTCGCCCTGAGCAGGTCCTGCTTCCACCCCTTTCTAGCTCATTAAGTTTCCTTGAGCGGAGCTTCCAAGTCTCTCCTCTGGAACTTCCCCTCCAGCCGCCGCTCCTGCACCCCCTCGTTGGCTTCTGACCCATTTATTTGCCTTCTGAAAAGACAGAAATGCATTTGGCTGGAATCTGTCCTGGCGGCGGCTGCTAGGAGGGGCCTTGCTGGGCCCAGCTGTCACCCCACTCCTGCGGAAGCTCCCTGCCCTGCGTCTGCCTGTGCCGAAAGGGTGGGGCCCTGATGTCTGAGTTGGGGGCAGACGCCCCGAGCTGCCTTTGAGCTCGTTGGCGGCTGCTTCTGGGGTGGTGATGGACAGGTCGGGGTCTGGAGACTGGCAGGGGCCCCGCTGGGCATGCACGCCGTGGCGGGTCCGCTTTCCCACGGTTCTGGGCAGGAGCAGGTGGGCAACGTGGGCCCTTCTGACGGTGCTCCTGGGGAGAGTCGGCTTCCGGGCGCGGCGAGCCCACCCTTCATGTTCATTTGATCCTCGCAACGTCCTGGGTGGTGGGAGCCCCGGTTTATCAACAGGAACGTGGAGGCTGAGCACCATATGCTCGGGAGCCCTGCAGTCCCAGGGCAGAGCTGCGATTGAACCAGGGGGTCCCCACCCAGCCCCGCTCTGCTGCCTACCCCCAGAGCCTCTGGCTCCTGCCTCCCAGGGTGGGGCCCTGGACGCCGAGAAACAGCTCACAGGGCCGGACAGGAGTTGTCACCCCGCGTCCTCATGGCTGGGGGGTGGGGGCGCCCTCTAGTGTGCAGGAGCCCTGTTTGGGGAGATGGCTTAAATTGTGGTTGACTACAGGCTTTGGACATGTTTGGGCATTGGCGCCTTCCGTAGTCTCACGGGACTTGGCCCGGGATCTTGCGAGACTTGGCCGGAGATCTCGAGGGACTTGAGCGAGATTGCGGAGGAGGTCTGGGCCATTTTGGAGGTTAGAGGAGCGTGGACGGCGTGTTGGGGTGTAGTTAGAGCCAGAGAGAAAAGTTATCAGAATAAAGGGCTGTTTGTTTCCAGTTCGTCTCTAAACTTCTTCCCGCGGCTTCTTTGCTCTAAGCGGCCATCGCTTCAGGCGACTACACTAGTGTACTTTGGATGCCCACGTCCAGCGTGGCCAGTCTCCCTCTAGGCCTCCGCTGGGCTCTGGGTTACTAACTGCAGAGCCTGGATGTGGCCAAGCATTGGATTCACCCTCGGGAGGATGGTGGACTTTGTAACAAGAAAGGACAGAAGGGACACGGGCTCCGACTGAGCAGGACACGCCGTCGCCCAGCACCAAGCCCTGAGAAGACGCAGCAGCCACGCAGCCACGCAACGCAGGCTCCTCTCTGCCAGCTGCCAGGCCAGTGAACCCAGGGTGGCAGGTGGCCCAGCAGCCTAGGCGGAGGCGGCTTGAGCATGCAGGGCAAGGCCAGGGCCTGACTCCAGCTGCCGCCGTCCCGCGGCCACGAGGGAGCACAGCCTGCACCCAGGAGCAGAGCGCCTTTGCCTCGACTCAGCCTTTTCCTTCCTTCTTGTGCTCTAAACATTCTATTCTGCCGCACTCACTACTTGGTATTTTTATTTTGGTACCAGGGATCGAACACAGGGGCATTGCACCACTAAGCCACATCCCCAGCCCTATTTTGTTGCCGCCTGAAGCGATGGCCGCTTGGAGCAACGGAGCCACGGGAAGAAGTTTAGAGGCAAACTGGAGACAAACAGCTTTTTATTTTGATAACTTTTCTCTCTGGTTCTAACAACGACTAACACGCGCCACACACACCACCAAAATGGCGCTGACCCGATCAGCAATCTCGGCCAAGTCACTCGAGATCCCGGGCCAAGTCCCGTGAGACTACGGAAGGCGACAATGCCCAAATCCTTATGGCCCATAGTCAACCGCAATTTAAGCCATCTCCCCAAACAGGGCTCCTACACTATTTTGTATTTTATTTAGAGACAGGGTCTCACTGAGTTGCTAAGTGCCTCACTTTTACTGAGGCTGGATTTGAACTCGTGATCCTCCTGCCTCAGCCTCCTGAGCCGTTGGGATCATAGGCGTGCGCCACCACACCTGGCTACTTTGTCTTTTTCTTAGGGCATTAAAGTGGTCAGTGTCGCCCTCCCCCTTTACTATGTTTTCTGATCTTGGTGATGTGCACATTTATGATGCAAAGTGAGGGATCTAGTTAAAGGAACACCTCCGCCCCCACCTTCAAATCGACAAACAAAAACCAAAGCGGTGGAGAACACCGCTGGAGTCTCAGCTCCTCAAGTGTCGGGTTAAAGCTTCTGGCTCTTGCCTGGCGAGGAGGGTGGGCTGCAGGGGCTTTGCTGGCATGGGCATGGAGACAGTGCAATGGCCACTGACCTTCCTGCCTGCTTGGGGGAGGCACCTTCTCTTCTCTCCCCGCGCCTCTGCTGTGGATGGGCATATGAAATGGGGGAGGGGCGTGCAGCAGCCTCCCAGCCCAGCTGTGGCCATTCTCCCGCTCAGTGGACGCCAGCTGACCTCCGGGCTGTGTTCTTCTCAGGCTGGGACAAGGCCACTTACTGGCCCAGTCCTGTCCCAAGGAGCCTGAGGCTGTGACTTGGAGGATGGGGAGCAGGGGGGAGCACGGTTTGGTCTGAGCCATCTGTTTGGACCCAGCTGTTCCTGCTGGTTTGCATTTGAGTCCTTCTGGGCCAGAAGGGCTTGTGGGATGGTCCAGGGGCCATAGTACCTCAGCTGGTGACGTCTGCTACTGCCCCTGCTGCATGTATAGGACACAGGTCGCCTTTTCTGATCCCAGGACAGTGTCAGGAGGAAAACAGAGGCAGTCAGGAGAGAGGGAGCCAGCAGGCCTAGCCTGCAGCGGGGCAGCCTCGCAGTGAGCTGATGTTAGCAGAGGCTGGGCGGGAGGGACAGCGGTCAGGGTGACCTTCATGGCAGCGTGAACAGGTGGTGGGGTCATCATGACGCCCTGAGCAGGTTAGGAGCCTGCGGCTCAGGCAGAGGCTCTCCAGAGCCACTCCTGCTGGGCCCAGGACTGATGTTCCTGGGGATGGGAAAGGGGAAGGTGGGAGCTAGGGCCTCCGCCCCTCCTCTGCACTGGCCGGTCCAGCGAGTCCCCTGCCCGGCAGTGCCCACCCCTTTCCTTATGCAAGGCCTCTTGGGGACTCCCACGCACAGCTCCTCTTCTCTCCCTCCTTTTCTGGGCCTCGACACAGATCTCAAGCCCCAGGGACGAAGGAGCAGACAGGAGGGGCCTGTAGGGTCCTCTCCAGGACTCGGGCTGCCCATGATGGGCAGGACACTGGGCGCGTTGTGTGCCAGTCCCCTATGTGTTAAAACACGTTGAAAAAGCGAACAGCAATATTTCTGGGCCCACGGGAGGGACGGCGTTTTGTTAATGAGGATTTATAGTAATAGAAAACACGAATGCATTCGTCCACCGTCCAATAAGTGCGAAGATTCTTCAGCCTCTGGGCTCTGTCCCTGCCTGTTTCTTCAGTGTTAAGTGCGCCATTCATGATTAATCTCATCTCTCCTGCTGGGAGAAAGGCAGCCAGGCCAGGGTGACTCTCAGTGCCGCGGCTCTGGGCCTGTTTGCACGAGGGAACACGGGACTTCTCACCTCTGCGGTTCCCGAGACCATGCCCCCCGGGGCAGGCACTGCACTGCTCACGGTCCCACGTCATCACGACACACTGTGAGTCCTGGCTTCCAGTGATGCCCTCCAAGGACCCGAGCTTCATTGTGATGACCACAATGCAAATCTCGCTCAGGGTGCAGGAAGGTGGGTGTAGACGCTGACTCTGGGGTTCTTGTGCTAGCTTTTTATTCTCTGCACGCCTAGAACATTCCCCTCCTTACCTTGCTCTTGCTTGAATCTTTAGGCCTTATTTCCTGCACACTTATAATGAAATCTTCTTTAGATTGAGTTTCCTAGTCCCTCAAACACACACACCAGCTGAAGGAAAGGACCGCCGTACCTTTGAATGCACACGAGGAGTGGGCATCTGTCATCAGGCACAGCTCAAGGGTGACCTGGGAAAACACTGGCCTCTGTGTGATTGCAGACGAGAGAGGACACTGAGCTTGCCTTGAAAGGCAATGCCTTAAAAGATCATGGAAGAGACTCTGGCCCCTGCCAGGTGGTGTGGGAGGAGGCCAGGAAGAGACGGAGGCTGTCATCCAGACCAGCTAGGAATAAAGTCTTCCTTTCCTGTGGCATCAGTGGGACCATGTGGGGCCTTCCATCCCCACCTGGAAGTGTCATGGTACTTTCCCTTTCCTCTCTAGTGTAAATCAGAGGAGGCCCAATGTAGAGGCTGGGCTTTTGCCACTGCCCTGCAGTAAAAGGCCAGTCCAACAGTGCATTGTAGAGACCACAGGAAGAGCTGGAACTTTCTCTCCTGCCTGCAGTGTGTCAGGGAGGTGACTGGGGAACGTCCACACGGCAGCACCCTGCCCCCTCCCTCAGCTGGAGCAGGCAGAGAGCCACCTGAAACAGGAGGTTGACATAAAACAGCAATGTCCAAGTTTCAACAACAGCAAAAAAAAAAAAAAAAAAAAAAAAAAAAAAAAAAAAAACCACCCATCACACCAAGAACCAGGCACATCTCAAACTGAATGAAAAACTACAATCAATAAATGCCAATGTGGAGATGACAGAGATGTTAGAATGAATGACAATGACTTTAGAGTGGCCATGATAAAGAGGCTTCATGGGCAGCCATGAACGCCCTTGAAAAATGTGACAATAGAAATCCTCAGCAAAGGAAAGGAAGATAAGAGAGGAACCATGTGGAAAATTTAGAACAAAAATAAATACATTAACTGAAATAAAAGGCTTAGCGGGCTCCTTGGAACATTGGAAAGGGAGAAAGAACAAGGTAAGGAGAGATACCGGTCATTATGGTAGGCTTCCCTCCTGCTCCCCTTGAGGTTTCCAAATTACGCTTGATGATCCACGGAACCCTGCCTCACGCAACGACTTCTATAAGTAAGGAGGGCAAGGAATGCGCAGAAGGGCGAGGTTTGTATTCTTCACTCAAACAGTGAAATGCTGACACCAGTCCACTGTCATTCATGTATATCTTATATATAATGTGATGTCTAGAACAGCCACGGAAATGTCGTGTGAAGAAATACGCTAAAAAACACTATAAACAATTGAAATTATAAAAATTTTCTAGTTAGCCCACAAAAGACAGGAGAAAGAACACAGCATTAAAGAAAAACAGAAAACAGAAAATAAAACACAATGACAGGCACAACCCTTAATATATCAACAATTACATCACATGCAAAATGTCTAAGTGTACTAATTAAAAGACATAAATTAGCAGAGTGTGTTCAAAACATGTCCCAACGATGTGTGGTCTCCAAAAAATGCTCTTCAAACATAAGTGTGTAAGCAGGTTCAAAGTAAATGGATGAAAAATGATGTGTCATGCCAATATTAACTAAATAAAAAACAAGACAGCTTATTAATATCAAATAAGGTAGACTTCAGAGCAAAGAAATTTACCAGAGAGAGAAAAGAGCTCATGTATTGACACGCACCAGGAAATAGCAATCCTGAATGTGTATGCGCCAAACAACAGAGCCACAGGATAAACAAAGCAAAACCTGGTAGAACTGAAAGGAGAAGTAAGTGAATGCATAATTACTGTTGGAAGCTTTAGCACCTCTTTCTCTGTGTCTCTTTCAATGGGAAGAAGAACTAGAAGAGAAAAATCAGTAAGGATATGGAAGAACTCACCACCACCACCAAGCCATGGGATCAAATGCATATATAAAGAGTATTCCACTCAACAACAGCAGAAGACACTCTCTTTTTGAGTCCGTGAAGTGTGTACCAAGATAACCTTGGGCCACAGAACAAATGTGAAAAAACCTTCATAAGTCAAAATCACACTGTGTATGCTGTCCAACCACAATGGAGTTAAACCGAAAATCAGTAACAGATGACCAACGAATCTTTGAACTGGAGATTAATTGAACAAAGCACTTCTACATCATCCATGGGTCAAAGAATGTGTCTCAAGGAAATTAAGGTCTAAAAAGTGAAAACACAACGTATAACCGAAGGACAAGAAAACCCACGCTGGGAACGCTGTGGCAGTAAAAGAGGGTTTTATTAGGGCCACGTGGAAGGGAGGGGGGTAAGGAAAACCGGGAGGAAGCGAAATGGGGCAATGAGCGGGGAAGAGTGGTGTGGAAGAGCAGGGAAGGAAAGAGAAGGGAAGAAAAGGGGAAAAAAAGAGAGTGGTTTCAGTCTGGAGAACACTTAAGTAGGGCACTAGTGGTCAGCGGGACCCCTGCAGGGGTCCCCAACTCCATAGTCTGCTGGGAATTGAGAGGGGGACCTGTGTGTCGTAATTGGCTCAGTAAGGCACCTGAGGTGTGGCCAGCAGAACTGGCCAGAGGTGTGGTCGGCTTAGGGGGTATGTCTAGTCTTCAGGCACCCCGGTGGTGTTGCCTGGTTAAACTACCTGGGAGGTAGCCTGTCCGCCCGGATTTTCTAACAATTACTGCTTTAGCAGTATGGAGAGATATATTTTATAGCACAGAGTGCATATATGTGCAAATTCTCAAATCGATAATCTGAACTCCCGCTTCAAGAATTTAGAAAAAGATCAAAATGTACTATGTAAGCAAAAGGAAGGAAACAATAAAGATAAAGGAAATCAATGAAAATGCAAACCAAGAAACGATAGAGAATGTTAATGACACAAAGGGACAGTCTTTGAAAAGATCAATAGAATCGACATGCCTTTAGTAAGACAGACACAGCAAAAAGAGGATGCAAATACAAAGAATGAAACAGGAAGAACCAACAGATCCCACAGATATCGAGAGGACAATAAGAAAACAACCACCAACAATCCTGAGCACACAATTTGATGACTCAGAGAAAATGGACCACTTCCTCCAAAGCAAAACTACTGCAACTCACCCAAAACTAAACACATAACTCGAATAGCTCTATAGCTATTAAGAAAATTTAATTTGCAATTTAAAAATTCTGAAGAAAGGAATTACCAGGCCCAGAAGTTGCCTTTCACTGTAGAATTCTGCCCAACATTTAAAGAAACACAGACTCCAATCTGACCCAGTGTCTTTCAGAAAATAGAAGAAAAAATACTTCCAAATTTGTTTTATGAGGCTATTATTACCTTGATATTTAAACCAAAGACAGGATCAATGCGGGGGGGGGGGGGGGTTGGGGCGGAGGAAAAGAAGGAGGAAGAGGAGGAAACAGTGGACTAATTTACTTGGTGAAAAAAAAATATATATTATACACTATGTCCAAGGCAATCCAGGAATGAGAGTTTATTCGATATTTAAAAATCAGTCAACTCACCACATTAACAGCATAGAAGAAGAAAAAAAAAACCATATGGTTTTATTAGTTGATGTAGAAAAAAGCACTTGGTACAATTCTACACTCATTTATAATAAGAACTCTCAGAAAAATAAGAATACAGGAGAATTTCATCATCTACAAAAGACTCACAGTTAACCCTGTACTTAATGATGAAAGACAATGCTGTCCCCACAAGATCAAGAGCAAGGCAAAAATGTCCACTCTCATTCCTCTTACTGTTCTTTTTCTTCTTCTTCTCCTCCTCCTCCTCCTCCTTCTTCTTCTTCTTCTTCTTCTTCTTTTTTCTTCTTCTTCTTCTTCTTCTTCTTCTTCTTCTTCTTCTTCTTGCTCTCCTTATTCTTTTTTGGTACTGAGGACGTAACCTAGGGGTGATTTACCACTAAGCCACATCCCCAGCTATGTTTTTATTTTATTTTATTTTTTAAAATTGGAGACATAGTCTCATTAAGTTGCTTAGGGCCTCACTAAGTTGCCCAGGCTGGTCTTGATCTTGCAATCCTCCTGCCTCAGCTTCTTGAGTCACTGGGATTACAGGCATGTGCCACCATGCCCAGTTCACCCTTCTTATTCAACCTAGTGCTGGCAGTTCTAAGCTAGGGCAACAAGGCCAGAAAAGAGATAAAATATACAGATTGAAAAGGAAGAAATTAAACTATCCATATTTGCAGATGATACTTTCTTTTCTTTTTTTTTAAATATATTTGTTTTGGTTGTAGGTGGACTCAATACCTTTATTTTTTAAAATTTATGTGGTGTCTCACACATAGGAGATGATTGCTCTACTGTTGAGCCATAACCCCAGCCCCTGCAGATGATACTTTCAATGTAGGCTATTTAAGGGATTTTACAAAAAACTTCTGGAAGTAGTATATGAATTTGGCAGGGTTGCAGGATAAAAGGCAAACATAAAAAGAATCAATTGTATTCCAATATACTAGGAAAGAACATATGGACACAAAATTTTTTTTTAAAAAATTCATTAACTATGTAGGCTATTTAAGGGATTTTACAAAAAACTTCTGAAAGTAGTATATGAGTTTGGCAGGGTTGCAGAACAAAAGACAAATATAAAAAGAATCAATTGTATTCCAATATACTAGGAAAGAACATATGGACACAAAAATTAAAAGAAATCAATAACTACAGCTATGATAATTTGTTAAGGGACACAAATTATAAAAGATACAAAATGTGTCATCAAACTGAGTACAAGTGTAGAATTTGTTCAAGTGATCAAAGTTAAGTCATCATCAGCTTAAAATATCCTGATATTAGTATAAAATGTTTATATAAGCCTTAAGGAAAGAACAAAGAAAAAACCTTTAGTAGATAGACAAAGCACAGCACTACACAATTATGATGAAATAAATCAAAGATCTATAAATGGAGAGGCATACATACCATGTTCATGGATTGGAAGACTCAACATGGTAAAGATACTAAATCTCTCCCTAAATGTATACACTGGTTTAACACAATTATTGAAATGCCAGTTAAAAATGTTTTGTAGCTAAAACCAAGATTATTCTAAAATTTATTTGGAAAAACAGAACTAGAGTAGCTGAAACATATTTGAAAAAGAATAAAATGAATCAGTCTGCTTTGAAGAGTTATTATATAGCTATCACCATCAGGATTGTGCTATCATGGTGAAGGGAAAGACACACAGATTGATAAAACAGAAGACAGAACCCAGAAACAGACCCCCACAAGTGCACCCAACTAATTTTAAACAAAGGTGCAAAAGGAATTTAATGGAAGAAAGACGGCACTGGGGCAATGGGGTATCCATAAGTGAAATATTTTGATTATTGAATCTTGAATAAATCTCATACCTTATACAAAGATGAACTAAATGGATCACGGACTTAAATGTAATATATAAAGCTATAAAACTTAGAAAAAAGCAGGGGGGAAGATCTTTGGAATATAGGGCCAGGCAGACTTCTTTAACCTGACACCACGAAGCACAATCCAAAGAAGTTCTAAAGTAGAACTGACAAATTATACTTCCTCAAAATTAAAACTCTTGGTTCCACTAGGGTCCCACCTCTGAAAGACCTGTCAGAAGGATGGGAGAGAATATTTGTAAACCACACAGTTACCAAAGAACTAGTATGTAGAATGTATAAAGAACGTTCAGAACTCAACAATAAAAAGGTAACTATTCAGTTAGAACGTGGGTAAGAGACACAAACAGACGTTTCCTCAAAGAATAAATAAAAATGTCAAGTCAGCACGTGAAAGGACGTTCAACTTGGTTATCCTTTAGGGAAATGCACATTGAATGAGATGTCCCTACCCATCTTCCAGAATGGTTAAAAATGTACAAAATGACATAACCCACTTCTGGCGAGAAGGTGCTTACTCAGACATTGCTGGTAGGAGTGTAAAAATGGCACAGCCATCCTGGAAAAAAGAGTCTGGCAGTGTCTTGAAAAGCTGAACCCATGACTAGCACACAACGCAGCTATTGCACTGCTGGACATCTATCCCAGAGAAATGAAGACCAACGATCACACAGAAACCCCCCACACAGGTTCTATGGCAGCTGTATTTGTAATAGTCAAAAGCTGCAAACTCCCAGATGACCTTCAGCTGTCTGTGGTTAGGCAAGCAGTGGCGATCTGGACCATGGGATACTGCCCAGTAGCAAAACTGTTAAAGTGTGTGACCACCTGGATGCATCTCCAAGGAGTATCCCAGAGTGAAAGAAGTCAGTCCTCAAAGGTGACACACTGCAAATGGGTCCACTGAGGTCACGTTCTTGGAAGGACAAAATGATCGAGCTGGAGAATGGGTTTGAGATTGCCGGATGTTAAAGGTGGTATGGGCATGACAGAAAAGTGGGCGTGGCTACAGAAGAGTGGCAGAAGGGGTCCTTGTGGTAGATGTGGTGTCCTGGGCCTTGACTGTGTCAAAGTCCATGTCCTGGTTGAGCTACTGATGTTCTGAAAGATGCTTCCACCGGAGGGAACTGGGTGAAGTGTGTGTCATGGTTTAGATAGGAGGTGTCCCCCAAAAGCTCACGTGTGAGACAATGCAAGAATCTTCAGAGGTGAAATGATTGGGTTACGAGAGCTGTAACCTGATCAGTGGATTAATCCACTGATGGATTAACTGGGTGGTAACTAAGTAGGTAGGGTGTGGCCAGAGGAGGAAAGTCACAGTGTTTATATTTTGTCCTTGGTGAATGGAACTCGCTCTCTCTGGTTCCTGGTTCCTGTCCAGAGCTGCTCTCCTCCTCCTCCACGCCCTCTGCCAAAATGTGCTGCCTCACCCTGGGCTCAGAGGAGTGGAGTCAGCCATCTATGGACTGAACCTCTGAAACTGTGAGCCCCAAATAAACTTTCCCTCCTTTAAGTTGGACTTGTGGGGTATTTTGAGCACAGCGAGGCAGTTGGTGTGTGAGCTGGAAAGTCCCTCCCACACCACCTCACCCCTTCACCATGGCCAGGGCCACCGTTTTAGAAACCGTCAGTGGCTCTTCATGCCCTTGAGGAAGATTCCGGAAGTGCGCTCTTTGCTAGGCCACGTCACCCGGCCACCTCCCCCGTCTCTTTGCTCTCTCCATCACTGCTGGAGATGCCCTGGCCCTCCAGGGCTTGGGCCTGGTCCTTCCTGGCTGGACTCCTGTGGTTCTGTCTTCAGGAGACACCAGGGCTGGATGCAGCCTCCATCGCAGTGTGGCTTGTGCTAAGCTGACCGCTGGAGACCACGTGTTGTCCAAGGGCGGACGGCTCCACCACCTAGAGGGCGCTGCGCAGCTTCCCAGAGGAGGGGGACGACGGCCTCCGGAGGGAGTCCTCACCAGACACAGGCGGGGCTTGTAGTGGCCTCAGCAGGGCACTGCACCCATGAGTGTGCACTGGGCAGGGCTCAGAGTGTCCTTGACTGGGCCTGGGCCCGTGTTACACTTAGGTGGGCTTAGCGAGCAGGGGAAGGTGGGCCTGGGCCAGGGTCACACGAGACCTTTTTGCTCCTTCAAAGTCACATCTGTCCGTGTCCAGGCTGCCCAGGCTGCCGATGAGAGCAGCAGGTGAAGGAGAGCAGTGAACACCTGGAGCCAGTCCCAGGGCAGCCGCAGGAGCCCCGCCCAGCAGGGAGAGGAGGAGCCAGGGGTGTGTGTGTGTGTGTGTGTGTCCTTGCATGTGCACACGTGCATGTGTGTATGCACAGACACCAGCACACACGAGCATGGCTTTGCAGACTGTCTCTCGGAGTGTGCGTGTGGTGCACGTGTGTGTCCGCGTGTGTGGGCCGCTGACACAGCGCCTCGCCCACAGGGCGTGCAGCCACACTGGACCCAGGTTCCAGCCCCGCCCTCCCCATCCCGGAGCTGAGGCAGAGGAGGGTGGGCGGCGTCCCCCACACTCGCGAGGAGCGGGGAGGAGGCGTCTTGCCAGCAGGAGGACAGCGCGCCCGCTTTCAGAGAGCTCGCTTCAGAAAAACAAACGAGTGCTGCGGAAAGTCGCTGCAAGGGGACGTAAAACACGCCAAGTGGCACTTCTGCAGTCGTGGGGTTTGGGTGATTTTTATTCCTTCTTTTGGCTTGTCTGCAGTTTCCAGCGTTTCTACAATAAACATCTATTACTTGGTGATAACAACCAAAAAGTTATTTTAACAGTTGGCCTGGAGCCGTGACAAGCGTTCGGCGGAGCCGCCTTCAGAGCCGCCACCTGAGGCGTGATGTTCCCGCTCGGGGCTGCGGGGGGTGCCCGCCTGCTCCCTGGAAGCTGGCTCCCGCCTCCTGCTGCCTTGGTGCCGGGGTGTCTGTCTTCTGGGGTGTGTAGGTTTTCCTGGCTCCCACCGTGGGGCAGGCGCTCGTCACTGAGCCCGTTCCCGCTCTCCAAGTCCCCGGGACGAGCCAGGCGCGGTTCCGCGTGGGCCGTGGTTGGCTCAGGACTGGACTCTGCGCCGCAGCCTGCGGCTCCTCAGCGATGCTGGCTCCTCAGCGCCTGGGTGAAGGGCGTCTGCGCTGCGTCCTGGGCTTGATGCCTGCACGCCAGTGACCTTGGAGAAGCCCCTGAGCCTCCAGAGCCTCCGATGGCGAGCCTGTGCAGGCCGGCGAGAGGACTGGGCAGCGCTGCTGCATCTAAGCCCTGGCACAGCTCCCGGCAGGCAGCGGTGCCACCCGAGTGTGTACTGCTGTTGTCATGCCTCTGCGCCACCCGACGCCGGCAGGCAGAATAATGCCCCCAAAGACGTCGCTGCTCAGTGTCCCCGGGTGACCGTGTCCGGTTCACGGTGCTAGGGTTTGAATGGGCCCCTCCAAACTTCAGGTGTGCCAGGGCTGGGAGGAGGAGGGCCCTGCAGGGGGCGTCCAAGTGGCTAGAAAGGGGCTTTGGGGTGTGTGGCGGGGGTTCTTGCCCTTCTGCCTCTGTCTCTGAGGAGGCAGGGCTCCTGGCCCGGAGGACGCAGCCCTCAGCAGACACTGGGCCAGTGCCTCCATCTTGGTCTTCCAACCTCTGGACCGCGCGACACTCGTCGATCCTGGTTGTTCATAAACTTCCCAGCCTGGGGGCTTTGATGAGAGACGTGCAAAGGGACCCGGCCACACGCAAGGGGAGATACGGGGCTGCACAAGGAGTCGGGTTGCTGTCAGCTGGCCTTGGCATGGGGAGACCACCGGGAGCAGAGCAGTCCCAGGGCCTCATGGTGGAGGAGGGAGGCAGAGGAAGAGCCGGCAGGAGCAGGGTCAGAGAGGCAGAGTGGGACCACCACCAAGGACGCTGGGCAGGGCATGGCAGGGAGGTCCTTCCCTGGCCACTGAGGGCTGGAGCTCTGCCTGCACCTGGTTCTAGCCCAGCGACACCACGCCGGCCTCCTGCGCTGCAGAGCGGTCACAGACGATATCTGTGTCAAGGTGCTGGGTTTGTGGTTGTCTGCGCGGAGGCCGGGAAGTCACCCAGGATGCCCTCCACTCCTCCTGCCGCAGAGAGGCGGGCATGGCTGTCCCAGCTCCTAGGGTCCCTCTGTAGCTGCGTTAGGGACCTGTCTCAGTCAGGGGTCTCCCCCACCCACCCCAGGTGCTGCCACTCTCCTGCCAGTTCTGGGGTGCGCTTCTGGGGGCTGGGCCTGACGCTTGGTGGGGGAGCAGCCTGGTGCTCCTAAGGCAGGGCAGAGCCCGCTGCGGCCGCTGTGGGCTCTGATTCCCAGGGCCCCGCTTGCTGCCCTGGCTCCTAGCAGCCGCCTTTGCACAGGTGGAGGCTGGACCTGTCTCCACTCTCCCCAGCGCAGAGTGGGCTGCGCCCTTGACAGGAAGGCGGCTGTGCTCAGGGATGCTTTGAAGTCTCCTTCAGCCCAGCCGGGAGAGCGCTCGAGGGGAGAGGCTCAGCCTGAGGATCCGCGCTCTCCTGCTGAGAGGGGACGCTTCCAGCCACTCATGTCGAAAGCTCTTCTGCTGTGAAATCCCGGCTTCAGAAGAGCTGCTGCCGGGATGGGGCAGGGCGGGGAGCCGGGCCGCGGGGACCAGCTGGGCGGCCCCGGCTTGGCGGCCCCGGCTCTCCTCCGCCTGCCGCCCCAGCAGGGCTGGCTTTGGTGGCCGATCAGCAGGGCCCGGGGCATCTTGGTGCCTGCCTGCCAGGACCCTGTGGGGTCATCCTGACTTCACCACAGGGTCGTCCCACGCTGACCCTTCCTGTGAGACCCACTGAATTCTTACCGGGCAGCACAAGTCGGAGCATTTTCCCTGCGTGAAACAAGCCGACAGTCCCGTCTGTCACCAAAGTGGGCACTCTTGCTGCCCCTGTTTTGGATAAACTGGGGTGCAGAGAAGTGATGTGATTTCCTCAAAGTCATTCACCCAAGAGGGCGGCAGAGCCCAGACTTGAGCTCAGGCCGACAGACTCTGATACCCAGAGACGAGATGCCGCCTCTGGCCCCTGTGTCCCCGCGCTGGCCGCTGACCCGGACACGGTTGGGTGGGGAGGGGTGGTCTTGCTCTGCAGCTCTTTCCCTTTGAGTAAGAGGCCTCTTCTGTGGCGTTCATTTTCCTCTGGGATTTTGGGGCACGGAACTATTTTTATGTAAAAATTAAAGATACAGACATAGGAGGAGAGACCTGCAAAGTGGCTGACGCCTTGTAAAATTTGAAAAAAATCCAAAGATTTGAACCAACACATAGGAATTACATGCTTATAGGGTGCAGGGTGGAATTTGATACCCGCCTACGGTCTGTACCGATTAAATCGGGGTAACTAACCTTTCCATCTCTTTACACAGGTCTGATTTCTTTGTGTTGGGAGGTTCTGCTCATGGCTGTGGCTCGGCATGGAGAGGGTCACAGGTGTGAACTAGAGTCCCCACCCGGCTGCAGAACCCCAGGCCCGATCCCTTCTGCCCACTGCCTTGCCCTGGCGTCCACCCTCTGCGGTGCCTCCCCGCCCAGCCTCCGGCCAGGCCTCTCTCCTCTGTGCCAGGGATTGAACCCAGTGCCTTACGCATGCTAGGCAAGCGCTCTACCACTGAGCCCAAACCCCGGCCCGAGATTTCCTTTGTCATTAGCCTGATGTTTCAAAGGCTCCACAGGCACTTTCATGACAAGCTGGGTTTGCAGTGGCCGCCTTGGGCAGGGGACCCTGAGAGACGGAGCTCATGATTGTCGTCTTTTTCTCTTTGGAGTTTCCTGGGGATAGTGCCAAGCCCAGAATTGGGCTCAAAACTGCGTGGAGAACACAATGTTCTTGGTGGGGTGAGGGGGCCCTCTCCTGCCTGCTCCCCGGCATCTCTGGGGATCCGTTGTCTTTGGGGGCAGCTTATTTGCTGGATGACATTGTCCCTGGGAGGGGAGGCTGTGAGTCAGTGGAGGAAGATCTTGGCAAGTCTGCAACTCCGAGCAGAATTCCCATCAGGACGGCATCTGCTGTTCCAGGGAGTCACCCTCCAGCTGTCCAAACCCTCCTTCAAGAGTGGCTGGTGTGGCCCTGGGTAGCTCCTGCTGCAGGCCCTGTTTAAAAAGCAGAGAAACCCAAGGTCAATCAGACCCTTGGCTCAGCATCCAGCAAGGAGGGTTCTCCGCCGTGTCCTCCCTTGGACAGGGCTTGGTTCCCTTGCAGGACTTGTGCTGGGGGTCCCATGCCCACCGGCACATCACCAGGACCCCCAGCAAGCTGGGCTAGTGTCCATTGGCTCAGTCGCCCCACCGTTTGGTGAGAGGCGGGATTTCCTGGCGGCTTATAGTCTTGCTTAGCTGCACAGCGATGGAGCAGGCGGAGCCTTTGGCCTGTGGTCTCTCCCCACTCGCCTCCTTGGTTCTCCTGTGAAACAGAGGCTCTGGGTCTGGCTGAACTCGATGCATCTCAGTCCCCTCGTGTCACCAAACTGCTTCCCAGTTGTGGCTGGGGCTGCCAGGGTGGGGGTGGCTCCACCATGAGCTGGGGGCAGGCTCAGGACTTGGGAGAGTGTACGGGGACTCTGAGCCAGGGGCTGGGTTGCCTCCCGGCCAGACAGACCACCGTGAGCTTGAGAAAACGACGCGGTTCTTTTCTGGGAACGTGGGCGTGGCAGCTCCCATCTCCAGGCTGGCGGTGTGGCCGACTGGCAAACTGAATCTAAACAGAAACTTTCCAACCAGTGTTAGCTTTCTTTCCATCATCTGATTATCACCTCGAATTCAGAATCCTGCCGGCTTAGCCGCATCACAGCCCCGCGTCTTGCAGGGCCCCCGCACACACGCTGCCCGGCAGCTGAATTGTCAAAGGACACAGCAGTTGGTGTTTGATGCAAAGGGCTCAGGATGTAGGTTTAGGGACTATTTCCTGGCCCCACGGGAGGGCCGTCCACCCCCCTCTAGGAAGGAGCAGACTTCCCCAGCAGCAAGCCCTTCCTCCCCGCTCCTCTTGGTCGCGGCTGGTGCAATTCGTGCAGCCCATAGCTTAGGATACCTGCTTCCCGAGGCCCAGGGCAGTGTCCCTGCCTTCTGAATCCAGGGGACATTTGCTCTCTCCAGTTCCTTGGTGTGGCTGAGCCATCTGGCCTCCCACATGCTGGGAGCAGGGCCGAGCCCTTCAGGTCTGTGTACCCACCTCCCCCCTGCTGCAGGGGGTGCAGGGACTCTGGAGCCTCACACCAGCCAGGCATGGGTCCGGGCTCCGGGTGTCCCCAGCTCAGGCCTGTGAGGTGACAAAGGAGGGAGCTCTTGTCCCTGGAATGGAGAAGTGAACAATCGCTGTAATTGGACGCTCCTTCTGCCGAATGGCTCTTTAAGGAGCTTAAAGAAAGTGGAATCTGCATGGAATTTGCAAATATTCACGGTCCTTCAGCTCTGAGAGCTCTCTCTTAATAACAGAAATGTGTTGCCATTGTGGGAGCGGCGCAGACCGAACCCCGTGCAGAGAGCCACCTCCATTCAGAGGACTCCAGACCAACAGTGCCGTGGCCCCTGCGGCCTGGCTCGGGATGCTCAGTCTTGCTGTTTGGGCGGCATCTCTCCCCAGGCTGGGCCCTTGCCCTTGGCCTCTGCCACCCAGGGATCATCCCCTGGGGCAGGGGACAGGGGCACCCTACCTGGGGTTCCAGGTGTTAGAGGTCCATGGCTGAAATTTTGGGATCCTCCCCACTTAGCCGTCAGCCCTGGCTGGCTTCTCTTCCTACCCGGGGTCTGGAGGCCGTGGCCTCTCTGCCTCAGGGGAGTTGGTGGCTCCTTGGGACGTGTCTGTGCTGCCAGGCCCGGGCGGGTCTGCAGAGCATGTGGGCTGGTGGCTGGGTGACTCACCTCGTTGCTTTCCACGGGACTCGGCTGGCTCTGGAAGCCCTGGTCAATCTGCCGGGGCTGCTGTCAGGACATACCCAGGACCAGGTGGCTGAAATAGCGAGAGGTCATTATCCTGTCACTGGGTTCTGCAGGTCTGAGGTCAGTGTCACAGGGTTGGTTCCTGCTGAGGTGGAGGGGAAGAATCTTCTAGGCCCCCACTGTGCCAGCCTCCTCCGTCCAAGCTCTCCTGTTATAAAGACAGTCTCACTGGATTAAGGACCGCTTTATCTTGATCCTCCGCAAAGACCCTATTTCCAAATAAGGCCCCACTCAGGCACTGGGGCTTAGCATGTCAGCGTCTCTGGGAGATGTCGCTTCACCATAACATTGTCTTTCTGGAGGGGGCCTTTTCCCCAGTGGGGACGGGGTCGTCAGTACTTTGGGAAAAGCCTGTTTTCTGGTGCTGGTGCTGGGTTCTGTGGGACAGGCTTCTTGGCAGAGTGCTGCTGCCTTCTGCAGGGGCAGGAGGAGGGGTCGCTTCCTGGTGAGGAGGCCAGGAGCCGCACGCACAGCTCAGAGCAGGCCTTCAGAGCAGGTGCACGAAGGCCGCAGAGGCTGAGGGTCTGGATTCAAACCCCAGCCCTGGTGTCTAAGTGCTGCGTGACCCGGAAAAGTGACCTAACTTCTCGGAACCTCTTCCCTATCTGTGAAGGAAGGGAATGGCAGTGTCTGCTTCACAGAGTGCTCTGGGCACGCGTGCCAACCCTGACCATGCTCTGGACACTCCTCCTTGGGGCGCTTGTCTTTAGTGTCCCTGTCCTGGGTGTCCCTAGTCACATGCGTCCCAGGAGAACCTCACGCTCACCCCTGGACGGTGTTGGGTGCAGCAAGGCCCCCCATCATGAGGTTTGGGATCTCAGTTCTGGGCTGACCTTCTGAGGGGGTGCCTAAGCTGTCCCAGGGTCCTGGCATGGGGACACTGAGCCCAGGGTGGGCCTATGCCAGGAGGGGTGTCAGCGACGAGCAGCAGCCTCTGTTTGGGCCATGGTGGGCCGGGGTCTCTCCTGAGTTTTTGCTTCAAGATGTAAGAGAGAAGACACCCACCCCCAGGGCCAGACGGGGGCGTGGGGACCCCGCAGCTCCTTTCCCACAGTGGCACTTTCTGTAGGAACAACTTGCAAGAGTCTAATGCACCCAGGTTGATTGATGGCTCTCGGGAAGGTGGGCCTGCAGAGTCTGGGGTGAGGGCAGCCCGGGGGGGCTGCTGCACAGACAGACTGACAGACACTGTGGTGGCGGCCAAGGCAGGCTCTGCTGGGCTCTGCTGGCCAGTAGGAGCCACTGGGGGGAGGCTGTGCCCGCGCGATGGGGCTGGAAGAAGACTCTGGGATGCAGACAGCCCCGAGGGCCTTGGCAGAGGGAAGTCTTAACCTGGTCCTGGGAGGTAAAGGGCTGGCCTGGGCAGAGTCACAGCTGGCCAGGGGTGGAGGGCGGAGTGGCCGCGGGTGTGCTGCGCTCATCAGATGGGGCACCACCTATGCCCATCCAAGAGGACCACTCTCCCTGTGTCCATTGTTTTCTCTCCCCGTCTCGGTCTCTCTGTCTGTCCTTCTTTCATGCCCAGAGAATCGGCACTGGTCATCTGTGGAGCCGACTGCTCCCGTGATCACCTGCCCACGAGTGGGGGCCGCAGGAGGGCAGGTGTCCAGTCGGCTCTGTTGGTGGCTCCTTCTGATGTGTGTACCTGGCATACAGCAGGTGCTCAGGGCACACTTGTGGAGCGCTTGAGCAGCGGGGGGCGCTCCCCAGGGCTCCGCATGGTCCACACTGACCTCCTCGCGGGCAGTAGGTGGGCCTCTGGGGACCACTGGTGACCTGGCCAGCGTGGCATTTGCACCAGAAATGGCTGAGATCAGCGGCTGGGAAGGAGGGGCCCAGGTCACCATGGGAGGGCTGGTTCTTGGGTCCTGCCAATCAGGGCTGATTCCCTGTCCTAGAGACGGCTCAATGACAGCCTCTCAGGACCACCGGGACACCCCTTCCGTCTGAGCAGTGACCCACCATGGGGACGCTCTGGAAGATTTATTTGGCTTGAGGAAAGCACGCCCCGCTCCGAGGCACCTTTCCCAGCGAAGGTCAGGGGCGCTGGGCGGAGGCGGGTCTGAGTGTGCACCCAGGTGCAGCCACTCCTGGGGGGCAGGGTGTGGGGTGGGCTGTTCACATCCCCCGTGGTTCCGCCTTCTCCTCCCCACCAGGGGCCAACCTGGTGCTGACGCTCTCAGGTCACCGGGTTCGTGGGACCAAGCGGTGTGCGGAGGCTCTTGGCAACGGCAGCTCGGAGCGCCACCGTGATTGTGGTCCTTGGGGTGGGGGCGTTGCTGGGCCAGAGTGGAGAATGCCCCCTACGGAGGGGGCATGCAGCCTCCCAGCAGGCTGGTCACGGCTGGGGACTGGAGGAGTCAGCCCAACCCTCGGTGGACAGATGCCCTGGAGGCCCTGTGTGTGTCCCCGCACGCGGTGGGCTCAGGTCTCCACCGCGAGTCCCAGATGCTGAGGTCCCGTTGCCACGCTATTGGGGATCTCCCAGCCTTTCAGGGAACCTGGCAGCACTGCCCGCTTTGGGACTAGCCTTGGCACCGGGGCTCCAGGCTGCTGCCGGGGGGGCTGCCTCACCCGTCTTTGCCTGGGAGCTTCCCTGCAGGGGCGGCTCTCTGGCCTAGGTCTCAGGCTCTCCAAGACAATGCCACTCCCGGTGTCTTCCCCGGGGTCCCGCTAGCCCTGCTGGCCTCTCTAGCTCCCGTTACAGGTGAGGGCACGCACGGTCAGCCAGGCTGGCCTGCCTGAGGACTGGCAGTTCCAGCAGGTCTGCACACTTCCTTGGTCCCCCATTTTCCCTGGGACTGTGGTCCTTTGAGTGACTGAGTAGGAGAGGGTTTCAGGTGAGTCTGCAAACACACAGGGCCGCAGCCCCAGGCCTCCCTTGCCCTGGGGACGGTCCTTCAGGATCCTCCCTGGCTCCCAAGGAATGGGGCCCTTGAGGACCTGCCCGGGCCACACACCATGATGCTGGGCGTCTGGGGAGATCAGACACTTGAAGGCCTGGTTCTGACGCTGAGGCTGCTCTGCCGTGGCTGGATGGCAGGCAGTGTGGCCCCTGGAGGCCCTGGCCACCTCTGACCTGGGGCTCCTCTGCTGGCCTCCACCTAAGCTGCAGCCCAGGGACAAGAGGAGCAAGCTGGCGCCCCTGGGCTCGAGGACAGCCTCGCAGGTGCGGCCCTCACCTCCCCCCTCCTCCCCAGCCCTTCTGTTCTGACTTCTGGGGGTGTAGGTCACGCCGCTCGTGGCCCCCCTCACTGTTTGAATTGTAAGTCCTCTTATTTGGAACAACGGTGACTTGCATATTCGAGTGGTTCAAGAAGGGGGGAATTTAATAAGACGCCAACTGAGTAAATGCCAGTTGCTTTAAAAAAAGCGATTTCAATTGCTCAGTGGATAAACGTTTGGGTAAAAATACCCTCTTGCAGCCCACCGTTGTGGAGGCTCCGTTCTGCACTGGCTGGTGGGCGGGTGCCCTGGGCACAGTGGCTCTGCTTGCTCACGGGGGCTGCGGCCACCAGAGCTGGAGCCCTGCATCTAGTGGGCCGAGCTCAGGGAGCCCTGAGTGGAGGCCACCAGCAGGCACTCTGGGTGAGGCTCAGGGCCCAGGGTCCAGCTGCTCTCATGGGGGTCAGGGCCTGGGCACGGTCCTTCGAGTCCAGGACGCTGCCATGTCCTCTGCCCGCTGAGCTTGCTCACTGGGCTCTGGGAACAGTGGGCCTCAGTCAGTCCCTTGTGGGTGGCAGCAGTGTCCTGTGCCCCGCAGGTTCCTGGGTGATAATCAGCCTCCCCTGCCACGGCAGAAAAGGGAGGGCTCGCTGGGAGGACTTCCAGGAGCTTGGCGCAGAGCCGCGCTCTCCTGCCCAGCTGCTGGGTGCCGGCCGCGCTGCCCTCCCCGTCTGGCTTTGGCACCCCCAGGAGCCTTCCAGGGTGGGGGCTCTTCCCAGGGAGTTTTCTGGACCAGCCCCCTCCCCTCCTTGGGGTCCGTCTGGGAATAAGCCTGCGCCTTGGTGCAGTGCCCCATCATGGCCACCAGGGGTCACCAGACCCACGGTGGGCTGGAGGGTGGACGCTGGTGGCAGAGCAGAGAAAACAAATGCTGAGCCAGGGCAGCAGGCAGGGACAGCCAGGAGGCAGCATCGGTGGGTGCCTTGGGGGTCAAGGCTGACACCGGAGCCGCTGGTGAGGGTGAGGCTGGCGCCCAGGGCGTGTCAGCCACCCAGGAAGAGCAGCAAGCTGCCCAGGTCCAGGGGTGGGTGCTTGTGCGCCCGGCATGGTGCTCATAATCCATGGCGGCTTTCGGAGCCCCCCAAGCTGGCTTTAAGTCCTGTGTGGCCTTGGGCCACTTCCTTAACCTCTCTGAGTTCCAGAAAGTTCCCTGTCTGCGAAACAGGAGAAGCACCCTAAGGGCTTTTGAAAGTATTCAGTGACTAACCCACGCAGGGGCTCAGCACAGGCCTGGTGTGGCATGTCACTCAGTAGATGTAGCGGTTGTTATTATTGCCATCGATGGTTTTCCAGGGGGACTGTCCTTTCTGTCACCATCCCCTCCAAGATGCTTCCTGGATCCTGCTGGTTTTTAATGTTTCTAATCTCCTGTTGATTATTCCTGGGGTTTCAGCCAAATAAGCGCTTCCAATTAAAGCCCGTGCGCAGGCGAGCTGGGTTGCCATGGCAACCGGAGCAGGGTTTGCCTCTTCCCGGGATTACACACAGTGTCTTTCTGCGGGGCTCTGCCCGTGTGCCTTGCTGTGGCCAGACTCGTCCCTGTGGTGCGGTGGGCGTCTCCAGGTGGCAGGTGGGAGGAGACCAGGGGGAGGCGGGCGGGGGCGCAGAGGCTGAGCCCCTCCTCCTGCGTGGTCCCCCCAGAGCTGCGTTGGGAGGGAAGGTGGATTTCCCCACGTGAACCCATTGTCCCCTGCAGTGACCTCAGTGTTCCTGGCCAGCCAGGCTAACCTGAGTCTCCAGAGCATCACAGCTCTGTGTGTGTGCGCGTGGGGTTGGGCGTTGGGTCGGTCACTGGACCTGAATCTCGCAGGACACCGGACTCAGCTCAGGCCTGGGTGGGGTTGGCTGTGGTCTGGGGAGGGGCAGAGCTGGAAGCAGAGCTGGGGCTCACTGTGACCTCTGGAGTCTCTGAGTTCCAGATGCATTCAGTTCCAGCCTGTGGGTCAGCCCCGGAATCTTCCAGACCACGGCTGGAGCTCCACGCAGGGACGGGCAGGGGACATTTTCAGTGGAAAGGGTCAAAGATGCTCGAGCACCGTCAAACAAGTAATGGAGGGAAGAGACCCACACAGGTCCCAGACGTGCCGTGGTCAGAGTCGGGCCTTGTTGGCTCCTCAGCCGGGCCTGGCGGCTCCTGGGCGCAGCAGGCTCCGACTCTCTCCAGCTCTCCACGCCGCCCTGTCCCGGAGCCTCTCACTGGGATGGGCCAGAGCCTCGGTGTGAGGGACAGAGCTTTGCCCTGGTGGTGTCGAGAGAGGGGATCCTATGACGATGGACTGGCCCCGGGGCTGGGGACACCTCGGGGCTTCTGCCACAGGGGCGGGGCAGTGGGAACCCGCATGCAGCCCTCGTGGGCAGGGAGCGCAGCGTGCAGGCCGCAGCGTCCTGTGCCCGCGTGCACAGGTCCAGTTCGTCTGCCCTCCCCCCGTCCAGGGCGCCTCGCTGAGGTCTGAGGCTTGGTATTCCGCAGTGTGCGGGAGGAGGCGTGGCCGGGTGTTCCGGCCTGTGGCCCCTCTGCCAGCTCTGCCTCGGTGCTGGGCGTCCACGGAGAAGAGCCAGCAGACGGCCTCCTGAGGACTGGCCTCCTCTGCTGGGAGCTGGAGGGCGGCTCCTGTCCTGCCGTGGACCCCGTGTCCTTGGCTGTGGGAGGCCAGGAGCCCCGGAGGGAAGAGCCAGCCTGTCTTGGGACGGAAGCTGAAAGCCAGTCAAGGAGGGGGAAGCCCCAGGGGTCCTGCTGCAGACTGGCAGAGCACGGTCCCCACTGCCGTCACCAAGCCTGCCTGGCCATGCTCCTGGTGCCAAGGACCTTGCAGAGCCTCAGTGGCCTGTCTGTCCCTCCCTCTCAGCTGTGATTCAAGTTCAGGGAATGCCTCCTTTATCTCTGAGACCACAGGGCCCGCAACGCTGGAGCTCAGTGGGGACAAGGAGCCTCGGCAGGTTGAGCCCACCGTGGGCTTCCGGCTGGGAACGGGGGCCTTCGGTGGCAGGCTCTGAGGAGCTGGGAGGGATTCCAAAATTTCTGGAGAGGGCGAGGGGCCCCAGCGTCTGGGGCTGTTTGTAACTTCCTGAAGACAGGCTGAGGGGGGCCAGCCGGGGGAGCAGCGCGCAGGGGCAGGGGACGCAGCCGCCACTCCTGCCCTGCTGGGATTCAGGCACGGAGCCCAGCTGCGTCTCCCTGGAGGTGTCCGCCTCTTCCCAGGAACAGGGGGTTGTCATAGCCTCGCCTGCTTTTGAGGCTCTGGGTGTGCCAGGCGCTGTGCGGTGCCACCTCAGGCCATTCTCAGAAGCCCTGTGGAAGGTGCCTAGCACGCCTGGTCTACAGGTGCGGCACGGGGCACACTGAGCTCACCCAGGGTCCCCCAGGGCAGGGAGGAGCCCCGACCACTGTGCTCGGCTGTCTCTCGAGGGCCCCCAGCTCCTTGGGCCCCAGACAGCACCTGACACTCAGGGCGTGGGCTGGAGGCTGGGAGGGTGCTGGGCTGTCCCATCAGGTCCCTTGCTGTCCCCTGGATCAGGGGCCTGCGGCAGGGCGACGCCTGAGACTCCAGCTTCCTCCCACGTGGCTGAAGCCTGAGGTCAGCTCAGCTTCCTCCCGTCCGGAGTGGGGAGGGGCGGGGTGGGCTCAAGGTGGACAGGGGTGTGCAGGGGCGCTCTGCCTGCCTGACCAGCGAGGCCCCAGGACACGGACCAGGGTGACCACTACAGATGGCTCCAGGCGTGGGGCGAGCACGTCACTGGGGACTGAGCTGCTGTGGACGGGCCGGGCTGTCCTCTGCTGCGTGGGGAGCGGGGGTCCTCTTTACTGAACCTGGAAGGCACTGTCCCCCCACCCCTGCTGCCCGCCCGTCCCGCCCCCAGCCAGTCCTCCCGTGACCTCCTCGGGCCCTGCTGCGCAGCTGAGGGCATCCTGGGCGCCTGGCCAAGCCCACTGAGCTCTCGGCTCCGTGCAAGTCACAGGCTCCTCAGAGGAAGGGGCAGGTGCTTGTCTTCAGGGGACGGAAGCCAGAGCCATCTGCGGCCCGCAGAGGGGCCCCGCTCTCCTCACTGGGCTGGAGGACCGCGCCTGCGTGGGCCTGGTGTGCGCTGGTGTGTGTGTGCATTTGGACAGTGTGTGTGTGCCCCTGTGTGCGTGCACATGCCCTGTGCCTGCGTGTGCGAGTGTATTTCTAGAGACATGCATGTGTGCTCACAGGAGCTGGTGTGCATTCATGTGCACATACGTGCCTGTGTGTGAGTGTGTGTAGCGTGTCCAGTTGACGGCCACACTGTGAGACGGGGGCGGCGGCTCCTCGGCGTCGGAGGTTCCGGCTCCCGGTGCAGCAGAGAGGGCAGCTTCCCTTGGAAGAGGTTCCTGCCTCCGAGCTTCCAGAGGGGACTCAGGCCTGGATTTGTGTCCCCAAACATGCCTTGTGGAAGTCACCCTGGGAACTTCTGGCCCCCTCTCTGACCTCTCTTTGGCGGGGCCTTGGAAGCTCAGCCAACACCCTTCCCGGGAGACGCTGCTGAGCGGGTGTGTGGGAGCCTGGGGGGACACAGGTCCCGGGCACCAGCCCTGCTGAGTGCCCAGAGGTCCAAAGCCTCCCGTTCACCCCGGGTCTCTGCTCTTCCTTCTCGTCTGCACGTCCTGCTCAGCCTCCCCCACCCCCAGGAGTTGTCAGGCTGTGCCGGGCACGCGCAGGGCAAAGCTGGCCAGGACCTGCTGGGTCTTTCCTCTGTGGGAGGAGTGTTGGCTTCTAACCCTCCACAGTCTGCTTCAAAGACTGGAGCCCACCGAGTGTTTGCTTTTACATTTTGGAGATGTACTTTAAGCTTCTTCGCGTGAGTCTTTGGCTTTGAAAGCGATGGGTTTGGTTTTCTGAATGAACCGGGTCCTCATGGAGTCCAGGGGTCTGACGGACAGGACGAGCGGCCGCGCGGGGTGCAGCCCTGGTACCCAACAGAGTCGCTGCATGAATTGGCTCCTCTCCTCTGCATCTAGAGCCATTAGAGCTGCTTGGACAGCTGAGGAGATAGTTGCCCATCATTTATGTAACCAGTGGTCCAGACTGAGAAGTGTGTAGAAACTGCCTTCCAAGATGTTGACCCAGAAAATTAGGCATTCACCCACACACTTGTCTCAGGGATCTTCCTCACCTCATCCCAGAGGCTTAGGTGGCAGGAGCCTGGTCCACTGGAATGGAGATGACCAGGGCACCCCCTGCCCAGGGACGCCCACTCTGGATTGCTGCCCGATGAGGTAGATGAGACGGGTTTTGTGAAGTCACTGAAATGTTGGGACTGTTTGTCACGGCAGCTGGTTTGACCTGACAAATGCACTTCTTATTTTTCTTTACGCTAGCCCTGTCCTATGAGTTATTGCCCTAGCGTTTTGTTTGGATAGCTTTTCTTTATTCTTTAGGACCTTACTCTGGGACCACTTTCTCTAGGTGGCCTTCCTGGGTCCTCCAGGACCCTCGCATGCCTGTTCTCCTGGTCTCCTCATTCCCCCGATTTACTTCCATTATTGTGCTTGTAATGTTGGTGTAAATGGCTGTTTATTTGTCTCTTCCCATGAGTATCATGGTGGGGGTGTGTGTCCTGACCTCAGTGTCTGACTTGGTACAGGATAAAGAATGGGTTTCAATGTGTTCTTGTGAAGCCAGAGGGGAGAGAGGAAGGTCAGAGTACCCCGAATGACCCAAATGTGTATTTCAGGCTACAACTGTATTTCTACTAAAGTTGTCCTCTGTTCTAACATCCACCCAGCCACTGAGAGGTGACAACATTTTCCTCTGGGCCATGTGGATTAATTGCTTCCCATTTATGGGTTTGCTGTCTGTCTTGCCTTCATTCTTGCTCTTGTTATTGCTTTCTCTTCCACCTACCTATCATTCATCCATCTGTTCTCCCATCCATCCATCCACCCACCAATTCATCCAACTATCCATCCATCCATCCATCCATCATCCACCAGTTCATCCATCTGTCCATCCATCCATCCATCCATCCACCAGTTCATCCATCTGTCCATCCATCCATCCATCCATCCACCATTCATCCATCCATTCCATCCATCCATCCACCAGTTCATCCATCCATCCATTCATCCATCCATCCATCCATCCATCCATCCACCAGTTCATACATCTCCACCAGTCCATCATCCATCCATCCATCATCCACCAGTTCATCCATCTGTCCATCATCCATCCATCCCATTCATCCACCAGTTCATCCATCCATCCACCAGTCCATCCATCCATCCATCCATCCATCCATCCATCACCAGTTCATCCATCCATCCATCCATCCATCCACCAGTTCATCCATCCATCCATCCATCCATCCATCCATCCATCCATCCACCAGTTCATCCATATATTCATCATCCATCCATCCAAATGCTATTCAAAACATAAAATCCAGTGACATGAAAAAACAAGCAAAAATCTGTACCGCATGAAGCATATGTCTATTTATTCATTCTTTCTCTTACCCCTCTCTCCCTCCCTCTCACATCTGTCTCCTATCTGTCTGTCTATTACCTCTCTCTCGCTCTCTGTGTCTGCCTGTCTGTCCTTCAGCACATAATTGTGCTAGAGGCCAAAGCAGGTGACATTTGGCAGCTTTGGCCAATGAAAGGTGAGAAGTGCCGTGTGTCATTGCTGGGTGGAGGTTGAGGAGTCACCCTTGTGTCCCCAGGTCCCCTTTTCTCCTCCACGTTAGTGAGTGGCACTCTGACTTGAGGCTGAAGGTGAGGAGCGTGGTGCCGCCCAGGGCACCGCCCTCTGGCATAGCTGCTGCGGGCGTGTGTCTGAGGAAGCCTCAGAGCCCTGTAATGAGCGGCGGGCTCTTCTGTTGTTCTGTAGTGGAAGCTGGCCTCGCCTGACCGATAGATGCAAGTGACAGATTGGTTTCCAGATGGCTCTGCCATCTACATCCCACCCTCAGCGTTTGGGCGTGTCTGTCTCACTCTATCCTTAAGTGCCTGGAGTTGTAACTTTTCCATTTATTAAACATTGAAAAATCAACTCCAAAGGTGAAAAAGAATCTCATCTGAATTTTCATTTCTTGAAGAGTGGGAGGCTGCACAGGTGGGTGCTTTTCTCTTTAGTTTCCATTTTGAGGTGTGCCTACTATGTGCTGGAAACAAGGGTCGGTGCAGGCAGGTGGAGGGCCAGGCACAGAGAAGGGAGCCAGGGCGCCCAGAGTCGGAGCAGAGCTTTGGGGCAGGCCGGGGACCCAGCTGGAACTTTCTGGGCACCCGCCCTGCCTTGCACGTGGGGGCTGGGGGTGCTGCGCCTCCATCTCTCACGCTGTGGGTGGTGGGGGCCAGGTGGAGGCCCCCCCCCCGGCCTCACCTGGCTGAGTGGTGACTCTGCCTCCTGACACTGCCACCTGAAGGGCCAGGGTGGCGCTGGCCTGTGGGTGACCAGCAGCAAGTGCCTCTCCAGTGGTCTTTGAGAGTAGGCTGCTTATGGAACTATTTGGTAACAACTGAGCCAATTTCCCACGTAAGTTCTATTTGGGATGGAGCCTCTTTGAGACCATGGATGGGAGGAGGGGCTGGCTCTGGGGGAGGGTCCTCTCTGGCCTGGGCAAGTGGCAGCGGCTCTGGGGCGCAGATTCCGGGTTCTCCTCCACCTCAGGTCAGTGGCTCTGGCCTGTGGCGAGAGCCGGCTCCCGCAGAGGCCCAGCTGCGAGGCGAGCGGGTGCCCGTGCGGGGCCGTGCGGGGCCCAGGAGGCGGGGCCATTTGCTCACTAAAGGAGACCAGACCGCTGCCAGGGACCCAGCCAGGCACGGGGGCCTGCCCACCGCGGCTGCGGCTGCTCTCCCAGAGGTGCCCGCCTCTCCTCCCGGCCAGACGTCTGTGGGATCCCTAAGGCAAGACGCCGAGTGACAGGAGGGCACGTGTGACAACCGGGCAGGGCGAGAGAGACGCCCGGCTGCTCTCCCTGGCTTGCTACATCCAGGGAACACCTGGCCACTCATGCATCTGCAAGTCCCTGGGGCGTCCCCATCGGAGCCAGCCGGGCTGGGGTTGGTCCCGAGGACGGAGCACTGGGGGTCCTCACGAGGCCAGGGAGCTTGGGACTAGCACCACCCTACCACCTGCCTGCCTTCTCCAGCGGCAGGGGCTGAGCGTGGGGGCACAGACCCACACTGAGACAGCGCCTGGGCTTCCCCCTGGACAGGGCTCTGCCCAGGGCCTCGCCCAGGCTGTCGAAGGACTCAGAGGGGCTGGGCCGTGATGGCTCTTTGCCTGCATGATGGCAGCCTCAGGGTGACGTTCCTGCCGCAGGACCTGCTGCTGCGCCTCTGAGGCTAAAGCACGGAGTCCTTCTCTGTCCCAGAATGTTCCTTGATCCGGTTTGTCTGACAGGTGCGTGCTTCAGGTTGCTCTGTTGCCTAGGAGAACCTTCCGGAAAGTCCAGCTGTGAGACTGGCTGGGTGCTCAGGGACTTCTAATGTCACCCCCAACTTTCTCCTCTGCCATTCTGAGGTGGGAAATCTCAGAAAGGTCCTCAGGTCTGCCCCTTGTGCGTGCGCATGTGTGTGAGAGTGTGAGTTTGTGTGAGTGTGTGAGAGTGTGTGAGTGTGTGTGTGAGATTGTGTGAGTAGGTGTGTGTGTGTGAGAGTTGTGTGTGAGTGAGAGTGTGTGTGAGAGTTGTGTGTGTGTGTGAGTGTCTGTGTGTGTGTGTGAGTGTGGGTGTGTGTGAGTGTGTGTGTGAGTCTGTGTGTGTGAGTCTGTGTGTGTATGTGAGTGTGTGTGTTAGTGTGTGTGTGTGCAGGTGTGGGGTGGGGGTAGAGGTGCAGATGCTGCATCCCAGAGACCAGAGCAGAGGCAGCCGAGGGAGGGGAGACCCGGCGGCTGGGAGAGTCGGGAGGCAGACGGGGAGCAGGTGGTGTCTGGTGACAGGATCTGTGAGATCCTGGGGAGTGCATGGACACCCCGGGCACAAGGAGAATGCTGGAACCCGTTGTTACCAAACCTCCAAAGGCGGGTGGCCCCGGCCTACGTCTGGCTGGCCTGGGAGCCCCAGCACCTGCAGCGCCCAGGGCTGGTGGCCCCACATGTCCGGCTGCAGGGACAGAAACCCACACGGCCTGCAGGTCACGCCCCGGTGGTGGTGCGGAGGATGGGCTGCCAGATGGAACAGACCAGAACTCAAGAGCTGCCTCCGCCTACTGGAGGACAGGACCGGTGGCAGACAGGCTGGCCACGGGCCGTCACCTGGAGAGAGCAGGCTGTGCCCTGCTCTGAGCTGCCCACGGTGTACGGGCGGGGCCCGGCCCAGAGCCACTCCCCTGCTGTGAAGCAGTGGTTTGCCGTGAGCTGCTCCATTTTAAGTTCGGTGCCAAGGGGGCACGACTCCGCACCTTGTTTGTACAAGTAAACAGCCGCCATCTGCCTGGCACCACCACAAGGCACAAACTGAAAAATAGTTTATTCATGCCAATTTATCAAATGGAATCAGGAGCACCCGGACACAGGCACGTCCCAGGTCCTGCCAGGGACCCCAGGCACAGGAGCTTAACCTCCCTGGACACAAGCCCCCACCTGAGACCCATAGAAGGAGGACCCCCAGGACTGCACACACGGCACCCTGGCCCTGTCACCTGGTCACTCCTCATGGGCCCTGCCCAGGAAAGCCACCACCATGACACCATGACCAACCTCTGGTTCTGTCCCTCTGGGCTTCAGTGCAGTGCAGTTTCTCCCGTTGTGACGACTCTGAGGCCAACGCTAGGAAGCTGCCTCTGTCCAGACCCTTTGCCTGACTACTCTGGGGACTGGGTAGCTAAGCCCTGTGTGCCACCCGCAGGGACTCTTGGTTTCTATTTGCTCTCAGTCTCTGCTCTTAGCACAGCATTCTGTAGCCCCGCAGCAGCCTTAACACCTTCTTAGTCTTCTGTGACCTATTTATATCCCGGGAATGATGTGTGACTTGAGTGCTACAGATACTAGAAATTAAGATTCAGTGGAGGGGCTGTGGTTGTGGCTGAGCAGTAGAGTGCTTGCCTAGCATGTGTGCGGCCCTGGGGTCCATCCTCAGCGCCAAGTAAAAATAAATAAATAAAATAAAGGTATTGGGTCCAACTACAACTAAAAAAGAAATCTTTTTTTTTTTTTTTTTTTTTTTTAAAAGAGATTGCAATGGGATAAAAACCTTGTGTTACCCAGCTCATGATGATCAGGTGACCCATGGGTCCTGGGTGAATCACCACTGCTGAGAGTGGTGCGGCCTGTGAGCTCACTGTGATTCAATAAACTCTGGCATTGGGAGAGTCGCAGATGTGGTCTACGTTAGTGGCACAGCTCGCTCATGACATCACCTGTGTGGGGACAGCTGCTGCTGGAGAGCCTGACATTGCTTTTTAAAAAGGGACAGTATCTCGCTCGTTCTAAAACCCCAAACCAAACCCATCCCAAAGCGTCCACTGGAAATGTGCTCTTGACCACCAGCTCTTCTTTCAGCAAACCTGGGTCAGGGAGTTGCCACTTTCCACGCCCATGGCCAACCAGGGCAGCCCGAAGAGGGAGAGCTGTCCACAGAGCTGTCAGGGCCGAGGGTCTGGACAGACGGCAGCTTCAGAGGGTCCGCTTGAGGTGTCAGCTTGGAGTGGGCTGTGCATTGCCAATGTCCCGGACACTGGGCTCTCTGCCCAAGGCTTTACCCCTCTCCCACCCCCAAGGAGCTCTGTCTTCCTGGAGATGGTCACAACAACTCTGCTCGCTAACCTTGTTCCACCTTTAATCATGCTGCACGTGACCCGCGTGGGGTGCAGGCTCCAGGGTGTAGACTGGGCACGGCCAGCCTTTAATGCCAGCAGACGAGCTTAACGAGGCTCCGTTTGGAACAAGGTGCCTCTGAGGGACGCGGCCTCTGTGGGACGCGGCTGCTACGGCTAGACGGTGCACCTCGCGGCGGCTGCAGGGTCCCATCATTCTGCAACTCACAGCAAATGGCCAGGGCCTCTCCCGGTGGGTGGGAACAGGATGCTGTGGATGGGAGGTGTCTGGAGGCCTCTGGGGGCACCGTGGGTTGGACCGTGCTCCTGCTGCTAGTCGGGCAGAAAGAGCCCTGGATTTGCCGTCAGGAGAGCGCACAGCAGCTTCCTGGTCCCCGTTTTCCAGAAGCTGCCTTGGGTCTGCGCTCTGTCCTGTTTCCTCAGCGTCAGGCGCTCTTGTGAGTTCCCTGAGCTGGGCACTTTTTACGTGCCTGCCCTTTCCATGCAGTGACACGCACAGGCCTGTGCAGGAGCCCTGTTTGGGAGATGGCTTAAATTGCGGTTGACTATGGGCCATGGAGATTTGGGCTCCACCATGGTGCCGGGTGTGCCACCAGCTTGCTCCTTCGCCACCTCGCTCACTCCCAGGCCCTCAGTGCCTGCTCGGGGGTAGCCAGTGCTGGCACAGAGCCCGGGGCTGAGCAGAGGAGTCTGGCCAGTGGGCAAGGGAGGCGAGCCAGAGAGGCCGGCACCTGCTTCTTGCTGAGCTCCCCTGGGCTCTGGGACCTGGACGAGAGCCCAGCTTGATCTTCGAGAGCACTTTGCCTGACTCCCCTCCCTGCCCCGCTCTCCTGCCTTCTCTCCCTCCTCCCCCTCCTCCCCCTACCCTTTCCCTGATGATTTTTGAGTCCCTCTTATGTGCTGGCTGCTTTTCTAGGCACTGGAGATCCAGTAACAGACAAAAAAGACCAAGTCTGCTGGGCGTGGTGGCGCACACCTGTAATCCCAGCAGCTCGGGAGGCTGAGGCAGGAGGATTGCGAGTTCAAAGCCAGCCTCAGCAAAGATGAGGCGCTAAGCAACTCAGTGAGACCCTGTCTCTAAATACAATACAAAATAGGGCTGGGGGTGTGGCTCAGGGGTCGAGTGGCCCTGAGTTCAATCTCTAGTACTCCACCTCAACCCCCCAATAAAAACTAAGTCCCCACCATGTCTGCTCCCAAGAGGGGCCCAGGAGCCACCTGAAGCCAGTCCCTGGAGTCCCCCAGGGAATGGTCACACACTGAGCACTGCAGAGCTGGGGCACCCTGATCTCCCGCCTCCTCTTGGCCCTCTGTCCATCACCACTGCTTTGTCACCCCCTGCCTGGGGGGTTCCATCTCTGCTGCGGGACTGGACAAGACCGAGTCCCTGGACAGGAGCCGCGGAGCCCAGGTGTTCATGGCTGGTGTCTGCAGGGCGTGGAGGGGGGCAGCTAAGGGAGAGCAAGGCTTTCCGTCTCGGGATGCTTCTGAGCTGAGACGGGCGCATCATGGAAGTACTGACACCCTCTCTCGAGACGCGGTTGTGTACCCCAGTTAGCAGAGAGGCCCGGGGCATGCTGGGTGTGTGAGGCGCCTGCATCCGGCACTGGAGTCCAGGAACCTGCATTCTAACCCCCACCCCCACCCTGTACCGGCAGTTCTGTCTGATGCAGGTCCCGGCACAGCCCGGCAAGCCGAGGAGTCGGCCTGGACGGAATCCAAGCCTGCCACTTATTCCTGACTGTGACAATGGGAGCAAAGCCCCAAAGACTCTGGGATGTTGCCCACCTGTGAGACGGCATCTCCACGGGCTCAGAGGGCAGGTGCACCCCGAGGCCTGGACTCCTATCCATTGAGAGTGTGGTGTGGGGTGCTGTGTCCCCCGCCAACAACCTTCTGAACCGTAGAGACCGACTGCCTCTACCTTCTCTGAAGACAAATGCCACCTGAGACTCGTGGGGATCACCACAGAGGGACAAGTGGCTCCCAACCTGCCTCTTGCTGAAAGCCTGTGTGTCCCCCCCACCTGCTCCCAGCAGCTGCAACGGCCCAACCCTGCCTCAAGGCCAGGGGGTTTGAGCAGGAGGATGGCGCAGAAGAAATACAGCAGCCCGGGAGACAGCTAAGCACCCGACCCCCAAGGCCAGAATGTTTGCACAAGGAAACAAACAAACAAACATCTTTTAAAACCGTGCTCCTGGCCAATAAAAAATTGCCAGACTGTAGCCCATCCCTAGAAAATCCATAAAAGCTTACATCTTCCTTTGGAAAGCCGCCTGGGTCCCTCGGCGCCGGCTCTCTTCTGCCCAGGCCCCGGCTGAGGCCTCGCCTCCCTTTCCTGGACACTGGAGCCTCCTGGGGTGGAGGCGGAGGTCGGGGACGCTTCCCGCTCTCGGGCTGCGCGAGCTCTGAGGTCACCCTGGTTTTCCTTTGCCTCCCAAACCCCACAGCTGTGAGGCGGGGTGGCCTGGTGCATGCTGGGTATGTAGGGGGCCTGCGTCCAGGCAGAGGTCTGGCTCTAGGGGGTGGGCTGTGAGCCACCCTCCTGTGCCTTGCCCTGCGGGGAGACTGGGAGGCAGACAAACCGCTTCTGCCCTGCAGGGGGCGGTCTCTGTTCTCCCAGGCTTCGGCTAGTCAGAGGTCCTTGCAAAGCCATCTGGAACACAGCCGGTGCCCGTCCAGGGGTGCAGACCACCAAGGGCCCATGGAGAACTGTGTCCTGGAGTGAGGACGAGGCCCTGTTGGGCTTGTGCCCTCATCTTGCAAGGGGACGTGGGGCCTGCTCATGTGGCGTGTGGCATGGGTCCTCTGGTCGGCCCTCTGAGTCCCTGCCCTGCCCACCTGCCCATCCAGGTGGGGGCGGAGAAGCTGGAGGAGGAGCAGGGCTTTGAAGACACTAGAGACCCTCCCACTGGCCTGGGGTGGGCAGCTCTTTCCAGCCGTGGCCTGCCAGGACACCTGCACCTGGGGATGTCCCACAGCCTCTGGAGTTGTCCCTGGCTCACACAGCCTGCTGCGGGGCGGGGTGACGGGGCCTGGGGATGGGCTCCGGGCTGCCCCCAGAGCCGCAGCGGGGAGAGGGTGGCTCTCAGAAGTGTCTTTTCTGTTACTTTATTTTCAGGTCTCAGGTAGAGTGATCTAAATTCCTAGCTGTTAATGAAGGATTATAGACGTGTTAGAAAAGCCACAAAACCTCTCCTCTTTGCACTCGGATTGTTAATTAAATTCCCAAGTTCCATTTTCAGGTTTTAATTAATAGCACCGGGTACTTAATTGGCAGGTTGGCCTTGCGTGCGGTGCTCTCCCCACCCCCGCTGAGGCCTCCTTGTCAGGGCTGATGGGCTCCTCTGGCCTCCCCGGGAGGGCGGCCACTGGGCAGGCTGGCAGGGGTGGCCACGGGGACATTTCCTCAGCAGGGTTGGTGTGTCCCAGCGTCAGCGGGCCCTGGTCCCGGGGGGGCGGGGTCTGCAGCGGGTGACGTGAGTGGCCCTGATTCCTCATTTGCAGGTCAGGACCTGCTGCCATCCGGGCCGGTGCCTCCTGGTCGAGGGGCGTGGACAGCGGTTTCCGCTGGGCAGGGAGGCTTCCATCAGACGGCGAGGTGCGTGCTCTCGCTGAGACCGCTAGGAAACAAACTCCTCATCCTTTCTTCCCCACCTCGCAACCCTGAGCACACGCAGTTGGGCTCCTACAGGTGACATCCATGCAATGCCACAGGCACGCAAAACAGCAAGGTCCAGCAAAGTGAAAAGGGAGGAGCTTTCCTGGGCGTGTCCTGTAAGATGGAGACTCAGGACCCTACAGTCCCTGCAGCTGCTGGTGACACACCCGGGGAACGCTCAGCCCCACCCAGGCTTGAGGAAGATGGCCAGGAGGGGACAGAGTCCTGGCTCCAGAGGGCCATGGTTCCTGTTGAGGAGGAGGCCCAGCAGGTCTGTGGCCAGGTGGGAAGAAGCCAACACCGGGCCCAGGGGCCTCGTCCATGTGGGTGTCCCCTGGGGGCCAGCAAGCCCTGTAGTCACCTGGCATGGAGAAATTGCTAGTGAGTATTGTTGAAGGGCGTGGCCATGACCTCTGCTTTCTGTTGAAATGAAACTGACTCTTCCTCTCACCAGCCCTGTGTGTCCCAGCTGGGGGCTCCGCCCACCCCCACTGTGACATTTAGCAATGCCTGGGGAGTGGGGGTGGGGTGAGGCGAGGGCCACAGCTAAACACCCTGCAAAGCACAGGCTGCCCACCGCTACCCATCCCCCAGTCCCTCGCAACACGGGTGTGCCGGTGTCAAGGTGGAGAGGTCTACGCCGTGTCACCGTCACCGGGGGCAAGGCAGGGCTGGCCACCTGCCCTAGCTCTCACGGTTTCTCCACCTGCAGCTTTGTCCTGGTGAAACAGAGGCTGGGAGAGGCCACTGCCCCCTGGGACGGCTGTGCTCTTGCAGAGGTGCTCAGTGACCACGGCTCACGCTCCGCGGCTCAGGCTGCCTCTGCTGACCTGGGAGACGCTGGGGGGTGGCGAGGCTGTGAGCTGGGCTGGCGTGGGGCTGACGCGGCCAGCAACCGTCTGGGGGAAGGGGATGGCTGAGGTCGGGACGGGAAAATGTCTCTGTCTCGCCAGCCCCCGCGAGTCCAGTGCTCTCTCCTCGCCTGCGCTCCCTGCAGGAGAGTGATTTTTCCAGCGGAGCGTCACAAGGAGCCACCTAGGAAAGAGTACTCACCTTGCCGAGGTCACAGGAGAGCAGGCGTCAGCCAGCCTCGTCCCCGCCCCTAACGGCAGGGAGCGGACCAGGTGCAGGCGTGTGGTGGCCTTTGGGTCTTCTTGGCTGTGAAAGCACCAGGGAGGAGTGTGCCATTTGGAGCTGGGCTGGCCCGAGGCAGGGTCCCACTCTCCCAGGGCATGGACGTCACAGCAAAGCCCCAGCAAGGGGGAGGCCTGCGGAGGTCAAAGGGGAGCATGTAGCTGGAGACCGGGGCTCAGGGTTTGAGGGACCCAGCGACCCCACTGCCCCGTGTGGAAAGGAGACCCCTGCCTTCCCAAGTCACCGCAGCACGGCTCACGGTGGCCAGGATGCGGGGTCAGTCGACCTGAGTGCCCATCCACGGAGGTAGGCATACACCCTGGGACATGGTTTGGTCTTTAAGAGGAGGAAAGTCCTGTCATCACACCGAGCGGACTACGCCGGGCACAGAGACGCAAAGGCTGCGTGACCTCACCTCTGTGCGGACCTGAAACCCTTGGTCTCAGAGAAGCAGAGTGGGGCTGCCGGGGGCAGAGGTGGTCACAGGAGCTGCGGCTCGGCTGGACGGGAGGAGGAGCTGGCGAGATCTATTGTAGGACATGGCGACGATAATGAATAGCAGTGCATTATCTCCTTGGAAATATGCTAAGAGAGTAGATCTTAAGTGTTTTCACCACAAAATGACAACCATGCGAGATAATGCATATGTTAATTAGCTCAATTTAGCCTTCCTCCAGTGCATGTGTATTTGTTATGGTTTAGAGGTTCCGTGTCTCCCGAGAGCTCAGGTGTGAGAAAATTCCAGAACGTTCAGAGTGAAAACATTGCGTTAGGAGAGCCTTACCCTACGCAGGGCATTACTCCACTCCAGTGGGTCCCTGAGGTCACCAGGCTGGTGGGGCATGGCTACAGGAGGTGGGTCGCTGGGGGCGTGCCTCCGGGGGTCATATTCTGCCCCTGGGGTGAGCTGAGCTCTGTCTCCCGATTGCTGTGACCTGAGCGGCTTCCCTCCGCCACGCCCTTCCTCCATGCTGTTCGGCCTCACCTTGGGCCTGGAGCGCTGGAATCTGCCTTCTGGGGACTCAACTCCAAAACTGCGAGCAAAAAAAAAAAAAAAAAAAAGATTTTTTTCTCCTCTAATTGTTCTTGTCAGGTATTTTGGTCACAGTGACCAAAAGCTAACTAAATCCACATTTCTAGACAATGTGTTATACACAATAAGTATACACATTTGTTTTTTGGCTGTTGTTAAAACACCAGTAGCAACAGCAGAACACCAGCTCAGGGGGGGTGGTCCAGGGTGTGCTCTGGCCTGCTGTCCGCCGGGCGGGCAGGGTGTCGTCCTCAGCAGGGGACTAGTGAAGAGGGTGGCAAATGAAAGACAGAATCCGTCTCACTCTCAGGGCCGTGTGTGCCTGCCTGGCTCCTCCTACCCTGGTCCCCACCTCGGTCCAAGCAGGCTGGGGTAGCCCAGCCAGCCCCTCCCCGGTGCACTCCTGCAGCCCAGCACCACTGGGCCCAGAGTCGCGTGCACCTCGGGAAGGCCGTCCAATCTGTCAGAACAGATCTCCACACAGATTCCCACGAGGCACCTATAAAACGCGACAGACACGAGTTTATCGCTAGTCCCTGCATCCAAGGGCTCCGCTCTTTCCTGTCTGCCATGCTCTCGAGGTGGCAAGAGGGTTGCTGCTGCTCCAGCCTCCTTTCCTTCAGGTGTCCCTCCTAGCAGACCTTGTGAAACTCCCATGGCATCTATGGGCACATGTTGCTGCCTGAAGCGATGGCCGCTTGGAGCAACGAAGCCGCGGGAAGAAGTTCAGAGGCAAACTGGAAACAAACAGCTTTTTATTTTGATAACTTTTCTCTCTGGCTCTAACAACGACTAACACGCACCACACACACCACCAAAATGGCGCTGACCCCGATCAGCGATCTCGGCCAAGTCACTCTAGACCCCGGGCCAAGTCCCGCGAGATCCCGGGCCAAGTCCCATGAGACTACGGAAGGCGGCAATGCCCAAATCCTTATGGCCCATAGTCAACCGCAATTTAAGCCATCTCCCCAAACAGGGCTCCTGCAGGCACAGCTTGGTTCACAGGCCCATCCCTGAACTAAATGCGGGGGCCGGAGAAGGCGGTGTTCTGACTGGTCAGGCCTGAGCGCCCCATCTGCGCGTGGGACTAAGACGGGGGTGAACACTGCTCAAGCTGAAGGGTGGTAGGACGGCTCCTGGAAGAAATAGAAGGACACTATCCAAAGGGACTGGGGTGTCACGTCCATAGCCTAGTCACGTCAGGGCAGGGCGGTAAGTGCTGGGAATCCAAAGAAAGGCCAGAGACAGTGCTGCAGACAGAGGCTTTACTGGGACGCTCACAGAGGTCAGGACTGCCCCAGGAGAGCTCAGAGGGCACCTCCGAGAGCCCGCGCCTCCTCTCTCTCTAGTGTCCCGTCCGGGGTGGGTGGCTGGACCAGTGAAGGGCGCTCTGCACAGTGCCCTCAGCTCTGCGTCCACTTCTGCTCAGAGAGGAGTTCTCTGTGTCAGGCCACAGAATCAGGGACGTCATCAGGGTCAGCTCGGTCAGCTTGTCCCACCAGCGCCCCCAGCAGCAACTGTCTTGTGTGCATGCAAGAAAGTAGCTTTCTACAGATGACAGTGACTCGCCCTGGTCCCAGTGTGCACGAGAGAGAGCCAGTGTCCTTCTAGGTGACGTGTGTCTGGGCTGGGGATGCGGCCGAGGGCAGAGCACTCGCCTTGCATGTGCCGGGATTCAGTCCCCAGAGCCACACGCATGGGGACAGTTCGACCCTTGTTCTCATTGTTCCCCTGACTTGGCTAGGGCTTAGGGACAGGAAGGGGCTCCCAGGGATGCTGTGTTTTCTTGTTCTCCTTTTCTTTAGGGAATATGGTGGTAAATATTCAGGAAAGCCACAGACCAAGAAAGGCCAAAGCCTGTGCTGGACCCTGCTCTGAGCCTCCGCTGCCTCTAAACCTCCATCATCTTTGTCCATCCATCCCCCCTCCTCCCCCAATTTCCCGACCTGATCCCTGGTTAAAATTAAAATTTAAACAAGAGTTCAGTCCAATCAGATAGCATTGACCATAGCTAATTCAGATCTAGAAGTGAAATTTCAAAGTGGCATTTAATTTAGACTTAATTGCCATGATTTCCAGTGGTCGTGCAGGTATTAATTGTTTAAAGACACTTAATGAAGCTTAATCAGTCCATCAAAACAAACCGCAGGCGGGGACAATTAGCCCCCGCCTCCCCGTCCCCCAGGAACTCTGGGCGCCTGCAAATGCGCGGCTGACGCAGATGGAGGCCAGGTTTGGGGGAGGCTCCCAGGTTGGTCCTTCCCTCCAGAACCCACCTGTGCTGACTTTCCACGGACCCCGCCTCTACCCATCTGTGGACCCAGGCGCTAGAGGGGCCTTTCCACACTTTCATCTCACCTTGGCCTCTGGCCCCCTGACCCCTGCCTCCTCTTCCCCCAGCTGTGGAAGGCTTTGGGGCTCCCCAGGAGAGGCTGTGGCTGTCACATCCTCTGTGGAGGGCAAGCTTGGAGCTGGGCGGGGTCGGGGGGGCCGCCGTGGCCTGGCCTTGTGGGCTTGCGGGCCTTTGGATTCTGGCACGCCCTTCAGTGTTGTATGAGTGAGAAGTCCCCAGGCCCCTGCCCAGGGTTGTGTCGCCACAGAGTTGGGATCGTGGGCGCTGGGACCCAACAGACTGTGTCTCTGAGGAGCTAGGTGACACTGGGCAAGGAGTCACCCCTCTGAATGGGGGGTCACATAGCACGTGCAGAACTGGCGCCTGCAGGGCCCTGGGAGGCGCCTGTGGGCTCCGGCAGGTGGAGCTCCGCACAGCGCTGGCCCCGCGCCCACAGCCCTTGCTGGCTATTCTTGTTGTTATTATTAGATCTGCGACATTCATTATTTCAGTCCTAACGATGGGCGGGCACCTTGCCAGTTTTGTGGGTGTAAAAAGACAAGCGCGGGCTTTGCCTGTGGAGACCCGTGGACGGACTGTGCTGGTTCAGGGCAGTGCCAGCCTCTGTGTGCCTCTTGCCGCCCACGGGGTGAAGGGCCTGTCCTTCTCTGACACCCCTGTGTGCCAGGCCTGGGGACGGGGCGTGCCCTGGTGCTCCGGGGGCTTCCTGGGGGAGGTGCTGGTGAAGGTCTGTCCTGCCACGGGCAGCTGCTTGACCCTCTGCTTGTGGGGGACAGTGGCCTTAGCCCGTCCCCGAGTCGCAGGCTGAGCCTTCTTGAGCTGGGCTTGTATGAGATCATCAGGGTCAGGATGGTGGCTGTCACCGGGAGCACCTGTGATGTGGTGTCCTGGGGAGCAGGGGTGGCCTGTGCACCCATAGAGTTGTGGGACCTGCATCCCCGGGGGCTTCGGGGGCAGGGGATGTCTGACCCACGGGAAGGGAGAGAGGCTTGTGGGGTCTGCGGACGCACATCCAGGGGCTCCTCCTGGGACCCTGCCTCCCGCGGCTCTGACCCCAGGCCAGGCAGTGAACTTGAGGCTGTCTGTGGCCGTTGCTGGGGTGACAGTGCCATTGCTCTTTGTGGGCTGCTGAGGGAGACAGACCCTGGGCCACGACTCTGCCAGTCCGGGCACGTTTCTTGACCTTCCTGCAGCGAGACAGACTCTCTCCGGGGGGGGGGGGGGGGGCGTGCACCTGTTTCTTAGAGTCCTTTTGAGAAATCCAAAATCAGTGCTGCCACCAGGGACGCCGGGGACCCTCAGGAGCTGATGCCCCCTGGGGCCCACCTCCTGTGGACACTGTCCCCAAGCCCTAGAGTGGCCCCCATCATTCCCTCAGTCTCCAGGGGCCTCCAGGGAGGGGCTTGGCCTCCCGCCCACCAGCCAAGAGGGGTCCAAAGCCCCCGCAGAGGAGCCGTGGTCCAGGCTCGTCCCTGCCCCTCTCGGATCAGAACTGCCCTGAGGTCCTCCAGCCGTCCCGGGGGCCTGAGCCCGTCCCTTCTCCAGTCCCAGGGACGCAAGCACGTCTCTCAGTGGCTGGTGGAGGTTGGCAGTGACTGTCCCTCCCGCTCCCCCCGGGGTGGGGGGTGAGCCGCCCAGCTGTGCCTGGCGTCCCTGGGGCGGGTCCCCCAAGGCTGCTGTGCTTGTGCTGAGCCTGAGTCGGTCTGTTTTGTCCCTGCTGGCCACAGCAGCCACTGTCCGAGAGCCGTGGCAGCCCCCGGAGGAAGGGTCCGCGGTGCGGAAGGGCTGTGTGGGCGGCAGCCGGCCGAGCAGCGTGGGGACAGCCTCTGTCTCCGGGCCCGTCTGCACCGCTTGCTTCCCCAGCCAGGCCCGAGGCTCCTGCAACCCGCCCTCTGGATCCGTCCGCAGCTTCCCTGCCTTCCACTCGAGCCTGGCTGGCTCCTGGGAGCTATTGGTCAGTCTCCTGGTGGCAGGGAGCAGATGCGGAGTCCGTATTAACTATCGCAAAATTATTTCTTGGCCAAGGAGGCTGGGGACAGAGTGTGCCGCCAGGGCCGTTCTGGCTGCTTAATTGGGTCATTTAAAACACAGGGTTTCCGAGGCTGGCAGCTCAGACCCCTCTGGGAGCCAGGGCGGCTTAGGAGACAGACGCGTGTTCACACGGTGACGGAGGGTGCTCCTGGGAGCCCTGCGTGGGGACGAGGGCGCAGGACACGGTCCCAGTCCTGCAGCCTTGTCACCATGGCAACCGCGGAGCGCACTGCCTCCTGTCAGGGCCCCCTCACAGACAGGCGGGGGGGAGGGTGCCTCGGGCCTGCTCCCTCCTGGCGTCTGGGCTCTGCCCACCTCTGTGCCTTCTGCGACGTGTCTTTGAAAACAGGGCCCATTGCAGGGACTGCCTGGCTTCACTGTGGGGACTGTCAATTTGTGTGAGCCCACGCTGGATCTGAGCAGGGACGTGCCAGCCGGGAGCATGTGCCCCCTGGGAGGGAGGGTGGCCTGTGGAGTCTCTTGCCCTGAAAGAGGAAGGGCCGGGTCTCCCGGGGGGACACACCTTTGGCAGCTGTGGCCCTGTGCCCAG
The DNA here is from genome assembly GCA_025594165.1 of Tamias sibiricus. Taxonomy (NCBI): domain Eukaryota; kingdom Metazoa; phylum Chordata; class Mammalia; order Rodentia; family Sciuridae; genus Tamias; species Tamias sibiricus. The sequence continues at coordinate 4,098,740 of CM046658.1, read as the reverse complement.
GGGTTTCCAGGTGTGGCTCTGACCGTGGGTCCTGGGAATCATGGTCGCTGCAGGAGGTGAGAGGGCCCAGAGAGAGGGGTGTGGGATCAGAGTCCTCCCCAGGCTGGCCAGGACCAGGCTCTGGGGACCTGACCTGTTGAGGTTGGCTACGGCCACGTGTGACTCTGAGCAACGTCTGTCAGAACAAGAGAGACTTAAATGAACCCCGAGGCCCTGGCTACGTGTCCTAGAGTCGGACACAGCCCGCGGCCTCCTTGGGATTCTGGTACTGTGTGCTGCTGCCCTGGGCACTGCTGCCCCTGGCACAGCTGCCCCTGGTGCTGCGTGAAAGCCTGAAAGCCTCTGTGGAGGTCAGCAGCGCCCAGGACCGCCCTGGGCTGATGATTCACACGCACGCCGTCCAACCCAGGCCCCCACTAGCCTCCCTCACGAGGCTCTCCCACCACCCTGGCCACTGCCGGTCAGCTAGGGACGCTGCTCGCCCCAGAGCCTGTGGAGATTAGTCTCAAGGGTTGACCTCGTGTTTGGAGGGACAGTTGCTGTGACCAACATCCTCCTTGCCAGAGAGGTCCCCTGGGGAAGGTTGCCCCAGTGGCCACCTCTGTGGGTTCCCTATCCACCAGGTGCTGCCAGTCCTGCTCAGCCCAAGTCCTGACCCTTCCACTCAGCAGCTGGGTGACCTTGGGCCAGCAGACCCAGAGTCACTGACGAATGCACGAGACACACTGCTACGGGCTGACAAGCAACAAAGCCCAAAGCCGTTCAGATCCTCGTCCCAGAGCCTGGGACGTTTCCATTATCTGGCAAAAGGGAATTTGCAGATGTGACCTTGGGAAAGGAGATTATGCTGAATGATTCGACGGGACAAAGATCTTCACAGGAGGGTCAGAGGATAGTGGACAGAGGAGGAAGCACCCGCAGTGACCCCGAGGCAGAGATGGAGCCACACCCACAGGCCAGGCGTAGGGGCAGCTCCCGGCTGGAGTGGAAGGAACAGCTCCCCCTGGAGCCTCCGCAGGAGCCAGCCCTGCCCACGGCTGTGGCTCCAAGAACCCACCTAGACTACCACCCTCTGGAAGCCCGAGAGAGGAATTACTCCCAGCAGAGGACATTAACGTAGGCTGGTCATTGCTATTCTGGCCACAGGTGGTGAGTGTGAGCTTCCGGGGACTGACAGCTCTGGCGAGGGTCCTGGTCTGTGTGACCTTGGCGATGTTACCCGAACGCTTCACGCCTCAGTTTCCCCATGTGTGCCAGGATGTGAGTACTGTCCATTTCCCGCCATGCTAGTGTCCTGCCTGTCACTGGAGAGCTCACTGGACGCTTTCATTTAGAATGCTTAGTGCTGACATTGTGTTGTCCACATTCAGATGGAGAAGGCGATCCAGGGCCCAGTTGTTCCCTGTTCAGGACCCAGGTCACCGTGGAGGGAGACCTGGGCTGCTGTTTGGTACGTTGGAGGGAGGACGGAGGGCTTGCTCTAGCTCCTGCTCCTCAAGGGACAGATGAGGATTCCAAGGCCAGAGACGTAGTTCCAGGATGGCCCAGTAGGGGGGAGTCTGTCGGCCCCAGGGCGGCCAGGTCCCAGGGTGGCATCGGTCCACATGTGGCTAACTACAGGTGCTCACTGTGAGTGTGACTGAAGGGGGACAAGCCCTCTGTAGGCAGTGGTGGCATCTGTGACTTGGCTCCTGCAGCTCTGCTCTCCCCTCCCATCTCACAGCCCCTCCCCCCTGGCCAGCTGCCTTCTCATCCGAGACAGATGATAAGTCTGTCCCTCCAAGTACTGTGGCCTTCCCGTGTCACTGGGCCATGACTGTGCTGCTGTTGGAGGGATCGGTGTGGATGGTGGCCAAGCCAGCGGCAGGGACATGAGCTGAGAAGGCCCCTGCAGAGACTCCCCACCCAGGAACGCTGTAGTTCACCTCAGAAAGTCTCGGTTGCATGGATCTGGGTCCTTGCTCCGGAGGCCTCAAGTACCATTTCCAGTTGTTTAAAAGGCAGCTGTAAAACATCACTGCCGACAGCCGCGCGGCAAGAGCGTGCCCAGGCGCATCCAGGGAGGAGCTTAGCAAGAGGCTGTTGCAAGAAGCGCATGCTCAGAAATCTCAACTCTCCGCCACAGGTGCTGCTAGCGCAGGCTCTGCATGCCCTTGGAGACTGGATGGGCACCGTGGCGTCAAGGACTCCCGGAGGCCTTGGCAGAGGAAAAGCCCACTGTGTGTAGTGTCCAAGTGCCTGGAGGCGCACTGTCCTTTCGGTCTGCCCCACTTGGCTCCTTGGAGACCAGGCCATTGTCTCTCCCATGCAGTTGGAGAAGCTGGGACACGAGGACCCGCGACTCAGACAAAGCCACAGGGACATGCTTGGATTCCTTCCAGCTCTCCTGAGCCTTCACCCCTCTTTGGCTCCATTCTGATTTCTGAAGAGCAAGATATGGATGGGGACCCAGGTGGCCCCTCCTCTGGTCATGGGGGTAGGACAAGCCAGATGTGGAGGAGATAGAGGCTCAGACAGAACCAGGACCCTGTGCTGGCCTTCTGCACGCAGACCCATGATCAAGTGACTGATTCCGAGCCCACATCGTCCCTGCAGAGGGCGATGAAGACGTCCCACAGGGAAGGCGAGGGTGGCACGCAGATGAGGATTCCGGAAGCAGCCTCTTACCTGTGTGTGAGACTGCCTTTTCTCGGACCCCCGGCCCCGACGGCTCACTTGCCAAGTTCTTCGAGCACCTGGTACGCAGCAGGTGCTGCTCTGAGGGCTGGGCCGCAGCCGTCCGCAGGACCAAGGCCTGCCCTCCTGAGCTCACCCTTCCGCGCAGCCTGCTTCAGAGAGAAGGAGCAGCATGGGACCCTCGGCGGCAATGGCTTGGGGTGTAGGTGGGGGAGCAGGGACACGAGAATTACGGACCTCTGCACTCCTGGACGGGAACTCAGCCTGTCCCTGGATCCAAACGTGAGCAGCAGGAGGGGTAGGTAGCAGGCTGGAGACATTGGGGACAGCTCTGGTTTTAACCTGCCCTTCATCAGTGTCCTACACAGACCACATGGCAGCCGTGTGGTCCCCTTGCCCCCAGGGGTCCCCACATCAGAGGTACCCAGGGGCTGCCTTGTGCCTGGCTTGCCTGGGCCAGGCCTCATGTGTGCCCGTCTGAACCCCTGCTGGCCCATCAGCCCTACCTACTGCATGACCTTGACCTCGGTTTCCCTGTCCGTGAGTAAGGGGGCTGCCCTGGATGACCCCAGGGCTCTCCTTGCTGGCCCAAGACTCCTGTTTGCGTCAGACGCCCACTTTCCAGCTGGCTGCTGGTGGCGCGTCACGGCGCCTTTCTTGGCCGAGGACAGTGAGATATTTATCTGATGATGGGTTCCTTTCTCCCCTCTGTGTCTGGCTGTGTCTGGCAACGTTGACGGAGCACCCAGGAGTGCCAGGGCCATTTTGCTTTTATTTTATTTCTTCCTGAAGTTCAATACTCTCGCAAGCACCTCCACGTGGTAATGCTATTTTCCTGGCAGGAATGCAGTTATTGGGACTGTCACTCACCCCAGAGCCGCTCCATCTCGCCTCTGCAGCGGGTCTGACGGAATGATGCTGCCGTCTATAATTTAAAGGCTGATAGACCCAAATTGCCTGTGCAGACCTTGCCCGGCGGCACCAGTTAAGGACAAGTCCTCTGCAAATTGGTTGCCTAGTAGGTTCGTGGCCCTAAGTGACTGAGTTTTCTCTCCTGGCCAATTTCCCTCCACTGCCGTGGTGAGTGGGCCTTGGGGAGTCACTCAGAGCTGTGCATCGACTTAAAATGAGGGGCGGGACCCTGACGCAGGAGTGAGGCGAGGGCTGGGGTGGCAACCCAGGAAAGACCCAGGGCAGGATCACAGGGTTGGGAGCCCCGAGGGCCTCAGTGTGGGTCCTGGTCAACTCACACCAGCAGCAGGCCTCAGTCCCCATCGGGGGTGGAGGCCAAGGGCAGGCTCAGGTGGAGCTGGGGCGGGCCCCTTGCCTTGGTGGCCTGTCTTGCCCAAGTTTGCTGTCAGCTCACTCGACGTCCGTCCCCAGCTCAGGATTCTAGACTGGCCACGGGGGTCCCCCACGTGGAGGAGACTGTCTGGCCCGGGGGGTCCTGGGCCTGCTGGCTGTTGGAGGTTCTGGTGGAGCACCTGCTGTCTCCTCCAGAGAGCCACCGACTCCATCTGCTCTATCCGTTGGGATACCAGGGGCAAACCCCCTAAGAGGACGATTCTGCTGGAAAGCGCTGCTGTGCAGGAGCCAGGTGGGACAGGGTGTCCGCAGTGGCCCAGGGAGAGGATTCCTTCCTAGGACAGCCAGGGGCTGCATTCAAAGGACAGGAGGGCAGCCATGGGCGTTTCAGAGTAACCAGGACGGTTTGTTTCTCTAAGTAGACTAACCTGTCCTCCCCACTGATTTGTCAGTCATTTTAATGTGCTAAATATCGCTTGCAGCCATTCCCGGGTCTGTGTTTATTTAGTTATTGTTTATTTTCCAAGCCACCTCTCTGGTGGAGTGACTGCCCCTTTGCCAGGAACAACCAGGAACAAGAGAGGTGTTTGCATCGGACAGTGCAGTGGTTGGGAAGTGCAGGCAGAAACCGCGTGGTCTTAAGCAGAAGTAAGGAGTCCCTTGAGGCCAGGGTGAGGGTGCATGTGGCGTGCAGGCCAGGGAAGTGGGGCTGAGTGCTGCCAGCCTTCTCCTGCGGCTACCCCCAGGTTACTCCTCGGCTCACTGTGGCCTGGCTTTGTCCCTTTAGGCATTGCTGGTTGGGAACAAACGGTACAATTGCCTCTTGGCCTTGCTGTTGTCAATCTCTAGCAGAGACAGAGGAGCCTCTTTCCTTGGCTCCAGGGAGAAAATCCCAGGGCAGGCCTCTGATTGGCTCCAATCACATCATTTCCCCACGCCTTGAGCCAATCACTGTGGCCTGAGGGTTCAAATTTCATGAGTGACAGCCCCCACCAGAATCACGTGACTGCCCCAGCTGAGCAGGAGTGAGGCCCTGCCTCAGGGTGGAGGAGGGGAGGGTGAGCAGAAGGGGGTGCTCCTCAGCAGGCTTCTCTCTGCAGAGAGGAAACAGAGGCCCCCATTTCTCCAAAACCCGTGCCCAGGAGAGGGTTGCATGTGACCGTCAGGAGCTGCCTGAGGACCACGCTCTCCTCCGCTCCGCTGGAGAGGCTCCCTGCAGCCCTAATTGGCTTTTTCCCACATTCACAGAAACACCGGGATTTTATTTCAGCTCCCTCCTGTCTGAGGGAGGATGATTAGTTGGTAGAGCAACATCCTAATGCTTTGGCTGCAAACCAAGGCGCCCGGGAGAGCGCTGGGCCTCATCAAGCCCGTGCTCCCACACGCCCACTCCTGCCCCGCTGCTCGGAAGATGGGGGGAGAAGCCCGGGACCAGGGGGAGGAGAGCGTGGGGCAGGGGCCTGGAGCTGGGAACGCAGGCCGGCACGGGCTGGCGCACAGGCACCCCCGGTCCCCAGAGCTGGCCGGGGCTGGGGAAGGGGCACCTGGCCCTGTGAGCATTTTGCCCTGCCCTGGCAGGGGGTGGAGGGCTGGGTGAGCCTTGGTGCATCGTGGGGAGGGGGCACGTCAAGGCCCCTCCTCTCCCTGAGCACAGGGCCACGTCTGGGAAGGGCAGAGGCCGGCAGTGCAGGGGATGGGCGGGGTCTCACTGCCACACTTGTGTCCTTGGCCTTTCCAAGGACGGGAGAGCCCTGGCTGGTGAGAGAGGGCTGGGTGTCTCTGCTTCCTTCCAGTGCTTGGAGATAGGTAGGGGCAGGTGCGTGGGGCGGTGGGTGGGGCTGCTCCGGATGGGAGCCTGGGGGGACCCGGGGACCTGGGTGGGGTGGGGTGGCAGGGCTGCGCTGGACGAAGCCTGTCCTCCAACCTGAGCCCGTTTCCCATCTCACTCCACATTGATTAATCAAATTCTTAGGTTTTAATAAGTCGGCAGGTCCAGATGTTTCCATTGTATGTTACAAATGTTAATCATCTTCTAATTACTCATTAGCCAGGCAGCGCTGGCAGTGGCTGCCCCAGAAGCCGAATGGGTGCAGCGCCTCGGAAACCAGTCCGTCCACCAAGGGCGTCTCCTGGCAGCGGGTCTGGGGCGTCGCCTGGCCCCCAGGGTTCTCTTCAAGAGCTGTTGTTTTGAAGGGGAGAAACCCCAGCGGCTTCTGCGCAGGGACCGGTACCGTTGGGTGTTCGGAGCTGGAGGCAGCCTGATGCTGACCGCTGACCGCTGACCGCTGACCGCTGACCGTGTTGATCCGCTGCATGCAGTGGCTCCTGTGCTCAGCCAGGCTGGGCCCAGGGCCCAGGAGTGTCAACACTCCTGAGGGGGACTGGTTCTGGCCAGGGAAGGCAGATTGTCTCCAGGCTGGGCGACTCCTCCTGCTTCCTCCGAGGCCTTTCTCTGCATGTCACTGAGCACCCATTCTCCCCGATTCAAGGCCAGCAGGAAGGAGTCTCAGCTGAATGCTTGTCCTGCCACGTGCTCATGGCAGGCGGGGGTGTGGGGGTGTGTTCAGTCTAACGCCTGGGACCTTGACAGAGGGTCACGTCCCTGCTGCCGCGCCTGGCTCCATCTAATGTGAGCCACCTGTCCACCTCGCTCACATCGGAAGCCCAGCACCTGTCCTGCGGGGGAGGCCTCCTGCAGGGGAGGGCGCTCCTGGGGGCGGCTGTCACCTTGTTGCCGCTGTCTCTTGCTCATTTGGCCCAGCTGACAAAGGAATTCCGTGGGAGGTCATTCTTCATGGAGGACCTGCCTGTCATCTCCTGGGAGACGTGCGCCAGGGTCCCATCGCAACAGATCCTAACTTCTAGCTTCCTCCTTTGCCACCCCTTTGTGATTTACTAGGATTAAAAATAGACACTGTGAAAAGTAAAACAGATGGATGTAGTCATTGATTGGGGCAGTCTGTGGCAGTTTTATAGAAAATGATGACCTATTTCTCCTGGTGTTGACTCGCATTGATTTCTGTGATTTCATGGAGCGTGGTGCACCTACTCCTCCAAGTGCAATGCTGGATTGATACATGGGCATGCCGTATGGTTTGCAAGATCCCTGCAGCCTCTGGCTGCTCCCCTGTGTGTTCGTTATTCATTCATTCATCTATCTGTTCATCTACCTACTCACAACCCAGTCATACATCCTTTTATCATCCATCCATCCACCCATATGTCCATCTGTCTGTCCATCCATTTGCCATCCATCCACCCATCCATCCATCCATCCATTCATCTAACCATCCAATCTACCCACCCACCATCCATCCATCCATCCATCCATATGTCCATCTGTCTGTCCATCCATTTGCCATCCATCCATCCATCCATTCATCCATCTAACCATCCATCTACCCAACCACCCATTCATTCATCTACCCATCCACTCACCCACCCAGCTACCCATCCACCCATCCATCCATTCATCTACCCACCCATCCACACATCCATCTGCCATCCATCCATCTACCCACCCACCCATTCATCCATCTACCCATCCACCCACCTAGCCACCCATCCATCCACCTATCCACCCAGCTACCCATCTCTCCATCCACCCATCCATCACTACCTGCATTTCTTCCCAGGAACGTTCCAACAGCCAGTGGACTGTGGTGCAGAGAATGTGAGCTCGTGGGGGGGCAGGGCCGATGTGGTGAACTTGCCATATTAGCTTGCTAGGGTTGTTTTGTTGTCACAAAATACCACAAGTGGAGTGGCTTGAAGAACAGGACCTCACTGTCTCAGTGCTGGAGGCCACAGTCTGAGATGAAGGTGCTCCTGGGCTGTGCTCCCTCTGAAGGTGCTGGGGCAGGGCCTGCTCTAGCTTCCCTCCAGCTCTGGTGGCTCCTTGGTTTGTGGCCATGTCACTCCAGTCTTTACCCGGCATCCTCCCTGTGTGTGTCTGCATCTGAATCCCTGTCTTTGTAGGGCCACTGGTCACTTTGGAGTAGGGCCACCAATTACATCTGAAAACACTGTTTCTGAATAATACGTTCTTAGGATTCGAAATGTGAGTTTTGGGGGATATAATTCAACCCATAACACAGGGTCCCCCAAAGACCATGCTGAGCCATCCCAGGCAGAGCCGAAGAGCAACCCACCCCTCGGAGACTGAGGTCCAGTCATGGCCCAGGCCTTTGCTCCCAGCATGGGATCCTGATCATGCCTGTGCCACCTGCCCCTGCCTCTGAGATCCCCGAGGAGGTTTTAGCAAACTCAAGAATCACCTTGGCTTGGTAAAGAGCCACACGTTTCCCACCTGAAGCACAGGAGGGAGTAGCTGACCCTGGCCCCAGGGCCCCCTGGGTACCGGGCTGGCGGTGACCTTGCTGGGGTGAAGTGTGTGGGGTGACCACGTACGTCCACCAGCCAAAGCCAGATGCAGCGGCGGCGGCAGCAGAGCACTGCTGATCAACACGTCTGGGCAGGAGAGGGCCTTCCGGTCTCTTCCTGGGTAGCAGCGCGTGGAGGGGCTGGCTGTAGGGAGCTGAAGGGTGAACGGGCCAGCGGGCCCTCCCTCATCCTTGGGGCCCAGGATGGGTTCTGGGGCTCCAGTCCTTCTTTTCTGTCCCAAATAGGAGCTCCCATCTTGGGGAGACTTCCTGACAGTACCAGGCAACTGTTTGCTCCCTTCCCATTGGCTGTCCCAGAACCACGTGCCCACACCTAGTGCAAAGGACGCTGGGACCTGTAGTCATTTAGCAGGGCTCATGGTCGTCCTGCTGGAAAGTGGGTTCTGTCCCTAAGGAAGACATGGATGCTGGGCGGACCACGAAGAGCCTTGGCCACGTTCACCCAAGGCCCAGGCTGCCCACCCCGGCCTTCCCTGAAGCACCCGTTCTTCCCAAGTTGGAGGGAAGAAGGTGGGGAGAGGGAAGGTCACTTAGCACTGGGACCTCTGGGGCTTCCTGGAGATTATGGTGGTCAGCCCCTCCCATGACAGCCGGGGACAGAGGCCAGCCTTCTCCTTGGTCTCTTGTGGTTCTGTGGTGGGTCCTGAGACCCGGCCGTCCACTCCCCACAGACATTAGGGGAGAACCTCAGTTGAGTGACCCCAGGGATGACCCTCACACAGTCCTCTGTCCCCAGGAGACCGCAGCTTGGCCTTGGTGGTGGGTGTTACCTCCCTCCAGGCCTCTTGTCTGGGGGCTGCTTGGAGCTAGCGCTGGCCAGGACTTGGGGAGCCAGCTGCTGCAGCCAGGCCCCGTGCACGCTGAGCCCTCCGGGGGACTCCCTCCACTCACCCCTAGGGCGGGCGCACAGCTGGGCTCACAGCCTCTTTCAGCAGAAACCAACTCGCCAATTGCAGCCACCTCTGGCCTCCTCGAGTCCCATTCCCAGTGCCCGGGACATGGCTGTGACCGAGGCCTGGCAAGCCAGTTTGGAGTCACGCACAGGGGCTCCTGTACTGTGCCCTGGGCTGTGTGTGTGTGTTTTGGGGTGAGGTCATGTTGACAGCTTTCACCTTGACCTTCAGCAGAGACTGAGCTTGGGCCCGTGGTGCTCCAGGGTCGGCCTGAGAAACTCTTTAATGATACAGATGCTGAGGTTCCTCAGGCCTGGCGGGGTCCAGGGAATAGCGTTTTAAACCAGCACTCGGGTAGGGCTGATGCCAGAGGTCCTTCAAGGACTGGGTTGTCACCAGGGATGGAATGTGCAGCCCACTCCACAGCAACCCCGCCCGCCTTCCTGGAGCTGCAGGGCCCCAGCCCCCCCTCGCTCCTTTCAGACCCTCTGCCGAAATGGGTGTTTTCTTTTTCCGCAGCCCGCTGATCTATTTAAGTGCCTATAATACCGCGGTGTTATCAGAGGGAGACACGCACGCTGTCTTGACGAGATTTCCAAGAAATTCTATGAAAGGATGGTTCTCTCTGGAAGGCCCAGCTCCTCGATGGGCAGAAAGGAATCATTTTGGAATGGATATTCTCAAGGACAGAGAGGCCCCTCCTGTCTCCCGCTGTTCTCAGATGGTTAGGGTTCTTCTTCTCGCTGGTAACCGGGGGCTGCGGCCTCTGTGTCTTCCAAGGCACGACATAAAATAGATGAACAGCGGTTTTTTAGAAACCATTTAACCCTCCTTAGCTTTGGCCATCCCAGTGACATTTGTGTGGCCTTGCAGCACTAAGCCTGCCGTGAGAGGGACACCAGGGCCATCGTCCCCTAATTCTCACCCCAGCACCACCTCCTGCTCCTGTCACCTGCCCTCCAGCGTGTCCCCAGTGGCTCTTAGACCCTCCTCTGCCTGGGCTGCACCTGCCGTCCCATAACTGCGCATCTTTTCCAAAACCGATTCTGTTTTTATCTTCCCCGTCCACCTCGGGCAGCTTCTCAGGCCCCGTCCGTTTTGTTCCTTAACAAAGTCAACATGACGCACCTGTCCTGGGGCAGGATGGGGGGTGTCCAAAGGCCCCTGACACAGGGGTTCAGGAGATGACTGCCCCCCAATGCTGGCCTACCTCTTAGAGGGCAGATGCCCTGTACAGATTCCTTTAGGTGTGACACTTCCAATCCACAGCTCCCGATGGAGTTAAACAGCGTTGTAAAGGTGGCGGCGTGGGGGGGGTCTGACCAGCTTCCTCCTTGGGATCCTTGCAGACATCATGTTAACGAAACAAGCCTGACTTGGAGGGGCCAATGCAGCGTAGTTCCCGCAGCACGCAGGGCACGGATCCGTCAACTCCGCAGACACAGAGAGTGGCTGGTGGTCGCCAGGCTGTGGCAAGAGAGAAGTGGGAGTTCTGTTTCTGTTCTGCAAGATGAAGAAAAGTCTAGAGAGGGGTGGTGGCGATGGTTGCTTAGCAACGCGAATGTGATTAATGCCACTGAACTGTACACTGAGAAACGGTTCGGATGGTCAGTGTTATGTTGTATACTTGAGATAATTAAAAGTGAATTATAAGTATTGAAAGAAAAAAAAAAAGGAAATTCATTTCTGGCTCCTGGGAATCCTAAGTCTCCATATCCTCCATCGGAGAGCAACGACATCATATAAATAGAGACTGACAGAAGTGTACAAAAGACAACAGACAGAAGGACAATCTGTGAACTGTAATCACCACACACACACAGAGACACTATTGAAAACTTGTTTGCTTTCATACTGTTAGTTTCAAGAGTTCTGTATCAGATTCATGGCTTGTAGATATTTTCTCCTCTCTGTAGCTTGTCCTTGAATCCTCTTGAAGGATCTTTCCAGAGCATACATTTTTAATTTAGATGAAGCTCAATTTATCATGTTTTCTCTTTCATGGGTTATGCTTTTGGTATCAGACCTGAGAAGGCTCTACCTATTCCTAAATGCCCCCCCCAAATTTTTAAAAATTTGTTTTGGGTGCATTTTTAGTTAAATTTTTAAAAATAAAGGACAAAGTTATTCTTTTTTCTTTCTTCTTTTATTTTGTGGATATCTAATTGTCCACTATCCTTCCTCCATTTAATTGCCTTTGTGCCTTTGCCAAAATTCAGTAGGACAGCTGGGCATGTGGCTCAGTGGTAGAGAACTTGCTTGTATGCATAAGGCCCCGGCTCAATCCCAGCATATGTGCACATATGCGTGCACACACACACACACACACACACACACACACAATCAGCAGGACACGTTGGTGGAGTCTATTATTTTTGGGTTCTCTATTCTGTTCCTTTGATGTCTCCTCTTCTCTTTTCCAAAATTGTTTTAGTAACTCTAGGTCCTTTGCCTTTCAAAATCAATTTTTATAATGATCTTATCTCTATCTACAAATTAACCTTGCTGGGATTTGATAGGAATTGTGTTAAACCTGTATATCCATCTAGGGAGAAATAGCATCTTTACTATGTTGAGCCTTCCCATCCATGAACATAGTATGTCTCTCCATTTGCTTATAGCTTCTTTGATTTCTTTCATCAGTGTTGTGCAGTTTTAGCTTATAAGTCCTCTACAGATGTTTTTAGATTTGCAACCAAGTATTTAATATTTTGGTGATTATAATGCTATTTTAAAAACCAGTCTTGAGGTATAATTGACAAAAATTATATGTATTTAAGATATACAACCTGATACATTGTACAAAGTGTTAACTATACTCAATAATAGTGTATTGTATATTTGAAATTTTCTGAGAGAGTATATCTCAGGTGTTCACATTACATAAAAATATTATATAAGGTGATGGATATGTTAATTCACTTGATTACCATAATTGCATTATATTTTAATTTCATAATCCACTTGTTTATTGGTAGATTAAAGAATGCAATTGATTTTTGAATCTTGTATCCTTTCACCTTTCTGAATGCACTTATTAGTTATACATGCTTTTTTATTGGTTCTTTACAATTTTCTGGTAGAAAAGCAAATAAGGAGGAGGTTTTTTTTTTTTTATATGTATACTTTTTTAAAGCTTTCTTTGCTTGATGATACCAGCTAGAACTTCAAGCACCACTTGAGTAGGAGCAGTAAGAATGGATTTTCTTGCCTTATTACCAATCTTCAGGGGAAAGCATTTAGTCTTAAACCATTAAAAAAAATGGTGTCTTTAGGTTTTTGGTATATGTTATTTATCAAATTGAGGAAATACCCCTTATTCTGACTTTATAAGAGTTTTATCATGAATGAATGTAGATTTTGACATAATTTTTTCTGCATTGATTGATATGATTTATTTTCTTTAACTTATTAATATGATAGATTACATAAATCATTTTCAAACCATTGAACTAGTTTTGTATTCTTATAATAAATCCCAGTTGGTCATGGTGTCTAGTTCTTTTAAAATGTTTTAGAATTCTACTGGCTAAGATTTTGTCAAGAAATTTTCTTTCTTTACTCATGAGGGATTTTGGTCAATGGTATCTTTTTTTTTTTTTTTCCTTTTTGGTACTGTACTTGTTTGATTTTGGTATCAGGATAATGCTACCCTGATAAAACGAACTGGGAAGTGCTCTCTTCCCTTCTACTTTCTGGAAGAGATGTGTGGAGATGGTGTTAATTCTTCTTTAAGCATCTGGTAGAATACTCCAGTGAAATCCTCTGGGCCAGAAGAAGTTTGTTTTGAGAAATTTAAAAAGACAAATTCAATATCCTCAGTAGTTACGGAGATATTGAAGCCCCCCCATTTCATGTTCGGTGGTCATGGCAGCTTGTATTTGTCAAGGGTGTGGAATATTCTATAAAAGCCGTCCAATTTACATGTGGGAGTTGTCCATAGATTTCTTTTTATCCTTTTGGTGCCTGTGGGTTTTATAGTGAGATCCCCTGATTTGTTCCTCATGTTAGTAAGTTGTGTCTTTTTTGTTTTGGTCAGTCTCGCTAGAGATTTGTCAATTTTATTGAAATTTTCAGAGATCAGCTCTTTGCTTCACTGATATTCTTCATTGTTTTCCTGCTGTCAATTTCATTGATTTCTGCTCTTATTTTTATTATTTCCTTACTTCTTATTTTGGGTTTGTTTTGTTCTTATTTTTCTAGTTTCTTGAGTAGGAAACTTAGATTATTGATTTTAGACTAGTTTTTTTTCTACTTACTCCTACAAACCATTGTCTTCTTGTCTATTTAATACTATAAGGCTCACTCTTAGCTCTGCCTTTGCATGGTTGACACGTTGTATGTTTATTTTCACTCCACTGAGCACATTCTTTGATGCCACTTGAGGCTTCCTCTTTGACCAGTGGATTACTTAGTTGATGATAAGATCAACTTATCTTTAAGTTGTTTAAACAGGTGTTTAAGATTCTAATGTTGTATTTCTGTTATAGATTTCTAGTTTAGAGAAGACACTGTGTAATTTCAATTCTTTCAATTTTTTTCAAGTTTGTTTCATGGTCCAAGGTCTTCATATTTTTTCCCCTGGCATTTGACTAGAAGGCTATGGTCAGGTGGAACGCTCTGTAAAGTTTGGTTAGATCTTCTTGGTGGATAGTGTTACAGAGCTATTTTGTGTTCTTGATGACTTTTTGTGTAGTTGTTGAGATGGAGATGTTGAAGTCTCCAACTACAGTTGTGGATTTTGTCTGTCTCTCTTCTCAGTTCTCCCAGGATTTTCCTCGTGTACTTGCGAGCTCTGTTGTTTGATGCATATATATTCAGAATTGCTACGTCTTCTTGGAAGATCGAATCTTTTATAACGTCCTTCTCTGTCTCTGGTGATTTCCTTTGCTCCGATAGCCATTTAATCTGATATTAAAATGGGATTCCTGTTTCTGTTTGATTAATGTTTATATGACACATATTTTTCTGTCCTTTTTTCCTGTCAATATCATTATGTTTAAAGTGAAATCTCTGTAGATAGCATATAGTTTTTGAGTCATGTCTTTAAAATCCACTTTGCCAAGTTCTGTGTTTTAATTGGTACCTTTAACATCATTTTTATACTTTGTCAAATGTCCTATTTTATATTGTGATTAATTTGTTCTCTCTCCTTTTCACTTCTCTATTTTCTTTTTCCTACCTTCCTCTGGGTCACTTGAACATTTTCCAGAATTCAGTTCATTTATTCAGAGTCCTCCCTTTGTAAAGCTTCTCTGGAAGTTGCTTGAGGTACTACTGCATCACACACACGTCACTTCTTAGTGTCTACTTGGTCTCTGTCACCTTGGCGATCTTAGTGCAGTGTGGAAACCTTGCCCCTGCTGATGTCCCTTTGCTGTCCTGTACTTAGAATCTAACTGTCTTATGTGTCTCCTCTATGTACACGTTGGATAGCATCAGACAGTGTTGTATGTTTTGCTTCAAGCACCACACATGATTAGGAAACTCAAAAGGAGAAGAGAAGAAGCCTTGTCCTCACCCTTCCACTCACCTAGTTCCTGCCCTTTCCCCCTTCCTGTTGCTGCAGTGTTACGTCTTTTATCTTTTCTTTCTGTGTGGAGAACGTTAGTCACTTTTTCGGGTCTGCTGGTGACAAATTCCCTTTGTTTTCCTTATCTGAGAGGATCTTGAGACCCCCTCTCCCTTATTCTCAACGATATTTTTAATGGTTATATAATTTTTGGGTGGACAGTTCTTTTCATTTCAGCACATGAAAAAAACAACATACTACTCTCTTCTGGTATCTATGACTTTTTAAGTGAAAACGTGCTCTTATTCTAATAGTTTTTACTTGATAAGCAAGGTGTTATTTTTATCTAGAATACTTTCAAAAATTGTCTTATTTTTCTTTGTCTTTCTAAAATTATTTTGTGTGTTGGTGTGGATTTCTTTGGGTTTCTCTTGTTTGGGATGTGTGATGGTTACTTATATATTGTCAACTTGGCTGGGCCATGATGCCCAGGTATGTGGTCAATGCTGTTCTGAATGTTTCTGTGAGGACATTTATGGATGAGATTAACATTTAAACCAGTGGCCTTTGAGTGAAGCAAGGGTCCCAGTCATTTGTAGGCCTGAAGAGAATAAGAGATACCTCTCTGTCAAGATAATATAAGGGGTTGAGGTCTTTAGGCCCCACTGTACCCGGGATGGACCTCTTCTGTCTAGCAAAAGAGGCCAGAGGGGCCTACCTCAATAAGGAGACTAGATTGGGAAAGTAAAGGCCACCAATATTCCCTCCCCCGCCCTCAAAGGACACAGGAACATACCAGGGAGCCCGGTCACAGGTCAGTGCAGGAACTCGGTTTATTGAGGAAGTTGGACGGTCGTATAGAGGACATGGGCCAATCAGCAGAAAGATCATAGGGACACATAAGGAGCATGGGCGGATGCCATTGGCGGAGCCATTGGCCTATCCTTGGGGTGGTTTCAGTTCTCATAGCCATGCCCCCTGCTTAGCCTAGGTCCGGTAACAGGGCGTGGTAATGTGGCAAGCAGCCAGAAAGCCAGAGCTTTTCCATCCCCTTGGCAGACAGTGTAAGGTCCCAACACCTCTCCAAGTTAGAAGGGGGGCTGCAGCAGGTGGCCTTTGGACTTGCCTGGGTCCCAGCCTGACAGCCCACCTGCAGGTTTGAGACTTGCCAACCTTCACAGTCATGCAAGCCCCTTTCTTAAAATCCATCCATTCATCTACCTTTCCTATTGGTTCTGTTTCTCTGGAGAACTCTCACTGATAAAGGACTCATTGTCCTTCTTCTTAATTAGGTTTTTATTACTGTGTCATAATTATCCTAATAGTGGGTTCAGTGTGACATATTTACATGTGCTTATAACATAATTTGCTCCTTTTCACTCTTCAGTGCCTCCCTTCCTGCCTCCCTCCCCATCCCCTTCTTCTCCTCTACTGGTACAGGGAATATTTTTTGTTGTGTTTAAATTTGTGAATTATAGCCGGGCGCGGTGGCGCACGCCTGTAATCCCAGCACTTTGGGAGGCTGAGGCAGGAGGATCGCGAGTTCAAAGCCAGCCTCAGCAATGGTGAGGCACTTAGTAACTCAGTGAGACCCTGCTTCTAATAAAAAAATACAAAAAAGGGCTGGGGATGTGGCCCAGTGGTCAAGTGCCCCTGAGTTCAATCCCTGGTACCAAAAAAAAAAAAAAAAAAAAAAAAAAAAAATTTGTGAATTATAATTATACATAAAAGGGAGTCTCAGTGTGATGTAGTCATATATGCTCATAGCACACTTTGGTCAATTTAATTTTTGGCACCTCCCTTTTTCCTCCATGCCTCCCTCCTCCTTGATCCCCTGCCTCTGTTTTACAGTTCTCACTTCTATTTTTTTGTAAGACACCCCCCCCTTTTATTCCTTTTTTCTTTCTAGCTTTTGCATATGAGAGAAAGCATTCAGCCCTCGAGTTTCTTGAATCTGTAGGCTCCTGTCTCTTTTCAAACCTGGGATTCTTTTCAGACGTTATTTCTTCAAATACTTTTCCAGCTCCACCTTCCTTCCTCCCTTGTTCTGAGACTCCAGTTTCACAGACGTTAGATCTTTTGTTACCATCCCACAGATCTCTTACGCTCTGTGCATGTCTTCTCAGTTAACTTTCTCTCTGTTATTCAGATTGGGCAATTCCATTCAAGCTTCTTTTCTCTGACTCCTGTGCTATTCTACAAAGCCTGTTTACTGAACATTTTATTTTGGTTAGTATTTGTTAGTTCTAAAGTTCCCATTTGGTTCTTGTTTATATTTTCTGTCTTTGATGATGTTTTCAATTTTTTTTTTCATTTTGACCAAGATGGCTTTAAAAGTCTTTTTCCAATCCATTGAACATCTTTATTATTTTGATATTGGCATCTGTTAATTATCTTTTTGTATCAGTTCAAGGTTTACTTGGGTCTTGGTATGGACAAGTGGCACCTGGACATGTCAGTGATACGAGGCTGAATCCTAGCCGAGCCTTCCATCTTCATTGGCCTTTCCTGACACTGCTCTGATGGGGGAGGGAGGGGAGGTGTCACTGCACTACTGCCACATGGGCTCCCACTCAGCCTCTGTTGATGGGGTGGGTGCTCCCACTCCTGCTGGGAACCCTGGGAATTGTGGCTCCCCGGGTCATCTCCATCTCCTGACACTAAGTGGGTGTCAGGAGCACTCTTTACCAGCTGGCCGAGGTGAAGGGCCTGGCCCTTTTCTTAGTCTTTATGGACACTACCTTGATGAGATTTGGGGTGCCTGGTTACAGCCTGGACAGGGTGGAGTCCAGGGTCCCCTCCCTGCCTCCACTGGTGGGGGTGTGGTGGAGCCTCTGTTTGCTGTGGTGTTTGGCCAGAGTGGAAGGTTGTTGTCTGAAAGCCTTTCCTCTTGCAAGGCTGCCCCTTCCCTGGTCCCATGGCTAGAGAGAGCTCTTTGTTTCCAGTGATATTTGAGGAGATGGATTCTCCAGCTCTAAGTGTGATGTTTATGATGCAAAAGGAAAACCCAGGGGACTCACCACTCTGTTGTCCACATCCCTGAGGTCCCGGGCTGGCAAACCGCCTTCTCTCCACCTGTCAGAGTCTTCTTGTGTTTGTTTTACATCATGTCTAGGACTTTGAGTTGTGCTTTGTGGGGTATTAATCATTTTTCTGTTACTATGACAAAATACCTGAGATAATCAACTTAAAAGGAAGAAAGGTTTATGGGCTCATGGTTTCATAAATTTCAGTCCATGGTCATGGGCATTGGGGCCTATGGTGAGGCAGCATATCATGGTGGGTGTGTGTGGTGAAGGAAGCTGCTCATCTCCTGGCAGTTGGAAAGCAAAGACAGAGGGTGTGACAGGGTCCCCCATCCCCTTCAATGGCACACCCCCAGGGACCTGACTTCCTCCCACCAGGCTCCACCTCCCAGAGGTTCCACCAGCTCCCAACAGCACCACGAACTGGGCACAAGCCTCCAACTCCCGGGCCTTTGGGTGATGTCATCCAGACCATGGTGGCAGGAGGAAGAAGAGATGTGACTGCTTCACTTGCAGGTACAGAGCCCAGTGGCCCCAACAGAGGAGGGAGCAGCCTAGGGGGCACTGCCCTCGCCAAGGCTGAGGCAGAGGCAGGGCTGCAGCCGGCGTCCAGGCCTCCAGGGGTGCTGCCTGAGCGAATCCCACGCTCCTGTCGGCAGACCTCTGAGGACCAGGGCGGCCCCAGCTGGGAGGGGAGCCGGGAGCTGCCCGAGCTCTCCCGGCCTGCAGTGGGGTGTGGGATGCGTGAACAGAGACCAGGGGCAGACCCGGAGCTGCCCTCCCAGTGCCAGCCCTTCCTCTCAGGGCAGCAGAGGGCAGAGCAGGGCCTGTCACCGCCGCGTCTGAAGGGTGCCGCCGGGGAGACGTGGCTTCTCACGGAGCGTGAAGGCCTGGTCTTTGGCTGAGGTGCGGTGGGGGTGGACATACCCCTCCAGCACGGCCCAGGAAGAGCAGAAATGGGGATATATGGCAGAGCAGTTGAGTCCTGGCTCATTCTGGGGCTGGGCCATGGGTGCACGGGGGCTGTGGTGGCTTCTGGCAGTGCTGAGACCGCAGGTGCAGGTGGGGGCCCCTGAAACCCTGATGCCAGGCTGGGAGTTAACCACTGGGCTCTCTAACCAGTGGGGCGCAGATGGTGTTGGGGACTTCCTCAGAATTCACAAGTCGAAGCCCTGCCCCCACGGGAGGGTCCGGAAGTGGGTCTCTGGGGATAATCAGGGCGTAGATGAGGTCGGGAGGGAGGACCCCGTCACGGCCCAGGAGGAGACTGGAGCTTGGTCCGCGGCCACGCGAGGAGCGGTGGGAAGGCAGCCTGCTGCAGGCCGGGAGGAGGCCCTCTCTGAACAGCCGGCGCCTGCGCGGGAGGCACCGCAGCCTCATCTGTGGGGGTCCGTCTGCAGCCAGGACTGAGACGGGGGTGGGGGGGCTCGGTCATCCACCCAACACGCTTCTTGCGCACCTACTGTGTTCCAGGCACTGTTGCTGATGCTGGACAGAGTAGGGAGGAGGCGGACCCTGCGCGTGCCCAGGTGGTGGGGGCTCGCCACCAGCTGGCGCAGGACAGAGGCGCGGAGCCCAGCTCGTCCACGGGAAGGACCAGACAGAGCTCGGTGTTGGGGTGCAGGTGAGCTGGGGACCGGGTAGAGAGGGTAGCCGGGGAGCAGGTGGGTGTCCCCAGAGAGGACTTCGTAGTTGGAGGGGAAGGAGGAGGCTGCTTTCAAGAGGCCAGAGGGTAAGGTTCAGGCAGAGGCTGAGGCGGATGGCGCAGGGGGCACTCGAGGAGGGGCAGGGAGGCCAGTGTGGGTGGAGCCCTATGAGTGAGGGGACCACAGCTTGCACACTGAGCGGAGGGGGAGTCATGGAGGGTCTTGGGCAGAGGTGAGAGGGTCTGGCTTCTGTTTCATAAAGGCCTCTCTGGCGGCCCTGCTGTAGGGGGCAGGGCAAGGTGTGCTGGCCTCAGACCCCTGGCAGGAGGCAGGGGCTGGCCCTGGCGAGAGAGGGGTGGGAAGCTGGCCCCGAGAGTTGCCATGGCAACAGGAGGCAGGTACGGCTGCCTCTGGAGCTGGAGGGGCTGCCTGGCAAGCGTTTGGAGAGCTCCAGGACTGTTTGCATATTAGGAAAGTAATGAAACCCCTAAGTAAGATCAGAAAACAACTCGTGTTTCCAAGCGGGACGAGCGCGGGTCTCCTGGTGCGTGCAGCTGAATCTCCATCATCTCCCCTTCCCACTCGCTCTCATCTCCTCGCCCCGCAAGGGCCTTGCTGTTTAATCGGGATTCTGTCTGCTGGGCCGCACTGGTGGGTGCCCGGCTGGGGGCAGCTCTGCCTGCTCGGGTAGCCGCCTCTTCGTTGGTGACGGCCGCAGGGGTGAGAGGAGCCCTGGCCTGGTGTGCCTCCGTGGGCAGCCTCTGCAGCTGCTGCTACAGTCTCTCTGTGCTGGGGGCTGTAGGTTCAGAAGTAGAAGCCGGCACAGCGGGTGGGAGGCCATAGCATCCATCTCAACCACGCAGCGCCGACTGGGGAGCGCCGTCTTCCTGCTGGGAGCTGCCTCCTGCGCTCGTGTTGGGCGGGAGGAGGGGCCTGTTGCAGGAGGCCGGCGGCAGGACGAGCTGGCCAGGGCTACGGGAGCCAGGCTGGCTGTGCCCCTCGTCCCCAGCAGGGTGAGGGAAGAGGCACCAGGGCCCTGAGGCCTGAGCTGGCCCCTCTGCCCATCGGCACTGGACTCTGGCCCTTGCTTCTAATCTGTTTGAATCTTGATGTTTTCCTACAACGTGTGGGTGATGAGAGCTCGGTGCTTCTGGGATCAGGGAGGCGATCTGCGCAAGCCTCTCACCCTGGGAGCAGTCAGACACCTCCCTTTCCTGGGAAGTGAGTTTTGTCTCAGCAACATGATTATGAAATCTGGAAAATGAAGGCTCATCTCTTCAAGGGAAAAACTATTACGATTTTTTTCTTCAACTGTTGTTGTCAGAAGTTTCCTGGAGAATGGATGCTTTTTAAGCACATCCAAGGGCTGGAGCCGTGGAGGAGTGTGCACTCTCTGGCCATCCGGGCTCCGAGGCCGCTGGGCTTGGCCGCGCTGTTGGGTGTGGTCAGCATCCCCGCAGCACTGTGCAGCGGGACTGTCTCGTCCGTCTGTGCTGCTGCAACAGAACGCCTCACACTGGCGATTCATAAACCACGGCAACTACTTCTCCCATGCGGGGGGCTGGAAGTCCAAGATCAAGTCTCCGGCAGGTGGGGGGGCCGGGAGGGCCCCGTCTCTGTCACCAAGATGGTGCCTGTAGCTGCACCTGCTGGAGCAGGGACATGCTGTGCCCTCAGGTGGCAGAAGGCCGAAGGCAGAGGGGGTCTGGTCGGGCACCTTGTGGCCTGTTCCCCGACGGGGACCCGCCGCTGTCTCTCTCACCGTTAGACTGGGCTCTGGGTTCTCCGGAGGAAGACCCAAGTGCCCCGGTGCCCTTCTGATGCGTCGCACGGGGTGCTTGCTGCCTGCGCGACTCACCATGGCGACGTGGACCTTGGTGACCTCCCTGAGCCTGTCTGCTGTCTCGGAAACAAAGAGTCTCTTCTTCCTTCCACACCTGTGCTTTGAGAGGAGGTGCACAGGGCACAGAACTGGGAAATGCACACTCACACCCACACCCACACTCATACTCACACCCACACTCATACTCACACTCATACCCACACCCACACCCACACTCACACTCACACTCACACCACACCCCACACCCACACTCATACTCACACCTACCCCCACACTCACCCCTACACCCACACCAACACCCACACTCATACCCACATTCATACCCACACCCACACTCACACACCTACACTCTTACTCACACCCACACTCACACCCACACCCACACCCACACTCATACTCACACCCCACACCCACACTCAACCCCACATCTACACCCACACCCACACACACACTCACACTCACACCTACCCCCACACTCACCCCTACACCCACACCAACACCCACACTCATACCCACATTCATACCCACACCCACACTCACACCTACCACCACACTCACTCACACACCCACACCCACACCAACACCCCTACATCCACACCCACATACTCACACCCACACCCCCACACCCACACTCACACTCACCTCTACCCTCACCCCAACCCCCATGCACAGGTCCCGTCCACTGTCGTCCGTCTACCTGCCCTCTACCTGCCGTCTACCTGCCGTCTACCTGCCGTCTACCTGCCCTCTACCTGCCCTCTACCTGCCGTCTACCTGCCGTCTACCTGCCCCCTACCTGCCGTCTACCTGCCGTCTACCTGCCCCCTACCTGCCCTCTACCTGCCGTCTACCTGCCGTCTACCTGCCCTCTACCTGCCGTCTACCTGCCCTCTACCTGCCCTCTACCTGCCCTCTACCTGCCCTCTACCTGCCCCCTACCTGCCGTCTACCTGCCGTCTACCTGCCCTCTACCTGCCCCCTACCTGCCGTCTACCTGCCGTCTACCTGCCCTACCTACCTGCCCCCTACCTGCCCCTACCTGCCCCTACCTGCCCTCTACCTGCCCCCTACCTGCCCTCTACCTGCCCTCTACCTGCCCTCTACCTGCCGTCTACCTGCCCTCTACCTGCCGTCTACCTGCCCTCTACCTGCCCTCTACCTGCCCTCTACCTGCCCACTCTACCTGCCCTCTACCTGCCGTCTACCTGCCCTCTACCTGCCCCCTACCTGCCGTCTACCTGCCGTCTACCTGCCCTCTACCCTGCCGTCTACCTGCCCTCTACCTGCCCTCTACCTGCCCCTACCTGCCCCCTACCTGCCCCTACCTGCCCCTACCTGCCCCTACCTGCCCCCTACCTGCCCTCTACCTGCCGTCTACCTGCCCTCTACCTGCCCCTGCCCTCTACCTGCCCTCTACCTGCCGTCTACCTGCCCCCTACCTGCCCTCTACCTGCCCCCTACCTGCCCCCTACCTGCCCTCTACCTGCCGTCTACCTGCCGTCTACCTGCCCTCTACCTGCCCTCTACCTGCCCCCTACCTGCCCTCTACCTGCCCTCTACCTGCCGTCTACCTGCCCTCTACCTGCCCTCTACCTGCCGTCTACCTGCCCTCTACCTGCCGTCTACCTGCCCTCTACCTGCCCCTACCTGCCCTCTACCTGCCCTCTACCTGCCGTCTACCTGCCCTCTACCTGCCCTCTACCTGCCCTTTACCTGCCGTCTACCTGCCCTCTACCTGCCCTCTACCTGCCCTCTACCTGCCCCTACCTGCCCTCTACCTGCCCTCTACCTGCCGTCTACCTGCCGTCTACCTGCCCTCTACCTGCCCTCTACCTGCCGTCTACCTGCCGTCTACCTGCCCTCTACCTGCCCTCTACCTGCCCTCTACCTGCCATCTACCTGCCCTCTACCTGCTGTCTACCTGCGGAGCTCTCTGATCTCCCCCCCTCCATCTCTGTGCTTATGAGCTAGACCTGAGGTCACACGGATGCCCTCGACTCTACCCCAGTTCCATGCAGTTCTGCCTGGCCTTCCTCCTGGCTGGCCCGTGACCTGGTTCCCTCCCCAGGTACTGGTCCAGTCAGTCCCTCTGGACAGGTGCAGCGCTTCAGAATCCTTACCGGGACCCTCCAGGGAGCAGCCTCGCCTGGGGGCAACGAGCCCTCTGCGGTTCCTTGGGAGGCATCTACAGCCTCTGCTCGGTCACTCGCTTCCCGGGGTGGGCTGTGTCCCCTCACCTCCTCTGTGAGGTCGTGGCCCGCGTTTGCACCCTAGTTAAATTCTTTTGTCGCAGACTCCATTCTACCTTGGGATCTCCCGACCTTCTAACTGATTTTTTAAAAATGTCACAATCAGACGCTCAGCGGAGCTGTGGAATCCTATGGGGTTGAAGCACCGGCACCCCGTGGGATTAGGTGGGATCAGCTCCCGGTCCCCACATCCCCTGGTCGCCAGTTCAACCACTCCCCTCCCCGAGGCCCTGGCAGGTGCTGACCAGGCGCTGCCGCTGCCGTCCTGCCTTTTCCAGAACGTCTAGTCCCTGGGGTGGTGAGGTGTGTGCCCATGTGCAGTGGGTGGCTGTGTAGCACGCAGCCATCAAGGCAGGCGTCCTTCACAGAGCAGTGCACACCTGGCCCTCCTCCGCGCCCACACGGCCAGGCTGCTGGCTCTTTGTCCTTGCAGAGTAGTGTCCCTTGTGATGGATGCACCACAGCCTGTTTTCCCTTCACCTGCTGAAGGGCATTTTGGTTGCTTTGGTTTCTAGAAACTACAAATCAAGCTGCCGTGAGCCTTCGTGTGCAGGTGTGTTTGCTCTGACCTGAGTTTTCGACTTGTTTGCGTCAGTGCTGAGGAGCGCGGCTGAGGAGCGTGACTGCGGAGCGCGTGGCCAGACTGCGGTCAGTTCCGCGGGAGCTGCTGACCTGCTGTGCGGGGAGCGCCCGCGCACTCTGGCCGTCTGTGAGTGGGCGCGCCCGCCATCCTGCAGCCGCCTTAGCACTTGCTGTGTCAGCTGGTTTCCCTCCCTCCCTCCCTCCCTCCTTCTCTCTCTCTCTCTCTCTCTCTCTCTCTTTCACTCTTGCTTTTAGCTATTCCGATAGATGTGCAGTGCTATCCACAGAGGGTGTGTATGTATCTTCCGTGCTGAGAAGGGAACCCAGGGCTTCGCATGCTGGGCAGGTGCTCTAGCACTGAGCTACGGGCCCAGCCTGGGGTGTGGTTTTTTAATCTCTTCTTATAGAGGCGGGGCATTTGTGTCTCCGGGGCGCCCAGGAATCCCTCGCTGTCCAGGGACCTTGGCGAGCGACAGGAAGCTCGGAAATCTCATTAGTGGTCGCTGCTTCTTTCGTGGTGGACGAGGCCCCCTCGCCTTTCCCTTTTCCATTTGCTGCTGGTGTGTGCACAGCTGTCCACATGAAAAATACTCTAGAAAGCCCTGGAAGCACAATTAATCAATGGGTAATTTATTGTTTATGCAGCAATTACCCAATCTGGTAACGTCACTTTGGTCCCGGGAATATAGATCTTTTCCCTCCCAATAAATCTGCTGGCCTCCACTGCTGTGGGCATTTGTTTTCAGGAATGGGTGACAAATAACCACCACTAAATTACAAGAGGACTCTCTTCCTTTATTTTAGAAATATGGAGCATGGTTTCTAAGCAGCGGGCGAAGGCAGTGGAGCGTGGAGTCGCTCCGGTTGGAGCAGTTCAGGTGGGAGCGCAGGGGACGCTGGGTGAAGCGTCTGGACGAAGCCTTTCTTCCTTCCTGTGTGTGTCTGGACTTCAAAAGTGTCCACAGATTCGATTTTTGAGATATGACGCTTTCAACTTTTCTTGCACATTTCTTAGAAGAGCAGAAAAGCTGAATTTTATTATCCTGCTGGTGTTCCCCTGGGTGTATGTTCATTCGAGTGTGCGTACGTGTATGAGCGCAGGGGTAGGCGTGCATGTGTGTGGGTGTGTGTGCTTGTGCGATGTGTATGCACGTGCGTGTGAACTTCTTGCTAACTTTAGAAAGTCTCTGGGGAGTGCTGGTCTCCACCCTGGGTGTTCTTAGGAAGTGACCAGGTCTCTGTGCACTCCTGCTGGTCTCCACCCTGGGTGTTCTTAGGAAGTGACCAGGTCTCTGTGCACTCCTGCTGGTCTCCACCCTGGGTGTTCTTAGGAAGTGACCAGGTCTCTGTGCACTCCTGCTGGTCTCCACCCTGGGTGTTCTTAGGAAGTGACCAGGTCTCTGTGCACTCCTGCTGGTCTCCACCCTGGGTGTTCTTAGGAAGTGACCAGGTCTCTGTGCACTCCTGCTGGTCTCCACCCTGGGTGTTCTTAGGAAGTGACCAGGTCTCTGTGCACTCCTTTGCAGCACAGGAAGGACACAGGGGACGGCAGGCGTCAGAGCAAGCCGCCTTCTGGGCCAGAAAGAGGCTTTGAGGCCTGGGTGTCAGAGCCCCAGAGCACCCCGCAGAAGCCAGCAGGGCTCAGCCCTGGCCGCCTCGCAAGCCGCAGCGGGGTTGATGGAAACCTGCCTGTCGAGGGTGCGGGCTGCCTGGCGGTTGGGGCGGCAACCACACGGGGTGCACCCCGCCCCGCTCCTCACCACGAGGGCTCGCCCTGGACCCCTGGCAGAGAGTTGAGCAGGTTACTAGGCTTGTGGCGGTCACCCTGCGGAGAGGCAGCCAGGCCCGAAACTCCGTCCTGGGCCTCCTCCCTGCAGCAACCCCCTCGCAGGCCACAGCTGTCTTCCTCCCTGTCCCTGGTCGTCTCCACTAACCGTGCACTGAGCTGCGGCTCAGAGAGGGGAGAGAGCGTGTGAGGTGCGGCCTTTGGGGACTGGAGGAGGAGAGGCTGGGGGACGTGGATCAAAGGACACATTCCTACAGTCGGATCCAGAATAGGCAGAAACAGAGAGTCAGAGAGTAGATAAAGGGTCGCCTGGGGCAGGAGGTGGGCGGGGAGATGGCGAGCCAACACTAAATGTCACAGAGCTTTTTTTTTTAATGTGATGAAAATGTTCTGAAATCGATCGTGGTGGCGGCGGCACAACCCCGCAAGTGTGCCGGGGACCCGTCGGGTCGCAGGTTTTAATGGCCAAGCCATACTATACCCGGATCATATTTTGTTAAAACTGTTTTTTTTTTTTTTTCCCCCTGAAAAGATCAGTGCCAACTGTGCCGGGTGGAGACCCTGGTCTGGAGAAGCAGGTCCGGTGTCCAGCCTGGTGTCCAGTTCTCTGCCCAGGCTGCTGCACTGCTTGGCATCTGGGTGGTCACGGGGACCCAGGGGCCACTGGACCTCGGGGCCGCCGGGCCGACCTGTCCACAGAGCCAGTGAGCCCAGGGCCTGGCCGAGTCCGGGTGGGGCAGTCATTTGGCGCTGCCGGCTGCTGCGAGCGGGCGCCCTGGGCACTCGGGTCTATTAAATTGTTAATACAACCAGTAGAGTGTCAGCATATTACCTCGGGGCCTGGGAGGGCTGGATGCAGCTTGCACTTCTGTCCGTTCATTTTTATTTATCTGGCGTTCACCTTGATGGATAACAGGTTTACACAAAGCCCCGCGTGTCTGAAACTAGCTGACAGGGGGAAAGAGGAGAGGAGTCGGCCCAGTGGGTCCGCGTGAGTGCCCTGCAGGCTGTCCAGGCCACACAGCGGTGATCCCAACACCAGGAGCAGAAGCCAGGGTCAGGCCACAGCCAGCTGCCCGCTCTCCTCCCCCTCGACCTTCTGCCCACTGGCTGTTGGCAGCGGGAGACGCGCCACAGGGGCTGAGTGGGGGGGGAGGGCGAGGGGGGTGCCGTCCACCCTTTATGGCCTTGTTGGCCTAGAGCCTTGACTCTTAGCCATGTGGTTTTCCCCAGGGGGTGTTTGGCAATGTCTGGAGTCATCTTTGGTTGTCACAACGGGGGTGGGGAGGCCTCCACTGGGGTCTAGGGGCAGAGAATAGGGAGACTGCCAAGCACCCTGCCACGCCCAGGGGTCCCCCAGCAGGACCTGAGCAGGCCCCACAGGCAGAGAGCCCTGAGCTGGATTATCCTACACTGGGGGGAGAGGCAGCAGGCCTACGGCAACTCTGAGGTTCTGGGAAGGAAGGCGAGGGAGCCACTGGGAGGAGCCCCGGGGGCTTCTGAGGGCCCGCCATTGAAACCAGCTCCCGACTCCTGACAGGTGAGCAGAAGCTGTGGCCAGGGCCCGGGCGTCCCTGTGCAAAGGTGTGGTGGGAAGCAGAGGAGAGTTGGGCATCTGGGGTGGCGGGGATGGTGCTGGTGGGCAGGGGCTGGGGCCAGCCATGCAACGGCCCGGCCCCAGTGGAGGCAGAAGTCAGGAAGGGTCTGCCACCAACACCGGTGCTGGAGTCTGCGAACCTGGAAGCTGCCGGGTGGCTCCAAGCCTGGACTGCTGTGACCAGTCCTGCAGGTTGGAGTCCCAACCAGCAGAAAGTCCTTGCTTGGCCCTGGAGGCTGCAGGTCAGGGTGCCGGCAGGGCGGGCTCCCCTGCGGCTGTGAGCGGAGGGACCAGGCCTCTCTCCAGCTTTCCGTGGCCTCACTCGTTCCTGGGCTCATAGACTGTCTTCTCCTGTCTCCCCACCCCCTCTCCTCTGTGAGTCCAGACGTTTATGAGGACACCAGCCATACTGGACTAGGGTCTGCCCTAAAGACCTCATTTAACTTGATAACCGCTGTCAAGGCCCTATTTCCAAAGGAGGAGCTGGCAGCTGGGGTCACAGGCCCTGGGGACAAGGACCGCGGCTCCTGTGTTGGGAGACACAGCCAACCTGTAATAGAGTTGGCAGGGGGATGGTACAGGGAGCAGACAGGTGACAAGTGGCTGGGACAGGGTGGTGCTGGCAATGGGGCGAAGAACAGGAGGCCAGCGTGAGATCAGGAGTCTGAGTCAAAGAACTTGGTGACCACGTTGGTTGGGTTAGGGTCAGAGTGAACTGGGCCCAATGGGGTCAGCTTTGGAGTCCTGGGGAGATTCTCGCCCTCCAGCCTCTGGTTTCTCTTTGCTGTTAAGATGCCCACCTAACTGCACTAGAGAAAGTTTTGCACAGGGCCACGTTCATCCATTATGCTTTGAATAACTTTTTCACACTTTTCAAAGCCTCTTGTGGTTCTTAGCCCCAGCATACGTGAGAAATGAATGGAGTTGCTCTCTATAAAGTCATGCGCGGGGTGCGACACAGACGGTTCAGGAAACAGAGAGTCTAACAAGGCAAATGCCACTCACGGTCACGGGAATGGCCACGTGGGATTCCTTCCAGGGGTTGCTTATTTTACCACTGTCCAAGGACTGGATATTGGAATTACTGTAAAACCTTTCACTGAATGCTAAAACGCGGCTTCCCCCAAGCTCATCGTAAAAACGTTTGTGCACCCGCTGGGAGCAGCCTGTCACCGTGTGCTGCTTGGAATTTCTGTCCGTGTTTTGCTGACGTCCTACCTGCACAGCCTGCCTGCTTGTGTCCCCCGTTTGTGCCCCGGGTGGTGGCAACTTCGCTGTGAAGAGGAGGGAGCTGAGGGGGAGGGTGGCCCCCCCAGACCAGCAGCCCCAGGTGGCTGCCTCAGCTGGCCCTTGGTGGCCATGTCCTCCATGGGGACAGCAGGGAATCTTGGAACGCTGGGTCTCTGGCTTACAGCTGTGGCCTCACTGGCTCCTGGCCCCGGGCAGAGGTCCAGGGGTGACTTGCCCAGTGGCACGGTGACACCGCGGTGCTGGGACTACGGTCCCCCGTCTCCACTGGGCAGTGGCTGCCTGTGGAGGAGGTGGGGCTCCAGGACTTCCTCTCCTCCTGGGGTCCAAGCCCACCCTGGCCTGGACCTGGGCTGTGCCGGTGGAGGGGCTCCCAGGTGGAGGAGGCAGGGCGAGGGTGCAGAGCCCCGGCTGTGCGGGCCACCACGTGACTGCCAGCAGCCCTGTGGCCAGAGGTGCTGTGGGACCCTGGAGGTCCCGTGGGAGCACCAGGTGCAGGCGGGGCTCCCCCGTGGCCAGGCCCCACCCACCGGCCCCTGTTCCCGGTGGCCTTGGGGACAGCGCTGGCCTCAGATCATGGCTTCAGCAGCAGCCGCGCCCTGCACCACACCCTCCAGCACGCGCACCCCCCACGCACCCCCACGCACAGGCACAGCGATGCGTCCCCATCCCTCCCACCTTCCCGGACGGCCTGGACACCGGTGGCACCGGAGAGCCGACTGTCGTGGCCACCGTGGCTCCTCCCTGTCCCAGGGCCTCCTTTCATTGCAGCCTCTGCTGCTCGCTCTGCAGTGCTCCCGCTCCCTCCTCGGATATCACTGCCTGGCCCCAGCTGTGCTCCCTCAGGGACCGCAGGTCACGTAGGCGCCTGCTCTCTCTCCCTCTGGTGGCACAGCGACCTGCTCGGCCTCCACTGGGGGTCTCAGGTGCTGAGTCCGATGGAGAAATCCCCACCCTGCTGTAGGACCACCCAGAGGGGCCCAGCCATGCTCATGGGGTGGGGTCCTCTCAGACTACCCACAGGTGAGGGGGTGCACAGGATGGCGAGGGGAGGGGGAGGAGGAGGATGGGGGAGGAGGGAGGGGGAGGAGGAGGATGGGGGAGGAGGGAGGGGGAGGAGGAGGGAGGGGGAGGAGGGATGGGGAGGAGGAGGGAGAGGAGGGAGGGGGAGGAGGGGCAGGAGGAGGAGGGAGAGGAGGGAGGGGGAGGAGGGATGGGGAGGAGGAGGGAGAGGAGGGAGGGGGAGGAGGGCAGGAGGAGGGGGGGAGAGAGGAGGGAGGGGGAGGAGGGAGGGGGAGGAGGGCAGGGAGCAAAGGGAGGGGGGGAGGAGGGAGGGGGAGGTTGGCAGGGAGAGGAGGGGGGGGAGGAGGGAGGGGGAGGAGGGCTTGGATGGGGCTCCTGGCTGCAGTTGGGTTCTGAAAGGGCAAACTTTCAACCTCAGTGTGATACAAAGAGGCTTTTCAGGAACTATTGTCCCAGGGACCTCATGTGGCTTCAAACGCAGGGAGACCTTTCAAGGGTTTGGGAACGGCTTTCCTTCGAGTGAGGAGGGTAGATTTCATGCCCTCTGAGTCCTGGAAGAAGCTATTCTTAGAAATATTCTGAAACATTCTCTGAGGCTTGGAAATGCCATAGATTGCAGGAAATTTGAAAGGGAGGGAAACTATAATTCTTCTGAACCATTGTCTTCCCATGTTGAACAAAGATATCATTAGTTCTATTTTTAATCAGCAAATGCTCTATTTCCAAATATAAATACAAAGGGGCCCTGCCAGCTCTCGGCCCACTGGGAGGGGAGCCCTGGAGCCCCCTCCTGCCAGCAGGGCTGGTCCAGGATCTCTGGGTGAGGCCATGCGGCCACCAGGACGGGGCTGGACACAGCCACTCCTGCCAGACATCTCTGAGCTCAAAAGACAAATGACCCCACCCAGGGCACGTGGCCACCCGTGCAGAAAGGGGCATGGTGAGCCCCCAGTGCACCCATCTGCAGTGTTCCCACCCCACTGGGCAAACGTTCTGATGCCACTGCAAGGTGGGGACATCTTCAGCTGCCAGGCCCAGCCGTCCCCTGGGAGTTTGTTCCTGCCCGTGCTCCCTGATGGGCGGGGGCGGGGGGCAGGCCTGGGAGCTGTGCCTTCTGGGGGGTGGGTGGGGGCGTGGCTTTCCCAGCCACCTCTCACCCGCAGGAGTTCCCGTCTGACCAAGGCTCATTTTTTTGTCTTGGGGACACAGAGCTGGCCTTCCTTGCGGCCATGGAGCTTTCTAGAAAATGGAGCGAGGACCTCGTATAGTCCAAGGGACCCGCGATCCAGACCCACACTGCCCCGGGGGCCTCATCACAAGGCTCTGATTTCCTCGCCCGCTCCCCTCGTGCCGCCTCTGCCCCTCGTCTTGAGACCCACTCACAAGCCCCTGGAGACCTCAGGCTCCGGAGTCACATGCGCAGACTCCTCCGCGGGCCTGCTGAGTCCACCTGGCGGGGTGCACTGCCGGCCAGGCTGTGTCCCCAGACCCTCGTCCACGGTTGGTCTGCACGTGGCGCCAGCCCTCAGCTTGCCCTTCCCCATGCGGCTGGTGGCGGCTGAGTCCCCATGCGAACACTGCCCCGGCTTCTCATCCGGTGGCTGGTTCCTGACCTGCTGCACCTGGACTTCGCCGTGTCAGCCCCTCAGCGCCCCACCCAGCTTCCCAGGGACTGAGACTGCTTGGCTGGAGGTTAGGAGGGCAGCGCCCCAAAGGACTGGGCTCTGGAGGACGCCTTCTCCTCTGGGAGCCGGGTGGCAGCTCCTTCGTCTAGAGTGTCACTGGCTTTGGGACAGTGGCTCTCAACCTCTGTCCCCCTTCCACCTGGCCAAGCCCAGGTGGCCACGCCTAACTCCAGGGGAGGTGGGGAAGTGGATCCTCTGCTCTGAAGCAGAGAACCCCGATGTTAGGACACGTCCATGCTTTAATGAGAATGTGTTGTAGACTTTATTTTATTTTATTTACTTATTTTTGGGTATTGGGGATTGAACTCAGGAGCACACAGCCACATCCCCAGCCCTATTTTGCATTTTATTTAGAGACAGGGTCTCACTGAGTTGCTTAGTGCCTTGCTTTTGCTGAGACTGGCCTTGAACTTTTGATCCTCCTGCCTCAGCCTCCCAATGTTGTGGATTTTAAATAACAATGGTTTCTCCTCTGTCTTTCCTCCTGCTGGCTAATAAGAATCATATCTCACCCCAGAGTTCTTCTTGGGCCCCTTTGGTTGGCCGGCCGGTCACTTACAAGCTCATGCCAACATTTAATGTAGCCTCAAAACCCGACACCTGGTGCTGATGAAGAGCTGGGGCTGGGCTGGGGGTGGGGCGCTGGGGTGTCTGTGTCACCTTCCTGAAGGGCAGCAGCACTGAGCCCATTGGGGAGCAGGACTCCGAGGGCTGTCCCCGAGGGTGAGGCTGCTGCCTTGGGTGGGGGTTTCCTGGAGCCCTTGCAAGCTCCCCGGACCCACCCAAGACGGGTTCTGGGGTCAACTCCTGCCCCTCACTGCCTCTTACATGGGTCACAGCTTTTGTGCGCGTGGCCTGGCTCCGCAAGCTCTGCACCCAGGCACCTGCCAAGTCTGGACTTTGTGCCGTGCAGCCTGGTGCGCTCCAGCCAGTGCCGACAGGCTCCTCTCTCGCCACCATCCAGCAGGGCGGAAGCAAGGCCCGGAGGAGCTGCGGGCAGAAAGGGCGGGCCGTGGAGAAGCCTCCGTCCGCTCCGGGCTGCTGGGCACCGCTTCAGCCGCTCTGGCTGTTCATCAAGCGGGCAGCTGTTGATTGTTCTGCACGCGCTGAACTTGGAGAGATCCTTCCTTAATTAAACCACCCCCCCCCCCCCCCCCCCCCCCCCCCCCCCCCCCCCAAAAAACCTAGTTTAGAGACTCCAGCCAAATGAATTAGTAACTGCAGCCCGGCACCTCTGCCCGCAGAACGCCCTCCCCTCCAGTACCCCCGCCCCCTCCCCCCCACCCCAGGGCTCTTCCCTAGGGCCCTGCTCCCCGGGCCAGGTCCAGACCCCCTGCGAAGGCAGCTGGGGGGGCTCTGAGAGCACAGCACTTATGGAAAAGGAGGTCAGAGGGCTGCTGACCTCTTCAGGAGGACAGGCAGGGTGGCCACTGCTGGCCACAGGCTTCCCCACCCCATTCCAGTCCCATGAGGGTCCCAGCAGCCAACTCCGAGGAACGTTCACCTCCTGGACAGAGGAACAAAATGACCCGCAGAGTCCCTGGTCCCGGCCGTGGCTCCCAGGGAGGCTTTAGCCGCCTCCTGCCAGAGCCGGTGCTGTGCGGCTGGCCCGGCCTCCCGCCTCCGCAGGTCATGCGCTCTCTCCTAAAGGTCTCGGCCTGCTCTGAACACTTTAAAAGACAGTGAACAAGTCCTATGACCTTAAGTGTTGCCGCCTGCAGCGATGGCCACTTGGAGCAACGAAGCCGCGGGAAGCAGTTCAGAGGCGAACTGGAGACAAACAGCTTTTTATTCTGATAACTTTTCTCTCTGGCTCTAACAACGACTAACACGCACCACACACACCACCAAAAAATGGCGCAGACCCGATCAGCAATCTCGGCTCAAGTCACTCGAGATCCCGGGCCAAGTCCCGCAAGATCCTGGGCTAAGTCCCGTGAGACTACGGAAGGCGGCAATGCCCAAAAAACTCCATGGCCCATAGTCAACCACAATTTAAGCCATCTCCCCAAACAGGGCTCCTGCACTTAAGACAGTGGTACCCTGGTCCCCACATGTCCCTGGTCCACATATCAAGGTGCCAGGGGACAGAACAGTCCAAGTGTAGTTCCCTAGCACAGACAGCAGGCCTTGGTTGTGACCGAAGCCCAACACAAGGGCACCTGGCAGGGGCTGGTTTTGCAGGACCCGTCTTTGCCCTCAGGGTATGCATGGTCTGGTGGCAGTGTGGTGGCTTGGCGTCCACCCCCCCAGGGTGGGCTGGCTCTGCCTGGTCTTTGGCTCTGTCTCCAGGTACACGGACCCAGCCTTGCATATGAGCTGGGGAGGTGGCGTGGACACGAGGGGTGGGCAGGCAGGGAGGAGCACCCTGGGGTGCGCTGCCCTTGACTGAACTGCGCCCGTGTGCGTGCCAACCCCGGGCGTCTGGGTGGGGTTGGGGGTCTGTCTTCCTCACGGGCACGGGCGAGACAGGTCCTCCCCTGGGACCACAGCGATGGAGCCACGTGGGCAGCTGGCGTGGCGGGGAGGCTCGTGGGCCTTGGGGTGGGGTGCACACGGCTCGTTAGGGAGGGTGGAGCAGAGTGTGGGTGGGGCAGCCAGAGAGGTGGGGTCCACCTTCAGAGCTCCCCTTTGGTTTCTGGAACGTTCCCTTCATGCTCCGACCCAGCCCTCCCCACTCTGCTGTGGCTCACCAGCTTCCTGCCTGGTCTGTCCCTCAGGGCCTCCGGCAGGTCCCGCCTGGTACCTCATCCATGTGGAAAGCTGGCTGTGCTCTCCCGCCCCTGGCGCCCTGGTCCGGTGACTCCAGTCTGGAGAGCGTGGGTCAGGCTCAGCAGGCCACGCCGGCTGTGCACCTGGCGCTGCCTCCTGGGCCATTTCCTGTGGGCCACTGGGCAGCGACGTGGGCAGCAGCCTGCACCCAGGAGACCGGTGACCCCGCATTTGGCTTCCCAGCGGGGTTCTGCGCCGGAGCTCTGTGCCCAGCTAACGCTCTTAGTGGTTCCTGGCCACGCGTGCCTCCGTGAGGACGGGTTCCGAGAGCCAGGCTTGACGGTGCCAGAGGTGGGCAGCTGGAGGGCCCAGACCGCGTGGGGACGTGGGTGGGCTTGTGGGGAAGAGGAGGCTGGTCCTCAGGGGGCACTTGGTCGCGTGGACGTGGGCATGGCAGGTCTGCATGTGGCTGTTGCTAACAGCTGTGGGGACGAGAGAGAGGTTTGTGGAGGGCTGGGGCGTGTGTCTCTGTGGGAGGGCGGGCGGGCAGCAGGTGAGCGCCCAGAGGTGGCCTGCTGCCATTTAGGAGGCTGATTCCTTCTCTCTGGGTGGAACTAAGCCAGGCGCTGCTCTCCCCCGGCGGCAGCGGAGGGCTGGGCATGGTCACAGTTCGTTAGCCCCCCTGCAGTGGGGAAGGGCCCTTTGGAGGGGGCATGGAGGCTGTGATGATAGGTAGCAGTGAGGAGTGGTGGCAGCCGGCTGATGAGATGACAAGGTCTTCATGGCCAGGAGGAGCGGCAGGCCAGGGAGGAGCGGGAAAGAAGCCCCCAGGGAAGCAGCAGCCCCGGGACCTCCCTCTCTGAGGTCTTGCTGCCCTAAAGCTGCCGGAAGACTGATTAATTGAGACAGTCCAGAGGCGTTAGGAATCCTACAATCGTTTTGCATAATGTATCTTTTGTTTCAGAAAAAGAAAGGAGCAAAATGCAGGCTGGGGGGCTGTGACAGCGCCTCCTGCAGAAGCCGCGGCGGAAGCCAGCATTGCTGGGGGTAGAGCTCCGCATGAGAGATCGGGTTGGTCACCTTTTTTTTCTGGTCAGATTATAAAAATAACGCAGGCTTACTGTAGCGGGGTTGGGAATGCGGAAAGGGACAGCAATGCTTTAATATGTCACTGTGGGGAGGACCTGGCAGTGACGGATGGGTGTTTTTGTCCGTACCTGGGAAGCGGTCCCCTGACAAGCTCGCTGGGAGCAGCTCGCGCTTCTGCGGAGTTCATAAATCCCTCTGGCAGCCTGGCGGATGCCGGGCCACTTTTATTACTGAAGGCTAATTGCTCCGTCTCCGTCTGCTCCTGGGACACAGGGCCATGTTGGAGCCGAGGGGAGGGAGGCTGCTGCTCTCCGGGCCCCGCAGAGTCCCAGCGGCCGGGCTCTGTGCCGGGAAGGGGCCTGTCTCTTTCACTTGCACTTCAAAAACTTCCCCGTGGGGGGTTTATCATTAAGCCCGTTTTATGGATGGGGAAACGGAGGCACAGGGATGTCCAGTGGCCTGCCCAAGGCCACACAGTTGGGGTCAGAGCTGAGCTTCCACTTGGGCCACCTGGGCTGTAGTCCCGTGGAAGCCCGCACCACCGTCCTCATGTCCCCTGGATTGGTTCAGGCACTGAGACCACGCGGAGCCCGACAGGGCGGGTGCTGGCCGTGTGGAGCTGCAGGGTGGCCCTGGCCTTGCACAGTGTTCCCCTGGGGCGGGGGACAGACTCTGATGGGATGTCACGCCCGTGGTCGGCTGTGTTCTGTGGGAATGCGAAGGGTTTCAGTAGATGTGGTTGAGGTCTCGAATCAATAGTGGAGGCCTGAGGCAGAGGGCCCGCTCCTGCCGGCACGGAGAAGACGCCAGCAGCCAGGCCACGGAGAGGTGCAGGAGCCCTAATAAAGGAGGTAGCTAAGATTGCGGCTAGCTGTGAGCCATAAGCATTACCACCTTCCATGGTCTCGTGAGACTTGGCCTGGGACATTGCGGATCGGGTCGGTGCCATTTGCATGATCTCGCGAGACTTGGCCCGGGGGATTGTGGGTTGTCGTTGGTGCCATTTGCGTGATCTGGAGAGACTTGGCCCGGGGGATTGTGGGTCGTCGTGGGTGCCATTTTGTGGTTGTTGGAGGAGTGTGGACGGCATGTGGGGGTGTTGTTGGAGCCGGAGAGAGAAAGCTGGCAGAATAAAGAGCCTGTTTGTTTCCAGTCTGCCTCTGAACTTATTCCCGCGGCTTTGTTGCTCCAAGCGGCCATCGCTTCAGGCAGCAACAGAGGGCCACGTGGTGTGGGGTGGCAGGGGCTCTAGGAGCTGGGCCTCTGTCCTACCGCCACAAGCCAATGAACTCTCCCAGGAACCGTCAGCTTGAAGAGAGTCCTGAGCCTCTTAGATGAGCTGCAGCCTGGCCGGTGCCTCCATCCCCCCTTGATTAGTAAGCGATGTGCTCACCCGACCCAGACCTGTCGAGAGATAAGGAACGGCTGCTGGAAACCGCTGACTGTGCAGCGCAGAGCGCGGGTGCAGGGGCGGGTGCGGACCGCGAGGTGAGCAGACTCGGGAAAGCAGGAGCTTCCTGAGGTCGCTCCGCCCTCCTCCGCCCCGACCCTGGTGCACCCGCAGGGCTCCAGACAGCGTGGACGCGCGAGCTGGGAGGGCCTCTGTCCTCCCTGTGGTGTCAGGTGGCCACATATCTGTGACTTTCGGGAGGCCCGGCTGCCGCTGCAACGCCTCCCAGCTCTGAGCACTCTTAGGCGCGGCGGCGGTCACGTGGCTGTGTGACTGGCTTCTCCCGGAGGCCGAGAGGCTTAGAAATGAAAGCATTTTGTCTCTTTCGCGTGGCGGGGAACAGGGGAGCTGGATCCTCCAGCTGTAAGGCATGGCACTGTGGGTAGCCTGGTCACAGCCCCTAAAATCTGCAACCGGGGGCCTGCGAGGCCGGGACCCAGCCAGGGCCGGAGAGGGAGCCGTGAACACCGAAAACGGGAAAGGAAGTGCAGAATGGTGTCTTTGGAACACCCTAATCATCTTTCCAGGGCCTCACACTGGGCTGCCACAGGGCATGTGTGCCCACAGCGAGGCCCTGGGTGGCCTCTGTTCCAACCAGTCACAGCTAAAAGCCCCTCTGTACGCTCAGCAAGGCCCAATCCCACCAGGCAGGGGAGAGGACAGGAGAGGGCGGGAAGCTGGAGGCCTCGCAGCTGCTGCAGACGGGCAAGGGGATGGGCAAGGGTCCGCAGCGCTGGGCTCTGCCCCACTGGCCCAGACCCCTGAGTGAGACTCTGGGGCCCCACCTCTTCCTCTGCTCAATCTCTTCCTGCTCAGTGGTATGAGCCACCTCCTCCAGGAAGCTTCCCTGCCTGCAGGCCAGTTAGGGCTTCCTGTCCAGAGGACTTCAGAGCGACCACTGCAGTGGTTCCTACTTGATTTACCACCTGACTTCTTGGCTGGACTCTCAGCTCCAGGAGGGCAGGGCTGGTGCCTGGGTGGCTCATCTTTGCACCCAGCATCAAGCCCACATCCAGGCGTGCAGGAAGAATGCCTGTCAGTCGACAAGTGGAGGAAACGCCGGGGAGTGGGAAGGGGCAGCCCTCGAGGAGGGGTGGCCTGGAGGGCTTCTGGGAACTTCCTGCTCCCTTTTCCACCCCCATGTTGATCCAAATCATTCCAGAGTTGAGTGTGACCTCTCTTGTTTGCAAAGAAGGAAACCCAAGCCCAGAGAGGGGCAGAGTCTTCTTCAAGTTCACACAGCAGGAGGATGGCCCAGAGCTGGGATGAGAACCCTGCCAACGGTCCTGTGCATCACCTTGAAGGGCAAAAATCACACCAGTGACCACCGTGCAGGCAAGAGATCTATTCACCAGCCTTTATGACTGGTTGGAGGTAGAAGAAGTACAGGGAGAGAGGAGTCAGGGAGAGGGGAGTGTGCGAGCTCTGGTGGGAGAGAGGAGTCAGGGAGAGGGGAGTGTGTGAGCTCTGGTGGGAGAGAGGAGTCAGGGAGAGGGGAGTGTGTGAGCTCTGGTGGGAGAGAGGAGTCAGGGAGAGGGGAGTGTGCAAGCTCTGGTGGGAGAGAGGAGTCAGGGAGAGGGGAGTGTGCAAGCTCTGGATGGAGGGTGGGTGCCTGGTCATGTCGGCTGTGGTCTCTGGAGCTGTCAGCTAAGGCAGCTGCCGTCGGGCTGGAGCTGTTGGCTGGGGCAGCTGCTGTCGGGCTGGAGACCTGGAGACGGTGGGTCTGGAGCTGTTGCAGCAGCTGCTTCTTCTCAGCAGGGACGAGCTGTTGTGTCTGAGCTCTGGGCAGGCAGGAGCTTTAAGTAGGGATTTCTGGTGGGGGGTGTACCAGAGCGACCTTTAACCCTATTGGCTCTTTTCCCAGGGAACAGGACGACCTTTAAGCCTATTGGCTCCTGCCTGGGGAACAGAGTGACCTTTAAGCCGATTGGCTCCTGCCCAGGGAAAACGAACCCAGGTTGCTCCTCATGGAAATTTCCCTGGGGGAGGTGGCCCATCGGCCCAAGCCTATCTATCACACCTTGTTCCAGTGAAGGGCCAAGCAGGAGGACACCCTGGGCCTTGACTGTCTGCAGCTCCCGACAGGCTCTCTGCCTGTGGATCAGGTCTGTTTCCTTCTTCACAGAAGTGTGTGGGTGACATTCCACAGGGCCGGACCAAGGGAGGCCAGGGAGGTGCTGAGGGTGCAAGCCTCCCCTCGCCGGCTCTGAGACTGAGCGCCCCTGACGGGTTGGGCCTAGGTACTCTCGCTGCAGCTGCATCCTGGCCCTACCCTCGATCATGCCTGTTTTCACATGTCCATGCTGAAAATTGCAGACTAGGACGAGGCCAGAACATCACCAGCTCAAGAAGATCCATTCATCTTTTCATCCATCTATCCATCTACTGGTCAACTTTCCCACCTGTCCGTCCATCCATCCACCCATCCATCTACCCATCCCTCCATCCTCTCGTCCACTTGTCCACCCACCCACCCACCCCCACCCACCCATCCACCCATCCACCCACCACCCACCCATCCACCGACCCATCCACCCATCCACCCACCCACCACCCACCACCCATCCACCACCCACCCCCATCCACCCACCCTCCACCCACGCATCCATCCTTCCATCCACCCATCCATCCTCTCGTCCACTTGTCCACCCATCCATCCACTCGTCTGCTCATTCACTCACCCATCCATCCACCCATTGATCCATCCATTTAAACTTTTACTTGTCCATTCACCTATCCATCCATCCATCTATCCACCCACCCAACAACTTTAAGAAGCTTATATTTTCAATCATTCTGTCTGTCTGTCTATCTACCCACCCACTCTCTTGCCTACTGATCATCTCTCTATCCACACAATTTTACTGGTCGGGATCCAACTTGACCTGTGTATAGCCATCTTGGTTACCACTCTCGTACCTGCCAGGTGACCCGGCATGCAGTCCAAACTCTACGAGATACAAAAAGTCATTAGATAGTCAAGTTGAGAGTTTCATGCCACACACACACATACACATACACACACACCTGGAATCTTTCTTAATTGATGTTTGATAAGAAAATAGTTATTGTGAAAGCCCAAGTGCATTCCTGTTGGCCACATTTCTAGTGGCCCACCTTTGTCCAGCTTAGCATGTGAACCCTTTCTTCTTGCCTTGGGGGATGGGGATCCTCCTGCCTTGCTGCCATCAAGACACACTTCTGTCTATAAGTCCCTAATAAATTTCACTCTGTGATCCTGGATTTGTCTTTGGTCTCTTTGGTCTCTTGACAAAAGAGGCCCCACTTCTGGCCTCTCCACCCCAGCCGCACCCCTGTCTGGCTTCCCCTCTGTCCTCCAGCAATCCCCTTTGCCAGGGGGCACAGAGGTAGTTGCTTTTGCAAAGGACCCTGAGATGGACCCGTCATGGAGGACGCCGGAGACCCCTCCCCAAGTCGGCCCCCGCTGGCTCGCTGCCTCCTGGCCTCCTCCATGGCCACCCGCTGGGCCTGCGTGAGCTCCTGTGAGTCTGGAGACGTGTTTGGTTTCCGTTTCTTCCTTGTTGGTGGATCCCTGGTGGTCCCCGGAGAGCTCCTGAGGCAGGGTCTGAGTCTGCCTGAGCCCACTCCCTCAGTGCTGAGCACAGGCGTGGCACAGAGTAGGTGCTCAGCGCACACTGGTTAGGACGACAGCTTGGAGTTGCCACCAAGGATGGGCATGTCCCGTCCCTTCGGTTAAGGAGGCAGGCCCGGGGCTTGGCCCCGGGACCTCTCTCAGCTCTGCCCCACTGTCTCACTCATTCCTGTCGTTTTTAAGTGACTCTAGATTTATTTAAAAAAATTTTTTCGAGGTGCTGGGGATGGAGCCCAGGGCCTGCCCATGCTAGGCAAGTGCTCTACCGCGGGCCGGCCCGGCCCTGAGTGATGGTAGACTTGAAGGGGCTACAGAGGAATGAGCCCCGAGGGGCTGGGGCTGGGGGTGCAGCTGTGGGGTCCCGCAGACGTGGGCCCCAGCCTCTGCTCCCTTCCCAGCTGCAGGGCTCAGAGCTCCAACGTTCTCGTCCTTTGAATGGGACTGTGGCGGCCCTGTCACCGAGGGGCTGCCGTGAGGTGGACTGGGGAAGGGGCACAGCATGGCGTTTGGCATATGGAGAAGATTCAGTCCATATTTGTTGACTATAAATGAACCCACGGACGGAGTTTGGGGAAGCGTCTGTACTTGGAAGAAAACATTCCCCCTTAGAATTCCGATGAGCCGCGGTGCCTTCAACACGCACACTGCTGTCGCCGTCCCATTATTACTCCTTGGTCCCTTCCTCCTCTTGCCACCATCTGCCCATCTGTGCCCACCTGGATAATCACCGGGAGCTATTTTTACATCTGACGTAGTGGAAAGGTAGCAGATTAACAACCGCAGAGACGCACATCACTTCTATTAATATTAAACAGGGTATTA
The DNA here is from genome assembly GCA_025594165.1 of Tamias sibiricus. NCBI lineage: Eukaryota > Metazoa > Chordata > Mammalia > Rodentia > Sciuridae > Tamias > Tamias sibiricus. The sequence continues at coordinate 4,057,580 of CM046658.1, read as the reverse complement.
ATTTTACCAGTAACTGAAACATTAAACACGTATATCCATTAGCGGTCATTATTTTAATCTTCACGAGCTGTCTAGCGTCTTCCAGGAATAGGTCTGATCCAGTCTTCTCCACCTCCTTCCATAAACTCACTGGTGAATCAGGAATCACAGTTTTTATTTCCCTAAGGGGAAGTAGATAATTATAAACTCATCACTGTTAAGGTGGAGGGTCTGAAAAATTGCCACATTCAATTCCCTGGTTCATTATCATGAACCCCTCCAGACCGAACCTGTTAACACGAGGTACATGCCAAGGGTGGTCTTCCTAAGACCCCTCTCACAGGGGCTCCTTACTGATGAGCCAGCTCTGGGTGTAAGACCTTGGCTATAATTGCTAGACTGTTAGATCTTAATTGCTAATGACACTTGAGCAGATGTAACTTTGCACCTTTGGGATGACATAGGAAGGACCAGGATTTGGTAGGGAGGAGGGGACCCTTGCTAGGAAGTGATAGGCACGATAGCTTATTAGGGAGTGTCACAACACACCCAGCAACTGCTAATGCTGCTCAGGATTGGCTAGTGCTGGTGACACCTCCCAGTAGCTCCTCACTGGGAAGCTGATGAAATGCTAAAGGCTGGAGAGGGGACGGGGGCAAGTGTCGTCCACTGGTTAAGGGCATGGGCCTTGGTCATATGCTTTTAGGTCACAGTCCATGAGGGGGGAGCCCAGGCTGAACTGGCAACGTTCTGGGTTGGGGAGACGGAGTTGAGAGTCTGGGGAGATGAAGGAAACTCAGCTCAGCCGTGCAGGGCAGAGGACCTAGAGTCTTAGGGAGGAGAGACGTGGGAAGAAGAAAAGCCCCAGGGTCTTCAACTGAATGCTAACAAGTGCTTGTGTCTGAGGCCACTTCCTGAGCCTGGGGAAGGAACAGAATAGACAGAGCTCGAGCCCTCCACAGAACCAGGGGGATTTGGTGTTCCCACCAGCAACAGTGGAAAAATCACACACAGGGTGAACACCCCAAGCTCCCCAAATCTGGAATCTAAAATACTCTAGAATTTGAAACTCTTTGAGCACTGACATGATGCTACATTTGGAAAATTCCACACCACACTGTGAAACTTTGTTTTATGTACAAAGTTATTAAAAATAATCATATACAACTATGTTCAGCCTATGTGTACAGAGAGCATATGAAACATAAATGAATTTTGTGTTTAGACTTGGCTCCTATCCCCAAGGTATCTCATTATGTATATGTAAATATTCCAAATAGAGAAGAATCCAAAATTTGAAGTGCCTGGTCCCAAGCATTTCAGATAAAAGATATTCAACTTATACTTCCCACCACATAGGGCAGAGTCCTTGGACAATAATTGCCTTAGTAGTGTGAATGGTTAACCTTAAGTTAAGATCTTCACAGTTTCACTTAAATGGGTTAACAGAAGGCCTTCAAAGGACCACACATTTCCCCATAATTTAACTGCTTCCTAGAACAAAGCTCCATAAGATTTATGAGAACCTAAAATATCCATCATACAATAAGGTATAATTCACACGGTCTGTCCTTCAACCCCTAAATACCAGGTATACATGGAAACAAGAAACCACAACCAATCATGAAAAGAAAAGTCAATCAATAGATACAGATGCAGAATTTGATAAAATTAGTAGGCAAGGACTCTAAAAGAGTCATAACAATATCATTGCACATCAAGAAGGCTAAGGAAAGCTTATGTATGTTAAGCAAAAATGTGCAAGACCCAGCTTGAACTTCAAGAGATAAAATAAACAACCTCCAAGATGAAAAGTTTGCTGGATAGGATTTATAACAGAATAGACACGAAGAAGAAAATATGAGGAACTCTAAAGACATGGAAATAGAAATTATAAAAAATAGAATGGGAGAAATAAAGACTGAAAACAAAATGAACCCCAGAATCAGCTTTGATGAGAGTAACATATACGTAATTGGAATTCTTGAAGGAGGTGAAAGGGATTAGAAGAAAAAAAAATGAAGAAACTATGGCTGAAAAATTACAAATCTAGTGAAAACTATAAGCCCACTGATCCAAGATTCCCAGTGAACCCCTAACACAAGAAATACAAGGCCAACAACATAAGACTCATCATAATCAAATTGCTCAAAACCAATGATCAAGACAAAAATCCTAAAAGTGTCCATTGGAAAATGAGATACATTATACAGAAAGGGACAAACGTAAGAATGACGGGGGGATTTCTGGTTAGGAGGAATGCCACGGAGAGAACAGTGGAATAACAGCTGTAAAGTATTGAAGGATCAACAATGGTCCACTGAGAATTCTATACCCAGCAAAAATACCCTTAAGAAGTGCAACAAAGACTTTCAGATGTTCAAAAGCTTGAATAACGTATTACTGGAAGGCCCTTAGTTTAAGGAGTTCTAAAGGAAGTCCTTAAAGCAGAAAGAAAGTGGTACCACATGGAAATCTGGATCTCTACAAAGGAATAAAGAGCACAGAAATTGGTAAATGAGCAGATAACAATGAAACATGAAAACAAACTTTTAAAGGTAACCGTGGAAAGCAAAATAACAATGTAACATGGAGCTTACAGCATACACAGAAGCAAAAATCTATGAAAACCATGACCAAAGGGAACAAACGGTACCATCTTAAGACCCTTGTAGTATATGTGAAGTGGTATGATTTTACTCTGTGTTGCCTATATTAAGTTAAAGATGTATACTATAAACCATCAAGTAACTACTAAAATTCAAGCTAAACCAAGCAAGGTTAGTCTACAAAGCAAACAAAGAAGACAAAATGGAATAAAAACACCCAGCCAATCCAAAAGAAGACCAAAACAGAGGAACAAACAACAGATGGGACAAACAGAAAGCAAACAGCAAGGAGACAAATTTAAACCTGACTCCGCGTGCTGCTAGCTGCCTGTGATTACTTAACAGCTCTGTGCCTCAGATACCAGCCACAGCACCTGTTGCACAGGTTGTCATCAGGGCTCATCACCTGTGACGTGGAGAGCCAGGTGTTTGCACATCAGCAGTCACTCGTGAGAGTAGCTGTCCTTGCTGTTGCCAGAGATCTGTGTGTCTGCGGTGGTCACTGCGAAAGCTCCCTTCTCGGTCCCTGCTCCCCTCCTCCACTGACCCCCTTCTGTACTCCCACACCCCAGGTCGTCTGGGCTGCAGAAGATTCTCAGCCTTTCCATCTACAAATGCTCAAAGCCCTTGAGCTACAGAGTCAGCCGCTATGTTGCTGCACACTGACTTGCTGCCCAGGAGTCCAGGAGGGCTGCTTTCTGTCCCGCAAGAGGTCTGTGGCTGCAGATGCCAAGACATGTCCTCTCTGCCCTCTCCTGTTCGCTGACCTGAGTTTGTCTTGCTGCTCTGCACCTCTGGGAAGACTTTAAAGGGAAAGCTATGACTTTCTGTAGGAAGGGGAGAAGCTGCCATTTTGGGGGCCCAGCTGTCATGCATTCCAACATTGCTGCGTGAGCAGACTTGACCACGCCCCCGCTGTCCGACACCTGCCCTCTCGGTTAGCCCTGGCAGCCTGGGTTTGAGAGCAGCCACTGCAGTGCTTATGTTGGGGACTGTGGCTTATTTTACACCCCAACCAACAGCACAGTGTGCCCCTGTGCAAAGCAGGTGTTCAGTCCATATCTGTTGAACAGTTCCGTGGTAGCCGGGCTGTGGGCAGCTCAGTAAATAGGCAAGTCAGTTGCTCAGGCCATGCAGGTATTGGAGGCTGTCTTGGTGCCTTGGGGCTGCCAACAGGGTAATTTAGAAGGGATGGCTATTGCTTTTTGAGAACATCGGGGGTTTCCTCAAGTTTCTGGCCTTTTGCCGCCTGAAGCGATGGCCACTTGAAGCAAGGAAGCCGCGGGAAGAAGTTCAGAGGCGAACTAAAAACAAACAGCCTTTTTATTTTGATAACTTTTCTCTCTGGCTCTAACAACGACTTTAACACACACCACACACACCACCAAACAACCAACACACCAAATGGTGCAGACCCGATCAGCAATCTCGCGCAAGTCCCGCGAGATCCCGGGCCAAGTCCCGTGAGACTACGGAAGGCGGCAATGCCCAAACATCTCCATGGCCCGTAGTCAACTGCAAATCTTAGCCATCTCCCCAAACAGGGCTCCTGCACTGGCCCTACTCCCCTGAGGGAGGCCTTGTGTTCCCCATGGGGACACCAGCCACCAGGACACAGGGGACAGACCTCCTCCTCTTTGAAGAGGCGTGGCCACTGTATGGCTCTTTGGGTTTTCGAGGTGTGCAGACACGAGGCTGAAGACGGGGTCACTTCTGAGTCCCAGAGCGCTGGCGAGATCTCTCTCGGCAGCTCAGGGCGTCCCGTCACGCCCCGCCCCTCAATCCATACCGCAGCACGCACGATGTCAGTCCCGCGGACTCGGGGTCCCGCTGAGTGTTTAATCCTTATTTAAAGCCGATGTTTATTTTATTTTGGAGTTTAAATTAATCAGCCTCAGGATACAAAATTAGATAAGGCAGGGAGGGATTTAGCTCCCTGGAATGATTCATTTCCCTTTGAGTCTGTCTGACTCCGGCAGAGGGGGCATGTGGCCGTATCTTCCTCTGCAGAGCTGCCCAGGGGCTGGACAGGCGAGTGGACACGCTTCTTCCTCACGGGCCTTCCAGCTGGGGCCTGGCCTGCTAGGACACGGGCAAGTGAACTTCACGCTTCTTCATCATGACAGAAATAAATCCTCACGAAAGGAAATGGAGATAATGTACAAACGGGAAAAAAGAAGACGGGACCAGGCTGGGGTTCCGCCCCCCAAAGATAAGCATGGTCGCCACGCGGGCACTCGTCCTTCCACACCACATCAGTGTTTTAAGAACACCGCGTAATTTTACAGCCGCAGAGGACAGTGCAGAGAATAAGGAGAGCAGACTCTCGTGTACTCTCCAGCAAAAATTAACGCGTGGTGGCTTTCTGACACGTCTGCTTTGGGGTTTATTTTGAAGCGACTGTAGCGTTGCGGGCTCGGCTGGTGCAGTTATCTGCCGTAGCCAGTCCCCTTGCCTCTCCCAGCCCCGGCTCTGAAGCCAAAGGCATCTTCTCACCCGTGTTCTGATACCGTGTGTGCGCGTCCGGGAGGCACGTCTAGTCTTTTTGTTGTTTGGGCATTGTAGGCAAAGTGCTTGCGTCTTCTTCTTCCACTTGTATTCCCCTCCATTGGTATTTGCCGGGCAAGTCTAGAATTCTGCAGGGGTGACCAGCAGGGGTGCCCGCCAGGTGCGGGGGGATTCCTGTCCGTGTGTGGCGCTACGGGGTGGGGCCCCGCTCACCCCTGCAGCCCTCTGATGGCGCGCAGCCTCCTCTGCACCGACAGCAGCCCGCACCTTCCCCCTTGTTCATCTCCATCAGTGTTCATAGCAGAACTTCTGATATCTTGCCATTGGATGGGTGATAAATAGTATGTCACTGTCACTTTCATTCACAATAGCTGGACTGCTGTGCAGCTGAATGCGTGAGTCTTGCAAAAGGAACGGCCGCTCCCGAGTGGCCCCTCCGGATGCAGGTGGCTGTGTGCGAGTTACCTGGGGGAGAGCGGAGGGGCTTGAGGCTCCTTCACGGGCGTCTTTGGATCCCGTGGGCCCTCAGGGCTTTGGTTTCCATGCTGAGGTGCCGCAGGACGTCGGCTGCGAGGTTGCAGAGGGACCGTTGCCTGGGCCTGTGGTTCCCACACCACCAGGGTGCAGAGAGCCCCCAGCCTGCACCGGTGTCCGCTGAGCTGCTCAGCATCACGCTCACCTTAAGGAGAACTCAAAGAGCCCCTTGCATAGGCTGGGGCACGAACCGAAAAGTGCTTGGAAGCTGGGGGCCGTGGGCAGGAGACTGACACAGGAAGTACTTGCCCAGAGGGACGGAGAGGGGCTGGGAGAGAGAAAGCAGGAGCCGGATGGGGCGCTTCACAGCCCTGCTGGACTGTTGGCCTGCTGGGGAGCTGGCCGTCTCCCTCCCTCCCTCTGTCTCTCTCTTCTTTGAGATGGAGACCCACTCTGTTGCCCCGGCTGGTCTTGAGCTCCTGAGGTCCTCCTGCCTCGGCCTCCTGAGGACAGCACTCTGACTGCCCACTCCTGTCTCTGCCCTCTACGTTCACGCCCGGCCTGGGAATTATGTTTGACAATAGCCTGTGAACAGAAGGGCTGTGTCTCCCTTCCCAGCAGGAGATTGAAGAAATAGCACACAACTCATTGTCTTTTCTAGCTCAATCTCTGGAACTGCGGAGACATCTTTGAGGGTGAGGGTCCATCTGTTTGAGCCCCCAGAGGGCTATGATGTGCAGGAGCCCCTGTTGGCTTGTGATGGACATGAAACCCAAATGAGAACTCAACTTTGTTGTTTAAACCATTGGCACTTCCGGGGGGCTGCTTGTTACAGCAGTGTAACATGGCTTATACTGCCTGTCGCACGATCTCGTTTAATCCCTGTCATTAGTCCTGTAAAATACATGACTTCATTAAGTGAATAAAGTGAGGCTCAGAGAGGTGAGCAAGACTACCGTGCTCACACAGCAAGGGGTGGTGTTGGGATTTGAACGCACGTCTAACTTCAAAGACTGGAGTGAGGATTAAAATAAATCCCCTCGTTGTTTGCTAGCGTCTCTGGAACTGATGACTCATTGCAGCCGTGCAAGTGTTTCTGGTCCAGAGATGGGGAGAGGATTAAAGCTCCACATGCCATGTTATTTCTTCTCTAAAAATAATCAGGCGTTTCAGATGTGAATGAACAAGAAGGTACTTGAAGAGCAAAACGGGCGCGTCACTTAAGCTGGGATTAGCACCAGCGACACTCCACTCTCCTATTCTTCTCAACGGCTGTTGGGGAGCAGGGCTCAGTGAGCCAGATGCCTGGGGACAGGGCTCGGGGGCTCGGTGATATTCACTCTGTCACTACACCGACGTCCCTTCAAAAAGTACCGGCTGAGTGTCCCCAGGTGCCGCGCACGCGGGAGCCAGATGCACAGGCTGCGTCCTCCAGCGTCCCCGTTCCCTGTCAGAGAGATTTCACAGCCGGGCGCCCTGTGCCTGCGCGTAGTAGGTGTTCAGCAGATGCTCCAGGAGGAAAAGAGGGGAGCACAGAGTACAGCACCGGCCCCGCCCCACGTGTGAGCACAGGTGCGTGCCGGGTCAGGCGAGTGCGCACACACACACACACACACACACACACACACACACACGGATGTGCGTGTCAGCCGCGATCCAGCCCCCCACACATCAAACGCAGGCACACACCAGCGCTGGGGCGTGGGCGGGAGGGAAGGCCCCCGGGAGTGATTTTTTCCTCTAGAGTCACTTCCTGTCTGTCCTCTCTACCACCAGGTGGGAAAGGCCACTTTGCACAATCCCAGACTTTATTGGAACTTTCATTCATAGTTTATGGGCCAGTGTTTATTTTCCTGGGTGGTTTTAATTTAGCTGTCAAAAGCCAGGCTCTGGGGCCAGAGCAGAGCCGTGAGCCTCCTCAGCTCGGCTGGCCCTGCGGGCGGGCTCCAAGTTGCACTGAGCGCTGCCCACCCGCTCAGCTGGGCGCCTGGGTGGGAGGTGGTGGGCTGGGCCGTGAGCTGCTTGCCATCCGGGGACACAGCGGCCTTCCCTTTCCACCAGGACCTCACCCTCCCCAGCACAGAGGCCTCTCACCTTCCCGCCCTGGGGAAATGGCGCTCGCTCCTGGCGGCAGCCCCGAAGGCAGAGCAGAGGAGGCGGGAAGAAGCAGGCAGAGCTCTCGCTGCCCCTCCGGAGAGGGAGGTGCTCCTGGGCTCCCTTCAGCTCCCGAGGAGCCTCCCGCCTCCTGGTGTGGGCTGGGTGAGCCAGAGCGCTGGTGCCCCTGCCGCGCCCCCGGCCAGGACCGGGCGAGGTTCCTGACCTGAATGTGCCCTCGGCTCTTCTGTGAGCTGTCTCCGTGTCCTGGCAGCTGAATGGCAGGACTGTGTGCTCTGAGACAGTGGCCTTTGGGCCCGTGCCGGGGCCTGGGGACAGCTACACAGACATCACCGGCTGCCGCCACAGACAGCAGCCCCCGCCGTGCTGGGGTCCTTGGAGCCCAGCTCTTCAGGCGGGGTGTCCTCCAGCAGGTCCCCTGCCTGCCCCCTGCCCCTGGCCTGGCCTCTGGTGGCTTCTCCAGCAGACCCTGGACGCGGACACGGGCTCTCTGGTTCCCAGGGAGCAGGCTCAGAGCCATGCCGCCCCGGGACTGCGCGCTGTGCTTTCCTGTGCGTTGCCGTGGCCGCGGGGGTCCTGCCGGTGCGCTCCTTTCCCGCAGTGCTCTTCACGCCCCTGCCAGCCAAGCTGGGCTGAGGGCGAGTCCCGCCGCGATGGCTTCAGTCTTGCTGCGTGCTTCCTGCCAGCTGTCACCAAGGCGCAGGGTTCTCTCGTCAAGCACAGCTTCCAATACAGCGCTGCCGGCTCTCAGGGTCAACCCTGGAGAGGAGCAGGGCATGTCCACAACCGCGGTGGCGTGGTGACGATCACAGGCCAGGGTGCCCCTCACTCCAATCCGATGAGGACTGGGGACAAGCAGTGGATCTCCCCAAAACTTCGGGTTACCCTCTGCACATCCCCACTTCTGGGTGGCCAGGGGAGGTGCTCGCCCGTTTCTCTTTGTGCAGGCCCCAGGCTGGGCGTCTTCCTGTGTGATGTTCAGGAAGAACTTGCTCCTGCCTGCTTTCCTTCCGGCACTGGCTCCTCCCGTGGGAACAAAGCCAAAGTTCAGAGAAGAAGAGGGCCAAAGAAACCTGCTGGGAAGGAGGCTCCTCCCTGCCCTCCTCCTCAGACCCCTCCCTGCCCTCCTCCTCTGAACCCTAACCTGCCCTCCTCCCATGGCCCCTCCCTGTCCCTCCTCTCCTGAACGCTACCCTGCCCTCCTCCCTGTCCCTCCTCCCCGGCCCCTCCCAGTCTGTCCTCCCCACCCCTCCTCCCCTGGCCCCTCCCCATCGCTCCTCCCCTGGTCCCTCCCTCCCCATCCCTCCTCTCCATTCCCTCCTCCCCTACCCCCCTCCCCCACCCCTCCTCCCCTGGCTCCTCCCCATCCCTCCTCTCCTGGCTCCTCCCCATCCCTCCTTCCTTTCCCTCCTGCCCATCCCTCCTCCCCTGGTCCCTCCCCATCCCTCCTTCCCCTGGCCCCTCCCCATCCCTCCTCCCCTGGCCCTCCCCATCGCTCCTCCCCTGGTTCCTCCCCATCCCTCCTCCCCCATCCCCTCCTCCCCATCCCCTCCTCCCCTGGCCTCTCTCCATCCCTCCTCCCCCCTGGCCCCTCCCCCTCTCCTCCTCCCCTGGACCCTCCCCATCCCTCCTCCCCTGGCTCCTCCCCATCCCTCCTTCCTTTCCCTCCTGCCCATCCCTCCTCCCCTGGTCCCTCCCCACCCCCTCCTCCCCGGCCCCTCCCCATCCTTCCTCCCCTGGTCCCTCCTCCCCTGGCTCCCCCCATCCCTCCTTCCTTTCCCTCCTCCCCATCCCTCTTCCCCTGGCCCCTCCCCATCCCTCCTCCCCTGGCTTCTTGCCTGGTCCCCCCAGTCCCTTCTCCCCATCCCTCCTCCGTATCCCTCCTCCCCTGACCCCTCCCCATCCCTCCTCCCCTAGCAGATCCCAGCTCCCTGAGGCCTCCTCTCTGCAGGTCAGTGCCTTGCTGTTGGGCTGGCCCAGGTGGACCTGAGGAGGGCCGGGCGGGCGTGCTATGGCCAGGTGCCCCTGTCATTCACTGGCTTAATGTCACCTGCTCAGGTGTAGGGAAAATTGCAAGGAAATGGCTTCTCCACTGGGAGCTTCCACGGCTGCCACGTGGGTGGCAGGAGGTAGCCTTGCTGAGGGCCATTGGGAAGGAGTTCTGAAGTCCCCTAGTCAGCTGAAGAGGGCAGAGGGCTCCGATATGTGACCAGAGGTCCAGGTCTGTACAATGGAGCACTCGGGTCCCAAGAGGTTGGGCTGGTGAACATGACCTGAGAGGGAGGGGTGTCTGTGAGCCTCAGGACCCTGGAGTCAGGGAGGAGTCCCCAGAGCCAGCCAGGCAGTGGGGGACTGTCATCCCCAGGCACCTTGTCCTGGCAGGAGCCTGGGAGCCGCTGGGGTGAGAGGCCCAGGCGGGGGAGACAGGCAGCCCTGGTCCTGGCCTGGGGTCCTCCGGTGACCTGCTCTGGCCCAGTGGGCTGCCTGGCCCTGCTGGAGGCCCGTCTTGGGAAGCAACTGGACAGCTTGCCTCTGGGCTGTGCTGACAGTGCCCCGCACAGGACGGACACTGGTGCTCAGGAGTCAGCAGGAGCTGAGGCCCGAACCTGAGTCCAAACTCCTCAAACCAAGCCAAGGCAGACCATGGCAGGCAGACAGGGACGCCAGGGCCCTACGGCAGGGACGGGGGTTCAGAGCTGCAGGCAGTTGCTGGGAGGACTCTGGGCGCGTGGAGCAGGGCCAGCAGTCAGGGGCCCAGGAGGAGGCTGCCCTGGCCACCAGGACTCCATCCCAGGTGAGGTGGAGGCCGAATCCCGAGTTATGGCCTGCTGTGGGTGCCCCGCAGATTCTCACGTTGAAGTCTTAACCTGCTGAACCTCCAAGTGTGGCCTTATTTGGAGAAAAGGTCCTTGTGGATCAAATTAGGTCCTTGCAGATGTAATTAGTTAAGCTCACGTGAGGTCATACTTAGGGTGGTCGCTAATCAGGGTGGGGACAGGGAGAGGGCCACGAGACAGTGGAGGCAGAGACAGGCGATGCCGCTACAGGCCGAGCCTTGCCAAGGTCAGCCAACCTCCAGACACAGAGGCCCTGGAGCCCATCTGCCCCACCCTCAGGAAAAACCTACCCCCACAGCTGGACCCTGGGCTTCTGGCCTCTGGGGCTGTGGCACTCAGGACCTTGCCCAGTTCCTGGTGAACAGTTCAGTCACAGCAGCTGAATACAGGGACACATGGACAGGACTGGCGATCCCGAGACCCTCTGGTCAGGGACAGGAGAGTGGCCAGGAGGGGCCCTGCCTGAAGGCAGGGGAGGCCAGGAGGTGGCCCTTTCAGGAATCGCCTTGTTATCTTCACCTTCTGTCACGAGGCTGGGAGTTCCGGGTGGGTGTGTCCCAGGTGGGAGGTTGTTCTAGTGGGCACATCCCAGGAGGAAGGCGTCTCAGGCGCTTGTCCTGGGAGAGCCTGTCTTAGGTGGGCGTGTCCCAGGAGGGGCGTGTCTCAGGAGGGGCGTGTCCCAGGAGGGGTGTGTCTCAGGGGGCGTGTCCCAGGAGAGGTGTGCCTTAGGTGGGCGTGTCCCAGGAGGGGCGTGTCCCAGGAGGGGCGTGTCCCAGGAGGGGTGTGTCTCAGGGGGTGTGTCCCAGGAGGGGTGAGTTTCAGGGGGTGTGTCCCAGGAGGGCATGTCCCAGGTGGGCCTGTCTTAGGTCGGGGTGTGTCCCAGGAGGGGAGTGTCCCAGGGGGTGTGTGCCTTAGGTGGGTGTGTCCAGGAGGGGTGTGTCTGAGGGGGCGTGTCCAGGAGGGCATGTCCCAGGTGGGCCCTGAGATGGTTAGGTCGGGTGTACCCAAGAGGGGAGTTGTACCAGGGGGGTTTATGTGTCCAGGAGGGGTGTGTCTGAGGGGGCGTGTCCCAGGAGGGCATGTCCCAGGTGGGCCTGAGATGGGCGTGTCCCCAAGAGGGGAGTGTGTCCCAGGGGGTGTGTGCCCCAGGTGGAGTGTGCCTTAGGTGGGGCGTTGTCCCAGGAGGGGTGTGTCTCAGGGGGCGTGTCCCAGGAGGGGTGTGCCTTAGGTGGGCGTGTCCCAGGAGGGGTGTGTCTCAGGGGGTGTGTCCCAGGAGGGGTGAGTTTCAGGGGGTGTGTCTCAGAGGGCGTGTCCCAGGAGGGCATGTCCCAGGTGGGCCTTCTTAGGTGGGCGTGTCCCAGGAGGGGAGTGTCCCAGGGGGCGTGTCCCAGGAGGGGTGTGCCTTAGGTGGGCGTGTCCCAGGAGGGGTGGTGTCTCAGGGGGTGTGTCCCAGGAGGGGTGAGTTTCAGGGGGTGTGTCTCAGAGGGCGTGTCCCAGGAGGGCATGTCCCAGGTGGGCCTTCTTAGGTGGGCGTGTCCCAGGAGGGGAGTGTCCCAGGGGGCGTGTCCCAGGAGGGGTGTGCCTTAGGTGGGGTGTTTATTGTGTCCCAGGAGGGGTGTGTCTCAGGGGGTGTGTCCCAGGAGGGGTGAGTTTTTTCAGGGGGTGTGTCTCAGAGGGCGTGTCCCAGGAGGGCATGTCCCAGGTGGGCCTTCTTAGGTGGGCGTGTCCCAGGAGGGGAGTGTCCCAGGGGGTGTGTGCCCCAGGTGGGCGTTGTGTGTCCCAGAAGGGGTGTGTCTCAGGGGGTGTGTCTCAGGGGGCATGTCCCAGGTGGGCCTGTCTTAGGTGGGCGTGCTCCCGGGAGGGGAGTGTCCCAGGGGGTGTGTGGCCCCAGGGGGTGTGTGCCCAGGTGGGCGTGTCCCAGAAGGGGTGTGTCTCAGGGGGTGTGTGTCTCAGGGGGCATGTCCCAGGTGGGCCTGTCTTAGGTGGGCGTGTCCCGGGAGGGGAGTGTCCCAGGGGGTGGTGTGCCCCAGGGGGTGTGTGCCCCAGGTGGGCGTGTCCCAGAAGGGTGTGTGTCTCAGGGGGTGTGTCTCAGGGGGCATGTCCCAGGTGGGCCTGTCTTAGGTGGGCGTTGTCCCGGGAGGGGAGTGTCCCAGGGGGTGTGTGCCCCAGGGGGTGTGTGCCTTAGGTGGGCGTGTCCCAGGAGGGGTGTGTCTCGGGTTGTGTCTCAGGGGGCATGTCCCAGGTGGGCCTGTCTTAGGTGGGCATGTCCCAGGTGGGCCTGTCTTAGGTGGGGTGTGTCCCAGGAGGGGTGAGTTTCAGGGGGTGTGTCTCAGAGGGCATGTCCCAGGTGGGCCTTCTTAGGTGGGTGTGTCCCAGGAGGGGAGTGTCCCAGGGGGGTGTGTCCCAGGTGGGGCATGCCTTAGGTGGGGCATGTCCAAGAGGGGCCTGTCCTAGGCATGGGCTCCTGGATCCCAATCCCAGAGGGAAACAGATGGTACCACAGGGCTCCAGGGATACCTTGGCCAACACACAGCATGAGCAGTGACCCTGATGCCTCAGCCACTAAGGTTTGGTGGCTACTGCTCTGTGGGCCTAGGGCGAGCTGACCAGTGGAAGGAACAAGGCTCCTCACTTTGGAGTTTGGCAACAGATCTCCTGGGACTCAGCTGACCTTGATCCTCCTGCCCTTCCTCTGCTACGGCCAGCTTGGGCCTCTGCCTCCCCAGGGCTAGGGCAGGCTGCAGAGCCTCAACGGAGGTCACTGGGGACAGAATTGAGACTGAGGCAGCTTGAGGAAGAAGCAGAGGCCATTCCTGTGCAAGGTAATTATCCCCTGCCGTCTGAGACCAACTTTTAATAGCAGCGTTATTTATTAATGTGTTAATCAATGCTATCTCCTTGGTAATAGCCTGGCCGGAGGGACCTGCATGTACCTCCTAATAAGCAGCTCCGCAGGCCCTCTAGGCTCCCCTGAGTGGCTGTCACTCCTTCCTGTCCTCATGCCTTTAGCTACTGCCAGCTCCACAGGCCCTGAAACTGGGCGGGTCTGGTCAGCCTGGAGTTCAGAGGTGGGCAGGGGCTTCGCCAGCAGGGAGAAGGAAGAGCGGCCGTCCTTGCTGGAGGTCTGTGTGCGGCGCTGGCCTGCGTTCCTAGCTGCCTTGTTTTCTGTGCCAAGGGAGAGAAGCGTGTGGTGGAGCAGAGACCCTGGGGCAGGCTGCCTGGGTCTGAGCCACAAGCGGCCCCTTCTCCCCCAGCCACCCTGTCCTGTGACCTTGTCACTCTTGACTCCTGTCCTTCAGTCCCTCTGTGGAAGATGGTGTTCTACTCGTAGGGACCCCAGGGTCGGTTAGTGGACGTGTGTGGAGCTCTGGGGCTGGGGTCTGGCCTGAGTGCTTGGGCCCCACTCTCCAGGTGGGCTGAGCAAGACACAGAGAGGGTTAGGATTGGCTTCAGGTCACCTGGCCCAGCCAGCTCAGAGCCCAGCCCTGGGGCCCGGAGGCCCTCAGCGGCAGCTTCACAGGAGGCTGCGGCCGGTGTGTGTCCAGGGGCCTCTGGTCCCCAAGGCCTGCCTGCGTGTGAATCCCCATGTGGCTTGGTCTCCGTGTCACTCTCTCTGTCGAACCTCCTGGGGGCTCAGGAAGGACGGGGGCTTCCGTGTCCTGAAGAGGCCGCCCTCAGCTCCTATCCCGCAGGTTGGAGGAGATCGAGGGCCAGAGTCGTCCACCCTCGTCCAAGGGTGAAGACAGACCATCCAGGTCCCAGCCCAGGCACCTCCGCTGAGGCCCTGCAGGGTCCCGAACTCACGTCCTTTCAGGAACCAGAAGGTCACACACACGAGGGAAGCAAGCCTTTGTGATACGACAGGTGGTGGTGGTGGAAAAAGTGGGTGGCGTGGCCGTGTGCCAGTCTTGGGCCACTGCTTGAGGCCCTGGCGGGTAGGGAGCGGGGGCCCAGTCCCCTAGGGATGTCAGAGAAGACCACAGGCCAGAAGTCCAGGGACTCTGCAACCGCATTCAATAAATAAAGGCTTCCTACAAAAAATCAATTAGAACAAAAGTCCAGTAGGCTCACAGAGACCGTTACAGAAAGGGCATTCAGAGTGGCTCTTAAATGTTTGGCAATATGACCAACCTCTGCCGAGACAAGAGAAAGCAAACCAAGCGTAACACCTTCACCCGGCGACCCCGGTTCACCACGTGTGGGGCGTGGACTTGATCCACGGAGGGACGCGGCACTGGCCACAGTCTTCTGTGGGTAAACCCCAAGGAGGTTTCCAGAGTTGTGTTAGTTGAACAGTGGTGTCGAGAATACTCTTTTTAGCCGGGCGCGGTGGCGCACGCCTGTAATCCCAGCACTTGGGAGGCTGAGGCAGGAGGATCGCGAGTTCAAAGCCAGCCTCAGCAATGGCGAGGCACTTAGCAACTCAGTGAGACCCTGTCTCTAATCAGATACAAAAAAAGGGCTGGGGATGGGGCCCAGTGGTCGAGTGCCCCTGAGTTCAATCCCCAGTACCAAAAAAAAAAAAAAAAAAAATACTCGTATTCACGCGGGATTCGTAGGCGACTCCAGACGCCAGGAGTAGGTGCCCTGTAGGATTCATTCCTGGAGGTGACGCTGCTGAACTGGAGTGTGTCCTTTTTACACTGTAGGAATTGTCCCATCCCATTCCATGAGCTTGTGCCATCTGATAACAGTGGTGGGTGTGGGAAGTCCTCCTCAACATCCCGCCTCACAGCAACGGGTCGCCGGGCCGCACCCACCAGCCCGTCGCGTGAACGCGTTCCGGCTTGGCTTGCTTCTCTCTTGTCGCGGCTGAGGTTGGTCATGTTGCCACACATTTAAGAGCCCCTCAGAATGCCCTTTCTGTAACCGTCTCTTTCTGTGAGCCTATTGGACTTTTGCTCTGACTGACTTTTGTAGGAAGCCTTGATTTAACAGAGCATCTAAGTCCAGGCGTAGGACAGGCCCTGTGGTATCTTTGTGGGTCGTCCTGAGGGAGCCAGACAAAAAACTGCCGTGGTCGCTGTGACCCAGCAGGAAGCTTCCGTCCTCGCGTGGTGCTTCAGAGCCGTCCCTGCGGCTCTTTTTGGAACAAGGTACGAGGAGAGGGGCTTCTGCTTGTCCTGTTTGCCCCCTCGTGGCTCTGGGTTGCGCTTCGAACCACGGGAACCCGGCAGCAGGCCCCTCCCCTGCACCCTGGCCCGTGGCAACCTGGCAGCAGTCACCTCCCCTGCACCCTGGCCCGTGGGAACCTGGCAGCAGGCCCCTCCCCTGCACCCTGGCCCGTGGCAACCTGGCAGCAGTCACCTCCCCTGCACCCTGGCCCGTGGGAACCTGAGAGCAGTCACCTCCCCTGCAGGCCCGTGGCAACCTGGCAGCTCACCTCCCCTGCACCCTGGCCCGTGGGAACCTGAGAGCAGTCACCTCCCCTGCACCCTGGCCCCCAGCACACGCAGCTCCTGAGGACCAGCTCTGCCTACGGCCACATCTCTGTCCCCCGCGCACGCTGCTGCTGGACCGGGAGGTGGCCCTGGCTCCCAGCAGGGTCTCCTGTCCTTCTGTCTAGATGTGTGGGCACGGGTGCAGGGCGGGGGCTGGGGGGCAAGCAGGGCGCGGAGGTCGCTGGGAAAGCCAGGCCCGCGGAATCGCCTTCTCCCACGTGCAGACGACACTCGGCTACTGTGGGACCCTTGTCCAGGAGGCCCGGCCTGGTGGCTTCTGTCTCTTCTCTTCTTCCTGGGAGTGCAAGCTCCCTCCCTCCCTCTCCCTCTCTCTCTCCCTCTCTCTCTCTCTCTGGCTTTGCAAGTTCTCTGTTCACTGTCAGGGCAACGTCAGTAAACTTTGCCCAGAGGATCAGGGAAGGCTTCCAGCTCCTTGATATTTACCGAGTGGCACGTCCTAATACCAAACCCAAACACCGGCAGTTAGATCTCAACTCGTCCTTTGAGCCTGCGTCACATTAGGGAGGGTCCGGCTCGGCGAGCTCGAGAGGCCGGCCCGGCGCCCATCCCCTCCTGCTCCTTGGATGCTGGCCAGGCTGCCTGCCCATGCGCTGGGGGCCCCTGGTCCCGATGCCCTGGTCCCCGTCCTCCTGTATCCTAGCAACGCTTGCTGGCAGCCCCTCCCCTGTGTGCTCAGGTGGCCTTCCTGGAGCAGGGACCGGCCAGCGTTTATCTTGGCTGGAGGGAGCCCGTGTTGTCAGACCCCAGATGGGCTGTGGTGGGCTGTGGGGATTGGAGGACGAGGCACATGGCCCCATGTCCTGTGTCCTGGGCGCACCCCACAGCCCTCAGTCCCCACAGCCTCCTAGGAGGGCTGCATGGCCATCCCTGCTGTCCAGCGGACTCTGCCCTGGGCGCGGGGTCAGGCGCTCTGCACTGACCAGCTGGGTGCCTCAGGCTTGGGCTCCGCCTCTCCACCTCTGCCTCCTCGTCTGAAGAAGGTGGTGCCCACCCACCCTCAGGTCACTGTGCCGGTCCAGCCGTTCTCCTCGGGGAAGGTGGTTGGGCTGCGGCATTGGTGACAATCGAGTAATCACGCTCGGGTAATCAGGCCAGGTCCACGCGCAGGGTGATGTTCCAGCCTGGAGACCGTGAGCGCCTTACCAGAGGGCGGGGCAGGGATCGCTAGCAAGAAGAGGGCCTGTGACAGCAGCACTGTGACATCTGGGGTCAGAAGGACCTGGTTCCAATACCGCGCCACCACTTAGCTGCTGAGTGACCTGGGTCAAGTTACTACACCTCTCTGAACTTGCCTCTGCCCACACACAACCAGAGAGCAATACCTCCCTGCCGGGTGTGGTCTAGGTCGGACAGCGGCCAGCCCGGCCCTGACTGACTCACAGGTGAGGGGCCCACAGGGCCATGCCTTCATCAAGGTGTCCCTGTCCCTGCACCTGCGTGGCTGTCCCTGCAGAGACGGCTCGCAGTTCAGGGTCACACCCCCTTGTCCTGAGCCAAGGGGTATAGAGCCAGCTTCCTAGCAGAATGCTCAGATTCTCCTCTGGGGACAGTTGGGGAATCTGCCACCCACAAGGACCTTCCCACCTATGGGTCTTTCGGGAACCTGTGGCTCTCTGGGGCAGGTGGCACCTCCGTCCAGCTCTGGTTGCCTGGCAGGGCCCCTGGCGGGCTCGGCTGCTGTGGCTGCCTCTGCACTGAGCTGCGCGGGTCCCTGGCTCCTTCCCTCAGCCCCTCCGGAACTCCAATCCCACCGTTTTCTATAAAGCCCAGTCCATGTCCACTCTGTCTAGAAGGTTCCCTGGAACAGTCAGTGGACTGTGTCCCCCCCTCGGCCACCCTCTCCCTTCCCTGCCCACCCAGAGCAGGGCGCAGCTGAGGGGCTGTGTGGGCGCTGGCGGGGGCTGCCGAGGCGCCGCTAGACACCAGGGCCTGCTTTGCCTCACCGCCCAGCTCGGTCCTCCCGTCACTGTCACCCCCGGCTGGCTGGACTCCGCTGAAGAGGAAAGGAGGTCTGAGCTCGGCCACCCAGCAGGTGAGTGTCAGTCTGGATTGGAACTCGGGCCTGCTGGGCTCCAGGGTCACAGCCGCGGAGAGGGAATCCAGGGCCTGTCCTGTTCTCTCACCCCTTGTCCCCTGAGAGCAGGGCGGGGCGGAGGGCCAGCCCCTGCCGTGGCCTTCTCCCAAGCCTTGCCTTCTGACGCTGGGCGGGAGCTGGGCACGGGGGTCTGCACCCCTGACTCCCATTTTCGTGTCACCTCTCCCTCAAAGACTCGGCTGGGGACCCATTTTGCAGCCTGGAGCCACCCTGCTCTCCCGCGCTGCGCTGACCTCCAGCCAGAGGTGGGCTGGTGCATGCGGTGGCCGCCCCGGGTTAGCCGCGGACTCGGGATGGGAAGGTGACCTTGAGCTGTCCACAGCAGAGCCGGCTGCTGGATTAATGGAGGGTGTGGGGACCACAGAGGCATGTCACTCACCCTGTAGGCTGGCCTGCCCACCGAGAGGCAGAGTCCCTCTCCCGGCCCCAGCAGGAACGGGGACCTCAGAGCATCTGGGCCCCACAGAGACCTCCCTGTCCTGGCGCAGGGCTGATGGCTGCGTCCAGGCGGGAGGCCCTGTCTGACTTCTGCTGCCAGTGCTCTGTGGGCCTGCTGGTCACCAGACCCGCTCCTCTGAAGAGGTGGCTTCACTGCAGACCTGGCATCCAGCCTCCCCCAGCCCAGCTTCCTGTCCCGGCACGGTGGCCCACCCAGAAGGGGTGGCCTCGAGGGTGTCAGCACGGGAGTCTTGTGGGGACTGTTGTCCAGGGGAGGCAGGAGGTGAGCGGTGAGGGCAGGGCCGGGCCTGTCTGCCTGGCCAACTCCAAGCTGCCCCTGCGAGGAGGGAAGTCCTGGAGGCTGCCCTCACCCTGCCCTCACCAGTGCCTCCCAGCTGAAACCTGGGGCCACACGTGGCACTCCGGCTGTGACACAGCCCTCCTCTGGTGCCATGGGTGTGTGTGTGTGCTCAGTGCCTCCCGAGGAGCCCCTTGCAGGGAGGGAAGGCACCACCCCTACTTCTACAGACGAGGAAGCTGAGGTTCGGAGAGGGCCTCTGTAAGCAGAGGGGTGGTGGTGAATTGAGTGAGTTCACACGAGCCTAGCTCAGGTTTTGGGTGAGGACTGGGAGAGAGAGCTAGTGTCCATCCAACTAGGATCCTCGAGGCTACTGCGCGTTCGCCTTCTAAAGAGTCTGGAAGGCAAGGCCGGACCCTCCCTAAGGAATCCAAGGGTTCTGGACATTGCCAGGGACGTGGTTTTCAGTGGGGCCCTTCACCGAGGAATCCTCCTCGACATACGTCCTCTGATTTTTCTTTGCTAGGGTCCTGGTCAGTGGAATCCTTACAGGCTGCCCGATGCTGTCCGAGGAGCGCGGCTGGTTGGTTGCAGTCTTTGGATGGAGGTCTCTAGCGAGGAGCCTCAGGGCTGTAACTTCAGCCCTGTTTTGAGAGTAGATTTTCTTCTGTGACCTGATTACACGCTTGTTCATGTCAGTAGCAGTGATGGTCCTCAGAGAGAAGTTTCTCAGAGCCAGGCCCTGGGCTAAACTCTCTGAAGTGCTCCTCATCGAATGCCCACACACCCTCCAGGGACGCGCAGAGAGGCCACGTGACTGGCCTGAGGTCACAAAGCTCATCTTGCCCAGGGTCTGAGCCGGGGCCCAGGTGGCCTGCCCTGGGTTCCCAGGCCAGGCCCTGTCCCACCTGCTCTTCTGCAACGGCGTCCGGCAGGGAAGGGCGGCAGGTGAGGGAGCAGGACGCGAGGCTGCCCTGACCGTCTCCTGCGACAGGATTGATAGCAATAGAACACAATGTGACAGGGGGACGTGGGAGGCCTTGATCCTGGGCCCTGAGTCACCTGCAGCTCAGGAGATGGGGTGACATGGCCTCTGAGCCCCCGTGCAGCCACTGGGGCGGGGACCCGGGTGAGGACGGCTCACTCCCATCCTGGTGTGGCACAGTTGGAAAAAGGAAGTGTCCGGCCTCAGACCTCGGCGCTGCTCAGACCCCTCCAGAAAGGAGGCGGCTCACACGGCATGCGTCAGAGGGTCCAGCCAGGCTGAGAGGACCCCCGTGACGCTGGCCTGAAGAACAGAACAGCAGGCTCAGGGGGGCCAGGTGCTTCCTGAGGTCCCCCGGGAGAGATAGACTCAGTCCTGCTGCATGAGGCCCGGGGCGTCCCAGGGAAACCTGCGCACTGGCTCTGCAGCTCAGACCAGGCTCTGCGCCAAAGGGCGCCCAGGCCAGCTCTGGCCCCTGCCTGCCTTTGTGAATAAAGCTTTATTGGCACGCAGCCTGTCCACTCACTGCGTGCTGCCTGGGGTGCCCTCACACACCTGGCAGAGCTGACGCGTTGCAACAGGACCAAAGCCTGAACCAGGCTGCCTGTCATTCACAGCACCCGTCAACGCAGCCGCCTCCCTCAGGCACCCCAGCTCCCCTCGCCCAGGACCCCCGGGGCACCATCCATGGAAGGCCTGGGACCCACCTGGCTAGTTCTGCTCTCAGCTTCAGTGCCCCTCGTCCCCATCGGGCTGTGTCCCCAGCCCTGCAGCGACTGGCCCTGCTATTGTCCCCTTATCCAGGCCCTCCCCTCCTCCATTCCCATTCGTGAGTGTGCAGTATCGAGCGTACCGAGAGTGCCAGGCCCTCTGTGTCCAGGCCGGTCCCCGTTTGTGGACGGGTCCCGGTGACACGTCCCCTCTCCACAGCTCAGGGTGGAGGCGTGCTCATCGTTCTCTTCCAGCCATCTTTTCTAGACTGTTCCGTAGGCAGTTTGAACTCGTCATACCCGCAAGTGAAGTCCTTGCCACTGCGCGTGCTGCCCCGTGCTGGTGAGTGCCCTCGGCCTCCGGAGTGTGGACCTGGCCTTGGCCTCCGTATTGTGAGGCCAGGTGATGGTGCCCAGGTCCGCCCTCTCTGCCGACACCAGCACAAGCTCAGGAGTGCCCGGGATGGCCTGGGTTGGGCGATCCCTGGGGTACTTACAGAACACGCTGGGTCACTTCACCCAGGTCACGGTCACTACGGTGAAGGACACAGATTGAGCTCAGCCAAGGGCAGGGCGCGGGCCAAGCCGTCCTCTCTCTGGAGCACCCACTGGCCATGACGGAGCCGGAGAAGCTCCCCTGAGCCTCCATCTCCAGGGCCTGGTGACGGCCCAGGCAGTGGCCCCCCCGACTGCAGGCCCTCCCAGGTGGGGCTTGGATCTTGTGCTAGATTGCCCAGCATGGCCAAGGGCCCGGGGACACAAGGGCACAGGGCAGGGCGCTGGGAGGCTTAGAACCACTGCCCAGGAGCGGAGGGCAAGGGCCATGCTCCTCTGCGCAGGGTTGGGTCTTCACGTGGCCACACCTCCCGCCCTGGCACGACCTGTCGTGCTGATTTGGGTTGTCCTGTCCCCAGGCCCAGCCCCTCGCTGGGGCTCCCGGGCTCTGACCATCCAGAGCCCCTCCTCCTCCTGCTGCGGATTCCTCTGCCAGTCTGCTCACTCGGCCCCGCCCCCTGCACCTGCCCATGCCGTGGGCACCCCCGGTCATGCCATCCGGGGAGTGGAATTCTGCAGCTCCCCTTCCCGCTAGCCGTGCCCCAGTCCTGGCTTCGCGCCCCTCTTCCCCAAAGTGCCCGCCGCCTTCCTGTCCTGGGCTGTGCTGCCCCTTACCCTGCCTGAGACCCTCCCCACAGGGGCTGCAGCCCGTTCTGGGTCTGCAAGTGGCCCCAGCTGCAGTGGGCCGAGCACAGGGTCCCTCTGGGTGGTGGGCTCCCCCTGGGTGGCGGGGTCCCTCTGGGTGGCGGGGGTCCCTCTGGGTGGCGGGGTCCCTCTGTGGCGGGCTCCCGAGGCAGGACGATCGCTGTTTTGCTCACTGCAGTTTCCCTGGGCCTGGTGGGATCCTGGCACCCCGGGGGGTGGGTGTGGCAAGGGCAGGATGGGACAGAGAGCGGGGGACACAGGAGGTAACCGGTGGAGGAGGGGGACGCTGTGTGTTGGGAAACAGGGCTCTCCTGGCTCTAGGCCCAGGTGGATGGCCCGCGCCAGAGGACTCTGGCCAGTGAGTGCCCTCGGCCTCCAGGGCCTCAGCTCCCTGACCTGCTCAGTGCGGGCCTCGGGCGCGAGGAAGCTGTTGGATTGAGTGCATCGGGCAGCGGATGTGGGCACTGGGCCAGGTGGCCAGAACTAGGTCCTGGTGGCCGTCCTCAGGTGCCTGGTCAGGTGGGGCAGTGAGGTGCCCCTGGAGGACAGGCCTGGTGCTGCAGGAGTCAAGGTGGGGCATGGCCAGCTGCCCAGGGGAGCCGGGTGGCAGCTGGACATGCCGGCTGTGGTCTGTCCCCTGCTGCCCTTGACGGCCTCTCTGGAGGTGGGTGCCGCTCTCCCCACCCACACGCAGGCTGGAGAGGGAGCCTGGAGTGCCCAGTGTGGGGACGTGGCTCAGGGGCAACAATAAATCAGTTTTGATACATTGTCATCAAGGGGAGTCCAAGCCGCGGCCGGCGCTGGGGTCCTTCTTTATCTGCGGTTTCCTGAGTCACTTTCTCCCCAACCTCAGCCAGGCAGGCCCAGCCACAGGAGCACAGCTTGGGCTGCGCACGTGTGGGGGACGCCGGGCCCTGCCACCTGGCCGGCAGGGCACTCACGGGCACTTTGCTGCACCCAACCCTGGGGTAGGTGCTGCCTGCGGCCAGGCGGGGACAGACTCCCAGCCCTCTGCTCTCCGTCCTGGCCCCTCTGGGCTCTGCATACTGGGGTGCAGCAGTCCCCGGTGTCAGAGTCCTGGAGCCATGGCCCAGTGGCCCCTACCTGAGAGCAGATGGCCCAGCGTCCCTGCAGTGGACAGTGGTGGGCGCCAGGACCCCCGTGAGCTCGTGGGGAGCAGGCGGGGGCAGCGGCTACATGCTGCGCCAGGCAGCTGCCCTCTCTCCTCGCCCTCTGCTGGCCTCCACCTGCCTCCTCTGGCTGGCGGTGGGGACGCTGCCAGACCTTTGGCTCAAACCCTGATCCTGAACGCCGCCGCGAGCTGTGGCCATGTTGGGGAGGCACCAAGCCGTCACGCAGCGTTCCTCCAATTCACTTTCACAACGCTCCACGTGGCTCCCGGGCGCGACACGGCAGGGCAGGTGGTGGCGGGAGGAAGGACGGGGGCCGTATTCGCCACGTCCCCAGCTGTTGTCACAGGAGAGGAAATAGCAGGGGCTCCTAAAGGCATGGCCAGGTGAGGGACCCCAGACCTCGCCTCAAAGCCACCCTGAGATGGGCCCTTGTCACCGACCCTTGGCAGAGGTGGTAGGAAGATACTTCCCTCGTGTTGCCAGCGTGAACTGGAGTGGCCTTTTGGGGGAGGGCCATGTGCAGAGATGTGTCGCAGTTTCAGATGCTCACGCCCTTCGTGCCAGCAAGGCCTTACAGACGCATCTGCGGTGTGCACAGCGGACAGCACAAGGAGGCCCGCAGCTCGCAGGGGACACACGTCCCCAGAGGGCTGGCTCTGTCCGTTCCTGGGGCTCCTAAGGATGGAGCTCTGTGCAGTCCAGGAGAACAGAGTCGGGTCCAAGCCTCAGTACAGCACTAGACGCAGGAAACAGGTGCCCGAGAGCCACTCCTGCACACGTGCAGACCCAAGCCCGTCCCTGGAAGGACACGGACGCCTCCTCTTGGCGCATCCCCTGGGCCTGGTTGCGGACCCGCCTCGTCAGCTGCCTGTTCAGAGGAGACGACACGACCCTCTGGCCCACCGAGCTCCTCTGTGATGGCGGGACCCCAGCACCTCCTCGCTGCAAGTGTTTTGTAAAGCGCTTCAGCTTGAAGACCACTCCTGACGGTTCTCAGGGGCCAAGAAATGGCCAACATTCACTCTGTGGTTTGCAATATGCAAATGACTGGATTAATTTCCTGACATTGATTTAGAAGGCTTTCCACGGGAAGCATGGGGTGCTGTCCTCCCGCCCCGAGGATCTGATCGTCGCCGTAAGCATGGAGGGGACCGGGACTTTGCTGGGTTCCCTAGTTTGTCTGCAGACCCAGGTAGAGCTGCTCGTACCCAGTAGGACCTCAATATTCTAAATCAATAATGGATTTCCCTGAGAGGTCCCTGCTCCCTCCGCCCCCAGGTTGAGGGTCAGTTGCTGTCCCTGTTCCTGACACCTCGCCCCAGCCAGTCTGGTACTCTGAACCCAGGAGACACAAGCAAGTTCCCGCCTGAGAAAAAGGGTTCTGTCCATGGACCGAGAAGCTTCAGTGAAACTGAGCACGGCGTGGGCCTGCCCGCTGGTTTTAATAAGGAGAAACAGCACAGCATTTCCCCTCTTCGATTTGGAGTATTTAAATGAGCCTCGAGAAACCACGTTACGTGTCGGAAACCTTGGAGCGATTTGCTTCGTTAATCTTGTTAATGGTGGTGACCGGGGTGGCCGATGGGGCCTCCCGCGCCGGCCTTCCTGCCCTGGGCACACCCTGCCTGGCCACTCTGCTCTGCGTTCAGGTGAGATGAGTCCAGGGGCCCCTTCAGTGCTCCGGTGGCCTCTGCCTCCACAGCCTCCCTAGGTCCCTTCACCCATGTGGGTGTAGACGAGGCTTTTGGGCATTTCTCTGGTCATTTCCCAAAGTTAGGTGACATTTGGAGGGCCTTGGATGGCCATGAAAACATGTATTATCATAATAACAAGCTTCACCCTGGCCATTGACCCAGAGCATAGAAAGGTCCACGTCTTAATTGGCCCCAAGACCTGGGAGGTGTTGGGGGTGGGGGATTCTATCTTTTTTTAATTATTTTTAATTTTTTTAGTCATAGATGAACACAATGCCTTTATTTTATTTATTTGTGTTTATGTGGTGCTGAGACTTGAACCCAGTGCCTCACACATGCTAGGCAAGCGCTCTGCCACTGAGTCACCGCCCCAGCCCCTGATTCTGTCTTCTGAATGGACAGAAGAGCTGTCACTCATCTTGTGCTGGGTGGGCTCTGTCGCAGGATGCTTTGGTCACAGCTCTCCTGGAGGCCCTAGTGATAAATGGCAGCACTGGCTTCAGAGGCTACTTCCCTGCGGGTTGAGCCCCAGACTAAGTGGTCAGTGTTGCCCCAGGCAGTGTGGACAGGGCCCTTTGGCGCACACACACACATACACACACACACACACACACACACACACACACACACGCGTCATGGTAGGTGCCCTGAGATGGCGAGGAGGGGACCTCTCTCCGTGTTTAATTTCTTCAAAAGCTAAAGGGACTTTGTTGAGCTTGACTGTCAGTTAACCATAAGAACCCCCAAGTGGCTTTTCCCACCACACACAGTCACCCCAGGAGGGCGGCGCCCTCTCCACCGCGGCCCCCTTGCCCTGGCCGAGCCGGCCCAGCTCCCGTCACCAGGCCTGCCCAGGCCCACCACCCTCTGCAGCTCAGCCGCACCTCTCCCTCCCAGGGGAGCTCAATCATGTGGGTGTTTGTGAGCTTGTCCCTGTCCCCTGCGTGGTCTGCAGTGATGGCCACCTTGTCCACTGCATTTGTCCTGGTGCCCCAGAGCCTGGCACGTGGCACATGGGTACAAGGGAAGGGACTTGTACCCTTCCTCTGCTCTGTCCCCAATGCCCCCAAAAGTCCCCGGCAGGTGCCAATCTGGACTGACTGGGTGCACGCTCAGATGTGTTCCCTGGAGCTGTGGGGACAGTGACCATGACCAGGGCAGATGAGACAACAGAGAGGTATCGTGGTGGTCCCCAGGGCCCTGCTTCTCCCGTTGGCTCTGCGGGGGAGGTGGCCCTGGGGACCACCGGTGTCCTGGGTGTCGGGGGCTCCAGGCGGCCTCACTCCCACCCTGCCTCCTGTCCGGGGACTTTCTCTCTGCATCTCTGCGACTGGGGACCAAACTTCCCTCTTCTTCAAGACGCCAGCCACTGGGTGAGGCCCACCTTAACCTCACCCACCCTGGTCGCATCTGCTGGCTCCTTCCCAGCAAGGTCACATTCACAGGTACCAGGAGCTTGGTCCTCGACGTATATTTTGGGGGGACTCAGGTGAACCCCCCGGTGCTGCTGGGTGAAGGACAGAGGCCCCCGCTCAGCGGCAGCGCCTGAGAGGTGACGCTGAGCAACAGGCTCTCTCCTCCCGCTGTGGCTACACACGAGGTGGGGGGGACAATGGTGGGGCAGTCACCGAACGACGGCCCCGGGCGGCACTGCAACGCAGGGCCATGGCTCAGCCCCGCCACGGCCCTGCGTGGGAGCACGCCTGTCCACCGCCTCCTCCAACGTCCAGCAAGCTCTTCCTTCTGGCACCCCGGACGGGACACAGCGGTGACGTCTTTCCCAGAGCTGAGAGTTTGTGGGAAACAGTTTTTGTTGAATTTCCTCTTTCTGCCCTGCCTTCTCAGTCGCTTCGACTGCATGGGCTGCCTCCTCATAAATTTCCTAATCCTCAAATTACATTTCTGTCATCTGCCCATTCGCTTTATTACCTGCTGATAAAGAAAAGGTCAAAGTCAGTAATCCCAGATTTCACAAGCACTGAATCACCCTGATAAATAGAAACCCTTTCTCTTAAAAAGGCAAAACGATAACATTAAAATGTAAAAAAAAAAAATTGTCATCAGAATATTTTTTAAGAGGATGGTAACCTTTCAATCGGACCTGCTCTTTGCTGAACAAATCAGACGACACAATTATGTCTGCCTGAGCTTTCACGGCGTTGAGTCTCGATGGGTGAGACTCGGCTGAACGTGAAGAACAGCTTCATACAGCCCCAGTGCAGCGCGTCCTAGGAAGGCAGCGAGGCTCTTCCACAGAGACGGGAGGTCCCTGATCTCAGGGACCAAGTTCCTGGAAGTTTTCAGGGGCTGGGGGACAGCTTTAGGTCCACTAAACGGCCACCAGGGGCTGCTTCAGTCCCAAGTTTTCGTGGACATTCTCCAGCCCTTCCACTCAGCCGGCCGGTGTTTCCGCAGAGCATCCTGTGGGTCCACGTGGGCCACAGGACGAGGGTCTCGGCCCCTAGGAAGCTTCTGGGATCAGGCACATCATGGGGACAGAGGGCTGTGGGCTGCAGGTGGGGCTGCCCCAGGCCCTCTAGGGTGGAGCTCTCCCTAACTCACAGATGTCTTGGCAGCTGGCTCTGGCTCTGTCCGCTGTAATTCTGTGGGTGGGGTTAGAGAGGGCACCCCGGAACTGGCCATCAAGACAGACCTGTCAATTCCCCTGGGGGGTGGGAGGCTTCAAGTGGCCCTCCCTGCGCTCACTGATGGAGCCCCCCACCGCTGCGCTGCCCCACCCAGAGAGCAGCGCGGCTTGCTGCGCGTGTGCTACGGGTGTGGTGTGTGTGTGCCGGGTGTGGTGTGTGTGCTGGGTGTGTGGTGTGTGTGTGCTGGGTGTGTGCTGTGGTGGTGTGCCACGGGTGTGGTGTGTGCTGCGGGTGTGGAGTGTGTGTGTGTGCTGCGGGTGTGGTGTGTGTGTGTGTGGTGTGTGCCGTGGGTGTGCCACGGGTGTGGGTGTGTGCGGGGTGGTGGTGTGTGTGGGTGTGGTGTGTGCTGCGGGTGTGCCGCGGGTGTGTGGGTGTGGTGTGTGTGTGTGCGTGGGTGTGGTGTGTGTGCCGCGGGGTGTGGGGTGTGGTGGGGTGTGCCGCGGGTGTGGTGTGTGCCGCGGGTGTGGGTGTGTGTGGTGGGGGTGTGCCGGGGTGTGGGTGTGTGCTGCGGGTGTGGTGTGTGTGCGCGGGTGTGGTGGGTGTGCCGCGGGTGTGGTGTGTGTGCCGCGGGTGTGTGTGTGCCGCGGGTGTGTGTGCCGCGGGTGTGTGCCGCGGGTGTGGTGTGTGCCGCGGGTGTGGGGTGTGTGCCGCGGGTGTGGTGGTGTGTGCCGCGGGTGTGGGTGTGTGTGCCGCGGTGTGTGTGTGGGGTGTGTGCCGCGGGTGTGGGGTGTGTTGCCGCGGGGTGTGGTGTGGTGTGCCGCGGTGTGGTGGTGTGTGCGGGTGTGGCGTATGCCGCGGGTGTGGCGCGGGTGTGGGGTGTGCTGGGTGCTGTGGCCCGGGTGCAGCTCAGCGCCATGGCGGTGTGTGCCGCGGGTGTGCTGTCCCCTCCGCTGTCTCCACCTGTCAGTGCTGTGGTGTGTGTGCCGGGGGTGTGGGTGTGCGCGGGTGTGGGGTGGCCAGGAGGGTGTGGTGTGTGGCCGCGGGTGTGGTCTTGTGTGGTTCCCTTTGGAAGCGGGTGACATGAGAGAGGGGCCGCGGGTGTGGTGTGTGTGCGCGGGTGGGGTGGTGTGTGTGCCGCGGGTGTGGTGTGTGTGCCGCGGGTGTGGTCGCGGCGTGTGTGTGTGCGTGCCGTTGGGAGACCTGGGAGCTGCTGTGTGGTGTGTGTGGCCGCGCGGGTGTGGCGTATGCCGCGGGTTGCCATGGACACCCCGGGGCCAGGTGGGGACCCGCGAGCTGACATCCTCTGACCCAGGACCCGGGCAGAGGAGCTGCGGGCTCCCCTCTCTGCAGCCTGCGGGGTGGGCGGAGCTGGGGTCCTGGGCGGGGTCAGGGAGGAGGAGAGGAGCTGGGAGGGGCCGAGGGGGCAGCCCACAGGAAAGGACGGGACACTGGGGAGGAAGACGTCCCCCTCCTCTGCTGTGAGTGTGGAGAGGCGGGGTCCCCAGTCACGTCCCCAGGAAGCAGGGACACACAGGAGCGAGGCTTCTGTCAAGGGGTTTTTGCCTGCCCCCCTCCTGGTCGTTCCTGCAAGCCCAGGAGCCCTGTGAGGCCCAGGAGGAGGCCCCAGCGCTCAGCCTCTCAGGGGACGTCACCGTCCCTGCACCTGAGTCGACCCGGGGAACGTGTTCTCATCCGCTTGTTTGTTGCTGTGACCGAAAGGCTCGAGAGAAACGACACCGGGGGGGGACAGTCCGTTTGGCTCGAGGTGTCAGAGGCCCGTCCACAGACAGCCGACGCCACAGCTCTGGGTCCAAGAGGAGACAGGACACCATGGCCGCAGGGCGTGGAGGAGGAGAGCAGCTCAGGACCCGGCACCAGGAGCAGAGAGAGCTAAAGGCACCCCGTGACCGCTCCTCCAGCCACACCACCTACGGTCACAGCCCAGCTCATCCACACCGGGGGACTGATCCACTGATTGATTGGGTTTAGACTCTCATAACCCAGTCACTTCACCTCTGAACTTGCTTGCACTAACACGTGAGTTTGGGGGCACACCTCATGTCTAAACCATAACAGAAAGTGACTCTAACCGTGGAATGTCCCTGTAGTCTTGTCTTTTGTTCCTGGATTGGCAAGTAAAGGGAGTGGGGCAAGTGGAGTGAGGCCCGGGGGCTGCCTGGAGCCAGCCCTCACCACACCATCCCCAGTGTTGCCCCCCAGCTTGTGAAGGGCCAGGGCTGTTGAGAGGCTGAGAAACCCGTGCACACAGACTCGTCCACGCAGCCGACAAACACGGGTCCTGTCCTGCCTCTGTTTAGCATACTGACACTGTGCCCGTGCTGGCCCCTCTGTGTCCTGCACACACACACACACACACCCACACATGGACACTCAGATGAGACGCACTCAGGCACACGCACATGGACAAGCATGCCTGCACACACAACACGCTCACACACGGACACACGCACAGAAACAGAGGCCTGCGTGCGCTCACGTGACGGGAGGGCGTGGAGAACCTGAAATCCCCACAGGTCTGGGGACTGGTTTGTCCCACGGTCATGTAAGAGTCACCACCGGGGACACTGGGAGAGGGCGAATGGCCTGTGCGCTGCTCACATCCTTCCACGGGCCCACGGCGATGGCAACTGCGAACGTGGGCTGCAGGTTTGACACTTGATATGTTCCTAAGCACAGTGAATTTGTATTAATTGAATTTAATATCAAAAATAAATTAGATCTAATGTGGTAAGTTAATATAAACATAAAATACTGGGTGAGCAAATCCTTGCAGGTAGTTGAAATATTTAAATCCCTCCCCACTGAAGTGTTCCGATGACTTCCATCCCTATATAAACAAAACAACAAACAAACAACAACATCAACATAAAAACAAACGAGGTCTGCAGAGCGATGGCGGCTCACTGTGTGTGGTGCTGGGAGGGTAGTGGGGGGGCCGGGGGACAAGTGGCCTGGGGGGACAGGGTGGGACGGGCAGGGCGTCTCTGGCTCTGGCAGCACACAGAGAGAAGCCCCCCCGTGCCTGTGGAGCCCCTGCAGGCCTGGTTTCTGCCTCCTCTGGGGCTGCGGGACCAGGGCAGCCGGCCTCCACCAAGAGGAACCGCAGGCGGAGCTGCCCAGCCTGGCCTGGCCACCACGGAGGGCGTGGGCACCGCGGGGTGCCCGTCTCCTGGGCCGTCTGGGCCCCTCATGGAGCCTTCAGTACTGGCCCCAAGGGGACAGAAGGAGCCCCCTGGACTGCTGTTTACAGAAGGCAATGAAGCACCAATAAACCAGCCGCTTATGCAGGGAGGTGCTTATGTCTTGTTTTCTTTATAGCCATCTGAAAGGGACATAAAACCACGGCACAGTTGCGCTTCCTGCCACCTCCCGGCCCATGGTGGCTCCAAGGGTGACTTTTGTCTTCAGAGGCTCCTGCGGTGCCCGCACGGGGAGGAGCCAGCCCCTCGGCCCTGTCTTTGGGAGAACGTCAGTGTCCTCCCCGGACCCTGTGCGCTCCTGGGGTGACCCCGAGGCCGAGCCGAGAGGCCCAGGAGCCCTAGGAGGGGAGCCGCCTCGTCCCACTGAGAACCCGGGTCTTCACTGCTGACCTCCACCAGTTCCGTGGTGGCTGTCTCAGGATGGAGATGCTAAGTGACAGCTGCCTCCGTGTCCCTGCCGCTGCCCCGAGGGACGGACACTCTGGAACGGTGACTAGTCATGCTTCTCAGGGTGGGGCTCAGCGCCGGAGCGAGAAGGTTTGGGAGCAGATGAAGGGTCCCTCTCCAGCTGGCCTGGGACCCCGGGAGTGGCCCAGATGCCATGCCTTGTCTAGGAGCCGTGAAACGGGAGCGTAGGCGCTTCCCCCGGTGGAGCCGATTTGGAGGCAGAAGGAGCCCGTGCCTGCTACTTGAGTCAAGCAGGACGAAGGACACTCGATCCTCCGTTTGGGGGCCGATGGGTGTCCCCAGACCTCAGCAGGTCGCAGCCTGGCTTGCAGGCCTCGGGGTGATTATAGACCTGGTCGTCGGGATCACGGAGGGTGGCAGAGGCCCCAGGAAAACAAAGAGAACGTTCCAAAATCAAATGGGGCCAAAGGCAGCACCTAGTGACCTCAGGCCAGGAAGTGCGTGGAGTGTCCAGTGCTGGTGGGCGTCGTGGCCCCCCGAAGCCCGTGTGCACGCGGTGTCAATGCGTCCAGGGTCTGGTCACGCACTGATGGGCATCACTTGTGAACACAGGCAGGTGCTGAAGCAGCTGAAGCCAGGAGCGAGCCCACCGTGGAGTGGAGCTGGGGTGGCGCGGACCCCGGGCCTGCTGCGTGGGCCCTTCTGTGCAGGGACGAGCATTTCTCTGTGTGACCCCCAAGGCAGAACTCAGGTTTCAGAGAAACAGAATTTCCTCAGATAGAAAACAGCACCGCCTCAAAGTCCGGGCTGTTCTAAGTCAGGACAGGCCACCCCGCAGGCAATGCCCAGCCGGGTCCCTGGGCCTGTCCCGGGAGAGGCTGGCCAGCAGGGCAGGGCTCATCGCAGGGGGCGTGGTGGGCCAGGACTTGGGTTAAAATGGCACTCGAGCGGTGTTGAGGAGCTGAGGTCTCGGGCGGGCGGGCGCAGGGACAGCTCCTCGGAGAGGCTCCTTCAGGACAGCTTTCGGCAGGAATGTCACGTGCCTCTGCCTGATGGCCCTCATCGTCCTCTGCGAGGGACGGTGCTCGGGGCAGCTCTGACCCCGCTGGACATACCTCCCGCCTTCCCGCCAGGCCGGGCTCCTCTCAGGGCCTCTGTT
The DNA here is from genome assembly GCA_025594165.1 of Tamias sibiricus. Taxonomy (NCBI): domain Eukaryota; kingdom Metazoa; phylum Chordata; class Mammalia; order Rodentia; family Sciuridae; genus Tamias; species Tamias sibiricus. The sequence continues at coordinate 4,025,667 of CM046658.1, read as the reverse complement.
TCAGGGCCCACGTTTTCAGTGTCCTACGTTGCAAAGGCCTGGCGTGTCCCGGGAGGACCCTCGGGTCCTGTGCTGTCTTGTGCTCTTGTCCCGCAGGCCCGCCTCTGCAGCCGGGGGCAGGCGGGAGAACAGTGGGTGGTCTGAGTCCACTCCAGGGGTCCTGGGGGGGCGGATCCCACAGCGCCCGGCCAGACGCCCACACGTGGCAGCCTCCGGATCCTCGTCCGGTAGGAGGCTCCGGGGTGAAGACGGCCCCCCAGGAGAGGTCAGGTCGCTTGTAACAGAGCAGCACGGTGGGAAAGAAGGAGCCGCCTGCCCTGGGACAAGAACCCGTCCGCCTGTGGGTCCTTCCTGCTGCAGTGGCGGGTCCCCCGCCTGCCAGACCACCCACGCCTCACAGGCAGCCTCTGCCTCTCCCCGCTCCCACCACGTCCTCTCCCCCACTTGCTTTTCTGCTGCTTAGGACCTGGGCAGCGCCAGGCCCACCCCACCCAGCCCTGGAGGAAGCAGAGGAGGAGGGAGGTGTTCCAAGTGAACCAAACAAAAAGGGCAGATTCGGGAACAGAGGCCGACCTCCTGCCCTCGCTGCACTGGCGGGCGAACCTTTCTTGACTTGATGGCACCGAACGCCGCACACACCCGCAGGCCCCAACCCGCAGGCTCGGCGGTGAGAACGAGAGGGTGTAGATGTGTGTAGGAAGGCGATGCTCTCTTCTTCAAGACAGAAACTCTCATGGAAACACCACAGAGAAAACAGGCCGGAGCCAGCCGTTTCTGACTGAGGAGGGACAAGGACCCGTGTGCCCGGTCCTGTGCCCAAAGCCAGCTCCTGGCGCACTTCAGGCCTAGAGCTGTGCATAGAGGGACAGCAAGTGGGGTCAGTTCCAAGCTGTGTATTCCGGTGGCTCGAACGTCCCATAGAGTTTACAGCCCAATTTACTCATCTAACTGACGTTTATTGGGCATTCCCGTAAGCCAGGGCGTATGTCAGCAGTGGGGCGCGGAGACGAGGTCCCTCCTTCATAAGGCTGAGACCGTGCGAGGGTCACGGGCAGATTGTGCTACGTGCCTTGCAGGAGCAGGTGAGCAGAGGCAGGGCCGAGTGGAGAGGCCGGTCTCCCTGACTCACCTGTTTGAATTAGGTGGTGTCCCCACGGCCCTGCGTTGCTCATTTTTTGGAGCCCTGGCACTCCTGCAAGGGGCCCTCCGGTGCCCCGGGAGTCCTCAGGGAAGCCAGGGAGCAGAGACGTCTTCCAGGAAGGGCGGATGGAGGAGCCCAGCCCGCAGGATGTCTTTCACGTCCTCTTGAAGAGGATGGTGGTGTCAGGTGAAGGTGGAGGTCGGTAGACAGACCCGAGGCGGCAGCTGTGGACGGCAGCTGAGGACAGCCCAGCCCTCCTCACCACGAGGAGGACCCTCAGGGGAGACTGCCCAGCCCCAGAGCATTGCAGACATAAGGCGGAGGCGGTGGAAAGAGACCAGCAGCCCCCAGGCGCACCGCGTGGCTGCCTTCCTGCGGTTCTTCAGCACCGTGGACAGCGCAACCACATCATCCCCCAGAATGCACTGGGTGCTGAAAGAGCTTGGGACACAATGGAATGATCCGAGTGAGATCTTTAAAAACTGTCAGCCTTATTGAGGTGTAATCAGGGCAGAATGAACCCCGCGTGCCCTACATATACACCCCGAAACCGCGTCTCATGGGCTAAGTCGTGGCCGCCCCCAGAGTCACATGTTGAAGACGTAGCCCCTGGCACCTGGGAACACCACGCGCTTGGAGATGGGTTCTTTAAAGGGGTGAGTCAAAAGAAGGCATTAGGATGAACTCTGGTCCAACGTGACTGGGGTGGGGCAGACGAGGAAAATGATGTGAGGACAAGGGGAGAAGAGGCTGTCACCACGCCCAGGGGAGCCAGGTGCGGTGGCACTCGCCTGTGATGCCAGCAACTCAGGAGGCTGAGGCAGGAGGATCGCAACTTAGAGGCTAGTCCGGGCAATTTAGCAAGACCTTGTGTCAAAATAAAAACAAAAAGAACTGGGGAGGTAGGTCAGTGGTCAAGGGCCCCTGAGTTCAATCCCTAGTACCAAGAAAAAAAAAAAATAACAACAACAAAAGACATAACAACAGCAACCAAATGACAAAACATGTCAAGGAGAGAGGCCTCAGGAGGAGGCAGCCCTGCGGACACTTGATCCCGGATGTGACATCCAGCCTCCAGGTCTGTGGGAAAATTAACTTCTGTTGTTACAACTGCCGGCCAGTGGCACTTGGTCACACCAGCCCTGGTGAACACTCACAGAGGATGGGCCTTGTTGTGCCCAGGGGCTTCCCTGTGGTCCTCTGTAGCCCCTCCCTCTTGCATCCCCCACGGTCCCCTTCCTGGGCCTTGCTCATCTGCTCTCTGTCATTGCAGATCACTTTAGAACCTCACAGGATGAAACCATACAGGAACAACTCTTACTTTACAAAGGAGAGGACTGGCTCCTTTCATTCAGCACAATTATTCTGATATTTATTTGTGTTGGAGCATGTATCAAGTTATTCCTTTTTTATTGCCGAGTGGTATTCCACCGTGTGGATAGACCAGGATTTATTTATCTGTTAACCTGTTTTGAACTTTACAAATAAAGCTGCTAGGAACATTTGTATAAAGTCTCCATGTGAACATGGTTTCCTTCCTCCTGTGTAGACACGAACACCTAGAAGTGCAGGGGTTGTAGCTCAGTGGTGGAGCACTTGCCTAGCACGTGTGAGGCTCTGGTTTCAATCCTCAGCACCACATAAAAATAAGTAAATGAAGGTATCATGTCCGTGTACAACACCTAGAAGCACCTTGGCTGCACCACGGGGTGGGTATGACCTTATATTTAAGACGCTCCTGTTCCCTGCGCTCACAGCTGCTTGCTGTGGTCGGTTCTGGTTGTCCGTGTTCTGGGCGACGTGCAGTCGGTCTGGCTGTGGTTTTAGTTGCGTTTCTCTAATGACTGATCATGCTCAGCATCTTTCATGAGCTCACTTGCCATTCGGATATCTTTTGGGGTTGAGGATCCATTCAAACATTTTGTCACTTTAAATGACTTGGGTCCCTTAATTTTTTAATGTTCTTTATACACTCCAAAGACAAGGCTCAGAGACACACTTTGCAGCTGTTTTCTCCGCCTCCTCTCCTCACTTGATGAGCAGAATCCTTTGAAAGGCAAGAGTTCAGATTGCAGTGAAGTCCAGTTGGTCAGCTGGTTTCCCTGGCTGGGATTTTGGTGACCTGTGAAAACATCCTTGCCTACCCCAGGTCATGAAGAACTCTTGCTGGGTCTTAGACATTTAGCGTTTACACTGAGCACTGTGACCCACTTTGAGTTTTTATGTCTGATACGACGTTTGAATCAATGTTAATTTATTTTTGGCATAGGGGTGGTCTATTGTTTCAGGACTGTTTGTTGAAAATTATCCTTTATTGAATTGCCTTTGCATGTTTGTAAAAGGATCAGGTGTCCACCCAGGTGTGGGTTCACTTCCGGACTATTCTGTGCCTTCGATCTGTTTATCGATACCGATGTAGTGCCGCACTGACTTAACCGCTGTAGTTTTACAATACATCTCGAAATCAATTCGTTATTTTTTCAGAATGGTTTTGGCTACTTCAGCTCCTTTTCATGCATTTCCATGTGAATTTTAGAACCAGCTTGTCAATTTCTGCACGAGATCCCACATTGGTTGGGACGGCCATGCACCTGCACATCCACGCGGGGACAACGGCCATCCTAGCCCTAATGTGTCCGAGCGTCCGTGAACGCAGCTAGTCTTTCTGTTTATTTATGGCTTCTTTAACCCCTCTCACCACGGTTCCACAGCTTTCAGCGCACAGATATTTCACCTCTTACGTAAGATTTATCCCCAAGTTCATTTCATACCATGTATCCTTAAGTATTTTGTTTTTTGACGCTATTGAAAACGGTGTTTGTTCTTCAAGTTCAATGCCTGGTTTGGTTTGTTGCTCATATGGAGAAGGACAATTAACTTTCGCGTACCGATCCCATCTTTTTCCTCTCTGGCAGGGGCCTGTCCTGATGTGGGCACTCCCTCCATGACATTGGGTGACCTGTGACTTCTGGCTTTCACTCGGCCCAGCCTGGCTAGGAGTTGATCAGCTTTATTGGTTTTCTCAAAGGCCAAATTTGGGTTTTATTGATTTTTGTCTTCTTCCCCCCTCTACCATTGATTTCTGCCTTTTTTTTTTTTTTTCATCTTCTTTGTCTTCTTTCTTCTCCTTGCTTTGGGTTTAATTTCCTCTTCCAGTTTCCGAAGGTGGCACCTGTGGTCGCCGGCTTGGGCTCGGCCTGAGCTGATTGTTCCCGGTGACTGAACACTTGGTGCTGCCCCCGGGGCCCCCTGCATGGGGGTTTCCAGGGCAGCCTGTGTCTCCCCTCGTGAGCACGAGCAGAGCGTCCTGCTTCCTAGAGTCCCTGCAGGTCTCTCGGTGGCCCTGCGCGGTCTTCTCACACCTGCGCAGCGCTCAACGCTCAGCTGGGCACTCGCGGGCCCCTCTGCAGGCCCTCAGAGCTCTCTCCTCCAGCCCCTCCTCTCTGGCCTTCGCCCTGCAGACTCTTCCTGCCTTGGTTCCTCAAGGCTCAGCTCAGTCTGCGCCATCTCCTGGTGACTCAGCGGGTCACTGCAGGCCTACCTCCCAGCTCTCCGGGATCCCTGGTCGGCAATGCCGATGTCCAGTGTGATGAGCTTTTTTTTTTTTGTTTGAATGCTGGGGATGGAACGGAGGCCTTGCTCCTGGTGGGCACGGGCGCTACACTGAGCTGCACCTCCAGCCAGGAGCTCTTTATTTTTTTTGGGGGGGGGGGTTCTTGATAGATGGGCTACCCTCCCCCCCTCAGAGTTTTCCACATCCTGAGAGAAGCAACCTTGTTTCATTCTCGGCAGGATGTTTCTTCCCCCGGGCAGGATGTTTCTTCCCCAATAGGCTTAAAGTTCGCCCTGTTCTATGGGCAAAGAGCCAATGGCGTTGGGGTTGCTCTGGTGCACCTCCCGCCAGAAATCCCTATATAGGGCCCTGTTCGAGAGACTCAGAACACACACACACACAGAGACACACAACATCAGCTCGTCACTGCTGAGAGGAGGAAGCCACTCAGACACATCAGCTCGACCCTGTGGAGAGGAGGAAGCCACTGCGACAGCTCCAGACCCATCGCCTCCAGCCTGACGGCCGCTCCCAGCCGACAGCTCCAGCCTCCAGCCAGACAGCAGCTGCTTTAGCTGATAGCTCCAGAGATCCCAGCCGGTGCGACCAAGCACCCACCTTCTGTCCAGAGCTTGCACACTCCCCTCTCCCTGAGTCCCCTCTCCCACCAGAGCTTGCACACTCCCCTCTCCCTGAGTCCCCTCTCCCACCAGAGCTTGCACACTCCCCTCTCCCTGAGTCCCCTCTCCCACCAGAGCTTGCACACTCCCCTCTCCCTGAGTCCCCTCTCCCACCAGAGCTTGCACACTCTCCTCTCCCTGACTCCCCTCTCCCACCAGAGCTTGCACACTCCCTTCTCCCTGACTCCCCTTTCCCAGCGCCTCTTCGACCTCCGACCAGAGCACCTCTTCTCCGGTTTTGCTACCAGCCACGAAGGCTGTTGAATAAATCTCTTGGCTGCACGGCTGTCCCTGGTGTGATGTTTTGCCCTTCAGTTCTTTTTTTGTTTTGTTTGTTTGGACGGAAACATCAGCCATCCTGAGTCCTCGCTGACTCACGCACCTGGCCAGCCTTGGACTTGTCAGCGTCCTTGATCCCGTGAGCCAGTTCCTCCTCATAAATCCTGTCCTACGCATGTCACTGTTATATTTGCATCCTGTGGCTCTGCCTCTCTGGAGAACCCTGCGAGAGCACGGGGTGCTGGCTGTGGTCCGAGGGCCAGCCTGGTCCTTGCTGCTGCATCAGAAGAGGACGTGCCGGGGCTCGCTGTCACTGACACCAGGGATCATGCTTGCCGATTGGGGACGACTTCTCCGTCACTGGTTGGGTTGGGACGTCTGGGTTCGTGTAGGTTGGGCGTTCCTGCGTGGGACTCTGGCTGTCCTGAGAAGCAGGGGAGTGGCCCGTTGGCTGGATTTCCACGGTTAGGCTCTGCCAGGAGAGGTGGCATTCTCTGGTTCCAGCTCTCCAAAATGCAAGCCAGATGGACCCCAGTTCACTCATTGTGTCCCGATCCTCCTCTCGGTGGCCAAATGGATGCACGGAAAGTCGGGGTGTGTTTGGCATGCCGTCGTCCCCGCTGTCTTGTTAGAGGAATGGCTTCCGGCCCCTGTTCATGTATTTCAGGCCCATAAAGCAGGCTTGATCACACAGTTGTGTTAGCTTGCTGACACGGGAAGACAGCCGACCCCGTGATTAATCAGCTCGCACCGGGCGCTCCGGGAACAGCGGCTGTCCCGAGCAACGCCCGACAGCACGTCCGCCCTGGGTGTCGCACGGACAAAAGCCATTTCTGCTCCTGAGAGAGTTTTCCAAGCTGCACTTAAGAATTTTTTATGGGTTGGTGGTGACATTTCCATTTTAATTTGCTAATTATTATTGGTGAAATTGAGAGGCAACTCCAGATTTATTGGCATTTCACAGTCTGTTGTGTTCCACATACAGCTGCGAATCTTAACAGCCAGGAGACAACCTGCCCGGCACGGTGTGTACCGACCTGCTCAGCTCCGGGGACAGCACAGGTTGGCAAGCAAGGCCTTGCTCCTGGAGCTGGGGACCCCGGGGAAGAGGCAGGGCCTGCAGATCCACACCTCCACCGTGTCCCCAGGTCCTCAGAGGACCAGAAGGTGCGGAGAGAGCCTCTGCTGTTCTGGCCCCCAGGGCCCACGGCCTGCCCTTCCTCTGTCCCTCCAGGGTCTCCAGGATGCCAGGTGCTTGGAGCAGGCTGGTCCCCAAGTCTCCCACCACACTGTAGAGAGGATCAGGAGGGTCTTTTCAGTGGTTCTCAATTGACAGGCCAAGGCCTTTTGTTGTGTCTGGAACACACACACACACACACACACACACACACACACACACACACACACTTTTTACTTAGGGTAGGAACAGCCCTTCTGTGATTTGTATTTACAGGTTTCTCCTTGTGCCACCGTCCCCTCGCTCACACGGGCTCACAGTTGCCCCACCCTGCTCGTGAGCACGGCCCCTCCCCGCCACAGCACTGACTCCTCCAGGACAGGATGAAGCCAGCTCCCCTGTGACCTCAGCTGCTCAAGACCAGGGGAGCAGGAAACAGGAGCACTTTCTTTGATAATTAATAATTTAGTTCATATGTTCCCTGAAACATTTATAACCCAAGAACACCGAAAATAAATGACCAACCACAGAAAAAGCCTTTGATAAATTACAGTGCTTGAAGAAACATAATAGCTATTAAAAATTAGGCTCAGGAACCCATAATAACATGAGCAGAGGCTTCCACCATAACATTAAGTGAAAAGGCAGGATTAAAACACAGGTAACCTATGATTCTTACTATGTGAATATGTTATTATATTTTTATTCATTTAAACCTGACCTTGCTCCAAAAAGAATTAAGACAAACTGTGCAAATATGTGCATAGTCACACACATCTACAAAAAAAAAAAAAAAATGCTAATGCAAAAAAAAAAAAAAAAAAAAAAAGAAAGAAAAACCAGTGTCTGCTTCTTTCACTGAGTACCAGGGAAGGGGCAGTATCATGCCTTCAGGTGAGGCCCTCACTGTCCACAGCACAAGATGATTTGGGGTCCTTTGTCTCCCCAGGGGGGCCTGTAACATGACAGGTTTTGAACCCATTGTCTGCCACAGTGGCAGGGGACACACTGCTCAGCCTGTCTGCGGTGAACAGAGTCCACACTCACACGAACCTCTGCAGGAGCCTGGGCGCATCCCGCCCATGCCGGGGATGCCCACGGACACACCATCAGAGAGAAGAAGTGGACAATGCCCAGGTGCCCAGAGGAGGAGTCCCGGGCACGTAGCTCTTGGTTAGGCCGGGTGGTAGCAGGCCAACGCTGCTCCTGTTGGAGCTGAGCTAGCAGGCGCCCTGCGGCAGGGCCTCTGCACGGCTGACTGAAGAGTCACCAGAGTGGCCATCTGCTCAGACCTCCTCCACTCGGCCCTCAGGGGAGCTCAGCTCTCTGGCCAGAGGTGAAAGACTTGGTCCTAATGGAGAATCTTGGAAACCACAGTTGAAGTTTTGCTTTGGGGGTGGAGGTTTCTCTTCATCTGCTTTTGTTGCTGTAACAAAATACTTGAGGCTGGGCGGCTTATGAACAACAGACATTGATTTCTCACTGTTCTGGAGGTGGAAGCCTAAGATCAGGGCCTGCCAGGTTCTGCATCTTTACTTTCAAGATGGTGCCTTGTGGCTGCATCCTCCAGAGGGGACAGACATGGTTCTTCACAGGGAAGACTGAAAGGAGCCTAGCTGGACCTTTTATAAGGGAAACATAAGGGACCGTTCTCCTCTCAACACTATTGCCCTGGAGATGAAGGGATTTGGGGGCCACTTCAGAATGTGGCCAGGTGGAGGCGCCCTTCCCGAGTTTCCCTGGGGGTCCGGTGGAGGGAGGCTGTTCCTGAAGCTCCTCACCTTTGGTTTGACATTGGGTTTGGACGCACTTGATCCGGAGTCCATTCTTTACCCAACACGGGCTGCCGGTTGGCTCTCTCGCTTCCCCAGCGCCGAGCGGAAGGGGAGGAGGGAATCAAGGCTGCGGACCCAGGAGCCGCGTCCCCCCGGGGCTCCCGCCTGCTGCGTTTCCCTGGGTCTGCACCTGCCTCTGCGGCGCCCACAGTCTCAGTGTTTGTGTTGAGGTTTCTTAACCCAGTGTTCTCTCCAGAGAACATTCTGGACTTACCAGGTGTAGCCTCTTCTCGGAGACCCGACGGTGGGGCAGGAACGAGCCTGCTCAGCGCTGCTGGGGGTGCCCAGGAGCAGCGTCCACAGAGCTAGCTGCTCAGGGTACTCGGCTCCGAGCCTGGCACGCAGAGGAGCTCGGAGGAGGTGTTTTGACACAACACCTTATGCCCTTGACCGGTGACTCTTTAGTGGACGTGAGGTGTCAGGATGAGGCCTGTGGGGGCACTGCGGATGCTGAGGGACCACTGTCCCCCCGGGGGTCACTACATGCACCTGGGGCTGGCTGGTCTGTGTCAACACAACAGGGTTACACGTGGGCCTGGCTCTGGGGCCTGCCCCCCACTCCAGCCTGAGACTCTCGTTTGCTCCCTCAGCTTGGCCTGACTGATAGGTGCAGCCCCTCCCACGCCACGGAGGCAAGGGGACGGAGCCGTGCGGGCCACGGGGGTGGTGGAGGAGGCCGGCTTCCGGGCAGCAGCGGGCCCTTTCACAGCCTGTTGATGGATTGAGAGGTAATGGCGTTGCAATCTGCAGCTTGGAGGAGGGCCAGGGAGCAGGAAGGCCTGATTTCAGACCCGAGCACAGAAATTGGTTTGGGAAAGCGGGGGCCAGCAGGCAAAGGGCCTACGCTGTCCGCAGGCCCCTGGGCTTCACCTTCAGGGCTGGTCCAGAGGCCAGGCGCTTCCCACGCCTGCCCCTACCGGTCTTGCTGTGGCCAGCCCTCGACATAGCCTCGGGGATCCTGTGAAAACCCAGGTTGCGTCACTTCCTGCCTGTCCCCCAAGCCCTCTGGTGGTTCTGCTTAGTGAGCCAAATAGCGTCCCCCCAAATTCATGTCTGCTTGGAACCTCAGGATGTGACTTTATTTGGAAATAGGGTCTTTGTGGGTGTAGTCATGGATTTGACCTGCTGGAGCAGCCCAGTGCCTGGCGTCCTGATAAGGAGAGACCAGGACACAGACCAGGGAGGCAGGGCCACCTGAGGGTGGAGGCAGCGACCAGGGCCACACAGGAGCCTCCTGGAGCTTCAAGCAGCGGCCAGAACCTCCCTGGGCACCACAGTTCTGCCCACCCCTTGTTTTCTAGCTCGGAGCCTGCAGAGCGGGGGAGGGTCATTCCTGTTATTGGAGGCGTCTAGTTTGTGCTTCGAGAAAGCCCGATTTCCCCAGTGACCTGAAGACAAATTCTGCACTCCTGCCCTGGGGGCTCTCGGAGTCACCTGTCACCTGCCCCTCAGCCAGCCTTCCCAGCAGCCACTGCAGGCTCTCTCGTCCCTCTGCCTACAAGCCCCTGCAGGGGGTGTCGCTCACTCCTCACTGAGCCTCGCTCTGGCCCACGGCTGCCCCTCAGGGAGCCCTGCCCACCACCTCTCAAGATGTCCTACCTCTGGTGACCCCGCTGCCCGACTGAAGCCTCCCACGTACCACTGCCTTGCTTGTTGGCATCTCCGCACAGGAATGCGCGGCGGCTGACCCACGCAGGCCGGAGCCCACCCAGGCCCCAGGCGCAGTATCTAGTCCACACACAATCTGGGTCCAGCTCTGCTCACCGGAGGAGGACGCAGTCCCTACGGCAAGGGGCAGCCTCTCGGCTCTGAGGGGCACACGGTGCCCTTGCAGCCACACACGGCATCCGACTGCCCGTCTGTGGGCCGTGTGGGGCTGCGCACCTGGCGAGGTCACTAACACACTCACTGCTGGAGCAGCGGGTCTGTGTCACGTGGTGCACGGGTGGAAAGAGCAGGCGTCTGGACAGAGGGAACGAGTGTGGTTGAGGGTCCGCACCCGAGGCTCTGTGCGCTGCCGGGCCGAGGCTTCTTTCCAACGCCTCGCAGCCGGGGCCTGCTGCAGGCCCCACTTGTCCGCTCTGCCGAGCCGGTGCTGCGGCAGCTGCAGCCTGCAAGTCGAGGGCGGTGTTTTCAGCTGTTTCCAGGAAAGGGCAGCTGCACAGCCCTCTGGGCCCTGCGGGGACATCTTCCCAGTGGAGGCAGCACCGGGACGGCAGATCAGATGCCTGGAGCCGCGGGCTCTGCGTGTTCTGGGCTGAGGAAACACCAAGGAGAAGATAAAGGGCAAACCCCGCGGAGAACAAAGGAGCCGCCAGCTTCTCCCCTCGAGGGGGCTCAGGGGCTGGGGCGGGAAGAGCCTCGCGGCCTGTGTGTGGCTGCTCGAGCCCTTGCGGGCCCCCCCTCCTGCTCCTTAGCACACTCTAGGCAGGGTTCCCAAGTTGCTCTCCTTAGTGGCTTTGGTGGAAAGGGCGAGGGGGACAGTGGGAGGGCCACAGAGGCTGCTTCCTGCCATCTGCGTCCCTCCCTCGCATGGCTGGTCTGTAACTGTGCCAGGCCTGAGCCTGAGAATCAGCGCTTGTCATTCCCAGGGTGATGCAATGGCATGGACCTGCCTCAGAGCCCACCCCTGTCCGGCAGAGGGTCACGTGACCCAGGGTCTGGCCTCGTGTGGAAGCTTCCAAGACTCCTTGTGGTCAGGGCCCACTTCTAACTCGCCCCTGGGACTCCAATCCCAGTCCCCCTGGCCATGGCGGTGGGCGGAGCTGGGCGGGCCTCTGTCCCCACAGCCTGCACCTGCCCTGGCATCTTCAGCCTCGTCTCTCCCTCCTTCCGGTCAACACCTAGGGCGGCAACCTCCTCTCCAGTCCCCCTTCAGAGGTCTGCCCCACGCTACGCCTCCTCTCCCCACGTGGGTGGGCTTGTCACCCAGTCACCTCTGCTTCCCCGCTTCCCACTCTCTCCTGAGGTGCAGACACGAGTGGCCTCTTGTTGTTGCCAGGTCCGAGGGGAGAATGCTCCCTCTGCTCTCTGCCGGCCTGGGTCCCGTGACAAGGAGCGCTCTGCCCTGGGCCTGGGACGCCATTCCTTCCGTGCCGGCCTTTCTGTCTCCTCCAGCTCCTCTCCCGGCTCAGACACTCTCCCCTTACACGTGGTGTCAGGCTCTGCCTCCAAGCCACGCTGGCGTCCAGGGCTGGGAGCTGTGACCAGACACGACCGCGAGGCCCAGGGCAGCTCCAGGACAAGGGTACACTGCAGCTAGATGGCAAGACGTGCCTCCCGCGACCTCGTGGCCGTCTCGGTCTGCGGGAGTGCACTCTGCGAGGCCCACGCTGCGGCACGCTCCCTAGAGACATGTCCTCAGGCGGTGTCCCTGCCGTGAGCCCAGTGTGGCTGCGCCTGTCCCTGGGGTTCCCACGGACGTGGGGCCAGGCCCCCAGCTCCCATTCAGCCTCTCTGCTCTTTCCCGTGGATCTTGCAGAGTGGACCCCACAAGCTCCCCAGGCTAGAATTTGGAATGTTTCTGGAATCTTCTCTTTGGCTCCCCCAATGGTTTCCCAAGTCCTAGTTCTTGTGGCCGTTGTCACCGTTGAATCCGCGTCCTCTGTTCTGTCACCACTTCCTCTCTGAGACGCCTCACAGTCACCAACTCCAGCACATGCACGGCAGCCCGTGATGGGTCCCCAGGCTCCCACCCACATGCTCAGATCCCTCCTCTGGCTGCCCTCGCGGGCTCCAGGGAGGACTGTGTCAGAGCTCTGTCACCGGCCCTGGAAATGCCGGGGGGTTTCAGGCGTGCGTCCCGGGCTGGCAGGCAGGGGGCAGTTTGACCTCCAGGTCTGTTCCCAGGATTAGGAGGCAGAGTGCGCTCCACGGGGGGCTGGGGACAGAGCGAAGGACACCTCCTCTCGCTCAGGACACCCCGGCCTCTGCAGTGTGGGAGCCTGCGGCAGGAACTGGCCTCCCAGCCTTGAGACGCAGCCCCACAGTTGCCATGGCAACACTGGCGGGAGCTGGCGGCTGGCTCCCGGCCTCCTTCCCTCTTCTCGGCTGGAAAAGCACCTTTGGTGGCTGTTTTCACTGCCGTTGCTGACACCATCAGTTAGCACTTGCTAGGTGTCCCCGTGGTGGCTGTGTGCAAACCCGGGCCTGCGTTCCCGCCCCGAGTCCTGGCGGTGGCCTCCGTGTTTGGGGTGGACACTGAGGGGCAAGGGCTGCCCTGCAGACCCGGGAGGCGGGGTCCCCAGCCTGGCTGCTGACTGCGGAGTCGCTGTGCCCTTCGCATAGGCTTCCTGCTCGCGCCACTGTGGGGAGAGGCCACCCCTTGTCAGGCTCTGCCACCAACCTCCGTGACGGCTCTCTGGGCTTGCAATGTCCTGGTCACCAGAGGGCACTGACCATCTACTCGGCACCTTCCGTGTGTTGGGAGCTTTGAGTGTGTCACCCGTTCAGTCCCCTCAGTGACCTGTGCGGTGGCAGCTGATTGCCAGCTCCTGAGGCAGGGCCTTTGCTCTCACCCGGTGCTGCTCCTCCTGGCTTGGAGGGAGCCCGTGACGGCGCACCTGAGCTCCTCTTCCCCTCCCCTCCCCAGCGAGTGACCAAGGTCCCTGTCTCACAGCTGTGTTGTGCCGGGACCTGGACTGAGAGTTGGGTCTGCGAAGCCACCGCATCCCTGGTCGAGGCCCGGTTACAAAGAGGATGCTGGGCCTCGCTCTCTTTGGTGACATTTGGCCAAGCCATGAATTCCGCCCTGGGTGGCACGGTCAGCTGAGCAGGAAGCACCACCGTTCCTCATTGCCCTTTTGCCCCAGTTTATTTGGTGGTTTGAAGGCAGCGAGCACTCCTGGTCCTGCTTCATGGAATGAGGGCATTAGTGACAATCCGCAGGGGCGGCGATGGCTCTCTAATGCATAAAACGTAAATTTTGTAAATACAGCAAAAGTGCACAAATGAACCATAACTCTTCCTCCTTTCACGGCCAATAAAAAAAATCCCCACAATCTTTCCTCATTAATTTGGACCAGGATGGATCTGTGGGGCTGGTGATTTTCCAAAGTGCTTTCTGCAAAATAATGAGGCTGTTTATTAACGCGGAGCTGGCGAGTGGGAGCGGTGGCTGGGCCGTTTCCATGGCAACCCCAGGGCGGGTGGGGGCTCAGCTGGGGAGCTCTGGGCCCCGCCCCACCCTGGATGCAAGGGGCCAAGCTCGCCCCGTCCCCAGTGGAGGGGAGGCCTGGAGGGCTTGAAAAGGCAGCGTCTGATGGGAAGCGACGTGGCTGTCACGCTCGTGAGGAGCACGGCACCGCTAAAGCCCATGGCTGCCCTGCGCCTGCCACAGGAAAGCCGAACGCGCTTCCTGAACAGCACTTCACGCCACGCTGGATGGCCTCAGTCAAGAACGACAGACGGTGACAAGTGTCCGTGAGGATGTGGAGAGACAGACGGTGACAAGTGTCGAGAGAAGCGGGGCAGGACGCAGCGGCCATTCGGACAACAGGCTGGCAGGTCCTCGGACACCACAGCGAGTTCCCAGGGGACCCGGTGATGCCCAGCCTGGGGAGCAGCGGAGAGGACCCGACACCCCGTCCCCACGCAGTCCTACGCCCGAGCGCAGGGGCACCGCTCCCAGCAGCCCCGACGGAGAGCAGCCAGGTGCCCAGCAGGTGGACAGGTGGCAGAGACGCGGCTCCTGGCGTGGGTGCCATGAAGATGTCCCGAGGGAAGGAGGAGGGCCAGGGAGTCCCCTCCTGTGCTGCGCGACCCTGCGCTGGGCTGTGGGGGCTGCAGGAACCAAGCCCACAAACCCAGTGGCTGCAAAAGGGAGTCTCAGTCTGAAGGACAGTCAAGGTGCCGCCAGGGCTGCTTCCTCCCGGGCTGCTGCAGGCTTCTCCCTGCCCCACCGGCCGTCTTTGTGCCCTCTGGCCCCTGGAGGTTGTCTTATCCCCTCTGTGTGTCTGTCACTAGGTCAAGATTCGCCCCATGTGGCCCCATCCCACTCCAGTGTGCCCTCCTCACGTCAGCGATGACCCTGTTTCCCAGCAAGGCCGCATTCTGGGCTGACTGGGGTCAGCAATGTGTTAATTTCGGGGGACACAATTTAACCCATGACCTTTGCCCTTTATCTGGAATATTCAGGGAATGCAAATCCACAGAGCCAGGAGGCAACTCAGCGGTTGCCAAGGATTGGGGTGGTGGGTTGTGGGAAGTGAGAGTGATCGCTAATCGGTACAGGTTTCTTTCGGAGGGGGAGGAAGTATTCTAGAGTTGATTGTGGATTTCTGCCTGGTGGCCCCAGGCTGACCCCACGCCCTTGCTGGTCCTTGCTTTGACCACTGGTTCCTTGAGCACCCTGTTCCTGCTGCTGAGTGAGATCTTTTTTCTTTTCTCATTGGACCATGAACGTGATCCACGTGATCCGCAGTAGTTGGGCTCATCCTGACACAGTCACATATGCTCGGTCTCCGAGTTACTCCATTTCAGTCCCTGTTCCCCTCGGGGTCCCTCCCCTCTTCCCTCACCCTCTTCTACTCAACTGCTCTTCCTTTAGCTCGTGCATTTATTTATTTGTGGTACTCTCCACACACACATAAAGGCGGGACTCCCGTGGCATATTCATGCATGCACATAGCATGATTTTGTTAGATCCAGTCTGCATTTCTTCCCCTTTCCTGTCCCTCCCCCCCTCCCTCTCCATCTCCTTCTTCTACTCCACTCATCAACCCTCTATTATATCCAATCCCCCCCCTTTTTTTTTTTTTTGCTTATTTTGCTGTAGATTCCACATATAAAACATTTGACTCTTGATTTTTCTGAGTCTGGCTTCTTCTTTTTTTTTTTTGTGGTGGTGGTGTGGGGGTACTGGGGATTGAACTCGGGGCACTTGGCCACTGAGCCCCATCCCCAGCCCTATTTTGTATTTTATTTAGAGACAGGGTCTCACTGAGTTGTTTAGGGCCTCACTATTGCTGAGACTGGCTTTGAACTCATGATCCTCCAGCCTCAGCCTCCTGAGTCTGGCTTATCTCACTTAACATGATGTTCCCAGTTCTGCCCACTCACCAGCAGATGCTGTAATTTCATTCCTCCTGGTGGCTGAGTAAAACTCTACTGGGTACATACACCACGTTTTCTTCAACCATTCATTGATGGGCCTCTGGGGTGATTCCATAATTTGGCTGTTGTAAATTGTGTGCTATAAATATTGAAGTGGCTGTATCACCAGAGTATGCTGATTTCAGTCCTTTTGGATAAATGCCAAGGAGAGGGACAGCTGGGTCATATAGTGGTTCTATTCCTAGTTTTTTTGAGGCATCTCCACATTGCTTTCCAGAGTGGCTGTACCAGTCTGCAGTCCCATCGCCAACGTCTGAGAGCACTTTCCTCCGCGTCCTTCCCGGCAATTACTCTCTGTATTCTTGATGATCGCCATTCTGACCAGAGAGGAAATCTTAGTGTAGTTTTGACTTGCATTTCCCTGATTGCTAGAGATGTTCAATATTGTTTCATATATTTATTGGCCACTTGTGTGTTTTCTTCTGAGAGCTGTCTGCTCAGTTCTTTTGCCCGTTTATTGATTGGGTTATTTGGTTTTTCGGAGTTCAGCTTCCTGAGTTCTGTGGATCTGGGTGTGGGTCCCTGGCAGAGGACCTTGCCCACCCCTCGGCTCTCCTCACGCTCTTGCTTCCCTTGCTGCACAGAAGCTTTTTAATTTGATGGCTCCTAGTGGGGCTTTCCCGACCCCTCCTCGGTCCCACCGCCCTCCTAGGGTCCAATGAAGCCCCACCCCCTTTCATGGGGACTTCCCTGTCTCCGTGACTCCGCCCTCCCCAGCCCTTCCTTCCTGGCCTTCTGCAGCACCTGGGAGTGTGGTTCTGGAGTCTGTGTCCTGCGGGGCTTGGTGAGTCTCCGCAGCTGGATGCAGGTAGTGACATGGCGCAGCCCCGTGTCTCCAGCCCACAAGGCGAGGCCTGCTGAGAGCGGGGCTTGTGGGTGGAGCTCAGCACAGCCTTGATCATTTGACGCACTGTCTCCCTGAAGAGGAGACACCCCTGGCCCCCGCCCCCCAGGGAGCAGCTATTGGCGGGAGCTTGCAACTTGCTTCCTGTGTGAATCACTGAGCTGCAGGCACCCTGAGTTGGGCCGCTCTCACCCAGGGAAGGCCCTAGCTGCATGGAGACCCGAGGACCCCTCTGCAGTGATCTGGGCTGCCCCCAGACCCCTTCTCTGAAAGCCTCCCATTAATGTCACCTCCTCACATTCGCTCCCTGGCCTCTGCTGGCCTTCTCCTCCTGCTCCAGGTCCCTGACCCTCCTCCTCCCTGCCAGCTCAGACTCCTTGCTTGATTTCACTTGACTAACAGAAGACATCAGCTTAGGGCACAGCTCTGGGTATTTTATCCTAGCTCCAGAGGGTCAGGAAGGCCTTGAGCTCAGTCTGGTGCTCGCATGGACACTTCCCAGGGGTGGGTTTTAGGCAGGAGGGGAGGGCTGCTCGGACACCTGGGCTGCTCCACCTTCCTCTTTCTGATTGGGCAGGGAGAAGCCTGCATTCATGTTTCCTCTCCTGAAACCTCTGCCAATATCCACCACGTTTCTTTATCAGAAGCGGGATTGCGTTTTCCCAAAGGAAATGTCTCAGGAACTCCAGTTTCTAAAAGAGGGGGAGTGGGGTCCTGGTGAGGACAGCACTGTGAGTTCTGCCTTCCGAAGCAGAGGAAAAACAGAGAAAATACAAAAACAGGGCTGTTACTCAAGCATAGTCCTCTTGGCAGGGGGCTTTGGGACGTTTTTCTCCACACTGGGCAGAACAAGCAGACGACATGGTCAGGAGGGAAGACCCGAGCGCACAACAAATCAAAGCCACCTAATTGACACAGATAAAGTGCTGCACTGGACGGCCTCTTCCACTCCAGGAAATGAGCGTGGGGTGTTTGCCAACGCTGTCAGCTCAGGGGCTCATAAAGCGCACCTTAGCACTTTGCAAAAGATGGAAATAATTCAGAGTGTGTTCTCTGGCCGCAGTGCAATTAAGCTAGAAACCACTAGCAAGAAGATAACTAGAAAGTCTCCAACCGCTTAGTTATTAAGCTGTGGACTTCTAACCAACCTGCGGTTCACAAATGCAATCACAGCGGAAATTGGGAAATTAGAAAATATATTTTTAACTAAATGATAATGAAGTTATATCATACTGATAGATTATAGTCAAAGAAATGCGTAGAGAGAAAATCTAGAGCCTTACATATATTTTCAGCCATATATATGTATGTACATTTGTACTTATGAAAAGACTGAAAATCAATATTTTAAGCTTTCATTTGAAGAAGCAAGAAAAAGTCGGGTCAACTTTAAGGAAAATAGGAGGAAACAGATGATTAGGACGAAAGCAAAAATAAATGTTATAGAAAACAAATATACCATAACCAGTTAAGACAAAAGTATATTATTTGAGATCAATGAAATCGACAGACCCCCTAAAAGAGCAAGAGAGAGAAACATACATTGTCAACGTCAGGAATGAGGGTGAGAACAGCAAAACCTGGCAGATGTCACAAACCTTAGCTAGCTCGTGTGAGATCACGAGCACAGATCTGCTAGACGGCACATTCCAGAGCATGGAACAGATCTCAAAACACAATCACAAACAACCCAGCAAAAATGGGCAAGAGTTGGGACAGTTGGCCAAAGATAATACAACAGCAACCAAACCCACGAGAAGAGGCGCGACTTCATTAGACAGGAGGAGGAAAACAAACTGGCTATGGGATGTCACTATCCCCCAGCGCACTGGCCGGAGTGAGCCGCGCTGAGGGCTGGGGCGACTCACACACACGCATCCACTTGGAGTAGGCGGTGACAGGTTAGGGAGGAATACCATAACCCTTTGAGCAAGGGCTAAAAGTAGTACAAAGAGTCACAGCCGAACATCCGACAGAAAAATTAAAATGGAATCCTGAAATGGTCAAGACGAGGCAAGGAAGGAGAGGAAATAAACAAAAAGTAGAGGGGAACAAAGAAAATAAATAACAACACGGCTGACCTGCGTGGAACCACATCAACAGTCATCTTAAATGTAAATGGGCTAAATATGCCAAATAAAAAGCAGAGATTGTCCGACCAGATAAAAACACAAGGCCCAGCTGTCTACGCTGTCTGAGAAGCTACCTTAGATGTGCAGACAAGTAGGTCTCACACACACACACACACACACACACACACATACACACACACATAAGTAAATGAATAAAAATTTAAAAATTGCTCTAATGAGACTTTAAAAAAAAGCGAATTAAACATTCATCAAAATAAATCATATTCCAGGCCACATGAAAAATGTTAACAGATTCCAAATATTTCAATAATTAAAATGATATATGATTGAATGCAAAAGTTATGTTAAATAATAACAGAAAGATATGTGGAAAATTTGGAAACTAAAACCCATATTTCTAAGTAATTCTTGGGGCAAAGGGACCCAAAAGGAAAATAGAAAAAAAAGAATTTTTTTTTTTTTTTTTTTTTTTTTTAGAAAACATTTTGAATTGGGCAAAAATGAGAATTCAACACATCAAAAACCACGTGATACAGCTAAAGTGAGCTTGGACGTAAAGTTCAATCACTGACCAACCGCTCAGGGCAGGAATAAGAAGTCTTGCATCGATAGCCCTTCCACCCTAAGAACATAAAAAAATGATCAAATTAAATGGAGGACAGGCAGGTGGAAGGAAACCATAAAGAACACAAAACAATGAAATCGAAAATAGATAAACAATAGAGAAAGCTGAGAGCTAATTTCATTTAAAGATTAATGAAATCGACACAATTCCAGCAGACCGAGCAAGAATAAAAGAGAAAAGACGAATGGCCAGCATCTTGCATGCAAAAAAGGACATCAGAGCGTTCTGTGATCCCAGACTGTCACAGGGGAGGACCACCAACACACTATGTCCCTAAGTTTGACATTTAAAATGAAAATTGGAGCATTCCCTGGAAAGACACAAATGAAGTTCACTGAGGAAGAAACTGATCATCTGACTAGTCTTTTGTCTATTAAAGAAGTTGAATCTGTAGTCAAAAACTACCCAGGAAAACCACAGGCCTGGTTGGCTTGACTGAGGAATTCTGAAATACATTTAAAGAACAACAGCAACAAAAAAATGTCAACTCTCTACAACTCGTCCAGAAAATAGAAGAAGAGAGAACACTTCCTGACATGGGAGCCTAGAAATAGCCCAAGTGTCTACAGCTGATTGGTTTTGACAGAAAGGCAAAGCAATTGAATGGAAAAAGCATATTCTTTCCAATAATGACATTGGCACAATGGGATCCCAGGCATGAGTAACTAGTCTCCACCATACTTGCGTCTCATGATTTCCAGGTGTAGAACCCAAAGGTCTGAAGCTTCTAGAAAAATGCTTTACAATGGACCTGTCTACAATGACAGGTGTGCCCTGTGCCTGGGTTTTTTCAGTATGGGACCCATTTGAAATGTGGCTAGTATGTTTGAGCGACAGAATTCTATGTTGTATTTAATTTCAACCAATCTAAACTTAAGTAGTTAGTGGATACCATATTTGACAATGTAATTTGAGAAGAAAATACAGGAGAAAACATTGCGACCTTGAATTAGACAAAGATTTTAAATTTGCCACTAAAAGCATGACCAATACAAGAAAAAATGAAGAGAATTTGGACTTTATCAACATTTAGAACTTTTGGTCATTGAAAGACTCTTTAAAGAATAAAAAGAGAAGCCACTGACTAGGAGAAAATATTTGAAAATCATATATCTGACCAATGGCTTGTGTTCAGAATACCTAAAGGTTTCCCAAACTTGTAAAGAGCAAATAACTCAATTAAAACGAGAAAACCAGCCTGTGATCCCATAAGGTCCTGAGGCTGAGGCAGAAGGGTCGCAAGTTCAAGCCCAGGCTGGGTAATTTGGTGAGACCCTGTCTCACAATAAAACTAGCTAAATAAAAAGGGGCTGAGGATGTAGCTCAGTGGCAGAGCAGCCTTGGGTTCAATTCCTAGTACAAAACAAAACAAAAACAATATTGGGGAAAACAATCGAACAGAACCTTCATAAAAGCATATATGTGGGAAGTAAATGAGCACGTGTAAAGGGCTCACGTCTCTAGTCGTTGATGGAAATACAACTTAAAACCACAACGAGGGACCACTGTGCACTATGTAGAATTGCCAAGAGGAAAATGTCTGAGGATACCAAATATTGGCAGGGTACCTCACCAACAGGGAGGCAAAATGGTACAGGCACTTGGGAAAAGGTTTTGTTGGTTTATCATAAAGTTATTTTAATATAAATGTACTCCGGGTCCAGCAATTCCACCCTTTGGTATCTACCAAGAAAAATGAAAACGTGTTCACGGAAGACTTGAACAAACATGTCAATGTCAGTTTCATTCATAACAATCCGAACTGGAAATGGTTCAAGTATAACTAGGGATATCATGGTCTAGTCCCCCTTTGGAATACCCCCTGGAAGTAAGAAAGAATAAATAACCGATGAACAAAACAAAAACATCATACTGATCCACAGTCCTGCAGTGTCTATTCTACATGAAGTCCAAAATTTGGCCAAAGCAAAACATGGCCATAGAAATCACACTGTGGCTGCCTTTGATTGGTGACAAGAGAGGAATCAGTCTCAGAGTGCAACTTTCTCAGATGGCCTAAATGTTCCTCTTGATGGCTGTCTTGCGTTAAGTGTGCATCTTGATTGTGGTGTTGGCTCTGTGTGTGTGTGTGTGTGTGTGTGTGTGTGTGCACGCAGGCGTTTGTAAAAGTTATTGAATTTTTCACTTCAGATCTGTGCCATTTACTGAATTTAACCTTTCCCTAAATAAAAAAAACGAGCGAGATATCTATTCACAGATATGATGTGATGTCTAAGATATATTGTTAAATGGGACAAATGAAGATGTGAACCTGTCTGTAGTTAGAAGAAAACAGAAATGATCACCTCAAAGGAAAAGACGGGAGATAGAGTAAGGGCCCAGAGGCAGGCGGTGTTGTCCTGAAGTTGTCTTACGCTGAAGTTTCTTTTTCTTTTTTTTACTTTGGCATCGTGTAAATAATAAAATTAAATATATAAATAAAGAAGTAACATCTTAAAGATGAAAGAGAGACAGAGATGGGGGAGGATAACTCACTGACAACTACTACACACACAGGATTCTCACTCTGAAAACAGCAATTAGAGGGAAATAATTAGGCATTTTTTCTTCTTTACCTGCAAGAAGTACATAGGAGCTCCGGTCAATGAGGGACAGTTCTTAGGAATCTTAGCTAATAAGTGTGGACAGATTGCAGGACATAACCATTTTTCAGCCCCTATGGGATAATTAATTGGGGTGAAGCACCAATGGATGGAGCTGTTGGATGGAAGACACAGAGAGGTTAGGAGACTTGCCCTTGCTTACACAGCTAACAAGTGGCAGGAATAGGATCTGAACCCTGCTGGCCTGGCTCTAGAGGGCATGGTTGTAGCCACTGGACCACGTTCCCTTGTGAAACGGTAGCATGAGTCTGCACCATTCACTCCTTCCACAGACTCTCGTCGTGAAGCAGGGGCGCCTCAGTGAGCCCCAGCGGCAGGGTCCCTCCCCTCCTGGTGGCATCACGTGCTTGCGCTGGACCCGTGTTCGAGGTCTCTGGGGTTCACTATACTGTTATATTTTGCTGTATGCTTCCATACGATTTCCATAACAAAAATAAACAAAAATAAGTGAGAGATTGAATCCTTATTTTATCAGAGTCCAAGTTAGTCTCCATGGTGCAGATTCGTGTCTACCTGGTTATCAAATCAAAACCATGAAGCCGGGCTGGGGCTGTGGCTCAGCGGCAGAGCGCTCGCCTAGCACGTGCGCGGCCCGGCTTCGATCCTCAGCACCACGTAAACATAAAATGCATTGCATTGCGTACAACTAAAGCAAATAAATAAATATTTAAAAAAAAAAACAACAACAAAGCCATCTGAGACGCGTGGCATTTTGAAATTGAGGATTAGGAAAGTTCGCTGTCCGACTTATTTCAGAGGCTTTTCCAGCAGGACCATGCCAGGGCGCCCTCTGCTCTCCTGGGAGTGTAGTCATCACTAGAACAAGCTGTTAGAGGTCCCCCTGTGACCTCAGGATTCTGTCCAGCTAGACCAGTACCAAGGCCTGAAAAAAAGATTCATGCCATTGTTACGACGGAAGCCGACAGGAGCCCTTCAGGTCTTAAGGAAGCCCTTGAGCCCTCTTCAGAGGGGTGCTGTCTCTCCTCTCCCCGCCGCCCCCCTGTATCCCCACATCTGCAGCTGCGTCTCCCGTACCGCGCGTGCCGGTCGCTGCCCGGAGAGGAGTGTGACCCTTGCCCAGCATCAGGGGAGCCTGGCAGGTGGGTGCTGCTGGAGCCTGCCCACGGCCCTCCTAATCACTGACACACCTAGCTAGCCACACATCCAAGGGAGGGTGGTGGGACTTTGTTCCAAGTTCTCCCCAAGCATGAGGTGGCCTGCCAGCCAAGAAGCAGACTGCTGGTCTCTGACGTGTGAAACTCTTCATTTAACACCTTTGCGAATGTGTTGTCATTACATCTAAAAGTGGTTTAAATATAATTACAGTGAAATTTTGTATAATTGTGTTTTGGAATCCTTGAAGGATTTCTGAGGGGTCTTGGTCTCCATGATCTGGAAGTTTACTGTGTCCATCCCCCCTGGGACCCTTATCTCATTCTGCCTTGGATTCTGGTTAGGAGATAGGAATCATTTGAGAGTTTGGGATGGAGTCTTATTCTTAAACTGGGAATTAGCAAAGTACTGGAGTTATTGTAACAGGCTCAACAAATATTTGGGAAATGGGCAACTGAGTGAACGCGGGATTATTCCTCAAGGATGAGGGACTGCCATTATTTGCTATCCAGGAGACTCTAGAAGACCTAAGAGATTGTGGTGGGCAAGTGGATGGGGGATGGATGGGGGATGGATGAATGGGGGATGGATGGATGGATGGATGGGTGGATGGGTGGGTGAACGGATGGGGGATGGATGGATGATGGGGGATGAATGAATGGATGAATGGGGGATGGATGGATGGATGGATGGATGGATGGATGGGGAATGGATGGATGGGGGATGGATGGATGGAGGATGGGGAATGGATGGATGGGGATGGATGGATGGAGGATGGGGAATGGATGGATGGGGGATGGATGGATGGGGGGAATGGATGGATGGAGGATGGATGGATGGATGGATGGATGGGGGATGGATGGGTGGATGGGTGGGTGGACGGATGGGGATGGATGGTTGATGGGGGATGAATGAATGGATGGATGGGTGGGTGGATGGGTGGGGGATGGGGGATGGATGGATGGGGGATGGATGGATGGAAGGATGGGGAGTGGATGGATATGGGGATGGATGGATGGGGGATGGATGGATGGATGGATGGGTGGATGGGTGGGTGGGTGGATGAGGGGATGGATGGATGGGGGATGGATGGATGGAAGGATGGGGAGTGGATGGATGGATGGATGGGGATGGATGGATGGATGGATGGATGGGGGGATGGGTGGGTGGACGGATGGGGGGATGGATGGGGGGGGATGATGATGGATGGGGGTGGGTGGATGGGGGATGGATGGATGGAAGGATGGGGAGTGGATGGATATGGGAATGGATGGATGGATGGTTGGGGGATGGGTGGGTGGGTGGATGGGGGATGGATGGATGGAAGGATGGGGAGTGGATGGCTGGATATGGGGATGGATGGATGGGTGGATGGATGGATGATGGGGGATGGGTGGGTAGAAAAGTCTCCTTGTCCCCTGCTGTCTCTACCCCCAAAGGAAGGAAGCTGGCCTGTTCCCATGGTGCCTGGTCCTTGGCTTTAGAACATCGTCCAGGGTAATCTGTCATCTGCAAGCCTCAGTTGCAGCCCAAATGCACCCTTCCCTGCCCGCTGGCTTGGAGGAACCAACCCAAGCAAGAATTTTCTTGGTCCCTCCACTCACCTGTCTCGGGCACTAATGACTCTCCTGCCTGCAGCCCTTGCCTTTGAGATGAAGGTCAACTTTATTAAAGTGATTTCTGACTCCTTGGGGGCCCCCAGGACAGCTGCTCATGGTTGGCAGACCTGGGAAGACGGGCGCTACGGGGCAGGCAGGTCCTCCCCTCTGCTCCCCCAAAAGCCTGGACCCGAGATGACCCACCTTCTCCTGCAGCCCCTCCCCTGATGGACTCCGCCCGACAATTGGACTATTCAGGCCCCCTCAGGGAAGGCAGGCTGCGGGCGCGGACGGAATGTGCAAGCAGGATAATCAGTTATTGATTGGAAGCCCGGCCATGCCACCAGCCTTCTTGAGAGGAAATGAACTTCCTCGCATTCTGGAATGTTTACCCACGGGAGTGAGGGGTGATGGCCGGAACCCATGGGGCATGCCAGTGACGCCTGATTCCCCGTCCGGTTCCCTGCTGGCTGGGAATGCCTCTGCACAGGTGAGGAGGGAGGAGGCCCACCCCTACCTCTCTGTTCAGCTGCCCAGGGAAAGACCTCTGCACCAGGTGAGGAGGGAGGAGGCCCACCCCTACCTCTCTACTCTCAGCGCCCCACCTGACACCTCTGGTCTCCAGCTCCCACAGAGGGTGTCCACCCTCCTGAGTGAGGGCCAAGAACCGCCTGCCCTCGCCATCCAGATAGCCCCATCCTAGGACGTGTCTGGCTGCAGGGGGCGCCGGCCACCCAACAGCAGCCCGGGAGCGCCTGTGGAGCTCCGAGCCGCTCAGCATTTATCATCATTGTAAAACGTGTCCGGATTCCTGACAAGCCACAAAGAGAGCCGGGAACGTGTCTCAGTGTCAGGGAAGTGTGGAGTTGTTGTTTTCATTATTCTCATTATTAACTTGTTTACATCTCACTTTGTGCCCAGAGGGTTTGCATGAGGCGTGAGAGGCAGCCTTGGGCCTCAGCTGTGTCCTGGTTTGGAGGCTGCCAGCCGGGAGGCTGAGGGAGGAAGGCAGCCTCGTCCAGCCCCAGACTGGCTGCGCCCGGGCAGCCCACCGACCTCCTGTGTCCAGGGGACTGCTCTTGGGGACACAAGTCCCTGCTCCCATATGATTTAGTTCACTCTGGTGCCCGGGGCCCCAGGAGTCCAGCCCTGAGGCTCGAACCAGTTCCAGGGTCCACCAGGTCCCTTTTCCTGGGACAAACCGGGTGGCGAGGGGCTGTTAGCTGAGGGTGTGGACAGAGCCAGGTCTGGGTGCTCCTGGAGGCCAGGGCTACTCCTTGTGCAGGACAGAGATGGGTGCGGGGGTCCCCCTTCTCTGCCATGCGTGTTCCCAAGCTGAACTTCAGGGAGTCCCAGGACTCTAAACTTGAACCTGTCCTTCTGGGTCGTTAGGAAGTGGCTTTATTAGGGCTGGAGGGTGGAAGGTGCTTCTTGGAGCAGCTGGTTGGTGTGATTCACCTGCAGACTCCTCCTGCGCCAGGCTGCTAGGCCGGGGTGGCCTCCGCGTGGCCTCCGCGTGCCGGACGCCCAAGGGAATGCAGCGCGGGCGGGCATTCTCTCCTTCCTGGGCTCCGAGGTTTAGAGTGGGCCACCCAGGTCCTATGCACCTGCGTGCCAGGCAGGTCAGAGTCCACCTACAAGGCCCTGCCAGCTCCAAATGCAGCTGTGTCCCCTGCTCTCTGAGCTGCCATCAGAGGCCACACTGGCAGGACCAGGCTCGAGAGTCCCATCTCCATGTTTGCCTGGTGGACACGGAAGAACCCCCTCTGGGCTTGGTCTCCACCGGCGGGAGTGTCACCCAGCCAGCTGACTTCAGGGTGGACGCCCCTTCTCCGCTCTGTGCAGAGGAGGCTCTGGGCACTCGCTCCAGGGTTGGAACCAGAGTCCCCAGGTGGTGTTTCCTCCTCGCAATTCCCAGCCGCCTCTGAGAGGGTGACAGGGTGACGAGGGTCAGCAACTGGTCTCCAGCCCAGGCATGATGGTGTTCAAGTTCATCCTGGGGGATCCCCTACTTGCAAATATTTAGCTTGATTCTGAGAGAGATGCCGGTGAGTTAGGCAAAGGCCGGGGTCCCGTCAGCAGCAACACAGAGGAGAAGGAAGAACAGAACCGATGTCCCCTGGGAGCTGAATCAACAGACACAGCAAGGCCCTGGGCCTGCTGTCACCTCCCATCAGTGGAGAGACTGGTCTCTGGTCTCTGGCATGCCCGGGGCACAGGAGTTCTGCATCATTAACTTTCTGGTCACTTCGGGGTTAACTGGGGTGGGGGAAGGGAATTCTTGCTTTTACAGATTTCTTCACAGCTGGCCATGGCCCCCCTGGCTGCCCCTCCTGCCTTGGGAGGTGTGTTGCAGACCCACACGGGGGGCTGCCAGGTCCGCACTCTGCTCTGAAGGCAGCTCCCGGCTCCCCGGGATGCGTGGGGCCTGGGCTGCTTGGCTTCTGGCCCCAGGACCTGCCCTTCCAACGCTCGCCTTTGCAAACAAGCCCCTGGCACGAGTCAGCTGTCTCTCTCTCCCATGCAGGAGCCCTGTTTGGGGAGTTTTGGACATTGCCGCCTTCCGTAGTCTCACGAGACTTGGCCCGGGATCTCGAGAGACTTAGGCCGAGCGCGGAGCGGGTCGGGGCCATTTTGGTTGTTGGTTGTTTGCTGGTGGTGTGTGGTACGTGTTAGAGTTGGTAGAGCCAGAGAGAGAAACGGACAGAATAAAGATCCTGTTTGTTTCCAGTCTGCCTCTGAACTTATTCCCGCGGCTTTGCTGCTCCAAGCGGCCATCGCTTCAGGCGGCTACACTCCCAAGCAGGGTGGGGCCAGCCGTGCCCCTGGTCAGGAATGTTGTCAGCGGGTCCAGGCCACGGAGGCCCCAGTGCTTCCACGCCTGCGCCAGTGTCCATTCTCTTTCTCCTGCAAGATGATAAGAGTGAGGGCAAACGCATCTGTAGCCGGAGCCGCTGATGTGGTGTGGGGAAAGAAAGCCTCCAGGTCCCCTCGGGCTGGGTGCGCAGCCTTGGGCACTGTGCTAGGCTGGACTGGGCCCGCTAATCCAATCTGACTGGCGTGTCCTTGGAAGAAGAGGCTGGGCCCCCAAGCCTGCTCTTGCACAGGGAAAGATCACCTGAGGGCACCGTGGGAAGGGGACCATGTGCAAGCTGAGGAGGGAGACCTCAGAGGACACCAGGGGACAGGACACTGAGACCTTGGACTTCTCAGACTCCAGAGCCATGAGAAAGTCACGTCTGCTGTCAAGGCCACCCGGACTGTGGTGCTTCGTCTTGGCAACCTGCAGACCAGGGCAGGCACCAGTGGCCTCTCCAGCAGGGACTTCTGGGAGTGGAGCAAGACTTGGCCCAGGACATTGTGGATCGGGTCGGCGCCATTTTGTGTGGTGGTTGCAGGAGTGTGGATGGTGTTGGGGTGTTGTTGGAGCCGGAGAGAGAAGCTAGCAGAATACAGAGCCTGTTCGTTTCCAGTCTGCCTCTGACCTTATTCCCGCGGCATCGCTGCTCCAAGCGGCCATCGCTTCAGGCGGCGACAAGTGGTGGCCCATACGGGGCATTCAGTCAGCAGGTAAGAAATAAGAAAATTTTAAAAATGGGTGCAAAAATAACTAAGCACCGGATAATAAAAGCCAGGGATGAGTTTTTTGACATCGCTGACTCGGTGGATAGTGAGGAAAGTGATCAAGAAAGCATAGCCTCTGAGTCAGTTAATACCAGTGAGAAGAGTAGTGGTGTAAATTCAAAAGTAAGAGCTGCAAAAGCCATCAGAAACTTATTGAAATTAGCTGAAGAATATGTACTCTCCTTAGAAGCTGAAATTCAGGATACCAGTAAAAGTGACAGTAGTAAGAAGGAGCCAAACCATGAAAGTACGGTCTCCTCCAAGAAGCCAGTTAGGAATTATGAAACTAGTAGTGAAGAGGAATCAAAAGGTGATTCTGGGAGCACAGTCTCCAGTAAAAAGAACAAAAAGAAATTGAAAAAGGACCATCAAGTAGAGGAACCACTTGTGTCCTCTACTCCCCCATGGGTGGAATCCATTACAGAAAATATGAAGGGTATTACTAGGCGTTTGCATACACTAGAAACAGAAAAAAAAGGTCTTTCTGAGTGCTTATGCGCTCTC
The DNA here is from genome assembly GCA_025594165.1 of Tamias sibiricus. Classification (NCBI taxonomy): domain Eukaryota; kingdom Metazoa; phylum Chordata; class Mammalia; order Rodentia; family Sciuridae; genus Tamias; species Tamias sibiricus. The sequence goes on along the minus strand of CM046658.1, from coordinate 3,996,864 downwards.
GAGGGTAACTCACAGATACATTGGGAACTGCCAGTATTTGAAAATGAAAATGGACAGAGGGGCCACCAGGCAGTAGATTTCAAAACAATAAAAAAATCTCAAAGAGGCAGTAATGACATATGGACCCCAAGCTCCTTTCACGTTGAGTATGCTGGAGTCCCTTAACATCTTTAACTTAACCCCCTCAGACTGGAAAAGTCTATGTAAAGCAGCATTAAGTGGGGGGCAATACTTGGTTTGGCGATCGCAATTTCAAGAACTTTGTATAGAAACGGCTAAAGGAAACGCAGCTGCAGGGTTTGGAGACCATGGAAGGTGGTAATGCTGAACATCTTTATGGCTCACAGCTAACCGCAATCTTAGCTATCTCCTTAACTAGGGCTCCTACAGCAGCCCCTGCAGAGGAGGCCGCCAGGCAGCCCAGCCCAGCCTTTGAACCTGAAGGTCAAGGTTCAGGGCATTGCTCATTTGTCTCCTCCGGTGGAGCCCCACAGAGCTCCCCAGGCTGGGAGGACCAGTGACCATCCCTGTGCTACGGACACTAGCCTCTCAACCAGCTGGCCCTGGGGGAGCAGCCGGCTGAGAAGGGATTGCTGTTTCAAGTTGTCCCCGGGCACTGCTTTCAGAGATGGCTCCTGGACGGCTGGGCCGTCTCGGCCCCGGGTGGACATTCTCATTCTCTAACTAACAGAGGAAGCTGAGCAAAAAGGCCAGAAACATGCTGTCGATGTGGTTTCCAAGGGATAAAATATGCATTAAAAATTCTGCTGCTGGAGGTCTCTGGTAAAAGGGGCAAGTCAGTTTGTGGGTGTCAGAAAGCCACCTCCCTTTGAAGCGCAGGTCCCCCTGAGCTCCTTCCAGTGGGACTCCGCCTGTGGACCCCCTCTCCTGCGCCTGTGAGTGAAGCGGCGATGGCGCATTCCACACCTGGTTGCCTCACCAGGTGAGCGGGGCCCCGGGAGCATTATGCACCTGCAGGTTTCAATGGCCGCCGGAGACAGGTGTGGAAACCGGGGTTTCAGCCCACTTTGCGGGTCCTTGGCTCTGTGGCTGCTGTGACAGCTTATATCCCAATCTGAAGGTGGAGGATGGTCTTGGGGACGGTCCACGCTGAGCCCCGGTGCCCTCCGGAGGCTCCAGGGCAGGGTCTCCCCTGGCCTTCTCCCAGGCTCCCTTGGCACTCCCTGCTGTCTCTGGGGCCACACGGCCACCTTCTCTGCTTCCGTGCCAACATCCCTCTGCCTTCTCTCACGAGGGCACCTGGGACCACCTGCAGGGCCCACCTATAATCCAGCTCATCCCCCCGCAAGACCCTCGATTGACTCGCATCCGTCAAGTCCTTTTGGCACGCGAGGTCACATCCACAGCCTCCTGGGGCCAAAAGTGGACCCTGATGGTCCAAAGCCACCAGCCAGGTGAGAATTTCCACCCCCAGGGAGCTGGGCCACCTAGGCCCCTCGGGGTCCCATCTTCCCTCAGAGGAGCCAGGGCTAACCTGGCGCTGCCCGAGGAGCACGACTGTGAACGCGGCTTCCTCAGCTCTTTGTGCCTCAGTCCTTTGAGGCCACTTGTCCGACAGGGACCATGGTAGAGGGCGGCATGTGGACTCAGAGCCTGGCCAGGAGCTGATTCCCGCCCCAGTTCTGTGCCTTGGGAGATTCACTCAGCATTTCTTAGGGGCCAAAGGGAAATAGCTATCCCTTCTCATGGGGTGGTGTTGGTGTCGATGAGAAAATAGGGCCCCTGCAGATTCCTGGCTGAGCCACCAGCATCAAGCACCCGCGGCATTATCGTGCTTCTACGCACGTGAAACACGTGCTTCTTCAGCTCCTGGGCCTCTTGCTGTCTTTGTCTCAGTCCTGGCGTCAGCGCCTTCTGCACCAACCATTGTGTCTCAGTCAGCTACCGCTGTGTAACACCAACCCTGCCTGGTGGCTTGCCCAAGAGGAAGGCGTCTCGGACTTGGCAACTGGAGTGCAGCACACAGCTGTCTCCTGGCCCTGCCCACGGGGTGGAGGGGGTCACCTCCAGGCTTTCTCCTTATGAGGGCACTGATCCCCTCACGACCCTGTCACCGCCCACAGCCCTGCCACCTGACACCATGCCCTTGGGTGTTAGGGTTTTGACCTGTGAATTGGGGGCACAAATCTTCAGACCATACTGGATGGCCACGGTCACTCAGCAGGCAAGATCTCCCCCAGCCCCTCTGCCCTGTGACCCGCCCCGTTGCCATGGAGGCTCCTCCAGGACAGCCTGGACGCTGTCCTCAGGGGCTGCAGCTGGGCACAGCAGCCTTCCTGCCTCTCCTGCTGTCCTCCCAGTGTAATGCCCACAGCATGGACCCCAAAGACCACCAAGGAATCCGGAGTGCATGCAAAAACAAAGAGCCTTTATTCGGGCTTAAGCGTGGACTCTCAGACCTCACCAACAGAGTGGATCTGTACTGAGAGCCCTGAACTCGGGAGAGGCGAGTCTTTTATTGGGGTTGAAGCAAGGAGAGGGAGGGGGTTCGCCTGATTGGCCAGAGGAGCCCATGCGTGACTAAGGAGGGTTTCATTGGTGGAGGCTGTCCTCAGAACAATGGGAGGTGCTGACTGTTCATTGCAGGGCTCTGCAGGGCCCGCTCTTGCCTTATCTTATTGTGCGCGGGCTGGCTTAGCATACCTGGGCTAATTCTTGCCTTGTGACAGGAGACTTGCAACAGTTTGAGGCAGCTGATAACAAAATGGGGTCACAGCAGTTTGGCTTCTATTATCTTTAAGCCAAGCAAAAAGAAGCGGTTACACTGAAAAGAGGCATGGGGCTAAAAAGGGGGTTTCCACACCAGGACCTGGACATTTTCTCCTGGTGGTCTTCCCAGCACTGATTCCGGGCTCCCCCCAAGTCCACGAGGCTCAGCCTGTCTGTGCCTGGCTCTTCCCTCTCACCTCCTGGCCCCCTGGCCCACCTTTGCCTGGGCGCTGATTTCTACCCACTTGTCCTCCTGGAGTGCGACCTCCTCTCCCAGATGGCAGGACAAACCCTTTTGGGGAATGACACCTGCATTCACCAAGACTGGCATCCTGAAGTCACTTGCAGGTCCACTGTCCTCATCACCCTTGTGGAGTCGGTCCCCAGATCCCTCCACCAGGACCACAGTGGGCCAGCCCTGCCCCTCCCTGCCGAATGGCTGCACCCGTCTCCTGTCACCTCTCTACTCTGAGCCACACGTATTAGGAGGCACACTCAAGGGACTGTGACGTCACAGCCACGGCAGGAAAATCAGAAGCAGATGTCTCCTTGCTCATAAGGCTCCCAGGGAGACGGAGGGTGCTGCAGGGGTGCACGGGCAGGTCCGGGGCTTTGCAGCAGGGTGGGGTGGGACAAAGAGAAAGAGGATGGCGGGGAGGAAGGGATGGGGGAGAGCGAGCAGACCCCTGACCAGAGCTGGAACCTGAGCAGAGCTCCTGGGGCAGTCTCGGGTCTCTGCACTGGTGGCTGGACGTGGAACCCAGATACAGAGTGGCAGCCATATTCATCCTTCCAGGTCGACAGAGACCTGTTCTGTACTAATAGATGCCATCGTCACCGGTCTGTTATAATTGGGGACACTGTGGCCCAGAGAGCCTGAGTAACTTTCCCGAGGATGTCTTGGTGGCATCATGAGACCAAGGTTCTGATCCCAGTGTTGGCTCCAGGGTTCAGGCTCCAAGCCACGGACACCAAGGCTAGGCACCAATTTTCTATCAGACAGCTGAGGGTGTTCCTAGAGATGCAGGAGGAGTGAAGGAAAACTGCTGAGCAAGGAGCTCATGAGGCGGCTGAGACAAGGCCGACCTGCAAGAGGTGGGAGCACCTTCAGCTTCATGGGCTTTAGCTCTGGATGCTTCAGCACAGGGAAGGTGCTCATGCGTGCTTCAGTGCATGCTGTTCTGATCACAAAGTGTCATTAAGTCTTCAATGCATTTGAGTTATGTCTTAGTCCATTTTCTGTTGCTGTAACAGAATGCCTGAGACTGGGCCATTTATAAGGAAAGAAGTTGAATTTAGCTCATGGTTCTGAAGCTGAGCAGTCCGAGTACATGGTGTCAGCTTCTGGGGAGGAGGCCCTCCCTGTGTTGCCTTGTAACATGGTGGAGGGAGGAAGTGAAGAGAGTGAACATGAGAAAAAACTCCTCAGGGATGGCCTTGCTTCATAACAACCTGCTCTGCAGGTGTCAGGTTCAGTCCCATGAGAGCAAAACCTCACTCCTGCAAGAATTAACTCAGTCCTAGGAGAGCTCCATTAATTTCTGACCTCACGAGTGACTATCCTCTACAAGGTCCCACAGGCTCCCAACACTGCCACATTAGGAGTAAGATTTCAGCATGAGTTTCAGAGGGGACCAACCACACTCAAACCCTAACAAGCTAATTTTGTACATAGTATAAGTTGTGGATATGGAGTTTCCCCAGCACCATTTACTGGAGAGATCTCTTTTCCATTGTGCATTCTTTAAAAAAATTTTTTTCCCTTGTGAATTTTTGATGCCTTTGTTGAAGATTAGTTGATTTTGTATACGGATTTGTTTTATTTGGGGCTTTCTGTGATGTTCCAATGATCTCTGTGTGTTTTTATGCCAGTGCCATACTTTTTGGACTTCTGTAGCTTTGTCATGTAGTTTAAAATCAAGAGGTCTGGTGTTCAAACTTTATTTTTTCCCCCTTCAACATTACTTCAGTTGGTCTTAGTCTTTTGAAGTTACCTAGGAATTTTTAAAAAATTTTTTCTAATTCTGTGAAAAATGCCATTGGAATTTTTTAGAGGGATTGTACCAAATGGGTAGATTGCTTTAGCCACTGCAGGAGCCCTGTTTGGGGAGATGGCTTGAATTGCGGTTGACTATGGGCCACGGAGATTTGGGCATTGTCGCCTTCCGTAGTCTCACGGGACTTGGCCCGGGATCTCGAGTGACTTAGCCGAGATTGCTGATTGGGTCAGCGCCATTTTGGTGGTGTGTGTGGTGCGTGTTAGTCGTTGTTAGAGCCAGAGAGAAAAGTTATCAGAATAAAAAGCTGTTTGTCTCCAGTTTGCCTCTGAACTTCTTCCCGCGGCTTCGTTGCTCCAAGCGGCCATCGCTTCAGGCAGCAACAAGCCACTGATGTAGTTTGGGTCTAAAATGTTCCCCACAGGCCTGTGTGTTAAAAAGGCTTGGTTCCAAGTTCATGGTTCTATTGGGAGATGGTGGAACCTTTAAAAGGTAAGGCCTAGCGGAAGGAGGTTAGGTCATTGTGGGTGTGCCATTTAACAGGATATTGGGACCCTGATGCCTCTACTTTTTGCTTCCCTGGGCACTATGACATGAGCAGGCTCCTGTGCCGTGTGTTTTCATCATGATGTACTGTGCTTCCAGAGGCTCAAAGCAATAGATCAAGTAACCATGGACTGAAATCTATGAATCTGTGAGCCAAAATATGCCTTTACTCCTTTTAAGTTGATTTTCTGAGACATTTACTGAAGTAATTTAAAATTGATTAACACAGGTAGTATGGATATTTTAGCAATATTAATCCTACCAATCCATGAACATGGGGTATCTTTCCATTTACTTGTGTCTTCAGTTTCTTTCACCAATTTCTTACAGTTCTCAGTGTAGAGATCTTCCATCCCTTGTTTAAATATATTCTTAAGGACTTTATTCTTTTTGATGCTATTGCAAATGCAATTGTTGTCTTAATTTCTATTTTGATAGTTTTTTTGTTAGCATATAGAAAGGCAACAAATTTTTATATGTAGGTTTTGTATCCTACAGCTTTGCTAAATTCTTTAATTAGTTTTAATAGTTGTTCAGTGAAGTCTTTCTATATGTAAAAATCACGTCATTTGTAGAAAAAGACAATTTTGCTTCTTCCTTTCTGTTTGGATGTCTTTTATTTCTTTTTCTTGTCTAATTGCTCTAACTAGAACCTCCAGTACTATGTTAACTAAAAGTGGCACAAGTAGTCAGCTTTATCTGTTTTGGATCTTCAAGAGTTTTCAGCTTTTCACTGTTGAGTTATTTTAGCTATGAGCCTATAATGTTGTGTTGATTCCCTTCCTTTCTATAATTCATTTGCTCAGAGTTTTTATTTATGATAAAAGGATGTTGAATTTTGAAAATGCTTTTTCTGCACCTATTGAGACAATTGTATAATTTTTATCCTTCATTATCTTTTTGTAAATCACATTTATTGATTTGTGTATGTTGAACTATCCTATCTTATTTTATCTTATCTGGGGTAAATTCCACTTGATCATGATTAATGTCTTTTCATGTGCTTTTTAATTTTATTTGCTAGCATTTGCTGAGGATTTTGCATCTATGTTCGTCAAGGATATTGGCCCATAGTTTTCTTTTCTTGTATTATCCTTCTATGGTTATGTGGTTTGGAAGTGTCCCTCTTCTTTGATTTTTTTTTTTTTTTTTTTTTTGGTAGAGTTTGAGGAGGTTGGGTGTTAAGTCTCTAAAAGTTTGGCAGAATCCACTCTGGAAGCCATCTATTAAAAGGCTTCTCTTTGTTGGAAGGTTTTTGACTGATGATTCAATCTTTTCACTCACTTTTGGTCTGTTTAGATTCTCTGTTTCTTCGTGATTCGATCTTGGAAGGTTGTATGTTTTAGGGGTTTATCCATTTTTTCTAGATTGTCTGGCTGGTGAGTGTGTCATCCATTTGGTGTCACAAGCAGTCCCTTTTGATTCTTGGCATTTCCGTGATATCAGTTGTGATGTCTCCTTTTTCATTCATAATTCTAATTTTTTGAGTCCTCTCTTTTTTTTTTTTTCTCGATTAATCCAGCTAAAGCTTTGTCAACTTTGTTTCTCTTTTCAAAAAGCCAACCCTGAGTTTTGTCGACCTCTTCTATTGTATTTCTAGTCTCTATTTCATTTATTTCAGCTTTTGTCTTCATTGTGTCCTTCCCTCTGCCAATTTTAAGTCTTAATTTGTTCTTATTCTTGTTCCTTGAGATTTAAAGGTATGTTGTTGAGGTCGCTGGTAATCAGCTTTCCATCACAGTGACCAAAATACTTGACAAGAACATCTTAGAGGAGGACAAGTTTATTTTGGCTCATGATTTCAAAGTTTTGGTCCAGCTGTTCTTGCTGCTCTGGGCCCAGGGTGGAACAGAACATGGTGGAATGAGGTGAAGCAGAGGTAAGATGTTCCGTTCATGACAGCCAGGAAAGAGACAGAAAGATAGAGATAGAGATAGAGATAGAGAAAGAGATAGAGATAAAGATAGACATAAAGATAGAGAAAGAGATAGAGATAGAGAAAGAGATAGAGATAGAGAAAGAGATAGATAGAGATAGAGAAAGGGCACAGGGGCCACGTTCAAGATGTAACCCCAAGGGCAAGCCCCCAGTGACCCACCTCCAGCCACAGCCCACCTGCCTACAGTTACCACCCAGTAGTCCATTCAGATTATTAATCCACTGACGAGGCGGTGGTGGATAATCTAATGATCTAACCACCTCACCCTGAATATCCCTACATTACCACAGGAGCATGTGGAGGACACTTCACATCCAACCCATAACAAGATCTTTCTTTTCTGTGTAATGTAGATATTCATTATTTTAAACTTCCTCTTTAGAACTTCTTTTGTGCATTCCATAAGTTTTGATATACTGAATTTTTATTTTCATTTGTCTTAAAATACTTTTAACTTTCCCTTCGACTGTTTTCTTTGACTTATTTGTCAACAATTCATGGGCGAATTGTTTAATTTCCATGTATTTGTAAATTTCCCAATTTTCAACTAAGATTTGTTTTTAGTTTTATACCATTGTGGGTAGAAAAGATACTTGATATGCTTTCTGTCTTGTTAAACTTGTCTGGACTTATTTCGTAGCCTCACATAGGATCCATCCTGGGGATTGTTCCAGGTGCACTTGGGAAGACCACGTATTCCGCTGCTGCTGGGAGAGTGCTCTGAACGTCCATTAGGTCCATTTGATCTATAGTGTTGTTCAAGTCTGTTTTCCTATTGATTTTCTGCCTAGATGATTTCTTCTTTGTTGAGAGTGAGGTGTTGCGGTCCCCTACTATTAAGGTATTTATGTGTGTTTCCCTTCATTCCTGCTAATGCTTGCTTTATGTATTTATGCGCCTGTATATCGGGTGCCTGTGTAATTGCAGTTATTGCTTCTTGATGAATTGATTCATCGATCATTATTTAGTTACCGTCTTAGTTTCTTATGACAAATTTTGACTGAAAGCCTACGAGGGTATAAGCAGGTCTGTAATTACACCAGGATTGCCTCAAAATGGATTCTTTCATGACGCAGAGAACAGTTATTTATATGCATTTCAGCACATGGTCAACATCACCAACCTGTTATTTGACGGAGAACAGAACAGGGCATTAACAAAATCCTAATGTAGAATTTTTTTTTTCTTAAATGAAACTAAGTGTTTAATATTTCTGAGAATGTGCCGTAAGTCCAACCACGTTACCGGATATGATTGTGATTGTAAGTAGCACCTCCAGTGGTGACTCACTTCTGCCCCGTTTGGTGGGCTATTCATGCTCAGGTCCAGTTGGGGTCCAGCTATGAACCTATGGGTGATTTCCCTTGTGGTGGGCGCTGAAGGAGGCTGTGAAGAAATGTCTGCCTCTTCCCTCTAATGGTCAGTCCAAATGCCAGCTGCCCTCACATGTTGAGTCAGAACTGCTGGGCATGGAAGGCCAGGGAAGGGATCCCCACAGATCTGTGGAAAGGTTGTCTGTTACACTAGGGGGCAAAACACGCAGGTTTCTGTGAAGGCATAGGACAAACCTGGGCTCCGTCCTGTCCTCTCACGTGAGTTGATGTGCTGACCCCTGGTCTGTGTGGGGCCTCCTCAGCCACAGGGACACAGGAAGCAGAGTCCCTGTGCCCCTCCAGGCTGGGCCTGTCCCTGCACTGTCCTCCAGGGCCGGCGCCGGGGTTTGGCTGGCTGGATCAATCTTGCTCAAGTTATGAATTGAGAGAGAAGGTTGAGGAGTGACCGAGGCACTGGAACTCCTGCAGCGGCCCCGGGGGTGTGGCTAATGTCTGCGGTCACCTGGGCTTCCTGGCCTGGTCCCCAGGATCGGGCAGATTCTGCTTTCTAGGTGGCCCTGGGCTGTTTGGAACCCTGAAGGCTCCCCTTGCAGGGCAAGGACCTTGCAAAACTGGGCTGGCCATGGGCTTTACTCCCAAGAGGGAGAGGGAAAGGGAAGGGCTGCAGACCCCCAGAGGCCTGGCGTTTCTCACGGAGGGCAACAGCACCTGTCACCTGTGGTTCCAGCCAGAAATGGAGTTCTCCTCCTGTCCCCCTCCTCCTGCTCCTTCCCCTCCTCCTTCCTTCACACCCAGTCTCTTGGCACCCCCTGCCAGTTCCTCCTTACAGATCTGTCTCACCCCTCCCTCGCCCCCCATGTCCATCACCTGCGTACCCTGCATAACCATGTTTGGGTCGGTCACAGACTGCTGCATGCCCCGTAGCCGTCCCCTGGGTGTACCGTCTGGTGACGCCGTAGCCATCTTAGCTCACGCAAGTGCGCCCATGTGATGCAGCACCTGGTGATGCGCTTCCCAGGAATGCGGCCCCTTCAGCGGGTGAGGCACGTACTGCAATGGCTTCCGATGGCCCCATCCTTTTCCTCCCTCCAGTCCAGTGGGGTCCCATTTCTCTTAGGACAATTTCCAGCCCGCTTCCTTGGGGTCAAAGGCCAGGGAAGGCCTGCCTGCGTCTGTCTCACCCACCGCCTCTCCCCCGTCCCTGTGTCTCAGCATGCGCCAGCCGTGCGGGCTCCGTCCACCCCGACTCCCCATGCTGACCCGGGCCCGACAGCGTGGCCTGTGACAGGCCCTCCACAAGTACTTTCCAAATGGCTAAGTAGTTTCATGCTCTATCTTGTCCAGGGAAGGAGTCTCCAACAGTACATTTAATGTATTCTGGGGTTTTGGAAAGGACATCTGTGATGGCACGTGAGCTTGGGGCTTCTGAGTGACGTGCGTCCTTGTTCACCAAACAGCCTTCTGCAGCTAATTGGCTCTCCCTGTCCCTCTTTCCCAGGGAAAGAACGGGCACTGCGATTCCTCTGACTGTATGTTCCTCCCTGTGAGTCAACCCACCGGTGCTCCGGGCCCTCTAGCAGCCTCACCAGAGCGAGGGTGAGCTTAGCTGGGTGGACAAGCTCTTGGTCTCAGCCTGCAGGCTGAGAGGGTGGCCAGGGGTCTGTGCCCTCTTGGAGGCAGTGGCCATTTCCTTGGGATCTTCTGGAGAAGCAAGCTACGGCTCTCTCCTGCAGCAGACACACCAGCAGAGAGCTGCTTCTCAGAGACCCCAGACTTCTCTTGTGTTGAATTTTTTATGTAGGTGTCCAAATTTGTGAGGTTCCAATTTTTCCTATTTTCTTAAAGCAAATCTTTACGGTTCTTAATGTCACCCAGGGCCCCTGGTGTGGGTGGCCCTGGGGGCTGGAAGGGACAGGTCTCCAACTGTGCTGCAGCAAAAGCAGACCCTGCCTGGGACCCCGGCTTTCCTCTGTAGAGAGCCACCCTCTGAGTGTGACCCTGGTGGAAGAGTCCCCTTGCTGCCCCACACCACACTGCCCCCCATGCTCCCACGGCTGTTTGAGTCTATAGGGGTGACCCGAGCTTGTGGAGAGGATTCAGGGTCCTCCTGCTCACAGAGGCCATGGTGGGCTGTGGGTCAGGTGGCATTGCTCCATGGCTGTCCTGGCTGCTCCCCCGCGGCCCCCGTTGGTCTGTCCGTGGGACAAGACCTGCACTTTGAGGAGACCCCCTTCTCCCTCTAGGAGACTTGATATCTTCTAAGTGCACGTGTTTCTGGTGCAATGAATTTCTCTAGAACCAGTTTCTTCCTTGCAACCAAGAACTCTGGTGTCTGCCTTGATGCCGGGTGTGGAATGGAGGTGAGGACCGTGAGGGGTGGGGAAGGCTTTATATGGTTGTGGGAGTGGCTCCAAGATGCCACCATAAAGTTCCAGTATCCAGTGGGGAAACAAGACAGATGTTCGTGCTCCCTCACGGGCCAGCTCCGATGTGGGGAAGGCGTGGCTGTTCTCCACACGTGGCTGTGGGTCAAAGTCAGCACCATTTCCAAGCCACAGGGAGGAAGGAGGAAGGAAGGTGGCTGAGAAGCTGCCTACATCCATCTTGCTGACGGCCATGGACTTGGTCATCTTGCACTGTTTAGCTGCAAGGGAGGCTGGAAAGCAATGGCCAGCTGGTCAGCCCTGCGCTCCTCCAGCTGGGGGCAGGGGACTCTCACCAAGGCCACAGGATGGGATGGAAGGCAGAGGAAGTCCAACTAAAAAGTAGACCACCACATGGAAATGCCTTGCCTGCTGTGGCCAGGAGTCCAGTGCCTGCTGGAGCAAGGGTACGGAGGGGTGGGGCCACACTGCTACTACAATGAAACAGGGTGACATGGACAACTTAAGGACTCCAGGGGTGAACTGGCCAGTTGTTGTGATGCAGACTAAATAAAGACGAGAGGATGCAAACCCCAAATCCCAACTACTCAACTGGTGGGGTGGTGTGGAACTCAAGGGTGTGGTGCTGTGGCCATGCTGTGGGAATCTCTTTTATTTATTTTTTTTTTTTTGTGGTACCGGGGATTGAACTCAGGGGCACTCGACCACTGGGTCACATCCCCAGCCCTTTTTTTTGTATTTTTTTTTTTTTATTTAGAGACAGGGTCTCACTGAGTTGCTAAGTGCCTCGCCATTGCTGAGGCTGGCTTTGAACTCGCGATCCTCCTGCCTCAGCCTCCCAAAGTGCTGGGATTACAGGCGTGCGCCACCGCGCCCGGCTGGGAATCTCTTTTAGAAAGAGCAAAACAAATAAATAGCAGCAACAAGCCCCTCTGACCTGCAGAAGGCTGAACTGCTTCATCTGTTGAATTCATTTTCACCAAGTCTTACATGCAAAATAAAGGACACTGATCAGGAGAGAGGAAAACCTGAAATCAGATGGGAAATGAAATGGGTGGAGCCTTGGCAGCCCTCGGGTAGCCTGAGTTCTGTGCCCACTTTGGCCTAAACTGAGGAAGCAGACTCTGCACTGGGGGAAGGAGCCCCTCCAGTCTCTCTTGAGGACCCTGCTCCTTCCTGTCTGAGGGGGCTTCCTTATGACAGCACACGAGCTCCCCTCCTCCCCATGCTGTCTTCAGAATACTGCTGAGGGTCAGATCCGGGCCTATCCCCAGGGATGAACTGCAAAGCAAAATGGCAGCAGGAGGCTTAAAAAGAGCCGCGGTGTTTTGCTGACTTCTATCTGTGCAGGGATGTGTGTGTGTGGGAGTGAACAGGGAAGGTGGGGACCGAGGAGGAAGAGCATAGTCCGTGTTGGGTGCAGTTTATACATACAGATGCAGGTGCTGTGGGGGTACTGTGTGGGACTCGGCTCCTTGCGTGGCTGTCAACAAGCCCCACAAACGGAGTGACTTAAAGCAACGGGAATCTGTGCTGTCACAGTTCTGGTGGCTTGGTCCACAGTGGAGCTGGTGGGAGGCCACGTTCCTTCCGAGGGCTAGGGAGAAGCATCCCTCCTTGTCCCCACCCCCAGCTCTGGGCGGGTGCCAGCGCAACTTGGTGTCCCATGGTTCACAGCCAGAGGCTCCAGTCTCCTCCCCCAGCGTCACGTGGCACTCTGTGCGCGGGGCCCTGTTCTCCCTGACATTCTCCTCCCCAGTTCCCTCTTCTAAGGGCGACCGCCATCATCGGGTTGGGCTCCTCCCTAATCCAGCGTGACCTCCCGCTTTAGCTTGATCACATCTGCAACACGTTATTTCCAAAAAAGGTCACATTCATCAGGACCAAGGACACACATTTTTGAGCAACAAAAATCCAACATGATATAGATGTAATGGAATATACCAGCCTGGTCAGCCAAGAGTGGATCAAATTATTTTCTTGCTGGTCATTGCAAGTCTGAGCTCAAAAATAGCTCTCAGTAATTGAAGACTAGATGCCTCAAGTCTTGTCATGATATAGGGAGGGATTAAAAGGCTGAAGGAGGTGGGAATGTGGAGTGGATGCCGGTGCTCATCCTGTCTAACCACCCCCACCCAAACACACACTCACACACTCACACACACACACAGGTCCCTGAGGAGGCCCACAGCACACGCCCTTTACCAAGATCCCGACCCATCTAGTGGGGAGAGAGATGCCGGAACTGGGCAGGTGGGGGCTGGGTTTAGACGCTCCCACTACAGTGGCACTTGGGAAGGGACCCCAGGGGAACAGAAGCTGGTGGCCACTCTTAGTGGTTGGTCAGAGGACGAGGACGAGTGGTTGTCCATGAAGCGCAGATTAGAGGTCTCGGGCCTGGAACTTGATCCTGAGGTTCTTGGGGTGAAGTCAAAGGGCAGCCCCCGGAGGCCACCTGATCTGCAAACTGACCGCAACACCCCAAGGAGTTCGTGCAAGCCTGGGCCTGGAAGACGGACTCGTGCCAGGAGTACCGGGTAGAGTCGGGAGCCCGGAGCACCCCAGCCAAGAGCCCCTTGAACGAGGTTAGTGGTGGGGGTTGGGGAGAGCTGCAGTGGGGCCACCGTGCATGGAGGGGACTTCCTCCCTGCCCTTCCAGGGGATGTGGCTGTTGGCAGCTTTACTCTGCAGAGAAGGAGGGACACCTGAGGTCTGGACTCCGGAGGGCCGGCTCCAGGCCAGCACACTCCCGGGTCTGCCGTTACAAGTTCACTCCAGGGTGAATTTGTGGCTTTGTCAGCACGAGGTGAGGTCCCCTGGGGCTCAGAGACCTCTGCAATCAGGAGCAGAGAGTCCAGGGGATCAGCTGTAATGGAGGGGGAGCCAGGGGTCCCCCCATTCATTATATGCAGGTCACCCGGAGGGCTGGGGAGGCGGGTGTGGCCACCAGAGGCCAGCAGAGGCCATCAAGGTGCATCTCATCGTCCCCCTGTGCACGCCCTCCTGTCACAGGGAACTGGCACTATGCCCATGTTTTCCTTGAGATGTCACCACGTCTCTAAGGGAGGTACCGCTGCAGTCCCCACTTTACAGATGAGAAGACTGATGCTTAGGAGGCCAAGGACAGCCCAAGGTCCGGAGCTGGTCAGGCTGGAACCCGACCCCAGGGGCTCTGCCTCCTGCGTGGGCGACCTCACCTGCTCGGGAGAGGAGAGGCGGTGGCTTTCAGGGACGCTCAGTGCCCTCCCCCCATGCCTCAGCAGCCTGGGTGGAGGGTCTGCTCTGCCCAGAAACAACGCGCCCCGGCCCTGCCTTCCCTCGGGTGGGGGGGTTTCTTTTCACTTGAGATGGGGTCGGACCCTCCCACGTCCCTGGAGCACCCTCCGCGTTGCAGTTTGTGCGGCCGAAGCGCAGCGGCTGCTGCAAAGCTCGGGCTCCGAGCTTCCTCCGGGGCTGCCTCCAGACGCTTCCCTCCACGCCCAGCAGACGTGGGCTCCCGTGGGCGGCGAGAGCGGATGAGCTGGGCTGTGGGGAAGGGGACAGGGAGGCAGACCGACACCAGCGCCAGCCCCAACAGCCGCAGGGTGGTGACTCAGCCTCGTCCCGCCAGTCCAGATGGGGAGGAGCAGGCTCGAGGGCAGGGGCGAGCGGCAGGGCTTCGCCGGCCCCAGGATCCGCCAGCTCTGTTCTTGGCCGCAGGAGCCTCTGACTTGTTCCCTGCTGCGAGCCTCTGGCTGGCCGAGGTCTCAGGCTGCACAGAGGTGACGGCCAGAGCCTTCCACGGCCTCCTCTACTCGCCAGGCACAGACTGCGTGGACTTCGGGCATAAGGAGGGGAGCAGCCCTGTCCTGGCCCAGCCCACGGCAGGCGGCGGGAGTCTGGAACAATTGAATGAAACAAGGGATACGGAAGTGACGGAAGTGACCTGGTCACGGAGCTCCACAGCTGGGGGACAGAGTTGGGGTGCTGTTCGTCACCCTCCCAGGGCGGTGTGGACGTGGTTCAAGGGGTTGGTGGACTTGTGACATGGGGATCCCCAGAACCACCGCACCAAAGCCTGGGGGAGAGCTTGGCCAAGGCCACGTGCGCTGCCACTCGCTTTGGCTCCCAAAGCTTGGGCCGCCACAGGAGACCTTTGCCTTCCAGGGGAAGGGCTATCAGCTGTCCCTTCTTCCTCCAGGTGTCCCTCCCCCTGAGTTCTGATGAATGGAGCTTTGCTTTGGGAAGGAGCCTGTGTCATGGTCTTGCAGTCTTAGTGGATCTGTCCATCGTGAGGTTGACACGGGGTGGGGTCAGTCGTCCACTGCTGGGCAGGGGACCGCCCGTAGGCGGGGTGCAGCCAGGGCTCCGGCCAGCCCTGCGCCGTAAGCCGCTCTTCTCACGCCCTCTTTCCTGAGTGGCTCCAGCCCAGCCCCTTCCCCTGCCGCCCAGCTCTGGGTGGGGCTTCTGGAAGGCGGTGGCCATCTGCAGAATGGACTGGCGGCCCTGCCTGTCCCAACAACAGCAGGGCGAGGTTCCCAGGGCTCCCTGGGGGGACGGGCCCGCTCCCAGAGTCTCGGAGGCTACTCAGGCCCGGGGCCCAGGACCTCCTTCTCCTCGTGGGCGAGGGCTCCTGCGCCATGAGTCACAGGAGCTGCCCCTGGGTGTGGGAGGGCTGCCCCCCGTCTGGGGGTGGGCGCGTGAGGCTGGGGTAAGGAGGCGTGGATGGATTGCACTCGAATTGACATTTTTCAAGAGGACGCGCCAGTCCTGTTGCGAGTCTGGTGTGGAGATTTAGCACCAGGACGTGGAGGCCGCTCGAGCTACTGATCACGCAACCCAGGAGGCGCCCAGGGCTCGGCTCTCTGTCCACAAGCTGATGGCACCGCTCAGTCCGGAGGCAGATGGCGCATCTTCTTCAAGGTGCAAGGAGGCGCCCCAAGAGGCCTCTGGGAGGACAATGGGGGGCCCTGGGCCTCAGCAGGGAGAGGCCACGTGGGCCTCCTCTGCTGGCCCGAGGGACAGCTGTGATGCTGGAGCAGGGGTGGCTCTTTCGCAGTCCATTCTCCTGTGAGTGGGGACGGACTGGGGGAGGTTGCAGGGAGGCTGGAGGGAAAGGGGGCTTTGGGCAGACCAACAGAGGGCTTGGTCTGGACCTCCTGCCCCCACGGGCAGCCTGGGCACAGGAGCGCCTCGGCCCACCTGCTGCAGTCCCAGAAACCTCCCTGCCAAGTTCTGTCACGGCATAGCAGTGCCAGGCACGGCCTCACACCAAGGTGAGACCCACAGCCCGGAGGCCCCGCGTGCAGGACCAGGACCTGCTGCCTGCGCTCACGCTCAGCTGACGGCACCCCAGGCTTCTCGGGAGAGCACTCACGGGTTCCCACAGGAATCGTGGGTCTGGCGCGGGCAGGCACCGTGGGCAGCAGGGTTCATTTGGGAACAGAGTGAACTGCGGTCCCTTCTCCTGGAGCCCAGGCCCCCGGGGAGAGGCTGGCGGTGATAGCAAGCATAACAGGAGGTGGGTTGTTGGCACATCAGGATGCCTGCGAGCTGCGGGCCAGCGAGGTGGAGCGCTGGTGTGTGTGAGTGTGTGTGTGTGTGTGTGTGTGTGTGTGAGTGTGTGTGAGTGTGTGTGAGAGTGTGAGTGTGTGAGAGTGTGTGTGAGTGTGTGTATGTGTGAGTGTGTGTGAGTGTGTGTGTATGTGTGAGTGTGTGAGTGTGTGTGAGTGTGTGTGTGTGAGTGTGTGTGAGAGTGTGAGTGTGTGTATGTGTGAGTGTGTGTGTATGTGTGAGTGTGTGTGAGTGTGTGTGTATGTGTGAGTGTGTGTGAGTGTGAGTGTGTGTGTGAGTGTGTGTGTGTGAGTGTGTGTGCGTGAGTGTGAGAGTGTGTGTGTATGTGTGAGTGTGTGTGAGTGAGTGTGAGAGTGTGTGTGTGAGTGTGAGTGTGTGTGTGAGTGTGTGTGTGTGTGTGTGTGTGAGTGTGAGTGAGTGTGAGTGTGTGATGTGTGTGTGTGTGTAGAGTGTGAGTGTGAGTGTGTGTGTGTGTGTGTGAGAGTGTGAGTGTGTGTGAGAGTGTGTGTGAGTGTGTGTGTGTATGTGTGTGTGTGTGAGTGTGTGTGAGTGTGAGTGTGAGTGTGTGTGTGAGTGTGAGCCAGTGTCAACGGGGGTGGTGGAGCAGTCCGGAGAGAGACATGGACGGGGTGGGCGGGCCAGCCCAGCTGCTCTTTGCCCGGGTCTGGTCCAGGCTGGAGCCCCCATGCAAACGCCCCTGTGGGGAACAGGCTGTCCAGGGAGGGCGGGCAGCCAGTGGAATGGAGGCCAGAAGGCAACAGGGCAGGGATCGGCAGGGAGAGGGTGAAGAAGGCCTTTCAGGAAATCTGGCTTTCTTCCTGACCCGACACCCCAGCAATTAGAATGCCCAGTGTGTTGTGGGGACGGACTGGGGAAGGTGACAGGGAATCTGGAGCCTCCAGGGGCGCCCAGTGTCATTGCTGTTGTTAAACATTGTGCTGGAGGAGCTAAACGACGCATCGGGACAAAACCCCAAGCACTGTTTATGGCTCAGAGCTCCCAGCCAGACTTTGGACCAGCTTGAGGCTGGACCACGGAGTAGAGGAAGGATGGACCACGGCCTCTGCCACCTCCACCCACCCCCTGTCCCAGCTGTGCCTTCGGATTTCATGCCCCTCTCTCTGGAGCAGGGAAGCAGGTAGGGGCAGGAAGGGTCTCCCCATGGCGACACAAGTGCCAACAGGCACCTGTCTCCCTGGTCATGGAATCTCCTCCATGTCACCCAAACAGTGTCCACCACTGGGACTTCCTGTGGCCCTTCTGACTTGTGGAGGGAGCAGGCGTTGGTTGACACGTAATATTCTTCTTTCTGGCCACTTCTTTCCTTTCCCCGTCTCTGGGGACCTGGCTGTCCCCTCCATCCCTGTGACTTATGTCTTGGGAGGGTTCTTCAAGGATGTCTCTGCAGCGTCTCCATCTAATGTGGGGAGAGCTGGCACACACTGTCCCCCTCTGTTGGTGGCAGCCCGCCTGCCCCTCAGGTCCAGGGGACATGGCCCCTTGAGCCCCCTCAGTGGTTTCAACGTGAAGACGGAGACCCCTGCTACCCACCCTCGTGGGGAGTGAGTGACTCAGCACTGAAGGCTCTTGGGGAACTTAAGACATTCCACACTCAACGTGTCCACAAGTGAGCCCCATCTCTCCTCCCAAATCCCAGTCCCACCCACATCCTTCCTCCATCGCAGCTGATGATGGGCCTTTGTACTTAGGCAACGGTTTGAAGTTGTCCTCAACTCCTCTCTGTCCCTTAAAATCTCATCTGGGAGGAAATCTAACCTTCAGACGATGTCCAGGATCTAACCACTCCTCTCACCACCCAGGGCTGCTGCCTGGCCCAGGCCACCTGGGTCCTCACCTGGCTGCCTGCCTCTGCCTCCCGTAGGTCTAATCGCACACAGTGCTCAGTGGTGCCCTGAGCCAGGCTCATCATTGCCCTCTCCTCAGACCTGACATTTGTATTTCTTTGAAATCTCAAAGTACAAAGAAGAAAACAAATATCAATGATTCTCAGCAATGAGTACTGAACAATAAACACTTTTCATTTTTGCAGTGTAAATTTTTGGCCTAGTTTATTCCATAATATATCATGATAAATTTAGATACAGCATAGACAGAAAAGATCATAAGAGAATATTATGTTGGTAAATATCCTTGTAAGCTAGTAAATTTGAAAATTTAGACAAAATGGAAAAAAAAATCTATGGAAAATATAGATTACCAAAACAGCCTAAAGAGAAATGAAAGATCCTGAATATTATAACTTTTAATGAAATTGAGTTTAGTTTAAAATATTCCTATAAAAAATACACCAGACCCAAGAACGTTTTACATTCAGATTATACTTTTCAAAGAATAGATATTATTCCCACACAAAACTTTTTTAGAGAATAGTTTCACAAAATCAACATATGAGAAGTATATAATTTTGATATCAAAACCAGGACAGTTTGAGAAAAGGAAATTATAGGCCAGTCTCAAACATTAACATGGATGCAAAAGTCCTAAAAATATGCTGGCCAAATACAGCAGCAAGGTAGAAAACAGACAACTTTTTGTGACTAATAAGGTTTTATTCTCAAAAGCAAAAAATAGAAAATACATTAACTTATTTCTTCCACATTAATAACTTAAAGGATAAAAAGAGATATGATCAGCTTAGTAGATACAGAGAAGACTTTACTTAAAACCAGTGTTCTTTTATAATAGAAGTTCTTATTTAAGTGTTAAAAGAGCTATTCAGATTCTAAAATACTGTAACAAACATCATACCCAGTGGAAAATAATTACAAAATTTCTTCAATCCAAGAATGTCCACTATCATCACCTTTGTTAAATGTTGTATTGGAGGAACTAAACAATGCAATAGGACAAGAAAAAGAAATTACGGATCAGGAAGGAATAACACTCTCATCAGAACAATGTGCTTGTCTTATAAAAACATCAAAGAAGCAAAGAAGCTAGAAACAAATTGTACAAATTAGGTAGAGTTCAGTAAGATTACTAAAACCTTACTAAAGGTTATATTGATCTTGTATAATCTTAAGTAAGCTTACTGGATATAAGGTTAACTAATTGCTTTGGTATATACTAGAAACAATTAATTAACATTTCAATTAAACAAATACAACATAAATATACCAATGACAATAAAAGTAAACTAAGAATAAATCTAATGAAAGCTATTTAGACTAATGTTTTCAAAATTTGTTTAAGTCATCTTTGAAATACTTAAATTAGGATATATTGCAGATTTATGGATAGAACAAGACAAGAAAAGGGCTGATCAATCAATAATGTTGTAATAAAAATGGATTATTATTGTAGAAATAGGAAACTACCTGCTCACCTCTCACCTGATACCAATTCATTTATATGCAGTGGATCAATCACTTAAATGTGAAGAGAGCAATTTTCAGACTCTTAGAAGAGCACAGACAATGAATGTGGAAGTGTGATTTCAGGGAAGGACTGATTTCCTAAATGAGCTAAATGAGACCTGGAAGAAATCACTCCCTCCACACACTCCATCAAGATCAATGAAGTTGACAATATTAATACCTAAATTCTTCTATTTATCCAAAGATGGAGACATAACACCATCTGGAGAAGACCTGTAGTGTCCTTGTAACTGATAAAGAATTAATACCCAGGAGACACAAAGAAATACTGCAAGTCAAATAAGGAAAGTGTGCAGACATCACAAATAGACCTTCACAGAGAACATGTCATGAATTTTCAATAAAATTTATGAAAAGAAGTCCACACTTATTGATAATGGTGGAAATGCAAATTAAAGTGAAAATGAGGAATCTGCTCGCTCATAACATGTTGTCGCCGTAAAGGGATTTGCAGCCTGGAACGGCGGCGCCGTGGGAAGGAGCCCGGAGACAGAATGGAAATGAAAAAATTCTTTTATCTTTCTCTCTCTGTCTCTTTTAACTTCTAACACCACATACACACTCTCACAAGAAACCAAGGCACGTACTCTTACAAAAAAACTACAATATATATACACAATAGCGTTAACCCGTCCGTTCTCTCTCAGGTCTCATCTCACGCGCACCGAGCAGGAATGGCGCTCGCCCAATCTGCTGAGTCACGGCTCAAGTCTCTCGAGATCCTGGGCCAAGTCCCGCGAGATCCCAGGCCAAGTCCCGTGAGACTACGGAAGGCGGCAATGCCCAAAAATGTCCATGGCCCGTAGTCAACCGCAATCTTAACTATCTCCCCAAACAGGGCTCCTGCAGTAACATATAAACACCACCGTCTGATGGACTGCTGTCCTCTGCCCCACCCCACCCTTCAGTGCTTTGCCCTTTCTGGGGACCCTGGAGGCTGTGGTTTGGCTCTTGCCTGCTGCTTTTGACTGACACAGATTTCATGGCGGGAAGAGAGCTGGGGTCACCTCCTGCTTCCTACCAGGTGGCTGCCTCTTGCCACGCCTGAGCTCTTGTTGGCCTGCTTTTTCTGTTCAGTGTCCCAGGTATGGCAGCACCTGCCCTCCACCCCTAGGGGAGCCACCAGCAGCCCTCACCCCCTCGGTTCCTTGGCTTGACTCTGGCTTCTCTTTGGGAAACTGCCTCTTCTGCGGGGAGCAGCCTGCCTCCTGCTGGGACCCTGACTTATACGTAGGACAGTGCCAGGAAATGGGGAGGCTGAGGACCAATAGGAGCCTTCATTCCCTGCTTGCAGGGGTGTAGACAGGTGCAAGCACGTTGGAAAAAGAATTTCCATCGACTGCATTTGCAGATGCAATTACCTTACGAACCAGCAACGGCATGTCCACATACCTCGCCCCAGAGGAACTCCAGGACCCATGAATGTTAACAGCAGTCTTCATAATAGCACAAAGATAAAGAAAATAACTCAGACACCTGTCAACGACAGGTGGCTCAATCAATCACTGTGCGTTATGTGCAGGAACAGCAGCGTAGAAGAGCTGGGGACTGCAGCGATGCTTAGCATGGATAACCTGTGACACACTGGGCAGGGAGAGCAAGCCAGGGGCCACCACATGAATGAAATCCATTTGTACTAAGTTGGAAGCGGAGAAGATGAATCATCATCTTGTTTAGGAACGCGTCCACATGTGGAGAACCGTAGGGTAAGGGCAGGGGGTTGCTCGATGTTCAGGCTAACAGTGCCTCTTGGGGATGGGGAGGGTCACACCTGGGGAAACTACGGGCCTTGGAGGGAGCTGGAAATGATGGTCGTCGGCAGTGACGTGCATCTCAAACTGAGCACAAAAATAGAACGTGTGTATTCTTGCATCTGGATCTCATAATCTAAAAACGCTGAACTATGGGTACTGTGGACCTGTTCTCCTCTGACTTTGTGTTAGATACTGGAGACTGTTTTATTTTGTGGTCATGTTATGATCACACAGGGTTGGGTCCACTTATTGTTTACCAGTAACGTAGCCGGGCAGTGGTGCATCTTATTTGACCCTCATACACCAGAAGGCCCCATCGCCCATGCTTCTGGCTGAGGGCCCCGCAGGCCCCTGGGGCCCAGAGGACTCTGCTTCTGCCTTGGTCCTGCTCTGTCTTGAGGCTGCCGGGGTCTGAGCATCTGCCTGATTCTGCTTCGAGCCCGGGTTCTGCGGGGGCAGCAGGCTGGAGATGCGGGGGTGGGCGGCTGGAGCCCCTCAGGTGTTAAACTGCCTCCCTGAGACTGGCCCTGCCCGGCGTGGGTTGTGACTTGGGCTCAGAAGTCTCCTGCGGCTGCATTTGTTTGTGGAGGTCCGCGGCGGCCTGTCCTCCCTGGCCTGAGGGCCTGCTGGCCCCCCTCAGAGTGCCAACTCACTTCACTCCTAGCAACAGGGTGACCCTTGCTGCGGGTGGACTAGGAGTTTTGGACCTTTGTAGTTTGAGCTTTTCTGAAGAGTCTGATTTTCAGGTTCTTTCACTTTGAAGCTCAGACTTGTTTTACTTCTTTTCTTTTTTTTTTTTTTTGGAGGTGGTGGGTCGAGCCCCACCGGGGGCTGGGCACGTGTTCTCTCGTCTGTGTATGGGGCTGGATTCCTCTTCACACCGAGTAGGTGTCACTATCCCCATTTTACAAACAAGGACCCTGAGGCCCCGAGACAGTAAGTGATGCCACACACCCGGGGCGGGTATGAGACTGAGCTCAGCTTCCTGCCCTTCCAGGTGCTCCTAAGATAACTGGGTACTTTCTGGGCATGAGGCCTCCGTCCATCCAGAGGATTCCACACTCCTAGGCCCTTTCCATGCTGGCCTGGCCCTGCCAGGCGGTGTGACTTGGTGGCATTTGCTTGCCCACTTCTCAGCCGCCTTGTCCCATGACCTCAGCAGGGGCGCCCGCCCGTCTTGCAGGGCTGTGGTGCGGTCAGGCAGTGCCAGGGCTGTGGTGCGGTCAGGCAGTGACTGGCTGTGCGTGGTGGTGTCGAGGCCCCGGATAGCCTAGAGATGGGCAGGGGAGGAGATGGGCAGGGACCTGAGCCTCGAGCCACAGACACTGGGCCCAAGTGGTGCTGTTCCCATGTGGCCCTGGGGAGGGAGGTCTCTGGGCCTCGGTTTGTCCAGAGGAAAAGAGGAAAACTGTCCAAAGCCCCTTGTGAGAACTGCGTGAGGGGCACACGTGGCTGCTCCAGCCGCACCCTGGAGCTGCCCCGACCTGGCCCAGGATGCACAGCAGGAGGGCGGACAGTGCAGCTGCCCGCTTCCCTCTCAGCTCCTTAATACATGCCTAACGGGGGACGGGAGAGGCACCGTCTTGCCGATTCAGTCTCACACAGCTACCTCTGCTCACGAATGTCAGGCCTGATCGAGGGACACGTGGTGGCTTCCAGCTGAACCCGAGCAATTAACTAGCCATCAGCCAACTTAATTAGCACGTCCGCGCTCCTCCCGGGCCGAGCGTCCCTGCGCCTCTCGGTCAGTTCCCGTCCACGGGGCTCCCGTCTAATTTGGGGCAAGAAGGTAATTAGAGCTTGAGCGTGGCTGGGTGTACCCGGGGCGGCCCAGGTGAGGGCTAAGAAGGGAGATCCACGCGGGCCCTGCCCAGGTGCCCGGCAGGGTGAGTGTGGCCAGCTGAGGGGCGGGTGGTGTCAGCCCGGGCGGGGAAGCTGAGGTCCCCTCTTCCGGCTGCTGTTGCACGGCGCGCCAGGACTTCCTGCACCTTGGGCGGCTGCGTTCAGTCACGGTTCTAGGAGATTATTGCCAGTAATTTTGCTAATGCTACTGATTGTCCCCAGAGGCCCCTGGATGATTAACCTTTCCTCCTTTGGAGTGTGTGGCCACAATCAGCTTCCAGCGCAGGTCACAGTGCCCATGTCTTCCTCCCAGGAGGCCTCTGTACTGGGGCAGGCGTGGGGGAGGTACGGTGAGGGGGCGTCACAGCCCAGGGAGAGCTCGGGGGACTCGCTGGTTACTGCAATGTCACTGGGAAGTACACAGGTTTTGGAGGGAGGCTCTGCCTGGAAGTTTCTTGCTCTGTGATCTTGGGCCAGTCACCTAGCCTCTCTGAGCACAGTGTCCTCTGACAAACAACAGAGGTATCAGCCATGATGTGACACCACAGTAACAGAGAGGAGAGGGCTGGGCACAGTAACAGAGAGGAGAGGAGTGTCCCCTGGGCTTTGCCCAAGCTGGTGTCCCCCTTGAGTTGGGTCAGGGGACCCAGGCCTGAGCTCTGTTGGACCTTCTGCTTGAATGACTGGGTCGCAAAGGACAGCGGCTCCTGGGAGCACCGGAGGCACTCACTGCCCCATCGTCTCCTGTCTTCCTCGAGCCCCCCTCACCCACGCCCCTCACCCCAACGCCATCGGGATCCTGAGCAGAGAGGCCCCTGAGCTTCCAGGCTCTGCAGGGAGCACGGGGACCGAGGGGGTGACGGGCCTGCAGGAGTGACCTGCTTTTTAGAAACCAACTTTGCCGAAGATTCGTTCGCATGCAAGAAAAGGCACTCAATTTAAATGCAGAGTTGGACAAGTTTGATAAATATTGACACGGCGTGACTACCGGGGCCATCAAGTCTAGAACATTCATTTGGCCTCTCGGAATTCTCTCGTCTCTGCCGCCCCCCAGCCCCAGTGTTCCTGCAGCGAATTCTGATGACCTACTCCGTCGGCATCTGTTTTGAATAAAAGTTCGACCTTCTCACACCAGACTGACGGGGCTCCGTGGCCTCCACAGTCCCCAGTTCTCCATGTCCCCCATCACCTGCGTCCTCTCCCCCTTCCTGGACAGCTCCACAACCTCTTGACTCACTCCTGTGGTCCCCACTGCGCCCAAGAGCACAGCCACAGAGTGGCCCGCGGGGGCCCGGGCCCGCCTGCTCACAGGCCAGAGAGCACTCCCTGCGGTGCGGCCTGCACAGGTAACCCTGGCAGTGCCCAGGCTTCGTCCCACGGCCCCTCCTCCTCCTCTCACCCCCCCACCCCCCGCTCGCTGATGGGACACACATGTCCCAGAGGCTCCCCGTCCCTGCTGCCCCCACGCCAGCTTGCTGCGTGCTCTCTGGACACTTCGCTTCACCTGCTCTCTCCTCGGCAGAGTGAAGGCAAGAGTCTGCACACGGCAACGCCCAGGGCCGGCCTGGACGGGAGGGACAGCCAGCTGCAAGAGCAGAAGGACCCTCTGGGAAGCACCAGTGTGCATGGAAGGCCCAAGGTGAGCAGCTCCCTTGTGCCATCTCCCCGGGGAGCCAAGACAGTGCAGGCACGGAGCAGGCGCACGGCCTGGGCACTGAGCAGAGGGGACTCGGGCTGGTGGACGAGGCCTTGCAGACAAGTGGTCATGGTGCAGCTGCACCTGCAGCCGGGACAGGCCCTCAGCAGCCACCAGGAACCTGAATTCCCAAAGACTGAGGCCTTGGATTCCAGCATCCACTGGGCCAGTTTAGGGCTGGTTCTTGGCTTCACTTCAGATAAAGAGGAGGCAGTGGCTAACGGGGCCCCTGTTGCTCATGATGTAGCTAACTGGACCCGGGCAGCAGAGGCCTGGCCTGGTCTCTCCTCCAGGGACCCGTGCCCTGACCCTATCATACAGGAGAGGGCCGTGGACCCCCTGCCTGGGCAGGGTGGGCCTGGCTCCCGGCCCCTCAGCACCGGGGGTCTGGAGGAACCAGCAGCCTGCTCTGAGTCAAGGCAGGGCAGGACGGGGTCCTGCAGGGACATCTCTCCATGTTTCCACCTGCCGCAACCCAAGGAAACAAAATCAGCACAATACCAGCATCCACCCAGAACCGCAGAAGAGGAGGTAGTGGTTTTACATCTCTCCGGACCTGATTACAATACGTAGCGCCTTCTACGGGGTGTCAGCTTCTGTGAAATGCCATGAATCAGGCCAGGCAGCCGCCCTTGCAGAGGCTGCACGTCCCCAGAGCTTGGGCCACACCAGCAGCGTCTGATGCCCCGCCAGGCCCCTGCAGCCCAGGACCCTCAGCCCAGGCCCATCAGCCCAGGCCCCTCAGCCAGACCCCTCAGCCCAGGCCCCACAGCCCAGGCCCTCTCAGCCTAGACCCCATAGCCCAGGCCCCTCAGCCCAGACCCCTCAGCCCAGGCCCCTCAGCCCAGACCCCTCAGCCCAGGCCCCACAGCCCAGACCCCTCAGCCCAGGCCCCACAGCCCAGACCCCTCAGCCCAGGCCCCACAGCCCAGGCCCCTCCAGCCTAGACCCCATAGCCCAGGCCCCTCAGCCCAGACCCCTCAGCCCAGGCCCCACAGCCCAGACCCCTCCAGCCTAGACCCCATAGCCCAGGCCCCTCAGCCCAGACCCCTCAGCCCAGGCCCCTCAGCCCAGGCCCCTCAGCCCAGACCCCTCAGCCCAGGCCCCTCAGCCCAGGCCCCACAGCCCAGGCCCCTAGCCCAGACCCCTCAGCCCAGGCCCCTCAGCCCAGGCCCATCAGCCCAGGCCCCTCAGCCCAGGCCCATCAGCCCAGGACCCTCAGCCCAGGCCCCTCAGCCCAGGCCCCATCAGCCCAGGCCCCTCAGCCCAGACCCCTCAGCCCAGGCCCCACAGCCCAGGCCCCTCAGCCTAGACCCCTCAGCCCAGGCCCCTCAGCCCAGGCCCCTCCAGCCTAGACCCCATAGCCCAGGCCCCTCAGCCCAGACCCCTCAGCCCAGGCCCCTCAGCCCAGGCCCCTCAGCCCAGGCCCATCAGCCCAGGCCCCACAGCCCAGGCCCCCCAGGCCCCTCAGCCCAGGCCCCTCAGCCCAGACCCCTCAGCCCAGGCCCCTCAGCCCAGCCCAGCCCAGGCCCCTCAGCCCAGACCCCTCAGCCCAGGCCCCAGCCCAGGCCCATCAGCCCAGACCCCTCAGCCCAGGCCCCACAGCCCAGGCCCCTCAGCCCAGACCCCTCAGCCCAGGCCCCTCAGCCCAGGCCCCTCAGCCCAGGCCCCTCAGCCCAGGCCCCTCAGCCCAGACCCCTCAGCCCAGGCCCCTCAGCCCAGACCCCTCAGCCCAGGCCCCTCAGCCCAGACCCCTCAGCCCAGGCCCCTCAGCCCAGGCCCCTCAGCCCAGACCCCTCAGCCCAGGCCCCTCATAGCCCAGGCCCCTCAGCCCAGACCCCTCAGCCCAGGCCCCTCAGCCCAGGCCCCTCAGCCCTAGGCCCATCAGCCCAGGCCCCTCAGCCCAGACCCCTCAGCCCAGACCCCTCAGCCCAGCCCAGGACCCCTCAGCCCAGGCCCCTCAGACCCCTCAGCCCAGACCCCTCAGCCCAGACCCCTCAGCCCAGGCCCCTCAGCCCAGACCCCTCAGCCCAGACCCCTCAGCCCCCCTCAGGCCCCTCAGCCCAGGCCCCTCAGCCCAGACCCCTCAGCCCAGGCCCCTCAGCCCAGGCCCCTCAGCCCAGACCCCTCAGCCCAGACCCCTCAGCCCAGACCCCTCCAGCCCAGATCCCTCAGCCCAGGCCCCTCAGCCCAGACCCCTCAGCCCAGGCCCCTCAGACCCAGGCCCCTCCAGCCCAGACCCCTCAGCCCAGACCCCTCAGCCCAGACCCCTCAGCCCAGGCCCCTCAGCCCAGACCCCTCAGCCCAGACCCCTCCCCAGCCCAGACCCCTCCCCCTCAGCCCAGACCCCTCAGCCCAGACCCCTCAGCCCAGACCCCTCAGCCCAGACCCCTCCAACCCCTCAGACCCCTCCAACCCAGACCCCTTGAAGGAGCCCTAATTAGGAAGGGCTGTTGCGGCTAGCTGGAAGCCATAAGTTCCACCTGATATGTATGTGACGCACCTGTAGGCACCCGCAAAGCTGAAGGTATATAACCGGGTGAAAGTGGTCCGAGTTAGGAGAACGAATTCATTCGGTCAGTCGTGCAGTAGCTCGGTCGGTCAGAAGAAGAGTTCGGGTCGGAGAATCAGAGCGGCCAGAACGTAGGCAGAGCGGTTACAGAAGAGAAACCAGATAGAAGAAGTAATGGCTGGTCAGAGTTAGGCCGAGGCTTCCGAGGAAGAAAGAAGAAAGAAGCAAGAAGCTCTAAAAAATAATCTTTCTCTAAGCTAAGCTCTATCTTTCTTTCTCTCTAAGCTAAGAAGACAAGAAGAAAAGACAAGAAAAGCTCTCTCTAATCTTTCTCTCTAAAAATCTTTCTTTCCCTCTCTAAGCTCTCTCTAAGAAAGTAGAAGTAAGAGTAGTAAAAGCTTTACTCTGCCTCTGAGAGTTTTCCTCCCGGTTTTCGGTACCAGGTAGCTTACAACCCCTCAGCCCAGACCCCTCAGCACAGGCCCCTCAGCCCAGGCCCCTTAGCCCAGACCCCTCAGCCCAGACCCCTCCAGCCCAGACCCCTCAGCCCAGACCCCTCCAGCCCAGGCCCCTCAGCCCAGACCCCTCCATCCCAGGCCCTCAGCCCAGGCCCCTCCGCCCAGGCCCCTCATCCCAGGCCCCTCCAGCCCAGACCCCTCCAGCCCAGACCCCTCCAGCCCAGTCCCCTCCAGCCCAGGCCCCTCAGCCCAGACCCCTCCAGCCCAGACCCCTCAGCCCAGACCCCTCCAGCCCAGGCCCCTCAGCCCAGACCCTCCAGCCCAGGCCCCTCAGCCCAGACCCCTCCATCCCAGGCCCCTCCGCCCAGGCCCCTCCAGCCCAGACCCCTCCAGCCCAGTCCCCTCCAGCCCAGGCCCCTCAGCCCAGACCCCTCCAGCCCAGGCCCCTCAGCCCAGGCCTTGCACAGGGAGGAACGCTCTCGGTGGTCCTTTCTGGAGGCATCATAGCCTCTGTCCTGGTGGCCCGCCATGCTGGCGTCCCCTCAAGGGTTCACTGGTGCATGACCTGGTGCATTGCTGGGGACAGTGCCTGACCCTCCTTATTAGTGCCAGGACTTTTATCATTACACAGAAGTGGCCTACTTCGAAGTGCCGTGTGGACAAGGGTGCCAGGTTACCATCTTCCTGCTTTTGTGAATATAATTTTTGTCACTTTTGAGCGTTTCTACGTCCCACAGGACACTGGCTCCCTCCTAAGAAGCTCAGGAGGCATCAGGATCGGATCTGCCCTCCTCCCTCAGCCTATCCCTCCTTCCAAGGCTGCCCATGCACCGGTCATTGCCAGGCATATTCCAACCTTACCTATTCCAACATGTCCCTGTGGGGACAGCCGGGTGGGCTCGCTGGGCGGCTCCTCCTCACGAACACCCCTGTGGTCAGTGGAATGATGCTCATGTGTGTCTCTGGGCCATTTCTGGAGCCTGCGAGCCATATCCCCTTCCAGGGTGTGATGGCTGACTCTACCTGTGAGCTGGACTTACTGAGGGACCCCAGAGAGCTGGCAAGGCAGTAGTTCTGGGTGTTTCCAGAGGAGATCTCCCTTCAGTCAGTGGACTGGGGAAGGGGCATTGCCTGTGTTGCTCAGCTCTCTGTTGCTGTGACCAAATACCTGACAAGAACAGTTGGGAGGAGGAAAGGTGCATGTTGGGCTCATGGTTTCAGAGGTCCGTGGTTGGCTGTCTCCATTGCTCTGGGCCTGAGGCTAGGTGGAGCCTCGCGGTGGAAGGGCAGGTGGAGGAAGGCAGCTCAGGACATGGCAGCTGTGAAACTGAGAGGGAGAGGAAGGGGCCCCAGACACAGCCCCCCTTCCAGGGCACCCCAGTGACCCACCTCCTCCAGCCAGGCCCCACTGCCCTCAGCTACCACCCGAAGGTCCATTCAGATTATTAACCCTCCACATGAATGAGCCCACTGATGAGCTTACAGCTATCACAGTGCACCCATCTCACCCCAGAACATTCCTGCACTAACATAGGAGGGACACTTCATATCCAAGCCATAGACCACCCTCACCCTCACCAAGGTGGGTGGGCATGATCCAGTCCCTTGAGAACAAAAAGGCAGAGGAAGGGGAAGTTTGCTCTCTCTCTCTCTCTCTGGGACATCAGCCTTTCCTGCCCTCAGGCAGTCCTGCTTCTTGGGCCTTGGACTTGGCCTAGATGGCTCCCTGGCTCTCCTGGGTCTCCAATTGCAGGCCGCGCATCCCGGGAGTGCCTGGCCACCACGGTCACAGAAGCCGTCCCCAGCAGGTCCCCTCCTGCAGGCTGCACCTGGGTCCCGGCTGTGTGGTTTCTGGGGAGAGCCTGCCTAGCGTGCCAGGCACAGGGAGCCGATGCTGCAGGTGGATCTGAGCTTGCTCAGTGACCCTGCATCGTCCTGGTGGGCCCAGTTGATCCCGGGGCTGCTGAAAGGTGAAGAGGCGGGCGGAGGGGGCGGGCAGGGTGACAGAAGGTCGAAGGCTTTGAAGATGGAGGAGGGGGGCCACCAGCCAAGGGACGCTGGGGACTTTGAGAAACCAGAAAAGGCAAGAAGACAGAATCTCTCTGGGTCCCTTGATTTCAGCTTAGTGTGTTGCCGCCTGAAGCGATGGCCAGCCACTTGGAGCAACGAAGCCGTGGGAAGCAGTTCAGAGGCGAACTGGAAACAAACAGCTTTTTATTCTGATAACTTTTCTCTCTGGCTCTAACAACGACTAACATGCACCACACACACCACCAAAAAATGGCGCAGACCTGATCAGCAACCTCGGTCCCAAGTCACTCGAGATCCCGGGCCAAGTCCCGTGAGACTATGGAAGGCGGCAATACCCAAATCTCCATGGCCCATAGTCAACTGCAATTTAAGCCATCTCCCCAAACAGGGCTCCTACATTAGTGAAGTCCGTTTGGCCTTCCGATCTCTAGACCTGTTTGGTCGTGACTTTGCAGTGTTCGAAACTGCCAAGTTTGGGCTGATTCGTAACAGCAGCCACAGGAACAGATGTGTCTCCCCATCCCAGTCTTGCTTGAGTTTTCTTCAAACCTCAACCCCTGGAAGCCTCCCCTCACTTCTGCTGTCCACGGCGCCCCTCCTGTTGTGGCATTTTCTATAAAGCCCTCTCCTTTTTCATGAAAGATATGGTGTTGAAAGAGTTAACTTTGACTTCTACTTGCTGCTGTTCAGTTCTTTATTCACATATATGGCCACCAGGTATCCCTATTTCAATTATTTAGATCCAGACTAACTCTGTACATTTATCTTTTCTTGAAAAGAGTAACACAAACCTTTTACTATAAGTACTTAATTTCTAGTTAATAAGCTTTAAGAGTCTTTTTGTGATTAAAAATAAGTTTCTCTTACTTTTAAAGTAGACATAAATCCCTTAGAGTAAAAAGTCTCCCATGAGCTAACATGCAGCCTTGCCCTGCTTCTAGATTTTATAAACAACTGCTATAAAAGAAAAAACAATAGTGCTATGGAATCCCAGACAAAGAAGGTTCACTTTTATCAGACAGCCTAAATAGCATGCAGAGAAAACAGTTTCAGTCACGTACAGGGCCTTGAAAAGGTGCAAGTGACCTCAAAACCTTGAAATATGTATATAATAAGAAATTTAATATGTCTAAAATGTAATCTAAAAATCAAGTCATGTCTGTAATGAAACCACCAAAGAAACTGTAAACATTCTGTGCTGCCAAAAATTATGCTTAAAACCTATAACAACCGGGCTCGGTGGCGCACGCCTAAAATCCCAGCACTTTGGGAGGCTGAGGCAGGAGGATCGCAAGTTCAAAGCCAGCCTCAGCAGTGGTGAGGCACTTAGCAAGTGAGACCCTGTCTCTAAAATAAAATACAAAAAAGGGCTGGGGATGTGACCAGTGGTCAAGTGCCCCTGAGTTCAATTCCCGTACCACAAAAAAAAAAAAAAAAAAAAAAAAAAAAAAACAACAACAACAAAAAAAAAAACCTATAACAAAGTGAAAGTAAAGACAGAAGATTCCACAGCCTGACTCGCATGTCGGTGTGTTATTTTCCCCATCGCTGCTTCTCTGCCTCCGTACTTTGCTGAATGCTCGCGTTGTACCCCCTGACTGGGGCTGGCCCCCAGCACCCTCCATTGTCAGAGTCAGGCGGTGCTGTCTATGGCCCCCCCCACCCCGTGCCCCTGACCGCTGGCGCCGTGGCCCGACTCTCCCAGAGGGCCCCTCTGTCCTCAGGGGCAGCTCACGGCCATTGCTGCCGACTCAACTTTAAACATCAGAGAAAAAGGAACTCTGGTCATGGCTGGAAGTGTGTGAGCCCAACTGCCCACTGGCTGGGCCCTGGCCAGAGAAGGCAGTTGAGGGACCAAGCCCCGGGACAATACTGCCTTACAGGGAGGGGAGATTTCACCCACTGAAGGTCCAGAGGGCCAGTGTCTAATGGTCCACGCAGCCCCGAGAGCAGACTGGGTTCTGATTTGTTCTGGCTCTGTTGAGTTGTAGAATGATAGAAAGTTCCGTCCCGTGAGCTGCTTCTTGGACAAAAATCAAATATTAAAATTGTTAGATCAACACATAATAATTGTACATATTTGTGAGGTACATTGTCATATTTTAATACATGTGTGCTGTGAGTACTGACCAAATCGGAGTGATTAATGTTAATAAAAAGTTCAAAAAACGTTTAAAGAGCTGGAAATTCTAATGACGTGATCTGGTTATTACACATTTGTACATGTATCAAATTATCACATTGTGCCTCAAAAAATCATAATTAAAATAATAATGATGGATGCAAACTTTTTAGAAAACATTTTTTTTCTTTAATGAATACTTGTATTTGCCATGCAGCCTTAATATCATGCATGTCGTGGATACCCAGGAACACGGGTGGAGTAAGTTACTAGGTGTGTCAGTCAGATTCCCGTTATGATAACAAAACACCTGAGATGAGACACTTACAAAGAGGAAAGGTCTATTCTGACTTGCAGTGTCGCGGGTTGCAGTCCATGGCCGCTTGGCCCATCGCTTTGGGCCTGTGGACAGACAGTGTCCCACGTGTGGAGCAGGTGGTGCAGCAGACTGCTAGCTCCTGGCCGCTGGGAATCAGAGAGGCTCAGGAAGGGCTGGGGGCCCAGACATCTGATAGATGGGCGACCCTCCCCCCCGAGAGTTTTCCACATCCTGAGAGAAGCAACCTTGTTTCATTCTCCGGGCAGGATGTTTCTTCCTCGGACAGGATGTTTCTTCCCCGGGCAGGATGTTTCTTCCCCGGGCAAGAGCCAATAGGCTTAAAGGTCGCCCTGTTCTAGGGGCAAAGAGCCAATGGCGTTGGGGTTGCTCTGGTGCACCTCCCACCAGAAATCCCTATATAGGGCCCTGTTCGAGAGGCTCAGAACACACACAAGGACACACACATCAGCTTGTTGCTGCTGAGAGGAGGAAGCCACTCAGACACATCAGCTCAACGCTGTGGAGAGGAGGAAGCCACTGCAACAGCTCCAGACCCATCACCTCTAGCCGACGGCAGCTGCCCCAGCTGACAGCTCCATCCTCCAGCCAGACAGCAGCTGCTTTAGCTGATAGCTCCAGAGATCCCAGCCGGTGCGACCAAGCACCTTCTGTCCAGAGCTTGCACACTCCTTCTCCCTGACTCCCCTATCCCACCAGAGCTTGCACACTCCCCTCTCCCTGACTCCCCTCTCCCACCAGAGCTTGCACACTCCCTTCTCCCTGACTCCCCTCTCCCAGAACCTCTTCTCCGGTTTTGCTACCAGCCACGAAGGCTGTTGAATAAATCTCTTGGCTGCACGGCTGTCCCCGGTGTGATGTTTTGCCCTTCAACATCCCCTCCAAGGGGGCACCCCAGGGTCCTAATTTCCTCCCGCCAAGTCCCACCTCCTAAAGGTTGCACCACATCCTAGTAGTGCCACGGGCGGGGACGGAGCCTTCAGCATGTGGCCTTGGGGCGTTCAAGATGCAGACGCAGCACTAGAGCAACGTGGGGGCTTGGGGTCCACTCACTTCGGAGCCCTTAAGGAGGCTCAGCATCAAGTTGGGACCGAGGACACCTGGCGTCTGTTCTTCCCTCAGTGATGACTGGCGGCGAGGGGGCTGGTCCCCCTTCTCTGCACTCCGGTGTCCTGATCTCTCTTCCTTGGGTCGGGAGCCCAGACTGCCCGCTCTGAGGTCAGGTCCCCACGGAGGGAGCAGAGCCCCTTGTCCTGGACCCTCGGGACCCACTGGCCCTCCCATCCCCTTCCTGTTCCTTCTCTACAGCCCCCGGTGCCTGCCCTCAGGCTGTCCCCCTCCTCTGGACTCTGAGAACACCTGTCACATGCAGGGGCTGGGAGCATCCAGAGGGACATGTCCCCATGGCAACCCTGATGCGATGACTCAGAGCCGAGGGGCTGCAGCCGCTGGGCAAAGTCCCCCCCCACAGCCTCCACTCTGGGCCTCCCTGTGGGTTGGGGAGGTGGGGGCTGAGCCAAGATGGTGCCCTGTGCCGGGCTGCGCCGCTTCCTGTCCTGTCCCCACCCACTCAGCCCATCCCACTGAATGTCACTTTTGTTGATCTTTTCAAAGAACAAACCTGGTTTTATTGATTTTCTCTTTTTGTTTTTCCTACCCTCTATTTCGCTGCAGCCTCCTCTAAGCTTTATTATTTCTTCCTGTCTGCTAGCTTTGGGTTCAGTCTGTTTTTCTTTGTCTAGTTCCTTAAGTCATCAAGTGAAGTTTTTGATATGAGATTTTTCCTTCTCTCCCTTTCTCTCTTTTCTTTGTTTTTTCTTCTTCATTTGCAGTGCTAGGCAGGGGCCCCAGGGCCTCTCATGTCCCAGTGCTGTCCCACGGAGCCACATGCCCTGCCCTGTTGTCAGCCGAGGTAGCCTTCATAACTGGAAGTTCTCCTTAACACCCACCCCGCATTCGGTGTGTGTTTTCATTTTCATTTGTCTCTAAGTATTTTCTCATTTCCCTTGTGATTTTTCTTTGATCACTTGGTCTAGAATGTGTTATTTAATTTCTGCAAATTTGAATTTTCCAGTGAAAACATTAAAAAGTTGTGAATTTTACTCCTCTGATGGATTTCTAACTCTATCTCCCTGTGGTCAGAGAAGATACTTGTATGTCTATCTTTTAAAACTTTCAAGACGCCACTCGCGGCCTAACATTTAGTCCACCTAGAAAAGACTCTGTGGGTGTTGTTTTGGGTTAGGCGTGCGGTGTCCCCCAAAAGCTCACGTGTGAGACGATGCCAGGAAGTTTCGAGGTGAAATGCTTGGATTAAGAGCACCTTGACCTAATCAGTGCATTAGTCCACGTGAATGGACCAACTGGGTGGTAACTAGAGGCGGGTAGGGAGGGCATGGAGGAAGTGGGTGCTGGGGGTGTGTTTGGGGGTGTATATTTTGTCCCTGGTGAGCAGAGCCCTCTCTCTGCGTCCTGTTGCCGTGTCCTGAGCTGCTTCTCTCTGCACACCCTTCCGCCACGACGTTCTGCCTCTCCGTGGGCCCAGAGCAGTGAAGTCGGCTGTCTACGGACTGGGCGAAACTCGGGGCTCCACACAGACTTTCCCTCCACCTCAGCTGTCCCTGCCGGGTCTTTTGTCACCACAGCAATGGGAAAGCTGACAAGACGGCGCTGTGGAGGACGGGCGTGCTGCTGCTGTTTCTGTCTGGTCCAGTCGGTTCACCGGCTTGCTCGCGTTCCCCCTCTCTGGTTTTGCTCTTGCTGAGAGTGGAATAGTGACATCCCCATTGTTGTCACCAAACGGTCTGTTTCTCTCGTAAATTCTGCAAATTGTCACTTCACATATTTTGATTGTGTTTTGACTTGGTATGGACATGTTTGAAATTGTCGCACCTCATTGCTATATTGAAACTTTTATTGATACAGGATATCCTTCTTCGTCTCTGGTGATTTTTTAAAATTTAAGATCAATTTTATCGGAGGATAGCCAGTCCTACTCTCCACATTACATTTGCCTGGAGTATCTTTTTCCATCCTTTCGTTTTCAACCTACTTTGTCTTTGGGTCTAACATGACTCTCCCGTAGGCAGCAGACAGTTGAATCACATGTTTTTACCATCTTCCTAATATCTGTCTTTTGATTGGAGAGTTTAATTCATTTACCTTTAAAGTAATTACTGGTAAAGAAGAACTTCTGACATTTGTTTTCTATATGTCTTATAGCTTTTTTTTTTTTTTGTCCCTTAGTTCCTTCATTACTATCATTTTTTGTGTTTAGTTGATTTTTTTCTTTTTTTGCAGTGAAACGTTTAAATTTCTTTCTCATTTCCTTTTGTATATATTCTACAACTCCTTTCTTTGTGGTTACTGTAGCTATTACATTCTACATCTTAAAGTCATACACCTGTAATTTGATGACTTTATTCTACTTTAATTTCAATTTATGCAAAATCACTCTTCCTTTACAGCTCCGTCCCTACCCCTTTTGGTTGTTAATGTCACCAGATTATATCTTTCGACATGTCATGCCCCCAAACATAAATTATTATCCCCCTTAAATGCTTGAATCTCTTAAATTTTGTACAAAACAGAAGGTGGAGTTACAAACTAAAGTTGCGATAGCAATAGCTTTTAGACTAGTACTTAAAAAAAATTTTATTGGTCTCTTGAATCATGTAGAAAATTAAAAGTAGAGCCATATAACATTGTTACAGCAACACCATCTTTTATAATTGCACATGTATTTATCTCTGTTGAGGCCTTTATGTCTTCATATTACTCCAAGTTCCTGCCTAGTGTCTTTTCATTTCATCTTGCATGGCTCCTTTGTGCGTATGTTACAGATCTGATCTACTGTAACAAACTCCCTCGGCTTTTGTTGAGCTGAGAAGGTCTTAATTTCTTCTTTATTTTTGAAATACAGTTTTGCCATAGAGGATTCTTTTTTTTCCCCCCCCTTTCTTTGTGGTACTCGGGATTGAACCCAGGAGTATTTTACCACTGAGCTACATCCCCAGCCCTGTTTAGTTTTTATTTTGAGACAGTCTTGCTAAGGTTGCTGAGACTGGCTTCAAACTTGTGATCCTCCTGCCTCAGCCTCCCGTGTCCCTGGAATTACGGGTGCGTGCCACCGTGCCTGGTTCAGATAGGATTTTTGGTTGACAATTTTTTCCTTTTGCCACTTTGAATATATTGTCCCACCGCCTTCTAGCCTACCGTTTCTGATGTGAAATCGACTGATAATCTCATTGAAATTCCCTTGTATGTGATGAGGCATCGCTGCTTTCAAAATTCTCTTTACCTTTTGAAAGTTTGGTTATAACTTCTCCCAGTGAAGTTGATGATTCTTCCTTCTGTGGGTTCTAGATGGAAGTAATTGACTCTGGGAAGGGTTACAGCAAGGCAGCCTTCCCTTGCACCTTGCCCGAGTGGGGGCTCTTCCCTCTGCCAAAGGACTCTGGCCTGGAGACAGCCATTCTCCTTACTCTCATTGCTCATGCCGTCTGCCCTTCCTTCTCTTCCATTAAGACCCAGCTTTGACACCCATCTGTTGCCTCCCAGCCTGTTGTGGGCATCCACCACCCCTGAGCGTCTGCACCGGTCCCTTAAGGACGGGCTCTTGCTCTCTCAACATGTCACCTGTCACCCTTTGTTGTGTTCCATATCCGTGTGGCCATCCCTCCCAGCACACGGGCCTCCCAATTCCTCAGTCTTCTCCGTCCGACCGGGGTTGAGTCTCTGCAGATGAGCATCCCTTCCCTCTGGGCACGCTACGCCTCCGCAAGAGCAAAGCCCAGTTCCCTTCCCCCGAGTCTTGGCTGCTCTTAGCGATTTGCTCCACCAGCAGATGGTGGGATGCTCCTTCTGAGAACCCAGACGCCATTCTGCGAGATGCTCAAGCCACTTGGAGAGGCCAAGTGAGGACACACCCATCAAGCTCCGGGTTAGCTCCCGTCAACTGCCCACCAGGGAAGTTGCTATCTTGGGTGTTCAAAGTAGTGGAGCTGTCAGATGCTGCCAATCTCAGTTGCCACCTGACTATTAATACATGGGCAGCCACAAGCAAGGTCCATCCAGCTAAGCCCTCTCAACCCACAGAAACTTGAAAGATAATAATAACTAGTTTGAAGCCACTAAATTTTTGCATGGTTTGGGCACTCAGTAATGGGCACCTGGAAGTGGAAGGCTGTGGCATCAAAACCTAAAACACTTGGCCTTGGCCTTTGGACTGAGCAGCAGGCAGAAGTTGGAAAGGCCACAAAAGCCCATTAGGGAAGGCTTGAAGGACAGCGAGGGGGTTGTTATCAGGCTGCAGAGAAGGAGGCCACCATCACGTACGCTGGAAAGTTTGCAGTCTGTCATCTGAGAAACAGAAAATATGCCTAATGAACTGATGGAGTTGGCACAGGAGATTCCCAGGCAGAATGTTGAAAGTGCCAACTGGTTTATTGTGCCACATTTAATAAGGTGTGGCTGCAGAGAGACGAGCCCTTTCTGTGCCTTGCAGGATGAAGGGCAAAAACCACCCCGGAGACCACCGTGCCGCCAAGAGATCTATTCACACCGGAGACCACGGTGCCGCCAAGAGATCTATTCACCAGCCCTTATGGCTGGTCAGAGGTAGAAGAAGTACGGGGAGAGAGGAGTCAGGGAGAGGGGAGTGTGCAAGCTCTGGTGGGAGAGAGGAGGCAGGGAGAGGGGAGTGTGGGAGCTCTGGATGGAGGGTGGGTGCCTGGTCGTGCCGGCTGTGGTCTCTGGAGCTGTCGGCTGGGGCAGCTGCCGTCGGGCTGGAGACGGTAGGTCTGGAGCTGTTGCAGTGGCTGCCTCCTCTCAACAGGGACGAGCTGTTGTGTCTGAGCTCCGGGCAGGCAGGGACTTAAGTAGGGATTTCTGGTGGGGGGTGTGCCTGAGCGACCTTTAACGCTATTGGCTCTTTTCCCAGGGAATAGGACGACCTTTAAGCCGATTGGCTCCTGCCTGGGGAACAGAGCGACCTTTAAGCCGATTGGCTCCTGCCTGGGGAAAATGAAACCAGGTTGCTCCTCATGGACATTCCCATGGGGGAGGTGGCCCATGGCCCATGCCTGTCTATCACGGGACACCCAAAGGAAGAGGCTGAGAGGAAGGAACGGCCTCGAGGTAGGTTGAGCATGCAGTCCTTTGTCAAGACCTCAGAAATATTTAAAGGCGTCCAGAGGCACCGTCTCAGGCAGCTGCCCAGAGTATTAAGGACGCGGTCACCCAGCACCTGGCTCTTGCTCCCGGTGGGGAGGGTGAGAGGGAAAACACGTTGTCTCTAAAGATGGCCCTGCCCATTCCTTCCCCCTGGTCCTCTCATTAAGTGGAGGCCAATCCACACTTCCCCTTGAATCTGGGGTGGTCACAAGGACTGGTGTGACCTATAGAAAATGATAGGAATGTGTCATGGTTCAGATAGTAGGTGTCCCTGAGAGCACCTGTGTGAGACAAGGCAAGACAGTTTAGAGGTGAAATGACTGGGCTACGAGAGTCTCAACCTGGTCAGTGGATCAATCCAGTTGAGTGGATCAACTGGATGGTGACGTAGGCAGGTGGCGTGTGGCTGGAGGAGGTGGGTCACTGGGGGCTGCCTTTGGGGTCTATATTTTGAGCTGAGCTTAGTCTCTCTCTGCTTCCTGGTGGCCCTGCACTGAGCCACTTCCCTCTGCCACACCCTTCTGCCGTGAAGTGCTGCCTCACCGTGGGCCCAGGCCATGGAGGGGCCGACTGTGGACTGAGTCCTTTGGAAACATGAGCCCCCAAAGAAACTTTTTCTCCTCTAATCGTTCTTGTCAGGTCTTTGGGTCACAGCAGTGAAAAAGTCGACTAAGACAGAGTGACGTTCGTTCGGGGACTTTTGAGGAAGGCCGAGAAAGGCCCAGAAGCTTCACCTGGCTCTACTGAAATGTCCTGTTTTGGGAGGCTCCTCGGAGTCAAGACGTCACTCCCGAGAGGCCCAAGGCGCACAGAGAGGCCAAGCGTGTGAAGGTCAGTACCAGCCCCCGCAGAACGCCCACCAGCCAGCCACGCCAGCCACCGCCCCACAGTGAGGCCCTCGGATGCCTGGCTTGTCACCTGGTTGACCTCAGCCCCTGTCACTGGCTGGCTGTAGTCCCCTGAGGGGCCCACATGAGGCCGGCCCAGCGAGACAGTGAGCTCATGAACTTGGGAGCTGAAAATGGACTGTTTCAGGCCACTGACCTGCAAGACCGGCACACTCCCGCCATCGCTCCTAACACGAGACCCTGGAGCTGAATGCCCAGTGACCGCAGCGTCTCCCCGTAACGTTCAAGCATTTGCTCTCCAGCTAGTGCTCAGATGCCCAAATCTTCAGCCTTGTCAGGATCTGCGGTGCGTCAAGTGTCCCTTTAACCCTGGCCGTGCACCCTGAGCGTGGCCTGCGCTGTGGCCCGGGCCCTTCCTCCTGACCACCTCTGCCTACGCACCGACTCCCTCAGCGCTCTTGACACCAGGGTGCTGTTACGGCCTCTACCTCAGCTGGCCCAGTCCAGCTCTCCCTCTCGGCAAGCCTTCACCAGCGCAGGTGAAGCAGAACCCCCAGCCCCCACGCTGACCGCTCCTAGCCGAAGTTCACGACCTCCGGCTTCCTGCAGGCCGTTACCTCTGGTGCGCTCTCCTGCACTGTCCCGGACTCAGCCCGTCTCCACCAACCTCTCATCCCTCTCCCACCACCACGAGGCTGGCACCGTCATTGTCCATGGTGACACAGCAAGGACAAACATCCCGTGAGCTGCCACACGGCCCCAGCTCCCAGCACCGCACCTCTCCACCCGGCTCCTGCCCTTCTCCACGTGCCTTTTAAGGAAGACCTCTGCTTTGTCCCCAGCTCCCGTCCTTTCTTGCCTACTCTAGGTTGTCACTCGAGGGTCCTGAGTTCTCTCCTCTGTGCCCTAATCTTGCACTGCTCTCCGCAGCTCCCGCCAAAGCAGGAGGCAGACCTGGCCACACATCCAGCTCCCCTCCGACTCTGCTCCTCCTGCTCCAGCCCCGCCTCCTGTTCCCCTTGCTGTCCCTACTCTCTGGAATCTCCCCAAATAGGACTCTTTTTTAAAAAAATTTTTTTTAGTTGTAGATGGACCCAATATCTTTATTTATTCATTGTTCTGGGGTGCTGAGGGTCGAACCCAGGGCCTCACATGTGCTAGGCCAGGGCTCCACCACTGGCCCCAGCCCAGCCCTCAGCTAGGACCCTTGTCCTACAACATCGCCCTGCAGCCTTGCCAGGACCACCACCAACACCCACATGGCTAAGCCAGGTCATTAATTCTCACTGAGCTGCCTTGGACCCTTTGGTCACTCCTCCTGCGGGGACAGCAGGTGACTGGCAAGCTTTCCTGTTTTTTTCCCCACGTGTTGGCTCCTTCTCAGTCCTCGTTCTGCAGAGTCTGGGGCTCACCCCTGGGTCTCCTTCTACTCTAGCACCTGGCCATGACGTTTAGATTCATGGTTAAACAGCATCTGGGTGCGGTGACACCCAAGTGAACGTCTAATCCAGATCTCTCCCATGAACTTGAACTTGGCTGCCCAACACCTGCCCTGCCGTCCACCTCACAGCAGGGCACCCCTGGGGCAGTGGTTGGAGTGATCTTGCTGGGTGGGGCCACAGCCCGTGCTCTCCAGACATTTCAAGAGAATAACAACCCGGACAGAGTAGTCTGCTCCTGATTGCTGCAAGTGGCAGGATTCCAAATGTCAGGTGGACTGTGAAACCAGCCTCTGTGTCCACCAACAGATGAATGGGGAAAGAAAATGTGGTATTAAAACAAAGAAAATGTGGCACATCCACACAACAGAGGCTTATCAGCCAATAAGAAAGATAGAAATTGTGGCGTTTGCAAGAAGATGGGTGGAGCTAGAGACCACCACAGTAAGTGAGACACGCCAGACTCAAGGTGAAGAGCTGCGTGTTTTCTCTCCCATAGGGCAGCCGGAGAGGAAAAAAACAGCACATTACAGGGACACAGCCACTTCAATGTTTGTAGCAGCACAATTCACAATAGGTAGGTTGTGGAACCAATCTAGATGTCCCTCAGTAGATGAGTGGATAAAGAAAATGTGGTGTATATATACAAAATGGAATTTTACTCAGCAATAAGAGAGAATAAAATAATGGCATTTGCAGGTAAATGGATGAAGTTGGAGAATATAATGCTAAGTGAAATTAGTCAATCTCAAAAATCCAAATACCGAATGTTTTCTCTGATATAAGGAGGCTAGTTCACAGTGTTGTTGGAAGGGGGGGTACATAGGATCAGAGGAACACTAGAATGGTCAACGGAAAAGGAAGGGAAGGGAAGGAGCAAGGGGTGGGGAGGAAAAAAAATTGGTGGTTGAATGAGATGGCTATCATTATCCTAAATGCATGATTGAAGATCTGAATGGTACTTATATACTTTGTATACAAGCAGTTGTATGTAAAAAGATACTATACTTGTGCATTATGAATAAGTATATGAATAATTAAAAAAAAAAAAAGGGAAAGACGGGATGGAGCTCGAGAGAACCAAACCGAGAGCGGTGGGGGGGGGGGCGCGGGGAGGGAGGGAGGTGCCGGGGAGTGCTGTGAGCCAAGTGTGCTGCTGTGCTGCCTGTGCGTGTGCAGATAGGGGACAGCTGACCCCGCACCTGCCCTGCAGCCCTGCTCAGGGACACCGAGTCCCGAGTCCCACGGAGGAGGCCGCTCTCTGCTGGCTACCATCTAGGCGGGGTGGAGGCCCGGCAGCTGGTTCTCTAGGTGGCTTGATCCCTTTTCTAGAAACACCAGGGGGCAGGGCGGGGCGGGTGGGGCTGCACAGCTCAGAAGGGCCAGCCTGGTTGAGGCTCCCTGGGGAACGCACCTCCCAGTAGCCTCCCCCGTCCCTGCTGGCACTCTGACCCTTTGGTAGGGAGGGGCCCTCCTACAGTGGAGGCCCCAGAGGCAGAGGGGTGGTGCTCAGGGCCTCTGGTCCTGTGGGTCTCTGCAGCCCTCTTGCTCTGAGTCCCCCCAGGGGTGGCACAGAGCACAGGTTTCTCTGGGGGGCTGAGGGCAAGCGCGCCCCTCCGCACACCCGCCTTGAAACCCGCTGCAGCTGCCGGTTGCCCAGAGCAGCCCCCTTGCTGGTTCAGAGGCAGAGTGACATCTGTGCAGCCACCTGAGGACACCCTGCCGTGGGGCCCAGGATATGGTGCCAGGCAAGGGCGGCTGCTCCCAGCCAAGTGTCCCCAGACACTTGGGGCAGGGCCGGCTTTTGGGACTGCGATGTGTGTGTCCAGGCTGTCCTGCAGGGCGCCCTCCGGACGGACAAAGGAGGCTGTGGGTTTGCGGCGCACAGGCCTCTGCCGTCCTCCAGGAGAAGAAAACCCGTCATTACCATTTCAATTAAAATTGTGCTTTGAAGCGTCAGGTCCCCAGGTGCAGCTGCGGACCCCTGACACCCAGAGCTGTGCAGCAACAGCCCCCTTCTGTCAGCTGCGCCCCGTGGAGGCCGGAAGCCCATCCCCTGCAGCCTGGGAGAAGGAGCCGGCGCCAGGACAGGTGGCGGCCCAGCCGTCCTGCCCCTGGCAGCTACAAAAAACAGTTCCCCAAAGCTCTAAAGTGCCAGAAAACAAACACAGAGGAACAGAAAGAACAGATCAAATCGCCCTTGATCCCGTCTCCAAGGACGCTGAGGCTCTTCCTTATCTCCTCTCCCTTCCTCTACTTATTAAGGCTGAATAGCACGGGGGTGAGATGAGCCCACAGAAGTAGGTTTGGATCTTGATTTTATTTGAATGGCATACTATCGAGTAAGCATGGTTTGCATGTGTTAAAATGTTCCTTGAAAGTAGCATTTGATGGCTAGATGCTATTCCCTCTTATTCCATAAGCTATATGTGACATCTATGACTTGAACCCTCTGCGGTGTCCTTGGGACTCATCTTAACAGTCATAAGCCATTGGTGAGGCACTGCCAGGCCCTTGTGTGCATGTAGTAGGCACCTACTGGATGCCTGGCTCAGACAAAGGCATTGGCAGTCTAAGCAGCCAGTTTGGCCCCTCTGCTGCCACCAGGTTCCTGCCCTGTGTCTCAGGGGCCTGGTCTTCAGGGCAGAGCGTCCATGCGAACACTCCAGTGCGTCCTGGCTGCCCTGCTGGGGTGCAGAGCTCCGGCTGCCCAAAGGGGATCTGGAGGGGCTGCGCTGGTCCAGGGTCTCTAGGGCTTCCAGGGAACAGGTCCTGGGGAGGGAGGGCAGCACAGTGGCCCTGGAGGCTCCCGGGCTGAGCCTGGCTCCCCTGTGCTACAGCCTGTGACCTGGGACACACGCTGGCCTTGGCCTGGGAGACGGGGATGCCAGCGCTCTCAGCCCGTGGCAGTGAGGGCCTCAGGCTGTGGCCCCCTCCTGACGCTGGGAGGCCATGGGGTGTGCACGGCTGCAGAGGAGCCCCTCGGCCTTTTCCCCGGCTCCCCAGCCAGCACTGGACGTGTGGGGAGGGTCTCCTGGCACCCATCTGCTGGCCCAGGTGGGCTGCGGCATGAGGGTCCTGAGGGGCATGGATTCTGCCCTGGGCCCAGGGGACAGCCAGCTCAGGGAGAGCAGCGGCAAGGAAGTGGACAGGAACGCTTTTGGCAACAGATACCAGAGATCACAGCCCACAGAGGCTGAGTGACAGCGATGCCTTCTCCCACAGTGGGGACTCTCAGGCTGGCCACGGCTGGTGCCTGCTGGTGTTCAGTTACTCCAACAAAGGCCTAGGCTCTGTCAGCTTCCACTCTGCC
The DNA here is from genome assembly GCA_025594165.1 of Tamias sibiricus. Lineage (NCBI taxonomy): Eukaryota > Metazoa > Chordata > Mammalia > Rodentia > Sciuridae > Tamias > Tamias sibiricus. Next base: position 3,952,457 of record CM046658.1, on the reverse strand, counting down.
TTTCTTTAGAACGCTGCTGATTTTTTTCTCCTCTCATTGCCTCGTGGCTCTAAGATCACAGCCAAAGCTCCGGACAATGTATTTTTGTCCATGGCAGAGAAAATGGCAAAGGCATATTGTCACTGACGCCCTTATTACATCTGACCTTATGCTGGAAATGAACGGCTGCTCTAGAAACTCCTGAGCGCGCATCTCCTCCTGGCTCCTGCTACAAACAGGTCGCCTGGCTTTCTCTCGTCTCAGTGGGAGATGGGCTGGCAGGTCCTGGCACCACTGCCATCTGGGCACGGACCCTGCTGCCCCCTGTGCAGACTGTGCTGCAGATGAGTGGCCCACTTACATTTTTTATGGGAAACAACACTTTAATGAGCCATATTTGAAACATTCTCCCTAGTTTATGATCATTCCCTGACAATAAGTTCCCTGGAGTGGAATGACAAGGTCAACGGCATCTGCTGCTGTGGGGCTCCTCCTGCTTATCGATGGGATGGCCCTTGATCCAGCTCGTGGCAACCCAGATTCTCCGGGTCCTCCGGCTGTTCCCACAACCTTCTGTGTTCCTGTCTAGCAAGGGCCCCACCGCGGGCTGTTCCCAGGTGTCCGCAGCCCAGTGTGTCTCTGTCCACTTCCTTGGCACCGCTGGTCCCCAGCGGGCTGTCCCCTGGCCCCAGGAAGCGGCCCCTGCCTGGGAACCGTGTAGAGCTGGAGGAGCCCATGTCTCCGCGCAGGGGCGCCCTGGCTCAGCCTCCGCCTCCCGCCGCCTCCCTCCTGCTGTCACCACCCCAGAGCGCCCTGGCCACATCCTGCCCTGGTGCTGTGGCCTGACTGGGCCCCTGCCTTCAGTTTATAGGGTGAAGTCCTCACTCACCCCCGTGGGGTGCTGCTAGGCAGGAGGTGACAGGGGCATGCGGGTGAGCCCTTCCAGGAGGCCCGAGCCCTGCGGCCACCTGAGCACACAGAAGTCCCCCAGGAGAAGCCTGCTGGGCCCCCGGTCCTCCGCGCTTTCCACTGCCCGTCCACCTGCACGACTGTGAGCCGTGGCTCCCTGCTGTTACAAGTCGCCTGTCTCTGGAATGCTGTCATAGCAGCCGGAGGTGGCGGCCCCCTGACTCCCTGCTCCACGGACTCGACCGAGCTGTTAACGTCCCTCCTGGATCCAGACCCGCGCGGCCTCCCAGACCTCTCAGTTCCACTTAGCAGAGGCCAACGTCGTAGCAGGAGCTTGCAGGCCAATGCCGTGCGACCCCATCCTGCCCTGAGCTCTGCCTGCCTCTCCACAGCTCCACCGCGGCCTCCTTGCTGTCCCCAAAGCCACCGGGCTGGCCCTGCCGTTTCCTCTGCTGGACACTCACTGGGATGCAGGCAGCTGCCACCCATGTGGTCACTTGTGTGCGTGTGTGACGGTGTGTGGCGAGGACACCTGGCTCTGCTCTCTTAGCAAATCTGGCATCTAGTGCAGCACCAGCTGCGGCCACCAGGCTGCCTCCCATCCCTGGTCTTGTGACTCAAGGCCAAGCTTGTCCCCTTGACCACTTAAAATCACCCATTGCCCACGCCCAGCCCTTGGAGCCCCTCGTGCTGTCTTCCCGCCGGCAGTTTTCTTTCTCGGGGTGTCTTCCAGGCTTGTCAGTGTCAGCCCCCAATTGTGCCCATGCCAATGTCTAGCCCATGAGGACGGGCAGTTCACTGTCCCTGCCGGGGGCTCACTCACCACCTCTCATGCCCATGGTAGCTGAGAGTGGGACCCTCCTTTCAGCCCCTCCCCAAGCAGCAGCTGAGCAACGTGACCAGGCCACCCAGGTGGGAGAAGGGGTTGGAGTTCACTCCAGGTGTGCCCCTCCCGTGGCTGTGGCCACAGCAAGGCCAGCCCATCCCTGGAGGGGTCAGTTCCCTCCTTTTCATGAGCAGATTGGCCCAGAAAATGGGAGGAGGGTTCCCTGCTGGTCTTCAGCCCGGGAGCTGAGCTGGAGTTTGGGGTCCTTGTGCTCCCATGACAGGGAGGGGAACTGGGCCAGTGGGGAAAGTGGGGGCCCCAGGATTTTCAGGGAGTGGGTGTGGGACCCTCCTAACTCTCTGCAGCTGCAGTTCAGTCCTAAACCATCCAGTAACCCAAGCGCTCTTGAAGCAGACCCATCCCCAGGGCATCCCAGGGGACAGTTTTTTCTGGACACTGTTTCATTAGGACGTGTTCCCTGAGGGCCTGCATAAAACTCCTGGCCCCAGCTGGTTCCGGATCACACTGGATGGATGCTGGACCCCCAGAGGGCGAGGTTTGGGTTTTCCCTTCATACCCCCAGCTAGATTCATCCAGCGTCTGAAATGTGCACAGAGTGCGGCTCTGCTGAGATCCGCTGCCAACGCCAGTTGGCCCCGGCGGCATGCATTGTGCAGGAGGTGGGGGCAGTCAGGAGGGAGCCAGATCTGTGGCCAGCTGGAGCCCGGGCGGAGGAGCGGGCCTGAGATTTGCCTCGAGCTTCCCTGTGAAGGAGCAGGCAAGGGTTGGGAAGGGATCATATGTCTATAATTGGAATTTTCATTATTTTCTCCATTAGTGGGTAATAGCTTGGAGCAATGGAAGAGAGATTTCTGCCCCAGAAAGGAGTTTTCCTTCCATTTCCCGGGCAATTGATCTCTGCACAGATGAGCTGCAGGAAGACCTGGAAATCCGAGTTGGGTACACAATCCAGTCTCAGTTGGGTGCTCATTGCACCGGCAGGGACTGAGTCAGTGCTGAGTCCTGGATTCCCCTGAGAACCCAGGCATCCAGCAGCCTCCTTTTGTTGAGGAAGCAGGATGCTGGGGGCCTCAGAAAGCAGCTATCAGAGCCAGACTCTCCTACCTCCACCATCTATGGAGAGGCGCCGTGATTTCTACTTCCATGAGAGTTTATGTCCTCTTGTTAGACTCCAGCAAACCCGTGTCTGCTCTTGCTCCTTGCTCCATACATTTCCACCCAGCAGATCTGATATTTCTTAAAATTAAAATAAGACTGTTTCACTGTCAGTCTAAAAATGTGACCTATAAGGCCCTTAAGGCCCTCTGTGATCTGAACCCTGTGTGTTAATTCTTCTCTTTCTCACTTTCTGTTCCCATCTCTCTCTCTCTCTCTTTTCTGATTCCTCCATGGGCAAATCCCCACCAAGTTGATGAATGAAACAACTGACAAGGTTCAGTAGTCCAAGTCCAAGCTAAGAGTCCCTGGAATAGGAATCAAATCTGATTCCTAGAAAGCCCAGCTTCATCCAAATCATTGTCTAGCTCAATGTTTATTGTCTTCACATCCCACTGTGTTTTGGATTAATTTCTCTTACTTCTGAAGAGACCCTTTGGTAGTTCCTTCATTCAGTAGGATCTGGAGAAACTAAATATTTTATTCCTTTTGTAGCTGGAGATACCTTTATTTAATCTTCACTTTTAAATGATAGTTTAGCTGGGTATGGAATTATAAATTGACAATTATTTTCCTTTGATATTTTAAATGTTTCTAGATTCTGATTTTTTTAAATGATGTGCAATCTACTTTAGCCTGAGAGTATTTTTTCCTTGTGGGATTTTTTTCTTTCTCTGGGATATTCTACAATTTCACCTCTACGTGTCTAGATGTGAATTTAATTTTTTTAAATTCTTTTCGGAAATTGGAGTGTTGTTTCAACCTGGAGACTTTCATCTTTCATTAGCACTGGAAAAGTTTTTGTCTCTTCAAGTTCTTGTCTCTCTATATTCTCTTATTTGGAAACTTCAATTAGTTTATGTAAATCACAAGATTAACATTTCACATTTTCAGGTCTGTGAAAATGAGATGCACTTGACAACTGGTGTTTTTTTACAATGGCTATCAGCCAAGTGACAGTGGTGAAGTGGTTTTCACTGCCTGTGCCTGCTCAAGTCCCTTGTGATTTCTGATGATGAGACCAGGGCAAAGGACAGGTAGCTAATTATCAAAGAAAAGGAAATGGGTAGATTGCACTCCCCATCACCTGGTTGCTAACAACCTCTGGGGGAGGAGAAGGACCACATTTTCCAACACAACCGATCACCCCATGGATGGCTCTCTTCCTGGGAGGAGGGGGCATGATAAGAAAGAAAACTTAAAATCTATAAAGGGTCCAGACACCCCCACTCCCTTAGGCCCCAGCTCTGGACCCCCTGCTTTCTGGATGAGTGTCTCTCTTTCTGTTCTAGTCTTTAAATAAAACGTTTTTGTTTGCCTCAGCATTTCTTGGGTGTTCCATCTTCAACCCCAGGGGAACAAGACCTGATACTGATTTTTCCAGACGCGTTTCAGTGGCATACTATGTGATTGCAATTACTAAAATTACAGTCCATGGATCGTTTAAAGGCCATTGGAGGAAGGACTATGCGTCCTGTTTCTTTCTCCAGATCTTCCATTGGTGTTCTGTGTCAAGGTTGAGACAGTCAACCCCTACACAGTGAAGCAAGGCTTGGAAACAACCTTGGGAATATGGCAGACTGGTTTGCTAACTGTCTCATTCCTAGGTGTCTTGACAGCCCACAGGGGCAATTGTTTGAGGACAGGATGGCTTGTGTCTGCCTTCAGTTGAAAAGTGATTCTGAAGGTCAAGAAGATTTAAGAAAATCTTAGCGAGTTGTTGTGCTTATATTTTCCTTTTTACTTATGCACAGGGATTTCATTCGACTGCCCAAATCTTTTTTTTTTTTTAATATTTATTTATTTACTTTAGTTGTACACAATGCAATGCATTTTATGTTTACTTGGTGCTGAGGATCGAACCCGGGCCGCGCATGTGCAAGGCGAGCGCTTTGCCGCTGAGCCACAACCCCAGCCCCTCGACTGCCCAACTCTTTAAAAGTACTTTTGCTAACTCTAGAATGAAAATTCCAAGTCACAGGAAAATGTGGTGTCTCCATTTAATTGAAAGCATTGCATTTTTCTCCAGCTCGTAAGATATCGGTGCAAGTTTCCATCCATCCTGTCTTAGGTTTGACAAATGGCAGCTGTATTTTGAAGTTTCTATCCTAGATTTCTGCCTCGTAACTTTCACCCTACTTTATCTATTTTTTTTTAAAAAAAAAATCTTTCTGCATTATTCTCATAGCAATCTCCTCAGATACGCTATATGACCTGGTGTATGTGCCATGACTTCGTCTCCTACTCACTTATTGTTTCTACAGCTGTGTCGACCTGAATAAAAATTGGAAAGAGCTTCTCCAGAGATCAATCGTGTCCAGGAAAATAGCGCTGCAACAAAAACACACGTGCCATAGCCACTGTGCTTAGTCGAGGAGGTTGAGGCAAGGTGCCATTGTTAAAGACAGAGTGAGGAGGGTCACGTGAGATGTTCTTCTACCACAATCCTTGGCCACGAGGACCAATGATGAGGATTGGGTCAGCCTGAGGTTCCACAGGCAGTTGCTGGGCAGATGTCCTTGCAGAAGTATCGCCTAAGGTCGCCTAAGGTCGAGGTGGCCTTTGTGCAGGGTCATGGTTCTGGTGACTCTTTGGGGACAGCTACCATCGGGCGTCATGCTGAGAGACCCTCCTTTGGCACTTCCTGACATTACTTGTTAACTCCTTAGGGGCTGACCCAAGTGACTCCATTTCAATTCTGACCATTTTCACATTTCTCTAAGAGACCAGAAGTGCTAAGAGGGCAGGGACATTTGTCTGTTTTGTTCCCCACGTAGTGCTTGGCGGGCAGCCCGCCTCCCACCCCCAACACCCAGCAGGGGTCCAGTCAAGGTTTTGGGGCTACTGGCTGAGTGGCTAAGTAACTTGCCAGGAAGACTGAGCCTTTGCAGCAATTTTTGTTTTATTTTTGGTGACCACATTTCCATGTTCAAACTTTCAACAGATTATTTTTCATTCATGCCCACCCTCGTTGTATTTATTTAACATTCCAGTTTTTATTTCTCAATTTCTTCTTCATCATGGAGGCCACTGCTTCGTTTTCTCTTTGTACTAAGGAAGCTCATGCGTCCTGACGTCCTTTGGAGGCTGCCCCGTAGGGCTGGGTTTGTGCGTGGTGAGTCCACGTTCCCCATCAACCCTGGGTTTGGCTTGTCGGCTTTCTTAGCCTTTGCTTTCCACCTGGGTTCTGAGACCTCTGCTCCCTGCCTGTTCTGAAGGAGGGCTTTGTTTCCTCTCTGCGTCGCTCCTCTTCTGAGCTCGCCCTCCTGTCCGTGGGTTTCCCAGCTGCTGCACAGGACTGGGGGCCTCTGTGCGGCACTGCTCCCAGGACGCCCCTGCAGGGGAGGCCGAGGACCCGGGGCCTGTCGTCCTGCCTCCGTGGCCTCACAGCTTGCAGATGCCAGGCCACCAGCAGGTGCCTGCCACAGGTTTGTCTTGGGCATCCTCATTTGGGGTGGGAAATGACACCCCCATTGTCTTCTGGCATCGAGGGCAGGGAGCTGGCTCCCTCGCCCTGCACTCCATGGGGCACCTTGGTCTCCCTTACTGCCCAGGGGTGGATGGGAGCCCCGCTGTGCCTGCCTGGAGTCCAGCTGTGCCCTGCCCCCCAGGTGCTTGGCCTTTTAGCTCCTCCCTGTCCCTGGAGGTCTTCCTGTCTTGATCTTAACCTGACCGTGTGCTTATTTTCTGCTCCGTACTCAGCAGAGACAGGCTGAGTGCGCCCTCCTGGCCAGAGGGGCCTGTCTTGGTGGCACTGGCCTCGCCAACCTTGGGCCACCTTCTTGGATCTGCCTCTTGCTCTTAGCCCAGGCCTCTGAGAGGCAGGTGCTGCGATGCCACCATCCTCTCTGTCCTCGGGTCCTGCAGGGCTCAGCACAGAGCGCAGTCGCTGTTACATCTGTGGGCCCCTTTGGGAGTCCTGCTTGACACGGCAGAAACAATGGGCACCGGACAGAGATGGTCCTGGGTTCAAATCCTGGCCGAGCCACTTCCCAGCCAGGCGACCGTGCGTGGGATGAATCATGTCCCTCCTCCAGCCCCGGGTTAGTCTCGTCCACAGGGGATGACCACATGTTGCAGGCTGCCAGGGCCAGTGCTGGCCGTGCTCTTTGTGGGGTGCCCGGCTGTCTGCAGGGCTCCAGACCACCCCATCTTCACGGCTCTGTGATTGACAAGGGGTGGGTCGATGGCGGGGAGCTGATTGTTGTCGCCTCTTTCAGTTAAGGGGCATGCGCTGAAGGGTCCTGGGCGGGGAGTTCACTTCCTGTCGAAATCCATCAGTTCGTACCCAGAGATTGATTGCACCTGGGGTGGGGTGTTGGGAACACGAGGAGACACAGGTGGCCCCGGGGGAAGACTGGACGAGAATAGTCAGGGCCAGTGGGTCTGCGGCCTGGCTGGGGAGGCAACAAAGAGACAGATCTGGGTAATCTAGGCATCTCTGTGTCACAATCTGTCCTTATGAATATAAATGCCCACGGATGTGGATCGTCCTTGATAATGGCTTGCAATGTCATCTTTTTAATGAAAATGAAGTGCTTCAGTAGCACTAAGTAGGAGCTTTGCTGACACATTTAATTGCTGCCCTGGGAGTTGATAACTGTGTTTAAAAGCAACCCAAACCTGGAGGATTGGACACGACCACTCAGGACCGCAGGCCCCAGGACTTCCAAAGGAAGAGTTGGTTTCTGAGTTGGTTTGCCTTTCGTCCCCTCAGCTCTGACCCAAGGGGTGTGACGAATTAATCACACCGGGTCTATCTTGCAGCCCAACCTGCTCCCTGGAGCCCGTCAGACACGAGCGCCTGGGAGAGGAAGCCCCACAGCGTGGGCCCTTCCTGGCTTCCTGCGGGCGGCGGAGTGGACCTCAGGTTTACCTGGGCTCAGGCTTGTGCTGAGCCCACCAGGGCAAGGAACGCAGGGCCAGGTGCGGACAGACTGGGACACCAGCCAAGAGCTCTGTCGGCCGCGCTTGCCCCAGAACGGTACTCGGGATTGAGAGGGTTTGTTAGGAAGGGGCCTCGGCTGGAGCAGGAGGGGCTCAATGAAGACTCCTAGAGGCCATCTCCACGGACAGTCGTCACTGTCCTAGAGCACGTTCCTCCAGAAGCCCAAATTAATGAGGTTTTATTGTATCCAAACTCAGAGGTTTCAGTTGGTTTCTTTTCTTTTTTTCTTTCCTTCTTCTTTTCTTTAAACCTTCCTTTGGGGAGAAAAAAGAAATCTCTTGAGAAGTAATTGGAAGAGGAAACAGCCTTTACCTGGTGAGTGATGGACAGGGGTGGGAGTCTGGGGGTCGGCAGCATTGTGGGCTGGATCGCCCAGATCCGTCTAGCGACGTCCTGACCCCAGGACCAAAGATGCGGTGGATTTGGAGGTGGGACCTGTGCACAGTGGCTGAGGCTAAAGAGGTCACTGAGGGGGGCATCCAGTATGGCTGCTGTTCTTGTAGAAGGAGACCGGGACACACAAACAGTCACACACACTCACACATGTACATAGTCACACATACACGCATGCACATAGTCACACACATGCATATATACACACACACACTCACACACACTCACACACACACTGTCACACACACTCTCACACACACTGTCACACGTACACACACACATGCACCTAGTCACACACACATGCATATACACACACTCACACACACACACACACACATACATCTCTCACACACGCACACAGTCACACACACACATAGACACACACATGCACACACATAGTCACACACACATACTCATACACTCTCTCACACACACATACACACACTCACACATGCACACATATAGTCACACACACTCACACACTCTCACACACATACACACTCATACACACACACTCTCACACACACTCACACACACACTCACCATGTCTCTCATACACACATAATCACATTCACTCATATACTCACACAATCACACTCACACACTCACACTCACACACTCACCATGTCTCTCACACACACATACTCACACACATTCACACTCATACACACTCTCTCACACTCACACACACTCACACATACTCACACTCACATTCACACACACACACACACAGAGGCCACCATATGAGGACGCAGGGAGAGGACGGCCTCCGCAGGCCCAGGAGAGGCTAGTGACCAGCCTGCCGCACCTTGACCTTGTGCTCAGCCTCCTGGAGCGTGCGAGGAGGCCCGGCTCCGTGGGCCTGGGGTCTGCGCGAGGACTGGGCAGAGGAGACTCCCAGCAGGGGGCACGGCCTCCAGGTCGGCAGCGGGGCTCCGGAGCCCCACACTCCTTGGTGGCTCTGAGGACAACGCTTCCACGTGCAGAGAGCACGCCGTGGTCCCTTCTCCGTGAGGAGACCTGGGGCGGGTGGGCTGGGCAGCAGCCGCTCGCGGAGGCAGGCCCGGGCGATGCCCACCTGGTGAGGAAAGGGGCCTGCTGACGGGACGGGCAGCGCGGCCAGCAGAGGAGGGCACGCCGGAGCCTGAGACTGATTTTCCCTGAGAACGTGATTTTTCACATAAATATTGAATTTCTATGATTAAAACCACGGGAGAAACGATGTGCCGTGAACACGAGTTCATTCTGGGTGGTAGATATTGATCTACGGCTTCTCTATGGCTTTCTATGTTTATATCTCTTTTTTATATCTCTTTTTTCAAAAATTTACCTTTTTAATTGAAAACAGTAATTGTGTCTCTGAGGCGGGTACGGCGCGGCACTCTGATCTAATGTACGTGGTACAAAGATTCAGTCAGGCTAAAGCACACACCCAGTGCCTTGCTGGGTTATCATTCTTATTATGATAAGAAAAACAATCTAGTCTTTTAGCAATCTCCCACCTGCAGTGTGTCGTTGCTACCTGCTGTCCCACGCCTGCAGCGGACGGCTGGTGGGACTCCTCCTGGCCCACGGAACTTTGCGGCCTACGTTTACCTCTTAGTGTTTTTGTTTTTGGTACTGGGACTTGAACCCAGGGCTGCTTAACCACGGAGCCACATTCCCAGCCATTTTAAAATCTGTTTTATTTGGAGACAGGTCTTGCACCGTTGCAGAGAGCCTTGCTAAGTCGCCGAGGCTGGCTTTGAACTCAGGATCCTCCTGCCTCAGCCTCCTGAGCTGCCTCTTCGTGTTTTGTCATCTGCCTGTGCCACGCGCACCGCCAGAGGACACATGGCCAGGCCTATTTTCTCTGCTCCCCACCCACTGCTGCGTTGGGGCCTTAAGCTCTGGCTTCCTGACTGCCTGCCACATGACCACGCCCTGTTACAGGACCTAGGCTAAGCAGGGGGCGTGGCTGTGAGAACTGAAACCACCCCAAGGATAGGCCAATGGCTCCGCCAATGGCATCCGCCCATGCTCCTGATGTGTCCCTATGATCTCTCTGCTGATTGGCCCACGTCCACTATAAAGCATGTCCAACTTCCTCAATAAATGAGTTCTGGCATTCTACTGACTGGGCTCCCCGAGGGGCTCTGAGTCGTTTGAAGGCAGGGGAGGAGGCGTCAGCGGCCTTTACTTTCCCAATCCAGTCTCATCATTGAGGTAGGCCCCTCTGGCCTCTTTTGGTAGACAAAAGAGGTCCATCCTGGGTACGGGGGGCTTTAGACCTCAACCCCTTATAATATTCCGACACTGCTGCCCCCCTCCCCAGGTGACACACATGGTGTCATTTCACACATCAGTGTTGGGGCACGGGTCTTTAAAGGTATGGTGTTTTCCTAAAATGTAGCAGGCCCTCAGCGCCTAGCCCAAACGTCATTCAGTCATTTCTGCAGACTTTCAGGCTGAGCTGATGGTCAGTTTTTCCTGCCCTGGAACACGATTTCAGTTGCTGCTAAAGGGTGTCCTCACCAAGGGAGGAGCGTGGGGCTGTCACCTCCTCGGTCCCCACCTGGCCAGCTCCTCAGAGCTTTGCATGGCTCTGTGGATGCCACGGAATCTTTGAGGAACCCCAAGTGTCCATCCTGAGACGTGCCTGGCTCCGTCACTGACCTGGTGGTGGGCAGGCGTTTCAGCAGGACCTGGCGCTTGGCCACTGCTGACTCTCGCTGACTCCTCTCCCGGGGCCCCGTAGCCACGCCCATGCCACTGTGCTGTCCTCCTCTGGGCCACACGGTTGAGACACGTGGGGAGCGTCAACACCCCAAGCTCCTCACACTCTCGGGGAGGACCAGAGGGAGTCGCGCGGGCAACACCCAGTGAGGTGCTGGGGACGTCGGTTTTGGCAAGTCACCTTCTGTCTGACTCCACCTGTCTCATGGAGTTCATGGTCCAGCTGGGGTGCCAGCCAGAAGCCAGCTGCACAGAATGAGAAACAGTTACACGCTATGAAACCATTGGGAGGAAGTGCTACAGGCTGCCCGTGGGGGAGAGAAGGGGAGCTGGGAAGGGCGTGGTGAGTCTCTGTGAGGAGTGATGTCTATGCTGGAACCAGTAAAGCTGACTTGAAGCCCTGGAGCCAGGAACTATGGCGTGTGCAAAGGTCCTGGGGCAGAAAAACCAACTTAATGCATTCATGGAGCAGCAAAAACAACAAGAAGCAAACCAAAAACATAAAACAGCCAGTGTGGCTGTGAGCAGGTGATAGGGCAGCGAGGAAGCTGAGGTTGGCAGCTTGGGGTGTCATAGGCCCATGGGGCTTAGTCTCTCTGAACTGTGATGTCATTAGCGGGCTTTACGCAAGGCCTGTGGGATTCCAGTGGTGTCTTGAGGGGCTCAAGCATGGCCAGGACAGGGCCTGGGGACCAGGGGACCAGGCATGGGTGGAGCTTACGTAAGAGACAGTGAAAGAAGCCACAGAGAAGGGATAGGCAGGGCTAGTGCCGCGCTGTCCCCTTCAGACAAATGGACAAGTCAAAAGCAAATAACAGCAGCAACAACCCCAAATCTTGTATCAGTCTTCTATTTGCTTCTGTAACAAACTCAGCAGCTTCGAGGCGCACAGAGGTCCCCCCTTACCGCTCTGAGTCGGAAGTCTTAGCGTCAGAGCTCAGGCCAGCTCAGGCTGGCCTCTGCTCCGGGCCACACTGGAGCTGCTGGCCTGGCCTCCCTCACCTCGGGGGGCTCTGGGAGAATTCCTGTCCTTGCTCGTTGGGGTCACGGGGAGAATGGAGTTCCTCCGGTTGCAGGATCGGGGTTTCCCTTCCTTGCTGGCTTGTTCTTTAGCTTCAAGGGCCACCACCCTGTCCCCTGGATCACAGCCCCTCCTCCCCCCTCCCTGGAGCCATGGCAGGGTGGTCCCTCTCACGCTCCGGCCCTCTCCGTCCTGCTCCTCTGCCTTACTTCCCTGGCTGCACCCAGAGAAAGTTCCCTGCTTTTGAGGGCCTTTGTGGCTCGCGGGGTTCTCTCGGAGAGGGCAGAGCGACCTTCATCCTCAGTCTCCCGGTCCCTCCGCCCTGCGGCGTCCACAGTGGCAGGCTCAGAAGGCGCGGGTGTCTTCAGAGGACGCCGTTCTGTCACGGCACACAGCATGACCTGGGGCAGCACTTGCTCTCTCATCATGCCAGCGTTGCCTGAGCACCTGTTAGGTGCCAAGTTCCCGCCAGGCTGCGAGGGACAGCCTGTCTCTGCCCGCACAGATCAGGGCCGGGAGGGCGGAGAAGGGATGTGGTGCACTGGAGCTGGGCACGCCGACCTAGAGCCCAGCATGTGGCCTTGCTGGCACCTGCAGGTTGAAGGGACAGGTGACAGTTGTGTGGGCAGGGAACCCCCGCGGGGCAGCGGAAGGTGGGGTGCTCTGGGCCTGAGCGCAGCCTGAAGGCCTTTGGGAATTGTTGAGTTCCAGTGTCTCCAGAAGAAGCCTTCAGGAGGCAGAGCAGACCTCAGGAAGCTAAAAGGAGAAGCAGTTAGGGCTGGGGCCGGGTGAGGGAGGCGGGCCTGCCGATGCAGGGCGGGGTCGTGATCCAGGGGACGCAGGCGCCCCCGGGGGTGGCGGGACCCCACCTGAGGGCAGGGGCGGGAGTGTGCGGGCAGACCCTGCCCCTCCGGCCTCGGCTCCTCAGCCGAAGCCTCGCATCTCGGACCTCGCTTGAAATCTGAGGGGGACTGAGGTTGGCTTGGCTGCTGGGGGGCTGCTGGGGGGCTGCTGGGGGGCCGCGGGGGCTCCTCCCTCCCCACCGCCCCCTCGAGGGCATCCCCGGTCCCCGCCTCGGAGTGCCACCTGGCGGCGCCCCCCTCCCCGCGGCGTCTGGGAGCCCAGAGCAACCCGCGGGACAGGCTCTGAGTGACTCAGGACCAGGGCGCTGTGAGGTCTGCGGAGTGACCTCTGGGCAGCACCTGGGCTGCTTAGCGCAGGGCGCCCTGGGTCCCCGAGGGCTTGAAACGCCAGGGACCCAGGACGCAGGCGGCCCCAGGGTTGCTGACTGCAGGCTTGGGGCCCGGCTGGAGGTGGGCAGCTCTGACCTCCAGGATCCCACCTATGCAGTCCAGGTTCTCACCTTTGGCTGCAGGTTGGAGCCACCTGGGGAGGTACGGAGGTGCAGATGCCTGGGTCCCCACGGAAACGCAAGGCCATCGTCAGCGGCACAGCCAGGCCTTGGGATCCTGGGAGCTCCCGGAGCTTCTAATAGGCACCTCAGAGCCGCTGATGCCCTCTCAGGTCGGGGGAAACTGGGGCCCCCAGAGGAAGGAGACTTGTACCGGGTCACAGGTGGGGCAGCCCGTCTGGGGCAGGGTCTCGGGTCTGTGCCGTGGCGCCTTGAGTGTGGCTCATTGGGCGCATCTGCGTGTGTGGCCTTGGGAGGACCTAAGAGGGCAGGGACTGGGCTCAGGGGCCGCAGGGAGGGATCCAGGTGTGGGGAGCAGCCTCCAGAGGCCGGACCCAGGGGTGAGGCGAGGTCGACCCTGACCTCTGCACCGCCTTGGTCGGGTTCTGTCCAGGGCTCTTTCGCCCTCGTGTCCACCACAGCACTGGACCACGCGGCTCCCCGTTGGAGAGGGCGGATGTGCTACCCAGGGTCCGACGGGAGACTGGCCACCCGCCTACCCCATCGACGGCAGCGGGGTCCGGGTGGCAGTTCTCACTGACCGCGAGGACGTGTGCTCTGGAGCAACGCGTCCCCTGCGGCCGTGCGCAGGAGTGCTCTGTGGAGCTGTGGGGTGTCGTGGTGCGGCCGTGCATCACCCAGGGAGCTGTCTCCTTAGTTAACGAGAGGAAGAGCGTCCGCAGAACGAGATGAATGGCCCCGGGCCGCGCTCCTCTCACCCTCGTGTCAATATCAATAATGAGCCCCCTGTGCAATGCAGCCGTCCACCCTAGAGAATCGACCTCAGGGACGTGTGACCCCGAGGGCCCGGGGTGCAGCCCCCTTCCTAAGTGCTCCCCCCTGCTCTGGCCTCTCAGAAGGGAGGCGGCGGTTTTCACGGTGGCTGGAAACTGCGGGTTTTAATGATACTATCCTAACGAAGGGGAAGGAGATGATCTAATGAGGTCCCCTCCGCCATCCGTCTCTGTGAAGAGGACAGAGAGCAGGTGCCACGGCTGCTCTCCCGGCCCCTTAAATTAGGCAGCCGAATGCCAGGCGTGTTAGGGGGGCGGAGGGACCAGGCAGCAGGGCCCCCACAACACAGGCTCAGCAGGGACCATGTCGGTGAGTCCCTCGCCTGCCACCTCCCCTGCGCGCTGTCTGGGGAGGGGAGCTCGCGGCAGGAGAGCAGGTCCCCTTAGCAGGGAGGGCGGGGAAGGCAGCACCCCTGCACTGGGGCCAGACGCCCGGACGGTGCCCTCTCCTTACAGTGCTCACGGTATCTGCCTTCTGGGGGGGCAGTGGGTCCCCTTGCACACCCCTGCCTGCCGGTCCAGCCGCCTGCAAGGCCCTGGACTCAGGTGCCCCGAGTGCTCTCGGCTCCCCTGCCGCAGTCCCCGGCGAGTGAGGAGTGCTGCTCCTGGCTCTGCTCTCCCTGGCTGGGCTGCTGGCTCCTGGCTTCTCTGGCCACCCTGGACGCCATCTGCAGGTGAGACCTGGCCCTGAGCTCCCTTGATCAGCGGGCATCGCAGGCCCAGAGCGGCAGGCTTGGGACAGTGTTCCAAGAGCAGAGACCCAGCCCATGGCCAGCAGGCTGTCCGTCACGGACCCCGAGGTCACGAGAGGCGTGGCAAGCAGCATCTCCTCTGGACGTCTCTGCCACACACTGGGCTGCCAGAAAGTTCTCCCCACAGGCCATGGGCTGGGGTGCAGGGTCTGAGCAGACCAGCGTCCTCGGTCTTCCTCATGACGGGTCACTACCAGGTCTGTGGCAGAGAGGACAGAGGCTAGAGTGCGAGCCCAGCGGTGTAGCACATGGAAGCCAAGTGCTGGTGAGGTCCCGGAAAGAAGCTGGCTCTCACCTGTGTCCCCAGCTGGCCCTGGGTCCCGTCCCTGGAGAGGGCGCTGCTGGCCTCTGAGGCCCACCTCGGTGACAACGGCGGTGCCTGCTAGAGCGCCAAGCTATTATTAGAATTCAGCAACAATCCTAGGGACTCGATTTGGTAAATTTAATCCTAGTGCGCCTATTATCAGCCTCCTATCCCGTTCCAAAGTGTACACGACAGAACGCATGATAATTGGGTTAACATCGTAACATCTTAAGCAATAATAAATTAGTCCTCATTTAATAACCCACTTTAAGAGTGGAAATGGCTATGTTAATATATGATAAAATATCTGGGTCTGTATATACACAACACCCTGGAAAATACATTAAAAATTAATTATAGTAAAATCGATATGATTAGAAGCACAAGTCCTTTATGCGGAGGCAGTAAATGTGCTTAAGATGTTACGGGAAAGAAAAAAGAGGCTCTGTGTGATTAAAGAGCTGGGGAATGGTTATGGAGAACTTTTAATAAACGTTCTCTCCTCAGGCGATTTAGATGACAGATCTTTAGAATCCCGTTCTCTCTCAGATGCAGCCACGTCAAATGATCGCTGTCACTTTTCTTCTTCTTTTGGAATCTTTTTGCTTCGCCTGAAGATGCCCAGCACCAACCAGGCCCCTGTCCTCTTGAGACCACCAGCCAGGAGTCCCCGGGTGAGCACTTGAACTGCTTGCTGTCTGCTGCTGTTAGTCAGGATGTGCTGGCTTTGGGTGCAGTAACGATCAGTCCCCTTCTTAGTGCTCCCGACAGCAGTGTTCCATTGCTCCCTTCCATGGAGGTCCCTGCAGGGCTGATTACTCTTCAGAGTGACCATGTTTCTTTCTGAGAGACCAAGACCAGGGTCCCTGTAGGTTTGAAGTCTGGTAAGGGCTGGCTTTCTGGTTCATAGATGGCCTCCCACTCTGTCCTCACATGGTGGAGGGCTGGGCCTTCTTCTATAAGGGCACTAATCTCATTGCTGATGCTCCACCCTCGTGACCTAATCACCTCCCAAAGGCCCACGTGTTAGTCAGTTTTCTGTGGCTATAACAAAATTCTGATATTATCAAATTATAAAGAGAAAAGGTTTTTTTTTTTTTTTTTTTTTTTCCGGCTCACAGTTGTGGAGGTTTCTGCCAGGCTCTATTGACCCTGTTGCGTTCGGGCTGTGGAGAGGCAGCATGTGGTAGCATGTGGGGAAATGCCTAGCACGTGGCCAGGGAGAGAGAGGGAGAGAGGAAGGTCCCGTGATTACCTGTGAGGTGACACTGGAGTCATCCAGAGCGAGCCTCTCCCTGGGCCCCTCCTCTGAAAGGTTCTGTCACCTTCCAAGAGCACCAGGCTGGGACCGAGCGCACAGGCCTGTGGGGACATTCGGGTCTGAGCCATAACAGCGTGGAAGAAATCGCCTCAGAATGGCTCATCCGCTGGTCTGGAAGGGCCGGCAGGTCTCCCCCTTTGGCCTGGCGATGCTGTTGGGCAGGCCATGCCCGTTTTACAGAGGACAAAACAGAAGTCCAGGAAGCAACTGGCCCCGGGTCCCAGCTCCAGCTCAGAGCACCTCATGGGGACCTGGGACGCTCTTGTCCCAGCATGTCCTGCAGCACTTCTGCCCAGCCCCCTCAGGACATGATGGCGTGGTAGGCGGAGCCCTCAGTCCGGGCACAGACACCTGGCCCGGGTGGACTCCAGCCCTGACCCCCAGTGCCATCTCGGCCGAGGGTCGTGAGCCCCGCTCGTGTCTTTCCCTTTATCCTGCGCACGTGCCTGGTGCCAGCTGTGGCCTACTGCTTCTAAAAGATGTCCTCGGCGTGGCCACTGCAGGGCCATGGGCAAGCCCCGCCCTTAGGGCAGGTGGAGGTGGTTGCTGAGGGTGGGGACCCACAGGGCTCATAGTCGTGCACCCCAGAATCACAGAAAGGTAGCGACAAATCTTAAATTGTGCCAAAGTTGGGACTCATTCTGGTCCTAGCTTCCTTCGTCTCGGCCCCCTTTGGACACCACTCAAGTTCTCCACCTCTGAGTCACGGCGGGGTGGCCATCGGTGCCAAGAGAAACCTGCGTCTCTGGGTGAAGGAGCTTTTAGGAATAAATCCAAACAAAACTTTAAAAAAGTCGCACTTTATCATGCTTTCCCTGCGTATCTGGGACCCAGCCCAAGGGCTGATTTGCAGCCCTTTAGTACAACTTGGAACCTGACGATTACCCTTTGTATTTATGTAGCTCATAAGTCTCCCTCGACGGGGAGGGGGGAAGTCTCCATAAATACTCGGGCGGGCCAGCCGGGAGTGCGGCTGGCTGCCAACGCGGCTTTCATATTTCAACCACCGCGGAACCCAGGGAGATGGATTTGGGTCTGAGATGCCTTGGCTGGCGTGCTCTCTGCTGTTTTGGGGGGCTCCTCGGCGATGCCTCCTGACCGCTCCTGATCGCCCAGTGCCTGCGCGCTTGCTCTGTCTCGAACAGGATGCGCGGAGGACCTCTGCTCGTCTCCGCGGGAACGCTTGGCCACGGGCCTGATCACGAGCATTTCAAAGGGATGGCGAGGTTTAGAGATGGTCCGTGTCCAAGGTCACCCAGCTTGAGAAGAGCTGGGACGTGACCTCAGACTCTGTGACCCTGGAGTGCGTGTGCTAGACCTCCGCGCCACACATTTAATGTGGGAAACACAGAAGTAACCCCCCCCCCCCCCGGGGACGAGGCCAGGCCCGGTGGTGGCTTCCTGTGGCACTGTCTAGGGTCAATGCTGGGGCCCAGGGGCTGGGTTCTGATCCAGGGTGTCAGATGTACAGTCATGATGGGCTGCGAGCCCCTGGCACTTGCTGCCTGTGTTGAAGCCGCGGCTCTAGAGCCAACTCAAGAAGGTGGGGACAGCTTCTAGGACAGGGACAAGCTTGTTTGGCTGGGCAAATACGTCCTGGCTTGTTTAAAAACGTGAGAAAGAAGAGGTGCGAGACCACAGCCCACCTGTCAGGTGACGTGAGAGGTAGGGGTGCCGTGTGGCAGGGACATTAACGGGAAAGGGGAGCCTGAGGCTGGCGGGAGTGTCACTACAGGTAGGGTGAGGCATGGATAAACGCTTTATAAAAGACGATGCGTAAGAGAGGAGAGATCAAGACACAAAGCATCTTCTTTCCCAGCTCGCCCAGTCGGTCTTCTAGAGGCAGTTGCAGGTAACTCCCTGGAACAAGAGGAGGCCTGGTTTCTGCTCTGCATGCAGGGACAGGGCTGCGAGGGAAGCCAGAGGCCACGCCGATCCTGGGGCCACCAGACCCAGCCAAGGGGTGCTGTGGCCCACAGTGCCCCAAGAGGAGCAGTTGAAGCCTCCTCGTCCCAGAGCCAATCGCCGTTGGAAAGTTCTGGAATTGTAGGTCATGTCTTTTCCATGGGTAACTTCTTTTTTTTGTCCAGAGTATTCAGTTACTCAGAAAACCCTGGCTCAGTCAACTCAGGGAAAAATCACACTTACCCTGGAGGAAGGTTCTGTGACACATGTTTGGTACACAGTTTCAGCAGAACTGAATTAGGCCAAGTGTTTTCTGCTTGGGAGAAGCCTACATGTATCCAAATGTGACAAAGGACCTAGTCACAACTTCTTTTCCACATTTTGTGTCAATATTGATGTGTGTCATACACATTTTGCAGACACAGATATGCAGATGTGTGTATATTACGTGTGGTCAGATAGATACATGGACATGTGGGTGGACAAACAGGAAGAAGGAAAGAGGCATGGATAGATGCCGAGACACAGAGAGAACAGTTATGTAGGTGACAGGCACATAGATGCATTGATGGCTGGCTGGCTGGTTGCATAGAGAGACAGTGAACAGATGGATGGATGGATGCGTGCAGAGAGAGAGAGAGAGAGAGAGCGAGAGCGCGAGAGCGAGCATCTTCTGTCTAAAGTGCAGCTTTCCACCACGGGGGCCCGGGCCGTTCCTCCCGCCAGCCCAGCCAGCGGCTGCTCCGTGAGTTGGTGGCCTGCACGGCCGCTCTCCACTGCCCTCACAGGCGGCTGTCCAGCTGCTCCCGAGAGGCTGCTGAGGCCTTGCTGTGGCTCTGCAGTGCTGGTGCCCTTCACGCGCTGTGTTGCACAGTGCACTCTTCACCTTTCTGAGGTTTGAGCTCCCTGTGGTCAACATACAACTGGAAAATATGAAGTGGAAAATCTCAGGAATAAGCGATGGGTACGTTTTGGCTTGTGTGAGGAAGCCGCCCCTCCGGCTCCATCCCGCCCCGTGGGAGCGGGCTCATGTCTGGTGTGGACAACGGCACCTCCTTATGGACCTCCAGGTTCTGCGCTTGGAGGGGTGGGGAGGACCTGCTTTCCTGTTGTGCTGCACCCCAGCCCCTCACAGGGCCTGCTCACAGAGCTCCCCAAATGCCTGCTCTAGGAACCAAGGAGAATGCACCCGCCTGCGAGGACCTGGTCCTCGGCCTGGTCTCAGCGCCTCGTCACAGTGACTGATGGGCCTGAAACCCTGCCCCCAGCCACGCAGGCCTGGGAAGGTCCTGCGGCCTGCACATCTATCTGTCCACCATCTTTCTTCCATCCACCTATCGTCATCATCTTCGTCGTCATCCACCCACCCCCATCATCTGCCTCTTTGAGCCTCTCTCTCACCACACTGAAAGCTCATCCTTTCCCCACGAAATATGTGATCAGAGAATCTGGGGCTCTTTGACAGAAGGAAAAACCCCCGTCCACACAAGGAGCTCTGTCAGCACCCAGGCACCAGGTAGGGAAGCTGGTGTCCCTGGACGGCTCAGCCGATGGACCAGCTCCTCAGAGCCTCGGCTCGACTGTGCTGGGGCAGGGCGAGACCCTCGCGTGGCCTCCTGCTGTGGCAACCCCTTGTGGCTCCTGGGAGGTGGAGGACCTGTCCTGCTCCGGATCCCCAGACAGAAGTCTGAGGCTCACTTGGCTCAAGGGCTGTACGTCACTCTGGGTCTAGCTCAGCCTCGTGCAGGCTGGGGGACAGGCCCAGGCCCCTGGACATCTGCCTGCAGCTTACGCAAGCTGGGGAGCCCAGGGGAGGCCTAGGGCCAACTGTGCCCCAAGTGCATCACGCCCTTGCCCTCGTCCCTCTCCCTACTCTGGGGGAAACTGTGGTTCTGGACACCAGAGGGCTGAGTGCAGGTCCCGCCTGACCACTGGGGGCCTGGCCGTGGGACTTCAGGGCGCCTGTGCCAGGCTCTGCCTCGTGTTCTCACCTGCTCAGAGGAGGAAGAGGGCATCCCGGGATGCAGTGGCAGGAGGTGACAGATGCCCAGACATGGCGCATCCCTGCATTGTCCCCTCCCCAAGGGCCTGAGACCCCAGAGACCCCAGCAGGGGCTGGGTGGGGGACATTCTGAAAGTCAGGAGAGAGGTCCCTTGCTGCTTGCAATTGAGAAGCTAGCCCTCTTCTTAAAGGGGCCTGTGCAGCCTGAGGCAGATTTGTGTGCATACAGGCTCCATTAGAAGCAAATATTTTATGTCCTTTATGCTAACCAGCTCCATTTATAGCTCATAATTTTCAGTGCTAATATTCTGACAGGACAGGAAATCACAGGCCTAGAGAATACAAGTGTGTTGGTGATGCTTGCTAATGACACCCACTTAAATATGCAAACGCACACCTACGAGCGAGGCACGGGCTTGTGTGTGTTTGCACACACTTGTGTCCCCCTTCTCACCTGCACGCGTGTAGGGAACACACGCCAGTGCACACACCTGCATGATCATGCACCTGCCTGCACACCTGTGCACACAAGGGTAGGTGTGCACACGCGCGCGCGCGCACGCACGCGCACACGCACGCGCACACACTGCACTCTCTCTCCACCATGCCTGTGGAGCAGACTCCTTCCCGGGGTGGGCCTGGCTGGGGTCCTGGTGCTCCACCTCAGGACCTTGGCCAGCTGGTTCAGAGCCAGGAGCCCAGGTCACTGGCGGGCCCTGGCACAGTCTGCAGGGTGTCTGGGCCTTGCTGCTGGAACGGCTGCAGCCCTGGGCTTTGGGTGGACGGTGCCTTCACTGCGGGGCAGGAGCTGTGGGCACTCAGCCTGTCTCTGCCCCTGATCCATGCTGAGGTACCACAGTGTCAGCTGCAAGCCTTCCGACCGGTGACCAGACAGGTGCCACACGGGAACTGTGACGAGACACTCTCCTGCCCTCGATGGGCTCCCTGGTGGCAGCCAAGAGGGGCTGGGCAGTCTTGGGTTGGCTCTTATTTCAGTTGCTTAGCGCCCCCCCCCCCCCCGGACTGGTTTCTGAGGACACGTGGGAAACCCAGTGGCCCCACATCTCCTGTTCCCAGAGGAGCCTCAGTGTCACCTGGGGGCATCGTAGTCCTGACAGTTAGAAATGCCCCAGGGTGGGCAGCCCTGGGGACGCGGAGACCCTCAGGGAGGGAGGGGCTGGCTTGTGCCGGGGAGCAGCCACCTGTCGCTCCCCACTGGGTCATTCATGCCCCCATTCTGCAGGTGTTGACGAGGCACCTGGATGAGAAGACAGACGGCCCTCAGCGCCGAGCGAGGGTCCCTCCCCAGAGACGCCCAGAGCCTCGTCCCTGTGAAGCTGAGCTATCTGGGGAGGGGGTTTGTTTTGAAGGGTCTTGAGAGGAGGGGGTCATCCTGTATACCCTGGTTGAGCCCCAGGCCTGAGGACAGGTGTCTCAATAGGGAAAAGGCAGAGGGACCAGACAGAGAGAGGACAAGCCCTGTGAGGACCGCCAGAGACTGGCGTGACGAGGCCACCAGGGGCTGCAGAGGGAGGCAGGGCTGGCCTAGAGCCCTCAGAGGGAGCAAAGCCCTGCCCACACTTGAATTTGGGCTTCTGGCCTCTGGAAGTGCGAGAGGACGAATTTCCGTTGTTTCGTGCCACATTATGGTCCTTGGCAGGGCAGCCGTGGAGGACAATGCAGCTATGAGGTCAGGGAGGGGACAGGGTACGGGAGGAGCCTGGGAGTCCTGCCAGAGGCCCTCATCAACAGGGAGGTCGGGCTGGAGGGGAATGGCGGGTCCAGGCCTGGGCTTCTCTGGTTGGACACAGCACATTAAGTCATGGAGACCCGGGATGAAGGTGGATCCCTCCCCCATGTGCCCGCCCTCCCCATCTGCCCCGCCCTCCCATCTGCCCCGCCCTCCCCATCTGCCCCGCCCTCCCCATCTGCCTCCCCATCTGCCCCGCCCTCCCCATCTGCCAGCCATGCTTGGCAGGAGCTCAGGAGAGCTCTGCTCCTCTCTGCATGTCCGTGGGCTGGAGTCCCAGTGACAAGCACAGGATGAGTGGGTGTTTTATGAGGGGCACTGGGTTTGGCACAGGATACCCCAGACTCCAGCACTGGGGTCACCAGCTGTTCCTTACCTGGTTGTCGGATCCCAGCCAAGGGGTGCTAGGGCCACAGTGGAGCTGGGCTGCCCCAGCGCCCTGACCCCATGGCACTGCCTGCCCCTCCGGGAAGAGCTGTCCAAGCAGGTGCAGCTGCTGTGGGGAGCCCCCCACTTCCTCCAGCACTCATTCAGGACTGACCAGCCAGGCCCTGGGCTGCCCCCCGAGTCGGACACTGGCGGGAAGGAGTATCACGCGTTCTAACTGCTGACCGGGGACAGGGACGGCAGGCTCTGTGAGGTTGCCCTGGGCTTCTACCAACAGGGCCACCACTCACTGCCAATCTATGACATGGGCTCCCATGAGACCCTGGGGCAGGGGACTATGCCAAGTGGAGTCTGCCCAATGAGAGGGGCCCTTCTGCACAGCTGTGGGGCACCTGGGGCCCCACGCACCTGGCCTTCCTGCAGTTTGGTGGGGATCTGGCCTCCCCAGGAAGAGTGTCCCCGGAGGACGGGCTGGAGCTGGCTCGGGGTGGAGGTGCCTCCCTGACGGGCCCAGCTGCACCCCTGCTTCCCTGAGCGCGCTTGTGCAGACCTGCCCTGGGTCCCCCGCGGGTGCCATTTTGTCACTGTCATGGCAACTTTGGAGGTGACGATGGCTGTGGCTCCCCCTTGGTGGGTGATGAAAGGCCCACCTGCTGCTCCTCTTTGCGGGCAGAGTGAGGTCCAGCTTCTGTTCTCTGGTCATCTGCTCTCCTGAGGGTGCGTGCTGGGTGGTGGTGACAGGCAGGGAGGGGACTTACTCCCAGGGGTCCTGGATGGACTCTTCTCATGCCACGAGGTTCAGTGGGACCCAAGCCTGCCAACAAGGCAGCAGGTCCAGCACGTCCTCGAGTTTCAATCACCAGCTCCTGACAGTGACTTGCATGTCAACCCCCGTGTGGGGGGACCTTTACACGAATTCATTTGTTTAGTTTGGGGCTATTTTGGAATCTTGCTTTAATTCAATTTGTTGAGATTTGACTCGATTAAAGGGTATTGATCTGGGGTGCCTAAAATTGCTGCCATTTGTCAATAGTGGCTTACTTGTGAAATCTCGTTGTTAATAAATCACGTCTCCGGCTGCTCAATATGTAGTTATTACAGTTAGGATACAGATGAGGTTTCCCCCCCTGGCTCCCCGTGACAGATTAATGCCATTAAAAGTTGCAAACATGCCTTTCAGAGAGTCTGCTTGTAGGTGGACCTTCTAGTGCCCCAGCCCGCCACACGCGCACACACTTTGGTCCTTCAAAGAAAAGTTCAGAGAACCGAGAAGAACCTCAGGTGTCAGGAAGCACGGCGGCTTCTGTCGTAGGGAGCAGCCCAGGTTGGGGGTCCAGGAACCTTGGCGTCATCTGTTGGGCCCGCACTCTCACAGGGTCGCCATCTGGGGACCCTTGTCCCCTTTCCAGAGCCCTTTGGCAGAGCCCATCTTGACGGGACAGGGGTGGCTGCTGCTGGGGCAGGGGGGCGGGGACCCAGGGCGGCTGACAGTCTCCCAGAACAGCTGTACAGCAGAAAAGACGGGATCAAGGCACAAACGGTCCGGTAGTCACGAACCATCTCCTTGATGTGACCTGCTGTCCCCAAGGTGTGATAAATGTTAGTGCGTACCTTTGTTCATAGGAAAGGTTAACTGCCGGGGCTGGCGCTGCGGAGAACCCAGCAACTCACTGGAGCCGGCGCCCTTGTTTAGAGAGGAAGCTTGAGGGTCATCCTCACAGACCAGCGCATGCCCAGGAGAGGCCGTGATGCAGGAGACCTGGGGTGGCCAAGGGGAGATGAGGAGGGGCGCCGGCCATTGCTCCTGCCTCCCAGCCTGGGCGGGGCAGCGGTGGTGTTGGAAGGCCAAGCCCACGGTGGCTGGAGGACTTTCATTGTGGCCCTTGACGCGTTTCCACCGCAGGGCTTGCAGGGTCTCTGCCCAGGAGCTGCCTGGCCAGCAGCTGGGTGGCCGGTCTGCTGGCACAGGCCCGTCTGTCCCGCGCCTCTGCCCCGGCGCTGGCAGTGGGTGGAAGTCTTTGAAAGCCTCTCTCCTTCAGAATGCTTGTCCTCCTGGATCCCCAGCGACAGCTCTCTCCTCCTCTCTCCCCTTTGTTCTTTCTTTAATGTGCTGTGGAGATGCCTTCTGCGAGACCTGCCGGAGGCCAGCTTTGGAGCAGGGGTCCTGTGCAGACTGAGACAGGACCGAGGGGTCGCTGCTGCAGATCCCCTGTCTCCAGCCCCCCGACCCCGTCCCCCAGGAAGGACACCGGTCTGCAGACGGCTGATTTAATGGGACAGTAGAGGCATTAGATGGGGCAGCGCCGGCAGTGGTGTGGCTGGGGCTGGGCAGAGTTCCCGGCCCTGCTTGGCCCAGCGTGGCAGGACGGGCTGCAGTGCTTGGGAGGTCAAGCCTCCTGCCCCCTGGCACCTGGCAGCTTCCAGCGCCACGCATGTGATCGGAGAGCCCTTGGCCGGCTGAAGGGCGGAGCCAGGGGTGCGTGAAGGATCTGCTCGGAGCTGTTTGCAATGCATAGAAAGCGGTGGGGCTTGTTTTCCAACACTGTTCTTTTATTCATAAGCCTGCGTTTGAGAGGCTCGTAAATGACATTACCAATTTTGCATTAAGCAGGTCTGGCAAGGCTGGTCGCAGTTCTGCACTTGGGACTTTGCTTGGGGCCAGATGGGCTTGTGGGCCAATTGCTTTATTAGGCATCTTCAGGACGTGCCAGCCTCTTGGCTGGCTGCTCTGAAAGTCGTGCAGGCCTGTGCCGGGTGGGGCCCGGGCTTACCCCGTGTGCTGGTGTCCTTGGCAGCCCTGTGGTTTTGAGGCTGTGGGCCTCACCTGCACCCTGGCCTCAGCTCAGGAGTTCCTGTGGCTGCCTCCAGCCGCCGCACCCCAACCTGAAGGGTGGGAACAACCCCTTTTCCAGCACACTCGGGAGGGTGCCGCTGGCCTGAGCCAGCTCCCTCGAGAAGCCCAGCACCGCCTGGCCCTGCCCGTTCCGTCCACCCCGTCATAGGGACGTGATCCACGGCAGCGCCTCGTGCAGCTTCCTGTGGGCCTGCCACCTGGGACGCTGCCTCCTTGCACTCCGCCCAGGCGTCTGAATGCGAAGGCAGGAGGCGTGAGGACACTTCCTGCCTGCGTGTGTGGAGGCTCGGGTGAGGACACTTCCTGTCTGCGTGTGCGTGTGTGGAGGCTCGGGGGCCCAGCCCCTGAAAGAGCTTTCTTCTGCAGATCACAGAGACGAAGTGATGCCAGCGGGGCTGACAGCAGACACGACGGCAGCGCCACTCAACATGCCGCCTTGGGCCTAACGGACGCTGGGACACTGACCCGTCCAGGCACGCTCGTCTGGCTCCAGGGTCGCGTCCGGCTGTGTCAGAAATGGAAATGGCCACGTCGGAGCGCCTCCCCCACCAGGCCCGGCTGTTCTTTGTTTACCTCCTTGTTGTGCCCAGACCTGGTGGCCAGAGCCCTCGGTCAGCCCTGATGCTACGTGGACGTGAGTGTGACTCTGCACGTGAGTCCCCCCTGCTCAGCACGTGGCCCCTGCCCGGGCAGGACGCGTACTCCCTTTAATGCCTTGCTATCGCCATCGCAGAATGCTCAGTAAATGTGCGCCTTTATAAGTTTATAGATGGAGGACGGTGGACGGACGGTGGGAGGATGGAAGGACAGACGATGGGTGGGCAGATGGCGTAAGTGTATGTGGTGGAGCGCTAGGTGGACGGTGGGTGGACTGATGGAAGGTGGGTGATGGTGCACGGTGATGGTTAGATGGATGATGGTGAATGGAGAGTTGTGGGGAAGGGAGGCCCTGAGCCCCTGGGGGCTGGTGGGCAAGGAGGAGGAAGGGGCAGGGGTGCTGCTTCCACCCCTGCCTCCTGGAGAGGCCACCTGCTGATATCCTGATCTAAATCCAGATTACTCCATGGCCACTTCCCTCCTCACCCAGTCCTGGGCCGGGTCAGCTATTAATTCCCGATGACCCTGGGTGGACCTCCAGAAGCTCTGGTTGGTTGCTTGGCAACCGAACATGATGGTCAAAACGTGTCCGAGAATGGACTGGGTCTCCAGGGGGTGGCCATCCAGGCCTGATCCATGGGTGGCTTCTCTGGGCGGGGCCTGTCCTCTGTGGGCTGCGGTCTGGGCCTCTCTGCCTGCTCTGCAGTCTGCCACTGGATTTGGGCAACTGAGCTCATTTTTCCTAGAAATCTGATGTTGGATACCAGCCGGGATTGATGTGATAGTCTTCAAATGTGCCTAATGCGGTGGTAATCAAGGCCCTACAGGCTTTGCGGGGATACAGTGACCCTGGTGTTTTATTCCTTGCTAACCTTCAATTTCTGTTCCTGACCTTTCTCTGTGAAATATTTCAATATAAATAATGCAGTTTTGCAAACACATTGCCCTGATTACTTTGTAGGGCCCTGATTCTCCATGTGTGAAAGTCTCTGAAGGAAGTAGTAATTTGTTCCCCTTTCTGGTAATTGCTGTTTTAGAAATAGCTTCTTCAGACGTCTGCCACAAATTGGCATCGCCCGACTCTCCGCGAGCTTGCCAGGAGGAGCAGCTGGAGACACCGCTCCCGCCCTCCTGCTGCAGGGCCCCCTCGGCCGGCGTCCCGGGCTGCAGGGAGAAGGGGGCCCGCGGGCGGTGCTTTCACCTGGCCCTGGGCCTGAAGGTCACCCTGCGCCTGACCTGGAGAGAGGCTGAATGTGCCCCGTCCTCTGCCCGCTCCCCCCAGTTCTGGGGCTTGTGACATCAACAGCTGCAGCTGGAGCCTGGAGCAAGCCCTGCCTGGTGGCCGGCTGGCCGGACAGGTGCCGGAGCGCAGCCAGGGCCTGTGCTGGAAGACGTGTGGCGCAGAGGCGAACCCGAGCTTGTCACGTGGGTCCCAGTGCCACCTGAGTCTCCAGGTGGAACCCTCATGCCCCTGACTGGCTGCTGTCCTTGTGTGGCCACCGATCCACGTCCTCTGCGGGCCTGGCTGTGGACTCCAGTCCAGGAACCAAGAGTGGACTCACGGCGGGCGGGTCAAGCGTCCACACGGAGATGTCAGTGTTGTAGAGTCGGCCCTGGGGATGGCCGCAGTGAGGGCCTCAGGCCAAGGTCAACCGTCAACCCCAGCCTCGGGCAGAGATGCTGACCAGGAGGAGAAGGAGGCCGTCCGTCCTGTCCTTGGCTCACTCACCCTTCCCCCTCTGCCCCCGCGGCTCACCCAGCATCTGCAGGTGCCCCGTGGACGCTCGGGCCCCTTACAGAAAATGGCGTCCTAGTGCACAGAGCCACACATCCTCCCGCAATGTACGTCATCTCTAGGTTACTTACAATGCCTAGTGGAACGCAGATGCTGTGTAAATAGTTGTCATTCTGTGTTGTTTAGAGAATAATAAAAAAAGTCTCTCTGTTCAGAGCGACTCATGTCTTCTCTGAACATTTTCCTACCCACGGTGGGTTGCGTCTGTGGATAGGGAACCAGCGCTCGCCAAGGCAGGGTGAGGATGTGCGTTCTTTAGCCTGGCAGGTCCTCTGAGGGCCCAGCCTCCGGCCTCTGGGGCCTTGCACCTTGGGAACCTGCAGTAGCAGCAATAGCTGCTCCCGTGCATGACTGCTGCAAAGGCAGAGTTCTGGGTCAGGGAGACAGGTGCTGGGGCGTGGCTTCCCCATCCTTGAACCTGGGTCCTGCTGGCCCAGGGACCTTCCTGCCTTTGAACTGGCCTGGGCCTTTCCTCCTAGCAGCCTTCCATGGCAAACACCAGCTCACGCTTCAGACAAAGCCAAAGGGCCCGTCCTCCAGGGAGCCTCCTGCTCTCCCCAGGCAGCGGGTGTACCTCCTGGGGTCAGGTGTTAGGGCGTGTCCATTGGACCGGGCCTCATCTAAGGGCAGGGCCTGGACCTTGTTGGCTTCCATGTCCTGAGTACCACTACAGCTCTGAGCATATAGTAGGTGCTCAATAAGTGCTCTGGATATGAATGTACAAAAGAATGGCTGTGAGCAGGACTTTGGCCTGGCAGCTGCCCTTCTCCTGGCTCCCTGGGGCGGAACCTTCTCCAGCAAGGTGTGGCTGACCTGTCCCTCCAGCGGGAGGGGCTGCCATCCCTGTAAATGGTGGCGCTTCCTCCCTGCTCCCTGGTACTGGCTGTGAAGGAAGAGCCAGGTGGGCGGGGGCTTCAAGGAAGGGGAGGGAGGGCAGGGGAGGGCCTTTCTCCTCCAGGGGCGGCTGGACCCTCCCCCCACACTGTGAACAGAATACGCTCATCCTTGGTGGCTGTTTTGAGCCATTTGGTGATTAATTTCCGTGGAAGGTTAAGATCCAACAGGAGGGAAAAGTCGATGGCTAATCTATTAAGCTCCTGGGGTAACTTAATTTACATGTTTTTAACGATTGCTTCCTACCTGTGCGTCTGGAATCACAGCGTCCTGGAGGGCAAGGAGCCTGGGCTTCTTCGGGAGAACTCCCTGCGGCCCGCGGCCTTGCTCCTTGGACGTTCCCCCTGGCCGCCGTCTGCAGGGTGAGACCCCTCTCCGTCCCTCAGGGCTGCAGACCCCTCACAGGGTCTGTGGTGGCTGAAGGCGCCTGAGTCATTCCCATTCAAAGGACAGATCACAGCCACATTGCCAGGGACTGCTTTGCCCAGACCTGGGCAAGGGCCAGACAGCTTGCTGGGGGCATCGACTGGACACAGTGGACCAGAGGCCCAGGGCTCGCGCTCAGCAGGCATCCGTGGCCATCTGTGGCAGGTGGTTTGGCTGGACCCGAGGACCTGACAGCAGCAGGGTCTTGCGCAGAGCTGGAGCCTCCCCTGCGGCCCCCGCTCCTCGCACCAGGTGGAGCCGAGTCCTCCACAAGCGTCCATGTGGACGTCAGGTGGGCCCTCAGGTGGGAATGGGGGGCTGTAGAGGCTGTTAGTCAGGGCGAGGCCTTTGTGCATCGGGGCAGGCCCCTCATCCAAGATGACCGGCGTCCTTATACAAAGAGGAGACAGACCCTGAAACGGGCGGACACCAGGAGAGGGCCACCGGCAGATGGGGCAGAGGGAGAGACGTGCCAGTCAGGGAGCTCCAGGGACGGCGGCTACCCAGGCCTCCCTCCCTGGGCCTTCAGATCCAGCCTCCCCTGCATCTCCAGCTTCCGGCCTCTCTTAGGGTTCACTTCAGCCTCCCCCACCTCCTCGCGCCCCCTCATGTGGCCACGGGACACCTGCAGCCGCTCTGCTGCCTTTGTCCCTGGCGCAGAGCTGGCGAGAGCCTCCTGTCCTAGAGGCCTGTGCTCCGAGCTGTCTAGGGGCGTGTCTGTGGAGTCCTGGGGTGGCAGGACCCTGCTGCCTCCAAGGGCCTGTCCCGGGAGGACCGAGGCCTGCAGGCTCTCCTCTGTGGGGTTGTCTGGACAGGCAGGGCACAGCCAGGGCTGCGCTGGAAGACGCGTGGCACAGAGGCGGACCTGAGCTGGTCCTCATGCAGCCTGGGACAAGAGACGTGGTGACCCTCCGAGGGTGGGCACACCCCGCCCAGGCCTGCCTGCTGCTGCCGGCCTCGCTCCACACCTCCCCGCACGCCCCGCAGAGCTCCTCTCCCCACTGCACTGCTCACCAGGAAGAGCGAGGGGACAGGAGGAGGGTCCAGCACAGGTGCCCAGGGCCACCTGAGGAGGCCTGTGGAGGGAGAGGGCAGGTTCTCGTCTCCGCTCTTCACTGGCAAGAGCGGCAGCACCCAGGGCAGCTGCTGCAGCTGTGGGTGTCACCCAGAGCTCAGTCCTTGACCCGATGCCAATCCAACAACGAGGACACGGTTTTGAGAAAAAGGAAAAAAGAAGATTTATTGCTTTGTTAGCGAAGGAGAAACCAGGGGACTCCTGTCCCAGAGGCTGTGATTCTGCCATCAGCAGGAACAGGGGCCTTTGAAAGAGGTGACTCAAAGACCACATGCTCTCTGGCTGCAGTTGGGATTCGCCTGTTAAGCTGGGAGACAGTCCTTTCTGCGATCTTCTGGTGCCATCCCCAAAGTCTGGATGACGTGGTTCCCACGGTGGGTGTGCCCTCAGGACAGACACCTCTGCCTGGGACAGGGAGGAAAGGTGATCTCATTTCCCCTGAGATAAGGGAAGAGCAGGGAGAGAGGAAGAGAAAGAATCATGGCCATTGCAAAACTAAGTTGCAGTGGCCGAGCAGCGTGGGCTGCGCTCGGAGCACAAAGTGGGCCACTGTTACACGGGGACAGTAGTCACCGGCGTTAGGATCTGGGATGGTGAGTGGCTGGGGCATCGGACACGGTGTGGGGTTTTGGGTGGGTGCTTCTTCCTCCTCCCCTCCCACTCACTTCCCTGGGTGCGTAACAGTGTTGGGTCATTGACTGTGGTGACGTTGACAGCTAAACCAATGACTGGGCCCTTTAAATGCAGACAGGTTTTGGTTTTGGTGGTCACAGCCGGGAGCATCTACTAGTAGGGGTCAGAATGCTGCTGACATGGTGCCTACACAAGGTGGCCCCCAGGACTGCGGACGACCTGTCCCCAGGGTCTGCGGAGCTGTGGTGGAGAGGCCCTGCGAAGGTCAAGGGCAGCTCGTCCACTTTCAAGTCCTGGCTGGAGCCCTCACGCGTGCTGCAGATCTGGAAAGTGACGCACTTTCCCGAGCCTCAGCTCCCCCTCTGTCACACAGTGGGCGAGGACAGCACCCCCCTCCTGTGCCGAGGGGGCCAGGGAAGGCCGGCTTTGCCAGCCTCTGGACCCGCGGCGAGAGGTCCCCTGCCTGGTGGCCCCGTCGCGGGCGTGGCTGGGCTCCGGCTGCTCCACCTGAACACGCAGGCGGCCCTTCCTTCCTACAAGGAGCGAGAATTGGGTTTGCATCAAAATGTTTTGCCTTGTTTTTCGTTTTTATCCTGGGGATTGAACCCCGGGCTGCGTTACCACTGAGCTACACCGCGGGCCTTTTTTTTTTTCTATTTCAGTTTGAAAGAGGGTCTTGCTAAGTTGCCCAGGCTGGTGTCAGCCTCCCAAGTTCCTGGGATGACAGGAGTGTGCCACCACACCTGGCTTGCATCGAGAACCTAAGCAAGAAGCCCAGTGGTTCTTCTGAGGACTCCCTGCCACTGGGCGGCGCGGGCACTTAGAGTCTGTGGAGAGCAGCTCCGGGAGGGCGTCTTGCCCTGCCCCACGCCTCAGGCCCTTCAGCAGCCTCTCCTTTGACCCTGGAGAGGAGTGGGTGCTAACAGCACAGAGGGGGAGAAACCCAGGCACAGCGACTTGCAGAACCTTGTGGGGACACAGCAGGTGGGGCCGTGCTGCCAGCACCCACTCCGGGGCCAGACCTCTAGGCTGCTCCTGGTTTCATTCTTTGGAAGGGCCTCCTGGAACAGCCCCGGGGCGGCCCCTCTGCCTGCCTTGACCTCAGCGAGCCCAGGACCCAGGTGCGCTCAGGCCGCCCCGCTTCCCACCCGCTCTCCCCACGCTGGCTTCCTGGGCCCAGACTCCGCACGTCCCTAACTCAAGCTCCACGGGGGTGGTTCCATTTCCACGAGTGGGGTTCTGGGGGCAGGAGGGAGCTGCGGGGAAGGGGCCGTGGACCCGCCGTGGGCCTCCCGCTGTCTCCCATCCCCCGCTGCCCATTGTCCCCTTGGGGTCCGCCATCAGCGGGAGAATCAGTAAGTGTGAGGGCGACTCTCCAGCGTGTGGGCGGAGCCCGTCTGTGAGACCACGTTCCTCAGGGAGGCAGAGGAGGCCCCAGAGCTGCCCTGGGCCCTGGGGTGCGGCTGCGGAGGCCGCAGGTCCCATTAGTGTCCCCATGGCAGGACAGCCCGTCCTCGCTGCTGTGCTGGGGGAGCCCCAGCTCTGGGCTGAGAAGCCCAAGCCAGGGAGGCGCAGGACTGAGGCCACCTGTGTCTGACGCCACCTCATGTCACGCCTCGTGCCCACCACACCAGGGCTCTGGGCTGAGAAGCCCAAGCCAGGGAGGCGCAGGCCTGGGGCCACCTCTGTCTGACGCCACCTCACGTCACGCCTCGTGCCCCCCACACCAGGGCTCTGACCGTCCATGGCTGGAACCAGCTTGCTGTGACCTGAGCGGGTGACGTAATCAAGCCGAGCGTCCTGTGGCTGAAAGGGGGTGACAGCTCCCGTCCTCCAGGGCCCTTCTGAGGAGCGGCCCGGGGCGGGGACAGAGCACCGGCTCTGGACGTGGGCCACCTCAGCCCCTCAGATGGCTCACGTCCCCAGTGCCCCGGGGTGTGCTGAGGGACGGGGGATCTCAGCACAACACAGGAAGGGGCCTGGTGAGTCGGCCACCACCACTGTGGTCCTGGTCGCCTTAACCGGGGCCAAGCCAGGAGCGCAGTCAGCCGCAGCCTCGTGCCTGCGGTGTCCCAGGGGCAGCTCCTGGAGGTGGGCAGCGGCTTCACCCGAGTGGGCGTGCCCGGAGCAATTCGATGGGCTGAGAGAACCCAGGGGAGGACAGGCTAGACCCGGTGGCCACTGCGGCTGCTGGGAATCGCCCAGTGTCCAGCTGCCGCCAGCTGGCCGTGCTCTCCTCCCCAGCTTTTCTCGGGGTGACATGCTGAGCCCTGCGTGTGCTGGGTCTTCCTGAGGTGACAGGACCTGGTGGCCACTTCTGAGGGGACCCCCAGGGGCCTCTTCACCCACTGCCCATCCTGGTCACCCACACATCGGAGGGGGTGGCACGATGGGTGTCCTGGAGTGCGCCATCCATGGAGTGACCTTATAGCCCCTTTTCCCCGCGTCCCCTGAGGTGGCAGGCAGGCTGCGGGGGTGATGAACAGGCCTGTCATCTGGTCAGGAAGACGTGGTGACCCAGAGAGGGCCTTGCAGCAGGTGGTTTGACAGCCCAGAGCCAGATGCAGGTGCTGCCCGTGGCCGAGGAGCCCCGGGGCGGGCGGAGCCTGGAGGGTGGGTGGGCTCGCCAGGCAGAGGAGGGTGGGTCGCTGAGGGCGGCAGGAGGCCAGGAGGGGGCAGGCCGGGGCGGGAGGCTGGGGGCAGCGGGAGCCCGCGGGAGCTGTCCTGTGGCTGTGGCGCTCTGGAGATGCCCAAGAGGGAGGGACAGCCCAGGGTCGACCAGGCCTTCAGAGGCAGCCGAGGCGTGGCGGGGTCTGAGGTCCTGGGCACACCTTCCTGGCACCCAGCGGGTCCCCTGTTGTGAGGGTGGACACCAGCTGGACAAGTGACATGGAAGTGCCCGTGTTCGCACCTTCTGGCCAGCAAAGGAGTGGACCCCGGGGACCGAGGGTCTCTGCTCTCTCCGCTGGCGGGTTGACCGTCTGTGACCTTCTCTCGGCTCCCTTCCAAGGCAGGAACCCG
The DNA here is from genome assembly GCA_025594165.1 of Tamias sibiricus. Taxonomy (NCBI): domain Eukaryota; kingdom Metazoa; phylum Chordata; class Mammalia; order Rodentia; family Sciuridae; genus Tamias; species Tamias sibiricus. The sequence goes on along the minus strand of CM046658.1, from coordinate 3,918,569 downwards.
GCAGTCCCACCACACTGTGGCATGGGGCCCCGCCCGTGGCCGCCTGCGGAACCCGGCGGTGGTCACTGTGTCGGACCATGGCCTCGGCCTCCGCAGCGCACTCTGCGAGCTGCCGAGAGGAGCGCGCCACGCCTCAGGTCCTGGCCCGGGGCTCTTCCTGTCCCCAGGGTGTGCCAGGTGAGGCAGCCCAAGGTGAGCGCGCTCTGCGGCACGGGAGGGGCTGAGCCCCGCCCGCCGTCCCCAGGCGCAGGCCTGGGCAGCAGCCCTCCCTCCCTCCGGGGCCGGTGCCCTCCTCAGGTGATGCGGCCGAGGGCCAGCCGGGAGGCGCAGACCAAGCCATCTCAGGGCCTTGGCATCCGTCATCCCAGGAACTCAATTAGTGCCTTTTAATCATTTATTCTAAATGGATGGATGTTTGCTGCTAAAATCCAAACACTTGCACACTTTATAAATGACTCAGCCCTAATTTGGAAGACAGACAGGCTCTGATAAAGATCAGCCTGGGGACAAATGGCTTATTTACTTGGAACTTGGACACACAAAGCTGGGGGAGGGCTGGCCACCACCTGCTGGGTCCCCGAATGGGTCAAGGGTTCTGCAGTTAGTGGGGACAATTAGGTCGAAGCTGCACACACAGAGGGGTGGCCAAGGGGACATGGGGCATGCGTGCAGGGCAAGGGACAGGTTGGCCAGAAGCCCACCTGGCCTGGCTGGTGGCCACGAGGAGGGAGCCAGGTGAAGGAGACCAGGACAGAGCACCCGATCCGGTCCCAGCCCACAGGAGGCGCTGAGTCAGGGTGGCAGACCTGGGGGAACCTGGCTCACAAGCAGGAAGGCGGCTACGGTGAGGTGGCGGGTTCTAGCCCGGATTCCGGCCAGACTCTCAGTCTGGGGTGGTTAGAATGCAGTCCTTCTGCTGGACGAGAGCCAGAGACAGGACCTGAGGGCCCTTCTTTGCCTAAGGATTCTGGAACTCCCTGGATTCCTGGGCCCTCCTGACGAGCGCCTGGTGCGTCCCACAGGCCAACGGCCGTTCCTGAGGACGCAGGACCGGGGGCCCGTCAAGGTGGGCGTGCGGTGGCTGGACGCAGACTCGCAGCTCTGAGCTGCTCTCTGCTCTTCCGTTTGCTCAGGACTTTCCTCACAGCGTGGCCAGCCTCCCGGGAAGGGGGTGCCTGTCCGCGGGACCCCTACACAGGCCTCATCTCAGCTAAGCGGACGCTGGGGAACACGAGGACCACTAGATTGCCGTACATGTCAGCCCGCTCCCCACCACCGTGCCCCAGACCCACAAAGCAACTCCGAGGAGGAAGCGTTTATTTAGACTTGCAGTCTCCGAGGTTCAGTCCATGGCCGGCCCCCCTTAGCTCTGGCCAAGATGAGGCAGAGCCTCCTGGTGGAAGGGCATGATGGGGGAGCAGCTCGGGACTGGCACCAGGCAGCACCGAGAGCTGCACTCAGCAGGGACAAAGTGTAAACCCCCACGTCACACCCCCAGTGGCCCACCTTCTCCGGTCACACCCCTACCTGTCCACAGTCACACCTAGTACATCCACTCAAGGGGATCACCCCCTGATTAGGTCAGAGTTCTTGTGATCTAATCATTCAATCTCTGAATGCTTTTGCATTGTCTCACATGTGAGCTTTTGGGGACCCCTCATATCCACACCACGACACGATACAGGTGCCGTAAATGTTTCCATTTTAAGATAGCATATGTAGTGGTCATGTCACCGTGTCACTCGTATAGTGTGGGACGAAACCGTTTTGTTAGGGCCCAGGTCCTGCTCTTAGAATTTTAACTCTCCCTCATAAACCATACCTCTACTATTTAGTCTTTGACTTCAGGTTTAGGTTTCTTGGAGGTGGACGGGGAGCTTGAAATCATACATAAAACAATCTGAGTTAGAGTCCTTCTAGGTTCGTATGATTTATTTTCCAATCGTTCACAGCCGACTTGCCCGACCTGGTTCAAGTGCAGCATTGTTTAAGAACTCGCCTTAACCTGTTCTCCCAACGCAGCCTCTGTGGCGTCTCTCTGTACGCGGGCAGACAGGCTTGGGAGATGTTTAATTAGGCACCTAGGCACAGCCGGGCCGCCTCTGACGTAAGCAGGGCTGGGATCAAACCCTGTGGCCTCCTGGTGAGGGGACTCCTAACAAAGCGCCACCAACTGGTGCTTGTGACAGTGGAAATCTATCCCCTCCTAGATCTGGAGTTAGAAGTTCAAAATCAAGGTGTGGGCAGGCGGGGCTTCCGGAGCCCGAGGGACAGTCTGCTCCTGTCTCTGGGCCTGCAGGCGGCTTGAGCAGTCCCTGTGCTGTGTGGCAGGTAGAGGCTGGGCTCCACGCTGTCCGCACCTGCACATGGCCTCTCCCTGTGCGTCTGCCCCCGTGCCTCGTGTCCCCTCTCCTGGACCCCGGTCGTGCTGGAGGGAGGCCTGACCCCACTGGTGGCATCTCATCCTAACCTGACTACACCGGCAGAGACTTGATTTCCCAGTTGGGACACCTTTGCAGGGTCTGAGGCTGGGACGTCACCATATTATTTGTGGACCCAATTCAACCCACAGCAGCCAGCTGTGCTTCCCGAGGGACCAGAGGACACCAGCTGCCCACCAGGTGCTGACGGGTGCATTCTGAGGGAGGCTGGCCCCTGCGTTGTTAAGTGTGGGACCGTCAAGAGAGCTTTGACCGCCGTGGTGGACGGCCACTGGGGCCCGTGGCTTGCGGAGGCTGCCGTGGCCTAGGCTGGGGTGAGGGAGGTGGTTTCAGCTGCGTGGGCTGGAGCAGGAGCCCTGTCCTGACAGGCAACGGGAGAAAGCTGGGCTAGGGGCGCAGAGCAAAGGAAGCCCATGGCCTGGGGTCCTGGTGGCCTAAAGGGCAGATACGCATCAGAATCCCCCGAATTTAGCCGGGCCCGATGGCGCACGCCTGTAATCCCAGCACTTTGGGAGGCTGAGGCAGGAGGATCACGAGTTCAAAGCCAACCTCAGCAATGGCGAGGCACTTAGCAATTCAGTGAGACCCTGTCTCTAATAAAATACAAAAAAGGGCTGGGGATGTGATCCAGTGGTCAAGTGCCCCTGAGTTCAATCCCCCGGTACCACAAAGAAAAAAAAAAAAAAAAAAGAATCCCTGAATTTGCCCTGCAGGTGGTCAGCAGGACACAGGCCCGGCCAGGCATCTCCCTACCTCTCCCTCCCCGTTTTATCCCATCACACGTGTGCACACGCACGGGTGCCTCTGCACACGTGCACTCCTGGGTGCACACACAGGTGCCAAGGCTAAGAGCCAGAAAGGAAAACCCTCAAGCGCCAGAAGCTGAGAGGAAGGCCATCTGTGAGGGCAGTAAGGCTGGTCCCGGGGTCTCCAGGGTCACTGGGCTGGTCCTGAGGCTGGGGCCGGGCAGGGCGTCCTCGCTGCCGCGAGAGCTGAGCTCAGGCCCCGCAGGAAAGAGCAGGTAATGAGGGGGATAAATCACACTCCGGGAGGCACGGAAAATAGGCCGACTTCAAAGGGACGTTAAAGCAAGTGTGTTTAAAGTACTTGAGGAGATAAAGGCAAGAAGAGCCACCGTAAACCAAGAACATGACAGTGCGGAGACAAGACAGCAGGGGCATCTGCGGAGGGTGAAGCAGGAACACGGCCAGGAACAGAGCCAAGCAGGAGAGGGTGACAGGGTGACAGGCACCCGAGCGCGTGACCCAGGCAGGCATCCTGAAGGCAGCTCGGCCCCCACCCAAAGGGAGGCCCGGAGGAGAGGCGGAGCCTCTGAAGAGCAAGACCTCAGAGCCCATGGCTCAGAATCTTCTAGATCTCGCGGAAGACTCGAGGCAGATGGGAGAGCCGGTCTTTGAGCAGGATAAATAAGAACACCCCCAACCCCGTGGACACGTCCTGCCTCGTGTGTGGTGATGGCAATTCAAAGAGAAAAGTCTCAGCTGCCACCAGAGAAGGCAGACGGTTGCTGAAGCGGCTGGGAGGCAGACGGGCAGATCCTTTGGAAGATGATTTGGTTCCGCAGGTACAAATCCACTTTAAAAACCCACCACTGCATTTACTTGTCGTTTTCACTTGTGGAAATTGTTGTAAGGAGACGGTAATCAACGGGCATGAAGTCTGCCGGTCACTCCTGTTGGTAGCGGCCAGAAAAGCAGGGGTGGGAATCTGAATTATTTCTACATAACAAATAGATACCAACTGTGGTGCTGACCACGAGCCAAGGTGACCAGTTATGCTGACAAGGAGTATTTATTTATTCTTCATAAATGTTATTTTATTTCATCTCTTTTAAGGAGTATTTATTGATGAGGAAAGAAGAACAAGAAATACGATCAATTTCAAGAAAAAGCAGATGATGACCTGCTTGGCCTGCTCTGGTCTCTGCCCGTGTCCCCGTGTGTCCCCGTGTGTGTGCTCCTACCTGCACGATGGAGCTGGGATTTGATTGACACTTGGGAGTCCGCCCCGACAGCAGGAGTGCTGGAGTCCATCCTGCGGGTAGGTCTGCAGGGTGTGCGGCCGCACTGTCCACACCTGTGAGATTGTCACGCTGTGTGGCTTCCCAGCCCCTTTGAGGCTCGATGGCGGCCCAGCCACTAACGGCACTGGACTCTCCTGATCCAGCAGCCTGGCTAGGTCTTCGCTGGCCCTGAGCCTGCTGGTACCCGGAGCAGGTCCCCTAGCCAACATCAGCCTGTTTCCCGAGGGGGCCCTGATGGCTCCAGCCCTCCTGGGGCTGCCCGGGAGCTTTGGCAGGACAGGCCAAGCCAGGCACACGGTCACTGTGCGGGAGGGTGAACGAGGCATGCCAGTGGCAGCACTGGCCACGGGCCTCGCCAGGCGCAACCCGGGCATCCTGTGAAGCCGGCCCCGCAGGGACAGGGAACGGCCACAGACAGATGAGAGGGGAGGAGAGCGGCTGGCTAGAAGGCCCAGCAGGGCCCAGGGAGCAGAAGGCAGGTGGCCAGGTGGGGGCTCGGGTCCCGTGTGCGCCAAGAGGTCATCAGAGACCTGCTTGGTGAGAGGCCTCGGAACAATCATGTGGGTCACAGGAACTGTGTGCTGGACAGTGTGGTCATGTTGCGCATGAGTCCCGGGATATGCAGGGCTCAGAGCCCTGTCCAGGCAGCAGTGGTACCTGCACAGGTCTGAGTCCCCTGTTGGCCAGCAGGTGAGTGGGGGAGGCTGAGGAGGCTTCAGACCCCAAAGCCATGCTGATGCCTCACTGGGACCCCGTGGGTCTCCCCTGGACAGCACTCCCCTCAGGACAGCACCTCCCCAGGACAGCACCTCCCTCAGGACAGCACCTCCTCTCAGGACAGCATCTCCTCTCAGGACAGCACCTCCCTCAGGACAGCACCTCCCTCAGGACAGCACCTCCCTCAGACAGCACCTCCCCTCAGGACAGCACACTCCTCTCAGGACAGCACCTCCTCTCAGGACATCCTCCTCTCAGGACAGGACAGCACCTCCTCTCAGGACATCACCTCCTCTCAGGACAGCACCTCCCCAGGACAGCACCTCCTCTACAGGACATCACCTCTCTCAGGACATCCTCTCAGGACAGCACCTCCCCTCAGGACAGCACCTCCCTCAGGACAGCAAATACACCCCTCCAGGACATCACCTCCCCTCAGGACATCACCTCCCCTCAGGACAGCACCTCACCTCAGGACAGCACCTCCCCTCACGTCCCCCCAGGACAGCACCTCCCTCAGGACAGCAAATACCCCCAGGACATCACCTCCCCTCAGGACAGCACCTCCTCCCTCAGGACAGCACCTCCCCTCAGGACAGGACAGCACCTCCCTCAGGACAGCACCTCCTCTCAGGACAGCACCTCCCTCAGGACAGCACCTCCTCTCAGGGACGAGCACCTCCCCTCAGGACAGCACCTCCCTCAGGACAGCACCTCCACCTCCTCTCAGGACAGCACCTCCCTCAGGACAGCACCTCCTCTCAGGACAGCACCTCCTCTCAGGACAGCACCTCCCTCAGGACAGCACCTCCTCTCAGGACAGCACCTCCCCCAGGACATCACCTCCTCTCAGGACATCACCTCCTCTCAGGACACGTACACCTCAGGACATCACCTCTCTCAGGACATCACCTCCTCTCAGGACATCACCTCCTCTCAGGACAGTACCTCCTCTCAGGACAGCACCTCCCTCAGGACAGCACCTCCTCTCAGGACAGCACCTCCCCCAGGACAGCACCTCCTCTCAGGACATCACCTCTTCTCAGGACAGCACCTCCTCTCAGGACAGCACCTCCCCTCAGGACAGCACCTCCTCTCAGGACAGCACCTCCCCTCAGGACATCACCTCCTCTCAGGACAGCACCTGCCCTCAGGACATCACCTCCTCTCAGGACATCACCTCCTCTCAGGACAGCACCTCCTCTCAGGACATCACCTCCTCTCAGGACAGCACCTCCTCTCAGGACAGCACCTTCCCTCAGGACAGCACCTCCCTCAGGACAGCACCTCCTCTCAGGACATCACCTCCTCTCAGGACAGTACCTCCTCTCAGGACAGCACCTCCCTCAGGACATCACCTCCTCTCAGGACACCATCTCCTCTCAGGACAGCACCTCCCTCAGGACAGCACCTCCCATCTCAGGACAGCACCTCCCTCAGGACATCACCTCCTCTCAGGACAGCATCTCCCCTCAGGACAGCACCTCCTCTCAGGACAGCACCTCCTCTCAGGACAGCACCTCCCTCAGGACATCACCTCCCCTCAGGACAGCACCTCCCTCAGGGCAGCACTCCTCTCAGGACAGCACCTCCTCTCAGGACAGCACCTCCCCTCAGGACATCACCTCCTCTCAGGACATCACCTCCTCTCAGGACAGGACAGCACCTCCTCTCAGGACATCCCCTCAGGGACAGCACCCTCCCAGCACCTCCTCTCAGGACAGCACCTCCCTCAGGACAGCACCTCCTCTCAGGACAGCACCTCCTCTCAGGACAAGCAACCTCCCTCAGGACAGCACCTCCCCTCAGGACAGCACCTCCCTCAGGACATCACCTCCCCTCAGGACAGCACCTCCCCTCACCTCAGGACAGCACCTCTCAGGACATCACCTCCTCTCAGGGACAGCACCTCCTCCTCAGGACAGCACCTCCCTCTCAGGACAGCACCTCCCTCAGGACAGCACCTCCCCTCACAGCACCTCCTCTCAGGACAGCACCTCCCTCAGGACAATCTCCCCATCAGGGACATCACCTCCCTCAGGACAGCACCTCCCCTCAGGACATCACCTCCTCTCAGGACAGCACCTCCTCTCAGGACAGCACCTCCCTCAGGACAGCACCTCCCTCAGGACAGCACCTCCTCTCAGGACATCACCTCCTCTCAGGACAGCACCTCCTCTCAGGACAGCACCTCCCCTCAGGACATCGCCTCCTCTCAGGACAGCACCTCCTCTCAGGACAGCACCTCCTCTCAGGACAGCACCTCCTCCCTCAGGACAGCACCTCCCTCAGGACAGCACACCTCCTCTCAGACAGCACCTCCTCTCAGGACAGCACCTCCCTCAGGACAGCACCTCCTCTCAGGACAGCACCTCCCTCCAGCAACCTCCTCTCAGGACAGCACCTCCTCTCAGGACAGCACCTCCCTCAGGACATCACCTCCTCTCAGGACAGCACCTCCCTCAGGGCAGCACTCCTCTCAGGACAGCACCTCCCTCAGGACAGCACCCTCAGGACAGCACCTCCCCTCAGGACAGCACCTCCCTCAGGACAGCACCTCCTCTCAGGACAGCACCTCCTCTCAGGACAGCACCTCCCTCAGGACAGCACCTCCTCTCAGGACAGCACCTCCCCCAGGACAGCACCTCCCTCAGGACAGCACCTCCTCTCAGGACAGACAGCACCTCCTCTCAGGAGCAGGCACCTCTCAGGACAGCACCTCCTCTCAGGACAGCACCTCCCCTCAGGACAGCACCTCCCTCAGGACAGCACCTCCCCCAGGACAGCACCCCCTCAGGACAGCACCTCCATCTCAGGACATCACAGGACAGCACCTCCCTCAGGACAGCACCTCCCTCAGGACAGCACCACCTCTCAGGACAGCACCTCCTCTCAGGACAGCACCTCCTCTCAGGACAGCACCTCCTCTCAGGACAGCACCTCCCTCAGGACATCACCTCCTCTCAGGACAGCACCTCCCTCTCAGGACAGCACCTCCCTCAGGACAGCACCTCCCTCAGGACAGCACCTCCTCTCAGGACAGCACCTCCCTCAGGACAGCACCTCCCCTCAGGACAGCACCTCCCTCAGGACAGCACCTCCTCTCAGGACAGCACCTCCCCTCAGGACAGCACCTCCCTCAGGACAGCACCTCCCTCAGGACAGCACCTCCTCTCAGGACAGCACCTCCTCTCAGGACAGCACCTCCCTCAGGACAGCACCTCCCTCAGGACAGCACCTCCCCTCAGACAGCACCTCCCTCAGGACAGCACCTCCTCTCAGGACAGCACCTCCTCTCAGGACACCCTCCCCTCAGGACAGCACCTCCCCTCTCAGGACAGCACCTCCCTCAGGACATCACCTCCTCTCAGGACATCACCTCCTCTCAGGAGAGCACCTCCCTCAGGGCAGCACTCCTCTCAGGACAGCACCTCCTCTCAGGACAGCACCTCCTCTCAGGACATCACCTCCTCTCAGGACATCACCCTCCTCTCAGGACAGCACCTCCCTCAGGGCAGCACTCCTCTCAGGACAGCACCTCCTCTCAGGACAGCACCTCCCCTCAGGACAGCCCCTCCTCCCATCAGACAGCACCTCAGGACAGCACCTCCCTCAGGACATCACCTCCTCTCAGGACAGCACCTCCCTCAGGACAGCACTCCTCTCAGGACAGCACCTCCTCTCAGGACAGCACCTCCCCTCAGGACAGCACCTCCCTCAGGACAGCACCTCCCTCAGGACAGCACCTCCCTCAGGGACAGCACCTCCTCTCAGGACAGCACCTCCTCTCAGGACAGCACAGGACAGCACCTCCTCTCAGGACAGCACCTCCCTCCATCAGGACAGCACCTCCTCTCAGGACATCACCTCCTCCTCTCAGGACAGCACCTCCTCTCAGGACAGCACCTCCCTCAGGGCAGCACTCCTCTCAGGACAGCACCTCCTCTCAGGACAGCACCTCCCTCAGGACAGCACCTCCTCTCAGGACATCACCTCCTCTCAGGACAGCACCTCCTCTCAGGACAGCACCTCCCTCAGGACATCACCTCCTCTCAGGACAACCTCCCCTCACCATCCCTCAGGGCAGCACTCCTCTCAGGACAGCACCTCCTCTCAGGACAGCACCTCCCCTCAGGACATCACCTCCTCTCAGGACATCACCTCCTCTCAGGACAGCACCCTCCTCTCAGGACATCACCTCCTCTCAGGACAGCACCTCCCCTCAGGACAGCCCCTCCTCTCAGGACAGCACCTCCCCTCAGGACAGCCCCTCCTCTCAGGACAGCACCCTCCTCTCAGGACAGCACCTCCCCTCAGGACAGCACCTCCTCTCAGGACAGCACCTCCCCTCAGGACATCACCTCCCCTCGGGACAGCCCCTCCTCTCAGGACAGCACCTCCCTCAGGACATCACCTCTTCTCAGGACAGCACCTCCCTCAGGGCAGCACTCCTCTCAGGACAGCACCGTGCTTGCTGTCTGTCCTTCCTGCAGGATGCCCTGAGTCCAGAGTGGCTGGCTGCCCAGGTGGACAGTCTGCTGATGACTGTGGGGAGGGGCTGGTCCTGGCCTCATTCACTGTGGCTCTGGGCACCTGTCCCTGGTCACCTGGCCAGGGTCCCCCCTGCTCCAGGCAGAACGGGAAACCCCACTGAGCTGTGGTTCGAAGAAAGTGAGCATTTCTTTCTCTGTCCTGCAGCAGGGAGCCCAGAGGCAGGTCCCCTGACGCCCTGGCTGGAGGATGCCCCTGAGGACACAGCCCCCTCATGAACTCAGGAGTAGGAGCCCTAATTAAGGAGATAGCTAAGATTGCGGTTAGTGTCAGCCTTAACGATTTTCAAGCATTACCACCTTCCATGGTCTTGCAAGACTTGGCCCGGGACGTTGCGGATCGGGTCTGTGCCACTGTGTGGTGGTTGCAGGAATGTGTGTGGCTGGTGTCGGGGTGTTGTTGGAGCTGCAGAGAGAACCTGGCGGAGTAAAGAGCCTGTTCGTTTCCAGTGCTTCTGAACTCATTCCTGTGGCGTTGTTGCTCCACGCGGCCATCGCTTCAGGCAGCGACACTCAGCCCCGATGGCCACTCTGAGCCACAGCCAGGTGACTCCTGGGGCCTCCTCACTGTGTCTGTGGTCAGGTCAGAGCAAGGACAGTCAGGAGCAGAAGGCACCGTGGGCCTATCCTGCCCATCAGGAGCTGGAGTCGGCTCACGATGGAGCCCAGAGGCACCACGTCCCAACCCCGGAGCCTTAGGTGTGGCCTCGTGGAACTGGGCAGCTGCACACGGGCCGGCGAGGATCTCGAGACAGGACATTGTGGGGAGCCCTAAGCACCATCACCAGTGCCCTCAGGAGAGGGAGGAGGGGCAGGGTTGACACAGACCGAGGAGCAGGCGGAGTGGCCACTGGGCGGGCCGGTGGGGCATGTGGCCACAAGGAACTCCAGCAAACCACCCGCCACCAGGCGGGCAGGGGAGAGCCTGGAGCCCCCCAGGGGCGTGGCCTGCTGACACCTCGATTTCCGCCCAGTGGGGCTGAGTTTGGACCTCTGACCTCTGACCTCCAGCACCGCGAGGGTGAACCGGTGGTTGGAAGCCGCCCACTTGGCCGTCCTTCCCCACATCAGCACAGGCAGCCCCTGCCGTCTTCCCGAAGCCCTGCCACGGCTTCCGCTCACTCCTTGCTGGCCAAAAGCGTGTCACGGGATCACTCCAGCTGCCAGGGAGGCTGCCACGGCCTGGCACTTCCAGCCGACTGTGCTGCCGTGGTACAGTTGGGTTCTGAGAATCCGAGAGCAGGCAGCCGCGGGCCGGCAGGCCACCAGCAGCCTCTGCGCGTGACCGGGGCTGTGGGCTCCTCTGAAAGAAGAGCGGGCTGGACGCGGGTGCAGAGAGGACCGGGCAGGGCCGCTTCCCCGCCCTCGGTGCAGACTAGCTGCTCGGCCAGGGTCGGGGCGGACTGTTCCTCCAGCCGCTGACCGCCTCTGTGGGGGGTGTCTTCCCGGCTGCTTGGCAACTTGAGTGAGCCTTGGGGACTTGTGGTGGCTCCGTAGCATCTCTCTGGGCACAAGTCCCTCGGTGGTGGGGTGGGGGGATGGCGTGATGATGGGCCGTGACTGGCAACCAGGGTGACGGGAGGGACGAGGGCTCGGGTCTCACGGGAGGGGACGGGAGGAGAGCCGTCAGGTAGCCGGAGAGCAGCCTGCGCCGGCCGGGCGCCCTCCCCACCCAAGGCCTGGACCTCCCGAGGTGGACCCTGAACTGCAGGCAGTTGCGCACCCACACGGCCGAGTCAGGGTGGGGCGAGGCTCCTCTGCCCAGGTCCTCAGCAGCCCCGGAGGCAGGGGTGTGCCGGCCACCTCCCGGCTCCGCAGGGTGGCCCCTTGTTCTGGAAGTGTCGCAGTGTACCACGATGGCTCCAGGGCAGGGCACAGGGCGCCCAGGGAGCAGGAGGACGTGGTGCTGGGGAGGCGGGAAGGAGGCAAGGTGCGTGCCCGACGGCTGGGAGGACGGGAGTCCAGGGAGCGAGGCCCACGGAGCCTGGTGGGCTCCCTCAGGCCACCCAGGTGCTAACGGTCTCTAACTGGGGTTAGGCTCGCCCCTGCCCGAGGCTGGGACAGGGCCTGGCTCTCTTGAGGACACATTTCCAAGGGGTAGATGTGCTTCTCAAGGGGCCGAGGAGGAAGCCCCAGTCCCGGGCTTTCTAGAGCCAAGCCGAGGGCGGGGCGGGGGCCCAGAGGCAGGAAGGCCCGGTTCAGTGGAGCTCCAGGGAGCCCCGGGGGCTGTTCGGGTGAGGACGGGAGCAGAAAGCCAGCCCCGCGAGGCCCGGTGGGGGCGGAAGGAGACAGAGGGAGAAGGGACGGCGGGGGCAGGGAACCCTGAGCCCCTGCCCACTGGTGGTCAGGTCCCCGCTGCTGCCCTCACGCCTCTGCCGTGACCCTGGGTGGGTCCGATCATGGTGACACGTCATGGGGAAGCCCCGTCGGGGACAGGGGACTCCTCAGTCTCCCGCGAAGCCCATGAGGCCAGGAGGAGACCCAGAATCCTGCCTGTGGAGGTGCCCTGAGGGTGGCCACTGGGGACTTGGGAGGGCAGGTGGCAGGGGCAGGAGACACCTGCACCTCCGGGTGGTCCCCAGGTGCGCCCCAGAAGTCACGTGGCTGTAGTGAGAGCCAGCGTGGGGCTGAGCGCATCAGAAGGACCAGGGGGGCCCCAGAGCCACCTGGAAACATCCCTCCCATCCCGGCCAGCCCCACTTGGGGCCTGCAGGCCAGGGCCGGGCGGCTGAGGGAGCTGTTGCCTAGAGGCCAGCCTCTTGGCAGGAGAGGCTCTGCCGAGTCCTCCCCACACTCGGAGCCCCGGGGCTGGGGTGCTTCCTCTGAGCCCCGTGGAAACAGGAAGAGGGACCTCCGTGCCTGTCCTCCTAGTCCTTAAGCCGCTGGTCAGTCGGGGCTGGCTTCAAGGCTGGATTTCATGAGGCAACTTGCCCCAGATGACCTGTCCTCTGTGGGCACCTCCTGGGGCAGCTGGGGAGCAGGGGGAGAATTGGAAATGAGCGAAGGGCTCAACGTGGGATGCTCCGACTTTACGGTGGCACAAGAGCTGCCCTTTCCAAGGCAGCACCTGGTGACCTGCCCGGGTCAGCGGATATTTCATGACAAAACAGGGAGCGGGTTGGGTGGCGCTGGCAGTGGTGGGTGGCCATGGGCTCTGTGTTGAAGGCCTGCGAGCTGAGCTGTGACGGTCACAGGTGAGCTGCAGCAGACACGTGAACTAGCTGGTGAGGCTCCTCAGGACGCAGCTCCACTGTGAGTCACGCAGAATGACCTGAGCGGAGCTAACTGAGTCCACTCCATTTCCACGGCTGAGTCTCCCTGCTCCCCAGACCACACCTCCAATTGTGGCCAGCCGCCTCCCCCAGTCAGCTCTTGTGAGGTCTGAGAATGTCACTAGGCATTTAGTACGCCAGCTGTGCCTGTGGCCAGCCTGGGAGGCATGGGGCTCTGCGGCAGCGTCAGCAGGCGGGGCCAGCAGGAGGGGCCAGCAGGCGGGGTCAGCAGGAGGGGTCAGCAGGCGGGGTCAGCAGGAGGGGTCAGCAGGAGGGGTCAGCAGGTGGTGTCAGCAGGCAGGGCCAGCAGGAGGGGTCAGCAGGTGGGGTCAGCAGGCAGGGCCAGCAGGAGGGGTCAGCAGGTGGGGTCAGCAGGCAGGGCCAGCAGGAGGGGTCAGCAGGAGGGGCCAGCAGGCAGGGCCAGCAGGAGGGGTCAGCAGGTGGGGTCAGCAGGAGGGGTCAGCAGGCGGGGTCAGCAGGAGGGGTCAGCAGGCGGGGTCAGGGAGGGGGTCAGCAGGCGGGGTCAGCAGAGGGGTCAGCAGGAGGGGCCAGCAGCAGGGGGGGGGCCAGCAGGCGGGGTCAGCAGGAGGGGTCAGCAGGAGGGGACAGCAGGAGGGGTCATCAGGTGGGGTCAGCAGGCAGGGTCAGCAGGTGGGGTCATCAGGCAGGGTCAGCAGGAGGGGTCAGCAGGGGCTGCCTCATCAGGAGGCTTTGCCGACCGTGCTGGAGTGCTGCTTCTGCCCTGAACGGTCATCCCGGGTGGAGTCCTGTCCCAGGACTCAGCGCCTGTCAGGGCTGGGCCAGGACAGAGGGCGTCTCCCTGGCTTCAGCTTTGCCCTGTGCCAAGCCTAGGACCCGAGACTTGCACTCACTTGGGACAAGCCCCCACTTAGACCAGTTTTCCTGATCACCCACTGACGTAGGGAAGCGGGTGTCTAAACCTGACCTCTCTGGGCCCAGGCCTGGTCTCTGGCGTCCTGTCTGCCTGTCCCTGCCCTTGCAGCGGTGCCTTCCTAACACACGTGTGGGGCGGGGGCTGTGCAGGGGCTCTCCCAAGTGCTTTGCAAGCCCTGATTGGTGGGATCCTCAGTCGGGCTTGTCCTGCAGACGGCATCATGAACCCCAGTTTTTACAGGTGGGGAAACTGAGGCCCAGAGAGGTTAAGTGTCTTGGCTGAGGTCTCACAGCACAAGGTGACAGAGCCAAGATCCAGACCCTGCCACCTGCCTCCCTCTGCTGGCCTCCCCTAGAGCCCTGACTGCTGAATCTCTCTGCCAGGACCCTGGCTGTCCCGGGCTCGCAGGAGGGTGTCCGCCCACACTTCCCTGCTGCCGGCCACTCTGCTGGCCCTTGAGCCTTGCCTCACTGCCTCCTGCAGCTGTCTCTGACTCCCTCTGCAGTCTGGCGTGTGTCCTGGCTCCTGCTTCCTGGGTCAGGCCTCGCACCCTCTGCAGGCTGCTCCTCCCAGGGCAGAGCGCCGCCGGGTGTGATTCCCTCTAGGCTGGTTTAACCTGGGCTCATGCCGCGCTCACGCCCTCTGGCTCTCACAGAGCAGCTGGCCCTCACGGCCTCCTTCCCACGGTGTCTGCCTGGTGCCTTTCTAGGGGCCGCCCTGCTGGCTTCCGGAACCCTCTGCTCTGCGTCTTGCCTCTGCGCCGCCCCCGGCCTCTCCTCCCACAGCTGCTGTTTCCAGGGGATTCCAAGGCACGACTCGGGCCACGCTGTCCTTCAGCCCCCGCGACAGCAGCTCCCTGCGTGGGCCTCTTGGTCAGCTGTCTCCCCAGGCCCTGGCGAGCAGTGGGCCCCATCCCCTCGTCACAGGAAGGGGCTCGTGACGTCTCAGCCAGCCTCAAGCAAGACGCTGCCTTCTGTTGGTGTCGCCACGTCCAGGGCCTTGGGACTCTAAAGCCAGGGTCAGGATTTACGTGAGTGATGACCCAGGGTGCCCTGGAGGCCCTCTGGTAGGGGTGACCGGTAAGTACCCCACTTACCTGGGTCAAGGGTTCAAGGTCAGGCCTTTTACAGCCCCTTCTCTTGGCCTTGAAGGCAACTGGAAATGAGGGGACAGCGAGAGGGAGAGAGAAGAGGGGAGGAGAGCAGGGAGGAGGGACGGCGGGGGGGAGGCCGTGCTCTGGCCAGCTGACCAGCCGCTGCCCGTGGTGCTGGGCCCTGACCCCTTGAAGCTGAGCCTGATCCAGTGACTTCAGCAGTTCTGAGTCCTGCCTGCTTTGCCAGCTGGCCTACTGGAGAGCGGTTAGAGCAGCCAGAACGTGGTTCTGTTCCCTTAGAGCCCACACACCCGAGACTCTCATCCACGCCGGGCCTGCAGCAAATGGCCCATGGGCTGTGTCGGCCAGGCTGCGCGTGCTGGGGAGAGCCGCGGGTCCTGGGGAAGGCGCCCAGAGCCACAGCACCTGGCCCAGGCATGATCCCACAGAGCCCAGGGTGCTCAGGCCGCAGCCCATGGCCCACCGGATGTACCCTGGCTCAGCCTGCCACGGGACGCCACGGGCTTCCCAGAGTAGGAACAGGAGGGTGGTGGTTCCCGAGGCCTCCGGTCACCTGCTGGGCCTGCAGGCCGGGTCTCCACGGTGCCTGTGCCCCAGGTCCCCGCCTTAGTTTTCGTGTATTCCTGAGGCCAACCTCACTTCTGTGGGCTGTTGGAGGAGGTGACCACGGCCCTGTCTGGGGGACTTCTTGATCTCCCTGGCCCCCGGCCCAGAGCTGAGCCACTGAGCGCACCACCCCGTGGAGGGGCAGGATCTTCCTCTGCAGGGGGACGCGGGGGCAGGGCACCTCGTCCATACGCCCTGCTGTGCTGGGCTGAATCGTGACCCCACTGGACGACCCCATCCCTGGCACCTGCCAGCTTGTGACCTCATGGACGATGACGCTGCAGGTGGGGTAAAGCACAGGAGGCTGAGATGGGGACGTCACCCTGGACCACCCTGCAGGCCCAAGTAACCCCAGGGTCCTCGTAAGAGGGGCATAGGAGGGTCACAGCCAGGGAAGACGGGAGGACGGGGCTGAGCGTGGTAGCTGGGGACGGGCCAAGGGGAGCGGGCAGCCTCTAGGAGCTGCGAAAGGCAAAGGATTTCCAGGCCTCCCCACGGGGCCTCGGGTCCTGCCAACTCGCCTTTGGATCTCTGCTCTCCAGAACTGTAAGATGACAAATCCGTGTGGACCTGAGTCTCGTCGTTTACAGGAATTTGTCCAGCAGGGCAGGACACGGAAAGCGCAGCTCTGCCGTCAGGAGGGGAGAGCGGCCAGGAAGGTCGCATGGCGTCCCCACAGAGAGGACCGAGCGACGGAGGGCAGGTGCTCAGAGGGACACCGGGGCCCAGCAGGGCGGCTCCAGGCCAAGGCTGCGTGAGAACAGAGCCCCCGACAGGGCTGCCCTCTGCGGCCGCTGGCCGGGCTTGGGGAGGAGGCAGCTGTGCTTGTCACAAGGTCACACAGACCTGACGCGCCCCGTGCTGCGCCCAGCGAGGACTCCTCATCATTCACTGTGACCTCTTTCTGCCTCTCGCAGCGTGAGCGTGCCCGCACCACAGACCTGCCCTGCCCAGCGAGCAGGGCACCAGCTGCAGGTTCAAGCTCGGCCCCGCCTGATCCTGCGGCCACCCCGCTCTGCCCACACACCTGGCTGCTGGGGGCAGAGAGGGCGCGGCGGCGGCGTGAGGCTGTGGCCAGCTCCGAGGAGCCGTCTGCTGGCTGCGAGTGGCCTTCGGGTCGCCGGGGGGAGCGTCCTGGAACCCTGGAGCCGCAGACCCGCAGCCGGCGAGTCGCCTGGGGCTCTCTGCCCACGCCGCCCCTCCCCACGCCGGCCCCGCTGCCCTCATCTCCGCTTGCTCTTCCGTGGGTCTGGGTCCGCTTTGCAAGAGTGGGCGCCCGGGAGGCCAGGTCTGGTCCCGCGGCCACTGAGCAGAGAGGTGTCAGGAGCAGTCCCCAGAGCAGGGAGCACAGAGACCTGCGCGTGGCCTCCCTGCTGCCCTCCCAGGGCCACTCTGCAGTCTCACGGCACCGTGGCTCGCCCCGGGTCTGGTTAAAATGCAGATTCTGGGGCTCAGGGCTCTCTGCTCTGTTCCCAGCGCGCTGCATTTTTTCTCTATTTCTTTTTAACTTGGAAACAAAGTCACACATGCATATGTATGTGCGTGTGTGCGTGTGTAGGTGTGTGCACGTGTGCGTGTGCGCGTGTGTGCACATACACAGAGCTCTACGTTTGAGGCGTGCAGCAATGTCTGCACACGAGAGCTTGCAGGGTGGCTCATCAAGCTAATCGACACTGTGCACGGGTCCAGGACCCCAGTGCGGGGTGGCGGTGTCCTAGAGGGGTCG
Source organism: Tamias sibiricus (assembly GCA_025594165.1). Classification (NCBI taxonomy): domain Eukaryota; kingdom Metazoa; phylum Chordata; class Mammalia; order Rodentia; family Sciuridae; genus Tamias; species Tamias sibiricus. Next base: position 3,901,204 of record CM046658.1, on the reverse strand, counting down.
GCAGTGGGTCTCTCGTGACCCTGGCACCTGGAGCGCGGGCAGCACTGCACAGGAGCCCAGTCCAACTGGGCTGGGCGTGGGGCGCGTGGCCATGTGACGCTGGGGCTGGCGCCACAGGCACTCACCCTAAGACAGGGGCCCCCCTCTGCGTGAGGGCCGAGGAGCTCGCTCAACTGGGGTGGTGCTCATCCCCTGGCTGAGATTAGAGGCTCACCAGTGTTGGTCCCTGTCCCTTGTCCCCAACATCCCCACGGCTCCTCTGGACACCTAGAGGCCCATCTGGAGCTGTGACCTTCCTGCCCTTCCTGTGCTGAGCAGTTCTGAGAAAGTTACCTGACTTTTCTGAGCCAGCTTCTTGATCTGCCGGTCCCTGTCAGCTGCTGTGGAGACCAGGGAAGTATGGGACGCAGGCTGCTGGGCGGGGGTGTCGCAGCCCTGTTGTGCATCAACAGTTCCCACGGAACACCTCGACCACTCCACCCTTACCAAGCGTTCCAGACCCGGGTCACCTCCAGGGCGGGCCCCAGGGTGGGTCGGCGTCTTTCCTGAAACCTGCCAATCAGAGGGCTGCAGGGGGCTCCTGAGGCTGCACCCAGCCCCCCGCACCTCACCAGGCACCAAGTGAGGGATGTGTAAGGCACCCACGTCCCCAAGAGGCCTCGGCCACGGGGTAGAGACTGGAAGATACTGAGGCGATGGCCGGGCGGGGGGCCTCGTGACTCAAGGGGTTCACCAAGCAGCCCCCAGAGGAGGGGAAGCAGGAGCCCAGGCCTCAGTTTCAGCGCTAAAATGAAGGGACATGGGTTAAAGGGACTCCCGGGCTCCCTTCTGGTCAGACCCCCTGACTCCCCAGGGCAGGAAAGTGGACTGAGACCTTGGGAACTGCCTAGAAAGGCCACCGGACGTTGGCCCTCATGTCTGTGCCAGGCTGGGGGATCCAGACGTCTCGGGCATCACAGAACCAGGAGGCGGGTCCTTCCTCCTCGCCTCCTCGCCTTCCGATACCACGAGGAAGGAAAACTCCCTGGCCACCTCCTGTCCCTCCCTCCAGGTCCCGCGAAGTGCTCCTTCCCTCCCCCACACAGGGGGCCTCTGCAGTCCCAGCCCCACCCAGGTCAAGTTAGCTGCCCACACGTCTGTGCTCCCCACCACCCCCAGAGTCCCCAAAGCCCCTACAGGACTGGGGGACGACGCTGGGTTGTTCATCCCGAGGGCCTTTCCTGGAGTTTAGAACACAGCAGCTGCTTAATTAACACCGCGTGAGCAGACGCTGCCTCGCGCCCTTCACCTTCTACTTGAAGGTACCCGGAAGCTCCCTCCTCCTGTTCCTCTGGCCCCCGGATGGCCCGCCCACTCTCCTGCCCCTGGACGTGTGGGGCTGGGCCCTCAGGAGTCTGCCCCCGCCTCGGGGAAGGCCCTGGTGGCAGTGGTGGCTGCCGAGCGTGTCCTCGATTGATTTCCGTCCTCCTGATTTAGGCTGCAATTGATCTCTCAGGTAGAGCCTCTGCACTTAATGAAGTGAGGGCCGCTCAGCTCCATCCGAGACAGGATTACGTGCCAGGACAATTACCCTTCTGGTGACAGCTCCTCTCTTTTAAAAATATAAAAAATGCAACGAAAATAACTCAGCGGATGAGATGGCGGGTGAGGTGGGCGGGGAGCCGGAGGCTGCCAGCAATCTCCCCGCCCCAGGGGGCGACCAGGGTGCAGGGTGTGCTGTTATTATTATGACTTCTCCAAACTGGAGAGAAACGTTCAGCGATGGCTTAGAAACACAAAGAGACGGTATTTAAGGTAGCAGGGGGACATTCCCGATTATCCGATTTTCCCCCTACTTGAGCCCCGAGAACTCAGCACAGACCCGGCCCCTCCACGGCTCACAGGCTTCCTTGGGACAAGGGGGAGGACGCTCTTCTCCCATGCGGGGACCCTTGGATTTGGGGGGGCCCCACCTTCCTGGAAGGCCACCCACCTGCCCTTGGGCGCTCTGTCGGGGGCTGTGGTCCTCCAAGCTGGGCACAGTTGAAATGACCGTGGTTGGACTACTCTGTGGTCAGACCAGCTCAGTTCACATGAGGGGGGCGTCCCAATGTCCCTTGGATGTGTTTCCATGCAAACCCACCTGAAGCCGGTCCCTGAACCCGGTGACCAGCCGTTCCTGTGACCCACTGCCCCGTTTCCTGGGGATTTCCAGGTTTCAGTGTTCCAAGTCCCACGTGCCAGGACAATCCTTGGTTCCAGGCAAACTGGGACAGCTGGTCACCCTGGCGGAGACGGCACAGGACTTTGCGTTTGTGGGAGGGGGGGAGCGTCGCAGGTCACTCTCAGAGAGCAGGACGAGGAGTGGCAGCGGCCCCTCCCTCCTCCCTTTGCTGTCACTGGCCATTTTAAAGAACCAGGTTCTGTAGGCCACAGGGCTCGGGGGGGGGGGGGGGGCAAGGCAGGCGTGCACAGCTCCAGCCACCCAGGGTGGGGCTGGGAACGTCAAGGGACAGGACTCCGTGAAGGGTCCCAGCTCTGGCTCTAGGCTTCACCACTGTGCCCATATTGTCACTTTACCCACGGGGACAGGAGCTGCAGGCCCAGGCTCCTGCTCCCCTCCCCGCTGTCACTGGTGCCTCCCGAGCCTGGAGGCCTCTTCTGCACAGCGTCCTGCCCCAGGACAGCATCTGACCTGGGGACGGGTGAGGAAGGTGTCACGACGTCCTCCCTGCTCTAGTGTCCAGCCGCTGGGCCGCCGCCAATGTCCTTCAGCATTTGGGGAACACAGCCCGTGTGCAGGTGAGAGTCGCAGAAGCACCTCCAGGGCACACGGATGTGGCCCAGGCCGCCTGGAGATGGACCTTGGGCACTGCTTGAATTCCTGTCTACGAACAAGCCACTCTGATGGACTAAGGAGCCCAGAGAGTGGACGGCGAGGCTCCGCTGTTCCGTCTGTGCTGTTGTTTTGCAGGCCTGTGATCTGTTGGGAGAACTGACTGTGGGGCACGTGCAAGGACTCCTGGGCAAAATGGGCCAAGCTGTCCCCGCATGCAGTTCTCACAGATGAAGAAACAGATGGTCAGAGAAGCCTCCAGCCACTTGATTCCCAAGTCTGTGCTGCTTGTGATGTCTCTTTGCTGAGGTGACTGGACATCATCCTGTGGCCACAGGACCGTGGGCAGGTCTTTTGGAGCTGGGCAGTGTGGTGCGGCTGTGGTGTGGTGGACTCGGAGGGTGTGTTGCCTATGGGCAGGCATGGTCACTTGGCGGGGTGTCCCACACTCTGCCAATGGTGGGTTTGGTTCTTCGCCATCGGGGGGCTGGCTTTGCATCCTGGGCCATTGCCCTTTAGCTCTCGGTGTCCTTGTCTCCATCCTTTCTCCGCCACAGGCACTGGGCAGCACTGGCCTTTTGCTCGGGAGATCTGGGCTCGGGCTGCCAGCTTTCTTCAAATGAGAGTCCAGGTGGGGATGGCCTGTGGCAGGCCGGGAGCGTCTCAGGAGACGGCACCAACCGGAGCCTAATTAATGTCTGCTTTATGACGGTCCAGGGAGTGATCTCCCACGGCTCCACGGAGAATGCAGTAGAGATTCTAGAGCACACACGTCCAGCGTCAACAGTAGCACAGACAGACGCAGCGGAGCGGCTCCCTGGAAGATGGTGCTGGAGACCACGCTGTCCCCTTCCCGAGCCTGGGTTTGTGATCATCCCATTAGCTGCAGACGGAGGTCCTGGGGCACGGCTGAGCCTCTGCGGGGACGCAGGTCAGAGGGCCCTTCAGGTGGCGCTCTCCGGAGACGCCGTCCTCAGGAGCCCGAGGCCTCGCGGCAACCACACTTCACAGGCAGCACGGCCCGTGGTGGGGACGAAGGGACACCTGGACCCGGGTCTGGGATGCCAGGGTCTTTGGTGGAGTGGGGACCAGAGCATCACCTGCAGAAGGAGCCGGAGCCCAGCCTGGGGCAGAAGAGGCCCCCATTCCCTGCGGGCTTGTGTGCGAGTCTCTGGCTGCGGAGCTGGCGCACACCACAGGCGCAGTCCCCAGAACAGGGCGAATGCACCGCCTCGCGCCTGGGGGCCAGAGGTCCAGGATGGGTCCTGCCGCTCGCTCTGGAGGGGCTGGAGCGCCGGCAGGGCTCCTTCTGCGGCTCCCGGGCTGCCCGTCACCTGCTCCTTCCAGGGCTGCCCGTCACCTGCCTTTTCCAGCCACCAGAGGCCCCGTGACCCTGGCTCGTGGCTGCTCCCTCCTCCTGGAGGCCTACAGTGGCCTGCAGTGGCCTGTCCTGCTGCCACTTCTCTTGTGCTGACTCGCTCAAGGTCAGCAGGCTCAAGGTCAATATGTTCAAGGTCAGCCGGTTCAAGGTCAACATGTTCAAGGTCAACATGTTCAAGGCCAGCAGACTCAAGGCCAGCTGTTTCAAGGTCAGCCAGTTCAAGGTCAACATGTTCAAGGTCAGCCAGTTCAAGGTCAACATGTTCAAGGTCAGCCAGTTCAAGGCCAGCAGGCTCAAGGTCAGCCAGTTCAAGGCCAGCAGGCTCAAGGTCAACATGTTCAAGGTCAGCAGGCTCAAGGTCAGCAGGCTCAAGGTCAGCTGTTTCAAGGTCAGCCAGTTTTCTGACCTTATTTCCGTTTGCACCCTGAAGGCCCCCCACCCCCCGTGGTGGGGCCCGACACCCTCCGGGGTCTGAGGCTTAGGATGTGGGTATTTGGGGCTCACTGTTCTGCTGACCACGATGCCTAAGTTCTGCCTCAGAACAGCGAAGCCCTTCCGGGTCACCTGTTCTTCTGTTTATTTCTCTTTTAATCTTGAGGAAAAGACGCCCAGCAGCAGCCGCGACCTGCCAACCTGAGGCTGGGTCTCACAGGTCCCTGGTCACTGCTCGGGCCTGGTTGGTGCTGCTTGGCCTCTGGGGCTGCAGATGGCTGCTCTTTCAACAAGAACCAAGTCCTTTGTGCTGTCTGCCCCGCAGTATCACCTGGGGGTGGGGGACAGATCAAGGGTGGAGAGAAGGAAATGCTTCTGAAGTGCCAACGTCCTGAGGTGAGCTGTGGTCACGCCCCGGCGTGTCCGGCACGCGGTCACTTTAGTGGATCGTTCTCAAGCCCAAGTCCAGGCCACACCCCTCAGGAGCACCCTCTGGGTCTCTGGAATGTTCTTGCCACCTGCCCTGCCAAATCCCAGGACGAGCACAGAGTTGTGGGAACAATGACAGAGTGAGGAGAACTGGCTTCACCCCAGGCCCCGGCCCTGCGCCTTGGAGACCCCCGTCTGCAGGGTGCCACCTCTTGGCCACTCGGCCTCCCTCCCCTTGCCTCCGACTCTCGTTGAAACCCAAGGCCAGGAGCCGCCTGTTGATAACTGGCAGGGGCACAGGGACCCGCCAGGACAGAACGCTGCCGGTGCCCCCCAAATTCCCTGCTTCCCCCCCCTCCCCCAGGCACACAGAGACTGACTTAACGGTCAGAGTCTGTCCGTTGTTCCAGACGCCACGGAGCCAGGGGCCTCCAGCCTGCCCCTGGTCCCCAGCTGCTGCCACCCTTGCCACGTTGAGCGCCATCTATGCTGTGGTTCTGTCCTTCATACCACCGACTAGTTCTCACTGGTGTGACGTGCCCTCCTCTGCCCTCCTCCTGGCGGGCTCCGGGAGGTTTCCCGTTTCGGGTAGTTAGGAATACAGACGCAACGAGTAGCTTTGTTTTAACAGAGGAAAAAGAGCCAGGAACATTTGGGTTCCCTACGTGACACCATGTCCCCTGGCTCCTGAAAGGGCCACCAGCAGTCCCTGTGGGGGGATAGCCAGCACAGGCACCGTCCCACCCCGGTGGCCACTGTGCCCGAGGCCAGCCCTCCCGCTCCGGCCTGCAGCTCTGCCGAGGCGGGCCTGTGCCCAACACCCCGTTCTTCTGCCGCCCACCGCTTCCTGCACCTGCTGGGATGAGGGGGCAGCCGCCAGGGGCCCATCTGCACGGCAGACGGCCGAGCGTCATGGAGCCCACACCGCGGCTGCGACCACCTGCACCCCATCCTGTCTCCTGCCCGTGGCTGCGGGGCCTCGCTCCGGTGTTTGTTTATGTATTTATGAGCCCCAGAATCACTGCTCCTGGCTCGCTGTTTACTGAACAATATAACAGTAATTGTGGGATAATTGTGCTGCGATGGAAGAACAGGCAGGGTCTACGCAGTAACTGGGTAATAAAAGCCAGGGTTTATGGCTTCTGCTACTGGGGAGATTTACAGCCTTAATATTGCATTATGTAACTAATCACTTCCTGTTCAGACGGCCTGGGATGTGCACCGAGACCCTCAGCCGGCGGGTGGTAGTCAGGGAGTAGGAAGGAACAGAAATCCGCGAGGCTTCTCGAGTTCTCTGCCCTTGGCCAAGATCCGCGGGCTCAGACCTCCCCTTCCCCTTGGAGAGGAGCCGGGGACGGGCCCTGGGGCATCTTCTCGCTGCTCCTGGCTTCCACCACCACCAGTCAACAGTGGAGCGGGCTCCATGCCCTCCTCAGCCAGGCGGAGCAGCTGTGCCCACAGGGGTGCTGCCTGCCCACGCCCCGGAGGCTCTGGGCCTCTGCGTCAGAGTCAGGGCTGGAAGGGCCTAGAGGCCTTCGTGTAACCCCCACCTCGGCCACACTGAAGCAGGCGAGGCTCAGGGCAGAGGAGCCTGCAGAGGGACCGGCAGGGCCCGTGGGCACCCCTGTCCTCTCAAGGGCCTGCAGGACACGGTCAGCTCATGAACACGAGTGCGCCTGCGCTGACCTCAGGACCGCGGCGGGAGGTGCCGGGTGGACTGAAGCCCGCTGCTCTGGAAGGAGGGCCCTGAAGCAGCACCGGCGGGGACGGCGGTGTGCGGCGGGGCCAATCTGGGACAACGTGGGCGTCGGAGGAGTGGTAACGTAACAGACGAGAGTCGACTCAGGAGCAGCCGCGAGTCCACACAGGCAGACAGGGGGAAGTGACCAGCAGGAGAGGAGGCTGTCCTGTGCAGAAGCCCGAGTCATGGGAGGACAGGACAGGGGCGCGGAAGCCGGGGCCTTTGACACGGGTGGACCCCGTGCAGAATGGAGTCTCTCTCCAGAAAGTCTAACGGAAGAAAAGGAGTGACACGGGCGGAGAGCCGGTGGGCGCCACCCCACCAGTGAGCCCTGCCCCGTGGGGGACAGCAAGGCCCGAGGAAGGGGCGCCGCGCCCGGTGTGCCAGGTGCAGGCGGACCAGGGCCCCGTGACGGGGCCGCGTGGGCCGCGTGGACAGCCAGCTGTCGCAGAAGGAGAGGCCTCGACTCTCGGCGACGTCCAGGCCAAGAGGGAGGACCCAGGGCTCTGCAGAGGGAGGAGGCCTGGAGGGCTGGGACACCAGGGGACGCACGGCCCTGGGCCAGCTCCTGGGGCGCGGGGGGGGGGGGGGTGTGGGCAGAGGGAAGGAAGCTCTGAGGGACGCCCTTGGGCCAAGCGACGAGGGAGCGTGGGCACGGAGGACCCCACTCCCTGGACCTCAGTGTCAAGTCTCCTGGTTTGCGTCCCCGGGCTCTGGTTGGGCAGCAGAACCTTCTGTCTGTCCCCAGGGAAGGCGGAGGCTGAGGGGGACACCAAACCCCCAGCAGAGGAGAGAGCCACAGAGGCACTGGGGCAAAGCGTCCACTGAAGTCTTTGCGTGGCCCCGGTGGCCCTCCTGCAGCTGAATGGCCAGCTCGGGCAGAGGAGGCCGGCAGAGCGAGCTTCTCCACATGGAAGACGTCGGCGCAGGACGGACATGTCCCGGGGACCGCTGGTCTCAGAACACACGTGGGGCGCAGCTGGCCCCACGACAGGGTCCGGCCGTGGTGGGCCACGCAGACCCGTCTGGACGCGCCAGAGCCAGCCCTGGCCGGCAGCTGCTGGGCGGCGTCGCTCCGCAGGCTCGGGGCAGGTGGTCTTGCAAACTGCAGCAGGACATCCTGGAGATCCCAGTGGCTGGCGACGGCTGGCGGCCTCCTGGGGGCGCGATCTGTGGGTCCTTGATGCCCGGCTGTCCTCTCGCACCAGTGGAAGGAAGCGGGAGGAGCACCTCCTCGGGCCCTGTGGAGGGACGGCCAGGCCGGCGGGGGGCGCCTGCTGCTCTCTCCCTGCGGCCTGGGGCTGAGGGGGCGGCTGAATCCGCCCGCTCTTCCTCTCCTCGCTTGCTTTCTTTTCCTCTTTTTAATCAGCCCCTCAGTCAGTGGCCTGCGACTCTGAAATGCCACCCGAAGCAGACACTGAGAGGCTCCTGGGGAGGAGGAGGGCACTCAGGCTCCTGCAGGGAGGCGGAGCCCGGGCAGAGGGCAGCGGGCCTGGAGGAGCTGTCCTGAGTGGATGCGGTCCAGGCCCCGCCAGGGAGATGCCAGGCCAAGCCCTCGGTGACCTTGTCCTGCGAGAACAGGATCCGCGCGGCTTCCCCATGTGGAGCCCGGAGGAGGAGCCCGGAGGTGGGGGCGTCTGATCTCAAAGCTAGAGGCCTGGCCTGCACACGGCCCTGCACACGGCCCTCGGGGATGCCCGGAGGGGAGCGCTGGGCGCTCAGCTCAGGAGTCCAGGCCTCCGGGCACCTGCAAGCCCATGTCTCCCTTGCTTCTCCTCCAAGGAGCCTGGCACCTTCGTGCTGGGCGGTGACTGGGCAGTGCGCGGATGTCCCGCGGGGCGGCCTGCCTTGGCATTCTCTGGTGGGCAGGCTGTGCGGGCGGGTGGTGGGTGGAGCACAGGGTGCGCACGACCGCGACCCAGCCCCAGCACCCCGACACCAGCGCCCGAGCACGTCTGGGTGTCTGGCGGGGGCTTGGCCACTCTGCACTGGTCAGGGTCTCCAGAAACGGTCCCAACAGGACGGGCAGAGGGAAGAGGGGTTCCCAAGGTCTGCGTGGACAGCAGGAGGCGGAGAGCCGAGGCGCCGCTGCAGCTGAAGCTGGCACCCCGCAGACCAGGGAGGGCTGCTGTTTCAGCACAAGTGCAAAAGCAGGAGAGGCTGAGGGCAGGAAGGGTCTCCCTCAGGGGAGGCGGGTCCTTTTGTTCTCTTCAGGCCTTCAACTGATTGGATGAGGCCCACCCACGTGTGGAGGGTCCTGTGCTTCACCCTGTCAATTTAAATATTCATCTCATCCCAAAACAGCCCGTTGAAATGCCCAGAATCATGTTGGCAAGTGTCTGGGCACAGACCTGTGGCCCGGTCAAGCAGACAGGCAGCATGAACCACGACCGGCACGTGCGCCTGTGTGCCCGCGGGCTCGCAGCTTGCAGAAACAGCGCCTTAGGGGCTCAAGAAAGCTCTCAGGATCACTCCACAGGAGGGGGCCAGAACCCAGGAGTGTCACCTGCAACCTGGCTCCCCCTTGCCCTGCCCTCTCCCGTGCTCCCAGGTGGCAGGGAATCGAGGCTGGTGTCTTATTTTGGGGGTGCTCCACATCAGCCATCTGTCCACCTTGGGCGTGTCCCTGACAGCTCTGCGTATGACTGCCATGTGTGATTTTGAGGGGGGGTCACCTGTGGTCATTTGTGGGGTCCCTGAGCCCCATGGAGGAAGCCCTCTTGTGGAGGCCTTTGGGCCTCCGCTGTGTGTCCCAGGCTGTAGCCGCGGCATCCTGAGAAGGCTTGCAGCCTCCACGGCGCGGGCCATGTGGCGCCAGGCTTCCGCCGTGCGGAGCAGCGTCTGAACCCCGCGGTAGGTTCTGGGTGGAGCCTGCTGCCACTCTTTGCCTCGGGGCCTGAGCTCCAGGGGTGTCACCACGCCGGTGGGACCCGTCCCGTTTGCAGAGGAGCAGGGGCCTCCTGAGCCAAGCAGGTCTAGGCAAGTCTCCCCAGGGGACCCAGAGGGAGGTTGGGGCTCGTCCCCCCCGAGACCGCGGACGCCCCACGCCAACCCAGGGGACAGGCACTGCAGTCAGGGGCTCCGGCGTGGAAAGCAGCGGACCGTGCGAAACACGATTCATTCATCCACTCCTTCATTGATTCACGCACCCAGCCAGCAGACGTGTGTTAAGAACCTACTATGATTCAAAAAAAAAAAGGGTTGGGGTTGTGGCTCAGAGGTAGAGCGCTCACCTAGCATGCATGAGGCACTGGGTTCGATCCTCAGCACCACATAAAGATAAAATAAAATAAATATGAGTACTTTTAAAAAATAGAACAAGTATTTTTTAAAAAAGAACCTACTATGTGCCCATGCTATTCTAGGCTGTGGGCAGCTAGAAGTTAAAGGCGCGGCATGGTGGGGGTGGGTAGGTCAGTAGCCACAGCATGTGTCCTGCCCCCGGGGCTGGGAGCCCAGGGAGCTGCCACCTTGGCCTGGCTCTGTCCCCAGCCTCACTTGGCTGGGCTTCACCTTCCAGACCTGTAACTGGGGACTTCTGCGGGGTCAGCGTGGGCTGGCCGTGGTTCCCAACGAGATGACGGAAGCTGAGGGTGGGAGGTGGCCGGGGTGCAGCTGCTCGCAGCAGGAGAGGCCCTACTGGTACGTCCCGCTGCCCACCACGGGCACCCCTGGGACTCTCCGCCTCTGTTCTGTCTCCATCTCCAGGATCTTGGTGGCTGGGGCATGGTCACGGTCCCCAAGCCCCTGCCTGATCCTCAGCTCTCTGCTTGAGACTGAGGCTGCTGCTGTGGGTGGTGGTCCCGCGCGTCCTGGCACCCCAACCCAGGCTCACAGCCGGTCCCTGAAGGAGCTGGCTGCAAAGAAAATAAGACAGAGGGAAATCTGCCACTTGTAAGATCACGAATGAGCCTGAAGGACGCGCCTAGAGTGGCACAGGCCAGTCCTGGAAGGACGGACGGGGTGTGAGTCCACTTCAAGGCGCCGCCTGCACAGCCGCACTCAGAGACCAGGATGGCGGCTGCCGGGGCTGGGGCGGGAGCCGTCCCTCTTGGGCGTCAAGTTCCTGCTGACTGCTGGCAGCGTGGACGGGCCTCCAAGACGCCCCCGGGGATGGACGCTGCGGAGGTGCTTCTCACACACAGGCGGACGGGAGGTGCCGAGGCCATGTCTGCTGAGCCCCTTGGTGGTGGGCGGTGCCGTGGAGTCTTTGGGGCCAACGTGCAGCGGTTGTGTCAACCCTGACAGGAGTAAAATGCAGTGAAGCTGGCGGTCACAGCCCAGGCCAGAACCTGGAGTGGCTCTCCTCGGTTCACCTTTAAAACCGTCCCCGCTGCCCCTCCTGCGCACTCCCGGCCGAGTGGCCAGGCGTGTCTCCCTGCAGATGAAGACCAGCCCCCCGGCAGGGGTCATCTGCCGACCTCCCTGGGTGGCAGATGGACAGCACACCAGGGCACGCGTGCGTCCAGCCCTCAGGGCGTGGTGCGATATCTCTGCGCATCAGTTCTATCTCAATAAAGTAAAAGGAGGAAAAAAAAGAGAGAGAGAACAGTAAGCGTCTTCCCTGACGCGCCATTCCCCTGCTGCCCCAGGCCCGCGAGGTGCACAGCACAGCGTGAGGGGCGCTGGCTCGTCCCCGAGCGCTCAGTGCGTTGGCCTCGTGCCAGCCACAGAGCAGCGTTGGCGAGTGGCGTGGCCTCCACTTGCACCAATGCGGTTCTCATTGGTCTCGCAGTTGGGTCAGCATGGGGGACTTCGGGTCACAGAGTGGCCTCCCCATCACTAACCCCTCTGCTCTGGTGCACTCTTGTGAGTGCCGCCAGCCCATGAGGTCAGGTGGCAGATTCAGCGAGGCACGTGTGATGTGATGAACGGCTAGTGAGCACGTATGAGCTTCCCGTGGCTGCTATAACAAATGACTGCAGGCTGAGGCTGAGGACTATAGAAATTCACTACCTCCCGGCTCTGGAGGCCTGATGCCCCTGTCAAGGTGTGGGCAGCGTGTGCTCCCTCCGGGTGCTCGGGGTCCTCCTGCTTCTTCAGCTCCTGCTGGCAGCCTGCAGTCCTTGGCTTGTGGGACGTCTCTCGGCCCTCCCCGTCTTCACCGGGCCTTCTCCTCTGTGTCCATGTCACAGGTCCCCCTCTGCCTCTTGTGTAGGGACAGTCGTCTTTGGATTTAGGTCCCCCCTAGATAACCCGGAGGAACACGAAGACCCTTAACTCCATGGCATCTGCGGAGACCCTTTCCCCAAACAAGGTCACATTCACAGCTGTGGGCAACAGGCCCTCTCTGTAGCCTGGGAGTTGCTATTGGAGGATCATGGGGGAGGTGGGACTTTCCCAGGGCAAAGCTGGTGCCCTTGAAAGCTTCCCTCGCAGAGAGCTTCGGGGCACCAGGGTGCGCCTTAGAGAGGCCGCGGGAGGCCCTTCCTGTTGGTCACGACCCCTGTGCTGAGATCACTGAGGCAGGGCCAGCAAAGAGCTGAGCAGGAGCACCCAGAGGGCAGAGGGGAGCACCAGGAGGGAGGGAGCGTGCAGAGAGCAGGGAGGAGCACCCAGAGAGTGGGGAGGTCAGGGGCTTGCTGGGGAAGGACATGGGCTGACAGGTGGGACTCCTGTGCCTGCAGGGGACACAGCTGGCATGCAGGGCCTGGGCCCCTGACACCGCAGTCCGCGGGGTGAGGGGCAGGAGGGTGGTGGAAGGTCAACCCTGAGGCATCTGCACGGCGGCTGGGGACATTGTTTGGGTGGCACGCATGCGTGGGCCATTTCTTCTGAAAGGGAGGCTGGCAATGCCTCTGGCTTCTCTGTGCCTGGCCGAGGCGCTCGGCGAGGCAGACTGACTCAGCGGGATCGGGATGGAGTTGAGGTCTATCCCGGGACCCGCAGTGGGGCCGCTGGCCGGCTTCCAGCTGGAGAGGTCTGCCTCTGCCCGGTCCCTCCCGGATCTCATTTTCAGGATCTGATGTAGGCTCGCGCAGGACGCGGCAGAAGGGAGAGGACAATTTTCTCTGCAGCAGGAGGCTGCAGCTTCCAGCGACTTCTCTTTGGCACCTCCTCTGCTTCCAGAGAGCCGGGTGACCTGGGCCAGACCTCCGGCTGGCAGGATTTGTGTCCTCAGCTGGACAGACATGTGTTTCCAGCTCCTCCGCTGGGGGGGGTGCTGATGGGTGACTTCCCAGAGCAAGGAGCGTGAAATAGATTCCGGGCCTCCCGCGTGGGGAGCTGCGTCCTGTGCACGCGGCTCGCGCCTCCCCGCCTCCTCCTCCGTGGCCAGCGTCCCCGCCACCGGGCGTTGCTGGTGGGTCTTGTCTACAAGTCAGTGAGTCCCACAGGGCTGGTGGCCTCCAGAGCCACCCCATCAGCACCTGGACTGCAGCCCCCTGGGGACCACATGAGGCTCACGCTTGGTGGAAAGGGAGGAGGGCCTTGGGGCCCCGGTTGGTTGGATTGAGTCCGGGTCTGAACGTGCCACGGACCCACATGGTGGGCTGGGGCCGGTCTGCAGCACCCTGGCCCTGGGGCTGAACTAACCACCTCCCTGTCCGCAGCTGAGGCTCCTGCAAAGCTCTGTACCGTGCCCCCTGCTGGGCAGCTTGGCTTGTTAGGCAATAGGGTGGCTTTGGGTTGGCCACGGGAGTCCCTCTCCTTGAGTGTCATCATGCCTTTTGGGGGTCAGGCTGCGTTCTACCTGTGATGTCTGTGACCTGCGCTGTGCTCAAATGTCGCAGCATGATGTGACGCCTCCTAGCAGACCCCGTCCTGCATGGTCTTCTGAATCCTAGAAGGCGACATGCCCGGGAGGGGGGTGTCGGGGGGGGGTTGAGTGAATGAATTCGGGGTGTTGCTGCTGGACATCCGGTCACCTGTCAGGCGGAGACTGTGCCCAGGAAGACCGGGTTGAGTTGAGTCGAGCATCAGAGACGATTCTCAGTCAGAGTCCCTTTCCGGAGCTTACACCCCGGGGGCAGCGGACATCAGGTAAGCAGCCCACCAAGCCCGCCATGCGGGATGGGCAGGGGTGGACCCTTTAGAGTCTAGAGAGACACAAAGCCCATCCTAGGAGACCTCAACAGGAGAGGCTCCTTCCCTGCCCTTAGCCACTGATGTCTGAGCGGTTGCGCACCCACAGCCCGTGGCTCCAGGAGGGTGGTGCTCAGAGGTGCCGTGGGAGGTCGCAGAAGGTCAGACCCTTCCGGGAAGGGCTTTGAACTGGACTTGGAGAGAAAGGAAGCACCCCAGTCACCCTGGGAGTCCCCGGGGAATTACCTGGGGGTCCTCACCCTGTGGATGGACTGGGACCCTGTGCCCACCTTCCTCCTCCCCAACGTGCCTTACAGTGCAGCAAACCTGTAGCCAACGGCGCAAGGTGGCACAGCCTCCTGGGCTGGGTTGGAGGAACTCCCGATGTTCCAGAAGTCCTTCTCTTCCTGGCAGCGGCCCCGAACTCCTGGCTGAAGCCTCCTTAACCTTGCTTCAGGGTCGGAGTGTTCTCAGAGGCTGGTCAATTTTTTGAGCCTTCTTTTCTAAATTGCCCGGTCGCAGGCAATCAGGACTCTGGAATGTTCCGATGACTCTTGGAGTCCTGTGATTAAGTGGACGTTTTTAACCACTCTGCCTCTCAGCTGACCTGCAGAGAGCGGAGGCTGAGAATTTAACAGGAGAGGAAAATGTAATCGGACTAATTTCGTTCCCCGAGAGCCAGGGAGAGGACGTCATTTGTTATCACTGCAGCTATTCAAGGGCTCTGTTTGTTCAACACGGAGGAAGGTGGCGAGCCCCTGGGAAAGTTAGCAGAGGATCCAACGGAGTTTATGGAGAGGCTGCTGGGATGGGCTCTGGCGGTGCTTGCTACCAACGGTGGAGCCCAGAGGGACAGCCAGCACGCTGTCCTCGGGGGAGCACGGTCACCCGGGAGGTGGCTCTGCTGGGAGGAGTTTGGAGGCAGGCACATCTCACACACACACACACACACACACACACACACACACACACACACCCAATGCCTTCCCACCACAAAGCTAAGCATGCAGACAAGATTTCAAAGGTGACAAATCCCTTTCCAGAGCCATCTCTTCCAAGTTCAAGGTGAGTCTAATTATAGGTCCGAGCACAGGAACTGCACATGCCTGTCCCTTCATCCAGTTCTCCTTCCCTACCTCCACCCTTTCCCTTGGTTAGGGCACGGAGGGGACACGTCAGAGCTGAGGCCATGGGGTCTCTCCCGTGGACCCTCCAAGTCCTTCCCTGGAGTCCCCTGGAAGGCAGGTGCCCACGCAGCTCCAGAGAGCCTCAGCCTGCATCCAGACCTGCTAGACGTGAAGTCCCAAGATGGTACGCAGGATGCCCAGTTAAACTAGGATCTTGGATGAACAGCAAGTCGTGTTCCAGTGTAAATGTATATGCCAAGCAACGCTTGCGACGTGCACTAAAAAATTATTCACCATTTGTTAGAAATCCAAGCCTGACTGAGCTGCCCATGTCTTCATGGGCTGGATCCGCCAACCCTGCATCCGCAGGACTTTGGGAGGGCTTTAAAGACTTGCTGCCTCCGTCTCCTCTTTTCAGAGGAGGACGACGATAACAGAGCTGCGGCCCTGGGGCTGACGAGAGTCACCACCTGCACTGCAGAGCCTGAAGGCTCGGTGGCTCTGTCACCAAGGCTGCCTGGGCCATCTGCTCTGTGTGCCCTGAGCCAGGCTGGGGTGGGCAGGGCCGTGCCCATGGTTGCCCTGGCTGTTTCTCAGCTTCACGATGCTGCAGGAGCCCCTCATGAGACGAAAGCTGTCCTTGAACTTTGAATTTGGATCTTTCCCCGATGGTGACGTGAGGGCCGCTCCTCCTTCCGACGCTGGGCAGCAGCAGCACAAGCACAACAGCCCCTGGCCAGCCCTGTGACCATGGAGGACGGATGCCTGAGGGAGCTATGTGGCGGGCCTGGAGCAGGCGGGGTCAGCGGCTTCAACGGATTGCGGCCTGGAGACATTTTCAGCGTAGGCGGGAGTGCCGGGACGCAGCCACAGACCGGCTCTGTGGTTGGTAGGGGCGACCAGAGAGTGGCCTTTGCAGACGGCAGGCCCGGCCACCTGACCCTCCGCCGTGGCTTCCGTTCTCTGGGGGCCTGAAGCCCACGGAGAGGACCTTGACCGCACCCACACGGCAGGTCTGCTGACTACGTGCTTCGAGACCAGGCTCCTCCTCACTGGTGGGCACTGGGTGCCATCTGCGGGTCACTGCCTGAGCCCGCCTGCTGCCCTGAGGTGCTGGCGAGACCCTCCACCCCGTGAGCAGGGGCCCCTCGCTGGCCTGGAGGAGCCCTGCTGGTCGGGAGGAGGGGAGATTGCTGCTTGTTTTCCGGCAGTGGCCAACCGTGGCCCAGCCAGGTGCCCCTTGGCTCCTGCCCCGT